>OX387407.1:8123455-9454955 GCA_947563765.1 Anarsia innoxiella | reverse complement strand
GTGCTGTTGAGATGATGAGAGATGGTTTTGTTACTCTTTGAAAACCCATTAAAGATTTGATTAAGACATAAGACATTTATTTTCAAAAACAGTACAAGTAAACACTGTGTGCGAAAAATGCTAGTAACAGCTAACTTACAAACTAAGAATTAAGTAGGAACTTTTTTTTGAGACTAAAAAAAAAAAAAAAAAAACTTTACAATAGAAATTGTAGCTAAGAGGTAGGTAAGTAAGTATATACATCAGCTAGTAGTAGTATTTAAGGATATTGTTTAAGTTTTCCAAAAAATGATAATAGATACGAAGTCGCGACTTCGCTGTCTTTGCCTTTTTCGTGTTTTAGTCTTTGTATCTTCAATACTTTAACAATACATTAATACATACCTTTCCTTCACGCCTGTCTCCCATTAGAATGGGCAGAGGCTACTTCCATCTACATGTCACAATCCAATCACACCTTCGCCTAATCCACATTCATCAGTTCCCTCATAGACCCAGAACCGAGACGTGCCTGACCTAACTTACAGTAAAATTGATAAAACCTTAGGTTCTCCATAGCTTCTCATGTGTTTTGAACACCTGCGAATTTGTGTAACTGTAAATGGGGACGTTTGGCAGGTATCGGATGACGAAGGTTACCAAAGACGAAAGTAACTTCACTTATTTTTAAATGGCTGATTTTTATATATATCTTAGAGAATACTATTCTAAACTCGTATTTTAAGTATATGACAATTCCTTTGGGCCTAAGCCTGTGTCAGACGCTTCAAAGATGTAAAAAAAAACATTAACTTTACTTATTTTTACATGTCAGACTTTTACACAAATTTGCAGGTATTCAAGGCACATGAGAAGCTATGGAAACCTAAGGTTTCATACATTTTACTGTAAGTTAGGTCAGACACGTCCCGGATCTGGGTCTATTATCATATTACATGCACAATAGCAATTACAATAATACCTCTTTTCTCAGAAAAACATATTAAAATTCACAGAAAACCTAACTTTAACGAGGTAAAAGGTAATAAAAGAGAAACTGAACAGCACTGTAAATGTTTTCCGAAGTTCCTTGAACCGGCCGCATAAAGTTTCCCATGGACTAATTTATAGTAAATCTTTCACTGAAGTGTAAACAAATGATGGTAGATAAATATACATTCTGATAGTGTTGACTATGCATATGGTATACCAGGATGTTTTCGTGGTTACTCGATTACGAGGAAAGAGTTATGTGCTTATATTGGCCGGAATATTATATTTTGTATATTGGCCGGAACTTCATAATATATGTATTTTTTCGTCTTGTACCTCGAGAGTGGATGGAAATGTTAAGAAAGGAAGGCCAAAGCGTACTTAGGTATATTTTGATCTAATCGGGGACTTGTTAAAGGCGAAGTCTAGACCCAACATGCCTGTCTATCCCTAGGTGTTATTCTGGTGTTTAAGCCACAATATTTCCAAGTTTTAACAAAATCTGTTTAGTAGTTTTTGCGAGAAAGAGTCGTTCCATCCATTCATCTAATATACTCTACATAAAAAAGAGTGTCTCTTAAAATGAAATTAACTACAGAGACCTAGGTAGTCAAAAAGTTTCATAAACCATAATGATCAAATACCACTTTGAGTGTTAATAAACACCTACATAGATTAACGACTCCCAAGTATGTATGGCTTGGATTACACTATGTATTCATACAGGGTATTTTGAAACTCATATCAACCATAAACAATATGTATGTACTCATAAACCTGAATAAGTTAACTCCCAAGAGGGGAAAACGATTTTTTTTATAAGGAAAGTTGGAACGTAATAGGAATAAAGAAAGACCGAGGAGGTCCTATCAGGATTTTCATTTTTTAATTAATTTTATTTTCATAATTAATTTCCGTTTCATTTTCATTTCATTTCGAATGGCGTAGACTCCGCCGACAACAGTATTGGATGATGATGATGACTTTAAAGTGAATCCGCCATTCGGATATATTTTATAACATATTCAAAAGTTTCTTTACACTATACTCGATGAAACCATGAAAAATTCTAAAATACAATAAATACAGGATGTAACTCAAAATTTTATTGTTTTCGTAAAAAGTTAGCAGAATAAACATACTTAAAACTTCAAGCTACTTCTTTAAAAAAGTTATTCAGTTTTAAGAGTATAAGTAGTATATATTGCTAGAAGGTTGTTTACAGCCCGTATACCGACCTAATTCCCGAAGCTATTATAAACACAAAGCCTTGAGATCTCATTATCTTCAGATTCGACTCGGTATCAACATCTGGTTTTTGTACAGCATTTACCACTTTATTTGTACAGCTATTTATAGCCAACGTAAATATGAAGTTGGTTTATTTTTACTTGGAAATGTAGGTGATAGGTAAATAATTATAATGCTATACCTTTGGTATAACTGTATTTACATGTCTATACATACAATCAGTGCATTAGTGCTTTGACGGTACCTTCTTATTATATTTCTATCTGTGAAAACCTGTAATTGGCTCGTCTGTTAATTTAGAATTTTCTAATGTATTTTATGAAGCTGTTGGTTTTCCAATAAATAAATAAATAAATTACTCTTTTTTTCTGTCTCTTCATACTATCTTCTCCTTAAAATAAACTATTTTAAAGTATTAATTAATTGGCTTATGTAGGTACCTTCAGCCAGTTTTTTTTTAAATAGCAACTACAATTATGGATACTGCGAATGTCAATTGAATACTAACTGTACAGTGTACTATAAAAACATATACTAGAGGCTGCCCCCGACTTCGTACACATTTATCGTCATATCTTTGAAAAAAAAACACAAAATATCTACGAATTATATAGCCTATGTGTTATTTTGACGTCCAAGCTAAGTTATTGTAAAATTTCATCAAAATCTGTTCAGTGGTTTTTACGTGATAAACAAACATCCATACATCGGTACAGACATTGACATTTATAATATTAATAGGATATATACGATGACATTAACAGAATACTTTTCAGACAAACTCAAAGAACTTTTAATACCTTTTACCTATGTTCAAATAACATTTAGTCCTCGTCATTCAAAAAATAAGAACATGATCATACAAATCATATAAAAAACCTTTATCAGCCCATATATGTCCCCACCGAGGGGCACGAGCCTACTCTCATACAAAGAGTGATTAGGCCGTAATCCATAAAAAACCATTCTATAAAAAAAACTACAACTTAAACCAACCACGCCCATTAATACTCATCAGAACACCATACAAAAACCGATTAAAAAAACTAACATTAATCATTTACCATACAAAGATACAAGTATGTTAGGTATATTAACGCTCCACGTGTTAAGTTCCTGCCATGCGCAGGCGCAACCGATCATGCGCAAAGAGAGTGATTATGGACAAATATACCATAGAACATATCATTCAGGGTGTTTTTTTTTAACAATTATGGAACGGAAAAAAATCCAGAAAAGAAAGGGTGGTATCTTATCTTATCTAGCAGTTAGACCTAGAACACACAGTGAAACGCAACTGCAACGCAACTGAAACTGCTAGTTACTTTTGAGTTGCATTGCAGTTTCTGCTATAGACTTCCTTAGAAAACCACACACGACGCCAAAACTTTTGGCGCTTAGTTTCTCAATACTGGGCAAAGATCTCTCTTCTTTTTCTCCACGATTCTCTATCCTCAGAAGAATCAGAGTAGAAAATAAGATCTATTAATCGATATACATACCTATTTTTTCTATTTTTCCATATATGTTAGTTAAAAAAACTTGTTCAAATTCATGAATAAATCCATTCTTTAGAATTTCTTAATAAAATTTCGAACACCCTGTATAATATAGGAGACCATAATAGTTGCTAATGTCACACGTGTTAATAATAGTGAATCATTAATCTATATATACAGGGTGTAACAGAAAGGGTATATAAAGCCGAAACACAGCGATAGTCCTCATGAAACTGAACAACTTTCCCCAAGGAACATGGGTCGTAACTCGAAAAAAAAATTTGGATCGCCCATACTTACTCGATCAGCTGATCGGGCATTTTGTATGGGGAGGCGAAATTTTTTTTTCGAGTTACGACCCATGTTCCTTGGGGAAAGTTGTTCAGTTTCATGAGGACTATCGCTGTGTTTCGGCTTTATATACCCTTTCTGTTACACCCTGTATAAAAATGAATCCCTATTTCCCTTGGTCACGGCATCACGCCTGAACGGCTGGACCAATTTCGCTAATTCTTTTTTTTAAATGTTTATTGAAGTCCAAGGATGGTTCTTACGGTGAGAAAAATTCGAATAATTGCCGGGAAAGCCCTAAAACAGACCTTTTATTTTTCCCATACAAATGTTTTCTTACTAAAATGTAGAGTCAATTTGAACTTCATTCTAAGGCGGGACGAAGTTCGCCGGGACAGCTAGTAACTAAATATAACTGTTGAGGTATTTATTAATTGATACAAGTGAAGTATTTGGGAGAGCACGTGTAACGTGAATTGATAAGGAAAAAATTGCGATATCGTTCTAAAAATAGCAACACGTTATATAAGGCTGACTTCAATAGAAAATATATAATACTAGCTGTCCCGGCGAATTTCGTCCCGCCTTAGAATGAACTTTATTGTGTAGGAATAAAGTTCAAATTGACTCTACATTTTAGTAAGAAAACATTTGTATGGGAAAAAGAAAAGGTCTGTTTTAGGGCTTTCCCGGCAATTATTCGAATTTTTCTCACCGTAAAAACCATCCTTGGACTTCAATGAACATTTAAAAAAAATAATTAGCGAAATCGGTCCAACCGTTCAGGCGTGATGCCGTGACAACGGAAAACGGGTTTCATTTTTATATATATAAGATAGATAGATAGATAGATAGATATATAGATAGATAGATATAGATAGATAATATAAATAATATAATATAATAAATCTGTCAGGTTATGTACTTGACTTTTTTAAGGGTTCATTTATTTAAAACAAGTTACTTAAACTGTCTTTAGTAAAAACTCAGTATATCGAATACTTTCCAGTGTTTTGAATCAATAGTATATTACGTTAGGATGATTTTAAATTAGCGAACGATAGAAAAGGATACGCATACTTGATAACAAACAACTTTTACTATAGAGCCAAGTTCGAAATCACTCATCCAAATCCAATCATTCATCATTTTGTATGGGGAGTTCAACATTTTTTGAATGATTTCGACCTTGGTCCCATAGTTTGTTATCACGAGTATATGTATATCCTTTTCTATCGTCAGAACGTAATAGACTATTGATTCAAAACACTGGAAAGTATGGTTAAAGAGGAAACAGTTGCTCAGTCGGGTACAGTGACTCACCATCGTTTTGTAAAGAAGGAAAAGATATACGTTCATACCTTTTGCACTTGCGCGTGCGCATGCCAAAAGCTTCCAAAAAGTGCAAAAGAGATGAATGTATCTCTTTTCCTTCTTTACAAACCGGTTTTTTTACATTTACATTTTTACACACAAAACTTTACATTTGAGATACTGAGTTATGTAACTAAATAAATGAACTCTTTAAAATAAGTAAGTAGGTAGTACATAATCTGACAAACAGACTGAAAAACTGCAAAAAGGATTTTTCTAACGACACGCTACCCGAAACTAAGATTCCTTAAGAAATATGTTGTACCTTTTGTATTTACTGTTTTATTCTGTTTCTGTGTACTTTCTTCTAACAATAACCTATTAAATAAATAAATTTAACTTTATCTATTACAATGAAGCCGTCAAGCCTTGTTAATTCATTTGTTTACCTCTGAGTAATAACACGTGTTATAATCAGGTCGTTAAATGTACTGTGAGTGAAGTGATCTTGTTTATAAGTTACGCAACATTACTTCCATTGTTTGAAGAATTATAGCCAATAACTCGTCTTGTTTCACTGGTTCTACCTACCGCTTTTTTAGGGTTCCGTACCTTAACGGTGAAAACGGGACGCTATTACTGAGACTCGGTGGTTCGTCTGTCTGTCCGTCTGTCACCAGTTAGCTAGAGCGTTGAAATTATTACCTGTTGCCGCTATAACAACAAATACTAAAAATAGAATAATAATAATAAGTAAGTAAGGGGAGCTCCCATACAACAAACATTATTTTCTTGCTTTTTTAGCTTGATACCAATAGTGAATGGCACGGAACCCTTCCTGCGCGAGTCCGACTCGCACTTGGCCGGTTTTTTTGCCTTTCTTTGCTCGATTTTAATAATGGCTACTGCGGTAGACATTATTATTAGGCTACTGTTAACCTAGAGAATAGTACGGAACCATTCCTGCGCGAGTCCGACTCGCACTTGGCCGGGTTTTTTATAGACTATGACTTGTTTGTGCTTAGTTTACCTACTATGTACGTTGTTTAATTATATTCTAGATGTATCTTTGTATTATTTACTTTATAGATCTTACTTCCTACTTAATTTTAAATGTCAATGTTTGTGCCGATAGTGGATGTTTGTTACTCTTTCACGCAAAAACTACTGCACAGATTTTGATGAAACTTGGCAATATTATAGCTTACACATCAGAATAACACATAGGCTATATTATTTAACGATATCATAATTATTTTCCAAGATATGACGATAAATGCGTACGACGTCGCGAGCAACATCTATTACATAATAAATAGATACCTATCATAAAACAAATACACAGACAGTATGTCCCCACTTGACTTATCAGTGAAACAAAGCGATAGTTCTGGAGTATAGTACTTGTTCACTATAGGCCACTCCACGTGTAAGCCAAGGCCACACGTGGGCAACGATTATGTAATACGATGTGCATATGTTTGTTTATGCTGTCAGCTGAGAGTGTTTTGTTTAACAGGATGTTGTATGTATGATTTAAACAGAATATTTACCGGAGGATTGTGTAAATGGATTTTTGGATTCAGGGCCTAAACATAAATTCACGACACGACGCGACACGACATAGAAAACCACACACGACGCAACTGAAACGAAACGTTTCAAACTATGCATTTGCGTTTCACCGTGAAGAAGACCGTGAGAGAGAAGCTTGTTAGATATGTATGTATGTATATAGGGCAAAAATGTCTAGATAAATAGTGCAATAAACACAATAGTTAATTTTTCAAATATTTTAAAACAATAAATATGTGGGTGGAGAAGCATGGGAGTGTCTTTTGCCCAGCAGTGTGACAACAAAGACTAAAAAAAACCGAAATGAGACATTGCTAAAATACACAAAAAAAAAGTAACAATAAAGCCTCTCATCAATTGACTTCCAATATCCTTAGTGTAAGGGTGTGGACACACGGTGTGTGAATGTGACGATATTTGCTGTGTTGCCATGTGCGGAACTGTTTACCTCGACACTCTGTTTACCTACACTTACGGGAAAGAGGGCAGATCTAAATATAGGGTGGTTAAAAGTTAATCTATATCTATATTATAAAATAATATATAAAAGGAAGTCGTGTTAGTTACACATTTTATAACTCAAGAACGGTTGAACCGATTTGGTTGAAAATTGGAAGTGAGGTATCTAAGAAACAGAGGAAACATAATAGAATTTTTATTTGATATTACTAAGCCGGAACGAAGTTCGCCGGGTTAACTAGGTATTGGATGGAATCTCAATGAAATCGGGGTAAAGAAAGGTTAAGTAAAGAGTATCCTAAACTGACGTGCATGTATGAGGAGACTGATGGATGTGGATGAAGTGAAGGAAGTGTGTTTGTATCGGAGCAAGTGGACTGAGGTTGTCTCTGCCTATCCCGATAAGAAAGAGCCGTGACAGATATGTATGTATTCATTTCAAATGATAACACGTTCCTTTGTTCTGTAAAACAAGCGAAAGACTTTTTTGAAACATTTACCAAGTGCCTATTAAAAAAAAGTTTGTGCCCTTCCCCATAAGCTTTCCCATTCACCCTGTACACGCGAATTAAAGCCCACAGAGGTAGGTCTTTGTTTCCCTAAGTAATGAAAGCGAAGAGGAAGCAAAAGGCCAACTTTCGGCCCTTAGGAAACAACCGCCTACTTTCTTCCCTAATTTATTGCTCGTTAATTCTTTTCCTTCGTTGTTATGGGATTTTTTTAAAAGCAAACATTGTGCTCGAAGGAATGAGGATACTTCTATCTACTTAGATTGTTTACACAGGGTGCTTTTGTGTATATGTCCCCACCGAGGGGCACGAGCCTACTCTCATACAGAGAGTGATTAGGCCGTAATCCACCACGCTGGCCAAGTGCGGGTTGGCAGATTTCACATACATCTTCGAATTTTTTCTCTGATGTATGCAGGTTTCCTCACGATGTTTTCCTTCACCGTTAGCAAGTGGTAATCGAATAATTTGATCCGTACATGAGAAATAAACTCAGAGGTACGTGCCCGCACCAGGATTCGAACCCGCGCCCTCGGAGTTCGAGGCAAGCGTTCTACCAACTGGGCTACCACCGCTTATTTTTTTGTGTAGATAATAGCTTTTGTGTAGATAATTTTAATTCTTTAGGCTTTTTTGTCTTGTCTGCACAGACAATATAATATTGCAATATTTATAGACAATATTTACCGACGGGCATGTATGAGGCGACTGATGAGTGTGGATGAAGTGAAATAGGTGTGTTTGGATCGTAGCAAGTGGAAGGAAGTGGTCTCTGCCTACCCCGATGGGAGAGAGGCGTGACGGATATGTATGTATGTAATATTTATAGACCTGTAATATAAAGAATAACATCAATAAGAGTAAATAAGATATAAAGAATCAAATTCTGGTCTTCAATCAATCAATCAGCTTGTGGACGTCCACTGCTGGACAAAAACTTCCCCCAAGGACATCCACAATGACCGGTATGCGCTGCCCGCATCCAACAGCTTCCTGCGACTTCCCTTGACTTGCTACGATACAAACACACCTCTTTCGCTTCATCCACATTCATCAGTCGGATCAAAATGACCCACAGAGAGTTGCTTTGCTATATTGAACTCCAAAAAACAAAACAAAAACAACTAAAAACAGCCATCTAATACTTCCAAACAAGTGCCGGAAAACCAGTAATAATCTTTAAACACATAATAATATTAAATCTTATAATGTGTAACAAGATTAGGTGGTACAGTAGCGATTATGGCGACATTACTACAGCTTAGTATTAAGTTCGCTTCACCTCAAAGTCAGCAAGAAATATGATAAGACTTCGGCGTGTTTTGGAGTTTTCCATATTCTATTTATTTCCGTAAGTATATTTTAAACGGAATACAATTTTAATTGTTTATTTGTTTTCAAAACTACTTTCTTCGTATATTATAAATTTCAATGTTTATACCGATGTGTGATTGTTAGTGTTTCACGCAAAAACTACTTAACAGATTTTGATGAAACTTGGTAATATTGTATTTGTAAACCAGAATAACACGTAGACTATATAATTTTAAGATTGCATGTTTGTTTTTCAAGATATGACGATAAATGCGTACGAAGTCTCGGGCTGCCTATAGTACTTAAATAAAATATTTAATTTTATAGAAAAAGGAAGATAGGCAGAGACAAGAATAGAAAAACTAGAGACGAACATTGCTGTTTGTCTTGAGTCTGGTTGTTTTTGTGTATAATATACAGGGTGTAACAGAGAGGGGGTATAAAGCCGAAACATAGCGATAGTCCTCGTGAAACTGAACAACTTTCCCCAAGGAACATGGGCCGTAACTCGAAAAAAAAATTTGGATCGCCCATACTTACTCGATCAGCTGGTGGGACATTTTGTATGGGGAGTCGTTTTTTTTTTCAAGTTACGGCCCATGTTCCTTGGGGAAAGTTGTTCAGTTTTATGAGGACTATTGCTGTGTTTCGGCTTTATACCCCCTTTCTGTTACACCCTGTATATACTTATATGTACCTTAACTATACGTATAATTGTAGTAAGCTTTACATCAATTGACAATGGCAGAATCCATAATGGAAATAGCCGTTTAAAAATACTTTTAAATTACTCATTATACGTATAATGTCTGCAAAAGATACAAAGAATACATGAAATATATATTCATTTTACATTACATAACGTCGCTGGAAAGGCAAAATTACTTAAGCGCCAAAATGGCCATTTTGAGTTATATATATATTCGGAATCAGCGTTTCATTCTGCGTCGATCTGTCCGGGTCCCATAGCGATCTGAGCACTTTTTTGGCGCTTCAGTAAAATGAAAAATCCGGGAGTTTTTCTAATTTAGAGGCCTGAAGCGACACGATTTCGGTGTTTTTTTCGAGCTAGTAGTTTAAGCAATTTTGTTTTCTCACAATAAATAAATTAAGGCTTTAAAGAAAATTTTCTTTAGCATTTTTATGCGATGACTGGCTTATAAGTAATTTTGACTTACTGTGTTCTAATTTAAATTACGTATAAGAAAATTGGTCTAGGTTTTTGGAACCAACAAGTGGCGTATAAGTAATTTTGACTTACCGTCTTTGGGTACATTTGTGGACTTTAAATAACTTTGCTGTCAAGTAATTATTTAAGCCAAAGTAACAGAAGTAAAAATGGAATACTATTAATAACGTCTTTTACATCGTATAAGTAAGTAAATAAGGAGCTTTTTGAAAAAAAATAATTACTTCTGTCATACTGTAAAAGCTGATGTACCCGCGCGTATAGCGCGCATTATCAGTCAGTCTGCTTGACAGAACCGTTAAGATTATACTTCTTTATTTGTTGCTACTGCTCACAAAAAATCGGAAAAACAAAGGTATTTACTATTAGTACCTACAACTATTTGTAAAATGTAAAAAAAATGATATTTTATTCAAAAAACCTTAATCATTAAATAAATTAAAGCTTTAAATAATAATAATCAACTACATGTACTTACCATAAAATACCACATATTGGCGACCTTGATAAGGAGAAAGAACGCATAAAACATACTGATAGATACGACTTCCAAAATAACACCATGGATAAAAAAACCGCGGCTTTAGCTACGAAGAAAAGGTTGGTGCAGAGAAGACTGTTCTCTATAAGCATCAAGAACACAAAGAAGAAAAGGCTTTGTTAGCCAACATACTACAGCAATTATTAAAGACGTTGCAGCAGTTAGATGTCCTTATGAAAATCCTTGTTATCGTTATGGATATGGATAGGGTGTTGGACAGTGAAATGTCCGTTATGTGGACAAATGATTCGAAATTGAAGCAAAATATAAAACTGATTCAATAAAAGATTTTAAAACAGAAGTTGTAGAGAAAGAAGACAAAAAAATAACGAAAATACAAATTGCCGACAATAGAGCTCACAAGGTTTGATGGAACTATTAAAAATTAGCTTGGATTTTGGGGACAGTTTGAGATGATTGACCAAGATGACAAACGAATTCCTATTGAACAGTAAGGAGCTGATGTTAAGAATCTCGTGCACAGTTAACCAGCACGCGGTAAATCATAGAAGCTAGCTATAATCACGCTATAGCAGGGAAGAATTACTGATAGAATCGTACGTCAGGGAGTTACTTGTTCGTTTTGCAAGGCAAAGAGAAACTGGTGGTGAGAAAAATCAGCATTTATTCTGCCTCTAGTTGAATCAATCAGTCTATTTATCCTGAAATTTAACTTTTAAGTTGTGGGAGCGTACCGAATCAAAGATAACTAAGTAATTTGGGTGACTCTCTCACTGCATTAATGATTTTGTTGCGAATGGAAGTGGAAGTTCAACGAGTGGAGATGTCACGGAACGCTTTTACAAAAGATATCTCTTAATCTCTAATATCTGCAAGCAAAAAAGTGCTACATATAAAGCAGTAAAGAAGAGTTTGCATTCTGTGTGAAAAATAAATACAATCACTTAGGTAAGTATAAAATGCTACAAAATAAACAAGATGACGCTAGAAGAAAAAAGAGAACCGTTTAAATAATGTGAAAATGCGTATTGGAATCACTTTGGAATGGTCGGAGGAAAGGTCATTCAGCAAGAATTTGCAAGACGCCGCTTAAATGTTTCATTTGCGAAAGGAAAAACGTATCTGTAGTAGCCATGTGTACGGGAAAAGAAACTAAATCTGTAGAAAAATAGAAAAAAAGAAGCCTCTAGTTCTTCTTCAGCATCAGCTGCTCCAAAAGAAACGACAAATTATTATAAGTAGTACTGGATATCAAGGACAGGAATAAAGCTGAAAAAGTTTGAGTTTTATTTGGTAATGGATTACATTGGTAAAGTAAAAGATTCAAAATCGATCCAAATTATTTGAAAAACACAGCACTAACTTGAATGGCTCTCAAAAAATCTGACTGAGATACGGACAGACTATGCAGGGTTGATGATGACGAGTGGTATTGTTCATCTCGGAAATGGAATGGCTGGATTAAAAACGATTAAGTAAGTGGGACTATTTCGGGTGAGCAGTTAGGTACAAGTTCCAGTTCTAAGTTATTTCTTTCTCAACCCAAAAAGTAAGTACCTACTTAGATCTATGTCCAGATATCTGTTCAGTCGTAAGGTACCTTGCAGGCGTAGTTTTCGAAACGCGACTCGCGCGTTTAACCCACGTTTTATTCGCGTAGCGTTCGCGTTTTGACAGATAGTCCTAGAGCCTGAGAGCCCTACCTTCCTCACTTTCGAAAAGCTGAATGTTATTCTATGTGTATGCCCAACATAGGTATGCTGTAATTTGGTCTGAACTTCCTTAAATTCATACATTTTATAGGGAATTTTCAGATATTTCAAAGAAATAACTAAAATCTAAGATCAACGTGCTTTTGACGCAAATAAAAATAGTCATACTTAGGTAATATTTAATAATAAAGTCTTAATATGGCTAGTCTATGTTACTAGTTTACGCAAAATCATTGAAAAAAAAGCAATATTTTGCTACGCGAATCGTCGTCCTTCCTGCTACTACTCCGCTGCTATCTATGTAATGAGTCAAAACGCGTAAAAAAACACGCGCTCTCGAAGCGCATGGCAAACGCGCGTACGTCTGCAATGTCTAAGAATTAGGCTCGCCGATAGAGCTCAAGCCAAGCCCAGCCCAGCTTCATTTAAGTAATCTTGCAAAAAAGTTTGAATTTTTGTATCCATAAGAAACTAAAACCCTCCTTTTACATATTGGTGATGGGTTTTCAGTAATTGTCGTGATTTTATGAACTTTACTTTTGGCACTTAAGTATTTAAGTAGCCATCATTTTAATATAAATAAAAGTTATAAGTAGTTTATTAGGGGTTTTCAAGAAGTAACGAATGTTCCTTACGTTTTTTTACTCAACTGAATTCATGTAAAAACCTATCTTTAAGAATGTTTAGTGATCCAACTTATTATACAGCACGTTTCTTAAGTAGTTTTGGTACAATGAAATTACTTTTGTGAAAGTCCTTTAAGAAAATTTGTCGTTTGCCAATTCGTTTAAATGGGAGTTATAAGTAATTTTGATTCATTACAATATTTTAAGAAGATGGCGTTTAAGTAATTTTGCTTTACTGAAATTTGAGGTCATTTTTACTTAAGCGCCACTATCTCCTGAACTAGCTGTCCAAATACTATCATTTGTATTTCTGGACATAGACAATGAAATATTAAAAAATCGTTACTTTGACCACATCAAAATTTGACAAAAAGGAAAGAAGTTATGATTAAAAAACGTAAAAAAAAAACTTTAAACGGCTTTTTCTCAAAATGGCCTTTTGGCGCTTAAGTAATTTTGCCTTTCCAGCGACGATAAGTACTTATGTGGTATCAAGAAGTTAAAGCACTGGCAGAGGATAGGCCTAGATGGCGAACACTCCACCGACAAGAGTCTAACTCTTAAATTAAATGATGATGTATGTATGTATGTAAGTATGTATTATACCAATTCCGCCATAATTTCACCTTTTCACATCGCAAAGTGAAACACAAAGCCCAACAATAAAGTGCCTTCATTAAAAAAAATGTTTGCATAAAAACAAAAGAATGGTACCTACGAGGTAAAAAAAGTTAATTCCTTTAGGCTGCATGCTCACATTAGACAATATTAAACGAGCCCGCGGGATACAGGGTGTGTTGGACAACCAAATTATACTTCAGCCGCTATAGGATGATGACAATATACAGGGTGCTACATAAAACCAGTATCATAGTAAAACATAGTATAAAGAAATGCTGCTAGTCGAAATATCAGAAAATATATTGGAAATATTATTAGTGTGTTTGTATGAAAGAATGCTTTTTTTGTCAATCATATTGGGGAATTGTTAAACAAAGGTCAAGTCAAGAGTACCTTAAACCGACAAGCATATATGACGCGACTGATGAATGTGGATGAAGCTAAAGAAGTATGTTAGGATCGTGGCTAATGGAGGGAAGTGCTCTCTGTCTACCTTGATGGGAGAGAGGCGTGACAGATATGTATGTATATTTTTTAAATGTATTTCGACTTAATTTACTTAGAAAATTAAGAACACCCTGTAGACAATACAGTATAATATGTAAGTCAGTTTTGACATAGAGGGGGAGTTTATAGAGTGCTGGCATTGTCCCATGGGTTTGCTTCCCTTTGTCGAGTTAATAAATTAAATTAAAATATCGTATTACGTATACATGAGAGTCCTTTAAAAGGCACTTGAAATTCCACTTTTGAGATCTTTTGTTTGTATGGGATTGTATGTAATAAATATGTATGGGATTATATTATCTGAAGTAAAGTGGTTTGTATTATTTAATTTAAATATTCTACTAATATTATAAGTTTGTGTCAATGTATGGATGTGATGATATTTACGTGAAAACCACTGAACACATTTTAATGAAACTTTTCAATATTGTTTCTTATACATCACAATAACATATATATTTTAAGATATTGTGTAGGTTTTATAAGAAATGACAAAATAGTTGTGTACTTAATCGCGGGCAACCTGTAGTAACTAGACTAGAGTCTAGTTAATAAATAAAAATTATCCAAGTTGGAGTTAAACAAACTGATATAAAACAAGCTATAAGTAGGTACCTATATCCGATTTAAGTATTTATTTATTCATTTATTTAAGGTACGCTTACAGCAATTTAGTAAGACTAAGAGCGAGAGGGAGACCACGAAGGACTTACATAAACCAAATAAAAGAGGTAATAGAAGTTGTGTCGTATCAGGTGCTCAAACGTACAACCCGTCGGAGATATCTGCGGACCTCGCTGGAATGCGCTTTCCCCCGCGCTTCCCCCGTTTTCGCCTATCCAGTACCGTGACGAGTACGTACGAGTTGCGTGACGTCATCAAGCCAGGTCCGCAGATATTTCCGACGGGTTGTACGGCAGAGAATAGAGAAGAGTGGCGCTGACTCCACAGACAAGAGCGACGCTCTTAAATTTATGATGACTTATAACTTATAAAACATTGAGTAAGTATTGGCTATATATCTCTACCAATTACAAGCATACACAACATTAACCAAAATAATACAAAGTATTGTATTACATATACCTATACAGGGTGACTTTAAATTAGTGAACGATAGAAAAGGATATGCATGTACTCGTGATAACAAACAACTTTTACTATGGGACCACGGTCGAAATCATTCAAAAAATTTTGAACTCCACACACAAAATGCATCAGCTGATAGTACCTATAGGTAGACATTTTTTTTATTACGATTTCTAATTGACCCCATAGTAAAAGTTGTTTGTTATCATGAGTACATGAATATCCTTTTCTATCGTTCACTAATTTAAAGTCACCTTATATAGTTACTTATATAGACACGAAAATTGTTAAAATACTCGAAATGGTTGATGTAATATCAGAAAGTGAAGCTGAGTGAATCTCATCAATATCTTGAAACATCTCAAACAATCTCTCTCTCTTATATTCCAAATTGTTTCCAAAGAAATTCCATAAACTTCACTAACTTTGGGGTTCGAACACACGTAGGTACCATCATAATAATAAATCGAGTAGAAATTTTTGGAAAAGAAAAATTCGATTGTTGACTTAGCATATTTTTGAATGTAGGTACTATGTATTGATAAATAGGTACCTAAGTTTTACGTAAATTGACTATTTATTTTTAAGAATCTTTAAATAAGCAGGTACTAAAAATTCTGGGCAAACATACTTTTTGCATTTTACAGATTACAGATTTTTGCGAATTCTAAGTTTTCATTTAGATTCATTTTGATAATGTCATTTTTTTGACGAAGGCATTTTCAATTATTACAATTTTATAACCCTCCTCAAAGATCAAGTCAAGAGTATCCTAAACCGACGTGCATGTATGAGGCGACTGATGAGTGTGGATGAAGCGAAAGAGGTTTTTTTGGATCGTAGCAAATGGAAGGAAGTGGTCTCTGCGTACCCCAATGGGCGAGAGGGGTGACTGATATGTATGTATAGCCCTCCTATAAAATAACCTTAATGCTTCTTTACAAAAGTCTGTCGTGAGCGACCTCCTTTACCCAAAGATTGAGTTACTTTCATAAAATTTTGAAGCAGTTTATGAATTTCCATAAAGCATTCATACCGTGTTATCCCATGGTATATACAGGGTGGGATGTAATGGAACATGGGAGATCAAACAGAGAACACCATGTATCTTATACACAGGGTGCTAGGGAAAAAAACTGGAAAGAAAAAAAGAGATAAAACATTCGGCTAGAATAAATATTATAATATATTGGAACAAAAGTAAACGGGTTTTGAATTATTCGTAATATTTTATTAAATCTGCAAAGACTAAAGAATCAGTGTCGCACGCGCTTTGTTTATAGAATTATTAAATAAGTAAGACATACACTTATTAATCACTAAAGACTATTCGAGACTTCATACTTATTTCACTTCGTAGCTTGGAAAACTTACAGAATATCTTTAAAAAATATAGCCTAGATGAGCAAGCTACAAGAGTGTAAAGTGTACTGTATAGTTTATGGCTGTTTTATAAAATATTTCCTATTTTCAATAACTATCATTGCTGCTGAAAAGGTCTACCATGCTTTAAAACCTAACATTAAAAAATATCTTTTATATTTCTACAAAAAAAATCCCGAACCATTTTCCGCACAGCCTGTATATTTAACCTTCCTTGAGACAATGGCGGAAGACAATAATGATGTTAAATAAATATAATATATATTATGCCCCGTATTTTTATATTTACTCATACAATGCTTGTTTACCGTGATAAGATTTCATTTGCCTGTTATATCATTGCTTGCTTTGTGATTTAATGGAAAACAAATATGGGGTCGGATTTATTTTGTTTTTGGGTTAAATAACGTGTTTTTTTAACTTAAAACATTAGCCCCCTTATTACAAAACGAGTTTTGAGTATATAATATATAATTATAAGGAGGTGCCACTTTTTTTTTTCAAATACAAATGAGTTTATGACAGCGTGCCAAGGTTGGCGCAAGTTTTTCATAGTTTTTTTGGTAGATGACCTGTCAAACGATAAGAAATTCAATTCAAAAAGGTAGCTATTTTGCGGCAGACCAGGCACGCAGATCCAGATGGTATGGCATCTCCTTATATATTCTATACTCATAGAGTTTTAAAGATAGTCCTAGGTCCTAGGACTAACGTCATTTTTGACATTTTGTCTATAGCCGAAACGTCATTTATCTGAGTTTATTCTAGGACTATACATAAAACTCGTTTTGTATTAAGGGGGTGTGTGTATAATTTTTTGTATCTATCTATAAATTATATTCCTGCTAATATTTTAAACGTCAATTTGTGTGCTGATTGCTGTTTGTTACTCTGTTACGCAAAAACCACTGAACAGATATTAATGAAACTTTTTAGTACTAATTGGTATTGTATGATTGTACGTAATTAATCAAAATAACACAAAGGATATATTATTTAGCGATATTATAAGTTTTCCAAGATGTGTTTCCAAATGCGTATTACCTAATACAGAAGTAGTTTTTAGTAATGCAATAAAGTATTTCTATCTATCTAAATACAGGCTAAATTCCCTTAGCAGACCGTACTAGCAAAGCCTCGGGCAGAGACCGATATGCGTGTACGCATTGGTCGTCATAGACGTCGGGCGATAAATCTACCTTTCTAATAGCTGCGCCGGCTCCGGTGTGAAGAAAGTCGGATGCTGGTGCCAGTGAGGTCGCCCGTTAATTATTACGTGGTTTACGGTAGCTATGGGTTTCGTTATGGTGGTATTAGTGGCTGCCCGCGACTTCGTACACATTTGTCGGCTTATGCTGTCTACACACCAAAACCGCCGGCATGCCGCCGGCTTTTTGACAGCTGCCATTCGTATGACGTAAAGCCGCCAGCCTAGCCCGGCGGCATGCCCGGCGGCAGGCGATGATTACATAATATATCTTAAAATAATATTCATCATCAGTCCTTTAACGTTCCCAATACAGGGGCACGAGCGTGCTCTCATAAGAGAGTGATTAGGCCTTAAATGATGCTGGCCCAAAATAACAAAATAATATTGTCTTTACCTATGTAATTTAGAATTAGAATTCGTTTATTGCAAGTCACATTTTGAGTAAGGTGTTACAAAGTTTCATTGTTTATTGTAGGTTAAGTGACTATCCTGCCTTCTTGTTTTCATTTCTCTCTCTCTGGGGTCTGCAGGAAGAAATTTCTTTTAGAAATATGGCGTACCTTTTGTATAGGTAACTTCTTTTTTTTCTGTCTCTATGTACTATCATCTTACAATAAACTGTTAAATAAATAAAGTCATTATAATTGTACATGTGACGCCCTGCAAGGGCACACCAAACAAACCGACAATTCTGATGTATAAGCTAAAATTGCCAAGTTTCATCAAAATCTGTTCAGTGGTTTGTGAAGGTTCAACGAACATCCTCACATAGGTAAATCTATCCATACATATGCCCAAACAATAATTTATAATATTCGTTCCCACGTTGCATTGCGTATGTCGCGTACGTGAGTCCTATCCGTCTCTAGTTTTATGATGAAAGTATGTTGGCCCTTCTGTCCCGGATTAGCGGCGCCGGCGCCGATACCCGCTGGCGGCGATAGCGGGCCCTTACGGTAACTTAGATCCGGTGATCTGTAATATGATCTAGTTGGGTTGGTATACTTGGCTTTTATTAATTCGCAGAATGTAACAGCTTGCTTACACTGCTAGCTTAGCATGGCACTCCGTGACAAGACGTTGTCATGCGTTTGTCACGCTTACGTCTCTGTCTAGAGTTTTAAATGTGATAAGGACAGCATGCGTGAGATAATTGTCGCGGCACGCCGTGCTAAGCCCCCTGGTGTTATATCGGCTGGTTAAAAGCTTTAAGGGAGATTTGTTTATATGAAACAGCTTCCCGGGTGTAGCATATATACATACATATCTGTCACGCCTCTCTCCCATTGGGATATGCAGAGACCACTTCTCCTAAGCTTCATCCACATAGCATTTTATTTAAAGCTAAGTAGGTACCTACTAGAGACTGCCCGCTCGCCATATCTTGGAAAATGTAAACAATATCTTACAATAATATAGCCTATGTGTTATTCTGATGTGCAAGCCACAAATATAGTAAAGTTTCATTAAAGTCTGTTTAGTGGTTTTCGCGTGAAATAGTGACAATCATCCTCACATCAATTGTGGTTTCAAATATTTAAGTAATAATTAAAAACAATACGAATACCTACCTACTCTCTCTTCTCTGGGGGAAACTACGCTTTGCGAATCTAGCACTAGCTTAAAAAAGTATATTATAATAAGTAATGTAACGGTTTCAAGAGCATTTTTTTGTGCCTATGAAATAAATATATTTTTGACTTTGACTTTGACTTTTGACTTTGACTTTACTAATAAGAGTAAGTAGTATTATATTCTTGGTTAAATACTAAAACTATAACTACTTTTATTCTACAATAGTAAAACAATATTTAACCAAAAAAAAATAATCAAAACAAACCATTAAAATTCATGTCAGAAAGCGACCGAAAGAAAAAGAAAATTGAGTTAATTTTAGGTTGTATTGTATCTGAATACAGCGTGTATAAAGAAGATATTTATACATGGTGCGTGTTACATATGAATCGCTGAGAGTCATCGGTGTGGGGCTATAAAAAGCGAGGGAATTTTATAGCTAGAGAGAGACTTATTTTTATTTATTTATTTGGCCCACCAACAGTCCACATACACAAACACAATTGGGCATGATGACTAAAAAACACAATGGGCATGATGACAAAATTTTTTTTTTTAGTCCATCACATAGATTATTTTAAAATATTCGACACGTATTTTTTCTTTTTTCTCTTAAACTAAAAATGACAAAGATACACTGGGTTAAATTTGCTCATGACGTCACGCCTTAGTACGATTTTTAGCGAGGAGTGACGTCAATTACCCACTCCGTAACTTTGATGCTCTGTATCTTTGTATTTATTTATGTATTTGATCAGGTAAAAAATGTGTTTCAAATATTTTTTAATAGCCTAAAAGACGGACTAATTTTTTTTTTTGAATTTTCGAATGTAGTCGTCATCCCTATTGTAGTTGTTATTAACTATATTTTTGACGAAGCCTGTTACTGATTTCTTTTTGTTGTTTCTTAGGTTTATTTTGACGAAGCCTGTTGCGGATTGTCGATTCTGTAAGTACTTTTTTTGTTTTTTGAAACAATAAAAATAAAACTTTGGTCTTCTGTTCAAACAGTAACTGATCAAAAAATTGTAGAGTTAGAAAGAGACTGGTCTCACGTACTCAACAAATATAATGGTTAATGACATCTGCATCATAAAATTATGATTATGACCGCACTTGCCGCATACAACGTTGTCCCAGAGCTATCCCATTCTATTCATCACGTCTAGTAGAAAACAGGCCTGTCACCTACAGAGAATCAAAAATCAAAAACCTTGTTGTTATCAGCCCATATATGTCCCCACCGAGGGGCACGAGCCTACTCTCATACAGAGAGTGATTAGGCCATAATCCACCAGCTGGCCAAGTGCGGGTTGGCGGATTTCACATACACCTTCGAATTTCTTCTTTGATGTATGCAGGTTTCCTCACGATGTTTTCCTTCACCGTTAGCAAGTGGTAATCGAATAAATTGATCCGTACATGAGAAATAAACTCAGAGGTACGTGCCCGCGCCAGGTTTCGAACCCACGCCCTCAAAATTCGAGGCAAGCGTTCTACCAACTGGGCTACCACCGCTTATCAAAACCTAATATTAAAACAACTAAAGTTTGTACATCAAGCTTGAACAAGTTTCGCCTAGAAATATTGGATTTGAACCCGAAAATCCACGACGTCGTACGGCGTTGTATCGCGTAGTGTCGCGTCGCGTCGCGTAGTGTCGCGTAGTGTCGCGTCGCGTAGTGTCGCGTCGCGTAGTGTCGCGTCGCGTAGTGTCACGTCGCGTAGTGTCACGTCGCGTCGCGTCGTGTCGTGTCGCGTCGTGTCGTGAATTTATGTTTTAGTCCTAACCCATGGAGCAAAATGGTGGAGTAAAGACCAAGCACTATCAAACGCTGCGTGTAACAGCCACCTACCTGATCTATCGAGGACCTTGTGAAAGCCAAGAGGTCTTGTTAGATGCAGATGGCATTGAACCGGCCGGTCGCTTTGGAGAGACCTTTGCTCAGCAGTAGGCAGCTATATACTGAAATGATGATGATTCCCAGAATAACTTTACTTATACAGGAAAAAAATTTTTGGATCGCCCATACTTACTTGATCAGCTGATCGGGCATCATTTTGTATGGGGAGGCGAAATTTTTTTTTTGAGTTACGACCCATGTTCCTTGGGGAAAGTTGTTCAGTTTCATGAGGACTATCGCTGTGTTTCGGCTTTATATACCCTTTCTGTTACACCCTGTATAAGGTGACTTTAAATTAGTGAACGATAGGAAAGAATATGCATGTACTCGTGATAACAAACAACTTTTACTATGAGACCAAGTTTGAAATCATAATTTTTTTTTGTTATCACGAGTACCTACATGCATATCCTTTTCTATCGTTCACTAATTACAAGTCACCTTATATGAAGGTATTCATTCTTTAATACTTTGCCTTAACCCATCCTAAGAAATGCCATTGAAATGCCAAAAGTCGTAATTTGTTGTAAATTGACTTTTGAATAAGAATTATAAAAGAACAAATATTTTTCACGAAACCCGCACTTCGCTATTCTTAAGGCCACACCTCACCGAGTACAGTCAGCATACAAATGCAAGTCGTACGTGACGTGACGTGACGGACAAGAAAAATACACTCGATATACAATCACAGATAAATAAACACACTGTATCAGCTTGAAAGTGCTCAATCTATTGTATTTTCACAAATTAGAATTTACTAGCTTCTAAAGAATATGACAAACAAAATAGGAATTCCTTTACTTTAATTGTATTTATTTTCTTGTATTTTCCAATTCCTGCATTTTCCAAGCCATTCCAATTATCTTCATCATAATAAGCGCATTCCTCTTTTCGGTGGAGTATTTTCCACTCTGCTCTATTCTCTGCCGATGCCGCAGTTCATTTATTTATTTGAATTAAAATAAAACGAGAACCCCACAAAAAGTTTACACTCAAAAAAAGTATCACTTTCGAATGCAAAACTAATTCGAAATCGTGAAAAATAAGTGTAGACGTGTCACATCTATATTCTAATTTCTTAGCTATTATACAAAATATTTATCAAGACAACCTCGTGGCACATGCGAATCGGGGAATAAATTACCAGCCCAAAACCGAATCCATTAAAGTCAGCAAATTGATTGAGCGCCGAAATATTGACAGTCACGTGTTTGTATATGTCACTTGTCACACGTTATGTCACGCCACTGTCACGCTAATTGTATTTGATCCGGTGACGGGAATCGACGACGCCCTTCTGTGACGATTTGATGAAATGTAAGGTAATTGCACTGACGTTTATTAGGCCAAAAGTTCCTTCCTACTTTAATTATAAATGCCAATGTTTGTTAGTCTTTCACGCAAAAACTACTGAACTGATTTTAGTGAAACTTTTCAGTATTGTAGCTTATACATCAGAATAACACATAGGCTATATTATTTTGAGATATCATATTTTTCTTCCAATATATGACCAAAAATGGGTATGAAATCTAGGATCTCTATAATTTCTCCAAATATTAGGCTATCTATATTATTCGAAAATAATATAAGTTGTTAGTTTGCAAAGATATGACGATAAATGCGAACGAAGTCGCAGGCAGCCTCTAGTACTTAAAGCTAAGCACTAGACAGCAAAGACAGGCTAATTACACAGGCTATAATTTAACAATTCCCTGCCTACGTGTTTATGTAACTAGTTACTGTAGCTGGTTACTGGTTATAACATAATTTAGCTTTAACTTAGAGTAATTACTTAAGTACTTACGTTTAATTACTAACTAATTCAAACAGGTTTGGGCAAGTAGGTAAGTGAATAAGTAGTCGGACTTGTAATAGTTAAGTTTGGAACTAAGTCGGCATTTAGAAAAGGATAATCGGCTAATGACGGATTCGTAGAGCTTAATCTCTATTGCACATTTTTTACGCAGCTTTTATCATTTGTGCTCAATGTAAAATACACGTAGAGAGTTGCTAAACCCTAAATATTACTTATTAACTACTTTAAATAGTACTACAATTACATCAATTATCACACTATTTTTATAATTTTACACACAATTATCAGCTCTATGTATTTCACACAGTTATTATGAGCAAAGGGAGGGTCGTATTTAGTATAAATAAATATGTACAGATACAGATAGCTCTACTGCATAAAGGTACTCAACAATAGTCAACAACCAAATTAAATAATCTTCGTATAAAAAAGTAACATGAGCAAATAATATTCATAATATCATGCTTACTGTAATAAAATGTAAGGGAAACGTTTGAAAATCTTCCTTTGATCTGAACTCATTAAGTTACTTCCTTCTCTTCCGTTGTTATCACATTCTTACATTATATTCTAGCCCTTAGATCTATTACAAAGTGAAGATAGACTCTTATATTATAATAATAAATGTTTATTTGTCTTCCCACATATACTTTTTTTTTCCCACGTATACGCTTTTACAACAAGATCCCTGCTAGCATACGTAAACTAACCCCCAATAAATTTAAGATTATTGTTAAACAAAAACTTAGTAAAAAAGGTTATTATAAAATCAACGATTATCTAGATGACTCAAATCCATGGGATTGACCTGCTCTTCTGTCAAGCTGTCTCTATGTAGAATAATGATTGTAAAGTTAATTTTAATGTTTGTATCTAAGTGTTTTTATCTTAGAATTTGTAAACCAAATTTGAAAAGAGCAACCCAACAGAGTTTCTTGCTAGATTCTTCTCTGGGGAAAACTGCACTCTTGCGAATCTAGCATTAACTTTAAAAAAATGACCCGTCTTATGTGATGTCAAACTCGTCCTACAAGATTAAATAAACATTTCATTTCATTTCATTTCATAAAATTACATAGGTATTCAATAGTACAAGATAAATCATACAATGTGTGAGTTAGGTATTTGTATGTGGGAGACCTGCCACTTAATCTAGGCGCTAGCCTGTGCGTACACCAGGATCTCCCAGCCTCGGACAGCTGATTTTAAACAGTGCACAAATTAAAATGAAAAATACAGTTTAAGAGTGAGGTTGAAGTTAAAAGACAGTAAAGTTTTTTTTATAATATCAGCAATATGTGATGCCGCTGGTTAAAATGTACGTCTAATAAAAAGTATGCCTTCTGTTCTGTCACGACCACGAAATAGAAAAAAATATCGCAACATTACAACATTTCATTCATAAGAGGTTATGTATATGTTACGGGCAATGTGATTAATGCGGGCAGTATGAATAATGCCCAGCTGTTTCGGGCAATGTGATTAATTACTATCAAAACTGTGCTATTTATCACATTGCCCGGGCATTATGAATAATGCCCAAAGACCATCGGGCAATTTGATTTTAATAGCCCGTTTACTTGAGAATTGTAGGTTGTGATAATTCTAAAGTCGCCAAATTTTTAAAACATTGTCAGAGACTTATTGGTGGACAATTTATTTTTAAATTAGAAATTTTAGGTTTTTGTATTTTTTGCAACTAAGATTATTGAACTAGCGTAGAAAAATAAATTGGCATCTCGTATGTTATGTTATTAAGTACTTCAATACAATAAAGTTTTTAGAAACTTTACGTATGTGCTGCATACCTAAAGGAAAAAATGCTCATAATGTCGGCATTATAAGTTTCTAATTTTAATTAAGATGATGTAAAACGTACTACTTATGACCTACTCAATCTTCCTGTAAAAGGTTAGAAAATTTAACAAAGTGCCTTTTTAATTATTATTAAAACCACCGCACCTAGCCTTTTTGTTATTACTAGGGTTAATACTTTTTTTTTACTAATCAATTACAAAAAAAAAAGTGTAAAAACAACTGTACCAAAAATTTGAACTCAAATTTACGGCAACAAACCGGCGGCGGCGCAGAGTGCGTACGTAAATTTGGGAAGAAGCAAATGTCCAAAGTTTATAAAAACTATGAAATGAGAATGAAAATGAGAATAAAAATTCATTTAATCCTGTAGGTTAGGTTTGAAAACACTTAAGACGGATCATTTTTTAAAGTTAATTCTAGACTCGTAAGAGTGCAGTTTTCTCCAGAGAAGAAACAAAAAACTCTGTAGCAAAAAACTCTGTAGGGTTGCTCTTTTCAATTTAAGTTTTACAAATTCTTAGGCATAAACACAGAAACAAACATTAAAATTTACATTTCAATAGAGCTTATACCAATAAAAAAAAAAAAAATTTCCCCTGCAATATCCAGAACAAGGTATAGGAAGTAAGTAAACGGGAAGATGAAAAGTAAAAGGCTTAGCTTGATAGAATCCGCATACCATGACCAGTTATCACAGCAGCACGTTCACACAGATCTCACTCAACGCCTGTGCCAGCCATCAACCCCTTCCATATTATGTTTTAGGGATTTAGGTAACATTTTAGGGAAACCAGCGCATGTCACCCTTTGACCAGTTAGAGAGTCCGGAATATCCTAACCTTAACTAAAACCCAACTTAACTTATGAAGAAATGATGAGAATTTTAAGTTTCATATTACCTACATATTTATTTGACTTTTGGTTAGGTTTAGGTGAGATAAGGTTTCATTGTAAAATAAAAAAAGTACTGAAACAAGTTTATTATCACTCTGCCCAATAGGTGACGGGCATTATGCATAATGCCCGGGCAATGTGATTAATTGCATAGTATTTATCACATTGCCCGCTTATATTGGGCATTATTCATAATGCCCGTAACATATATATCTGTTTATTTATTTATGCACTATACTGCAGTCTACTTTTGCTAATCCTATATCGAAGGTAGGTAGCCTAGAAGAGATTACTCTTATTTATTTATTTAACAGTTTATTGTAAGATGATAGTACATAGAGACAGAAAAAAGGGAAGTTATACAAAAGATACAGCATATTTATAAAAGAAATTTCTTCCTGCAGACCCCACAGAGAGAGAACTCAGTCACTCATACTCTTAGTGATAAGGTCGCTTTTGCGTAGTCAGAACTTAGCTTTTAGTTTCTTATTTATGTTGTTTTTAGGTTTTCGTACCGAAAGAGTGAAAACGGGACCCTATTACTGAGACTCGGCTGTCCGTCTGTCTGCCTTTCTGTATTTACTGTGTGCAATATAAACTTTCTATCTAATTATCTACCATCATTATTATCAGGTCGTGGACGATAGCTGAACAAAAGTCTCCAAAGGATCTCCGTCCCTCTATCTATAGTTTTGACTACATCTGAGTGGTTACAAAGTTTCTCATCTAATTTCGCAACAAAGCGATGGATTGTTTTCATGTTTCTTCGTAAAAAGTTTACCGCCTCGAATTTGTGAGTCCTTGGCTTACTTTGACGGAGGGAGGGTTATTACTTTCGGGGAGAGGTTGCTTTCGGCCCAAGAGTGGGATAAGTGGGATGAATACGTTTGTGTTTTGTTTCTGGTTGAAGGTATTTAGTATACCTAATCCTTTCCCTACTAATATTATAAATGTCAATGTTTATGCCGATGTTTGTTACTCTCATGCAATTTTTTTTTAGCTTATGTTGTCCCGCTGCTGGGCAAAAGCCTCTCCCTTGCTTCTCCACAGATTTCTGTTGGTGGCACAGAAAGACGTTATAACTATATCAAATAAGTTAGTCAGCAAACTTAAAAATACTAGAAGGTACATATACTTAACATAAAACTACTTATAAATTCTAATAAAGAATAGTATAAGCCTTTAAGCTATAAGCAGTACTATTTAAGCAGTAGTTTTAGATCAAGAAAGTGACATCAAAAAAGTGTAATGAATTTTGCCTATTTTTGAATAAAACACTTTTCATTTTCATTATAGTTTAAACAGATATGACATACTTAAATAGAGTTTGAAAAGTAATCAACATTAATATAAAAACTTATTACTTAATCATATCCTATAAAAATTGACACAGAAACCGCAGCGCAAGTACCTATTTCACTCACAAATTAAACTGAAGCAAACTTCAAAATTAACCAAAATAAACACATTACAAGGAATATCTTGATAAAACAAACACAATTATGAAAACGTCTCGGTCCCGTAACTTATTTAGTATGTTAGCTCGCCATTTAGCTCACTTAATTATCAGCCGATAGAATTATCGAGTGCTCAACAAATATAATTATTGGAGGACCTCGTGAGGGACCCTCGGGGAGGGAGTCGAGAAAGAAATTCTAGGAGACATTCTGATAAAGTTGAATTTTTAGTGGCTCTTGTAATTTGGGAATGAGTGTTTGATTTTTCGTATATTTTGTGTATTTCGGAGCCGAATTTAGGACGGAATCTGACAAATACCTAATGTAATATGTAGGTACTTATTACCTACATAGGTTTAAAGTTGTAAAATTTTATTTGAAAATAGCAACCCAATATAGTATCTTGCTAGATTGTTCTCTGGGGAGCTGCTACCTTGCGAATCTGGCGTTAAATAACATTGATATATTAATTTCTTTTGCTTATCATTGTCTACAAAATAAAGATTAATTTGCTTTTGAGTAAAGTTAAAAAAAATACGAATCCTAGAAGAAAATAAGGCCTAGCACACGGGGAAACGCAACCGCAACGCAACTACAACTGCAAGTTACTTTTGAGCTGCATCTAGGTTTTTGGTATAGACTCCTTTAGAAAACGACACACGACGCAACTAGTTTGAAACGTTTCCTATTAGTTGCATCGTGTGTGGTTTTCTAAAGGAGTCTATAGCAGAAACTTGGATGCAACTCACAAGTAACTAGCAGTATCCGTTACGTTGCAGTTGCGTTTCATCGTGTGTACTGGGTCTTAGTCTCGCACAGCACAATAGGCATGATGACTAAAAATTTTTTACTCCATCACATAGATTATTTTAAAATATTAGACACATATTTTTTCTTTTTTCTCTTAAACCAAAAATAACAAAGATACACTGGGTTAAAGTTGCTCGTGACGTCACGTTTGAGTACGATTTTTACTCGATGGTGACGTAAAAACCCTCCTGTCCGTAACTTTGATGCTCTGTATCTTTGTATTTTTTTATGTATTTGATCCGGTAAAAAATGTTTTTCAAATATTTTTTGATAGCCTAAAATACGGACTAATTATAATTCAATTTTTTTTAATGTAGTCATCATCCCAATTACTAGAAGGAGCTTGTTCCTGATTTATAAATATATTTCACCTCTATAATAACAAAAAAGAATGTTCCTCACAACTCGTCGGACTCTCCTCAGTGTAAATCCAGTCCCGAAACACCCTCTCCAATGAATTATGAATAGAATTCCATTTCTGACGATTCTTTCCACCCGCCGCCATGTTGCCGTATTTATTTTTAATTTTACTCCCGTCTTTTTGTCCAACGACTGAAATACTCTGTTTAACATCGACTTAAATTAAAATGGATCTCACAGAGTAAAGATTTAAGAAAAAACATGAGCTTGTAATTGTTTTAAAGAAAAACATTTCCAATTCTATTCTGGTGTAAATATTGTTAAAATCTAGGTACTAATTTAGCTTAGTAGACTGACCTAGAAATAAGGAGATTGCCTGTTATAGAAGAAATAGTTTTTATATCAATCTATTTCTGGTTAAAAAGGTAATTCTGACACAACCGCTATACTAAGTAAGTAGAAAACCTACTTTTGTATGTGAAATAGCAATAACTCAAATAATTTGAGGTCCCCCAAAAAAAATATTTCACAGTCATATTTTTCTTGTTTTCAATTCCAGTTCAAGCCGTGATATCCATTTAACTATAACGTCAATGGTATTGGTAATTCTGTTTTACGATGTAAAGACGGATTTATTGCGACAAATGCTAGTTTTTACGTTTAAAAGAGGTTGTAATTTAAGTAATTAATTACTTTAGTTTTAGTAGTTGACTTCTATGTAGGGTGTAAAAAAGATTTTCGTTAATTTTAGATGTTTTGAGCGCGTGGATGATTTCGTAGATATAAAATGATAAACAGCGACATCAAAGAGATTGTTTTTGATGCGGGTTTAAGGTAGAAACAGACGGGTCCCACGTACGCAACGTGGCACAACGTTGCGTGTGATAAGTGTGCTTCTAATCATATTATTTCTATAAAGCAGATGCCGAAAGGTATTGCGTACATGGGACCTGGTTATCTCCACACAAAGATTAAGAAACGCCTTAATTAACTAGCTTTTAACCTTAAGTTCAGTAAGTAACGTAAAGTTAAATAAGTTTAGTACGTAAGTAACGCTTAAAAGAGTTTAGTACCTAAACAAGAAAATACTCGCAAGCCTATACATAAGTATAATAGATCGCTATTTCTTTTCAAACCACAAAAACTAACTAAAGCCTAGAGAGGAAAAAATTCATTTCATTTTCATTTCAGAGTTAAGACTCTTGTCGGTGTAGCATTCGCCATTTAGGCCTCACCTCTGCCAGAGCTGTACATACCTAATATGCGGACATAAATAAGTATATAGGTATGGGATATCTTATACCACAAGCAACATAACCTGACCTGCCAATTCTTTTCAAAACCCCCGTCCTTCATTTCCTCCCTCTCCACCCTTCCCTTCCCCTCCATTCCCTCGCACAAAAGAGGAACTATTGAAGCCAGAATGACCCTTTGTCCGTAGAGAGTCAAAGAGTTGAATTTTTGACACGACGCGTCCCTTGCATACTTGCCCTGCTAAATATTTCGCTTCGTACCTTTTTAGGGGTGTCGGTTTTTAAATAAGTAAAATGGAGATGGATTTAGGTAATTGTATTTTTGATATATTTTTAAACATAATCCCCTTATTACAAAACAAGGTTTAAAGATAGTCCGACGTTAGTTCGTTTAGTTTGACAAAACGTCCATAGCCGAAACGTCCAAAGAAAGAACTAACGTCGGACTATCTTTAAACCTCGTTTTGTAATAAGGGGGTATACCTCTACAAATGGTATTTAATATAGGTAAAACATCGTCTTCATAAACGATGCTGATGTACCTTCTTAATTACCTAGGCGGAGGTAGCTCGAGAACGACAATCATGGCGGATGACGAGAGAGACCTTTGCCCAGCAGTGGGATACTAAGTAATGGCTAAATTAGATTAGATTAGAAATCATCAGGATGTCCACTGCTGAACTTCACTTGTTTCTCAAGGCTCCCAATAAGTCACTTTTAGTCAGGCAGAAGTTAGGATAGTTCCAGTCGGAAGCGTTTTGCAACCACAATAACCCTGCATACTATTAAGTTATTTTTGTTGTTTCTTACGCAATTCTATTATTCTATTCATTTATACGATTACTATTTACTAAAAAGTAAACTTCTACTACAGTAACCTATTTACAACACTAAAATGTTCCAAATAAGAACTATTATTACAAAGCAATTGGACTCTCCAAATTGTTAACAACCCTGTACTATACAGGATATTTCTGACTTACAAACTTATAAATACACTCTCAGAAACAACTATACACTCTTCGTCCTTTGTTATAAAGGTCATAACAACAAAAATAGAGGAGGTTTCGTGGTAAAATTAAGGTTGTATAGGCCATCACGTAGCGTATTGCGTTACGTGTCATGTCAGATGCAAAGCTCACTTTACGTACTATTGTCTTACTAGAATGGCTTTTTTTAATACATACATATCTAGTTTGAGTTAATGATAATTAACTAATGTTGTTGTTGTTGTTACCCCATATGTCCCCACCGAGGGGCACGAGCCTACTCTCATACAGAGAGTGATTAGGCCGTAATCCACCACGCTGGCCAAGTGCGGGTTGGCGGATTTCACATACACCTTAGAATTTCTTCTATCATATATTTATTTATTGAAATAAACTTTAGTGACTAAGGACTGAGTATTTAAAGGAAATACGTTTTAAGATGATTATTTTCTATTTCTCTAAGCAAAAGAGGTGTGTTTGGATTAAAGCAAGTGGAAGGAATTGGTCTCTGCCTACACCAATGGGAGAGAGGCGTGACGGATATGTATGTATTTTCTATTTCATGAAAAAGTTTAAGTTGGTAGGTACACGTATACAAGAATTGAAAATGCGTTTTTTTGAACAAAAGATTTATCTTAAGAAAGAAAAACGGCCAAGTTAAGACTACCCTAAACAGACGTGCATGTATGAGGCGACTGATGAATGTGGATGAAGTGAAAGAAGTGTATTTGGATCGTAACAAGTGGAGGGAAGTTGTCTATGCCTACCCCGATGGGAAAGAAGCGTGACAGATGTATATGTATGTGTACGATTGAACTTAACAGTATTGGACCCATCCACAAACTATAACATCTATAATTTCTCTCAATTAGCTTAAAGTAGACAACCAATATGCCCAAAATATGACGTTTTTTTTACTTTCTATAGGCGACTGATGAGTGTGGATGAAGCGAAAAAGGTGTGCTTGGATCGTAGCAAGTGGAAGGAAGTGGTCCCTGCCTACCCCAATGGGAGAGCCGTGACGGATATGTATGTATGTATAATTAGCTCAAAAGTGAAAACAATATGCCCAAATTATTGCCGAAACAATAACCTTTCTCAGCTTTAAATTCTTTAAAAAAAGAACCTTTACTACCGAATCATTGCCCCATCTAGTAAAAGATCATCTATGACCATCCAAACAAGTGGATGTGTGCCGAATGAAAAGGTGACGCGTGCCGTCTGTGGCCCCAGCTGACCCTGGGGCCCCTGAGGCCACAAATCTGGGACCCTTTCAATCAAATAACCATGATGCTGGTGTTTCAAGTATGTAAGGGATTAGGATTATATTGGGTTGGAATAGTTGAAGGTGTTTGGATGAGCTTTAGTATTAGTATGTGAATTGGAAAAGTTTTACTATACATACATATACAGGTTGGAACAGAAAGGGTATATAAAGCCGAAACACAGCTATAGTCCTCATGAAACTGAACAACTTTCCCCAAGGAACATGGGTCGTAACTCGAAAAAAAAATTTCGCCTCCCCATACAAAATGCCCGATCAGCTGATCGAGTAAGTATGGGCGATCCAAAAATTTTTTTCGAGTTACGACCCATGTTCCTTGGGGAAACTTGTTCAGTTTCAAGAGGACTATCGCTGTGTTTCGGCTTTATATACCCTTACTGTTACACCCTGTATATCCGTCACGCCTCTCTCCCATTGGGGTAGGCAGAGACCACTTCCTTTCACTTGCTACGATCCAAACACACGCAGTTTTACTAACCTACTAATAATATTTTAAATGTCAATGTTTTTGCTGATAGGTGATAGGATGTTTGTTACTCTTTCACGCAAAAACCACTAAACAGATTTTAATGAAACTTCACAATATTGTAGCTTGCACATCAGAATAACACATAGGCTATATTATTTAAAGATATGGCGTAAATTGTCGAAGATTTGTAGATAAATGCGTACGAAGTAGCGGACAGCCACTATAATTAAATACAGCATCCATTCAAAAACGAATAAAAAGAAACATTTTGCAGATAATAAAATTCAATAGCAAAATACTTTTTAAACAGGTAAAAGTGTCGAGTAACGGAAAAACTGCATTCGAACGCAAAATATTTAAAATGCTAACAGCCTATTGCATAAACGTTCATTACTTTAATCCTTCATTAAACATATAGCTGTCACTTTCTTTGACAAACAACAGAGAGAGACGGCAGGGTATTTAATGGCACGGTAACAGAAATCAGGTCCGTTTAAAAGGACATTCACAGCTGCATTATTGAAATAAAGTAAAAGTACATAAACCAGTTCGTTACAATCTTTCATCGGAAGATAAATGTATTTAGGCCACTGTAACTGCTTTTGTTGAAAGCCTTTAGAATATGGAACAAGTATTATACGTATTAGTTTTTATTGTATTATATTGTATTGGTACTTCACTCAAGTAAAAGAGAAAGTTAACGTCATGTCGTATCAAGAAGTTAAAGCACTGGCAGAGGATAGGCCTAGATGGCGAACACTCCACCGACAAGAGTCTAACTCATAAATTAAAATGATAATGATGATTATATGGGATTGGTCATCTTCCAAATATAAAGCCCATTTAAAAAAATAAAAGATGAATCGTCCTCAAAGATTAGTTTTTGAGCCAAAAAAAACTTTAAAAACGTCGTTTGTAATTACGTTACTAAATACTTATTTATTTTACGAAACCATTAAAATTATTATGTAAGTATTTAATTAAATATTTTCAGTAAGTTATATCTTTTTTAAGTAGAACAAAGTGGTCTCTGCCTACCCTGACCGAAGAAAGGCGTGGGCAGATATTTATGTATGAATGTATGTAAATATTTTAAGAGAGTATACCTAGATTAGTTGATCATGGAGTCCTTCTTCACCCAGCAGTAGGATACAACAAGCTAGCTAGCTGTTACTAATATAATCTGAAGTACCTACTTAACAAACGTGTCAAATTATTAATTGTATATAAGTGTCTCGATTTAAAAAAAGATATATTGCACATAACGTAGGGCCCTGTACCGAAGGTTTCTTGCCGGCAGTAGATTTAGATAAAAAAAGTGACATCAAAAAAGTGTAATGAATTTTGCCTATTTTTGAATAAAACACTTTTCATTTTTATTTTCATTATTCATCCAAACAAACTATATCCATCCACCACAAAGCTGCAATGCAACTAAACTCATAAAATCCATCTATTTTCAAACACAAATTGCTTCGAAACAAAACCATTTATAAGCTGTTACGTAAGTGTAATAAAACGGATAATAATGAGGGAGAAACTTCGGCGCAAATAACAGTTTGTATTCAACAACTTTGTAAATAAACTGAACTTTAATGCTTTGTTTAAGCTTGTTTTCCAGTAGGAAAGCTAAGGAAAGCTTTCCTTGAAGCTTTTTTTACGAAACTTTGACTACACGTGAACTTTATTGATAGATTTGAAACATGGACACACATGGAGACAGAAAGTCATGGCGAATGAGGAAGAGGCCTTTGCCCAGCACTGGGACACAAGTGGCTAGATTAGATTGAAGACATTGATCAACATTTTAAAGTGCCTATTATTTTTTTTAATTTGTGAAAAACTGTAAGTGGCTGATTTTACATTACATTCGATGAACGAGCGTTGCGTGTGACAAGCTAATCATATTATTTCTATGGAGTATATTTCTGCACTGCATAGGCGTGTTATCAGTCTTTTTCTAAGTTTGATTGGCCAGCGAAAAACTCACTTTCATCACCTATCAATGGAAAACGCGGCTGAGTGACCATTTCATCACTTAGGTACAGATAATATTTAACTGACAGGCAAACCTATGTCTACTTCATAAAACATGACGTTTGACAGTGACATTTATAAAATAACTGTCAGTTAAATTCTATCTGTAAGTGGAGAAACGGGCCTTTAAACTTTTTAAAAGTAAAATCCAGGTAACCAAAGAGTTTGGTTACGTGCGAACGAGTGGGGAGTGATCGTAGTATCGCCACTTCCGCCCGATACGAGAATACCCCCCAAATGACTGTTTCACACGCGATGCAAGCTCACACCTTGAGAATACACCCGTTTTAACGTAGCTATAGGTTGTAAAATGTAATATACATACATATGCCGGAGACATCTGAGATTACGTTCATGAAGGCTATTTTGGAACCATTTGCAAACCCTTTACTGCTAAAATGCAAGAACTGGCTGGTTTCTGACTGGTTGTCAGTTTGGCGCTTTCATATTTGAGATGCTGTCATGTACGATGGATTCTGTTTGATTATTGATTGGATAACGGTCATGAAGAGACATCGGAAGACATCACGTACATCTTGATATTTTATGACGTGATTGGAAACTACGCAATAAAGCTAGTTTGTTCAGTACACGCCCACTGTCTTATTTTAACTAAAAGCTTAAACGCCACTTCTGATGACTCGTCGACACATACATATCTGTAACTTCGTCAATATCTAACAGTTATAAAATGTAATTATTGGACAAATAAATTATTCTTATATCTGTCACGTGCTCACGTCTCTTTCCCATCGGGATAGGCAGAGGTGGGCAGAGACCATTTCGCTGCAGTGGCTTCGAAGGTAATATAACATAAATAAGTAAATGTTTTTTTATTCATAAGCCTCACACTTGCAGAGCTTCACACAAAAGGTACTCTACTTACTGTAGATAAATATTACAATCGGCTTTAAGCAACATTCATTATTTGTTTCTGAATATTGCTTCTAGCCGCATATTATGTCTTTCAAGCTATCTATTAAATTCAGGTTGTTAACCCAAAGAGAAAAGACTCAAATTAAACACTTTTGCAACTTTAGTCAGTAACTTAATTCAAAGTAAGATCTTTACTAAGTTTTACACTTAATTGTGATGGAATTTAATTACAAGTTGAAATTGTAATTGCTTAATAGTATCGCGACCCGAATTACTTTATAACACTGTATTTAGTACCATTTTGTAGTAACTGGGGCAAAGGTTCAGAACCCTTGTGAGTGACGCGAGTGGAAACCTCTATTGTTCCTCATTTAATTGAATGGGGATGATGACTACATTCGAAAATTCAAAAAATAATTAGTCCATCTTTTAGGCTATTAAAAAATATTTGACGTCACTCCTCGGTTAAAATCGTACTGAGTCGTCACGTCATTATTTCTCATGAGCAACTTTAACCCAGTGCATCTGTGTCATTTTTATTTTAAGAGAAAAAAGAAAAAATACGTGTCGAATATTTTAAAATAATCTAAGTGATGGACTAAAAAAAAATTTTAGTCATCATGCCTATTCAGTTATTCCATACCGTGACTTAAAGAAAATAAGCATTATGTAGAGTCACAACAAAGTTTAAGTCAGGTTACATTACTTGCATCACTTTCTATCTCATAATAACTTGTAAATAGTAGATACACTGGGTTAAAGTTGTTCATGACGTCACTCCTCAGTAGGTACGATTTTAACCGAGGAGTGACGTCAATACCCCCCACTCCGTAACTTTGATGCTCTGTATCTTTGTATTTATTTGTGTATTTGATCTGGTAAAAAATGTGTTTCAAATATTTTTTAATAGCCAAAAAGACGGGCTGAATATTTTTTGAATTTTTGAATGTAGTCATCATCCCCATTGAAAGTGTTTATACGTCTGTGGCAATAACTATGTTTTACTGTAGCACCCTATGTACTATGTACGTATACCTACCTCATCTCAATTAGCGTGGATTGTAAATGTAATTATGTACAATATCAGGGATTTGGAGTAACAACCGAAGTTCCCCGAGCTTTAACGAGTCATTCCGAAGTTGACAACTTTTTAATTACGTCTTACTGTGCACGTGGTGCTCGCCTTAGAATGAGGAGTAAGAGAGGTAGCATTTGTTATTGGTACTTGCCTGACTGATATATCTGGTATTAATTAATACTCTAAGATAATAGCTCACTTGAGTAATGTCCAATGGTAATTTCTATATAGGTAGGATAGTCAAAAGCAGTCCAGTTTGTTTTTAAGAAAAAGGCTCTTGTAATCTTCGCAGCATCTGTTTCATGAACATCCTACTACTTAATAATATAAACGTCTACGTTTGTGTTGTCTGGATAAGAATGTGAGGATGTACCTATACTTATAGAAACGAATTCATTTTATGCTAAAACTACTAATAACAATACTAAACTAAGCCCCGCCTACTCCGGTTACTTTTCTTGTTGTTAATAGTAGAGCAAAATCGATAAAATTTATGGATACATTTTAGCACAGATCAAATCAGAAAATCTAAAGCTAATACATGTTCAGGTTACATGAACATATTATATTTTAATACCATAAATGCATTGTTCTTGAATCTATGAATAACACAACAGCCTCTCTTGAAACCCACACAACGTAATTAAGCTGTAGAAGAGTCGCAATCGTTACCTCTTTATAGCTATTTAGCAAATTTTACGACACTTTCGCAGCTAATGGCCGGAATTCAAGATGGGTGTTAACAGCATACAAAAAAGTAATTGCGTGTATTTATGAAGGGTTATCTTTAGATGTAAAATGTGTTTAGATTACGTAAAGTATTGGTTGTTAAATGTGGTAAGTATTTAATAAAATTTTATGTGAATTTAGATATAAGTACCTATTTAGGGAGTTTAGGTACAGGTACGAGTTGGTAAGAATGAGCGAAAGGAGATTAACAAAAGAGATATTGTACAAGGCAAGAGTGGATGGAAATGCTGGGAGGGGAAGGCCAAGATGAACGTACCTCGGTCAAATCGGGGACTTGCTCAAGAAAGGCCAAATCAAGAGTACCCTAAACCGACGGGCATGTATGAGGCGACTGATGAGTGTGGATGAAGCGAAGGAGGTGTGTTTGGATCGAAGCAAGTGGAAGGAAGTGGTCTCTGTCTATCCCAATGGGAGAGAGGCGTGACGGATATGTATGTATGAGTTGGTATTTACTTATATAAACCGAACTTTGTTATAAACTAGAACTCGATTTAAAAAAGATTTAAATTCAAATTCTTTATTTTGCACACCATAGCAATCAGTTCAAAAATATAAATCTTCATTTTTGCTTTGCCGTATTCAGTTAATTTGAGAACAGTCACATTGGTCAAACAATTAGACTTGTTGCGTGTTTCACCACCAGATAATATTTAACTGACAGATAAACCTATGTCTATTTCATAAAACATGACGTTTTAGACAGAGACAGCTATAAAATATCTGGCAGATAAATTCTATATGTACTTAGATCGTGAAACAGGCCTTTAGAGAAAAAAAAAACACTTTTTCCGCAAGAGCAATCGCAATTCAGCGTTATACCGCCAGCTTTCTTAAAAAGTAGAGTACATAGTACCACAATTAATCTGATTTACTAAAGATACACAAAAACTGATTCCACGTATGCTTGAGTTGCGTACATTACGCAACATATGTCTCTCCACCAAAGAGCATCCTTAAGCATCCATCCCCGAGAAAAAAATACTGATTTTAGTTGCACTTTAATTAGTTATTAAAGTTTAAAGTTTTTTTTTTTAGTTTTAGTTTTTTTTTAATTAGTTATTGACTTTTTAAACAGACAATCAAATATCAATCACACAACTAATGTTTGTATTATTCTAAGACATGCAATAATTCAGACGGCGTAGTAAAAATAAATATATGATTAGAATTCCCCCTTTTATGTGAGAAGATATTGCGTGGCAAGTGAGCAGGGGTGTGATATGATTCTGGGGGGAGTATGATTCTGTAAATACTGGGATAAAAAGAAATAAAAAACGATTTTAAGAATAAAAATAATATTTTTCTTGGTTATCATGATTGCTTACCATTTTCATTGAATACAGTTTTTACAGTTTATGTAATTGTGTTGTAACAGGTGCTCAAATGGACGGCAGAGAATAAAGCAGAGTAGTGTAGTCTCCACCGACAAGGGCGATGATCTGAAATATAAGAAGATGTACTCTCTCGCTAAAATCACGGCCGTAATTTGCCTGGAAACTAAGAAACTATCCCCATAGAATTTTCACACAAAAAAAATTCTAAGGCAAGTTTCATGGTAAAATTGTTCAGTTCCAAATGCAAATTACAAATCCTATTTGTGACTATTTGTGAATATCTATCCGTAGAAAACAACAGAAAAATTAACTTGTTAAATAACATCTAGGTCTTTAATCGACTTCTAAAACAATCCACACTTTTTCCAAACTCATATCGACTCTACCCGCGCGTTTAACAATGTGCTGAAACCCGCGGCATATTTGAAGCGCGCAAATATGGACCGTTTTTATGGGGGGGACGTTTTATCGCGATATGGGATGTATGAGATGCCGACACTGTGCATGCCGAATAGTTCTACCGACGTGATGTTTTTATTGTCTAACCGAAAGTGTTTCAGTTCAAAGAAATTAAATTCTGAGGTTGAAGGGAGCCTATGTTACTTTTATTTGGAGTGTGTTTTATATATGCGGTTGCTTCCAGGCTCACAATCCTCTTATAAGCGTCACTCTGGTCGGTGGAGTCTACCCCACTCTGCTCTATTCTCTGCCGTCCGTTTGAGCACCTGATAAGATTCAACTTCTATTCCTTCTTTTATTTGATCTACTTATGTAAGTCCTCCGTTTTAATAAGTCAAATTGAAAACAGAAGAAAGGCAAAGATGGCGATTGCTCCACCGACAAGAGCCTGGCTCTAAAATATTGTGAATGAATGAAGTCCTCCGTGGTCTTTCTCTCTTCCATATCAAAATGTGTTGTGACAAAGTGAAGAGGATCTACCACGTGTTACTAATAACTTGGGCCCCTACTCTGCTCATTCACAATATTTTCAGTTGGGTGTCAGAGGCATTTTTGTCAAAGGTCGCAATCAGTATCAGCCATTGTTTAGCAGAATACAAAATGTGTCAAAAAATGCCATTGACACTCTGCCGACAAACAACTGAGTCTATTTTAAATTAGACGATTAGGCCCCTGCTTTTATAAATACCTAAACTCGTTTAAAATCTAGCTTTACAAAATGCAATAATCGTCGCCACACGAGCCGTGTCATCCCAAGGTCAAAAAACACATCGTGTACGGATCAGGTTGAAAAATGGCCGCGATAAATATCCTACTAAATGACATCACGCGATACGATGTAATTAAGTGCGCGATTTATTTATAATTGCAATGTTTTGTAATGCTTTATTTTGCTTTTGAAGTTCTGTTGTTGGATTGGACAGAGTGATAGGCTGATGGGAAATGTCAAAAGGTTAGCGTCATTGGTCTCTGTGACTGCGAAAATGCAAAAAAAGAATCTGGATGGTGGATGGTATGATGTAGGAGATGATGATGATGTATGATGGTATGATGGAAATGATGTAGGAGAAAGAAGAAGACAAATTTTGTCTTCTTCTTTCTTCTACACCATTTCCCATTTACTTGAGGTCGGCCTTCCATAACCTCTTCTTCCACAATTCTCGGTCTAGTGCCAGACTGTCGTCCAACTGGGCTTCTTTCAGGTCTTTTTTAACCATCGTCAGCCAAATGGAGGTTCTTCCATGTCTCCGTTTCGTCGTTGGCAAGTTTAGCCTACACCCTTTCCCATTTACTTGAGGTCGGCCTTCCATAACCTCTTCTTCCACAATTCTCGGTCTAGTGCCAGACTGTCGTCCAACTGGGCTTCTTTCAGGTCTTTTTTAACCGTCGTCAGCCAAGTGGTGGGTGGTCTTCCATGTCCCCGTTTCGTCATTGTCAAGTTTAGCGCAAAAAAAGTATTAAAAGATCTGTAATTATGAGATATTCTTTTTGATACTTTATCAGGTAGCCCAGTCAAGAAAACATTTGGTGCTACACAAATTCACAACAAGCTGAAAATCAGAAATGTTAAGAATTTTAGAATGAATCTTTGATCACTTCTTCAAGTTATAAAAATCTTCTATTGTCGTGCTTCTTATACTTGCGTCAAAAAGAGATGACGTCCAATTTAAGAAAACTTTCCATAAATAAACCAAAATACTTAATTTATCAGCATCACAACAAAAATCAACAATGAATAATTCATAATCAACCACCAAAAAAAAAAACACGATCGACAATTTTCGAATTTTTCCTCTTATTTATTGTTCGTCCGTTTTAAGTGCATTTCACACTTCAGTACGCAATTCCCTTCCCCTTTTTTCATGCCAATCTCTCCATCGCGCCTAATATTTCAAGTTGAAAGGGAAATTAATACAACTCCAGACGTCCCCATATTACAAGTCATTCGGGAACCTCCTTAAGTAATGGACGTCATTAATTATGAAGCCGACTCGCCAATAACCGAAATCTTGAGCAATCAACCTTTTGGCTTCACTACGAGCACTTATCAAACAATAGGATGTGATGCTACTCAATACATTACTGCCCTAACTCACATATGCGACACCACATCTTTTGCTAAACAGGCAATGTAATGAACCTTTACAGAAGTTTCCACCACACAAAGGGTTGAAGACGTAGCTTGTAAATAATGGTGTAATTTGACAAATAGCAGGGAGAGTCTCGGTAGCAATCAATTAATTAAATTGATTATAAGTAGTCTCAGATGTGGATAGATGTACGTAATTTGCAAATGTGTTGCTTGTAGCGAGGGGTGGGGCTAATATCTTCGGATAATAGCTTCTTAGAACTCATTACACAAATGATAGTTGGCAATAAATATTTAGACTACATTAAAGGATTTTGTACAAAACTTGCTTTTTCTTGTCTTAGGAATCAGAAAGTCTTTCATAAGGTAATTAAAAGTGTGTTATTTTTTTATCAACACTTCAAATTGAGAAGAAAATCCTCTAAAAAGAGTTTATTTATTTTGGAGATACCTAACCTAGACCAGTCCTAGACCACTTCTAATATCTGTGCCTATAAGAAGTGGCCCCATTTTTTTTCATATACAAATGAGTTTATGACAGCGTGCCAAGGTTGCGCCAAGTTTTTCATAGTTTTCTTAGTAGATGACCTGTCAAACAATAAGAAATATCATACAAAAAGGTAGCCACTTTGCGCCAGACCAGGCACACAGATCCAGACGGTATGGCTCCTCCTAAAGGTGCCTAGACCTAAAACTTGACACTTGTTTTTAAATAAAAATAATTTAGTTTAACTTTTTGAAATTGTCTTTTTAAACGCATTCAGATCTAACCAAGATCTATCTTTCAGATACACAGATAGATCCATTAACAAATAATACCCACTATAGGTACTAAACTTTCGCACAAAGACAAGACAATATCCCTATATCATTATTATTACACAAACTGCCCAAGCATTTCCGTGACTCACTGAACAAAGGTTAGATGACCTGCCAGCTACATGCCGTCTCGTTAGTGGGTCATGTCACAAAGAGATGGGCTCTACTTACCTTTACGTGGCTTTATTCAGAGTTATGGGATGAAAACGCCATAAGGCAAAATTTCTATGTATAATAAACGATGTTATATGAATTTTCTGACTGTGGGCAACATACAAAAATCCATCAATCTATCCAAGCTAGTACTATAATAGGGATGATGACTACATAAAAAAATGGAATTATAATTAGTCTATCTTTAAGGCCATTAAAAAACATTTGAAACTCATTTTTTACCTGATTAAATACATAAATAAATACAAAGATACAGAGCATCAAAGTTACGGAGTGAGGGGTTTCGTTTCTACGTCACTTTTGAGTAAAAACTGTTCTCAAACGTGACGTCACGAGGAACTTTAAAAAACCCAATAATGTGTCTTTGTTAGTTTTAGTTTAAGAGAAAAAAGAAAAAATACGTGTCCAATATTTTAAAATAATCTATGTGACAGACTAAACAATTTTTTTTAGTCATCATGCCTATTAGGTATTATTGTACAACCTATGTAATATACCTGAACTATGTAGTAAGTATACTTATTCCAAAGATATTTTCAAGTCGGTTCTAAATCATTTCATTCATTCATTTAACAGTTTATTGTAAGATGATAGTACATAGAGACAGAAAAAAAGAGAAGTTATACAAAAGGTACAGCATATTTCTAAAAGAAATTCAAAATCAATTTGGAGTTAGAACAGTTCTATAACGGTAACGCGTCTATAGTACAATTTAAAATAGAAACTGTACTTCACTTGATATTTGTAGAACCTACAGTTGTACCTAGTTGTCATTTAAAAAAAACTCCAATCTTTTTTAACACTTTTATAAAAGGCACAATAATTCTCATGAGTACGCCGTAAGTAGGTACTCGGAGAAACAAACCACCATAACAAGGGATCATACGTCCCTTTTATGAGACGGTTTAAGGTTAAAGAGTGGGTAGGACACTGTGATTTCGTAACTGGTATTTGGTAATAGGTCTATATAATACCTAAGCATCTAATGCAAAAAAAAATCTGTTCGAATGACGTTAATTTATAATTCAGATTCTTTATTTGCACACCATATGGTATTTCACAGATGTTATCAAAAAGCCACCAAAATAGTAATGACATCTAATGAATAATAATAATAATTCCACCTTCTGTTCTTTGACAATAAAAGGGTAAGCTCATCCATCATCAATCATTTAAGAGCCATCAATCATTTAAGATTTGGCTTGGCGTCTTTCCTGTGTTGGTTGCTTATTGAGTGGTGATTGTGTATTACACGTTTCAAAATGGCTGGTGGTAAAGCGGGCAAGGATTCTGGCAAAGCCAAGGCAAAAGCTGTTTCGAGATCAGCAAGAGCGGGAGCTTGCAGTTTCCCGTGGGAAGAATTCACAGACATCTCAAAAATAGGACCACAAGTCATGGTCGTGTTGGTGCCACAGCGGCAGTTTATTCCTTAGCTATTCTGGAATATCTTACCGCCGAGGTGCTGGAGTTAGCGGGTAATGCATCCAAAGATCTGAAGCCACGCTTTTGTCGGTGGAGTTTCATCCATTCCGTTCTGTCCTCCATTGCCTCTTGACTTATTGATACGTATGACTCCGGGTCTTTCCGTTACTACTTAATTTGCCAGCTATAAGTTTTTAAAGGGTCGGAAGGCTGATTTCCCGGATACCAACAAAATACTCCTAAATATTGCTGTCTTATTTTTGCCACAAATTCTCGAAAGAGCTATTATCTAGCAGTTACTAAGTACTTTTTCCAAACATACCACTTTATTTTTAAATACTCTATTCCCATCCCTACCCATTCCTCATATTTATATTCATGAAGCAGCCACATCACAGCCTTTGTCAGTAATTACATCCTGGACCGCTGGACCGTGGACCGCTGTGGACCGGCCCATCGGCCCTCAGCGGTCACATTAAAGAGGAAACCGGATTAAAGCGATACAAATTGGTGGAGTTAAGACCTTCCTCATTTGCGTAATAGGAGACAAAGGGTTTTCTAACTTTGTTGTTCGTGGTGTGTAGTTTAAGTCAGTAAGTATATAGGTACCTACTTCATTTATTATTTAAATTGAAAAGAGCAACCCAACAGAGTTTCTTGCCAGGTTCTTCTCTGGGGAAAACTGCACTCTTGCGAATCTAGCATTAACTTTAAAAAATGACCCGTCCTAAGTGTTGTCAAACCTAACCTACAGGATTAAATGAATTTCCATTTCATTTCATTAAACTGAACAACTTTCCCCGAGGAACATGGGTCGACAGAACAATTAGATAAGAATGTAGACTTCATGCTTCCAGTAGCAAAAACAGCTGTTAAAAGTTGTGTATCTTAATATCTTAAGTATAAATAATGGTAGCCATAGGCTAAATGGAGCTTTCGTTATAATGGTCCGTTTTAGAACTGGTATATTATTACTTAGATACTATATTATTTTCATTAGCGTATAGGATAAGCCCTAATTAACACAAGACGAAAAGTTTGAAAAATCACTGGTTACTTTTATACACCACCTACAAAATGTAACTGACAGATAAACCTATGTCTATTTCATAAAACATGACGTTTTAGAAAGAGACAGACATAAAATATCTGTCAGATATTCTATAAATGGTGAAAAGGCCCATAATATTCCATTCGTCGCTTTTGGGTTTATAAAAGCGTTACAATATTCTAAGCCGGAACCGCCCCGCCATTAATAATGACGATAGCGTTAAATAAGTGCTCGGCTGCTCGCCCATCAAAGTAAGTAGCCAACCGAGAAATAAAAAATAAAAATTTCACCATAAATAAATATTTCACATCGTCAGCGAAATCCCATTTCCTGAATATAGGAAAATTCCTTTTTTCCAAAATAGATTTGGATTGACGGAAATTGTCGTGACTCCGGAGTGCGGGGGACCCTTTTCGCCCTTTTAGGGACCTTTAGAGGGTGGGGCCTTTAGCTGGGACCTTATCAATCTGCGTTTCCCTTTACTTTTTTTAACAAAGAACACTTGTTGGGTTCCCGCGGATGATTTCTTTCATATCAACGACTATTTTATGCTAAGGACATTTTTTCGATAGCTTATTGTAGTTTTTCACAGAAAACGTGTCTATTAATAAATAGTTCTTTTCAGTTTCAGTTATATTTTATAAGTTACTTTTAGTATTGAGATAGATATTTTTAAGCTACTTATCTTAGTTCCTTTCTCCAAAATATAAATATTATTGTATTGTATGATTACGAGCTTACAGTCAAAATTAAAATATCTAATCGAGAAGTCAAATCCTTGGCATTGAAAGGCTAAGGTGGCGATTACTCTGTCGCCAGCAAACTGACTCTTAAAAGTTCTATGATGATTATGAAAAAGCCTCCTATATAACACAGATTGATAATTTTACCTAAAAGGGGACCCTACCTAAATGGGGACCCCCCACATAATTGTTACCCACATAATAAATCAGTTAAGTAGGTAAGTACTAAAATAATTATGTTTGTAACGAAATCATAAGAAGAAGAGTTCTACTACTCATCGCTAGGTGGCGGTAATTAATATAGTTCCGCTGCTCGTTCCTGGATGGCGCCACGTGTACTCTGAAACGCGGTATCGTTTGCTACACAGCCTATGTACTTAAGGTTTGACGAACCAACCCTTGCCAACTAGTGTTGCCGAAAAATCGATAGTTTTACAATCGATTGTTAAACGTCAAAAACATGTACCCTATCGATAGCACAATCGATACTATCGATAGTATCGATTGCTCTTGCGCTGCAATAGTATCGGTTAACAGCAATACTATCGATAGTTTCGATCGCTGCCGAACAATAAACTATCGATACTATCGATAGTATTGCTCTCCAATATTGAATATACAATCGATACTATCGATAGTTTTGCACAATCGATAGTGATAATAGGGAAAATATAATCCTACTACTATTATAAAGGCGAAAGTTTGTAAGTATGGATGTATGGATGTTTGTTACTCTTTCACGTAAAAACTACTGAATGGATTTGAATGAAACTTTACCACAATATAGCTTATACATCAGAATAACATATAGGCTATAGCTTATACATCAGAATAACACATAGGCTACAATTTTTGAGGTTTCTAATGTGAAGTCGTAAAAAAACACATTTTTTGCGCTTACATTGCAAACGCTGACTGAATCCTACAAGATCCTACAAGATAGATCAAAACAATGTACTACAGTATTGTACAACTTAAAAAGGTCTCATCCGATGACACTACAAGTTATCCCGTAGAGTTCCTAAACTCTTTAGAGTTGTCCGGGGTGCCATCGCACAAGTTGGAATTAAAGGTTGGTGTACCCGTTTTGTTAATGCGTAACCTGGATGCGCCAAGATTATGCAACGGTACTCGGTTGCGAGTTACCGAATTAGGAAGGCATATAGTGAAGGCTACAATTTTAACTGGAGAAGCCAAGGGAGACAATGTTCTTATACCGCGCATCCCAATCATACCCAACAACTTGCCATTCAATTTTAAACGCCTGCAGTTCCCATTAAAAGTCGCATTTTCAATGACGATCAACAAATCGCAGGGTCAAACCTTGAAGGTAGCAGGCCTACATTTGGGCACGCCATGTTTTTCTCACGGTCAGCTCTATGTGGCTTGCTCACGTGTTTCCAAAGCGAAGAATCTGCATGTTTATGCTGAAGGAAAAAGATCGTTAAATGTAGTTCATAGGAGCATACTGCAGTAGCTACCTATAGACCTATGATTAGGGCTCTGCAGTGCTTAGTTACCGTATTTCTTACTTATTACTAGACTAGACGGGACGAACCTGAAGTCCACGCGAACGAAGTCGCGGGCAAAAGCTAGTTTATTTAATAATATAATTTTTTTTTTTTATATATAATTTATTTTGGTTTGGTTAATAAAGTTTATTAGTTTATTATTTAATAGACCTGTCAAATTTAGTTCCAAAAATATCTTTCGTGAAATGCATACATACAGCGCCGCGGCCATCTTTCCTTCTGGGCGGTGTTGCTAGGTAAATTATCAAAAATAAAACAGGATATCATTATTATACAGGCAGTAAAATATAAAATGAAAAAATATAGTAATAAATAAGATATTATAATTATAAATAAACTTTAATTTTATTAATATACATAATATAAAGATAGTACTAGAAAAGAGGTTTTGGTTAAATATGGTCATGTCATTATATTCTACCACCCATTATGCCTGCTTACTGAATGCAATACTATTGAAAAAAATATCACTATCGATTGTGCAATACTATCGATAGTATCGATTGTATATTCAATATTGGAGAGCAATACTATCGATAGTATCGATACTATCGATAGTTTATTGATCGGCAGCGATCGAAACTATCGATACTATCGATAGTATTGCTGTTAACCGATACTATTGCAGCGGAAGAGCAATCGATACTATCGATACTATCGATAGTATCGATTGTGCTATCGATAGGGTACATGTTTTCGACCTATCGATAGGCTATCGATAGGCTATCGATATTGGCCTATCGAGCGGCAACACTATTGCCAACTTTCCACTCACCAACAGGTGATTAGCTCATGACGGCTCCCCGGCGTAGCTAATTATCCTGGTTGACCGCTCAGTATCAGCCGGCTCTCCTGGAACTATACTGAGTAGTTAGCGAATCTTTTTGAGGGGAGAGTAGTTAGGACTCTAGTTCGTAAGCGCGTTGTGCTTGTTACTTTGGCCTAATAAACGCCATCTACAAGTAACCTGCGAGTTTTACTGCCGCCGTAACACCCACTCGTTACATGTTTCTATTTTTCAAATTTTCATGAAGTCTATTTCAATAAAGTAAAAGATAAAAATAACTTCATACAGTCTCATAAATATGTATCATGTAACTTACATTATTTTTGTACCCCGATATATTTGCAAAGAAAACATAAAGCACACATAAAGTAAGCACATAAAAACAGAATAAACAGAATCTTGCTCAAATAAAATAAACGAAAGGAAGCCTTTACCCCGGAAATATTCAATGTAAGTAATAAATTCATACATTTTATTTATCTACATATTTAACCTAAATGGTTAAGTAACTCTGTCTGTTAACTTTATTTTTTTTATAAAGTTACTAGAGGCTGCCCGCGACTTCGTAGGCATTTATCGTTATATCTAGGAAAACAATCATGATATCTAAAAATAATATAGCCTTTGTGTCACTTCGATGTACAAGCTAGAATTATGGTCAAGTTTTATGAAAATCTGTTCAGTAGTTTTTGCGTCCTCACCTCCATCCATCGGCACAAAATAACATTTACAAAGGACTATAGAACTTTAGAAAACAAAGGAATAATGGAGATACTTACAATCACAAATAATTTTGTAAGTACCTAAGGCTGCGTCCCGAGTAAGCAAACTATTAGCGGCTGACTGAGGCTGCGGCGCGGCGGCGTATCGATTTAGTACGCCCATCCATACATTTTAAATGGAGTGTCCATAGTTTGTTAGTTTTGCACTCACTCTACGCAGTTTGCAGCGTTTCGCGCGCTAACTATCTAAATAAGCGACTAACTAATAAGTTTGCTTACGACGACGACGCGACGCATGAAAATTGATGTAAGTTTGCGGCTCACTCAGTCGGCCGCTAACAGTTTGCGTACTAGGGACGCCTAGAAGCCTAACTGTTCAAAAACATTGTCAATATAAACCAAAGGATTCAATAATAATTCTATGCCGACCACCCAAAGGCCCGGGCAAAAACTAATTCACCATACATATTTAACTTAAATACTTATTTTTTCCAATTGGCTCCGATCAAAGGGCGATGAATAAAAAAACATAGCGAATAGGTTTATACGAGGTTTCGCATCAAAGCGGCGATGGATAAAATAAAACATTGAAGTAATCGGCCATTTTGTGATGGAATTTATCATCAAAGGTGACCAGTCGGGTAAATGTTAGGGATGGTAATGTTGTTCATATCGATATCGATAGTTGAGAACATCAAAAACATCAACATCGTCTTAATATGAAAGTTAGATTCTTGTGGGTCGACTATCCTCAATTTAGGCCTATCCTCTGTTAATGCTTCTTCTTGTTACGAATAGGACTACTTTACTTAAGTAAAAGAATGTCGCTAACAGTTCACTTGAGTGAAAAGTGGCTCAAAAAGCCAAGTCATACAATATTTGTCTTTGTATTCTCTTATTATTTCTTGACCTTTTTAATATTCGCTACTATACTCTTTTAGTTCGCGAAAAATTTACTATAGAAGAGTTTTACTGCTTGTCTATCATATTTGATATTTGCAACGTTGTTTTGCACTGCCGAAACACAAATGGTACTGCTACTGCTAGTTCTAATTAGATTTGAGGTTTAAAACAGAACTCTTTGTAGAGCAAACAATTCAGAATATTTTACGTTCCATTCTAAAAAACAGCATAAAAGCGGGACATGATAAATCGAGAGCATTATCGTGTTACATATCGGTAGAGAGATGTATCGATAAGATACCAACACATCTCTAAAACCCTGTAGCTTTCACAAAGTGGGTCAGGCGTCCAGGAAAAAAACACAGCGTTTTTTTTCTCAAGTCCCTTTGAAGGAACAAAGTGGATTCAATGTTGTTTATATCTTCCTGTAGATAATGTCCTTCCTAAAGTACCGCATGTTTGAGGAAAAGCTTCTGAAGTGTGTACTTGAGTGCTATTTATTTTCCACTAGATTTTGTACTCATTTATCGACATATCTAAAAAAAATTATAAAAATGAAAAAAAAAAGAAAAAAAAAATTAAATGAATGATGTTTCATTTTTATATATAAAAATGAAACCCGTTTTCCGTTGTCACGAACTAACTAACATGAAAACGGCTTGACCGATTTGGCTGTTTTTTTTTAATGTTCATTGAAGTCCAACGATGGTTTTTACGGTGAGAAAAATTCGAATAATTGCCGGGAAAGACCTAAAACAGACCTTTTCTTTTTCCCATAAAAATGTTTTCTTACTAAAATGTAGAGTCAATTTGAACTTTATTCCTACACAATAAAGTTCATTCTAAGGCGGGACAAAGTTCGCCGGGACAGCTAGTCTTGGATAAAAATCATGGCCTATGTGTTATTCTGGTGTATCAATGGGGAATATGCACGTGACTTAAATATGGACAAAATATTTTTTTTTGTAACATTTATTGCTACTGAAAACACATTATACAATTATTTTTAGAATTTATTTTAATTTAATAATGAAATTTAATCATCAAAAAGTGGCTGTTTTGAAATTACCGCGCAAATTTTCGAAACGCAACACTATTGGTGGAACAAAACGTGACGTCAGTTTTACACGAGACGTCTGCTGTCAACAAGCTACTTGTATGGTTTCTTTTTTGAGGAATAATTGTTATTGTATTGTGTCGCTGTTTTTTATCTTAAGTTAATAGTTTTATGTGTTCAAAGTATTAATTAATTGTGAAGAAGGACTTAGAGAATGACTGAAACCGGTTTCGTAAAAGCGCAGTCGGATAATCTTCCGAAAATCGACGTGTTTATGATGGCCACGTATTATTTATAATTTAGTTTAGATGTTTTTATTCATGAATAATACTTATGCATACATAAAGATAAATTTAGAATATCGAAAAAGAATTTTTAATAATATCTTTACAACTTTTTGTAAACTAGGTTATGTTTTTGTAGAGGTTTGTAAACAAAACAAGTAGGTAGGTAAAAGTAAGAATGATTTGTATATGTATTTTACTTTTTTAATATCCTTACTTACATTGAAATGATGTTCACAACAGTATAAACAGCTCAAACACGATACATTGTCTCTTCTCATCGCCTTGCACCACTTTTTCCTTAGATTTTCACCTTTCGGCATAAGGAAATACACTTTGTCAGGTGCAGTGTTGATGTTATTTGGACACATAGGAACGACACAATATTTATAATACGGTTTTTTGTACTTTTCCATGGTAATTAAGTCGATATTCACTCACTTTATTTATTTTTTGGTAATTTTGTAAACCAAACACTTTGCTGTTGACATCGAACTCGTGTAATGGTGACGTCACGAGCAAGCGCGCCAAAATGGCCGCGTTTAAATTGATCGCGATTTTAATATTTAATTTTTTGCATAATAGTTTATATTTTGGACGTGATATTTGTATGTTTAGTAATGTAATAACTAGTAGAAACATATAAAGAATAATAAAAAAAACATGCATATTCCCCATTTTACCTATTTTTAAACAAGGGTCAATCCATTTCATCAAAAGTATCTTTATTCTTCTGTTTCACCAAATTGTGTGGAATCCTACGTTTTTGCCGATGGTTGGATGATTGTTAATCTTTCAAACAAAAACTGCTGAACAGATTTTGATGAAACTTGGCAATATTGTAGCTTGCACATCAGAATAACACATAGGCTATATTATTTATGTATTTAATAGTTTATTGTAAGATGATAAGTACATAGAGACAGAAAAAAAAAAGTTATACAAAAGGTACAGCATATTTCTTTATCTTTTTTTTTCTTGCATTCTTTTTTTAAGGTATGACGATAAATGCGTACGAAGACGCGGGCAAACTCTAGTCTTTAAATAAAAGTAAAATCATACGTAGAAAACTTACGTTCATAAAGCTGTATGAGATATGGTAGTACGTGTATAGTAGTGACGTCACGCGACTTCGCTTCCGTCCTCGGCTTCGGACGTGATCTTATAACTTAGGTGCGTAGGACCTTGTAATGTAGGGTGAATATGGTTGGTTTAGTTTTGGGGAAAATAGGACAAGATTTCAAAACCAGATTATGGTCAGAAACTATCACAATACTTTTCAAATAAAAAACCCTTTTTTTCTTTCTTTGTTTTTCTTTTTTTGTGTGATTTTTCATTAGTAAGGGCGCTGTGATTATAGCATAATTTTGAAATTGCGTAGGTTTTGGAAATTCCCTTTTATAGTATTTAAGATGCGACTTTTCCAAAAACATTTAAAGAACACAGAACTATTCATGGCCAAGGTCAACTTAATTAAAATTGGCGTTATTGAAAACATAATTATGTTCTTAGATACCTAAATGTAGGTATCTTCTCTTAGATACATGGTATATACTAGAGATGCGCCCAATATGGGTTTTGCCGAATAACGAATACCGAATACTATTCGGTTTAAAACCCTACCGAACCGAATAGTTCGGCCAAACTATTCGGTTGTTCTTTTACACTAATTTTGATACAACAAATAGGTGAAGTTTATAAAGAAAAGCACCTTTGACTGTCACTAGATAGAGCAGAATGTCTAGGTTTCTAAATTCTATCTTTAAGTGTCACTTATTAACTTATCTTTATTTTATCATCTCCTAATAACTCTTGTAATACCTAGATGTGAAATGGGAATATAAGATTGACTGCTCCTTGGTTTAAAATAATTGAATATGAGTTTAAAATCTTGTTTTATCAAGCAAATTATTACTAAACAAAATAAACGAATAAATGGTCATTTTAACCGAATATTCGGCCGAATACGAATATTCGGTTGAGGTGCCGAATATGCCGAATACCGAATAGTAAACGAATATTCAGCGCATCTCTAGTATATACATACTTATGATTACAAAACTTGCCTTGTCTCGCAATACGTTACGTTTGTCTAGTCAATTCAATGTTGCATCAGACCTAATACTTAATTATGAAAATATCCTGCAAAACACCAACAAAACAACCACCCTACTGCTATCTACACGTCAGCATACAATTTCCATCGGCACCTCCATCACCATTGAACGTCGACACTGATCCAATGTATCGGCAGAGCCCGCACGTACCACGCCTCCATTTGTTGCAAATATCCCCCATAATGCTGACGCGTGGATACCCTGCTTTGCTGCCATTTTAGGGGCACAAAGAAATGTGCAGGATACAATTTATTGGAAATCGTGGCTGGGTGTTTTCGTGTGATTTTTGGTTTGTCTCTTTTTGCTATATTTTTTTTTATTTCACGTTTCTTTCAGTAATTTCTAAAAAGTACATTATTTTACCATTACGATACAAAGACCTCCATTGCATGAAAGGCTCGTTAAGTTAATTATCCATTAAACATCGTGCGGTCTTATTCTGATTTTTGACAAAGATAGTGACAGCTATAGGTGTACCTCTAATGGAGTGTTAGCTTAAATTGACCTCTTTTGCAAATGGCTGAATGCTATGGTTTATTCTAGAACTTGTTAGTAGCTGTTTTACCGAACTATTAATCAAGCTTTTTCCTTGTCTACTAAACAGTCCAACTCATATAAACAATACCTACTTACGTAGGCCATCGCATCAAAGTCATATTTTTTTGATTAATATTAATTATAGCGAAAGCCATTATGATACTTTGTAAAACAACAACTAACTTTACACACCTACATAAAATATTAATAAAAATAAAAATAGGTTGTTAAAAAAACTAAAACACGCTTTAGCTCGCACTGAACATGCTCCATCATCAGGTCAGTTCGAAAGTACCATAATATTGTATTGTCATCAGAACTCAGAGCGTGTGCAAAATTTCATCCTATTCGAAGACCGGGAAGTGGGTCAAATTAAGATTCCAAGATTTGTTTACATACATAGTTACTTACAAGTGAAGCTAATATAAAGCGTATAAAACTACCCCGACATTTTGGCAGAATCATCAATAGCACTACCGTATTCCAATAATCTAAAAAAAAAAAAAAAAAGTAAAGCCCGATATATTATCCTTTTCGCAAGTCGACGAACGTTACCCGATCACTTCCTTTTCCTTTAGCAATTTGTCTCGCTGATCCCATGCCTTCATATCGCCTTATTAGAACCGCGATCAAATATTTACCGACGTGTTGCTAGATAGATACCTATACGAGTATGTTTACCTTTCTCGAGTAGATGAGGTAAAATCTGGCTACTGTAACGTGAAAATATTGTAAAGATCGAACTAAATTAAGATTTTTTATAAGTACCACAAAAGAGAGAGAGGTAGAGTACTCTAAACCGACGAGCATGTATGAGGCGACTGATGAGTGTGGATGAAGCGAAAGAAGTATATTTAGATCGTAGCAAGTGGAAGGAAGTGATCTCTGCCTACCCTAATGGGAGAGAGGCGTGACGGATATGTATGTATGTATGCAAAATAACGTTTAACTAGGTACACCTAGTTCGTGACGGCGGCGGCGCGCTGTTGTTTTATTTGTCGCAGCGTCAGACGCATGCGATCAGATTACTCAATTAATAAGCTATAATATAGCCAAATATCATCAAAATCTATTCAGTAGTTTTTGCGTGAAAGAACCATCCATCCGTCGGCACAAACATTGATATTTATAAATTTTATAATATTTTAATTATTCATAAACTAAACAAGACACGAGGCAAAGGCGGAGACACGTGTAAAAAAGTTCTAGAACAAAGGATATTATTAATACGAAAGCTCAATTAACTGGCAGAGATATGGAGCTTTCGACAGCTTTGAAATCGTGTTTGACTTTCTGAGAAATTGGGAGAATGAAGACGTGGTATTTATTTTCCACGAAAACTGAAGCTTACCCCGATGGGAGAGAGGCGTGACATGTATGTATGTATGTATGGAAACTGAACTGAATAGTTTCACTTTCAGTGTATCAATTGATCTCTAAAAAACCCGCATCCAAATCCGTCCACGCGTTTAAAAGCTACAGTGCCTCAGACAGACAGACAGACAGAGGGGTCAAACTTATAACACCCCTCTTTTTGGCGTCGGGGGTTAAAAGCAGAAAATCAGGTAGGAATTGTCGTTTAAGATTTTTTGACATCTACAAAAACAACCATTTCGAAACTTGCCGCCTCCCAATGTTAATCCACGTCAGCAATAAAAGCCCACAATATTCCAATTTAACAAGTTTTAGTAGCAATAACTCGTGAAAAGCCTTTTTACGCCACTAAAGCGCTAGTAAAAACCAAAAAATATGGTCGTCAAATAAAAATATGACGTCAGATGCTTCAAGCGTCAACATTAGCATAATAGATGCGCATACTGATCGCATATAAACCGGCTTATAATATAATACTCGCGTGAATTCGTCGAGGTATGATATCGAAGGCGATTTAATATTGCAGCGTTATATCGGAGCGCTGTAATAAGCGATGGGATATTAGCTTTTTAATGCGAATCGAAAAATACAGCGCTCAAAGTGATTTTTGGTATAAATATGGATGTATTTAATATGTAGCCACGAGGCTGTTATGAAGCTATCATCTACATAAAAAGGGAAAACGGTGAACACTGCTTTCAGTTTTATTCTTAGATTGAACTCCATGACATTATTAAACAACCAAATTAAGTTGGTCATAAGTCATAAGCAAGGTCTCATTTGCAATTTCTGACACATAAAGACCTAACGTTTAAAGACCTTAATTACTTAGAAGCTAACAAGAGGCAGCCCGCGACTTCGTTAGCATTTATCGACATATCTTGGAAAATAATCACAATTGTTAATATAACTGTTAAATTGTTAATATAACTGTTAAATAATATTGCTGTATGTATAAGCAACAACATTGCCAAGTTTCATCAAAATCTATTCGATAGTTTTTGCGTGAAAAAACTTTGACGTTTATAATATAAACAATACTATTGTTGGCAAAACACAGCAGCTGAAGTACAGCTTCAGCTAAAGTACCTACACCTTTGTTTCTATAGAACATTGTTAATGGTAAAAGAACTAACTCTCATAAACTGCTTAGGTACTTGTTTCTAAACCACTATGATTGATCTTGAGGAAGTTACAGTTCGGCTATCAGATAACGAAAAAGGATTAGAACATGAAATTGCTCTCAGAAACTATAGTAAGACAATATGAAAGACACTTCCTTACTCTCATTTCATAAACGTTAATATTTGTGCCGATATAGGTATGTGAGATGTTTCACATATCCAAAGGAAAACTGAACAGATTTTAAATAACAGACTTCAATAAAAGAAGGAGATTTGTCAATTCAACCGTATATACTTAATTTATTCAAGTCGTATAAGATAAAATAGTGCAGGCAAGTAGAAAAACACTTTAGCTGGAGTCATGTAAACAGTAAAGACAATAAAAGCTCAATTGAAAAAGTTATCTAAAATATACTCAGCTTCGTTTATTCATAAATCAACGAAACATAGATACTTTGAGAACAACCAACTTATAAAAACGAGTACTTATGATGATATAGACGAAAATATAGCAATTCGAAATATTGAAAGACATCTACTTATTTTAAAATGGAAAATGGCACAAGAAATTTTGTCACACGTAGGTACCTACATAATTTACAAAAGTATAGTTTTAAATACTTCATTGGAATATTAATAATCTTTTTTTTATCACCTCTGAAACTGAATAAGCATCTCCGAACTTTTTTTGTATCTTTCTAAACGTTTGAAACTTTTTTTTGTATCTTCAAAATAAACAATGAAATCATCGCAATATTATTTAGCTTTTTTCCATGATCTATGGAGATTTGTGCAGTTTCATAGGTAAACTACTTCTAGAAATAATATTACTCGTACATAATTAGAAAATAGTTCCAATATAAATGGTAATTTGCAATACTTAGTGCCCGTTTCCATCAACAGATAAAATGTAACTGACAGATAAACCTATATCTATTTCATAAAACATGCAGTTTTAGACAGTGACAGGTATAAAATATCTGTCAGGTAAATTTTATCTGTACCTAGATGGTGAAACAGCCCCTTAGATAAATAAATTGGTCTCCGCAAGCTATGACTAGATACCGTCGTCGGCGTACTTCAAAAATACTACGCCTATCGGAGCGTAATGCGATTACGCCGAGTTGCGCCTAGTTGTCGAGTGATTGTTTGACATCGCCATGAAATTGACTTGCGCATTTTAGTTTTTTTTTTTTCATAGAGCGGTACCTAGTCGTAGCGAGCGGAGACCATTTAAAAATCTTTATTGCAATAGTTACTTGGTTGGTGTTTATTTCTTTCTGGCCAATGAATCCTTGTTAGTAGGCGAATCCATCTTCTCGGACGCCACTTCACAGTGTGTGTCAACTCTGAAACAAAACACAATCGGTAAGATATCATCATCGTGAATAGCTCATAAATTATTTTTCTTAATTTATTCTCTCGTTCATTTGTTATGTTTGTGTACCTAGTAAACTGTTTTAAAAGATTTAGGATAAAACCAAGTAAAACGGTTAGTGACTGCTTATAGAAGCTCGTATACCTACACCTATAATTCCGCTGGCCAACTCTACTGTGGCTCGTGCAACCGAACCTTTAAGTCAAAGTTTGGTTTTGCGAGTCACAGTAGAGCGCGCCACCCTACCAACCCGGATTAGACACTATAGGAGTCGCCGTCACCGGCTACGGTGTGGATGTTTAAATTATCTATAGAAGCTGTGCTATTTTGTTATGATGATAAATAAATAACTGTAATACTTCTAGCAGCAACAAACGGCCTTATTTCTATTGATTTACAGTACTACAAAGGAGTTTTTCTTGATAAAAACCTATTTACCAATCTATCTTAATCAATCTAAAGGCCAAAGTACAATTACACTTTGCCTTTCATAAGAACTCAAATTCAAACAAGATTTCCTTTGTTTTTGTTGTTTTGTTCAACAAAAAGGATTTCCGGAACCCCTCGCTGCAAGGGTTAAACTGTCACAACTCGTTTCCTTCCACGCTGGATATTACCAACAAGTTGGCAAAGCTTGTTAACTTGGTCGGCGCCAGCTTACCAACAAACTTCACTTCCTTTGACTTATTAATAATTTAATAGTATTTGAATGCTGTTGAGTTTTATTAAATTTCAAAGTTATGTTTGGAGAGCCTTTAGCAGTCAGGTATAGCAATAGATAGTATTGAAACTTCATCAAATCTTTATTTTACGAATAATTGATCTTATTTGGTGAAATTCGTAGCGCACTACACTACATTGCCTTGCCCTAGTCAGGGTCCATAGCTAGAACTAAGTATAAATTAATATGTATTATTAGACCTAACTATGTAAAACTAGGGCGTGCAATAAATATTTGAGTATGACTATAAAAACATTATCTATTCTGTAATATTTACATATCTGTCAAGCCTCTTTCCCATCGAGGTGGACAGAAACCACTTTCCTCTATTTGCTACGATCCAAACACACTTCTTTCATCAGTCGCCTTATACATGCATGGATAAGGCGACTGATGAAAGAAGATCGGATACTCTTCACTTCGCATTTCTTTGCTTCTATGAGTACCTATACGGTTCCTATTTTCCGAGCTTTTCCCTACCTAACCTTTGTTTTTTAGACACTTTGTGCGTAGGAAATAAAACTTTTATTCTATTGCATAAAGAACTTAAAACCGACAGTACCAGCTTACTAATTTTCAATTTACAAAATTCATTTCAATTTTGGATTGTAAGATCTGTCTGTGGATTATAACTCCACTTTGTATCAAACTCCAATCGTTTATCTCAATTGTTTACTAATTTAACTAATTGCCAATCTGTATAATTGATAGCTAAAGGAAAAATGTAATTTTAAGCCAGACAAAGTAATAACAAAATAATATTCTGTTACTTGAATAATGACAGAGAGCCTGTGAAAATATTTAATGCAAATTGTTAAACAGAAAACTCTAAGGTACTTTAATTTCATGAAAGGCGGTTTAGAATTTGAACTCTTAGAAAAGAAACTTAACATAATAGTTACTTACTTAATAATTAAATTTATTTTTGAGAAATCACTTGAAAAAAAAAGCGAGAAGAAGGAAGGCCCAAAATATTATGGCTGAACGCCATAATGTCACGTTTTACCAATACCTAACATCGAGAGTTAATTTGCTGTTTTTCTAAATTTAGTACCTACCTACCTATATTCAATCCATATAGTATAGGTACTATCTAACATGCATATATGAAGCGACTGATGAATGTGGATGAAGCAAAGGTGTTTGGATCTTAACAAGTAGAGAAAAGTTCTCTCTGCCTACTTCTATGGGAGAGAGGCGTGACAGATAAGTCTTATACTTTAGAATTTCTTTGTTAAAAGCATGTAGCTACAATCTTGATGTGGCGCCTACATTATCCGCTAGAAAACAACAATAGAATCTGTAGGTGAATTGCTGATAGGTCCAATTTTTATCTGTCTGTTTATCCAGTCGTTGACTCTACTCCACGGTGACAAGTAAGTAACGATGTTCATGACTTTTCATCAGTTTTTTTATGCTGCAGATGTATAAGTTGTGTTTTGCATATTATGTGTGGGACTTCGGTTTGGTCTCGTGTTTATTTTTCAACCGACTTTATAAAAAAAGGAGGAGGTTTCTCAATTCGTCCGTATATTTTGTTGGATAAGGTAATTTTAGTTGACTTTGTTGAGGATGTGAAAAAATAGAATTTTGGACAAATATTCACAAGGCTAGAGTGGATGTAAATGCAGGACAAGGCGAACATATCTCAATGAAATCAAATCGGGGACTTGTTTAAAAGAAAGGCCAAGTCAAGAATACCCTAAGCCGACGCGCATGTATAAGGTGACTGATGAATGTGAATAAAGCGAGAGAGGTATATTTGGATCGTAGGAAGCGAAGTATAGTCTGCCTATCCCGATGGGAGAGAGGCGTGTCGGATATGAACGTATGTATGTATGTATTCGCGAAATCAGTACAAAAAAACTGTAAACATAATACTTTCGCCTTAGGCACGGCACGTGTAAGTATTTTGTGAGTTGTCAGCAATAAAGGAAAGGTTAAAGTAATAGCAATACAACTCTCTGTAATGGAGAAACCATTCTTTACAAAGCAAAATCTTTTACTACTTTCTCGTTTTCCTTATCGTTTATTCTGAGCAAAGATGTATTTAGATACATATTGTAGTATGTTGTTAATAGCTGCGTGTTTGTTAGACGGGTCCACAAAGAGCGAGCAACGTCGCGAGACAGATGTTTGGCTGTTCAAGAAAGACCCCGCTATCCTATTGAGTTGGGTAGTTCTTAAAGGTCTCTTTTAATTGGCCAAATGCTTGCCTCGCGAAGCTGCTTGCTCTGTGTGGACCCGCCTATTGGCCAAGATGCTCGTGAGGTAAAGGATCGGCCAATTAAAAGAGGTCCCTAAGAACTGCCGAACTCAGATGTGCAACAAGGTTTTTTTAGAATGGTCGAACTCGGATGCTCGCCAACTGAATACGAGGCGAATGGTTGATTATTGTATAAACAAAACTAACTGAATGAACATGATTCGATACAAAGACACCTGACAATAAATTGCTAAAACTTTTACATTAGGCGTCGTCGTAGCTTCAACAAAAACAAAACCGACCAAATCTAACCTAAATTGTGGCTAAGCAATTTATAAAAAATAGCGGCTACCGACAACTTCGTATGCATGCATTTATCGTCATATCTTCGAAATCTTACATAATATCTTAAAATAATGTAGGTAGGTACATAGCCTATGTGTTAATCTGCCTGATGTTATGCTAACTACAATATTGCAAAATGTCATTAAAATCTGTTCACTGGTTTTTGCGTAAAAGAGTAACAAATAACACATTCATTCATAGGCACAAACATTGTCATTTATAATATTAGTAAGATAAAACTAGAGGAAGAGGTAGAGGAAGACCAAATCGTACTTAATTCGCTCAAGTGAAGGAAAAAAATAACGTCATGTCGTATTAGGAAGTCAAATTGTTGGCAGAAGAGAGGCAAAGATAGCGTTTACTCCACCGACAAGAGCCTGGCTTTTAAATACATAGGGTGACTTTACATTAGTGAACGATAGAAAAGGATATGCATGTACTCGTGATAACAAACAACTTTTACTATGGTACGAAAGTCGAAATCATTCACAATTTTTTGAACTCCCCATACAAAATGCATCAGCTGATAGTACGTATGGAGGAAGAATTTTTTTTTCTGTGATTTCGACCTTGGTCCCATAGTAAAAGTTGTTTGTTATCACGAGTACATGCATATCCATTTCTATCGTTCACTAATTTAAAGTCACCTTGTATATGAATGAAGAACTAGTCTTTCAGAAGCCACAGTCATAATGTAAAGCGATATCGTACGATACGGCTGAGGGTGGCTGACCAGAAAATCTGAAGGTGACTTGCAGATCGTCAATATGGAGGGAAACATGCGCATTTTGATGGCGGAGTCAGAACGCGGGAAATTTTATACCTAGCACCATAGTGACACGTACTATTTCGTAGGTATTTCGTTGGTAGCGGGCGTGGGTTTGGGGGGAACAAAGGAATTGATTTTAGTGAGTCTTTACCACCTAGTTCATGCTTTATTTTGCGACATGGTGTGGAAATTGAGCTATACCAATAAGTACCTACCCACTATAATTGAGAATTTAATTGTATATTTACGATTTGAATAATCGTGCAACTTATTGGGATTATCAGCCCGAAAAATAGCTAAAACCTAATCGACCGACATTGTTGTTTTAAAATTAAAGTATTTAAAATCTGACACCGAAATGTAATCGCAATAGAGTGTCAATAGAATGACAATAGTTGGTCGCTTACTCGTTGCTAATTTGCACACCAATAGTACAAATCCGAAGTTACGTCTTAGCCTCTCACATCCCACTGACCCATTATAAATCCAGATTTTCTAATTGTTCTTTTTTTCTGGGATGTGAAAGATAAAAACTTGTAGGTTTCAAGTAGTTTCAAGAGTAAATAGGTACCTACTTTAGGACTGCTACGAGTAAAATTCTACCCTATAAGTACCTACCTACAGCACAGCTTCAGTATTACAGTCATTCCTCACAAAATGACTCGAACTCGCCTCGCCAAGCCCCGCAGCGAGGAACTTACTTCGCCAAATGAAATTCCCTTACAATGAAATTGCTAAAGTTAGCTAAGTTAAGCTGTAGATAAATACTGGGCCAAGTTACACGTGTCTTAGATTTCCAGGTGTTTACACGTGGGCTAAATTAGGTGTAGGTATTTAGAATGGTGTGATCTCGTAAATCAATCAGAATAAAAACCCACCTTATAAAGCTCTAAGGATTTATATATTTATACAAAATTTATTATTAACGAAACGCTAGATAATGGATTCTCATTATCGGGTAATGATCCTAAGAATTTGTAGATGATGATGGGGCTAGATTTGGCTACAAAAATGTATTACTTTTTTTACAAAAATAAAATATTTTGGATTAAAAAGTATTTAGGAAAAATTAAGTGAATTACAAATTTAAAAAAAAGGACAAAGGATCTCTCCGGCGGGGAATCGAACCCCGGTCTCCCGCGTGACAGGCGGGGATACTGACCACTATACTACCGAAGACCGTGAGCGAGTGGGCGAAATTATTGTACAGTTACAAAACGCTCGAGTAACAGTCACCGATAATAATTTTTAAACGATTACGCCAGAAGAGTGGGTTATGTTTTTGTTTTACTTTTATTTATCACGCTACGGCTGCCATGTTTATTTAAACCTGCAGACGTACGGATGTATCACTATGATAAAATTAAATTGATAAGTTGAGTAGAACTATTTAAAACCAAACTACATACTTAGGTACCCATTTGAAGCTGTAATCGTAATGCGTATACACAACTTGATGATATTATTTATAATAAATAACCATAGTAGAATAGTGTGAAGGTAATTAATTTATGTCAATTTTTATTTATTTTACATAAAATAAATAAGTTTTTAGAAAAATTAAAACGTTAAAAAAGAGATCTCTCCGGCGGGGAATCGAACCCCGGTCTCCCGCGTGACAGGCGGGGATACTTACCACTATACTACCGAAGATTATGTCCAGCTGAGCGAAAATAGCAATAACTTAAAGACACAAGATTATGGTAGAGCTTTAGGTACTTGTATTGTATGTACTATAGTTGGTATTCCGCGCCACAGAATCTGTAATTTTGCAGTACCTATGGAACGTCTGATATTTGTAAAAAAAGAATAAAACTAGACTGTGTGTTAAATAAAATGAAGATAAATGGGATATAATTAACGAAAAATAAAATAAGTAGGTAGATACCTTTACAAGTAAATACTGAAAGAAAGCACAATCACAGATTGGTAATAGAAAACTAGCTCAATAATAAGCAAATTCGTGTAAAGGTGAACAAACTTTACTACCCTAAACCGATATGCATGTATCTATGAGACGACTGGCGAAAGAAATAGGAACCTATATTTAGATCGTAGCACGTGAAGAGAAGTGGTCTCTGCCTACCCCCATGAGCAAGAGGCGTGATAGATATGTAAATTAAATAGGTAGATATGTATGTATGTACTTTAATATTATTGTTGTTTAGTTAGACTTTTTGAATGCTCCACACACAGTACCGTTAAATTATAATGATACGCTCGCTCGTCTTGTAAAAATCTACCATTGTAAATAAAAGAGATCTCTCCGGCGGGGAATCGAACCCCGGTCTCCCGCGTGACAGGCGGGGATACTTACCACTATACTACCGAAGATCATGTCTAGATCATTTCAAATTAGCTATGGATTTCTTTGAAACGCAAATCGATAAAAAAAACCTTGGCCATTATCATTGAGTCACTGTCTCTACCACAAATATCTATTCGATATGAAGTTAACTACAAATAAATTATACTTTACGAAATAGGGTTCATAGTTCATATTAAACTCGAGGAAATAATTGGAGGGAAACTTTTCCATCGCGTGTCAGGTCCTGATAATCCTGTCCATCCAATAAAATATAATTTTAGGTAGTTACTTTTTAAGTAAGTAGATTAGTTAGATACAAACTTATTAAGCAGGTTGGTAGGTTAGTCCAAGAGTTATTGATCTTAGAATGGTTTCACCCATAAAAAAATCCAGATTAGGAAACTATATTAAACTTACCTAGTTTCTATCTAACTAACCAACTTAACCAAATAAAATTGACTAAATTCTAATCTCCACATTACCTACATCATATTAGATAGATAGTATAAAGTGACTGATGAATGTGGATTAAGGGATTAAGCGAAAAAGTTGTGTTTGTAAGGCAAGTGGAGGGAATGTGGTCTTGCTCTACCTATCTCGGAAGGAGAGGAAGTAAGTATGTAATATTAGGTATAAAGGATGTAATTTAGCTATATGTAGGTTCTAGTACTATTTATGTAAAGGAACAGAAAAAAAATGTGTGTTACTCCGCTTTAAAATTGGTTAGAATCAAGTTCTTTTAAAACCTAATCTAGATTCTAGACCAAAAAGAGATCTCTCCGGCGGGGAATCGAACCCCGGTCTCCCGCGTGACAGGCGGGGATACTTACCACTATACTACCGAAGATTATGTACTATCAATCGAAATTAGCATACACCTACTCAGGCATAGCGCTGGCACGCACTAATACAAACGCGAGTCACGCGACGACAAAAAATATTTCCAACTTTTACTGCGTATTTGATAAGGTTTACTTTGGCTTGCGATCATTCTATCGGAACCTTGGTTAATATGATCAAATAATTATATGAAGAAGTACCTACTAAAGTAAGTAGGTATAAATAACTTCATTATAAAGCATAATTTTCTAGAAAGAAAGGTAGAAAGGTAGAGAGAAACGCTTTACACCGCCAACATAGATTTTCTTCTGCCTTACATATTACCTAGAGGATTTTGGTTTTTGTTTTCTGTCTTAATGCACTTATGACCACATTAGGTCATCCATCAGTAAATATCGCAGGTAGGTAGATACCTTTGTTTTCGCCTAGTACGCAATGGCCATAAAGAAAAGGGCACGCCATTTCCAGCAATAGAGTGCCAAATGCTAACACAATAACAGATATTAGACAAAACGCAGATAAACCAGGCTAATGGCCAGTTAATCCAATAAAACAGACATTTAGCCCCCTCCTTCGCTAAAAAACACACATTTATCTTAATTCCACCTTTTTATGTTACACCACTTTATTCTTTCACATCACCATTTAGTTAAAGACTCTTATCTTCCTAAGATACGTGTTAGTTTCGTGTGAAAACTTGATGAGGAAGTGAATGAATTATGTTGGTGATGTTTTTGTAATTGACTCGGTGACAGGCCAATGTGTTTCTATTCTAGTTCTGGAAATAAATAAGAGTTCACCAGAACTACATTTCAGGTAATTACAAAGGTACTTTCCCATCTATTGGATGCTTATTTTTACTTTACTTAGCGTGAGATAGAACGATGGCCTGCTAGCTTAGCATACACTCCGTGACAAAACGTTGTCATGCGTTTGTCACGCTAACGTCTCTCTCTGTCTATAGTTTTAAATGTGATAAGGACAGCATACGTGAGATAATTGTCGCGGCACGCCATGCTAAGCCCTCAGATGTTACACTTATCAAATAACTTTGTCCGACTTTTCTATTCCATATATCTAAGTATGATGACGAAAATTTCTGCCTTCTGATCTTATGCAGAGGCTCTCAAATAGGGGCCTGAAAATGCGGCGAAATGCTTCCTGTAAAGATGGTACGGCAATGTAGCTTGTCGCTCGACTTTGGCGACGATCAAAATAATATAAGTGTTGCCTATACGATTAACATTAGATGAAGTCGTCCCACTGTCATACAATTTCTTTGATAAAATTGTACTTACAAACAACGATATTTGATAAGTATCACTGTAAGCATAAGATAGATACATACACTTTTAGCGACAAGACATTGGGTACCTACGTACATAATAAATAAGGATCATAATATCATGCAGGTCAAAAGTACTTCAATAAAACAATGAGATGTAAACCTAATACAAGAGACAGATGGTCAGTTACATTATTAAATTTAAAATGTCAACTCAGGTGAGTACCCTCACCGAAGTCCACAAAACGACCCCACGCCATCAATATTTATTGACATTTTAAAGTCAATGATAAAATTCTTGAAGATTCCATGCATAGGCAATACGCGACGGGCGCGATACGCTCGATATTGCATCAATTAACTTCACATAAACTTGTTGTTGACTCGGGTCAGATGGCGATGACACTCGATCTGTATGGGGTTGTAGGGACAATGGGACTTGAGATTTTATTTGTTTCATCGAGCTTTGACGTCAGCACACGTCAGTGACTGAATTTATAAAAGTTAAGCATGTAAGTATCTGGCATAATCGTACATATGTCTAGCATAGCTAATTGTAACTTGTGCTATAGTTATAGCTAATTGTCTCGAGTAGGCACCTAATTATACATTGTACATAGGTCTAGCATAATATATGTAATAGGCATGATGACAAAAAAATTTTTTTTACTCCATCACATGGATTATTTTAAAATATTAGACACGTATTTTTTCTTTTTTCTCTTAAACCAAAAATAACAAAGATACACTGGGTTAAAGTTGCTCGTGACGTCACGTTTGAGTACGATTTTTACTCAATGGTGATGTAAAAATCCCCCACTCCGTAACTTTGATGCTCTGTATCTTTGTATTTATTTATATACCTATTTGATCAGGTAAAAAATGTGATTCAAATATTTTTTGATAGCCTAAAATACGGACTAATTATAACTCAATTTTTAAATGTAGTCATCATCCCAATTGTACATTGTACAAAGAGTATTCTAGCCAAAAAAGCGTGCCTATCTCATTCTGACAAAAAAAGAAAGACGGACGATGCAGAAAGATAAATAAATTCTGATGATAGAGTCCAGCAAACTCCAAGAGGAAACCACTTGACGAGCTTACTCAATTATGAGAATTCTTTCAAAACACTTTTCTAACAAAGAAAAGAAACTTTAAAAGAAAATCCTGCAAACGAAAATTTACATGAAATTAATAAACAATCAAATGATCAACCGCTACATTACAAAACGATCATTATGACTTCAACTCTATAGAATCAAATCAAAATGAAAAGATTTTAAAGTCTTTAGCATTAACTTAGAAAATCAGTCCCCTTTGGTCGTTTTAGCGAAATTAAAGGCGATTGTTGCAGCAAATAGCACAAAGGGAGACAAATCTCGAAGGGTCACGGGTAGGTAGTAGCTGGGTACTGCGGTACGGAGGTACTTATTCAATTTCAATGCGGGCAACGATTATACAAAGTTTGACTTTCAGTAACCCGACCGAGAGATAGGGTTACCATGGTTTTGATGGATGAATTTTTCTTAATTTATAGAAAACAGCTCGCAGATGGATAATGGTACCTTATTGCTTATCATCAAAAAGATTTGGTTAATTGCTGTTTTAGTTCGGTTCGAATCACGGCTGAAAAACAAACGTCGTCATGGTGTTTGCGACATAATATCGCTATACGAAGTCGAAAATTACCTCTTTCCAAAGATCGATGTGCATTCTTTATCGCCCTCTCTGTACACAAAAGATATACTGGTAGGTACAGTCAGCATCATAAGCCGATGAACACATTCAGATACACCATTACCTATTAGATGAAAATAGCTTAGCAAAAAGTACTCCAGAGTTAAATGAACATACAATAAGGTTCAAAATGAGAAAAATAAGTAAGGTTTTACGTCTAATAATGGTGTACATTGCTTTTGAAAATCTGAATGCCTTCATCGACTTATGATGCTGACTGTACCTAGTCAACCACGCTACAAGACAAACATTCCAAAGCACTTGCTATACCTATTACCGACGATTTTTGAAACCTTGACACTAATGCTGTGGTTCTTCCAGTTATTTATGTATTCTACAATTGTCCCAGTAAACATCAGAATCATACCCACCCTAAATCAGATGAAATGCAAGTTTCCGGCTATTACAAACTCCATCGTAAGATGAAGGCGCACCCTTCCCTCATTACAATTATACGAGTAGGTACCAACCCTTTGCTAAATGTTACATTCTCCGTCTATTTGTTAGTAAAGTAGGTATTTTCACTTGATAGTTTGGCTTGTGTTGATTCAAGTGGGTTCGCTCAAATGTTTTCGTATAGGCTTATTATTAGGCGTAAGTATCTTTGTGTTTACATTGACATGAGTTATATGAATCATATGAATGAATGGTAAACTAAGTACCTATACAGGGTGTAACAGAAAGGGGGTATAATGCCGAAACACAGCGATATTCCTCATCAAACTGAACAACTTTCCCCAAAGAACATGTGACGTAACTCGAAAAAAAAATTCGCCTCCCCATACAAAATGTCCGATCAGCTGATCGAGTAAGTATGGGCGATCCGAATTTTTTTTCGAGGTACGACCCATGTTCCTTAGGGAAAGTTGTTCAGTTTCATGAGGACTATCGCCGTGTTTCGGCATTATACCCCCTTTCTGTTACATCCTGTATAAGAATATGGGTATAGATAGATATGTTATGTACCTAGCTATATGTTTTTGGAAGTAGGTAGGTAGGCGTCTTTTTAATTATTTTTTTATAAAAGTTGCTTTTGCAATACCTCTACAATTTTGATATTTAGTATACGAATATCAACAAGTTACTCATTGGTGTCATTGCTCTTTTTTGATGAAAGTTAGTAGGTATTTCAAGAAAACGCCTACGTATTTGAGACAAGCAAATTATTCAAGTTACATTTCTTTAGAGCAGTTACAATTAGCTACAGTCACTACAGTTTTGATTATTTCGGCCATTGTTAAAGTATAGGCCTATATCTACGTCAGATGTTTCATGATACAAGCCTTAGAAGCCTCCTTCCCATCGAGGTAGACAGAAACCACTTCCCTCCACTTGCAATAATCCACACTTCTTTCGCTCATGGTTATATCACCTCTATAAATATTAAACCAGAGATTAGTCCCACATTCCATAACCCTCACTCACTAAAGGAAAACAATCATAAATATTTTGTATCAGTACCCTCATCACCTTTCCAGTACTAATCATAATCACGTATGAATACTATATGAAGTAAACCCCATGGTTTTACCTTGTATGGGATGAGCGGGTCATAAAGACCTCATACCACAACATAGAACGAACCCTGACTAATTCCCGACAGATCTTCATGAGTTTTAATGCTAAATATTGTTTGGGTAAATTGGATGGTAAGTTAGGTAAAAATGATAAGAATAGGTAAAAAGATATGTCGAATTAAAAATAATAGTGCGAGAGTATGGAACTTTTCGGAGTGGTTAAAACTAATTTAAAACTAATGCTATTTTGTAAACTTGATAATTAGTACCGATTCATGTCTATTAACGCTAAGATTTATAATTCATTTCATTCATATTATATTGCCAGCCAAGCTCTTTTCGGTAGAGTAAAATTTCGTCTGCCAGCAATTTGACTTACTGATACGTTCACGTCGTTTTTTTCTTTCACTTAAGTGAAGTAAGTACGTCTTGGTCTTCTTCTTCCTCTCTTCCCATTTATAGTCATTACGACAAAATTCTTTATAGTAAGAACGTAACAGTACGTTGCAGTCATACATCTACTGTCATTATAACCTACTAGTTAATAAATACTCAAGCTGAATCTAGGCTAGGTAGGTTTCGTACAATACTTACTTACACGTGCCTATATTTTTTTATAATGGAGGACATTTTTACAAATTTATAATCCAACCACAACATCCTCAAAAAGCGCAACCTCATTGAAACAAGGAAATCGCACAAAGGATGCTGACAGGCAGGCCCAGATAAGGGCGCGACACAAAGGTAATTGGTAAACACCCGGCACGTGTGAACTCTGCCTATTAATTTGTACGAGCGCCTTTGTAAGTCCCAAGATTAAGTTTATGTACTTACTCAGTTAACTAACTTGGAAAATGTGAGCGTGTTTAAGTATTATACAGAACATTTGAGTTTTGATGAGTTGTAGACATCTTTACCGTGTCTTTTCTAATTCATAACATGTTTGTGAAAATGGATTTTCACATAGATGGAACGTAGCAAGTGGAGAGAATTGGTCTCTTTGCCCATCTCAGTAGAAAAGAGGCGTGGCTAGTGCGTGACCACTTTGGAACTTACCTAATCTAACTTGTTAGTCATTTTGTTTTATCAATTTGTCGATTTTAAGAACGATAAATGTACTTAGCATTTTATTATTATATCTTAAAGCACATAATATCGTCGTAGTCTTTACCTAAGCAGCAAGTTACTAAATTACATTTTGAAGGAAACAATTCAACCTAAAGTTACCTCTAGATAGATGGGTAGATAACTATGACCCTTTAAATTATGCAAAACAAAATCCGTCAACCGCATTGAATCGTCATCTGCTCATGTAGGTACCTTCAACCCACTTACAAACTTAAAGTTGATACCTGGTTTATATCCAACCTGATATAGAAGAAGTCTCAAGTAAAGTCTTGCGTGTGATAGTGTTCATAATTGAGAAGCTAATGGAGTATGATTGAGTTGGGTGTTTGAATCAAATCGACATGGACAGGATTTAGGGGGTTTTATCGGCCCCTCTTTTACTGTCTCAGTGGGGGGTGTAATTAGAATTACTGTCATAAACATGTATTGTAATTCAATTAAATGAAGCAGGTGATTTTAGTGGTACATTGTTTGCTAATTGTTTTTACTCTATGTTTGCCTGGAAGATATCACTACTTAGCAATAACGCCGCTCATTATTGCTACTTAATTTTTTAAATTACTTTTACTAATTTATGCTCTTGGATTCTGTGCTATTAGGTAATAAAGATGATCTATATTGTAAGAAGCTTTATATCTTATCTTACTTATACCATTTACCTTACAGCATGCTTCTAAATGATGCACCTACCTGTTGCAAAGTGCCTTGTCTATCACGTACATGAAGTCCGCACAAAAGTAACAAAAGATACCAGAAATAGACAATTCGAAATCAAAACGAAACCACAAGAAGACCGAACAAACCATTACAAAATAAACTTGATTTCATTTATCAACGCGTGAAACTCATTTTTCATAAATCTAAACACAAAGGCACATCACACACATAAGTATACCTACACACGTGTATACATAGATCACACAATACTTAGCAAATGAAAATATACTCGTACTAATTCACCTTTTGCCATCCATCATGTGATGAACAAAAGCTTTTAGAGGCGCAAAGCTGTCGTACCCTTTCCGCGATTACTACTTCTAGACGCAAGATGGAATTTCTGACACTTTTAGTTTAGTTTATGAGATATTTTACACAGTTTAAAACACTTGAATAGCGGGTTAGCTGATAACCTACTCTACTGGATTGATGAAAGGATGGACAGTAGCTTTGTTTATAAACAGAAACGATGTGTTTCTTATTATAGCAGTATCACCTCTTACAGTAAGTAAGGCCAAGTCAGGGGTACCTACCCCAAATCGACGTGCATATATGAGGCGACTGATGAAAGTCGATGAAGCTAAATTAGAGTGTTTGGATGGAAGCAAATGGAGGGAAATGGTCTATGCCTCGCCAGATGGGAAAGAGCCGTAACAGATATGTACCTACATATGATTGGACTTTTTATAATAGGTATTAAGTGGAAGTTGAGATGGTATTTTTCTTTTTTTTTTTGGCTCCTAAGCTCTTTATCAAATCTAGTGAACTAGGTATTGGTTAAATAACTTAGGAGAAGGGTCTATTGGACTATTCATTGTAAAATCCTAGATAACGGGCCAGGAGCCAGGAGGTTAGCTCCACAGTTAAATCCTATACAAAAAACACTTCAACATTTAACAGAATTCCTCCCAAATCTGTCTAGTAGCGAATGTTATCGTAGCTGTCAGCTCTGTCGAGTGGAGTCTAGCAAGTACACCTCGCATGCTTCATTCAATGGCGATGTCATTTAGAAATGGATCGCTTTGTAGACTTTCTGACAAGAGAGATGACACCTTTGAATTGCTTACCGGGGCTCACTCGCTCGTGTAATTTTTGATGAGATGTTAAATACTTGTTCATTTATCGACATGTCTTTTAGGAAGTCGTTGCGAATGTGAAATTAAACCATGTGCGTTCGTTTTGCAGTTAAAGTACGAAGGTACCTACTTACATGCGTTTATCATTTTAAAATTAAACCCTGTGTGTTTGATTTATACTTAGCAGTTTTTATAACAAATGTTTAATAGACTATTAAGGCTAGATTAGCACGATGACAGTATTTTCTCTGTGATAAATGGTGTTTATGAGTGAGTGAAGCCAATTCAAGAGTACCTATCTACACTAAACCTATCTACACTAAACCGACATGCATTTATGTGGCGACTGATGAAAGTAGATGATGCCTTCAGAAGTATGTTTGTAACGTAGCAAGTGGAAGGAAGAAGGAAGGTCTCTGCCTACCCCGATGGGGAAGAGACATGACAGATAAGTATGTAGGGTTAAGGAGGAAACAATTGCTCAGTAGGGTACAGTGACTCACCATCGGTTTATAAAGAAGGAAAAAAGATACATTCATCTTTTTTGCACTTTTCGGAAGCTTTTTGCATGCGCACGCGCAAGTGCAAAAGAGACGAACGTATCTCTTTTCCTTCTTTACAAAACGATGGTGAGTCACTGTACCCGACTGAGCAACTGTTTCCTCCTTGACCATACATATGTTTGTCTCTTCGATAAATAATGCTTATAAGTAAAGAGAAATAACCTAGATAAAATTGTAGTTAACGATGTCCATTTAAAGCCACCTGAGAGAAAACCGGTTTCCTACCCTAACTTTACCTATTTCTAAACCTAATAACGTTACCAACATTAAAAAATAAACTACAAAAGAACAAACACAAGCGAACAAAGAAAACATAAATCAATAAAACATTTCATACACAATTCAATCCGACTGAAAAGATTCCTCCCCTCGCATTTGAATCAAACTATGCAAGATGCATTGAAAGGCGCATCACCTGCATAATGCAATTGAAGCCGGTCGCCGTGTGAACTCTACGGTTGTTGACCTGGGTCGATCTGGACAATCACCCGTGGGTCAGGGGTGGCCAAACAGCTAGGTAAAGCTACTAAAGATACTGAGTTAAATAAGTATTGGGTTATAACATATTTTAGCACGGAGCTACAAAGGGCAGATAGTTGAGTCAGAATGTATTCACAATGATAGGTGACATTCAAAAAGAGCAGATAATAATTGAGAAATGGAATCTGCTCAGCAAAAGACTAAGTAAAACGTCTTAACACGACACAGGTAGCCTAGAGACATGACACTGATTTTCGGTTGAGCTAGGGTAGGGGGGAATTAGTAAGCACCTACTCCAAGGCAGATGGTAATGAACCGGTCGCGCTGGAAAAAAATAGAGAGGCCTATGTTCAGCAGTGTGCAGGTATAGGCTGAAATGATGATAATGATCTACTCCAACCTTTCGTATTGCTTTATTTAAATAGCCTGCAGTTTGAAGTTAAAACCTACGAAATGGTTTGTTTAAAAGCTCAATCCTACCCAACCAACACAAGTGTCCGTCACAAAGCTGCATGTTTACTTATAAAACCTGCATTGATTATTCAATCACACAACAGCTGAACTACAGCTGGGGAGGGGACTACGGTCTTCATTCGATTTGAATGGGCTAAGAGGGGTTAATGTTCTATGGTGACTCTATTGAGGTGTATCGGATTTGAGGACGAAGGTATTAATTGTTGGATTAAGAATAGGATTGTAGTGGCGATTATAGAAATGGACCGTAGTCTCTGCCTACCCCGATGGGCGAGGCGTGACCGATATGTATGTAGTATTTATGTATGATTATGGCTTTTTTTGGATAGGCAGGCCCTAGTTGAGTTGTGGGAATGTTTCTTGTAATAAAAAAAAACAATTTGGTAAGACAGGACATTTTTAAAGACGCCTGAAAAGCTCTGGAAGCAAAGATATTTTAAACATCCAACATTTCAGTTAATTATGTCTTCAATTCCTTTTTGTAACACTAACAGGTATTAGTTTCTTCTAGTAGGATCTAGGTTAGATATCTTAAAACTGCTCAGTTCCTGACTTAACACAAACATAGTCACATCCTTGAATAGACAAAACATACCCACAATCAACTTAACTAAGTACCTACTTACATTCAATGAATATCTTAGTCAATAGCTTCTATAAAATACCTACAATTATATTCAATCACATAAAACCACACAAATTCATTCATACACACAATTAGGTACAATTCGTAGAACGTGAACTCCCAACAAAAGGGTGTCCTCGAAAAGTTTTCAGAGTTCACGACGCGCATTAAATAAAAGGGTCCTTTTGAATGAAGCCGTCTACAATAGTGCACGACGCACGTGCAGGCATTCAGTATGTTCCCATCGAATATAGGTACCTACTTTTGTGAAGGGTTGTATCAATAGGTCCTATTGTGTAACCCCTGTTGCTATTACTTCACTACTTTTGTGTAAAACTTTCCAACATTTTATAGCTTTTTGTTTCTTGTATTCTTTTATGACATTCTAAGTAGGTAGGTACCTACCTACATGAGTAAAATGTACGGTACTGAAAAGTTAAATCACGACATTCACGAAGGTAAGAGAAATCATACATAAGATAGGTACCTATGTATGTACAAGGCAATACTTATTACCTACAAATAGGTACGGTACTTCAATATCTTTTTCATCAAAATGAGCTAGGGTTTCTAACGTACTAAGTAGCATCGTTGTCCCTTTCAAATCAATAATAAAAACGGGAAGACACTACAGTGTTGCAACTTTTTATTTCTACTCCTTTTTGTAAATAAATACCTGTCTCTCTTAAAACCTTACTAATTATCTATTAGGTATGTCTTCACCAGCGCGCTGTCGTTTTAGTTTTCATGTTTAGCTTGCGATTAATTTTCAGTTCGTTTTGCGTCAAGCGCAGTGCCCTACTGTCTTACACATTTTGAGGCGGGCGTTATTGTATGCGCTACGGTTTTTCGGGCATGCTTCAAATGAAAACGCAAGATGAACTTGAAAGCGTGCGGGTAAAGACATACCTATCAAATATGATATGAATTTCTACATACCTTAAGTTCCGTAGCCGGCAGTCAGAAATGTTAGTGACTCGAGACAACGAGTCAGCCAGCAATGGTGGCAAGAAACCCCTGCATTTGCCCAAGCTACAACAAAAAAATACGTCAACTATTTTGCTTGTTTTGGCAATATAGGCACTTTTGTTTACGAGAGTATCCTCCCTAGCTAGATGAAGAATTGACTTTAAGATGGTCGCAATCAGTGTAAGCCATTGTTTAGCAGAATACCAAATGTATCAAAAAATGCCATTGACACTCTGCCGACACACAACTGAGGTTATTTTAAACAGACTTGGGGGCCAGGATGCAACGCCACGTAACCTAGGTACAATTGAAATGCGTGATTACCTATGCCTAGACCAATAATTGGTCTTGCTCTTATCAAACTTGCTTCTCTTCCGCTGTAGTTTTCCAGTTGCGACGGTGCTGTCTCCGCCACCTTGCAGCGATACTTCAGTTCCAGAGGTTCCCAGGTTGATACTTTGTTTACTTGGCTGTTAGTTTTAAGACAAATTAGAGAATAACGTCAATCAATAAATGAACTTTTAAAGGTCCTAACTACTGGTAGGTCTGGCATGCTGTTTCCCTAGTCATAAATCTAGCAAGGAGCTTTCTGTTAATCGTAGATGAAAAGAAAAGTTATTTAAAACAAGTTTTTAATAGTTTCTCTTGACGTTTCACTCATGCAAAACAAAAATGGTCTGATGTAAGTAGGTAGTTAGATGGATAAAGAAACCTACCTGGCATACTACTCAGGTACAAAGAAACATAGCCTGTTCGGGATGAATAATAAAAACAAATACCCGTTTAGCTTTATCACCAGCGGCATAATCAGAATAACCATAATCCGTGATATTTTGTAGCACTTCACTTTCATTGTCAAATCTCTCTTCGATCCGATTGAAAGATAACGCCGAATCGGACCTTAGCGTCGTCGTGGCCGTATCCTGTCGAAGAACGTGCTAGAATAAACTTCTAGAATCTACCTGTTTATCTGCACTGCTGGCCACAGTGCTATAATCCGTGATTTTCTCGAGCAGTTCACTGTCGGCTCCGATCTGTTCGGATGTTTCAGAGATGATGGATTCTTCGGTCATATGGCGGCCGCCCTGGTGGACCGATACCTTGTCAGTTTGGGCTTGGGGATTTAGGACCTACTAGCTAACAACGCGAATAAGTAAGGACGTAGATGAAGCAAAAAATAAAAAAAGAAGTTCATACCGTTTGATTTTTCTCCCCTTCCATATATAAATATTCCAAATCAATTTTTCCTGGGAACCTGTGGACAAGTTATTACGTAATTCAATGTGTAGGTATGAAAGAGTAACTACTTAGCTTGTCTAAAGGAGACTATAACAATTATCAGAACCGACATTTTTAGATTGTCATGCAGTCATGAGTGAGTCGGTACTTACCTACTTATGGAGGTATCTATGTTACAGAATCTTCCTGATTAATAAAGGGCTAACCACACATTTCCGTGAATACGTCCCTGGCGGAACACGGCAAACATCAGTTACGTACAAATTGTATCAACTTGTTCACACAGCTCCGTGTCAGGCGTCTATACTGAAACGGACAACTCTGACCACAGAGAGCCTTGACCCGGAATGTGTGGAGCCTTTCAGTCTTCCATATTTGGAGACAATAGAAAAACAAACTGTAGGTAGGTAGATGTATTCGCATTTACCAATACTCCTCAGGTATTTCGTCAACAGTATTCATTTCAAGGGAAGACGAGCTACCCCAGCGCTGCAAGATCATATCTGGGCACTCCTCGACGACGGTCAGTTGGTGTCGACCCCAGCAGTCTTTTGGCGAAGGGCAGGGTGGTTCGTCAGGTAACCAGGACTCTTCGCGTTTCGGGATGAAGCAGAGTGGCTTGGCTGATGGTTCTTCACCAGGATCGTGGCGGTAGAAGTGCCTTTGGGGAGAAATTTGGGAATGTTTTTGGGATCAATCAATCTACTTCTTCAATTTAAAAGGCGCTTAAGTAATCTAAGGCAATCGAGGTCAGGTATTAAAACGTTTTTACGTATTGTCCGTCTACCTTTGTCTTTGGTCATTTGTATTTACTGACCATATAGATACCCTAATAAACCTGGCTACCAACTGCCAAACGGCGTCGCGGCAGACCGCGGAAAAGGTAGCGGGACGAGCTGAATACTTTCTTGAGTACCTGGGCGGAGGAAGCTCGAGACAGAAAGTCATGGCGTATGAGGAGAGAGGCCTTTGCCCAGCAGTGGGACATGAGTGGCTAAATAAGATAAGATAAGATACCTAACTGGTATCAAAGAATTTAAGATAATTACTTAGTTACTGGTTTAAGCCACAAGGAGTGCTAAGATATCGGCACAAAACTCAGTTACATTCAAAAACAGTTTCAAATATTTATACCTACCTACCTACTTTAAGTTTTGAATGTCAGCCAAAGTATGGGGTTCCTAGACGGAACTGAGTTTTAAGTAGCAGGTAGGTAAGTAGGTACTTAGAAAAAGTTTTCCAGTTAACTAAATCAACTTACCAATTAATCAGCTTCAACCACGCTAGCGCCGAACAATGCACAGTAAAGAAAGTAGTCTGTTTCTCCATATAATTATCATAGCCGATCTGCAGAGCCTCTTCTAGAATTTCCTCGCGAATCTCAAAGCAAATCAGGTCGTTCTCTTCCTTTTGTAGGATTTCAGCCCTGTTATATTCAAGAACCATTTTAACTATGCTTAGTCGTTAACAATATCGTCATAAAATAATTTTCCTTTTTGCGACAGTGTGTCAAAACAGAGTTCAGGAAGAGTAATAAAAGAATCATTCATCAGCATAACTTTTGCTGGACTTCAGTTGGATACGTACTCCTGAGAATTCATCCCACTAGGCCCCAAGATAAGTTCCATGTCAATAGTCGAGAAAGAGCTAAATGTACCCATCTACCTACACTAAGGTACTTATAATAAATAGGATGAGAAGATTTGCATCAAAGGGTCGCTCGCTCAGTTTTTGAAAACAGCTACAGCTCTTGGATTACATAAGTACTTAATTATGCATCTTTGCATTTACTTAAGTAAGTACCTACTGATTAGGTACTTAGGTAAAATCGTAGGGTAAAATAGGTTCATTTTTTTCGGGGTGGTTTAATAAAATTAATTACCATGTGCGTTCAGGAATATCCTTAGGTAAAGCCAGCAATATTCTAGAATCATCAGAAATTTGCAATTTCCGTCCTAATCGTGATAGCTTGAATTTGCCTGATCGAGGCGAGGCTCTTCCCACAGTCGCCATTTTTACTCATAAAAGCAAATATAAATAAAATATACAAATAAAATTTTCACGTAAATCAACACAGACGACCGCCTTTTCAGTTCTAGGATCTTATCGAATGAAAACCTAAGCGCAATTAAGCATCTTCCCGTGAAATATCAGCGCAATCAATCAAATTTACCTACTCAATTTTCTGACTGACTTCATTTTTGATTTTGACAACCGTTTTCTTTCAATATTTTATTTTTAAATTGATGGATGACAGCAAGGAAATCGCATATTTTATTGTCCTTGGTCAACTTTTTATCGAAACTCTTTTGATGCCTTTTCTTTTCTGATGACGCTGCGCTGCTGATGATACTCCATAACAATCTCCCTTACTTCATATGTAAAAAACGCAGTTAGTTAACAATATTTTATTTCCTCTATCAGCATATCTATCTTGTTATCTTAAAATCACTATATTTAATCTTTATTGGATTTATTCACCTAGGCAACGTCCTTGAATTTTATAATTTCCCGCTCAAAGTAGGTAACCTCATTTCGGTAAACGGAAACAGACCTGGCCAAAAAATTATGACATTTGACCACAAACAACCTGTAACGGTTGACAGGTGTTTGAAAAAATAAAGACGTGACAAAAACCGAGCGCAAATTATAAAAAAATTCCCGAATTATTTTTCCCTGAAATCTGTGCTGAAAATATCAAAAGTGTATAATAATGTATCTTTATTTTATTTAGATTACTGTGCCATTAAACATGAACATTAAATAATGAGTGTGAACTTTCTATACAGTGTTATCGTTGGATGATAATAATGTATACTTTGAAAGGAATATTTCCTGAACCAAGTGAGTGACATTAATTTCTATTTTTACATTACAAGGGTAGGAAATGTAGACCACGTCGCGTCCCACTGGATTGTTGTTTGTCTAATTCGTTGCTAAAGTTACGCGTTTGATGCATCACTTCAATGCATACCCACCTACTTACAACATTTTTAAGTTTACCTACTAGACTAGACTGCATGACAATGTCAAGTATCTTTGTGCCCTCGTGATTTGTTACTATCCTATTATTTATATTTTACAGAAAAGGAACAAAAAAAGAACTTCATTAGAGAAAACATGAAACAACTCAAGTTTATTCAAGGTAAAACTGCAAAAGACCCAAAATATACAATTATTAGGAACCCCCCACCCCGTCTAAGTCATCCATTGTCTGTGGAGGGTTCTCTGGGGGCTGTGAAATCCTCCCCATCCACTAAAAACAAGATCACCCTCAATGTGGCCAAAACCAGTTCAACGAGCACAAGAAAGAAATATCCTGACATTAAAATTAAAAAAGGCGACATGGCTGAATTTTTAAAGCGCAAAGAACTTCTAAAACAAGCAAAAGCAGAAGAATTTACCGAAGATGAAGCGAGGTCTTCAGAGTCATCGGGCAGACTGCGAGATATCGGTTGTCAAACTGTAGAGTCAAACCTAGCTCAAAAGTTGGAAGAGAATACTAAACTTACAATGTTATATCCTAAAAAAGATGAAGAGGAAGCTAACATAAAGGCTAGTGGTGACTCAGACCGTCACCGGAGTGCTGCAGCATCAGCACAGACCCCGAGACGGGCAGGGGAAGAGGTGGCTGACTACGAGCGGCCGCGTAGTCGGTTAAACACCATCTTAGAAAGAAAAGACCAGAACAAGGATCCTTACTTACCATCGGGTAAGAAGTGCGTTGAACTTATAATTGAAGAAATTGTTCCCTTTAGTAAAAACTTTGTATCAAATTGCAGGATATCAGAAAGGGGTATTGCCGAAGTATTTGCGTGACCGTAAAGAGCAGGGCACCAAAGAGATGGATGGGGCGAAGGCTGATAATGAGCACGCTCTGTGTCCTCCAGGACATGTCACACTGCCAGATAATGAACGGAAGGATACATTGAGAATGCTTAGGAATAGTGAGTTTCATTTTTACAATAGATTTCATCCCATGGCTGTGGTATAAAGCTCATTCTTACTTACATTTATAATTTTCCAAGGTCTTTAGTCACTCAAATAAATGATTTGTAATAAGTTTGATTCACTTTTCAGGTTTTGCAGAGTTAGTAAGCGAATTGAACAAAATGCCAGTAAAGACTGACACACTTAGGATGCGTAATCGGAAAATGGAGTTAGAGAAACAACTGGCCAAACTAGAGGAGGGTATTAAGGTGTTCTCACGGCCTAAGGTTTTTGTCAAGATTGGAGAATAAGACCCCCTTTCTCCCACTGACGCATTCATCCAATTACAACTATGGGATCTAGGAAAAAAATAGAAAATATTTGCATTAGAGATGTAAAAATGAATTGTAAAATTCGATACCGTCCATCTGACTTATAAGTGTGTAGCAAAGTGTAGTTGTAAGTATGTTCATAATATCGTGTTGTGTTTTAAATGTAAATTCAAAGTGGCCAATTATTCTGGGACATTAATTTAGGGAGAAAATTCAGTGTAGGTCCCTGTGGCAGCTATCAATTGCTAACAAATTAAATGATGACTAGAGAAATTCTTGTGATCTCCAATATGGAATAAGTTATGTAATTTATTACATATATGTTAGTTTAATTATTTATGTTATGTATTGATTTGTTGTAATTAATATAATACTAACAATTTGTATGGTTTACAGTGTTTCTATAACATTTAATTTTTGAATGTTTGAATACAAAATATATATTTTGTCTTGCTAGTCGAGTTGCTTCTTTGGTCAAATAAAAGGAATGTTATAAATAGAACTTATATTTTTTATAATTAATTTGCATTATTTTTAGGGTCGCGAAATCTGCGTAACGTACCGCGGAATGTTCCGCGGCTGAAGTATGCGACGTAATTTCAGCTGATGTGTCATGTTCTACGTGGTACGTTACGCAGGTGTTACTGCACACTTAAAACTGCAATGCATAACTAGAAATTAGACTCAGGTACTTTGGTATAGGATTTTGGCTAAATATCTATTAAGATTTACAATTTTCTGACATGTTGAAATAGGTAATCGTTAAAGATAATGGGTCCAGTTCTAAAGACAGCTTCATCATAACAATGCCAGTGGTAGAAAGAGAAGTCAGGGAAGAAGAATTTAATCTCTCTCTCAGCTGATGTATTTGAATCTGGAAGCAAAATTAAAATGCATATTAACATTTCTAACAATTGATGGAGAAAAATAACTTGCTTTTTACATGATTTCACACTTTTACTTTTGGCTTTTCATATTTCAGACACTTTGCTACTAGACAGGGTGTCATTCATGCATATTTTACTTTAGACATTTTGAGACCGAGTAGGACATTTTGCTATCATTCAGGAAGATGTCCTTGGAGAAGAAATATCATAGTTTTTATTGGACTATTTTATTACCTGATCCATGTGCTACATTCCTAGTATCTGAGATCCCAAACGTGCCCCGCAAACTGTACGGGTCATATATTTGGGCCTTGTATACACTGGTTGGCCCAAGCATTCGCCTCCATAGTTCCACGGCATTCTGGTGGCCTATTATATGGAGGTCTATGCTGCCACTGGAATATAAAAAAATACTTGTTAAAGAATTTTGAAAAGAGCGTTACCTACATTTTAAAAGTTATGATGAAATACAGTTTTTTCTTTTTGTTTTTTTTTTTAATATCTGCAGTCGGCTATCAAACCCAGCCTTAATCAGATGAGGTCAATTTACATAACCAGTAGAGAAGGTTATTTTCATAAAATTTTGTTTACAAATTATAAAAGTGGTGATTTACCTACTCATGAAAGTGACTAATCTGTTGAAAAAGAACTTCCCAGTGTGTTCTTTGTAAAAGTTTGCAGCGGTGTTCTTATCCAAATTCACCCTTTTGGTCTTCAACACAATAAATCTGTTCTTTATAACATTTCTAATGAATGAAAGAGCCACTGGATTTTTCACAACGTGTGGCTTTATTATAGCTAGAGTCAATTCTAACTTTTGCATGGTCAACATAGTATTTTTAAAGATTTTGAAGAAAATTTTGATAAAGAAAAATTGGAAAATTCGAAACTATAAAATTGACTGACAGTGACAGCTCGATTTGACACCACACATGACGTTTGCCATTCATAGTACGAACAAAAATATTACACCACCACCTTATCAAGAAAATAGGAATTTATTTATTTAAAGAAATATTTACAATAAAGGGAACAATAAAACATAATGAATACTTAGCTAGCTAACTTAAAACTAAAACTACTTACATTATTTAAACTAACTACAAACTACTTAAATCTAATCAAAGAGCCCGCCCCGAATCGTACCTGCTGCAAAAGTGCCCATCACACTTGCGCTATTCCCGCGCTGTATGGCGAGGGCTATGCGCTGCACCAAGTACGATTCCGCGCGGCATTCTCCTGCATAATTGCGCAGACGCCTGCCCAACTCCCGCACAAAATTTTTTGCCTCCGCACACCAAACACCGCTCACCTCGACAGCGAACGGGACAAATATGTAGGTTTGTTTTAGAGGGGCATATTTAATATGTTTTTGAGCAGCGGCCCATTCAGCCGCCGCCCCAGCCACACGCGTTGTTCGTGGTAGATGGGACAGCGCAAAAGTGCTCACGCATGTGGCGTCCCATACTACGCATCGTCCTCTTCCCCAAGGGACCAAGGTTAGCCCGTCTGGTCTTTTGCCATCCGTACGGCTTAAACCAGGGGGTTCAAGGGTACTTGGAACTGCAATGGTGACTAAAGCTCTTCTGACAACCTCGTTTAACATGTGGTGGCGTGGGAAACGTCCAGCCGATTTCCTACAGCTCAATCCGTGGTAACCCTTACTGTCTGCCTGCGCGCCGCATACACAGATATGGGGCTCACAGACGTCACTCCCCAATCGAAGCGCCACGGCTATTCTTAGTGACATGTCGTCTAATACCGTACCCAGGTGTGGTGATGGAAGAGCATGTAGCCATGCCCCCGACTCTGGACAAGCTGCAGCCATTAACCGCGCGGTGTCAGCCCCCACAGAAGCTTGAATCAAACGCTCGTATTGGGTTTTGCAGATCTGTTCATCCCACTGGCGCTGCATACTCCTATTCTCAGGCAGCGAACTGGCAGATACCATCATCGACCAAAACCTAGAGGCTTCATTCATGTAGGGAATCACTAAATTGTCGCCGTGTGTATTGAGAATATTAGCGACTAATTCCTGAACCCCGTATGAAGAAGCCAAGTAAGCCGATGTGCAAGTATCCAGCATTCGCCTAACGCCCAAACCTCCGAACCGGATCGGCAATGAAGCCTGCTCCCATTGAGTCGCATCCAGGTGTACATTTAGTATAGTTTCTAGAGTGATCTTGATATTTTCATCAACTCGCGAAATCTCGTCAGGAAAGAGCCAGGTTGGAGAGGTTCTCATGATGTATACCAATTTGGGGGCGGACAAGCAGCTACGAAAAAGTGTGAGGGCCACATGAGCTGGTAATTGCTGAAGGTGTTGTCTGGCCCGGGTGAGCAACGCGTCTTTCTTTTCTAAGGCCAATGGTACAGCATCAGCAAACACGGGTGTACCAAGTAGTGAAAAAGATTGGCGATCCAAAATTTTAATATCTTGAAGAAAATTTTGAAAGCGTGTTGCGTGCTCGTTGCCTCCATCTCCACACGTATAAAGTTCACACTTAGTGCTGTTAACGATTAGGCCCAATTCCATGAGTCCAGGAATCAATTTAGCAAGATCCCTGGCAACGACCTCCGGTGGTCCACCGATTGTACCATCATCTAAGTACCAGACATTCAGCGGCGCTTCCAGTGAGGTTATCAGTTTGTGGATGGTTAAACTGAATAGCAGAGGCCCAAGTGGATCGCCTTGCTGAGCGCCGACCTGTGATGTTATCCTTTCGCCATTAAAATATAAATAGGTAGGAGAGACGTAACATTGAGCCAAGAAAGGGCTAAGTATTGAGATTTTGTCAATCACCTCGCTCAACATGACGTCTCTCTCAACACTGTTGAAGGCGTTTTTGATGTCAAGTTTTATAATAACGTCGCCATCGTGTTGTGGATCCATAGAAAATGCTCGAACCGCATGTATGGCAGCCTCGCATCCCCGCGGCGTGCCAAAACCAACTTGATGTGGGCACAAAAAGCTTGCCATTGGTCCACGCACCGCAGAGCAACCCAGTTTTGCTACCAAACGCCGCAATACGCTACCCACTGCTATTGGCCGTATGCCTCCGTCTTTTTTATTAAGCGCACAGAGGGAAGCGCCATATAAAAAAGGGCAAACTTCATCACATAGCTTGCCCTCAAGGAGAAAACAGCAGAGCCTGGTTAATGACTCTAGTAACAATGTGCTATTTTCACCGATAGAGGGCGCTAAAAGCTCTTTTAAGTGCTGAGGGCGGAGGCCGTCTAATCCCGCTGCCGAACTAGCATGGAACGAGTTAATAGCATTAGCTACGTCTGCAGGTGTCACATTCAGGCGGTCAGTATGCGAGTCCAAAACTAATGGGCTGACAATAGGTCTTAGGGGGGCCGGATGTTTATCGCGCAAGCTAGCTAAGGTGGCGGCGTCGGCGGGGGCTAAAGTACTCTCTGAGGTGAGTAATCTAACTGCACCCCTGAGGTCACCATCGTGAACCTTCGTCTCGATTGCTTTGTATAGAGGTGTGGAGTTTCTTGAGTATTCGCTGTTGAAATCTCCAATTACCCTTTGTTCTAAGTTCTTCTTCACTCTGCTGGTCAAAGAGTCCTTACCACCTTTAACCTCGGGAACCCTAAACGCAACATATACAAAAGAAAGCAAGCTGTACCAATCCTCGACAGAATTGGTCTGCATAGCCTTTTCTATTAGAGCCCGTAATTTACCAGCAGCCAAATTTCTAGCGCCTTTTGGTATGTGCTTTAAAACGCGTATGTTCGACCTGTATGTGCCAAGATTATCTAAACTAGAAGAGGACGGAGTAGTTACTGTGGATTGCCTGATAGGTGGTACCGGCTCTGGATTCGTCCCTAACTCTGCTTGCTGTGTTGAGGGAGGCAGCGGCAACGCTGGCCTTTGTCTGTGTTTGCGGGTAATGTGAATCGTCAAACCGCGTCTGGTGAAACGACGCATGGAGTCCGGGGGACAGTGCGGGCAGATGAGTTGAGTGTCCGAGTTGAAGTCCATTATTTTTAAAATTATATAAAGTAAAACATGGATCAAAGACCGAAATTATAGAAACTAAACAAAATTTAAATGTAAAAATAGAGAAAAAATAAAATAAAAATAAAAAAATAACAATAATAATAAATATCTACAATAAACAAATGTTTCCTTTCTTTTTTTTTCAAATAAAAAAAATAAAAACACAACGGAATCACGTAGCAGTGTACATTAATAATACCTATGTAGTATTAATAAACGAATTAACAGACAAAATAAACGTAAATATTTTATTTTATTATTACCCTATACTAATAGGATTCATAAATATAAATGAATTTATAAAACAAACAAACAAAAAAAAAAAAAAACGCAATGTGGTTAAGCCTTATAAACCTGTCCTTAAACGCCATCTATTGGCGTAAAGAAAGTAGTGGTTGATTGATGGCTTCGACGTGTTGTTGTTTTAGTACTGGCGATATCCGCTAGATGGGTTTGTTCCGGGACTTGAAGATTCCGGGACTTGAAGATGTTCGTTGATAACAACACATGATAACAGTAACAGTTTTAAGAACAGTCTGCAGCAACAACAGTTAGGTAATTAGAAGCGTTAGTGAAAAGCGAGTTAATAGCATAAAGGGAAACACAACACCATGCTTAACTGAATGTCCTGTTATCTTGCATAAGCTCTGCAACGCCAAACGCTAACGGCACTGTTTACCCCAAGCCAACACCAGACGGCAGCACACAAAAAGTGACAATATTCAAAACTTTGTCGTTATGAAAAAGTTAACCAAAAATCCAAAAACACTGAGTTTACGTGTTATTCCAACACCACTAAGCTGAATAGTGATTAGCAAGGAACATCAGGCTATTTACAAACATTGTTTTCGGTAAAGTGAAGATCTTAAACAGCTTCTGGATAACTTGCAGTTGAAATAAGTATGGCTTGAAATTCCTTGAAGATACCCGCCGAATAACAGTTTCACTTTTGAAGGGAGGACACATTTAACATTGGACACTAGTTAAATAGTAGAAAATACATTGTTTTAATATTTTAAAATTAATTTAAAGACGGAGGTGATGTTTGGCTTAGCGCCATTTTTTATCAAGTAAAATTTATTTTTAGATGTCATATTTACAGAGCTATATATTGGCTATATGTATTTAAAATATATAAGACATATCGTCGCTGGAAAGGCAAAATTACTTAAGCGCCAAAAGGCCATTTTGAGAAAAAGCCGTTTAAAGTTTTTTTTTTACGTTTTTTAATCATAACTTTTTTCCTTTTTGTCAAATTTTGATGTGGTCAAAGGTGGGTCAAAGTAACGATTTTTTAATATTTCATTGTCTATGTCCAGAAATACAAATGATAGTATTTGGACAGCTAGTTCAGGAGATAGTGGCGCTTAAGTAAAAATGACCTCAAATTTCAGTAAAGCAAAATTACTTATACGCCATCTTCTTAAAATATTGTAATGAATCAAAATTACTTATAACTCCCATTTAAACGAATTGGCAAACGACAAATTTTCTTTAAGGACTTTTACAAAAGTAATTTCATTGTACCAAAACTACTTAGGAAATGCGCTGTATGATAAGTTGGATCACTAAACATTCTTAAAGATAGGTTATTGCATGAATTCAGTTGAGTAAAAAAACGTAAGGAACATTCGTTACTTCTTGAAAACCCCTAATAAACTACTTACAACTTTTATTTATACTAAAATGATGGCTACTTGAATACTTAAGTGCCAAAAGTAAAGTTCATAAAATCACGACAATTACTGAAAACTCATCACCAATATGTAAAAGGAGGGTTTTAGTTTCTTATAAATACAAAAATTCAAACTTTTTTGCAATATTACGTAAATGAAGCTGGGATGGGCTTGGCTTGAGCTCTATCGGCGAGCCCAATTCTTAGACATTGCAGACGTACGCGCGTTTGCGGAGCGTTTTCCGCTTTTCGAACGCGCAATCTAAGCTCACGGGGCGCGCGTTTACCATGCGCTTCCAGAGCGCGTGTTTTTCACGCGTTTTGATACACTACATAGATAGCAGCGGAGTAGTAGAAGGAGGGGCGGCGATTCGCGTAGCAAAATATTGCTTTTTTTCAATGATTTTACGTAAACTAGTAACAAAGACTAGACATATTAAGACTCTATTATTAAATATTACCTAAGCATGACTATTTTTATTTTCGTCAAAAGCACGTTGATCTTAGATTTTAGTTATTTCTTTGAAAAATCTAAAAATTCCCCATAAAATGTATGAATTTAAGGAAATTCAGACCAAATTACAGTATACCTATGTTGGGCATACACATAGAATAACATTCAGCTTTTCGAAAGTAAGGAAGGTAGGGCTCTCAGGCTCTAGGACATCTGTCAAAACGCGAACGCTACGCAAATAAAACGTGGGTTAAACGCGCGAGTCGCGTTTCCAAAACTACTTCTGCAAGGTACCTTACGACTAAACAGATATCTGGACAAAGATCTAAGTAGGTACTTACTTTTTGGGTTAAGAAAGAAATAACTTAGAACTGGAACTTGTACCTAACTGCTCACGCGAAATAGTCCCACATACTTAATCGTTTTTAATCCAGCCATTCCATTTCCGAGATGAACAATACCACTTGTCATCATCAACCCTGCATAGTCTGCCCCTATCTCAGTCAGATTTTTTGAGAGCCATTCAAGTTAATGCTGTGTTTTTCAAATAATTTGGATCGATTTTGAATCTTTTACTCTAACATTGTAATTGCAAATAGTTTTCTGACCTAATGCTTTAATGTTCATAAGTACAATATCTACCACCTAATCAGTCTGTTTCAAACTCATAAACATCGTGCTTCTTATTTCCCTAAATAAATCCTCCAAATAACTTTTGAACATCTTCTTTAATGTAAGTTTTTCGGGATCCATAACCAAATAAAACTCTAACTTTTTCAGCTGTATATCTGTCCTTTATATCCAGTCCTATAATAATTTGTCGTTTCTTTTGGAGCAGCTGATGCTGAAGAAGAACTAGAGGCTTCTTTTTTTCTATTTTTCTACAGATTTAGTTTCTTTTCCTGTACACATGGCTACTACAGGTACGTTTTTCTTTTCGCAAATGAAACATTTAAGCGGCGTCTTGCAAATTCTTGCTTAATGACCTTTCCACAGACCATTCCAAAGTGATTCCAATACGCATTTTCACATTATTTAAATGGTTCTCTTTTTTCTTTTAGCGTCATCTTGTTTATTTTGTAGCATTTTATACTTACCTAAGTGATTGTATTTATTTTTCACACAGAATGCAAACTCTTCTTTACTGCTTTATTTGTAGCACTCTTTTGCTTGCAGTTTTACTGGCAGATTCTTAAGAGATATCTTTTGTAAAAGCGTTCCGTGACATCTCCACTCGTTGTTGACCTTCCACTTCCATTCGCAACAAAATCATTAATGCAGTGAGAGAGTCACCAAAATTACTTAGTTATCTTTGATTCGGTACGCTCCCATAACTTAAAAGTTAAATTTAAGGATAAATAGACTGATTGATTCAACTAGAGGCAGAATAAATGCTTACATTTCTCACCACCAGGTTCTCTTTGCCTTGCAAAACGAACAAGTAACTCCCTGTCGTACAATTCTATCAGTAATTCTTCCCTGCCATAGCGTGATTATATTATAACTAGCTTATATGATTTATCGCGTGCTGGTTAACTGTGCACGAGATTCTTAACATCAGCTCCTTGCTGTTCAATAGGAATTCGTTTGTCATCTTGGTCAATCATCTCAAACTGTCCCCAAAACCCAAGCTAATTTTTAATAGTTCCCTCAAACCTTGTGAGCTCTATTGTCGGCAATTTGTATTTTAGTTATTTTTTGTCTACTTTCTCTACAACTTCTGTTTTAAAATCTTTTATTGAATCAGTTTTATATTTTGCTTCACTTTCGAATTATTTGTCCACATAACGGACATTTCACTTTCCAACACTTCCTCTATCCATGACGATAACAAGGATTTTTATAAGGACATCTAACTGCTGCAACGTCTTTAATAAATGCTGTAGTTTGTTGGCTAACAAAGCCTTTTCTTCTTTGTTTTCTGTTGATGCTTATAGAAAACAGCCTTCTCTGCACCAACCTTTTCTTCGTAGCTAAAGCCGCGGTTTTTTTGTCCATGGTATTATTTTGGAAGTCGTATCTATCAGTATGTTTTATGCGTTCTTTCTCCTTATCAAGGTCGCCAATATGTGGTATTTTATGGTAAGTTCATGTAGGTGATTATTATTATTTAATGCTTTACTTTATTTAATGATTAAGGTTTTTTGAATAGAATATCATTTTCTTACATTTTTCAAATAGTTGTAGGTACTAATTGTAAATACCTTTGTTTTTCGATTTTTTGTGAGCAGTAGCAACAAATAAACAAGTGTAGGTAATCTTAACGGTTCTGTAAAGCAGATTGACTTATAATGCGCGTTATACGCACGGGTACATCAGTTTTTACAGTATGACAGCAGTATTTTTTTTTTCAAAAAGCTCCTTATTTACTTACTTAAACGATGTAATAGACGTTATTAATAGTCTTCCATTTTTACTTTTGTTACTTTGGCTAAAATAATTACTTGACAGCAAAGTTACATATAGTCCACAAATGTACCCAAACACGGTAAGTCAAAATTACTTATACGCCACTTGTTGTTTCCAAAAACCTAGACAAATTTTCTTATACGTATTTTTAAATTAGAATACAGTAAGTCAAAATTACTTATAAGCCAGTCATCGCATAAAAGTGCTAAAGCAAATTTTCTTTAAAGACTTAATTTATTTATTGTGAGAAAGCAAAATTGCTTAAACGACTAGCTCGAAAAAAACACCGAAATCGTGTCGCTTCAGGCCTGTAAATTAGAAAAACTCCCGGATTTTTCATTTTACTGAAGCGCCAAAAAAGTGCTCAGATCGCTATGGGACCCGGACAGATCGACGCAGAATGAAACGCTGATTCCGAATATATATACAGGGTGTAACAGAAAGGGTATATAAAGCCGAAACACAGCGATAGTCCTCATGAAACTGAACAACTTTCCCCAAGGAACATGGGTCGTAACTCGAAAAAAAAATTTCGCATCCCCATACAAAATGCCCGATCAGCTGATCGAGTAAGTATGGGCGATCCAAAAATTTTTTTCGAGTTACGACCCATGTTCCTTGGGGAAAGTTGTTCAGTTTCATGAGGACTATCGCTGTGTTTCGGCTTTATATACCCTTTCTGTTACACCCTGTATAACTCAAAATGGCCATTTTAGCGCTTAAGTAATTTTGCCTTTCCAGCGACGATATTATGTACTTTAAACACATTTTAAATATATAAGTATAACTAAAAAAAAAAAAACATTTTTGTAGTTCAAACAAACGACCGCGGCGGTTTTACATTCAACCAATTTTATCAATTCGTAGATTGATGATATGTTACACATCACTATTATGCCGCCTTGTAAAAAAAAAATCTGTCAGTTCTAGCGATGTGTCGTTATCGGTTTTTCAAATAACGCAACGGCGACGTTATTCCTCAGCAAATATCGTTGTCAAAACCGTCTATTTTCAACAACTATCTATTTCCGCAACAGCAGTTATGAAATACATTTTATTTTGTATCACATTGTATTGGCTATAAAAATTGAGTCTTAACGTTTTCGTGTATTTAACATACTTAACGTATTTATTTAAAATAGTCAGACATAAATGAATATTCCTCATAATAAACTGTTTTGGGTCTCTTTCTTACTTTTTAAAACAATAAAAAAAACTTGCCAACTATTTACAAGGCGCCAAAGAACCAAAGACAACGAGCGAAAGAGCGGGAACGGAACGAACACGAAGAACGAATCACTATTCACTAGCTGTCAACGTCAGCAACGGGCCAACGGCGGCAACGTCACAACGGCGGGGAACGTCACAACGGCGGCAACGTCACAACGGCGGCAACGTCACAACGGCGGCAACGTCACAACGGCGGCAACGTCACAACGGCGGCAACGTCACAACGGCGGCAACGTCACAACGGCGGCGGCAACGTCACAACGGCGGCAACGTCACAACGGTCACAAAGATGTGTCAAGTGCCAACGTCAGGTTATATCCAATAGACGGATAGATAGTTGTGGGATAGCTAGATAGCAGGTTTTCGTTGTCAGAACAAATAGCAGGTTTCAAAAGCGTCTATCGCTAATAACGCCCACCGCTAGTCAGTTCGTTTCGTTTCATTCGTTCGTTCATTTAACTTGCGAGGTTATGTTGTTGTTTGATAGTTTTTAATAAAACAAGACATAAATCAATCATTAAAATGCCTGAAATGGAAATAAAACGGAAGGCGGAAGAGTACTCCGTAGTTCCATCTAAAAGGACCCGTCATGAAATCTCTGTTGTCGGAACTAGAGAGAAAGCTGTGGTCACCTCTGCCGTAAGCAACTTTACAATTCCTATTTTGGTCTAAACTAAGACAGTTTAATTCCATTTACGAGCTGAATTTATTTGATAACGTTGCTCTAATAACTAGATAAATGAATTTTAGGTACCGCGTACTTCAAACCTCTATGCACCAATTATGCTGTTGGAGGGACACCAGGGTGAAATATTCTCCGCTAAGTTTCATCCTGAAGGCAAACACTTGGCTTCTGCTGGATTTGATAGAATTATTTGTAAGTTTTCATTCAATTCATCAGAAGTTAATAAATTCCACGGTTATACCAGAACAAAGTAGGTATTGGTGTTATGGAAAAAAGCGTTAAGTAAAGACAATTAATTTTGTTACAAAACATTTCTCTACTACATTCCTCTAGCATTTTCTATGATACTCGAAACTCATTAAAAAAAATCTGTTTTCCTGGTCAACAATTTATTGCTTTGAAAAAATAAAACACTGTTTCGAATTTCATGAAATCATGAATGATTTTACCCATCTTAACATAATTATGTTTCCTTACAGTTGTGTGGAACGTTTACGGACAATGCGAAAATGTAATGACAATGAAAGGCCATACAGGAGCCATAATGGAACTATGCTTCTCACCGGACGGATCAAACCTGTATTCATGTGCTACAGACAACACAGTCGCTGTGTGGGACGTACCTACTGGAACTAGGATCAAGAAACTTAAAGGACATGCTAATTTTGTTAATTCTGTGTCAGGTGAGGATTTTCAATTATTGGGTTCTCTGCATATTTTATTTAAAAGGGTATTACAACAAAGTTTACTAGGTCTAGTAAAGTCATGTCCATTTTCACCAACTGACTCGTAAAGTAAGGGCTCCTAATGACCCCTTAATAGTACAACTAAAGTCTGTCAACATCAGTTGTTGCTAAGGGGTTAAGGTGTAAGGGTAAGAGTTAATTGGTGAAAACAGTGAACAGGCTACTTCTTAAAGCGCCCTGTTTTAAGCGTTGCTCGCAGCTTCAGACACATGCGATAAGGTTTCATACATTAACTTAGACGTGCGTAGTTTTATGTGTTGCGCACACCCACCGATATTCTATGGAGAAACCTAATCGCATGCGTCTGACGCTGCGCGCAACGCATAGACCAACAACGCGCTTTAATAGAATCCCTCAAAATGATTTCAATGATACATTTTTTTTTTAAATAGGAGCAAGACGTGGCCCTCAGCTCCTAGTCTCAGCATCAGATGACAATACCATAAAACTATGGGACGCTCGGAAACGCAACCCCGTAGCATCATTCGACAGTTCCTTCCCTGTCACTTCGGTACTCTTCAACGATACCGCTGAGAAAATCATCTCTGGAGGCATTGATAATGTCATCAAAGTTTGGGATATACGGAATAATCAAATTGCTTACAAAATAAAAGGGCATACGGATACTGTTACAGGTATGTGCTGTTTTATAAGTTATCTTATATTTGTAATGAATCAATGAAAGTAGCTTCATAATCATAATTGATAAATTGCACGTACTAGTATATAATATTGCCACTCCTGCCTCCCACTGAAAGTGCCTACTACCTTTGCACAAACTCAATTTTACGCGGTCTCGCGTTTACCTACACGAGCTTAGACCTGTGTGCATAGAACGTGTTTTTTTTTCATACATTTAATCGTCAATTGTCCGAGGTGTGACAGAAGACTATACTTATTACCCACGCGCGTTAAGAGATACTAACGAATCTAGTGGCTCACAAGTGCTTTACCCTAAAATAGATACGTAGGTACAAACATATTCATCACGCCTCTTTCCTGTTGGGGCAAGCAGAGACCACGACGTGCTATGATCCAAAATTTCAAACACACCTCTTTCACTTCATCCACATTCATCAGTCACCTCAGATTCGTCTGTTTAGAGTACTTCGCCTAAAACCCTAAAATAAGTTACCTATTCCAATCTACCAAGTACAAAAACGATCGACATTAAAAAACAATTTTTATCTAAACACTGTTGTTTTTCCAGGCATGTCACTATCGTACGACGGTTCCTATCTACTATCAAACTCAATGGACAACACTCTTCGTATATGGGACGTGAGACCGTTTGCACCTTCAGAACGTTGCGTCAAACTCATGTCCGGACATCAGCATAACTTTGAAAAGAATTTATTACGGTGTGCTTGGTCGCCTGATGGTTCAAAGGTGAGTTTCTACATTTTATACTGCTTCATAATGAGTTCTATTTAGAATCGGGCTGAAAGACTGGGTCACACCTGCGTAACGTACCGCGTCGCACGTTCGGTTCAATACTCTCGCAATGTGTTTCAAGTCACCTATGACACATCAATTGAAATTACGTCGCATATATTTACTCTAGCCGTCCAGCCGCTGAACGTTCCGCGCGGTACGTTACGCAGGTCTCGTGACCCTTATATTACACAGGCCACAACTTCTATACCCTACTTTTAACAAAAACAACTGTAAAACAGGTGGCAGCAGGCTCATCGGACCGTTTCCTCTACGTCTGGGACACGACATCTCGACGAGTGCTATACAAGCTGCCCGGTCACAATGGTTCGGTCAACGACGTGGATTTCCATCGGACTGAGCCAATAGTGTTGTCAGCTTCAAGTGACAAACAGATTTATTTAGGAGAGATTGAACATTGATTGCGAAAAGAAAAATGAGTGGTAAGTCAATGAAAGGAATAACTGAGTAACAGACATTTGCAGGAAAAGGAATTAAAACTAATTAAATTAAACATCAACAATATTTTTCTCTACTTTAAGTTTTCTCAGCTATTAACATAACGTATAAATAAGATTTTATTGCGAAAGCATGCGAAAGGAAATCAGGAATTTTGCTGTTAGAGAAGTGTCAGAGTTCCTAATTTTAAGTAAGATAAGGAAAGGACAAGGATAATGGTTTAGTTTATGAACTGTGGGAATTTGCTAAGTTATTCCTATCCTTGATAGATAGATAATGCGATGGTATGTGTCAGTAATTCCAGTCCCAAAAGATTTTTTGTGACATAGTTACAATGTAAGTAAAGTAAGAATTTTAATAATAAACTAAGATTATAAAAACATTTTTTTTATTTGTACTTCCATCCGATCCACAACTTTTTAACAGCTTAATCTAAGCTTGAGAATCTTAAAATTACACTTAATTACGAAATTATCACAGAGCGTAAGTACTTTAAGATTAAATTAAAAAGCTGTTAGAAATAAGTCATAGGAGCAAACCTATGGAGGCATATTAGGCATAACATGATAAGCCACTGTCAATATATTACTATTTGTAAGTATAACTTAATTTTACTTAGTTATCTAGTCTTTGCAGATATAGAAACTTATTTGCTACCGTAAGGTTTTTTGTCAGTCTCTTAAAATTCAAAAAATTCATTCAAATCTGAACTAACTCCAACGGCGGCGGCGGAACTTCAGGAATGAAACCTAATTTAAAAGACGAACTTTTAAACGCTTCTAAATCATCATTAGTCAATTTCGTTACGTCACTATAAATATCACTTTCATTTATTTGTTGGCCTTGATTGGTCGTTTGGAAGATATTGGTTGCAGGCGATGTTTGAAGAAAAGGGTTACTTGGCGGTGGTGTTGGTTGAGTGAAGAAAGATTGTTGGGGCTGTTGGCCTGTATAACTTAATTTTACTTAGTTATCTAGTCTTTGCAGATATAGAAACTTATTTGCTACCGTAAGGTTTTTTGTCAGTCTCTTAAAATTAAAAAAATTCATTCAAATCTGAACTAACTCCAACGGCGGCGGAACTTCAGGAATGAAACCTAATTTAAAAGACGAACTTTTAAACGCTTCTAAATCATCATTAGTCAATTTCGTTACGTCACTATAAATATCACTTTCATTTATTTGTTGGCCTTGATTGGTCGTTTGGAAGATATTGGTTGCAGGCGATGTTTGAAGAAAAGGGTTACTTGGCGGTGGTGTTGGTTGAGTGAAGAAAGATTGTTGGGGCTGTTGGCCTGCATTGGTACTGGCAAACACACTTGCAGGATTCACAGCTTGTGGTGGACTTTGAAAAACATTTGCTTGACTCTGATTTGCTTGAGCAAATATAGATTTTGCTGGGTCCGGACTTTGGGCAAACGGCGAAGGTGTTGCAAATACATTTTGACTAGCTTGAGCGAAGACTGATTTAGCATCTGATGTTCCAAAAGTATTATTCGCTTGTCCGAATATTGAGGCTGCTGTATTGACGTTTTGATTAGCTTGAGCGAAAACTGATGATGCCGTATTAGGGTTTGCTGGACCAAATACATTAGTACTTCGGTTAAAATTGCTATTTTGGACTGCAGTTCGGAATATTGAAGCTCCACTGTTAGAGCTAGCGGATGTTGTTTGACCAGGAGTAAACGGAGAAGTGACAGGTTCACCGTTGTATAAGCTACGTAGAGTGTTTATTATAGCGGCTGTAGGTTGTAATAATGCTTCGTATTTCCGTCTTGACTCTTGTGTTACTTTGTTTAGGTACGATACCTGAAATAAATAAAAGGAAGTTAATAATAAATACTTTAAGTAGTGAATTTTGAGATAATATTTGGGTTGACGGTTTCAAATAAGTAACAAATAATAATGAAAATAGAACTTACCACTTGATCCAAATTATTATTAGCCTTTGCTTCATAAATAAGTAGTCTGGCCTCTTCAGGTGAAATATCAGGTATACCCGGCAACACAGGTTTCTCTTTAAAGGGTGAGTAGCTGGATAGTATCCACTGGCCACCTGCTAAGGCAGTCTGTACATCTGTTTTCACTTGAATGACAAGTTCCTCGTTGGTTACGCCACTTGCCTGTTGTTGCTGTGGCTGATTCTGAGTTTGAGGGGCTGGAAGTGTTACAATTAAGTTTTAAAGAAAGACCCTAGGTTATTTATTAGCTTTTTATAAAATACCTACAAAAGATAACCTAAAAATATTTTGGTACCTACTTCTGTATGTTTTCTTAACATTTTATTCAATGATATTACAGTTATATTACGGAACGATAGGTATTTAAAGAATAGCTTACCGTGATAAGAATATTTCGAACTATAAGTGTGTTCAAAGCGGCAACTTGATCCAAATCTACAGTTGCCGGCCAAAAAGAATTTGCAAACCACCATTGTGCCTATTTCAATAGTAAATACCTAATTATAGTTAAAACTAGCAAGAAAATTCAATTATGGAAATAATGGATTTAAAATCAAATCACAATAATCACAAAGACCAACCAATGAGCGGAATTTTTTGTTTGATTGAAATTTGATGACTTGACTAACTGTCAATCTGATTGATTGGCTAACTGGCTATTGGGCTCATAATGGGTTGGCTGGCCTGCTTTGGTTTAAATTAAATTGATCATTATTATCTATAATTCTATGTACATACTTTATTATTTTAGGTTATATGCTCTAAGTAGTTGTATGACAATCTTTACACTTTTTTTTATTAAATATGATTTAAAAATGTACAAAAAAATAGTGGATATAAAAAAGAAGACAAGAAAACGCCCGTCTGTATTGTCGTCCTCAAAGTTCATTCATTCAATTCAAGAGTGAATGAGTTAATCTAAAGTCAAACAAAAACTTGCAAATCTTGCAAATCTTGCAATTGCATTTTCTTTGCATTTTTAAACTTATTATCTAAAAAATAAAATGAATTTCTGAAATTGTAGAGATTCTATTTGGCTCAAGACATACCTACTTTACTATCGTAGCCGACTCACAGAAAAGTAATATAATCAAGTAAGTTGATATTTTTGAAGACAAAACAATAACCTAACCTTATAATTTTTATTTATTGTTATTGTTTCTTTTTTTAGGATGGCATCGCAGTCGGAAACGAATATTAGCAGCGTCCGTATATTGAGTGTACTACTTTTAATAATGGGTGTACTGTATTGTAAGTAAACAACTTATTTTATTTTGTAGGTAAGCATCTATTTTAAAAATAGGTACCTACTTATCGACTCTCAATAGTCTCAATTGATCAATGTATTTGTAACATACTTTACGAATAAGCAAACTTAAACTCAAATATCTTTGTTTCATAGGTAAAAAATTTAATAGGCAAATATAGCATTTGAATTATGTACCTATATCGACGATGAAGGTCGAATACCTCCTAACTGACACCCGGGGCCAAAATGAGTTATCTATACCACTGTACTTAGAATTCAATTTTGCACCGACTGGCAAAAACACCGAAGTGATTTTGTAATAAATAACGGCACAAATTCATAATGAGAATACCTCCTAAAATCACAATTTGCGCGTTTTAGCCTGAAATGCTGCGAATACATTCTAACTTACAATATGAATATCTCCTAAGTTACTTTCGAGCAAATTTTTCTGCCAATACTGTGCCAATACCTCCTATCTCTATCATCTGTTAGTGTTAGTTAGGAGTTATTCGTTTCACTTTGTGTCTATGTCAAACTTATTTTGATGAAGTTAAGAGGTATTACTTTATAAAAAAATAGAAAATAATTACGAAAATCTTTATCAAATAACCAAGAAAGTAGTCAGAAAGTAAGAAAGTGAGTCTGTTAAGTCTAGTCTGTGGTCTAATAACAATAAATGTGTCGCATCGGCGATCTGGCTGTCGGAGAACGGTTGCGGATTCGCTTAATCCAGATCGTTCCTTAAACTAATTTTACGTGATTTTTTGTGAAGCTTAAATATAAATAACTTTCAATATAGTTTCAATACAGAAGTACAGAGCAAGAGACGCATTTTTTGGGTTATCTAATAAAGATTTTCTTTATTATTTCCTATTAAATTTATAAAAAGATACCTCCTAACTATATCAAAACAAGTGTGACATGGACATAAGTGACGTTAAAACTTCCTAACTAACACTTAACTCGTAAACCACTGGTCTGTACGTAAAATCAATGCTAGTAACAATTTCGCAGCCCCATTTAATAACAATTTGCTATAGAACACATTTTCATAAAAAAGGTACAAAAAGAATTATAACGTTTTTTTCGCCTCCTGTAAAATTTGATTTTTGTTACTTAGGAGGTATTCGACCTTCATCGTCGATATAATAAATCAGTTATCTTTTTAAAGATAATACTAGAGTCGCAAGGTAGCAGTTATCCTCTCAGAGAAGAATATAGCAACAAACTGTAGGGTTGCTCTTTTAAAATTGTTTTACAATTATTATGAACATAAAGTTAAATAGTTATAAGTACCTACCTACCTTTATTCAAAATTTTTTGGAATGATGAAAAAAAAACTGACCCTGCTATATCTAATACATGAGTAGGTAGCTTAAAAGTAAAAAGCTCTGTCTGTTCCTTGTTTCTTGTATTATTGTTTTTTTTTTTTAGCATAGGGTGCTTTTTTATGTTTTTGTTTTGTTTTGTTTATTTTAATAATGTTTTACTGTAACTGAACTGGGAATAAATGATTTACTTACTTACTTACTAAAGAAACTACATAACTAGAACATTATTAGAAACACTAACTCATTGTTGCAATTATGTTGCTACTGAGTTCATAAACAATGGCCAACACAAAATAAAAAATAGTTACTTAAAATACTGATCATACATAACATTTTTATAAATGCAGTCCGCTGTAATTCATAAGCACCATATTTGGAAGTGTTAAGAGCTATTGTGGAATGATTTTGTAAATATTGGTATACATACTATCTGTACAAACAGTTATAGTAGTTATAAGTTTTAATAGCCAATTGTTTGAGGTTTTGAGTTAAGGCACGTTTGCAGTATCAGCTTTCAAGTTCCTTGTCATAGAAATAATAAAGTAACAGAATGTATAAAAAAAATTATAAATGTTGACTTTGTAAAAGTTTTCTAACTCTGTTTGTATATATGTATAGACTCTTATGATTCTTATCTTAAAATAAATAGTCCACTTTAAAAGTGTGTTACTATTTTTTTTTTAAATATGATCTATCTAGAAACCGCTCGCGACTTTTAACGCATTTGTCAACATATTTTTGAAACAATACATAATATCTTAAAATAAAATAGCCTATGTGTTATTCTGATTAAGCTACAATAGTGTAAAGTTTCATCACAATCTGTTCAGCAGTCTTTGCAAAGAGTAACAAACATCCATCCATCCATCCATCAGCACAAACATTGACATTTATAATATTAGTAGAATTTAGTAGCTAAAGGTTATTTCCAAATGCAATAATTCTCTGTAAAAGTTCTAAATAATAGTCCCTTTGTTATAACTTTTTAAACAATTAAAATGAACCTTAAGGTCTGAGTATAAAGTTAAAAATCTCTAAAATTCTAACAAGCACCCCACATCCTGTTGCTACATGATAATGATGATAGTTTAAATTTTAACCGTATGAAGTGGAACTTAGAGATTGTTTTAGTTTGTCATGTAGTTGTTGTTATGTGAAATATGATTCCTTGCTTTATCGTAAATTCTCAGTAGCTTTTGATATTTGCACTGAAGCAGTCTTTATCTTGGTTTATAAAAGTATAATACTAAAATTAGAATTTGTTTATACTATTATACAGAGTGACTTTAAATTACAGAACGATAGAAAACGATATGCATGTACTCGTGATAACAAACAACCTTTACTATGGAAACAAGTTCGAAAGCACAAAAAAATTGTTCCCTCGTACTATCGGCTGGTGCATTTTGTATGGGGAGTTTAACAATTTTTGAACGATTTCGACGTTGGTCATGGGACCAAAAATATCTGACTGATATCGGACTGATAATAAAAACTAAAAGTTGTTTATTATCAGGAGTACATGCATATCCTTTTCTATCGTTCACCAATTTAAAGTCACCCTATATAATTGCTTTACTGAGAAGAGAAAAAGGATATTTTTTTCTCTTCATCTCTTTTTATACCTATATCTTTTTTTTACTTTAAGTAGCATTTACAGTCTAAGTTGATCTAAATAAATCATGAACCATCGCACTGGCCCAGTGCGGACTAGTGAGATCCCTCAAACTTCAATTTTCGTGGTGCTATTTGGTAATTATCGTAATTTCTGAACATTTTGACGTGCATTAATTATGTTCATAATTTTATATTGAATATCGTTTGGTTGGATCGTAGCAAATGGAAGGAAGTGGTCTCTGCCTACCCTAATGGGAGAGAGGCGTGCGTGACGGATATGTATGTTTATTTTATATTATGTTATTATTTTCATTTCAGTTTCCCAAAGTCGCGACATGCAAACTGCGTACGGGTGGGCAGTGCTAGCTGGTAAGATTTATTCAATCTTTACTTTTATTTAGACACTGCCTAATGCTGTCTTCACACCAAAGCCGCCGGCATGCCACCGGACTAGGCCGGCGGCTTTACGCCATACGAATGGCAGCTGTCAAAAAAGCCGGCGGCTTTGGTGTGTAGATTCCATAAAAGATCTCGCGGCAAACCACGAAAAAGGTGGCGAGATGAGCAGGACACTTTCATGGATGGGCAGAGGCGGCTCAGGATAAAGAATCGTGGAGGAGGAGAGAGGCCTTTGCCCAGCAGTGGGTCACTGATGGCTTGTTAAGATAAAATAAGACGCTGCCCGCGACTTTGTACCCTTTATCGTCATATCTTGGAAAAATGACATGATATCCCACAATACATAATATAGCCTTTGTGCCTTTGTGTTATTTTGACGTGTAAGCTACAATATTGCCAAGTTTCATCAAAATCCTTTCAGTAGATGTTTGCGTGAAAGAGTAACAAACATCCATCCATCCATCCATCGGCACAAACATTGATATTTATAATACTAGAAGTAGTGACCGACCGAAACTGGTTTCCAGGCCGAAACCGAAACCGAATGTTCGGCCGTGGCTTCAGTTTCGGCCGAAACCGAAACCGAAACTCACGTGGTCAAGTATAAAATTTCTAAAAATACTGAACTTTGGTGCATTTTACCTATTATTTTGCCTTAATTAGGGCATGAAATGAAACACAGTACATTAAATTTGTTGTAATCATTTATTTAATATAAAATAAAAAAATAATATTTTTAAAATATTAATAATAACATTTTTATTATTTTTTCAAATTAAGTTCTCAGTAAAATCAGTCATCTAAATCAAATCAGTAATTGTTACTGTTTCATTAAATACTAAGTATTGAGATCTTTCTCTTTAATACTTTGGATTGTACCTATTTGTACTTAGAAGAATAATCTTACATGTAATTGATGTAATCAGTTCCATCTAAAACATAACCTCTAGTGATGGGCCGAGTACCAGTTTTACCGAGTAACCGAGTACCGAGTATTACTCGGTTTAAAGTTTACCGAGCCGAGTACTCGGCCGAGTTACTCGGTATACTTGAAGTAGTTAGAATTGGGCGCTTACAAATTCGGGTTCAAACGGTGTTACGACCCTCCCTCCGCACCTCGCTTATTATTCGAATGAAACCAATAAACCGCAAGGTCAAGAGAGAAAAAAATTTGATAAAACATTGTTCATGAAAATTTTTCCTAAATAATTATGGTTTTAGCAGCTTATAACATTGCTCTAGCTGGGCAAAGGCCTAAATACGTACCATTAGAATGAATGTGACTATGATCTACTAAGCAGATCCAATACGCAAGGTAGATTTATTTGTACCGAGTACTCGGCATTTTAACCGAGTTATTCGGCCGATTACGAGTAGTGAAAAAAGTGCCGAGTACGCCGAGTACCGAGTATTAACCGAGTACTCGGCCCACCTCTACTACAGAACTATCCGGACGGCGCACGACAATTCCCGAACAGGACCGACAGCGTCCGTCAATGCGTTGCCGCGGAAAACGAAGTTAGGCGAGCGTGAACGTGCGTGAACTTGCGAAATAAGTTTCGGTTTCGGCAAAAGTTTCGGCTGATTCTGGCCGAAACCGAAACTGCGGCCGAAACTTGATTTTTGGCCGAAAATCAGCCGAAACCGAAACCAAACTTTCGGTCGGACACTAACTAGAAGCTGCCCGCGACTTTGTACGCGTTTGTCGTCTCTTTTTGGAAAAATGACATGATATCCAAGAATAATATAGCCTTTGTGTTATTCTGATGTGCAAGCTACAATATTGCCAAGTTTAAGTAAAATCTATTTAGTAGTTTTTTGCGTGAAATAGTAACAAACATCCATCCATCCATCGGCACAAGCATCATGGACATTTGTAATATTAGTGATTCTTTAATATGTTCTCCTGCGAGCCTAGTTTATATTAGCTATATTATAAAATTATAAATATTTATGCCTATACGAGTATATTATTTTATTATATCTGATAAATTTTTGCCTTCAGCACTTCACTGTAAAAAAACTGGTCGCACGGTTCTTTGTGTACCTTACATCTAATTCTCAGAAAAGCAGACGAACTTACTATGTTGCTAGTATAACATATCACTTAGTTAGGTGCTTATTATGCCTTTCAAGTGATAAGTCGAATAATGCCAACGTTTATGCTGTTTAAAACAGTTTTGTAATACTATAATGGATCCCTTGTTCTTAAAATTACTTGTAAAGTATAAATTAAATGATTTCGTTTAGTACCTACTTACATTTGCTCGTTGTTTGAGCTACTTATTGTTTAGTTACTTTGTAGACTGTTGTTAGTCAGTTGTACGTGACTTCTTTGGCATCCTACTAATATACATATTATAATATAAATGTCAATGTTTGTGCCAATGGATCTTTCAGATCCCAGAAAAAAAAGAACAATAGAAAATCTCTGTCTGGGTTTATTATGGGTCAGTGGGATGTGAGAGGTTAATGGATGGGTGTTAGATACTCTTTCACGCAAAAACTATTGAACAGATTTTGATGAAACTTGGCAATATTGTAGTTTTCACTTCAGAATAACACATAGGCTATATTATTTTACGATATCATGTTTTTTTTTAAAGATATAACGATAAATGCGTACGAAGTCGGGGGCAGCCTTTAGTAAACTATATTTGCACATAAACTATGAAGATAAATGTATGTTTTAAGTCAAACTAAAGAATAACTTGATTGCATGCGTCTGACGCTGCGGGCTACGTATAACAACCGCGCGCTTAAGAGTTTATAAGGGTCGGCGGCGCCACAGTATAATAAATAGTACTACATACAGTATGGACACTCCCTGCCTCCCCCCTAAAAGTGCGGCCGCCCCGCGCTCGGTTACCTCTCAGTTAACACACAGCAAGGATGACCAAAAATTAATTTACGTATACACGAAGAATATGCAGAAATACATACCGGGTCTCCTATATCTAACTCTTTATTCCATGATAGCATATCAATGAGTGTAAATGAAACAAACAAAACTAAATTATTAAATATAATTTCTGTTATTCATTATTTTTTCTGATTCTTTCTGTAATTTAAACTGATTATAATATTAATAAAAAGAAAATAGTTAAATTCAAACCATCTAGCTTAGCATGGCACTCCGTGAGAAGACGTTGTCATGCGTTTGTCACGCTTACGTCTCTGTCTATAGTTTGAAATGTGATAAGGACAGCATGCGTGAGATAATTGTCGCGGCACGCCATGCTAAGCCCCCATAAGTAGGTTATTTGACGAACAAATGACGGCAAAACAAAATGACAGCCACCCTAGCACGTCCTGTTTCACTCACACAAACACGGTACGCGTGTAATTACACGAGCTAAGACTGTGCGCGAAGCCACGCCTTTTTTTCATACATTATAGCGGCAGTGTCCGAGGTGTGGCGGCGCACAGATTACCTATGGAGCGCAGCGCAGAGCATTTTTGATTGTCATATTATTATCGACATTGTTCTCATTATCATTGAACTTCAAAATCAGTTGACACAACTTTAGCATGTAGTCGCTTCGATGCTCATTTGTTGCGTTAACTGATTATGAATATTATTCTAATGAGACAATGTCGATAATAGTATGACAATAAAAATCCGCGCTGCGCTCCGTCAGGTGTGCGCCGGCCCTAACTGTAAGTACCTATGTTTCAGCTCGCTACATAGTCTACCTCCTAGTATCAAAAGGAATTCTGGAAACCTGCGAAATAATATTCAAGACGAAGAAAGTAGAAGTGGATCAGTATAAACAAAGTTTTATAGTGTTTACTGTCGCAGCGGCCATATTGCTGACGTCACGGCAACCTGTCTTAGGAGAGGAGTTCCCTGTCTTCTTCACTGCTTTCATTGTCTGCCAATATTTGAGTATGGTGAGTGAAACTTGCCCCAGATAGACCCAGAACACACGGTGAAACGCAACTGCAACGCAACTGAAACTGCTAGTTACTTTTGAGTTGCATCGAAGTTTCTACTATAGACTTCCTTAGAAAACGACACACGACGCAACTGAAACGAAACGTTTCAAACTAGTTGAGTCGTGTGTTGTTTTCTAAGAAAGTCTATAGCAGAAACTTCGATGCAACTCAAAAGTTTCAGTTGCGTTGCAGTTGCGTTTCACCGTGTGTTTTGGCGCATAGGCTTCCCCGCACTGACAGGCGGCTTGCTATGCACCTAGAGCTAGCGAGTCACCTAGTGAGTAGCTAAATAAAACGAAAGTTCTGGAATGTACGCGACGGGCCACACTGCACACTTGGCGATTAGCCTAGTTACTTAGCAACTCACTAGGTGACTCGCTAGACTCTAGGCGCATAGTAAGCCGCCAGTCAGTGCAGACAAAGTCATAGTAAGATGATAGAAATACATTATTTCACATAAAGCAAAGTGAAAAAACAAAGATAACTTTGTGTAAGTAAGTATTTTGTCTGTCTCTGTTATATTATGGAGGATCATTCAATTTAAGAGCAAAGCTATTTAAACAGATGACCTAAGTTTGTAGATAAACTAAAATCTTGTTTTTGTCTACTCCACAGTTTTCGTGTGCTCCTTGGAACTGCTGCGGAGTTGTGGTTAGTATACACAGTTTTTTTTAGCATACAATATGAATATGAATTATTTATTGTTGAAATAATTATGGCAACACTCAAAATCGATAGAAATGTCATCAAACTACCGAAACTGTTCCGTACATTGGAAACTTTGGAATCATTGATAGGTATAAAACATTGTCTGACTTGACATTTTTCTGTGCTAACGCAACTTTTAAATGATACCTTAATTATTTTTTTATGTATGTAGTTGTGTTTTAAAAATGGCCTGACTAAGTGCAATAATTTATTAATTCAATAAAAAAAAAACATGGGTAACCCAAAATTACACTTGACTGCGTCAGAAATATAGAATAACAAGATAAAAACAAATTAACAAATGATTGTAATATAAATTCATTGCTTAAACAGGAACGCAATCAAAGGCCGACCATAAACTATGGCACGGGCATGGCGTGCAGTTTCTTCGAGGGGTACTTCTCGCACATCATCCCGAGCGATGGCGCTAGGTTCAAAGACTTTGTCGACAAGATTCGGACTTTAGAAGATATACAGGTAAGGGATACATTGCAGAAAGTCTTAGTAAAGTTAACGCTCTGTTAGACATAGGCCAACTCTATTAGACAACTGTAACCGTAAGACCCAGAACACACGGGGAAACGCAACTGCAACTGCTAGTTACTTTTGAGTTACATCTAAGTTTCTGCTATAGACTCCTTTAGAAAACCAGACACAATACAACTAATCTGAAACGTTTCAAACTAGTTGCGTCGTGTGTGGTTTACTAAGGAACCGCGTAGCAGAAACTTCGATGCAACTCAAAAGTAAGTTCTCGCTAATACGTTCTAAGGGATACCTTTGTCTAGCGTCTTTCAGCAGATTATGAAGAGTAGCGGCCCGATTCACCATATACCTACAGATAAAATTTATCTAACTGACAGATATTTTATACCTACCTGTCTCTGTATACAACGTCATATTTATGAAATATACCTACGTAGGTTTATCCGTCGGTAAATTGTGTCTATAGGTGGTAGATGCGTTAGATGCGTAGATGCGGCCACTTTTTACATTCACGCGTAAAAAAAACCCATTTCTTATGAATATAAACTTAATAATACCACCATAGTACGAGTAGATGCTGTTCGTGACTTGGGCATTTACCTCGACAGCAAGATGTCAATGTCTAACTATATATGTAAAATCACAGATAAAGCCTATCGTAATCTAGGATTTGTTATCAGAACCTGTGCGCCGTTTAATAGTCCGTTAAGTCTGACGGTCGTTTATTATGCTTATGTGCGTAGCACACTGGAATATGCTTCCCCTATATGGAAACCTATCTATGATAAATACATCACTATGATTGAGCGTATACAAAGGAAATTCGTTAATCATCTAAATTTAAAATTTCGTAGAATATTAAGACAGGGTTCCAATTATTTGCAGGATTGCCGTCTTCATAAACTTTTAACCCTAGAAGAACGTAGATTAATGTTGGATATGGGACTCCTCCACGATATACTAAATGGTCGCGTGGATAGCCTGATAGGACAAATTGCATTCAACGCTCCTAGAAGACGCACTAGACACACGGCTCTTTTTTGTACTCCCACGCACAGCACAAAATATGGCTTAAATGCGGTATTTACAAGAGTTGTTAAAACTTATAATAACAAATTCAGTGAACTTGACCCGTTTACTCAGAGTAAGAATTCATTTAAGAGGGCTATCTCTAAACACCTCAGTCGGTAATATACTTCTAATTATAACCATAATCTTGGTCGCAACCTGACTTTCTGGTATTACTGTAGGTATGTTATCCTAACAACTATTATTACGATACATGCTTAATATGTTGTTGCAATCATCTATGCACGTAATTAATCACAAAATTTATAATATATTAGTACTTGATATTTGTTGTATACATACACACACACACACACACACACACACACACACACACACGTACTTATGTAATCTCACTCAATCATAAACACACCCAATAAAAAAGGAATATTGCCCGTTTGCTCTGTAATATAGTATAGGAAAGTAAAAAACTGTTATTGGCCTTAGTAATATAAGTCTATACAATCATCTGTAATTAGCATAGGCTGTTGTTTTTCCAAATAAAAATAAATAAATAAATAATAAAATGAATTGGTATTTTTGTCTTTCAGGGCGTAGCGTTTCCAGTAAAAAAGTTACTGTTGGTAGTAACAAAGTCATTGTTCTGTCCGCCTGACCTGAAACACTTCAATAAGCCGGATTGCCATCATCTACCTCAAATTGAAGCTTGTAGTGTAAGTACATTTTATAATACATACATACATATCTGTCACGCCTCTTTTGCATCGGGGTAGACAGAGACCACTTCCCTCCACTTGCTACGATCCAAACACAACTATTTCACTTCGTCCACATTCATCAGTCGCCTCATACATCACTTGAGAGGTTTGCTATTTACCGGACTATAGAGAAGCCAAAAGGAAGGGTGATGATTTAAATATAAAAGTTACACGTTATATTTTACATAAATAGATACATATACGTCATGCCTATTTCCCAGAGTTCAGAGGGCACAGAGACCACTTCCCTCCACTTGCTACGATCTAAACACATCTCTTACGCTTTATCCAAATTCATATAAGCCCCCCCCCCTCATACATGCATGTCGCCTCATGTTATGTAACAATTATTTTTAATTATGAATTATTTATTTCTAGACCCTGGAAGTAGTGAAGAAAGACGTAGCAGGCGTGAAGAACCGCAAGTACCACAACACGGCATACAAGATATATTTCCCGGACGGATCGCGGCCACCTGTATACATCATCGCGGAGTGTGCTACACCGCTGCACACCTTGTATGGAGTGCTACAGAAGAGGAACCTCTATGAAGGTTGTGGTGGGATATTTTTGCATACATACATACATACATATCCGCCCCGCCACTGTCCCATCGGGGTAGGCAGACACCACTCCCCTCCACTTCCTACTATCCAAACATAATTCTTTCGCTTTTTTAGGGTTCCGTACCCAAAAGGTGAAAACGGGACCATATTACTGAGACTTGGCTGTCCTTCTGTCTCCAGGCTGTATCTCATGAACCGTTATAGCTAGAGCGTTGAAATTTTCACAGATGATGTGTTACCGTTGCCGCTATAACAACAAATACTAAAAGTAGAATAATAATTAACCTCTCAAATCCCACTGACCCATTATAAACCCAGACATAATAGATTTTCTATTATGGGATGTGAAAGATTAAGAAGGGCTCCTATACAACAAACGTGGTCCCATAGTAAAAGTTGTTTGTTATCACGAGTACAATAATATCCTTTATAATTAAAAGTCACTATATACAGGGTGTCATAGAAAGGGTATATAAAGCCGAAACACAGCGATAGTCTTCATGAAACTGAACAACTTTCCCCAAAGAACATGGGTAGTAACTCGAAAAAAAAATTCCGCCTCCCCATACAAAATGCCCGATCAGCTGATCGAGTAAGTATGGGCGATCCAAAAATTTTTTTCGAGTTACGACCCATGTTCCTTGAGGAAAGTTGTTCAGTTTCATGAGGACTATCGCTGTGTTTCGGCTTTATATACCCTTTCTGTTACACCCTGTATATTAAATCATGTAATTGTACTACAGAGCTGTGCGACGTGAATGTGACGGAGCTGGTGCATGATTTCTGCACGCAACTGGAGACTGTAATAAGCCGGAGTCCCGACTGCCGCGGCCGGTGTGAACTCGTCTACTTTGATGGTAAGTGCACAAAAGTTAGGTTACTGGGTCATTTGGTGTGTCGGTATAAGGCAGCTTTTCCTGTTATGCGAGTGTTGATAGTAGTAATTGCACGCTACTGGCCAGTTCGCATGCCGCCCACGTGACAGGAAAAACAGTAAGAAAACTTAGGTAGCGGGCATACAGGTAGTGAACCGGCAGTAGTTTTAGATCAAAGTGACATCAAAAAAGTGTAATGAATTTTGCCTATTTTTGAATAAACACTTTTCATTTTCATATGACAATCTGTTCCATCGGAATATTATGATTCGAAATACACTTTTTGGACGTACACGGTGAGGGACCGTTGGTAGGGTACTTTCGGAGTAAATTTTGCCTATTTTTGAATAAACACTTTTCATTTTCATATGACAATGTGTTCCATCGGAATATTATGATTCGAAATACACTTTTTGGACGTACACGGTGAGGTACCGTTGGTAGGGTACTTTCGGAGTTTCTTTATCTAGTCCCCGCTAAGGGCGGTAAGTAAGTAAATAAATATTTATTTCCAGTCCAATAAAATATACAAGAACAAAACAAAACTAAACACAAAATAACAAAATTAAACGTAAAACAAAATTAAACACAAAATAAAATGGAACTTAACTTTTAAAACTTAGGATATAAAAATAAACCAGAAACAAGAATGAGAAAGAAGATAGCTGTGGACTGGAAAATAGTCTCCACTCAGCATAGTGTCATGTCAGTGATTGCCCTGATATGATGCTGATTTTCAGTGGAGCCAGAGAAGGGAGAAAGAGAGAAAAAGAATGATATGAGATGGATATGAGTAAAATAGGATTGTAGTGATAGGTTTTAAATTACTAGCTTAGATATTAATTTTGTATGTAGGTATGTATGTATAGAAATATATAAAACTGGTAAACTAATATTAATGTATGTATGTACACAGACACCGAAGGTTCAGGCGAGTACCTCCCAAGCGTGTTGCTAAACAAGATAGCGGAGCTGCAGCCCGACTTCGAGCAGATCATCGCGCGACACGACGCCGACCACGCGCCTCTCACCTTACCTCCCGAACAACTGTTTGTGCACGCGCCGCCTATACTACTCACTCCGCCCAAGATCTAGCGGGGTGCTACTTACACACTCGTCCTACGTATCCAACGTACGCAACGCATTATAGCAGGGGTACGGTCAGCATCAAAAGTCGATGAACACATTCAGATTTTCAAAAGTCATTTACATCATTATTAGACGTAATACCTTAATTATTTTGCTTATTATGAACCTTATTGGACGTTCACTTAACTCTAGAGCATTTTTCCTAAGCAATTTTAGTCAAATAATGGTGTATTTTACTTTTGAAAATCGGAATGTGTTCATCGACTTATGATGCTGACTGTACCCAAACATATTCCCCGTTATTACTAAATGAGTTTTAAATATACCTAGTTTTAGGACTTATGTCATTTCTAAATGTTTTGTCTATTACGTCTATCTGAGTTAATTCTAAAACTATAAATAAAACTCGTTTTGTAGGTAATAACGGGAATTTTGTCTACTGCTTACTTTGAGAAAAAAATAACTTTTAGCGAACTCATATGGGTGACTCTTAATTAGTGAACGATAGAAAAGGATATGCGTAGGTACTCGAGATAACAAACAACTTTGGGAATTCGAAACCATTCAAAAAATTTCGAACTCTATACAAAATGCTCTAACAGATAGTGTTAGATAAATGGAAGAACAATTTTTTAAATGATTTCGAACGAACCTTTATGGTAACACTCAAAATTGTAATTTTTTTACTTCTTTTTTTTCAATTACTTTTCTTATGTGCCGTAGTTATAATAGTGTGACTATTAAGTTTATGCATAAGCTAAGTAAATTAAAAAATAATGATCTCTTTCGTTTATAGATTGTTATTTTTTAAATCGTGTTTGCAGTCTGCCAAAAAAGAGTAGAAAACTAGAAATTAAAAAATGGTAACACCGTAGTGTCGTCCCTTTTTGCTTAGATTGATTTGGAAGGGACAACGGTACAGTGTTGCCACTTTTTAATTTCTACTCTTTTTGGACAGACTATGAATCAAATATTAGAATAGGAATAGAGTTTGCATACAGCTATTTTTTTATATCGTAGTAAAATAGAAATAGTCTAGATATAGCAATATGACTACCATGTTATATGTATAATAATGAAAGTTGCTTTTTTACTTGTAATTTTAATCTTCTCTCTATTGCCTATAAAGTAAGAGTTATTTTTAAGTCTAATGTGTCATACAAGTAATTCTAAGTATTTTAAAAAAGGTTATGTTGTCTCGTTCTAAACTGATTAAAAATATAAGTAAGAACGAGATAACAGTATGTTGGTGCCAAAGACTGGATTTCCACAAAGATATACGCTTGTTTGTACTTTGAATTACTTACTAATTGGTGCTTTTTTTCTAAATTTTTAAATGTAAAACATTAAGATTCTAATCATCAGTGATTTATTATTTCTTTATTAAAGTTTTCGAGACTCCATTAAGATAAAATTAGGTTTAAGATATTGTTATTCATTGTTGCAGAAAAGTCGATTAAAATCCATTAAACTTCGTGTTGTATTTTGATTTTTGACTACGAAACTTTGGTTTAGTTCTGTTAGTTTTAATGACCTTTTCTGCTATTGATTGTTAGCTCTCAAATCCGAAGAATTGAACAACCAATTTGAAATCATTATCATTTTTTATAACTAAGTAGGTATTTGATCAATTTATGTTCAATAAATACTTACTCAGGGAATGGAGAATACAGGAACGACAACATCGAACTGATTAGCATTTTAAAACACTTTCGACAGTTTACAAAGAGCTTTTTGTAATAAAAAATATATTTTTTCAATCAATTTTTGGTTTTATTTAGATAACCCTGGGTACATCCATACTTTATAAAGGTATGTATTACCTACCTACTTATAAAAAAGTAAGGAGCGTGGAAACGTTTGGGAAACGTTTCCCATTTTTAAATAAATTAGAGCAATAAGAGTGTAAATCCTTTGAGCAAATCAGGAGTAAATAATATTTTGAACTAAATGGAAGTATAGATAATCGCCGTTTGCCCAAAATTTGCGCGTAACGGAACGTAACTTCATAAAAGTCAATGTCAAAAGTATGTCAGTGAAACGTCATAGCGAAGTCAAAACAGTGGCACGTGCAATTTGTGAAATGTTTTCAACGTGTTTCCTAATAAAATTAAACTAAAACCTCACAAAATGGGTAAACGGAAATATAGTGGCAGTAAAGACGAATCGTCACGTGATGTTAAAAAACAAAAAGAAGTGGACAATGAAGTTGAAAATGAGAAAAATGATGCCGAACAACCTCTCGCTATGGAAACCAATGAAACTTCTGATAATGAACAGAAAACTGCTTCTGTTATCCGCGCATTTGATATAAAACATTTCCGAAAAGAGTTAGCGGCGAAACAAGGGCAGACTATGGGTAAGAACCTGACATTTACCTTTAAAAATAACTTAGTTTTCAAGTTAGGTTATAGACTTTTTATGTTGATGTCCTAAGCATTTATTGGTGTTATTATACCTTTGATATTATTAATAAAAGAATGCGAAAAAACCCTATTGTAACTCTCCGATTAACAGACCATACATAAAACCTGATAATAAAAAACTTTTTTAATATTTTTCAGTTCTAAATCAATTTCTTCAAGTCTGTCTCAATCCAGACAGCGATGCGGACTACTTACTAGCATATTTGAAGTCCGGCGGCAACTCCCACGAAATCCTTCGCCAGATATCCCAAGAGAACAGGAAAAACCTGACACTGGCCACTCCAGCGTTTCACATTTTCCACCTCATCATTTTAAAAGTACAATCGACACTTCCTCACATGATTTCAGTAACTGAAGAAGCTTGCAGGTATTTTCTAAACACTTTTATGTCAACCGTTGAGATTATGATCAGTGAGAACTCCGGTCCGAGACACCGAAAGATTATTTTGAAGCTTCTGACCTCTATGGTAACTTTAAACCCTGATTTAGGTATTGAAGTTCTTAACCAGGCTCCATTAACTCCTAAACACCTACAATACATTGTAGAAAAGACAAATTATAAAGAGAAAGACAATGTGAGGACTTCTTTTGTACATTTTATGACATCATTCTTAGTCGATGGACATCTGCCTCTCATAAAAGCATTGTTAGAGAAACAAGGTCTCATTGGCCTTGTAATACCAGGTTTAATACAAGATGAGGCTGAAGCTGTATTGATGTTCTTAAATATCTTAAAAAAGAATGTTATTGATAACAATTTTATTTCTAAAAGTTTAAAACTGAAGACATTCAGCCATCAAGTTCTGCATAATTTGTTCAAAATATTTTCATGGAAAGGTCCTTCTGAGTTGAGTCATGAAGCTAAGAATGAATTGAGAACAGATATAATGGAGCTGTTATCACAAATTATATTAACTCTCTTCACTTCACATCGTTTGGGGCTTTATTTCCAAGACCCATCTTTGGGTACAGCTGATGCAAATAAGAATCAGAACTTATACAAAGCTTTGCTCACACTTAAAAGGCCTTGGGAGAATGAGTTTGAGTGTAACACTATTTTAGAGATCATCTACAAATGTCCAGATCTACACAGAGCCATGATAAACATTATTGAGCAGAGTTTTGAGCCACAACATTCACCTATCTGGGAAAGAACTACAACATTTGTCATAAAACTATTAGACAAGCTTAAACCTGAAGAAATGATGCAGCGAATAGCAAATCTATCTTCAAACCAAGTTGCCAATTTCATAAGATTCATTACCCTACCTGTACCACTTTTGAAGTTCATTCAAACACATTTAGGTAAAGACCATACAGTTTCTTTATACTGTATTAAAGTTGTAGTTAAAATGTTGAAAACTTTGAAAACATATGTACAACTGCTTGAAGTAGATGATACACAGAACATAGTAGATTTAAAGAACAGATTAGAATACTTTGTGCCAAAACATTTGCCAACTCCATCTGTGATTGTTGCACTGATACAAGATGTAGTAAAAAAGGAAGATAAAGCAGATGAATCTAAAGAATACAAACTCCCTGAAATCAACACTACTGATGCACTGATTTATCTGCTAGATGTGCTTTTACTGTACAATGACATCCATCCAGCATTCTTTGAAACTCTAGAAGGTAATATTGATATGAAGAAAATTCTAGACTTTGCAATGGCATTAGATAATGAACATGTACCTCTTCTTAAATTCAAAGTGGTTTCTCTGTGGCTTACTTTGGACAGTACAACAATATCAGTCAAAAACCCGATGTTTAAAGATCTTTTTCACATTATGCTTGAAGTTTATACTAGTGATACTGACAACACATGGGTTGAAGCTAAAGACACACTGCACAAATTCTTCAAAAACACCTCAATTTTCGAAGCAGATGAAGATGAAATTCATGCAATAATGTACACTTTAAGAAATTCTAAAGTTAAGCCAATTTCTGTAGTTGGAGATATTATTGAATATGTTCTAGCTAATAACAAAGAGTTGACTGAATATGTGAGGAATCAAATAGTTCATTTCGAAATATCTGATGAAAGTAGTGAAGCCTCTTTGAACAAACTATTTGATGATTTAATGGAAAACAAAAACACACCGGATTGTGAATTTCTAGAGACTAAAGTCCCGTCGCCTTTTATTGTTGGATGTATGCAATATATACAGACTCACAAAAGTGAAAAGAAAAGTTTGAAACACTTTCTTTCACTGTACGTCGCTAATCTGCTTCACAGTAATTATTCTCCGGAGTTGACAGAAGTACTAATTGGTGATTCAAAGTTAGATGCCAGAAGTTATGTCGCCAGTTGGACGACAGAGCCTATTTCAATACCTGAAAGTATTCTAGAAAAAGACGACACATTAAAAAACATATCAAATTCTATAATCAATAATGATGAAATTCCAATAAACGAAGTTTTCTCCTGTCTTCAAGAAGTAGATACAGATGACAGCGATATAATTCTAAATGATATTGCTTATAAAATTAATGTGGAGAAAGCTCTTGATAGTTCTGAGCTGTTAATATGGGCGAAATATCTTATTTTCTGCACAGTAAGGTTGACAATGATAAAACAGCTAAATGAAAGCCAGCAAAAGAAAATAACTGATTATTTCGACTGCATTATCAAAATTGGAAGGAAATATCACAAGTTAGATGTCTGTCGAACTATAATACTTGCTTTGTTCAAAAACCCTAATGTCCTAAAAATCTACAGTCCAATCGACTTAAACAAAGAACGTGGAAATATTCTTGCTACCAAATTCCTCTTACACAACATAGTGCAACATGAAGATATTATAAATTATTTGAATAGAAAACAGAAACTGTTAAAATCATACCAACAAAAGAATTATAATGAAATAGTCAAAGCATTTATTAAAATAAATAAGAGGAAGAATGTTAATAGTGATCATACTATAGAAGTATTAAAAGTTGTTGGTTTATCAAATTTAGATGATTTAAGAGTTTTTAATCAGATATTTGGTGCAGATTTGGATGCGTGTGTTAAAGATGACAAAGAACCGACCTTAGTGTTGGAGTTGTTAAGAATTCTAATCGAAAAATATTCAAAATCAATCAGTCTAGAACCTCAACCAGGTGTTTTGAAGAGGAGTATGAAATTGTATTCAAATTTACTTACCAGCACAGAAATCACCCCGAATTTGACGAATCTAGAAAGTGCTTTGACACAATTCTTTGAAAACAAACCACATCATGTAAGTGATATTAAAGAAGACGTATTTAAGGCATTCTTTAAAGCTAATACAGTTAGAAAAACTACTTCACAGTTAGCAGCTGTACTTCTTAAATTCAATGGGAAGTTTAACAAAGTATTTAAAGAACAAATTGCTAATCAAGAGATCCTAAGTCAAAGAGAACTTACGCTGCCTCTAGGCAATGCCATGCTGAATCATGACACCTTTGTTATTGACAACAAAGATATTTTGTTAACAATATACAATGAGTACAAATCTAATATCTTCAAATTGTTAGAAAAGCCTCACAAAGCTGGACAGATTTACATAACTTGCTGGAAACTGATGAAGAAACTATTAATCGAATGTGCCGAAATACAGGACTTAGAAAAATTGTTTACAAAGATTCACAAATTCGAAGTTGTTGAAGTTACTCATGTAAAACTAATGCAGACTGCTTTTCTGAAACTGTGTGTCTTCAACGAATCTAATAAAAATGAGCATCTAATTAATTATTTACAATCTATGTTGAGTTTAGCTACAATGGCTTTGAAAGAATCTAAAGACGTTGACATAGTGAAATGCGTAGTCGCGAGTATTTATGAAGTAGTCCGAATGAGCAAACATGCTAAAGGAATTGATGTTAACGCGAAAGAAGACTTTAAAAAAGTAACTGAAAGTGCTATCTGGCAAAACTTTTGCAAAGCTGTCTTGAAGGATTCGTTGAGAGTGAGAACAGCAGAGCATAGTAATATTTGTGGACCTCAGTTACTGTATTTATTGTCCACGCTGATCAAATTAGTTTACCCAGATGATCACGAAGATTTAGTGACACTTTTCGATATGGTGACATCACATTCGGAGTTCTTAAATGTAATGCTAAGTTACCACAGCACAGATATTAAATCGCGATTAGTAGAACTGTTATACGTCCTTATATCGAAGAACAAATCTGTGATGAAGTCACAGCAGATCCCAGTTTTCTTGAGCGCGTATCATGCTACAAGATCACCTTGTGACAGAATGATCTTAACAATTTTGCATTATTACGAAATCAACGGTCAACCAGTCAACGATTATAAGCCTTACGTCTTTGGAGATACAGCTGCTAATCATTATGCTGTAAGAAAAAACAGGACTTCATCTTTATGGGCACATCCGACTCCAAACCAAGTCTTAAACTTGTTTGAAAAGGATATCATTGAGAGAACTGTTAGAAACTTTCCTGTTACTGTGAAATTGGATTACGATTACGAACTACCATCAAATATAGACGAACAAGATCCGAGTAAATTTAAAGCAGCATTTGAGAATATGATTAAAGACGGTCTGTTCAAAGCACCTCCGATTAAAGATCATGAAGGAACTTTGAATAATGCAGTACTGAAATCGAAATACGAGAGTGTAGTATCATATTTGAAGACTGCAGATTTAGTATCAGTCTCTCACATCGATGAGGATGAAGGTGTATATGATCCAGTGTTTGTGTTTTCTCTGCTGGGTCATTTATTGGCTCCTGGGTCCATGGCGTCATGTTTCAAGTTGCTAAGGATAGGGTTGCTGTCAGTTCCAGTTGTCGCACTCAGCTCCCACTGCCCACTCATGAGGGCAGCTGCCTATCATGTGCTACATCGGTTCTGTATGCTACTGGAGACTGAAACGTAAGTATTTTAATATCATTTAAGAATTACCTTTAATTTCATCATTAACATAGTTACTAAAAGCCGCCCGCGACTTTGTTTCGTACGAATTTATCTTCATATCTCGGAAAAAAATCATGATATCTTAAATTAATAAAGCTTATGTGTTATTCTAATGTGCAAGCTACAATATTGTAAAGTATCATCGAAATCTGTTCAGTGGTTTTTGCGTGAAAGAGAAACAAAAATCCTCACTTCCATCCATCGGCACAAATACATCGGCTATTTATAATATTAGTATGATTAGCAGCTAGTATTACAAGAATCTATTTTACTTTCACGTCTAATATTATCCATATTTACTTTTAAATTCTAACTTTTGTTTTTTCTCCACAGCCGCCACAAGAACGATAAACTATTCTTGACTGACTTCCTCAATCTTTTACGCCACAGTCTTTCAACAGCGATCGTCCAAAATGGAGAAGGTACTATTGAGAATTTCAGAAACCCTCGGCTTCCTGCAGTCAACGCTTTGTACTTAGCCAAAGCATTAATGGTATCAACTGCCCCAGGGGATCCTATGTACAAACCTGTGAATAACTTTTTCATAGCTAAACAAATGGTTGATCTGACTGTAGTCCCAGATTTTCTAAGTCTCTTCCATGACAGTGACGTCGAAGCCGCAGACCGAAGAGCTTGGATTCTAGACATAATCAGATTCGGAACAAAAACTATAACAGATATAAATGTGCTCTTCAAAACGATGTGTTTGAAAATGATAATGGATTTCAACTCGTCTGTGATTAGCGATAGGAAAATGCACGATAAGGTAATCTCTGCTATAAGTTCTATAGCAGCTATACCCAGAGCTTGTGAGATTTTGATTGAAGGATACGGCCTTATATCCTGGCTGCATTCTTTTGTTAAACAATTGAAGAAGGAAGACCGATCAACCGTGAAAAACGTACTAGAGTTACTCGAAAACGTGTTAAGAAGTCAAACAATAAATGCGTTTGCGAAAAACATAATCGGCCGGAATGGTAAACCTGTTGAATTTATGGAGTTGAAACTTAACAAAGATGTTCAACATGAGATTTTAACGATTCTGTATAGTCTGTTGAATCAAATAGAGGGTTTAGAAACTGAAGAATTGTCAGCGTTCCTAAAAGTGTACGTATTATTACCGAAGAAGGTAATAAAGCTGCTGAATAGCAAGCAGGTGTTGAATTTAGTGAACAAAGTTGGCGACACGTATAAGGAGAGTGAAGGTGTGAAAATATTGACAAAAGCAATCGTTAAGAATGACGCTACCATATTAAGAAGTGTACTTTTACAGCCGCAAGATGTTTTATTGGATAATTTGATAGCGGTTGTAAATAATTATTTGTACGTTTAATTTTAATTAATTATGCAAATAAAGCGTTAATTTTGCATTGAAATAATAAACTTTTAGGATACCTAACAGTTTGTATTTTATTAACTACTTATATTCTTTATTTCTTGTATTGTTTCCGCAACATTAATAGGTAGTGTACCTACTCAAATGTTATTTGCACTGCACAACTAAAGTTAGTATCTTTATGTATGATTCACATATTCTGAACCTACGTAAAACCTACCTATAGGTAATAGATCTTTTTATAATAATAAATTGTATCAAAATCGGTTAAGTCGTTAATGCATAAACAATTGACAATTTCATTCACGATTATAATCAGCAAGCTTTATTCCTCCAAATAACGGGTAATTTTCTTTTCGTATCATGTTATCTTTGAAAACGCGGGGTGATTTCCCTGTCTGCAAAGATCGACGTGTAAATGCTGCGCGTGCGACGGTCCCCTGATCGACTATTACTTAGGAACGTAGTGTGAATGGACTTTAATGTAACTTTTAGGAGTTTTTTTGAATTCAGAGACTTCATAGTACGCATTTATCGTCATAAGTATTTTAGAAAACTTACATAATATCTTCAAATAGAATAGCTTATATGTTACACTAGTTTTATTTTGATTTATAAGCCACAATTTTGCCAAGTTTCATCAAAATCTGTTCAGTAATTTTTACGTGAAAGAGTTACAAACATCCATCCATCCATCGGTACAAACATTTGACATTTCGGTATAATATTAGTAGAAATATCCTTTATCTTAAAAAAAAAACATCTTAAATAGGCTATCTAATCCAGTACTTGTTGCAATTCCTACTTGATTCAAAGGGCTATCGTTTGCATCAAAGTTAGTCGCATAAGGGCTTGTACAAATAGAGCTATGTCCTTAGAATGTCCGCTAGATAGATATCTGTACCTTGTAAGACTTGTAGACTGTGTAAGGAGGCTGTGACACCCATTGGTTGCTTTAATTTTTGGTTAAATGATATGGATGGAGATAAAAACGAAGAGGGAAGTAGTTTGACTATTCTTTTGAGTTAGTTTTTGTTGTTTTCGGTTAAGTTTTTCTACAAAAGTAGATGCCTTAGTAAAGTACTTAATTTTAAGTACCTAGTTACATAACTTAGGTATCTACTGGTTTTACGTAGGAAGGAAGTAAAACTAAGAAGTGTATAGGTAAGTAACGATGTAAAAGTGATAGGTAATTACAAAATTTTACCGATGAAAGGTCTTAAAGTTACTCCTAAAGGTTTTCTTCGTAACTGATATCGTCAATTTTGCCGATAAAGGTATCTTAATTTTGTAATTGATATAATTTATGTCTTTCATCTAGATACCTATTTAACTCATAGATACCCTTGCATGTATGAGGCGACTGATGAATGTGGATGAAGCGAAAGAAGTGTCTGGATCGTAGCAAGTGGAGGGAAGTGGTACCTCCTACACCGATGGGAAAGAGACGTGACAAATAGGTACCTATGTATTTATGTAACTACCTACCTACATACATCGTTTTTTAATGTAAGTATCTATGCTTACTAACTATCATTCATTTCATATCGCGCAAAATCCCACGTTACATCTTCCCTACTGTTTTACGATTTGTAAAAAGTTATTTGATAATCAAACGAAACCTTGTTTAGCGCCAAAGATCGCTCTTTACCAAGAAATATTTTACAACTATACTAACATACCATAAACCGTGATTTATTCATACTAAAGTCGTAAAAACATCTATTCAAAGAGGAAATTATAAAAAAATCCGGTATTTTTACGAGGAATGCGGCTTAAGAATAGAGACATAAATTTTCTATTTTATTTTCTGCTGACTTTTAGATGAGATAACGTTTTCTAGAGCGATGCAAATTAGTTCAGAAAAGGGCCAGTTTCTATTTATGAAGACGGTGATAGTTATGTTAATCTCTGTAGGTACCTACCTACTGATTCCAACATAATAACAGATGTTTAAAAAGTAAGACTCAGAACACATGGTGAAACTCAAATGCAACGCAACTGAAACTGCTAGTTACTTTTGAGTTGTAAGTACTTTTGAGACGCAACTGAAACGAAACGTTTCAAACTAGTTGCGTCGTTGGTTGGTTATCTAAGGAAGTCTATAGCAGAAACTGCTATGCAACTCAAAAGTACCTAACTAGCAGTTTCAGTTGCTTTGTAGTTGCGTTTCACCGTGTGTTTTGGCGCTTAGAGTTCTAGCCTACCAAAAGACGCGTGTCGGAGAGACTATCTATTGTAGGGGGAGGCGGGGCACATTGATACTCGGGGCACATTGATACAGTACCTGTTTTGAAATACTGAAAAACGATACGCACACGGACACATCATTAGAACACTCAAGGACATCCACAAGGATGATAGTTGTAAAGATGCTTACCGCCTGTTCGCCGTTTTGCTTTGACAGGCACAAATGTGTTTTTGGGACCGCCAACTAAAATTTTACGAGCAATGTGATTATGTCTCAGCTCCATATTATTAGTGGTTTTCATAGTTTTATTTTACCAAAAGTACGTTTATACTTTAATAAATGTTATTTAATATGTTTATTTAATACAATATTGATTTAAAAAATAATAAATTACTTTCCGGGAATATAGTCCCTTGGGGCACTTTGATACAGTAAAACGCGGGGCAGAATGATACGTATCAATCTGCCCCGTTAGTGTATTAAAGTGCCCTATTAATGCATTAAAGTGCCCCGTTAGTATTTTAAAGAAGTCTAAAAAATCTCATTTATTATAGAAAATGGTCCGGATGTTTAAAGTTAAGCAGAAAAATGAGAAAAAATCATTTAGGATATCAGTTTTGTGATGTTTTTGATTATGAGTTTTAAGAAAAAGTTCCTATAATTTTGATAGAGGATTTTATTTTGTTATTTCTATATTTCACTATGTCCAATTCTGTAGTACTTCTAGGCTGATTACAGAATAATTATATTTAATTAGATGTTTAAGATCTTGATAAATTCTAAGTTTTTGATGACAATTTTATTTCCTAGCTCATTTCATTATTAGGCTGATAGTGATTATCGCTAATAGGAATAATAACTAATAAATAATGTGATTTTTTAGATACCAAGCATTATTTGATTTTTATTTGGTCAATTTAAGTAATATAACGATTATTTTGAAAAAATATTATAATATTTACGGAAATAAAATACGCATCAAGCTGCCCCACTCTCTGTATCAAGGTGCCCCACCGGTGGGGCAGAATGATACAAAACCGATTTTTTATAAAAGTCGCCATAGCTTTTTCCCTATTCGTTTCTATCAGCTTTTTTTAAACTTTATTATAAGTTAACATATCAGGCAATGCGCCCGGCAAAAATTTTTATCAAATATGTTGACATTTGTGTATTCAAACGGAGTTTGAATTTTTGTGTATCAATGTGCCCCACTTCCCCCTACCTATCCCTATTTCAGTTCATACTCAAATATAAAACAATAAATTCTATTTAGTTCATCAATACATCAGCACCTTTCTTATCATTCATCAATAACTTACTTTAAAAGACAGAGCAATATTACGTATAACCTGTGGTATAACAAGCAAAAGATATTACTTACGGCCCAGATAAATAAATTTTGATTTAATACTGGGTATCAAGAACAAACAAATTCATGAATGGTTCAAGTTATGTCCCTTCAGAAACACCTCTCGGGTTCTGTATACCTAGGTACTAAAAACAATTTTCAACATTACCTACCTATAAGTAGGTACCTATAAGTACATAGGTACCAATTTTTATTGTAATTATAGGGACGCAATAATGACATAATTAATAGGTAAAGACGCCGAAAAACTGTAGGAATAAGCTGTCAAGGTTTGTTTGTTACATTGTACACCGATATACCTAGATTACGAGTCATTGTACCTATCTACTTACGTACCAATCATTTACTTATCTACATAAGTAACACTCGAACAAAATCATAAACAGAACGAAAAAAATAAATTTTATTCAATTTTAATAGCCAGTAATTAATATTAGAGATGCAGAATTAAAATTCATGACAGTTTAAGTGATAGCTAGTAAGATGAAAATAAAAGAGACGGTTAATTGAAAATGTCTGATGTGTCTCAAGTTGGAGTAGTTGGACATTTTGAGACTGGTCGTGAGATAAAATGTAATTACCTAATAGAATGATGAGAAGACGAAACGTAAAAAATGTTTTTTTTATGCGACAGGCGAAAAAATTAGAACGAACAATTGAAGGTATTTTTTTATATTTATTTAGGTAGGTACTTATAAGTAGTTATTTAGAAAATCATGTCTTTAAATGCTCTAACTAAACTAAGTATGGGTACTGAAGAAAGTACCTACCTACAGTTAGCGCCAAAACACACGGTGAATGAAACGCAACTGCAACGCAACTGAAACTGCTAGTTACTTTTGAGTTTCATCGCAGTTTCTGCTATAGACTTCCTTAGAAAACCACAAACGACGCCACTGAAACGAAACGTTTCAAACTAGTTGCGTTGCATTTGCGTTTCACCGTGTGTTAGTCTTAGCCTGCAGATCCCACTGCTAGGAAAAGGCTTCCATACTTAACTACTCTCCATCCAGTTCTGCTATGCGCCAGGATTTGACATTTTTCACCGAATGAGTCGCGCTCGTCTCACCATCTGCGCTTAGGTTTGTAAGAAAGTACATTAGCTATTATAAGTATTAAGTAAGTAGTTTAAAGAAAGACTTTTAAAACTTATTTGTCCAAAGGAACCCTAAAATTAATAATAATACTGTATAAAAGCGGGTGAATCGATTACTGCGTTCAAAGCAATTTATCTCAATAAATTACTTATTGCAGACAAGACAAGGAATTTTGTCGTCACTCACTGAAGGAAAAATTGCCGGTCAGACAACATAAATCCGTATTGCATTTGCATAAAGTTTGCATTAACAATTAAGAGAGATTGCCAATTCTGGTAACTTATGCTAGTGTTAGTTACGATCAGTGCATAACTAGGTGCGATAAGGTACTAGAATAGTGATCAGAATTGACTCCCTAGATTTTATAAACCGCAAAACTTATCTTGAGCTCCAAGTCGAACGAGCGTGAATACTCTTCAAGTGTCAAGGTAGCTCTTGTTTTACTACTTTGTTTAATTATAGCTTGAGGTATCGTTTCTTCGCTATGTTGTTATCAATTCCTATGCGATAGTCTAGCCTTAGGGAATATCTGGACTTCTCCACTCAAATCTTCACGCATGTGCTAGCTGCTGTGCATTGGACGGTTGAAAAACTACTGAACCAATGTGGATAAAATTTCGCATAGGTAGTATAGGCAAAGATCCACTTATACAAATTGTCCGATCAGCTGATCAAGTATGGGCGATCCAAATTTTTCAAGTTACGAACCACGTTCCTTGGGGAAAGTTGTTCAGTTTCATGAGGACTATCGCTGTGTTTCGGCCTTATACCCCCTTTCTGTTACACCCGGTATAGGCTAGCCGCTTGTAGGTAAACCTTTCCCCGCTTCTAAATAACTTTTCTTTTGTATAGTTGCAAAGGCTATGTTTTAATTCGCAATCAAGTTACACACAGGTATAAGTAATTTGTTTGTAGTTAACTTCGTTTCAAATAGGTATTTGTGGTAGAGACAGTGACTCAATGATAATAATAATTTATCAAGGTTTTCTTATCGATTTGCGTCTCAAAGAAATTGATAGCTAATTTCGATTAGTAGTACATGATCTTCGGTAGTATAGTGGTAAGTATCCCCGCCTGTCACGCGGGAGACCGGGGTTCGATTCCCCGCCGGAGAGATCTCTTTTACCAAAAGCTTTTTTTTGTCGTTTTTTCTAGCACAGACTAATATTTAACAAGATTTTTTATTAAATATCGATCATACCACGCCTAAATTAAATAATTTCCACACACATTTTTATTACACACATTGCTATTTTCGCTTGTGTTAAAGTTATGGGCCGGTCATGTTATCCAGATCGTTGGGCCAAAATTACAACTAAATGGGCGCCACTAGGTGGTCACAGACGCCGAGGCAGACCTCGAAAAAGATGGAGAGACGATCTGGATGCATTTTCACGGGAATGGCGGGTCGCTACCGGAGACCGTATTAAATGGAAAGTCGCGGGGGAGGCCTTTGCCCAGCAGTGGGATCTTAATGGCTAATAAAAAAGTTATAGTTCATTTTTAGGGTTCCGTAACCTTCGCGCGAGTCCGACTCGCACTTGGCCGCTTTTAATAAATAGGTAGGTAGGTAGCTATGTCTCAAATCGCCTCACATTTCACAATATCTTATTTTCCATTTCCATTAACTTAGGAATGTGTCGCGAAGATACCACACTATGTAATGTTTTGTAAGTAAGTAGGTACCTACTTAGTTCCTGCAAAACAAAGTGCAATAAATGCACTAGACTGCATGTGCAAGTATGCAGCGTTAAGATATAAATCACTGCGCATGCTTGTCATGATTGCTGCGTACAAGACAATATAAAGTTTCTTAGTTTTACCTATAGGTACTCGGTTTAATTTATAAACTTTCGAACGCATTCGAAGCCTATGAGTTGTATAAGTATAACACGTCGGAAATATCTGCGGACCTGGCTTGATGACGACATGCAACTCGTACGTACTCGTCACGGTACTGGATAGGCGAAAACGGGGGAAGCGCGGGGGAAAGCGCATTCCAGCGAGGTCCGCAGATATTTCCGACGTGTTATTAGGTACCTAGTTCTTATTGGAAAGTAAATATTTATTAAAGAAATTTATTGAAATAGGTACTTACAAATTATTTCCCTTTTTTCAACCGACTTCAAACCAAAAACAATCCAACAAATGAAAAAAAATTATTTTAAAAAAATCAACTTCAAAACGGAAACTAAAAAGTAAAAAATAAAAAATAAATTAGCTTTCTAGAGATAAGTTCGAGTTTATAAGTGATTAAAAGAAACATAAACAATTAAATAATTAAGTATTTGATAAATTCGAAGACGGTGCCGAGTAAACCAATAACTAGATATAATACCTATCATCAATCTTTTTCACATCTCAAGGTATTAGTTGTAAGTTAGAAGGAAACTTCTTGGTATCTTCCGTTTTTACTACTGCACATATTACTATGAAACTTAACAATATTGTAGCTTGTACTCAAAATAACACACAAACAAAATGTTTTTAATATGTAACAGGTCGCGCCACGTAAAATGAACTCTGGAAACAATTGAAAGGGATGTGTTCGCACATGGGTAGATACATTTACGCACGAAAGTACCTAGGGCTATTATTCGTTTCATTCTTGAAAGAGTCTTTTGCACGCGGTTACGTGTATTGACTTATAGACTGAAAAACATATTAAATATAAATATAATTAAAACACTTTGGATTCAGTGTAAAATGCCTTTTGGGCTTTTCCAATATATTTTAATTTATATTCTACGCTAATAATACTACGAATAATATTTTTCTTTCCTTTGTGCGTAAAACGATGACTGTAATTAAACACTTTTGTGCGCCATGCTATTTTAGAACAAACGTTACCCGTCAGACTCAAAAATCGTCTAATGCGCAGCTGTCAGCCAAAGTTCTTTTTACGTGGCGCGACCTATACTAAGATAATAAGACGATAAATACTTACAGGTAAATAGGTACGAAGTCTCCGGCACTCTCTTGTTTCCAAAACCTCTAAATCTTATAATTTAAACTCTACCTTAACTGTATCACTTTATAGCGTTGTCATTTGAATAGCCCAAGTTCCGTTAGATCTCATACAAAAGTATAATAAGTATCTACCTATTATATGCTATTTATAGACATATATTATACCTATATAAGTAATAGCAGTATTCATATTTAAAGAGACGATATACCATCCATCATTTTAATGTAGATCATTTGTTAAGCTTTTCATAACTTGCAATGTACTCGTAACTAATATTTCTATCTATTCAACATACATACATATCCGTCACGCCCCTCTCCCATTGGGGTAGGCAGAGACCACTTCCTTCCACTTGCTTCGATCCAAACACACCTCTTTCGCTTCATCCAAACTCATCAGTCGCCTCATATCTGCCCGCTGGTTTAGCGTACTCTTGATTTGGCCTTTCTTTAGTAAGTCCCCGATTTGATCGAGATACGTTCGTCTTGGCCTTCCTGTCCCAGCATTTTCATCCACTCTAAAACACAGAGCTTCGATATATATTATAAACCTATAGACAGACTAGCACTGACGTTCACAACGTAAGTATGCAATGCATATGAGACATCTGCTTCATAATTAGTGGGATTGCAGATATGTTATACTATACATACATACATATTATGCATTGCGTCCGTGGGATTAGGGCCCCAAGTCTGCTAATTTTAAACTAGCCTCAGTTGGTTGTTTACATAGTGTCAATAGCATGTTTTGACACATTTTGTATTCTGCTAAACAATGGCCTACACTGATTGCGACCAAATCTGTCAAAAAATGCCATGGAAACTTTGCCGACACACAACTGAGGCTATTTTAGAGGTAAATTATCAGACTTGGGCCCTGTCTGTTTCTCTACGTTAACAGTTCGATATCTTTAAAAATAACCAAACTAGCCAGCTAACTAGATTGTTAAGTCCAGAAATAACCTTCAGTTACACTAACTACACATCTAGAAAACTAACCACGTTTAAATAAATTAACCGTGAAAATTAACATAAACCGGTCAAATTAACCGGAGATAAGGTAAAATAACGAGTAAACAAACAAATTGACGCGCAGTTAACATTAAACCACGGTTATTTTAACTGTAGCGATTAGATCGTGACAGTTAGCTGTTAAACTGTTATTTATGACATAGTTTATAGTATTTACGAGGGTTTGATAGTAATTTTATTTGTCGCCGTGGGCTTTAAGTGCTATATTTACGTGGTAAAACCTTTTCTTAACTATGATGTTAGTACCTACCTACAGGCGCGGTCCTAAGGGGGGGGTCACAGGGGACATGACCCCCCCCAAAATCTAACGTCAAATTGAAAAATCTCAACAATAATAAAAAAAAAAAGGAAATTTCTAGCTATCCCCTAACAGCGATAGATTTATAATTTGCTGATATCTAGTGGTATTTTTATGAACTACGTACGATGGCCAAAAGAACTTGGAAATGACATCTAGTTTATAGTCTGATCCTTAATCCGAGTCACAAATTGACAAGTGCAACTGTCAATTATACCAAAAAGGGTGACCAGCTACAATAGTGATGTTCAGCAATCTATAGATTTAGATGTTTAGTCGAGCCTAATTTTATTAGGTACCTAATAAAAAAAAATAGTAAGTATGCAATAGGTTTTTATTTAATAATAAGATTAGAGGAATATAATAGCATACTTATTAAAATTGCTCACTACAAAATTATTACAAAAGATGGAAAATTTATTAAGAGATTTAGAGAAATTAAAATAAAACATTACAAGTTCTTTTATACATTTTTACACGACTACGGCGAAGCCAAAAGGAAGTGTGTTTGGCAGTCTATGTATGTATGTACCTATGTTCCACCGTAACTTCTAAAATACTGAACCAATTTTGATGAATGAGGTGTCAAAAGATTCGTAATAGGCGTGTAAAAACATGGTTGAGAGCTAACACGTTAGAAGAGCGATTAACAGGTTTAGCTCTTCTAAACATTCACCCGGAAATAGTACCAGACATCTCAAATATTATCACCCGATTCGCAAATACAAAAAGACGACTTCCATTTGTTTTATAAGTAATGTATAAAATAAAATTGTGTCTTGTGCAATAATGTTTTTTTTATTCCAGATACCTATTTTTTATTAGTGTAGTGAGTGACCCCCTCCAAAATTTCAGGCTACGACCGCGCCTGCCTACCTATTTACAAAAGTACCTGTTAAAGAAAATTTTGGTCTTAGCAACGATCATTGACTGACTACAACCTAAATGCGATTTCTTTCGCATTTATCGTCCTATCTTGGAAATAAAACATGATATCTTGAAATATTATAGCTTAAGTGTTATTCTGATGTGTAAGCTACAATATTGCTAAGTCTCATCAAAATCTGTTAAGTAATCTGTTAACCAAACATCTTAGACCCAGATCGGGGACGTGTCTGACCTAACTTACAGTAAAATGGATAAAACTTTAGGTTCTCCATAGCTTCTCATATACATTGAACACCTGCGACTTTGTGTAACTGTAACTGGGTACGTTTGGCAGGTATCAGATGACGAAGGTTACCAAAAGCTAAGGTAGCTTAACTTGTTTCTAAATGGCTGATTTTTATATAGTTATGTGTAAGTTAGGTCAGACACTTCTCAGATCTGGGTCTATCCATCCATCCATCGGTACAAACATTAACTTAATATAAGTAGAATAGGATTAGAAATAGGTATACCTGAATATTAAATTACCACAATCGTTGTATAATGTTTTATAACCAGCCTTTAACAGCCAACTGGGGGTATAACAAGTCTATCCTAATCTTTGAGTAAAGAATATATAAAGAGGTGCCACATTTTTTTTTCATATACTTACAAATGAGTTTATGACAGCGTGCCAAGGTTGGCGCAAGTTTTTCATAGTTTTCTGAGTAGATGACCTGTCAAACGATAAGAAATTCCATACAAAAAGGTAGCCATTTTGCGCCAGTCCAGGCACGCAGATCCAGACGATATGGCACCTCCTTATATATTCTATACTCAAAGATCATCCTAATCAGTGTATTACTTCAATCGCGCCTTTTATAAGAGAAAATAGATTGACAGTGACAGAACACTTGTTTAACAAGCAATTAAGTTAAATTGCCCGTTAAACATGAAGTGAAATCGAGCCCAACAAGGTATATTGGGATTTTCTATTTATAAGCTTTAGATTTTAAGCCAGTGTTGGTAACCACAGATGTCTTAGACTAGGTAGTTTTTTTTTACAACCCCGATGGGAGAGAGGTGTGTGTGACGGATGTATGTAGGTGAAGAGAAGATGTACTAAATTGAAATGCCACTATCAAACATGCCTGTAAAGAAAGTGTGAAAACCAAAACATAGACTTGAAATAACAGAAAATTAAATAAGTAATTATTTCATAGACAAATTTTCTTATTATTTGATAATGACAACCCTTTATTAAGTTCCTATAAATAAATAAAGAAGTACTTATATTATATGTGCTAATAGTACCTAATCTACCGTGGGAACTCGCGATCTCCCACGATCTTACAAAGGACACACGATTTGAGCATTCAAATCATTCTATAGCTGTTTAGATAACTTCTACTATGATATAGTTTATCAATGAAAGACTAGCGATTGCTCGCGACTTTGTATGCATTTATCGTGGTATCTTGGGAAACTTGCACAATAAGTAACTTAAAATAGTTAGTAAGTATTTACCACGCATTCATTGCCATATCTCCGAAAATGAACACATTAAATCGTTACACAATTTGAATCAAATTTACATAGCTTGTACTGGGAATTCCTTACCTACTACTTACAATACAATACAAATATTCTTTATTGCACAAAAGATATAAGGTACAGACACAAACAAGAATATAAGAAGCAACAGGCGGCCTTATTGCTAGGTAGCAATATCTTCCAGGCAACCTTAGGGTAAAAAATAACGAGAAAGAGGTAATAATGGTTGCGGGTTGTGCAAATAATACAGAATACATACATACATAACTACATATACATACCAAAAATAGATAGTACCTATAATAAAAATAAACAAATAGATATCCAATAGATAAAATAAATATTACATACATATATATATATATACTTACTTACAATACCTCAAAATAATTGCCAATGTGTTATTCTGATGCGCAAGCTACAATTTTATAAAGTTTCATTAAAATCTGTTCAGTGGTTTTTGCGTGAAAGAGTAACGAACATCCTCAAATCCATCCATCAGTACAAATACTGACATTTATAATATTAAGTAGTATAATACAAGGTCTAATTGAATAAAGTACTCCTAATAGCTATTCAGAGGTAACCTTCAATAGGCATTCAATGAAAAAATAACAAAGTTTTGGATGAGGTATGGTTTCGTCTGCTTCAACCAACCAATTTTTATCTAAGGCCCAAGGTATATCACAAATAAAAAATCGTTCCCCCATACTATCAGCTGATGCATTTTGTATGGGAAGTGCAAATTTTTTTAAAATGATTTTGACCTTGGTCCCGTAGTAAAAGTTATTTGTTGTTTGTACATGCGTATCCATTTCTATTGTTCACTAATTTAAAGCCACCCTATAGAGATCGATAAATGTATGAAATCAAAGAGGTGTGTTTGGATCGTAGCAAGTGTAAGAAAGTGGTCTCTAATAAAATCTTAGAACTAATAAAGTCATAGATCTTGCTTCAAATAACCATTAAAACGTTTGACGTAGAGAAAACAGCGATTAAACTGGATTGTGCATTTCTAATAATATGGAGATAGTTGAATATATAATTTAGTTATTAAAAGTAAATTATTTAATAGCCCGACTACTAAGCATTTAAGAAATTGGTAGTAAAATAATTTTGACGCGGTTATTTATGACTAGAGGCTGCCCGCGACTTGGTATGCATTTATCGTCATAACTTGGAAAATAATCATGATATCATAAAATAATATAGCCTATGTGTTAATCTGATGTACAAGCTACAATATTGCTAAGTTTTATCAAAATCTGTTGTGTAGTTTTTGCGTGAAACCTCCATCCATCCATCGGCACAGAATACGAAACATTGACGTTTATAATTAGTGGAATTAGTACGACGCCGTCAAATCATGACATGAATCAGACAGTCATTGATAACTCACTTTAAATTCAAGATTTTCTACCTGCCAATTTACAGTATTCTCAGATGTACCTATATCGGCAGAGTGTCAATGTCATTTTTTGAAACATTTGGTCGCAATCGGTGTAAGCCATTGTTTAGCAGAATATCAAATGTGTTAAAAAATGCCATTTGACACTGCCGACACACAACTAAGGCTATTTTAAATTAGCAGTCTTGGGCCCCTGTATGTCTCTAGCTCACTTTGCTTTAATGCGGTTCTCATAAACAACGTATTAATCTTTGATCAAAGATTTTAAATGAGTGACATATTTAGAGTAATGCTTAAAGCGTTCAGCGGTTCCATTTGATAAATGTTTACTGTCTAATGTCACATACACCTGACGAAATAACAGGTTCATTATACTTGCTATGAAAGTATAGCATTGACATTAGATATGGGTAATTATTATGTGTAAGTTATATTTAAGTATGGTTTAAGGTTGTAGTCGAAAAAAATTGTAACATCGCATGTCACAATTTTTTACACGAAACTAATTCTACCACTTGCAAATGATAATTTCCCACACCTAACACTAAAGGGTAAAAAAAATATATCATGCATACCATAACATTGACACCCTGTCTTTGTCAAAATCGACTAGATTTTTTTCTAATACGTCCCATTTGTAATAAGTAATTAATACTCACCGGAACATGATTGCTCGATCAGTTGATGGATTTTTTAGGGCATGCTTAATTATTAAGAACTTTACCGTTTTTGTTTTCTGAGTCAAAATCATTATTACTTAGGCATATTCCGGTTTCTCATAGCATAAAAATTACGATACCACGTCGCCAAGCCTTCTAAAGTACAACCATTTCATTCCAATCATTGTAAACTACACTAAAACAAAAACAAACTAAAATAAAGCACTAAAATGTAGTTCTGCAAGTCAACAATGCATCGTGCGTGTTCAAACCACTTAAGTACAATTTACTTAAATCTCAAATGTGTGGAATGGCAACAAATCTTGGCACTTGCGGTGATATAAAGAACATACACACACTCTAGTGTTGCCGAAAAGTGGATAGTTTTGGTATCGATTGTTAAACGTCAAAATCATGTACCCACTCGATAGGACAATCGATAGTATCGATAGTATCGATATCTCTTTCGCTGAAATAGTATCGGTTAACAGCAATACTATCGATAGTATCTATAGTTTCGATCGCTGCCAATTAATGAATAGTATCGATACTATCGATAATTTTGCTCTGTCGATACTGATATTTATTTCAATAGTATTGTCACGCCATGTATTCTACCACCCACTATGCCTGCTTACTGAGGGCAATACTATTGAAATAAATATCACTGTTGATAGAGCAGTATCGATACTATCTAGCGGGTACATGATTTTTCAACTATCGATAAACAATTGATGTTGGCCTATCGAGCGGCAACACTAACACACACTTGAGAGTCTAAAGAATGTGTCCTACACTTTATGTTCAGTTTCAGAAAGATTTTATCCTTTAAATGCAAACTTTTTAGTCATGAGACTCTTTTGTTTTAAACTAGAGGCTGTCCGCGATGTCATACGCATTTATCTCTATATCTTGACAAAAACATCTCAAAATAATATAGCGTATGTGTTATTCTGATATGTAAGCTACAATAATGCAAAGTTTTATCAAAATCCGTTCAGTCATTTTCGTGTGAAAGAGCAACAAACATCCATCCATCCATCGGCACAAACATTGTCATTTTTTAATATTAGTAGGATTCAAAATGAATTGGCTCCTGTGATTAGCTTCAGCTTTTTAAAAAATGTAATATATTTAGTTAATAGTCTTGTCAAACATTTTGAATATCATAGCATTGCACATATAAACCTAACCTAAGACACAGATGCACCATACATATTCATCAGATAATGCCCCACCAAGGAATAGAGTTCCAAGACTTAAACATTTGCTGGGAGATCTTTATTGTGAGTTACGGTAACCATGAATCAATGTATTTTATAAAATCCATAAAGCTTTGTGATTATGAATAATTATAACCATCTTGCTCGTGGAGCTTTAGCGTGCATTTGTTTCATTCTCATATATAGAGGGCTAACTTAGGCTGACTTTAAATTAGTGAACGATAGAAAAAGATGGGACCAAGTTCAAAATCACAAAAAAAATTGGTTCCCTACTATCAGCTGGTGCATTTTGTATGGGTAGTTCAAATTTTTTTTTAACGATTTCGACCTTGGTCCCATAGTAAAAGTTGTTTGTTATCCCGAGTACATGCATATCCTTTTCTGTCCTTCACTAATTTAAAGTCACCTTGTATTTAACAGCCAGGCTCTTGTCGGTGGAGTAATCACGATCTTTGCCTTTCTTCTGCCAACAATTTGCCTTTTTGACTTAGTTTTTTCTTTCATTTGAACGAAGTAGGAACGTCTTGGTCTTCGTCTTTCCTTCAATCAAAAAGTTCCCAAGGCAATGTCTATTGAGTATAATGTCAAACTTGAACAAACAATTTCTAGGTTTGCGTTAAGTATAAACGCTATCTACTAAGTACCTATTTTATTTTTTGGTACTTTAGGCATTTTTCCCTGTAATTCTTTAATGGAGTTACAGTACCAATAGTTACAATAACCCATGGTTACATTACGAGGTACAACCGTTTGAGCATCCCGTCCCGGTGCGCATACGCAAATCCGCGTCCTCATTAATTCCTTTGTGCGTCTCGCGGACGGATGCGACCATATTTCAAGATGGCCGACTCTTTTTATTTTACCGCCAAAAGATGTATGTTGTCGTCTTGTAAATTTTGTAATCTTTTTAATTTTTATAAAGCTAAAACCTTAATTATCCGGCTATTTTGTGCCAAAAAAGCAAACTAGGTTTTTTCTATACATTCTGTCTTAGACATGGATTTTCAAATGAAAATTTTCGGAAAAATGTTTCTTTTAACTTTTGATAACCACGGCTTCGCACACTTGGGATTTCCAAATCAAAATTTTTCGGCAAAATTTTTCTTTTTACTTTTACCCACGGCTTCGCACACTTGGGATTTTCGGAAAAATTGGAAACCTACAAAGGTTTAGAAACTTTATTAAAATTAAAAGAAAAGAAAAGTTATAATTTTGTCCATATAACAACTTTTATTTTTTACTTTGTCAACTTTAAATACTTATTCCTACCTCAAGAAATAATTGCTATCTTTCGTAAATACATACTTTAATTAACAATTAAATCTCGTAGAGTCCATTTCACGAAAGAAGTCCCCTAGCCGCGGCGCTGTATTTCACGTCAAAATTGATAAAGTTGCCATTTATGAGTACAACGTCTACCTATATTATGTTTATTTCACTTGTAATATCTTAAATATTATAATTTCCTGCATATTTCGACTGTTCTTGTCATTCCATGAGTAGGTTGATATGTATTTTGATAAAAATATCTACTTAGCTATATTTTTGTTATGTAAAAAGTGTATTTTTATTAAGATAACTAAGGAGTTTTCTACCTACTATCAGGGAAAAGGTCAGAAAATAGGGAAAATAGACCTGTCAAATTTAGTTCCACAAATATCCGGGGGACTTCTTTCGTGAAAAGCACTCTATGAGTTAATCTAAATGTCAGACAGTCTGTCACCAAGTATAACCTCCTCGGAGGGAGGTTCTTGTCGATCCTGCTTGCTGCTAACTAAAGTCTTTTGCTTTGGTTTTTTAAATAAAATTGTAGAGCAGAGTGGAAAGTCTACATTACTCTACCTACTTAAATATCGTTACAGGAAAACTTATATCTATACTACAAGCCGTCGGAAATATCTGTGCACCTGGCTTACTGTGCTGACGTTACGTCGTGCAACTTATTCTATCCACGTAAGGATACGCGAAAACGGGGAAAGCGCATTTCAGCGAAGGAATTAGGTAAGTAATTAAAAAACAAAATATTCTACTAAAACCTTTTTTTAAAGTATTAAATTATCCAAACAAAGGTAAAAAGCCTATTATGAATACAAGTGTGCTATTAATTGATACTAAAAAGCCGTATCTACGATGATCTATCCAGATGAAATGCCACTCCACAGATGGCAAAAAAGCTCATACAATCTGCTATCTCTTGATATAAAACTGAAATGTTATCGAAGATTTTTATACACATTGCGTGGTTAGCATGAATTATGGAATAAAGTACGAAGGTAAACACGTAATGTAATCAATATTACCCGATTGATACATCGATAACTTGAAGAATGAAGACCACTTTTTGCTTCACAGTATCAAGGCTTTCAAGACGACGAATTCCATCTCGTTCTTCCTTAAAGAAGCTTCGTAAGTGAGAGTAGGATGGAAAAGGTCACTGTTTGGAAGCCTTGTAACCGCGTAGCGTTCGCCGGCGACGCACGAGTGCATTCCAATTTCGAATTTTCATTCCTTTTTCAAAAAATGTCGCGTCAACGGAATTTTTATTAAAATGTAAAATGAAGTAAATTGCTTGCTTGAGTGGTTGTCTATGGATTGAAGTGCAGTTATGAATTGTGAGTGGATTGAGTGAAACTTGGAGTCTAACTGAAAGTTTCGCAGTGTTTCGTGAATTTTAGGAGCTTTTCTATACTTCTAAAGACGGTAAGAAATAATTTTCAATACTTATTTTTACTTTTTTAAATCTTAAAACAATATATTAGAGTACCTACCTAAGTATTAATCCCATTCTATTACCAACCTGCGTCTCCGTTTGACAATAATTTACTTATTTACTTACTAAAAAGCTCGACTTGTACAATGGCTGCTTAATTAACTAATGAAAATTCCTTTAAAAAAGTTAGGTAAGTACCTAATACTTATAATAAAAGTTAGTTAGAGACTTTTGCCCAGCTGTGGGACATGGCTTGCAGCACATGCTGTAAAAAGTAACTATAATACATATAAACTATACATATGTAACTAAGTAGTTATTTTGGAAGTAAACACCTATAGTTAGTTTTGTCAGGTCAGGACTCGCTTAAATGTTAGAAATAGGTATACCAGTTGTAGATAAGATAATCAAAGATAAATATCAATTAAACTACAAAACGCATTTTGTTTTTTAAAATCGAAAAATATTAGCTAAATATGACCATAGAGATTTTATGCGTCTGTAAGTAACACAGAAAACCTCTTATTTCATATCCCACAAGGAAACAAATCTGAAATTATAAATAGGTAATAAACAAGTGGTATTTCTTGGTACTTGGTACAGGACGGTGCAAGGCATTGCCTAAAGCGATCGATAGAACGGGTCACGTTTGAGTCATCCACACTGGATAGGTCACGACGTACTCCTATATGGCTTTATTTTGTCCCTAGGGTTGGAAATGTTGTAATAAAGTATTTTGTCTCGATTTAACCTGTCAAAAGACTGTGGGAGACGTTAGTTGTGTTATTGTTATGGTCGTTAATTGTCTATCAACACACATCCGGGCCGTGTTCGGGACGTGTCAGGGAAAAAAATAACATTCCATACATTTTCTATGGATTCGTTCACACACGTTGTCATGACGTATTGTTTTCCCTCCTGACGGGCCACGGCCCGGACACGTCCCGGGCACGGCCCTGATCTGTGTAGATAGACCTTAAGTGGTTAAATCTGTTTCGAGAATTTTCATTTGAAAATAGAATGCTAGCTCGAACGTTGCGATATCACAATGCACAAATTAATGATAACTACCTATAACCATAATCATAAAATGAATGATGAGTGTGGATGAAGCGAAAGAAGTATGTTTGAATCGTAGCAAGTGGAAGGAAGTGGTGTCTGTCTAACCCAATGGGAGAGAGACGTGACGGATATGTATGTATAACCATAAAAATCTGTGTTAAGCTATCTAAACACCAAAGCCGCCGGCATGCCGCCGGGCTAGGCCGGCGGCTTTACATCATACGAATGGCAGCTGTCAAAAATGCCGGCGGCTTTGGTGTGTAGATACCATTATGATGGCTTTGAATCGCAGCTAGGTTGGTAAAATAAAATAAAAAGAACAAACTGGCCAGAAGTGACGGAGATAGGGAAGCATGGAAGAATGCGGGGGAGACCATTGCCCAGCAGTGGTGGGACACAATAGACTACTAAAAAAATCGATTTATAAGTACCTATGTTAGCCAGCTACGAGTAGGTATATAGTTACAAACAGGGATACTCATAAAACCCTTCTGGTTCATAGAACAGGTGATAGAACGTGAAGCCTGACAAAAGCAGTTCAAGCTTGACTTGGTCGGCCTTTATAAGTCGGTAAAGATTTGGACTTTTTGTAAAGTATTATTACCTTCGTGCCTTTATCTTAGGCAATTAGTTTAAATTAATATGAAAATGGAAGGAAGTGGTCTCTGCTTACCCCAATGGGTGAGAGGCGTGACAGATATGTATGTATGTAATATGAAAAACAGTTTTTTTTAAACCGTGATAGTGAACCGTTTTTAGTAAGTAAGTTCGTTTAGTTTCCTAACGCTTTCAAAGTTACAAAGTTTTTGCTCTCAACGACATTCCCCGAGTAACGAATACACTAATAGTGCCTTAATAGGAGATCAGTATGAAATATGGGAAGTGTTATGATCGTGGTATGAAGCCTTAGAATGCCTTAGATGGTATGTTGGCTGATTATGAAACTGATAGTTATTTAGCTAGTGAGTTATTAGCGACATAAGAGTTTTAATTATATTCTTTTTTGTGTTAACTTGAGTAGAACATTACATCATACCGGTATAGTTTAGCAGTTCAATATAAAGAGAAAACTGACCTTAAGTTTCTTGCCGTTTCTACCTCTCAGATTTATACAGGTAGTGAAAAGGTAGCTAGGTTGTTTAAATAAGATTTAAAAAGGTGTAAATAATTAGTGTACTTAATAACCTAAGTATTTTGAATAAATTAAAATAAGTTTGAACCCTTTGATAATTACATTTAAGACAATTAACATTGTTTCCAGTAAATAAATATACACAATTTCACCTTAAATAAATACAATACAACACAATCAATACAAAGTTATTCTACTTACGCCCGTTATTAATAACCTATCCTGATCCGTTTTTACCAAATCGAGATTGAAAAAACAAAACACAATTGTCACTTGTGTACCAAAAACATGTCAAGAACACAATTGTGTTTTGTTTTTTCAATCTCGATTTGGTAAAAAACGGATCAGGATAGGTTATTAATAACGGGCGTTAATCATCTACTATATACATATTTACACATAGATAACCTCATAGATAATTTAGATTTTTTAAATATAACTAAATTACCTACTTAGAATGAACTTAGTTTTTTAACACCACCTGTTTGTTGATGTACCTATGTATATTAATTCAAACATTCTATATCAAATATTAAAAGATTAGAACCAAAAAGACCAAATTCACTTAAAAATCCCAGTTTCTCAACAATCTATAGCAACTTTCCCGTCTAAAAGGTTTTATAAAAGTAACAAGAAAGTGTCTGCGTGACCGCAACGTCCACGTAAACGGTTACAATAGTGCAATTACTGTGGTATCATGGACTATGGACTATGGTGGCCGATGCGGGACTCTCTAAGTTTTTCAGCCATTTATATAGGACGTTGTTTTCAATAGTTTTCAATCTCATACATACACATCCGTTACGTGTCTCTCCCGTCGTGGTAGACAGAGACTACTCTCAACTTACTAAGATCCAAACACACTTCTTTCACTTCATCCATTTTCATCAGTCGCTTATAGGCACGACGGTTTAGGGTTTAACTTGGCGTTTCTTTAAATAATCCCCGATATTAGTCTCACGCATTAGAATAGTCATCTTTCAGTTGCAGGCATTTAAACAGAACCCGTCATTTTAAAACAAACATCGGCAATCATCGGATTTCCGAATAAAAATGAAAACTCATAAAAAGATCTCAATCAGTAACTGAATTTCGAAGTCAATCCGAATTTGAAATAAGAACACATAGGGTAAACTTGCTTAATTCGTACCAGTTCGAGAAAATGTGCTGTAATTTTAAAACTAATAGATACAGACACTTTTTATGTATAAGTAATTTTAATTTGTTTCATTGCTCATTACTTTTATAAGAAATTTTAACTCAAATCTTATTAATTTCTGAGAAAAAAACAATTTAAAAAAGCATTAAAAAAGTACGATTTAGGATTATTGATCTTAAATCGTACTACTATATTCCTTTTCCATCATTGATTCTGATCACTGAGTGCATTAAAACACATTTTCTTCTAAATGTTCCTGGCATCATTTTCTGTGCCAGGTATCATTCTTACATTGCTTTATTTTCCTTTTTTTCTTTGTATCACAACAATTCTTTCTTTTGTAACGTTTTTCTTCTGGTTTGTTCTATTTTTTTTGAAGTACGATTTAAGCACATGCATGTGGTACGAAATAAGCGCAAGAGTCGAACTCATTTTAAATTTCCCACCAAAATAAATGACAACAACCATACCTACTTCATTACGTTAGACGAAAGCACAAATATATCTAATAATACATAACAAAACAATAAATCAGGTTATCACTACCTAGCTTGTATAATGTTCTTATGAAATATATAAAAATATTACGGTAAAAGTTGAACAATTCTTATTTTTTGAATAATTTTAACAAGAGCAGCCCACCGGCGGCGGCGGTAATTTTTTTGGTGGTAACATGGCCAACTGTTAGCTATATTTTTTGCCTAGAAGTGACGTTTCTAGCTATTACCAGAGTCGAGATATAGGCGAGGTACGAATTAAGCGCAGGTACGAATTAAGCAAGTTTACCCTAACCTTAGCTGTTTAGCAGCATTTACCTTCTTCGTTCAATCACTCAATAGTGTGTCTATTTGAATATCGTAATAGTTTTGTACTCATATGAAAGGTCACATGCGCATGCGTGAGGTCAAACTTCGAGCCAACAATACGAGCTTAGCTAATGATGATGGCTCTATTTGATGGTACTTTTTATTCAATTGTTGCCTCTAATCTTTTTACCAAGTATAGTTATGGATTGTTCTTTCTAATCTATCTAGAAGGATTGTGTGAAAGTTTACATTTTTTAAATGCTATAATTTCGAGGCTGATGGCTTAGGCTATAAAGTACCTAATACGTAATTCTTGAGGCGATTGATGAATGTGGATGAAGCGAAGGAGGTGTGTTTGGATGGTAGCAAGTGGAGGAAAGTGGTCTATGCCTACCCTGATGGGAAAGAAGCGTGACAGTTATGTAAGTAAGTAATTCTTTCACCTTGAGAAGTGATGTCATTACATTCCCATTCTAATCTGTGACTCTACCTTATTACATTTTTATTATTTTTAATTATAAGGATAAGATGGAGTAATCGCCATCGTTTATTCTGCCGACTAAAGGCCAAAACACACTGAATGCGCATGCGTAGACGTATGCGTACCTCTGAGTTGTAATGTAGGTATGGAACTGTCACCGCGAGCGTAACGTAGACGTACACGTCACCGTGACACGTAGTCACATCGGGTTACACCGTAACTAGGCGCGTGGCTTCGCCGTGCTTACGTCTACCTTACGCATCCGCATCCGGTGTGTTTCAGCCTTTACTTCTGAAGCAAATATCAAATTTTCGAACTTTAAACACATATATTTTCTCAACTAAGGTTGTACACCCAATCACGTCTCCCTCACTCCGTCTGACCACAACACGTTGAGCTAAATTGCAGCTTACTGCACATCGCGAGCAGTGTTGGTTTAATGTTTTACACTGCACTCAAATGTACGACTACTTGAAGTTGCTTATTGAACTACAATAATATCGTTCATTCTGTGTTCACTTATAGTATTTTGGTTATAGATAGGTAAGTACGTTATTAAACATATACTTACCTGTACGCGCCTAAATGTTAATAACAAAACTTTCTAAAAAACTTATCTTTTAAAATCTTTGTTAGAACCTCTCTACTATACTTATACCAAGAGTTGGTCGCTTAAATACTCGGTCGCGTATAACGCCAGAACAGACAAATGTATAGAAATCCACTCGGCCATTCTCACTCACTTTTACGAAAAATAAAGGAATAAACAGAATTTACGAGTATCTCAGTACCCCGAGGTAGAGTCACCGACAGTTTATAGTTTATGGTGATTCGAACGCAATCATTTGACGGCGAAACCGTTTGGTGAACGGTTTGTGAGTTTTGTACGCGGTTTACTGCCGGGTTTCAGTATTTGTGCATAAATATTTACTAACTCCAAATAAATCTTTATTTCGTAACAGATAATACAATACAAATATTCTTTATTGCACAAAAAGATATAAGGTACAGACACAAACAAGAATATAAGAAGCAACAGGCGGCCTTATTGCTAGGAAGCAATATCTTCCAGGCAACCTTAGGGTAGGAAATAGCGAGAAATAGGTAATAATGGTTGCGGATTGATAATTCACATAGCACTTGAAATATGACAACTTTTTAAAGCTAAATGCCAGATTCGCTACCACAGATTACTTAATAGTTACTACGTACGTACGTAGTAGGTACCTACCAGTTTTTCCCAGATAATAATCTATAAGTTTTGTCATGTCCGACATTGGCAGAATGCGCAATGATAGTTGCTACTAAAAAAAAAAGTTGGCTTTGACAGTTGAGTGATTTTGTACGAGATCAATTTTCCCGCTGGTTTTCATTTTCTTGCAATAAATAGTACTAAACAAATTATTATTATACTGCGGTACCTACCAGCAATCACTTGTCTATATAAGAGCAATAATTATAATTTCTTCTTTACTCTTTCCTGTTTTCAAGAACTTATTCATTTCTAAATTTCATTTCTTACTGTTTATAAGAATAGTAAAACTTGATTTGAAAAGAGCAACCTCACAGAGTTTCTTACTAGGTTTATCTGGGGGAAACAGCACCTTGCGAATCTAGCGCTAGCTTTAAAAAAATACCTATAGGTACATATAATAATGTAACGGTTTCAAGAGCATTTTTTGTGCCTATGAAATAAATATATTTTTGACTTTGACTAAACTTTTTATTCGGTCGTTAAAAATATTGTCCCCCTAGGGCTTATAATTTATTTTGTAACTTCTCAATTTATTTCAACAATGGATTGGAATTAGAAACTCTGCATTATTTACTGCTTTTGTTTCACAGAATTTCGCCCGCGGCTTTTTTTTGTTAGATTTACAACTCGTTATAAGCCTAAAAACGTTATAAGTTTGAACCATGGCTCGAAAGTAAGTTAGCCACAGATTAAGTTAATCCTTCTAATTTACCTATAAGTTTCAAAATTTGTTCATATGAATGGATGTGAAGGTGTTCGTTACTTTTCCACATGAAAACCACTACCTATGTAAGTTTAGACGCCAAATAATCTTAGAACAAGTAGCTATAGGTACCTACTCCTAATTGTTAAGTATAACCAAAATAAGAAAATAATGACAGAAACAACATTTAACAAACGCATTTTCATAACGAAATACGTAGGTACCTAAATAAAAAATCCTCATATTACATGAAATAAACGCAAGTAATTTGCATAGAGCCACTTAGAGCGAGCTCTTCAATGCATTTCGCCCCCCGGAGAGAAAACACTCCGATTTATTGTATACCTCCTTGCATTGTATGACCCCCTGGTACCAGTAACATGCTTTATTTCAATTCGCACTATTGTTCTACTTGACGTTTTTTGACTGCAATATGCTATGTAGGTATTATACAATATAAATAATGTCAAATGCTTGACTTGTGACGAGGCGTGACACGCGTGTCACATGAATGAATCCCTGATAAGTCCTGATAATCCCTGATAAACCCTGATAAGTTCTTAACTATTTCTAGATATAACATGTTTCATCTCAAATTAGTGATGGGTTATAGACTGAATAAATAAGTCAAACCAAGATTTTCAGAGATTCAGTTTTAATTTGGTTGTCGAACATAACAGAAAACAGCAAGGTGACGGACGTCATAAAAAAACCTGACACAACCATAAACACAACTTATCTATGTTTATAAAGCTAGCTCTAACAATTAGTAGTTAAAATTATAGAGACAGATAAGTAACGGATAGACCTAAGTTTCAGGTTTTATTTTTTAATATTTTTCTGGCGAATATCAAGTACCTAAGTACCTACTCTGTTGTGTTATGTAGGTATATAGCTATAATATCGTATTATATGGTCCTTTATACACACATCTTATTCGTGGTACCTAACCATTAAGGCAATTACACATAACCACACAGCAAATAGTAACTATTACATAATAGTAAATATATAAATACAACATTTTAAACGGATGTAAGTTTATCACCTGCCGTAAATGCACATGTTAGATAACGTAGGTTTAGAAATAAACACTAGAAAACTAGAATTAGGTAGTCAACTGTTTACTGGCCATAATTATTGTCATTTGCCGGCTGCAATATAAGTATTTACGCTCTATACTCAGATAGGTTATTTACTTATCTACGTGTTATTTTCAAATTGCAATATACCCATGAATATCTTTTAAAATTGTTTTTATAGGCCTTTACGCATTAATGGCTGAGACAAAAGAGCGAGATGGCGATTAATATGGGGTAGACAAAACCGCCAATCCAATCGCCCAACGCAATTATTGGCGTTTTCCCAAATGCACATCAAACTATGGAAATTGTTTAACTGCTAGTATCCACTCTGGAGAAAACTGCTACCTACCTTATAGTATCTACACACCAAAGCCGCCGGCTTATTTGACAGCTGTCATTCGTATGACGTAAAGCCGCCGGCCTAGCCCAGCGGCATGCCGGCGGCTCTGGTGTGTAGACAGCATTAGAGTTCTAGCGCTAGCTCTAAAAAAACAATAATATAAATGATATATAAAATAATTCTATAAAATAGTGCTAGTATTTATGAAATAAAGATTATTTGAGCTTGAGTTTAAAAAGTAATCATTTTGGCTGACATGGTTTCCGACCAGCTGTTCTTTTTCGTCAGTTTTCTTTTCTCCGAAGCTTGACATTTTGTTGTCGACAGCAGTTTAACTCAAGAATGGAATGCCGTTATCATGATATCGAGTATAGGCGATGTCAAAATGTGCTGTTTTTACTGCGTGTGGTCACGCTATATTGATTGTCCCCGTTCACTCGACCTACCTTATCTGTGGAACCGATAATCGGAAACGAAACTCAAGACAGAATGAGGCCAAATATAGAAAGATTTCTTTATTATAGATGAAATAACAAAAAACAAAAGACATAATTGTACGAGTATATGGAATACTAGAGTAGGCTTTGTACTTATCGTCATATCTTGGAAAATATTCATGATATCTCAAAATAATATAGCCTGTGTGTTATTCTGATGTGCAAGCTACAATATTGCTAAGTTTCATCAAAATCTGTTCATTGGTTTTTACGTGATGAAGTAACAAACATCCATCCATCGGCACAAACATTGACATTTATAAGATTAGAAGGATGAATATTGACTAATATGGAACTGAGGAATTTGATTTTGGAACCTATATTCGGTATTTCCATCTACAAACTAAATGCTGTCTACACACCAAAGCCGCCGGCGTTTGCGTCATACGAATGGCAGCTGTCAAAAAAGCCGGCGGCTGTGGTGTGTAGATACCATTATACAATCTTTAGACAGAGACATAATTTACGTGTAGCAAGCGTGATCTTTTCCATTTCACCTCCGTCTTGGCAATGTCGAACGGTAAACAAGTAAAACTTGCTACTTGCAAACAATGTTCCGAGTTAAACGGTTACTTACGCCATTCGTCACGGGTTTTCTACTCAAATTGGAAGCTTATGGCAGGTTGATGGCAAGTGACATTTCTTGTGGCAATTAAATTAGCTGGAGAATTGATTAGACTGTGATTTTTAAGGTTAGGAGGAAAATGCTGCTTTTTCGAATTAAGGATAAAAAAAATATTGTTGTTTTATTCGTGAATAATTTGATTTTATGTTGATTTCGTTAATTGAAAAGAACTTAGTTACCTACATCTCAAACACATCAGTCTCATAATAAAAGGCCGACTTTTACGCTAGATACAAAGAATATAAAGAAGATATAGGTGGTGTTGTATTAAGAAGTCAAATTGTGGACAGAAGAAAGGCAAAGATAACGATTACTCAACTGATAATATCTACTAATTAAGGAACAAAGAATATGTCGCTTTTTCCCTTTGTTTAAACTCTTTTCTATACTTCTGTTTATAAACTATTTTGTGTTTTTACTTAATTTTTTGTTATATTTTAATTTCATAGATGGCGTTACATGTAAGCTAAAACTCGGTATTGTTGTGTCTTTACGTTATGTGTATAGCTAAATTTTGGGTACCAATTACAAGTACAAAACTTGAAGTCAGAGTTTCATTTAGTGCCTTGGAAATATAAACCCTTTTACCACAGATAACTAAATACATAGTTACCTTTTACCGTCTCTGGGCAAAGCAGCTTATCTTTTCTCGCGGGAACTATGAAGGAGGCTCAATGTATCCCAACATTTCCACTCTTATAAAATCCATATTAATCTGCTATCAAAGATCATCTCACATATACTCATAAATGTAACTAAAACGCCAAATATTTCGGTAAACAGTACACGTGGGCGTAAAAACTGGTAAATACCGGATACAACGCTTTCAAACCCACACGGGTGGTCTCCAGTTTATTGTTTAAACAGAATAATGTGACATTTCTATGGTTTACCTATTTTGGTGCAAGATTAATGGGGTTTGGGGAGTTATCAAATAAATAGTACCTACATACATAGTAGAGTGCCTTTCATCATCATTTTTAAGAGCTTCGCTCTTGTCGGTGGAGTCTGCGCCACTCTGTTCTATTTTCTGCCGTCCTTTTGAGTACCTGATACGACACAACTTCTATCCCCTCTTTCATTTGATCTATGTAAGTTCTTCGTGGTCTCCCTCTCTTCCGTTTTCCTTCTACTTTTCCTTCCAAGTGCCTTTAAGCCGTTGTTATTGTGTCAACTTATGGATGTCTACTGCTGGACAAAAGTCTCTACCAAGGACCGGTCCCGCGCTTATCGCATCATCATCAATTTTAAGAGTTAGTGGAAGACTAATCCCTGATCCCCAAGTCTGCAAATTTAAAATAGCCTCAGTTGTGTGTCGGCAGAGTGACAATGTCATTGTTGACACATTTTGTGGTCTGCTAAACAATAGCTTACAGGCTGCATAGTCTCTGATCTCTGCCTGTTTAGAATGGACGAATTAAAAAACAACAACAAATGGCTTACTGATTGCCTTTGAGTATATACGTAGAATATATAAGGAGGTGCCATACCGTCTGGATCTGCGTGCCTGATCTGGCGCAAAATGGCTACCTTTTTGTATGGAATTTCTTATCGTTTGACAGATCATCTACCAAGAAAACTATGAGAAACTTGTGCCAACCTTGGCACGCTGTCATAAACTCATTTATATATGTGAAAAAAAAATGGGGCCACTCCTTATATTCCTTCCTCATTGCTGATTGCGACCAAATGCGTCAAAAAATAACATTGGCACTCTGCTGACACACAACTGAGGCGATTTTAAATGAGCAGACTTGGGCCCCTGGCGTCTCAGTCACTAACATAAAGACTTCAAGTGTTTGTTATAACTAATTGGATAAGCTTACACAACTAGATTCAAGCTAGAACCCATAAAATGTGAAAGTGGTTTACGAGAAGTCTAGATTGACTGATATTGATAGGCACTCGCTTGCAAACCTTGGTGGGACAGACTGGTGAAATTGCGTTTGTAGGAAAGTACTACAGGGACTTACTTTCCCAATTTAATTCCGATTATAAACAGAAATAAGAAACTACAGGAATAAGTTTCTGGATATGATAAGAAACATTTCTGGATGGCGCAGATTTTTCAATCGGACAACAGTTTTGTCGGGCTCGTCTGCTAATTTAAAAAAGCCTCAGTTGTGTGTTGGCAGAGTGTCAATGGCATTTTTGACAGATTTGGTATTCTGCTTATTATTGGCTGATTGCGACCAAATATGTCAAAAAATGACATTGACAATCTCATTGAAACTCTGCCGACATACAACTGTAAACTATTGTAAATTAGCAGAGTTGGGCCCCTATACGTAGATGTATGCAAGTGCGCATAGTATGACAATTGGCGTTTGTGACGATTTGTAATGTAGTAATCCTACTAAGCGGCCGCAAAACCTCTTTAATGCTATCTACACATCAAAGCCGCCGGCTTTTTTGACAGCCGCCATTCGTATGACGTAAAGCCGCCAGCCTAGCCCGGCGGCTTTGGTGTGTAGATAACATAATACGTAAGAACGCAAATTCTAACAGTGCTTCATATTACAGACACTTTTCCGACAAGAGCCTGGCTTGTTTTATGATGATGAACCCATAATACTTACCTGCCTCCCCTGCCTGTTATTATAGCTTACAAACACAAATATAGTAGACGTAGACAAGACGTCATCTCGCAGGACATAAATACTCGCAGCTACAACTCAAAACACGATAAATTTCAGTAAATAAATATCGATCTAAAGTTAGTGCGGCTGTTAGATAAGCGGAAGGCGGATTTGGACTGCATAAATAATAAACGATTGAGTAAAAAACTGGCCAAGTGCGAGTCGGACTCGCGCGTGAAGGGTTACGTACCATTCACTAGGTTAAAAATAGCCTAATAATAATCTCTACCACTACCCATTATTGATATCGAGTGAAAAATGGCAAAAAAACCACGTTTGTTGAATGGAAGCCGTACTTAATTACTTATTATTCTTATTTTAATTTTTAGTATTTGTTGTTATAGCGGCTACGGTAATACAACATTAGTGAATATTTCAAAGCTCTAGCTATAACGATTTATGAGATACAGCCTGGTGACAAACGGACAGACAGACGGAAAAATCAAATACATTTCATTTTCATTTTTTAACCTTTAACAGCAATATAACGTCATCCAAGAAGAAATGTGCGTATTGTGATTAAAGCTATATATTCGCCAATTTCCTAGCCCCATGACAGTGTAACCGAATCTCTCACAGTCGTGGGTTACCTTTAAAGGCATTACCTCACCAGGATAGAACCTGCCTTTTAAGGCTGCCAGCTTTTGTTGGCCGTAATTGAATCCGATATTAAAACCGCGCGCGGAATATTATAACAGAATCCTTTTGTGAAACTGTTTAAATATGGAATAATGTGTGAGATTCACAGAGACTAGTTCCATCTTATGCTTAAGAAAGCCTGCTGTATGGTACATTGCATAACTAATCTAGTAGGTATAGCTTTAGTTTTTTTTAACAACTTGCTTATATATATGTATTTAGGTACCCATATCAAGTAGAGACAAAAAGTAACGTCCAAAAAGTATACAAATGTTAGACATTTTGAATCCATTTACATGTTTTCGAATTAAATTAAATAAAGAAACATTTTCCCCCTTATTACAAAACAAGTTTTAAAGATAGTCCTAGGACTAATGTAATTTTTTGACATGTTGTCTATAGCCGAAACGTCATTTATCTGAGTTTATTCTAGGACTAGAAATAAAACTCGTTTTGTAATGGGGGTTTAGGTTTTAAAGTTTTTAAATTTTTGAGTTACGTTATGTTTTTAAGTTTAAGTATATGCCAATTTTTGTATGCGGCCATTTGTAAAACAGATTTCGAGAATACGAAAACATAGTAAATATAATTTAATTCCATGAGAATACGCGCGTATTGACCAGGTGAACAGCCTTCAAAGATGTAAAGATAAGATCAATCAAGAAACAGGTAGAATTACAACATACAACAATTAGATATGATAAGTTATCTCGTTAATATTCAAGTTTGCACCCATTTTGATGAATTGAAGGACCAAATCACGCTCGAGTAATATAGGGTCTTGAGATACGCCTTTATGCTATCTACACATCAAATCCGCCGGTATACCGCCGGGCTAGGCAGGCGGCTTTACGTCACACGAATGGCAGCTGTCAAAAAAGCCGGCGGCTTTGGTTTGTAGATAAGTACCATTAGCCCAAATAACCTTATACACATTCAGGCTTTATGTGAATTAACGAATTTACCAGAAAAACGTCTCAAAAATTGTTAAGTCATTGACAAAATCTAATAGGTTTCTAACAAACTGATACTTATCTCAAAATATTAGACATAAAAGAATATACTTACTCGTAAAAGCTATTATGTAAAAAAAAAAACTAAGCGATTTTTTTCTCATATCCCAAGTTCGCGAGTGGGCGTCGCCGGCGCACATAAATGAATCGAAACGTTGCGTAACTCTATTACTGATTGGACACGATTAAAAGCAAAGAAATAATGGACCGTCAGAAATTTTGATTCATAGAAATATCTGATGTTGTAGGCCGGAAACTAATCTTTGTATTTTAATGTTAAGTTGGTTAAGTGTGTGTAACTCAAACGGGAATTTGTTTAAATAAAAATCAAAGGAAACACTAGGCTATAATTAAAATAGAAATTTTCGTTTTTCCAAAATAACTGAAAGGTTTTATACCTATAGGTAACGACTTTGCTTTACACAGTATGGTGTCACATTAGGTAGAAAAAACATTGAGTGACGTCAGTGACGTATAATTTGATGTCCTTAGAAAACAAGGTCCGTTTCTATTCTACAATTTAAATAACACGCGAAAACAGTTTATAGACCGTCTTGAAGAAAGGAAAGAAAAAGATCACAGTTACAGATTACATTAGATTTTTCTGGCAACACAGCAAAACATTCAAGTATTTCAAACTAAAAATTAACAAAGTCATCTAACTGATGATAAAAATGATTACAATTTAAGATAAAACCTTCTTTTTAATATTTTGACTGGACTTTTGTGTAATCTTATCTTGAATCTTTGAACGCGCCGACTTGAACCAGTTTTAAATGGGAGACATTCCTCAAATTAGCAAACTAAGTAAACGAACGGATGTTGTTATGTTAAATAATCAATTAAAATGAGATTTTATTAGTTTTACCAACGATTTGCGAATATCCCGTTTTGTTGGTATCATCTGTTTTAATATTATAGTCAGTTTTGTGAACGAGTTTTGTATGATTTTATAATTTCGTCAATTTCGTTTATTTTGCATAGAATTAATGCATTAGGCTTCTATGTACTAGTATTTAGGCCATAACTTAGTATTTTTCTTTAAGTGAAGTTAATTGTACCATTATGGTCTATCTACATACATCCGGGCCGTGTCCGGGACGTGTCAGGGAAAAAATTTCATTCCATACACTTTCTATGGATTCGTTCACACACGTTGTCATGACGACGACGTATTTTTTCCCTCCTGACGGGCCACGGCCCGGCACGTCCCGGGCACGGCCCAGATTTGTGTAGATAGACCTTAATTTTACATATTATTATAGTTATAAATAAATACATAACATAGGTACATTTTATACAAGCACCAAGACTTAAACATCTCTATAATACATCACAGGCTGTGATTCTGTGCTGTGATTCACAGCAAATGTTTGTCTCTATACAGGGTGTAACAGAAAGGGGGTATAATGCCGAAACACAGCGATAGTCCTCATGAAACTGAACAACTTTCCCCAAGAAACATGGGGTCGTAACTCGAAAAAAAAAATGCGCCTCCCCATACAAAATGTCCGATCAGCTGATCGAGTAAGTATGGGCGATCCAAGAATTTTTTTCGATTTACGACCCATGTTCATTGGGGAAAGTCGTTCAGTTTCATGAGGACTATCGCTGTGTTTCAGCATTATACAACCTTTCTGTTACACCCAGTATAAATCGAATAAACAACCTGAACATGGCAAGAAGTGGTTAGTTAAATAATTAAACCTAATAGATATTTACCCGACGAACCAGTCAGTCTCATCCTATTCGAAAGCCTAGATTACTGTGATGAGGTATGAGTAACAATCAATCAGCGTAGTTCTTAGCGCCTCGTTACAAGTGTAGCTATTTGCAATGCTGTAACAGCTAGTTAGAGGTAATGAGGCCTTCCAACTAATCGTCTGTTAAAGTGATTGTACATCATTAGACTGTCAAAGGGTTGTCTGGGACTGGTCAGTTGGCTGGGTTGGTAGTGCTTGCCATGCCGCAAGTCTGCTGCTATGTGCAGTTATGCTTAATGTAGTAGATAAGTAATTAGGAGGGTCAAACACAAAAGCTTCAAGCACAAGTTTTTCTGTAACATTAGTGTAAGATCTTATTTGAAAATAATAGGTAGTTTAAAAAAACTAAAACACGCTTTAGCTCGCATTAAACATTCTCCATCATCAGATCAGTTCGAAAGTACCATAATATTGTATTGTCATTCATCCTGGGTGGAAGTGGGTCAAATTAAGAATCCAAGATTTGTTTACATACATAGCTATTTACAAGTGAAGCTAATATTAAGCATGTAATAGAACTTTTCCCTTTAGTTGCAGAAACCTCATTAACTAAAGTATCCGTTAAATAGTTTCCTTTCTTCTCCTAATTTTTGACAGTGACAGCTATAGGTGTAATGGAACTGATTGTCAAATGCTTTGTGTATAGAAAATATAAGGAGGTGCCATACCGTCTGGATCTGCGTGCCTGGTCTGGCGCAACATGGTTACCTTTTTATATGGAATTTCTTATTGTTTGACAGGTCATCTACCAAGAAAACTATGAAAAACTAGCGCCAACCTTGGCACGCTGTCATAAACTCATTTGTACTTATATGAAAAAAACATGGGGCCACTCCTTATATTCCTTCCTTATGGCTCAAATGAGTGAGGCATCTTTTTCTCTCTCAATATACTCCTCTGTAAATGAAACTCTTGAAAATCCACTAGTTATTTTACTCTGGCAATGTAACAAATTGCACATTTAGTGGTACTTTGTGTCTGAGAGACTTCTCCAATATCATTACATTTTACGAGTGCATTTCAATTGATACGAGTTAACGGGAATGTTGCGTACTTCGCGGGGATTCGATTGAGATATCATATTTATTAAATTAATTGTATAAATGAGGTCTTAAGAGAATATTGTTTGATAACTAGATGTTGAATGTAGAAAACTGTTTAGGAAATTTAAAGGTTTTAATATAGGTATAATTTTAGGTTGTTAATGATCTCATAGATAATTAACAATGATTTACTTAGGTATACTGTAATATGGGTCCGGATGTACTTAGTCTACGAAATGAAATTATTGACACTGTCTAGCAAAATCGTTATTACACTATTTCGATTAATAGTTGTTTACAGTTAAAATGAGCAATGCTGAATAACTTTTCGTAGCTATAGTGATAATACTCGTAATATTTAGAATTTTTTACAACTACTTTTTAATGATATTCGATCAAGATAAAATGGCATCGAACATATTTTTATGGAGCCTGGTATAGTATAGAAAAGGTATAAAAATGCCAATTAGGTTGGATGCTCTTTTAGCATATCTAAGCTTAGCCGATAAATATCAAGAATTCATAAATTCCACAGCTATTAAGCAGTCTTATCTTTTATAACCATAAACTTATTCCTACGTCTTAATACTGTGTTTCAACTCAAAACTGGTTTTAAAACCCCTATTGTTTTCGTTTTCTTCCGCGAAAGCGTTCTTCGAGATATTTTCCTCGTAAATTAACTTTTAACGACCATTTCGATATCCGTTGCCTGGTTACTACGGTTGTATGATGTTAATAAAGAGGGGTAAGGAGCAATGGAGAGGTTGCAATGTATTATTGTGGTGTAATGTGTCGGAATGTGGTAGAGATATAGCCTGAGGGTAGACAGCTTGCCCGTCTTACCTGGGACAAGTACTGCGTTGGGTTTAAGTGAGGCACTTAAGCGGAGGTTTCGAATTCATACATAAATACATACATATCCGTCACGCCTCTCTCCCATTGGGGTAGGCAGAGACCACTTCCTTTTTTTTTCATTTTCATTTTGCATTTTGAATTCTTTATTGATATAGATATTTTCTTGTAAATTGTCATTATTTTGAGTTATTTATTCCCTACGCCCCCCTGACAATGTCACTCTAGTGCCAATAGATCCTTATAGCACTCGTCGATTGCTGGAGCTATATGGCATTCCTGATGCCACGTATTACGATTTTCAGTTGTTTTTCTTCAATCACTGACAGCAGCGCCCTTCCGTCTTGCGTTTTCTATATCAAACGTCAAAATGCAAATCGATCCAAGCTCATGCGTGAAAGCAATCTACCCACTTCCCATCAGCTCGTGGAAGTCCACTGCTGGACAAAAGCTTCACGTTCACACTCAACGCCAAGCCCCCACCTTATTAAGGACGTTCCACGGATTCTTGCCGAAGGACATCGAAGGAATGCATCAACGTTATAGGCAGTTGTTTGACTGCACTTACAATGACAGACTGCATGCGTTGCGTATGCAATTTGTATGCAACTGCGTTTGGCTGCGGAAAATTGGCTGTTTAAAAACTTTACAAGAATGTGGAATCCAGAGTTTGAAGGATTAAAATTCTTTCTATTTTTTAGTTAGGTCTAAATGAAAAATGCTTCACCTTAAAGCCTTAAAGTCTAACTCTTAAATGTGATGAAGATGATGACTTTCTTTAACGAATAAACATGGTGTTTTCTTCCAAAAATTTGTGATTAAAAAAGGTGTTTGTTTCCTATATAGCCTTACAGCGCTACAATCTAATTAGATTAGGCTGCACTTTCATATGTAATATTTAATTGAATTCAATTAACTACTTAAATATTTTAATATCTTAACTTCAGTTATATTATCAAAACAAAACGAAGATTGCATTTAAAATCTAGCTAAGATCAGTTTCTAAAAGTAGTTACCTAGGACTAATAGTTAGATATATTTTTAATGAGCCTATTTCGTCCCACTGCTGGGCAAAAGCCTCTCTCATACCTCTCCAAACACTCCTGTTATTAGCTGGTACCCACCAATCTTCCCTGAATGAGCGTAGGTCGTCACTCTATCGTTTTTTTGGGCCTACTTCGGCGACATTGGCCGTCAGGCACTCAGTTAGATATTTTTACGCATATTGACCGTGTGGGAAATGTCTCCCAATATTTATTTATATTTTACGCAGCACCTATAAAATAAATAATCGTATAATTTGAAAGCTGTAGTAGTAATTTTGTAGGTAAATAAATAGTGTTTCATTGATCAGTCTTGTAAACCACCTGCCCATTCATAATTCTTATTAGTCCTATAATACCATATATTGATCATAAATCAGCATAATATTAACTTATGAATAGAAATAAAAGTATTCTTTAAAAACTAGTTTTTTATATAGAAAATGGGAAATGAAACGATATTTTTATTTAAATTCATAATTGTAATAGAGCAAGGTATTTTTATTTTATTGTTATAGCGTTGGGAGAGAACGTTTATTGAAAAAGTTGATAACCAATAAATAAAATTAACTTAGTTAAATATTACGTTGGTAGTACTTAAATATTTATACATACTTACATATATAATCCTATTATTATTATAAATGTCAATGTTTGAGCCGATGGATAGATGGATGTTTGTTACCTCATCACGTAAAAACCACTGAATAGATTTGGATGAAATTTGGCAAAATTGTAGCTTGCATATCAGAATAACACATTAGGCTATATTATATTGAGATATCATGTTTTTCTTCCAAGATATGATGATAAATGCGTTCGAAGTCGCGGGCAGCCTCTAATATTTTTTTTTACCCACGACGGAACGGAGCACGTTTAAAGGTTAAAAATATTTTTGTTTTTATAAACACCTTTCTTCTTCCTTCCTTTTTTCTTTTTTTTCTTCTTTCCTTTTTTTCTTCTTTTTTTTCTTTTTCTTTTTTCTTCTTTTTTTTTTCCTTTCTTCTTTTTTTTTTTTTTTCTTTCCTTTTTTTTTAAGTCGCCTTTGTGCATTCAGCTAATGTATTGAAGTAAAGCTTCCAATAAACTACTTAAATATAGTTTACTAAACACATCATACAAACACCCTCACAGTAATGTTTGTCTATAGTGGAAATCCTGTCCTGGGGGTAATTCATAAAAACAATTAGATACATATTCATCCTCAGCAGTAGAATATACAATAACGAGGTGCCACACCGTCTGGATCTGCGTGCCTGGTCTGGCACAAAATGGCTACCTTTTTGTATGGAATTTCTTATCGTTTGACAGGTCATCTACCAAGAAAACTATGAAAAACTTGCGCCAACGTTGACACGCTTTCATAACCTCATTTGTATATGAAGAAATAAATGTGGCACCTTCTTATATATTCTATACTCAAAGATCAGCAGCAATAGAACGTCCACTGCTGATGTAAAACTAACAACTTTCTCAAAAATAACAGAAAGAATTCTAACACGGAAGGTCAATTAGAATGAAATTAGCAACATTACATAAGAAAACGTCAAATTCAAGTGAATTACACGACATCGATTTATATTTAATGCAAATGAAGCTAATTCCAAGTGAGTTTCTAACTACTCGCCACTTTCTGTGATTTATTGCTCGCATTTACATACAAACTGTTTGTAACTCATCTTGGAGTTTAGTATTCATTAATTTATTAGTTAAACTAGGTGTATTTATTAAGTTACTAAAATACGTTTTAAAGATTATTGAAGCCGCCTGTGACTTCGAAAGCATTAATCGTCATATCTTGTAAAAAAATCATGGTATCTTAAATTAATATAGCCTATGTGTTATTCTGATGTATAAGCTACAATATTGTCAAGTTTCATCAAGATCTGTTTAGTAGTTTTTGCGTGAAAGAGTAACAAACAATCCTCATTCCTCATAAAATATACCTATCTGTCCATAGGCACAAACATTGACATTTATAAATTGGTAGGATAGGATTTAGCCTGGCTTGTCAAAAACAATGTTAAAACTAGAATTTTATCTACCTACTTACATACATACATACTTACCTTACCTAAAAAAACACTTAAATAACTCACAAAGAAGCCGCTCGAAGCAGATTCATCCAAATTAAATTATTATTAGCTATAAAAAAGTTTCCGGACCGATCGTGTTCTAATTATGTATTATTATTATTATATATCGTGACTTTACAATAGTGCGTGTAATAAAGTATTCGATACTATTATTATGTAGATAATATGAAAGGTTGTGGATTGATAACTAGGTACCTACGTATTTGTGTGGGAAATGTAGAACACTCGTACTTAGTGGCTGCCGAGTTATTAATTAATTATATTTTAGAGAGTTTTAGTGTGTTTGTATCGCAGCAAAGGGAAGTGGTCTCTTCCTATCCCAATGGGAGAGAGATGTAATGGATATGTATGTATGTAAGAGGGTCACTCTTGTCGGCGAAGTTTACGCCAATCTGCTCTATATCCTGCCGTACGTTTGAGCACCTGACATGACATAATTTCAGGATAGGTTATCGTAGGTACTACTCATATGTTAGAAGAAATAAATAATAAGTACCTACCTAAGTACATGTAAATAATACAGCCTCTGTCCTCAACATCTAGTGGTATCTTCCTACACACCAAAGCCGCCGGCTTTTTTGACAGCTGCCATTCGTATGACGTAAAGACGCCGGCCTAGCCCAGCGGCGGCATGCCGGCGGCTTTGGTGTGTAGACAGCATTATGTACTTACTATAAATTTTATCAAGTACCAAGTTCACTACTACTACAAAGTTTAAACCTGAAATATATGTCTTACTTAAACCACTTTAATTTTAATGCTCACTCGCATCTCAATCCTAATTTATTGTCGCCGAGAGCCGATTCATAAATCAACTGCTTTGGAGATTATTTTCTTTTTATCTATTCTTTTTTTTCTTTTCGTGATTGATAATATCGCCAGCCAGTTATATCTTATTGAATTATAACATTCAAAGAGTTTATATATCTAATCTTATTGTTTATGCTCATTGTTGTCACCTTAGAGGTTGTCATTTGTTGTTCAAACTTGTTGTGCATTCAGTTGTTTTTCTTTATATATCTACTTAAGTACCTACATAAATAGATATATAAAGGAAAACAACTGAGTGCATTAATGTACCTACCTACCTAGGAAGGTATATTAATACATCTGTACCTATTATAAATAACTGTTATTTTGCTGCTTATACATCAGAATAACACATCGGCTATACTATTTTAAGATATTGTGTAAGTTTTTCAAGATATGACCATAAATACCTAACAACGAAGTCGCGGGAAGTATTTTTTTTATATTTTCAGACAACGAGGAAGGAATATAAAGAGTGGCCTCATGTTTTTTTTCATACACAAATGAGTTTATGACAGCGTGCCAAGTTGCTCCAAGTTTTTCATAGTTTTCTTGGTAGATGACCTGTCAAACGATAAGAAATACCATACAAAAAGGTAGCCATTTTGCGCCAGACCATGCACGCAGATCCAGACGGTTTGGCACCTCCTTATAATATATTCTATACTCAAAGTTTTCAGAGACCACATTTGACACATGTCATGTCATGACATGTCAAAGCCTAGTTATTTTTCCACCGTTAAACAAAAGCAGGTGTCTTAACGGTTGTTCTAGCAACCATTAATCTTTAAACAAACCTAACAATTATTTACTACTAGGTAATTTATTGTGCCAATAAACAGCTATATTACATGCTAAACGGTTTGTATGGGAACGGTTGTATGTATGTTTGTATGTACAAGAGTGTTATGGTGTCGTGGGATCTTAGATAACACTTTTGTTTTGGCCTAGAAATTGTTATGAAGGTTGCTGCCTGTTATTTTATTTGCTGCCAGTTAAAAATATGTAAAATACTAACATAACTCCATGAAAATAATCAGAATAAACTTCGATAATGGAGACTTATTAAATAAGCGATTAAAACGCTTCTCTATTCAGTTTGCTTAAATACGTTTAATTATTACGACTAGGTACTTAGGTTAAACAAGTCATGAAATTTAACGCAAGAAATGCGATACTTTTGTGGCTTCGCCCGTACCCGTAGGTCCTAGTACTGAGCATAAAAAAACAATAGACAATCAAACAACTCACGAAAACATGCATTAGACCCAAAACACACGGTGAAACGCAAATGCAACGCAACTGAAACTGCTAGTTACTTTTGAGTTGCATCGCAGTTTCTGCTATAGACTTCCTTAGAAAACCACACACGACGCAACTAGTTTGAAACGTTTCGTTTCAGTTGCGTTGCAGTTGCGTTCGACCGTATGTTTTGGCGCTTAAAAAACCGGAATGCCCATTTTAGGCCAATCTTCACACCGAAACAAATTCAAAAGCAATAGACAGTCCGATTTTATCTAAATTTTCCTTCACACGTCCACGATAAAGCTCCATTAACAAGAAAAGAAAGGCATTTAGTTGCGCGTACGCAGTTTAATTACAAATATACAAATCGCCGGAACAAAGGGTTCCCACAAACTTTGTTCGCGGTGGAGCTTCGGAAATAATGGCAAAGAGTACTCAGAACTATAGAAGGGACAGATTAGTTTCATTTTACATTTGTTTTACGTAAAGTTTGAAGCTCTTGTGAAGTTTGTGAAAGAGTAGCTAAGCATTTTTGTGAAGCTTGATTTGATTTTGCGCTAAATATAGTCGTACGATAAAAAAGTGGATCCGAGACACGACAAGTGTGTAGTTTAATTAAGTCACTTCGATTTCGATGCTAAGCGAAACTTACATGGCACTTTTGCTAAGGGATTTTGCCGACAATGATTCGATATCTCGCCTAGAATCTAGAAACAGATGATCTAGACATTCTAGATGGTTTGAAGCTACAATTGCATCAATAGGTACACTGATACATCTTCAAAAGAAAACATCAGTTAGGTAGAGTAAAGAAGCGATTATGATTTGTCCCTTCTGCGAGCTACTTTAAAGCAATAACGGTTTCGATGATATCTCGATGCAGTGTGATAACTTGATAATCTGAACATTTTCTAAAAGAATCGTTGTTTTGGGAATTCTACTAACAGCCAGTAATTTATAAAATTCGGAATAATTTTGTATTTAGTTTACTGTTATTTTGTTTTGGACTCGATAATCGTCCATGTTTTTCATTGTTTAATGTCGACATTGCGTTGATGCAATACGAGATCATGCAAATAAGGATACAGTAGTGAATAATGTAAATATGCTTTAAGCTTCAGGCCCTTTCCAAGAACATGACCTACTCAGAAAATTGACTAGGTACCTACATACTATCCCTAATGAAATCCATAGACAATGACCTAGGCTTCAAAGGGCTTCAAAGCTTTATGACACTTCGCTATTTATTCATAAAATATTTTTTATACAATACAATACATATGTTCTTTATTGCACAAAAGATATAAGGTACAGACACAAACAAGAATATAAGAAGCAACAGGCGGCCTTATTGCTAGGTAGCAATATCTTCCAGGCAACCTATGAAAACCTAACCTAACCTTTATGAACTTCATTAGTCAACTTTTAGCATATAACGTATGTTTAAGTACTGCTTTTAGGTTCTAACATATTTATAGGTACTTAAAGCACGTGTAGATAACCCAAAGTCCATCTGTTCTACATGCCCATCACCCACATCCAAAAACAACCAAAAAAATCAGGTTACAGTATAACAATTACACAATTAACATGTATCATATGATCCGCTGGTTCTATCGTGACAGCTTTCCAATCCCCCCTCGCCCCCCGCTGGTGTAACGGTGTGCGCACGCGTCGAAACGAGACCGCTTTTTGTTTGCCCAATTACTGTGAAAAGTGACAACTTTTACAACATTTCACACTTCGCGTGAGAGTTTGTTGGTATTTAAAAATGGAGTTTTGAGTTATGTTATCTTTAATTTCATTAAAAATAGTCTGATATTTGAAAACCAGGAGCCAAAGTCTGCTAATTTGCAAAAGCCTCAGTTTTTTTGTGTGTCGGCAAAGTGTCAATGTAATTTTTTGACACATTTGGTTGCAATCAGTGTAAGCCATTGTTTAGCAGAATACCAAATGTGTCAAAAAATGCCATTGACACCCTGCCGACACACAACTGAGGCTATTTTTATATAAGCAAACTTGGGCCCCTGGCATCATAATCTAATTGGCATTTTACCTTTTGGCAGTAGGTAGTTAAAGTACGAAGACGATGTAAAACCTAAAAACTGTATTAAGGTACCAATTTTGTTGCGTTTTGTTGTATGTTGTACTTGTACCATATTTTAAAAGTACGAATGAATATGAATAACAAAATAAACTAAACGCGATACTGCAAAGAGTGGAATTCCATCTTGCATAGTAACATGGAGCTAATTCTGGTCAATGCAAGCACTGCAACGAGTTCTTAGTAGGTACCTAATATCAGTATTAAACAGGGAGTTGTTTTATTAGAAATCAAGGAAAGATTTATCTATGAAAGCGAACAAGTTTGCCCAAAAACATGGTAAATAATCTGATCGAGCAAATTGAATGAAAAGTTCAAGTTTTTCAAATTAGACCTTTCTTTGGGGGGAAGTTTTTTCAGCATCTAAGGAAAGATTACGTCCCTTAAAACTATAGAGTCCATACAGAGAAAATACACCTTGTATACCTGCAGCTAGCATTAGTTCTGGAACCAGCACTAGTCTAACGCCGTTCCCTATCTTCTATCTATCTCTGGTTTTTGCCTTACTGGTGACAGAAATAGTGATCTGTCTTGGAATTTTTCGTCTCTATAAACCTACCGCTGTCAAAAAATTTATGGGATTCTTCTGAAGGATACATCAAAAGTGACAGCTACGTGACGGTTAAGTACTGCTTGTCTCGGATAACTACCTGTGTTTGAATATTGGGAGAGGCTGTAAGTAATCAGGATCGTCCCCCAAGACAACTACTTAAATATTTACATCCACGTACTAACAAACGCAGCAAAGATAACATCTCTTTATACGACAATCTCCAGTTTCAATTACCTCGTCGTCAAGCTGAAAAAGAAATTAAAAGAATAACAACGCGATAAAAAGGAATGGCGACACAATAAATGGGAATAAACAGCAACATTGTTGAGTTGAGTATTTATAACAGTTTAGGATCAATTAAAGTAAAAAAACCAACATATTTTCAACATCCTAATCCTAATAATATTACAAATGCCAATGTCTGTGCCGATGGATGGATGGATGGATGGATGGTTGTTACTTCATCACGTAAAAACCACTGAACAGAGTTTAATGAAATTTTACAATAACTTAGCTTGAACATCAGAATAACACATAGGCTATATTATTTGCAGATATTTTGTGTTTTTCCGAAGATACGACGATAAATGCGTACGAAGTCGCGGGCAGCCACTAGTGATCTCATAAATTACGAGACATTTATTCAAAACTTATCCATAACACAATAGAAATAAAATTAATAAATTAGAAGTCTCTATAAAGCTCTTTAAATAAAGTCAGATCAAGTTTTGAAAGAACGCACCATATTGGGCAAACTAAAAAACCTCGTACCTACATTTGAATTTTATAATCTGACGCTTTAAAAATATTATCAACCTGTGCCAAATCAATTCGAAATACATCTAACAACTATTACTTACGACAATAACCGTGAAATCACAACAAAAAAGTATTCTTTAACAATTATTACAAATTGAATAGCTTATTCAATCCTGAATGCGCATTATATTACAAAACATACCATTCGAAACATCATTTCATACCGTCACGGCCGAGGACGCCATTATGTTGCAAAAATTTAAATATCCCACCAACTTATGTTTGTTATTTAAACATTCCATAATCAACTTTATTTAAAGCTATTAGGGTCGATGATTACCGCAAATTAAATTGTCAAAAAGCAACCTTCTAAATGCAGTTACTAAACTATAAAAATCTATATTTTTGGAGCTAAATCAGCAGTAAATGTAAAGTTGTCTCCGTCTGCGTACAATGCTATGCCTAAGGCCAAGGTGGCAAATATGTGAATATTTTGTCTCTACATTCGCGTACATTCCGATGAAATGGCTTTATTAAAAGGCTTTAGAGGGATAAGTAAGGCTTTACTTGAGCATTAAACGCATATAAAATAAGCTTCTTGACTTGCGATGACATCTTTCTTTTTTGTTTTTTGATGGGAAAGGCTTTAGCTGACACTTGCTACTTATTGCTAAGTTTAAACCAGTTAGATGAGGTATTGAAACCGGCTCTTCTTCTTCTTATTTTAAATAAGCTTAGCTCTTATCGATGGAGCCTCTTCCATCCCTCTTTATTTTCTGCCTTCTTTTTAACTTCTTGATACGACATGACACCCGCCTTTTCCTTCACCTGTTTTAGGAACGTCCGTCTGGGTCTTTCTCTCTTCCTTTTCCCTTCGATTTTTCCTTCTATGATGTTTTTTATGAAGAAATGATGTCGTATCAAATGTCCTAGCATCTTTCCTCTTCTGTTCTCAATAGATTTTAGTGAACTTCTCTTTTTCTCCCACAATCTGTAATACCTCCTCAACCGACTCTTAACGGCACAATATTAGTATATAGAGTAAGCCTTAAAAATAATACATGCATAACGTACCTACCTATATCATAGATAATTTAGGTTGAGGGATGAGTTATCGTTCTTTACCTATGATTTTGTATAATAATTCGCATGTAAAAAAAATACTTACACATACAACCTTTTTTTTAAAGTTAGCGATCACTACGTGCTTTTATAATTATACTTTATTTGTAGGTGTCTATTTTAAATTAGACTTTATTTGTGAACAAACTTTCCCTCACAATTTCAATTAATGATAAATAAATAAGAAGCTAACTGACACTTACACCTAGCCTACTTAATTAATATGAGATAATATTCCAAACCTAAAAATTCCTAAACAAAAAACTTCAATTAAAATCGAATAAAAAAGGTAAAGAATCCGTCGATAATTTATTATGGTTCTAATATAAATCGGATTTAATCGTTGTTTAAGGTATCGAATAAGCAATTAAGCTTAAGCTAAGTCATTAATAAGAGAGGCCACCATGAGGCGCGAACGTACGAGTACCTACTATGAGAACATATTCGATTTTTGTTAAAGATTGACGTTGCCTGCGACTTCGTAAGCATTTTTCGTGATATCTTGGAATATTTACAAAATATCTTAAAATAATTTAGGTTATATGTTAATCTGATGTATAAGCTACAATATTGTAAAGTTTCGTTAAAATCTGTTCAGTGTTTTTTGCGTGCAAGAGTAATAAACATTTTCATACACATCTATCCATCGGCACAAACATTGACTGTTTATAATTTATTATTAGTAGGAAGTAGGATTAGATTCCCTTTTACAGCTTTTATAGAACTTATAGCTTTTTTCTTTCTATTAAGTACTTTTTGTACCAATGTAAGCCATGTAAAAATATAAAGCAATGCTAAAAAAAGCAAATTTGAATACTTACAGCCTTTTTGCATAAAGGTTTTTTTTTATCAAACCGTAGGATGTAACCAATTAATACAATCAGAGGATTAATTAATAATAATTATGCTTTCTGCCAATTATAAAATCTTCATGCAAATAAGACGAGTATCAATTAATAATTTTGTACACCCGCTGTGTCTTATAAAGAGGTAATATATTAGGTAGTTGTGTATATTGTCATCTAAAATATGGCCTTTCGAGACCTACTACTGATTTATTTAAATCATAGCATTTGGCAGTATAAGGGAAAGACAGGGACTTTTAATCACGATTTTTTTAAATCACGATCAAAGATTAGGTCAAAGACTATCATTGATTTACTATTTAATATTTATTTCTAAATTCTACAAAACAATTTTACTCCTGTCCACAGTGGCTATCAATTTTAAAGTCTATTCTGATCTATTTCATATATACCTAGCGTTTCATACACACGTATACCTATACTTACTAGTAAAACTCTAACCTGAAAATGCCCTAAGCTTATTTTTTTTTTTATTTATCGTGTTATTTCTAACCTGTTTATCTTGAACTAAAAGGCATCGCTTATTAAATTACGAACGCTACTTTTATACGCTTATTTAATAAAAAATCAAAACACTTAAACGTCTACCAATGCCCTTTTATAACCTCCCTGTCAAAACAATATCACGCAACCGAGCAGACTCAAGTTAACGCATATTATTCACGCTCAAACTCATTTATCTCTGTCACTCATTAGGTATACAACATAAGAGGGAACGGAGTGGAGGATTTTGAAAATTATCCTTTTTTAAAGTGTGTAATTTGAGCTATGATGTTGATGATTTCGCCCTCCAAGAATGATACTTATGATAAAGGTTCGATATTTGATATTTTACCTAACTACCTGTTTTGTTTCTAGTCACTGAATATTTTCGGTAACCATACTTTTTCGTCATTTTCTTTTTAGAGGTTTTGACACTTCTTTTTTTTTAAATTTTTGGCCTGACAATTAAGTATTTCCATTTAGGAGACAGAAGAATTAATGTTTTTGGATCGTACCTATCAAGTGGAGGGAAGTAGTCTTTGCCTTACCCGATGGTAAAGAGACGTGACAGATAGATATGTATTTAAGGAGACCGTATCAATCGATAAAAATGTAAAAACATATATATTTTTCCTGATTATTTATATAAAAAATAAATAACATAAAACTCCCACAACCATCATAGTTATTCTTTATACAAAGATCCTAAGGCAAATCCACGATCGGATATCATTAGTTTAACTATCAAAGACTCTACAATTACTTGCACAACAAACTTACGAACATACATTTATTTATTAATATGGATTAAAGGTCCAACAGGAATAATTGCGGCAATTTCGTCTGAGAGCATATAATTTGTTTACAATCGGCCGAGGTATGTCGTCTTACAGCCTTTGTAAGGGTTTTATTCTACTTTTTTAAATTAAGAATAAGTTAAAGACTTCTTCGTTTCAACGACAATAAAAAAATAAAAACTGCGATAGGCAGTTGTTTTTTAAATTGCTACTAAGTGTTTAAACGCTCTTATTTATTTCTTTATAGAGCTAATTTAGTTGAAGTTATTCGTAGTATGTAAACTGTAATCACATAAGTAGGTATACATAAACTAAAATATTTAGGTAGTACTTTATAAGTAGATATTATGTTTATAGAAGTCGAGGAATAAGTTAAGCTTTTACTTTTTTATTTAAAACTCTAACCTTATTTAGAACCTTTCTTTTTCACTAGGTACCTAATAAAATTGTAGCTAGATATTTTTATTGCAAATTGCAATGAATTCCAATGTAATTCGATTTCTATTACCTTTTACATATGCCGCAAATAATCAGTACCTATTTATTATAGGAATTGCACAGTGGTCTATTTTAAATTTTAATGGACACTTTTTTTCTATGTCGGAGTTTCTTCATTTTAATAACCCAGACATTTTTCTGATTAGAAACTACAATATTATCTAAAACAAAATAAGAAAATTAATAAAAAAATCATGCGAATGTTTACTAAAAACAGACGGAATATTTCATAAGACAATCGTAATAAAAGATAAAATCTGTCAATCGAATAAAGACGGACCGTTCCAAAACCCGCTATGTTTAAAATTCCCTGTACTGTAATTTCGATTGCCCATTTAATAATTCCTACAAAAAACCATTATAAGGAGTCAATACACCACAATAAATTACAAGTATACCAACTTACATGATTGTCTTTCGTGAGCACCATAAACGAATCCACTTTTTGTCCCCCATCGTGCTTTCGCTGGACTTACTCATCTCTCTTTCTGTTACAGGTGGGGAGTGTAAGAGAGAAAAGGATAGAGCATTACCTGTGCATAGGTGCGCTCGCACATCTACCGTAGCGCCCCCTCACGTCAGTCAGCGAGAAACACTCCTACGCAGCGATTGTGTGTGAATTTTTACCAATTTTTATAACGATATAAAAATTTTGTATTGACAAAATTGATGTGTGGTTAATAGTGCACAGTGGGTTGAAGGTGTGGTTATATTTTTTAAAGAGTTTTGGATGTGCCAGTGGTCAAATGATTGTGCATTGTGACCAAAGTGTTGCAAGTGCAGTGCGTTGTGTGAGATAACATTGGGAAACTTTTCTTATTGGATGCGTCCGATGCAGGTGGGTGTTGAGTCCTTTTTTTTAATTTTCCAATATAGAGATAGTTTTTTATTTTCGTTTCATTTATAGTTTTTACTAGGACTAGGTATATCAAAACAATTGGAGAAATATTATTTTAACTAGCCTCATGCCATGCTACAAAAATCATTTCTTAAGAAAGTAGGATAATCATAACATAATCATAATCATTCATTTCGTAGTTTGTTAAATATTACATGTTAAATTGAAGATTTAAATAATATCTAATTACTCAGGAGTAATCAAAGTTCTCGCACTAAAAAACTAGTTATTTAACTTCTCTTTTTTTCTGTCTCTATGTACTATCATCTTACAATAAACTGTTAAATAAATAAAGTTGAACATTACAACATATAGATACATAGGTAGGTAGTAATTAAATATAATATTCTAATGACTTCACAGTGGATAGATAATTTATTTTTTATTACTAACGTGCTTCTATTTAATTCTAGAAAGCAGTAAAACCCTTGAAAGGAGTTTTTAATTACAGTCTCTTAAGAAACATACATGCGTTAAAAACAATAGAGTTGGTGAGAGCTATAAAATTCTGCCAGTGTTTGACCCCTGCCCCGGTTGCCATAGAAACGGAATAACTATACATTCAGGAAGTTATAGGTTATAGCTTTCCTTTTGTTGTGAGTGAATATGCTAGTTTATGTCAGTTGTATACAGAACCATATTATTTACTGCGATATATTCTAGACCGAAGACATTGTGAAAACTAAAATAAAAGTGAAAAGACACTAGAAATAAAATAAGTAAAATGTATAAACCGAAAAATCTTTAAAAAGGAACAATTTATCTCAGAAACACTACATAGTTTACTTACACAAAATTATCACAAAAAATCTCGTTTTATAACAAACTATTGTGTTTTTTGTGCACGGCAATGAGCAAAGTGATTTGTTTCTGACGTTTATTGAATAACGTTGTGGGTAAGTTGTGAGTTTGCATGTCAAAATATTAGTCTTAATGTTTTTGATAAGATATTGTTTATTTAACACAATTTTAATGAAAGTTTAATAGCCGTTTCACCAACTAAAGATAAAATTTAACTGACAGATAAACCTATGTCTATTTCATAAAACATGACGTTTTAGACAGAGATAGGTATAAAATATCTGTCAGATAAATTTTATCAATAGGTACATAGGCCCTAAGTGACCTAAATCAAAAGATATCTTTCAATCAGATTTTCTCTATTTTTTAGTGCGTAACTAAGTAGTTAAAACTGTAACATTTTTTTCGTAAATATTTACTTACGTAAGCTATCAAAAAAGGCACATAAAATTACATAATATTGACCGTAACACCGAATTGTAACAAAAAGCCTCACTGTGGTCAGACAGGCGTTAAATTAAATATGAATTGATATGATCTACCAAAGTCATTTGTATCTAGCACGTCACGACTTGATACAAATTAGATCAGCCTCATCTCTTTCGATTACAATGAAACACTTAATGAAACACCGACTACCATTTGTTATTTTGAAGATTTGAATTGATTTGATATAAACTGTAAGTAGATAGAATGACGGGGTAGTGATTTGTGCTGTCAAGTGGCTTCGCGTTTGATAATAAGCGGCCTGTACTCTTTATGTAGGTACTTATGTATTTGTTTATTATATTGCACGTTTTATACGTTATTTTAAAACTATACAGGTAAATTCAATTCTAGAGTGGATAAAAATAAATAATCAAACTCAGTTTTTTTACAAAAAAAAAAAATGTGTCTGGAATTTACGCTATCGAAAACATTGTGCAGCAATGTGCAGTACATTGATAAGAACGGGAGAGCTTCGTTCTTCTTTTGTTTATTGCTTTTCTGCACTGATTATGCATAGGTTTTTGTTGATGCCAATATATTTGATGAAGTCGCCCCACAGTCCAATTTCTTTGATTTTGACATGGCCAGATCATTTCATTGGACCTTTAACAAAAACTTCCTTCTATCCCCAAGCGAAGGTGCAAACAACCACATTTCTTCTAACCTCTATAAATAGACCAACACACACTCAATTATCACACTTAAATAACATGAATGGTAGTAGGAAGTCATGTAACGCAAACCAAAGTCTCGCTCCATTGAAACAGTATCCCCTTTCACTGCTCTATGACTGTAAGCTGTATATTAGTGGCATTAGCATCCACTTTACAGACTTGTGGTAATTTTTACAGATGTTATATCGCTTTTATGAGAGTGTTATGTAACGGTATTGACCGTGATTCTAGCGTAGGGACATGAACTTTATTAATAGTCAGTGCTTTGAGCATAGAATATAAAAAGGAGGTGCCATACCGTCTGGATCTGTGTGCCTGGTCTGACGCAAAATGGCTACCTTTTTGTATGGAATTTCTTATCGTTTGACAGGTCATCTACCAAGAAAACTATGAAAAACTTGCGCCAACCTTGGCACGCTGTCATAAACTCATTTGTATATTGCTTCCTCACAGGGTCAGTGTAACTTTTTTTTAAAACCCAGAACTTTAGTACTCTACCCAAGTCATCAGACTTCAAAACATAAGCAAAAGTCAAGCGTTTTTGAAAAAAATAATCATTATTCATCTTTTCAAGATTGACGTAAGGTCTTCTAAGAACTTTAACAATAGTTAATTTAAAACTGAACTCCATACTCGTTCTTCCTCATCAAGTCCCAAGTTATTTCTTAAAGGTTGTTTTTGAGTTGCTTTCTGCATCTCATGATTTGAAAACCAGCTTTGAGTGTAGGGTGTTACTCTTAAATGGCTTTTATTCAGACTCTGACATTTGAATTGATGATGATAAAATGCCAGGAATGATGAACTGCAACTAATCAGGACAAGCTTGTGTCGGGATTTGTTTAAAGTAGGATTCTGTATCAAGTAAAAATGCTACAGAAATTAGGTATTTTATATTTTTGAACCACCACACAGACAGCGTGCTATTTTCTTCTGATTTTTGACTTATTTTTACATTTAATTGTTAATCTTTTATATAAAACAGCAGTGATCCTCCATGTCTTTTCTTTTCTTAAATTATTCATCAACATTCCCGCAAAGAGTCTTGAAGTATCTGCTTAATAGTAACATCTTATTTAATACCATTTAAAGCTGATTTTACCATGCATTGGCACGTGTCGCATAGTTTCGTAATAGGCGATTGAATTTAAATGACTTATGTGTATTTAACTAATATAACACCTATGTAGGTACGTGTATCCTTTCACAACGGAACCCTAAATATCACATTTAAATGATAAAGCGTTTTATCTCAAGTATATTGTAATAACCCCGCTCTTATACCGTTTTAATAAGGTCTATAGTAGACTACTACAGGACTTTAATAACACATTTAGAATACAATAAAAATGAGAACTAATAACCACTCATTTGTAAAAGCGTCAGTGTGTGACCGCCTTATAATTATAACGGTGTTATAGTATATAGACTGGGAGATTCCTTAAGTGTAGAAGAAGTTACATTGTTGCTAAATGAAGCCTGTCATATAGTTTGAAATATATTGATTAGAGAATTAGATGGATACTCTAGAAATGATAAGTTATTAGTGTGGCGAGAGATGAAAACCTTGATTGACAAACTGTTTTGCTTCTAAAGCGCTAATTCCAATCATAATCTGGAGTTATTTTATGTAAGATAGCATCTTTAAGTATAGACTTCTCCACGGGGGAGGGCCCAATAAATTAAGAAGTATTTTGGTTCGTTTATTCTATTAAAAAATACATCTTTAACTGTTTCAACCCTGCCAGTCGCCAGAAATGGAAGGAAAGATAAATCTTTTCGTCCATTTCTTAGCTCTCCTTTCCCACTCATTCTCTATTCCTATTTCACTCTTTTTGCATCTTTCTACGCATCTTCACAACCAACCTTCATTTATATAAGCAAAAAATTGATTTGTAAATAACAACAATTGAATAATAACTCACTTGTGGAACTTCTTTACTCCAGTAGACGATTAACTTTATAGTGGGAGCATGACTATACGAAAATATTTATTTATTCATACTTTTTAATGACTTTTCACGGCCATTACTTCAATTTGGTAGCGCCCTGCAGCGTCAAACCAGCTCAGTTAACACTGACATACATATTTTTGAGTAGCCTAGTTTAAATACCGTTTTTTCAATGAAATAGGTTTATTTTACAATATTTTTACATATTTTTAGCACGATATTATTGCATATTTTCATATCTATCTATATAGAGAAGCTTCTCCGTTCTTTCATTTTATCTCCTAGGCCCCAATTATTAAGTACTACTTATTCATAATTAGAATGTCCATTAATTCGTGTCAATCTTTTAACTGTTACATAAAAGATCATTATTGTTAAGCCATTATAATTATTGGAAAAATTACTGTAAAAGCCTTTTCTACAACTAGGGGCTATCTCGTATATACCTATCCGTGACTACGCCTCTCTTCCATCGGGTAGACAGAGACTTCCCTCCACTTGCTACGATACAAACACACTTCTTTCACTTCATCTACATTCATCAGTTGCCTCATACATGGACGACGGTTTAGAGTACTCTTAACTTGACTAGGTTATCTAGTTGTTGTTGTTAGCCCATATATGTCCCCAACGAGGGGCACGAGCCTACTCTCATATAGAGAGAGATTAGGCCGTAATCCACCACGCTATGTAGTATACTTATCAAATAGATAATTTGCGCAGTCATAATTTTCTTGTAGGTAAGTAGTAGGTACTCGTATTGTCTAAAGTTAATAGAACCCGTTATGTAAGTAGTTGCGAAGCTTGGAGGCTTCGTATCATCTTAACAAACATTACAAAAGAGGCTAATTGGTGAACAAATAAAGGCCGTATGTAATAACGTTGTGTTACGCACTACGTGCTTGAAGTTTAGTGAGTAGAAATCTTGAGTGGATTTCTGCAAGTTCATGTAGTTTGCGTAATATTTTACTTTAATTGACTTGGGTAGTTATTTTATTGTGCCTTGATTACTAAGAAAGAACTCTAGTACGTCAGAGTGATTAAAATTACTATAGATTTAACGTATTTATATAAAATGCATAAAATATAAGGTTAATTTAATATAGAACTGGCAGCTTCCTCGGCCAAAGGATAAGCATTGCTATCCAAAGAGGTAATGCTGCCAGCTTGTTGGGTACTTTGCTTCATGGAGATACGTTGGAAGATATATTTTTCCTGTAAATATTTAATTCTATGTTTGTATTATTTATTTTAATAAATTTTCTAGGTTAAAAGCAATAAGATGTCAAAGTTTCATTTATAGTCAGTCTAGTTTTGTTTTTAGACACTTGTCATGATAAAATAGTCAATAATATTTGGTAGTATCAAAGTAGGTACCGCATTATCCGTAGTTAATACTAAATATCCACTTCCAACCCACAGCATTAAATTATCACAGACTATTATATTCACAACATAAAAATAAATAAAAGCAAACATGAGTATAACAAAACAACACACAAGAACATCCATATCAGTATGTTAGAGAAACCGGCGAATGACCTAGGTTATGGCTATAGGCTATTTACCTAGGAAATCTAGGTAATACAGCTCTCTAGATTTCTCTCTGAACAATAGCACGTAGATAGGCTCAAGTTGCGTCGTTCTGTATGGAGATTATTATTAGAAATGTCAGTTTGTATGTGCGTGCTGTGATAATGGTGCAGTATTTATTGTAATGTGGGTGGGTGTAAGCTGATCAGATATTTTACAGCTTTTCCAAAGTGTCCTTTAAATGTGTGTTTATTTTATTTATCAAAAAAATATTATATTTTTAGGTTATAGACCGATGACGGTTATTCCCTAATAGATAATTGCATATGTTCATTTCACATAATTGCTTATACTCATATTCATAAATATATACCTACATAATCAGTCACGTTTCTTTCTCATCGGGTAGGAGACTACTTTCTTGTACTTGCGATGATCCAAACACACTTCTTTCACTTCATCCACATTTATCAGTCGCCTTTTATATGCACGTCGGCTTAGGGTAAGTTTAACTTGGTCTTTCTAATTAAACGTAATCATACATAACTACCTTAAACTTCCATACTCTCATTTAATCTCATCATCTCAAAACACCCTTAAAACAACAAAAAAAGCCTAAAAACTCAAAAACCAATAAAATAACTCTCCTAACACCCACATGACTTTAACTCTACTAAAAAGATTAAAAAAGATATACTCGATAAAAGCGTGGAATGCGCTTCAGTAGCATTGGTTATGACTGACCACCATTACAAATAGACAGACATATTTTATAGTTATAAATAAGATGTCGTAGATAAAATGAAGGTTTTTGGGGCCTCTGTGCGACAGGTATAGCCTTACTTGGGTAAATGAGCTTTGGTTGTGTGTTTAAAAATATGTATTACGTTTTTGTGAATAAAAAAATACGAATGTACTATCCGTCAAGCCTCTCTTCTATTGGGGTAGGCAAAGAACACTTCAGATCCACTATAGATAAGTTACCAATGGATAATAAAAGAAAGAAAAAAAAAAAAAGAAAAAAAAAAGAAAAAAAAAAAAAAAAAGAAAATAAATTCATCTTTTTTATGACAAATATACTCGTAGTACCTTTGCGTAGTACACAGCGATTTAATTATGTCAATACGAGTTTCATCTTTTAAAAGATAATGCTAGATTCATGAAACAATAACTACAATACAAAAATACATACATAATATTAATTTTAATAGTGATACAAATAGGTACCTCCCTAGGCATCTGCAATTACAAACTAAAACCACTCTGCAACTAAACATATAATTAATAAAAAAACATCTTTCAACTCTCTCCACTCTCTTTCAACAAAACTAAAAAGCCTAAAACAAAAGCCTCTCAATCCTAACCAAACAATAAATGAAAGCGAAACGTGACACCCTGTATTATGCGTGTACGCATTCCGTTTATGTTTCCGGTGTCGTTCCGCCCACTGCGCTTGCGACGCGACATATGTATGGAACTACTTGTATGGTAGTGCTTTTTATGGGGACAGTTTTAAATGGTAGCTGATGTTAGGTGTTGATAAAGTTTGGTTTTAATAGAATAAAATTAAAAAGAGTTTAATTTACTGCTAGTTGAAGGCATTGTCAAGCTTTTTAGTCCGTCTGTCACAGAAAATGATAAATTAGTGTCTCTACATAGAAGTGTTTTTTTTTCTATTCATAAAACCTTCCTATATTTAAGTTTAATTACCTAACTCCAAAACCTATATGTCAATAAACACCCAAGTCATTCCTCTGTATCTATAATATTATGATGGAAATAACTTAAACTATCAAATTAACAATTTTTCTTAATTTGGTCTAGAAACGTCTTTCATTCGTGCATTGTCTTCTTATTCTTTGATATTTTTTATTATTATTGAAAAACTTATATTAATTCATATTTCCTATTGCTTTGAAACTACTTGTTAGTATGTATGTTGATACATAGTCCCGTTTTACCGACGTTTTACTGAAACGTCAAAAGAAACGAACTAACGTCGGACTATCTTTAAACCTCGTTTTATAATAAGGGGGTATAGGCACAGATTACTTACGCCCATTATTAATAACCTATCCTGATCCTTTTTTTACCAAATCGAGATTGAAAAAACAAAACACAATTGTGTTCTTGACATGTTTTTGGTACACAAGTGACAATTGTGTTTTGTTTTTTCAATCTATATAAGTAGTTATATAAGTAGTTACTACGTATAGGTTTATCTTTTACTTTACAATCTTAAAATCTAAAACTTTAAAAATCAGCTGTTCCGCGGCAGCCATGATGGATCTGTCAACTATTATTTTTGCCGCCATTCTTGAGGTATTTTACCGTACACACGCCGCGCGCGGGTGGAATTTTAATGAGGTTTTTTAACGTGCACAGTCTGCGATCATATCGGAATAGGTTTTTTTAGAGGTCGTATTAGATAGTTTGTTTAAGGCTTGGTATGTGTTTAGTGCATCGAATTGTATGTTATATCGATATGAAGTAATTTCTTATGGGTTTATGGTTTGATTATAACGGGATATTCAAAGCCTATTATTTGTCTATGAATTTCATAACAGGTTTAAAAGGAACTTAGATTAGAAGGCTCATTTTCAAGTGTTATAATAACTAGAACGGTGATTCGAAATTGTAATTATAAAGCGATTGTAAACGCGCCATACAAAAGACATAAACGCGTGCTCATTTCGAAAACGAATTATTTCTGTACTATTTTCTAATATTATCTTTTTAATAGTTTGTTATTTCTTCATTTAAGTTATACCTACGATGAAAAATCTATGTTTAATAGATGAATTACAATTGCATATTAACGTCTTTTCAAAAATACTAATATTAAAATAATTTAATCTAAAAAAAACTTTCTTTTTCTACCTCATTTCCCTTATTAGGTATCAAGATCATATCACATTTATCACTCTAGATTCCTCCACGTAGTTAGAACACTTTAAACTTGTATAACCATCATAAAACTTTCACTTAACTCGTTGATCGCGAGAGAAATTACGTTTTGCAATAAAATATGGCGTCGGATAAACTGCTAATCTGGTAAAACACTTACAAAACATTAACCTCCATATGTGTTAATGCGATCTTATTTATTAAAGTCTGAAACTTTTTTATTTTATATTTTCTGAGGGTTCCTATACAACAGCCGTAGGGCCCTAATCAGCTAATTTAAAATAGCCTCAGTTGTGTGTCGGCAGAGTGTCAATGACATTTTTTGACACATTTGGTATTCTGCTAAACAATGGTTTACACTGATTGCGACCAAATGTGTCAAAAAATGACATTAACACTCTGCCGGTACACAACTGAAAATTTTGTAAAAGAGCAGACTTGAGCCCCAGCCGTTGTGAAACGACGAAGGAAAACAAATGCAAAACGTGATAGGATGTCGAACTGTTGTTTTAAGCGTATTTTCATATATCAAACAACAGAGCCTTTATTTTCCTGATAACATTGCTTTCATATTGAAAATTAGATTTTAAGATGCTTTACCAGTAAAAGTCTAATTGCTTTGGGAAATGAAGGCCACTGTTTTTCTACCCAGTTAAAAGATTCTCTGAAAGTTAAAGTATTTCTCTGAAACCATAATTTGAAACATGAAAATGCAATCTACAGACTATAATTTACTACAACTAACCTCATTTCTAAGACTAAGCATTATCGTTAAAGAAACGTCTCAATTTATAAAATAGGTCGTCTCATAATCTCCATAGCAACTTCATTTAGTGCGAGTGTAACTTAAGGCTTTATTACCTAGGTTTACGATAGTCGTTTTAGGTTCCTTTCAGTTCTATAAAACAAGATTAGATATCTAGCTTGATGCCTAAGTTATCTAACTTAATTTGTCCTGATAATAAAAGTTTTAACTACCTCTTTTATGACATTCTCCTCATATACCTATTAAGGTCTTTCTACCTACACAGATCCGGGCCGTGCCCGGGACGTGTCCGGGCCGTGGCCCGTCAGGAGGGAAAACAATACGTGGTCATGACAACGTGTGTGAACGAATCCATAGAAAATGTATGAAATGATAATTCTTTTTTCCCGGACACGTCCCGGACACGTTGTCATGACGACGTATTGTTTTCCCACCTGACGGGCCACGGCCCGGACCCGTCCCGGGCATGGCCCGGATCTGTGTAGATAGACCTTTATTAAGGATAATGCCTATTACATACTAAACTAGATTACACTAAAGTATTCTTGTGAATAGGTATACTATATCTTAGTTTCTTTAGTTAATAGTACCTACTATCGTATCATATATTAAAACAAATAGGTTTATAAATAATCTAACGTGAATGAATGAAAAATATAACAAAAAAATATGATACATATAATAAAAGAGCAACCCAACAAAGTTTCTTGTTAAATTCTTCTCTGGGGAAAACTACACTCTTGCGAATCTAGCATTAACTTTAAAAAATGACCCGTCGTAAGTGTTATCAAACCTTACCTACAGGATTAAGTAAATTAATTTTCATTGTCTTTTTTAATTTACTGAATTGAATTATTGATTCACAAAAACACACCGGATGCGTATTCGTATGCGTACCTCTGAGTTGTAATGTATGGAACTGTCACTGTTTGCGTAATGTAGACGTAGACGCAAGCTCATACGCATCCGGTGTGTTTTGGCTTTTATGCTGTATCCGCGACAAATAAATTAACCTAAAGCTGTATCAACATTTTCTCTAAAAGCTTTTTTATTTTTATTAACGATACCGACTTAAAACAACCATTTAGAGGAAAGATCTAGATTAAACTCAGCTCTAATCAAGTCAGTCTAGCCTAGTCTAGATGAGACAAGTTGAAGGCTGTACTAGTTAGGACTGGTTTCATGTGATATCGATCGATGATAAAGTTGTTGTGACGGTAGAGCCTTCTTGTGGAGTCTATGGTGTGATGTTGTGTGAATTATGGATACTTTGAGCCTTAAATTAAAGCCTTATGGTATCTACACACCAAAGCCGCCGGCTTTTTGACAGCTGCCATGCGTATGACGTAAAGCCGCTAGCCCGGCGGCATGCTGGTGGCTTTGGTATGTAGATAGCATTAGATGCCTTAATAAATTAACTCAGTCGTTTTCGATGACAATCTGTCGCAATAGTTTCAAAGTCAAAGTCAAATTATTATTATTTCTTAGGAAATCTATTGCACTTGAAAATGTTGATACTACATAGACTATTTTTAAAGATAACGCTACATTAGCAGGATAGAGCAGAGGAAATTGGCACCCTTGCGTAGCATAAGCTTTAAAAAATAACGCGTTTCAGGTGAAGTCACATCCATCCTACGAAATTAAATAAATATTTAATTTCAGCAGTTTTCTTCAGAGAATCTAGCAAGAAACTGTTGGGTTGCTCTTTTCAAATAAAGTTTTACAATTCTCTATCAAATGAGAGATGAGGCTTCTGTACAAAGACTACCAATAAGCAAAGCAATAAGGCCGCCTGTTGCTTCTTATATTCTTGTTTGTGTCTGTACCTTATATCTTTTGTGCAATAAAGAATATTTGTATTGTATTGTAAAGACTACAAACTTTTCCAAAAACACTTTTAAATCATAGTTTCGCAACAGTTGTGAAGATAGGAAGCCGTCAATAGCGATCCATCTTGAGTTTCAAATCGGAAGGGCTCGGCGTCGCTCGAGCGGAGATAATACCCCTTTGTCTACATCTGCTTATTGTTTCGGGTTTGGTTGCTGTATGCGCGGTTAGAGGACAGTCTTGAATACTCGTTAGACCTGAAATAAACGTAGCAAAGTACCGGTTATATTCGGCTTGAGGAAAATTACACAGAAGCTTGAAGCATTTATGCGGTCGATATTTATGTGGAGCAGGCATAAATATCGATCCATTAGAATTACTTGTTTCATACTTCCCAGAAAAAAACAAGGCTGCTACAATCGAAAAAACTTTAGTTACAGAAAAATCAGAGACATATTTTAAGTTCCACCTAGAATAAATATTTTTCGGTTGATTAGATTGCCATTCCTTCGTAAAAAAAACATCATAGAAGGAAAAATTGAAGGGAAAAGGAAGAGAGTCTTCCTCTAGTCTCTACGTTCCTAGAACAGGTGAAGAAAAAGGCGGGTGTCATGTCGTATCAAGATGTTAAAAAGAAGGCAGAGAATAGGGAGGGATGGAAGAGGCTCCATCGACAAGAGCTAAACTCTTAAATAAGAAGAAGAAGAGAAGAAGATTGCCATTAGGTCTGAGAGTTATCCAAAATCTGATACGAAGTGTTCTTAAGTTTTAATGAAATGAAAGAATAATTTTCCTGTTGTCAGGACTTCAAATACATATAATCTTTTAACGTGCTAGCCTGTTTTATTGCACAATTTATTGGCCTAACTATTTAATATCTTCCATATCCTATCTGCTTTACAAATTACCCATATCTTTAATCTCCAAAACCGCTACCTCTCACCACAGAGCCACCTTCTTACCAATCGATTCAGCAATGAGCAATCGATACCGAAAGCATCACTGTCAATAGTTACTCAGTCGACTAGTTCCGATGTGTACCAGCCGCCGGTGACTTACTCGAGTGAGTGACTTGGTTATTAATTGTTTTTATTACCTAAGTAGTTTGTAACACGTGCAGGTATTTTAACTGAGAATCGATGAAGATCTCATTTCGTGTTTTTTTTATTAAAGATTTTTAACTTTTGTCTATGGTATTAATACTCGTAGATCTCAATAGGTACCTATACCTGTGGATTTTACCTAATGTTTTTTTTTGTAGGAAAAACATGCTTTCTAATTTTTCTTAAAAAACTTTAAGCTTAGGTTTTTAAAATACGTCTGAGTAAATTAAGAATAATAACGTGAAAAACATATCCTTCATTTTCGCTTCATCGTAGTCGGGTAAAAAAAAAATACATCCAAATAAATTAAAAACCGTTAACATAGGCAGACATAGGTGTTGCATAAAATATCATCCTACTTATCGATAAAGTGTTTTAGCGACCCCAATAACACTTTTAAAATCTAAAACCCATTATCGACTCCATTAATAAAGCTATAAAATATCAAACGCTATCAATAATTGATATGAATTTAACGGCATTAAATATATATTTTGTCATTTCCACACAGAATATAAATATTCATTCTGTAAATAAGCAATTTGTCTAATTAATTTGCATTCCCCGAATATTAATTAAGGTATACCTATACAAGTAGTATTAAAACGCAACTTTATGATCGAAAACTTAAGTTTTGTTTATGTCGTTTATAATTTATGACTATGTTGATATTAGTCTTTTTATGGCTTAATTAGTTTTTTTGTATTTAATGAGTAGATACAATCTGAGTTTTGAAATTGTTTAAAATCTTAATTGCTGCAAAATTGGATGTTTGGTGGTGCCTTGGTTAAGATGTGGGATGAATGTGTGACGTGACGTATAAAAATTATAAGTACCTAACTATACTCACTTATTTAGGAACTGTATTTTTAAATCAATCTATTCATAATTGAAAAACCCTAATAGATATAAATTCTTTGTATACATACCTACATACATATCTGTCACGCCTCTTTCCCGTGTCGGGGTAAGCAGAGACTACTTCCCTCTACTTACTACGGTACGACTGAAATTTTTTGGAACTTGTATCTTTGGTAATTTTTTTTGATTTACTAGATCAATATTATAACTACATACTTAAGTAATAATAAGTAATAAGTACTTACCTACCACATTTTGTATCATTTTATACAAACTCGTAAACGCATTCAAAGAAATCTCAGTAATTAACATACTTAGTACACTAAAATACTCGCCTCAATATAAAAAAGTATAACTTGCAAGAGCTTACTTGAAACCTGTAAAATATGTGCACTTATCTTAATCGTGTCTTTTCCAAATAGTATGTAAGCAGGTCGTCAAGCAATAAAATAAAACGTGGCATTTGGATAAAGACATAAAAAACTTGAGATACTTTTTATGCAGCTCGTGCTAAAGAATTTGCCAGAATTCGTTTCACTGAAGCAGGAATAAAAAACGATGAGCGGTTTTATTGGTTTTCTTTTGTTATTTTCTTATCAGAACACATTTTTATTTAAAGATTTAGTTTAGGCACGTTTAGGGATCGTTTCACCACTAAAAATGTATTTCTAGAGATATTTTATAATTACTATATTACTTACTTAATTTTCTACTTATAAGGTCTAATCTACACAGATCCGGGCCGTGTCCGGGACGTGTCCGGAACGTGTCAGGGAAAAATATCATTCCATACATTTTCTATGGATTCGTTCACACACGTTGTCATGACGACGTATTGTTTTCTCTCCTGACGGGCCACAGCCGGGCACGTCCAGGGCGCGGCCCGGACTCGGCCCGGACTCGGTCCGGACACTACACGGACGGTCTGAAACGTCATATTTTATGAAACCAACGTAGGTTTATCAATATCTGTACACATATCTGAACATACATCTTTGTATCAATAGCAATAAATTAAGGGCATTGCACCACTAGCCAGCCACTGTGCTTGAACAGTTCGCGTAATTATAATAATATTATAAGCAAATTACAAATTACGCGGACTTTTCAAGCACGTCCATATCATAATCACTTTATATTCAAGCGTTAGGTTACGCAAAAGATTCTAGCTTCACTAATAATTAAAAACCAAGTGAAGTGTATCACGATAATTGCAGTTTTTCATGGGAAACGATCGGGATTCATATCGTAGCTCATAATAATGCGTAGGGTACTTTTACAACATGAAGCGGCGCCAGAAGCAAGCCTGCGGTGACTCGTTCACACTTTTTTATCTCACTCGCTTCAATACACTTGTATGAAATGAATAAGATATACTAGACACGTATCGGGTTTATTATTCTCTTTTCTTTTGTTTTTTATACAGTCATGAGTGATTGAATCTTATTTGCAAATACGTAACTATCGCCCGTTATTAATAACCTATCCTGATCCGTTTTTTACCAAATCGAGATTGAAAAAACAAAACACAATTGTGTTCTTGACATGTTTTTGGTACACAAGTGACAATTGTGTTTTGTTTTTTCAATCTCGATTTGGTAAAAACGGATCAGGATAGGTTATTAATAACGGGCGTAAGTAGGTACTATAGATAGTTATTTTAAAATAAAAAGCGTTACTGCTTCTGGACTTTTTAATTTTTTTATTGAATTACCCTATTAATGAAATCTTGTTAGAGTGGCCGTGGCCGTCATTCCGGTCTGATGGCGGTCTTTCTGCTAGCTTAGCATGCACTCCGTGATAAGACGTTGTCATGGGTTTATCACGCTTACGTCTCTGTCCATAGTTTTAAATGTAATAAGGACAGCATGACGTGAGATAATTGTCGCGGCACGTATGCTAAGCCTCCTGGGGCAGACATGCACGAAATCATCCACAGATGCTTTTATTTGGTCCGTCCATCTCGATCAAATCGGGGATTTGTTACGGAGAGGCCAAATCAGGAGTACCCTAAACCGACGGGCATGTATGAGGCGACTGATGAGTTTGGATGAAGTGAAAGTAGTATGTTTGGATTGTAGCATGTGGGAGAGAAGCGTGATGGATATGTATGTAGTATGTAGGTATGTATGAACATTTCATAGGCGTTCTACCTCGCGACCAGGTACCCTCAAGTTTACCCTGTACCACCAGGCATTTACTATGACACTTATTAACCAATGTTTCTGTATTCCAGTGATGGAGTGAGGCCGCATGGGTCTTGGCGGCGCGGTGCTGGAGGCGGCGGCGCGCGGCGACGCGGCTCGACTCGCCAGTCTGTTACACGCCGACGCCAGGGACTTGCACCATGCTGATGAGGTATTTGCACTAATAGCATAAGGCTAAGGCAAACTGTTTCCGAAACCGCTCGTCATACGCACGTTTTCGTCATTTGACGGTTGCAAGACGATTGCATGCATCTTGTGTAAAAATAATCAAATCTATGTCCATGAAGCGGCTGATGCGATGTTGAAGCGAAGTTGCCGCTTCGTGGACACTTACAACAGTTACAACTTAAGGTTACAGTCATCACTACAGTTAATTAATCAATCATTTAAGAGCCACACTCTAGTCTAGTCAATGGAGTTTCTCTCATTCCATTCTGACCTAAATTTTCCCCCTGACACCGGTTCTTTTCTTCACTTGCTATATGTATGATCTACGAGGTTTTTCTTGGTTTCTTTCCTTCAACGACGTTTGTTTAGAAAGTTCTCAATGTCTTATGAAGCGTCCTATCATTTTTCCTCTTTATAGGTAGACTCTACCTCTATTTATAGTTTTTGATAAATTCCTTTCACAATTAGTGCCACCAATCAACGGTCAAACAATTTAGTCTTATTACTCTTACACCCTTCCATTTCTCTAAGTACGATTAGTATTAAACTTTGCACGTAATGCTATAAGTTAATTGCTATGACCTTCCACAACGGATGCTTTATCCCTTACGCCTTATCGTTTCATTTATCAAATAGAACCCGGCACCGTATTTCAATTTAACACAACTGCTGTAGATTGAAACCTAGATCCTGACCTTAACCATGTTTGTAATGAACTGTTTGAGACTTCCTAGACAATTTACCTGACATATAACGTAAGAGATTTGAACTATATTTTCGATGTTAGTTGTTAATACTATCCGAATTAAATATTTCGCGCAGTTTTAGATTTTGTCGCGACTGCAGCCTTTCCTTTTATTTTAATAATGTGGTCGTTTGATCAGCGCCGTATGTAGGTACGGATAAAAGAAATAAGAGATGTAAATATCTAAGAACCACAAAATAGTAAAAGTAAATCAAGAGAGTCTTTTTGAAGCAGAGTAGCAAGTATATAACTTTTAGCTCTCGTTGTATTAAGCTTCTAGTAGAAACACAGGATGGAATACTTTATACAAGTCCTAAATGAGTATTTGATGTGAGAATTGCATGAGTAAAAATTAGAATTATCTAGAAATTATAGTAAACGTGTGAAGTGTAATCTTACTGGACTCTGTAAATTACTAATAATTATAAAGTAAGTATTTGATTTGTATAAAACGTAGCATTCAATTTTAATGATTTATAAATAAATAGAAGACGAATATAAAAATAACAAAAATATGTATAACTAAATACTTTCTGACTAATCACATATTTTCCTTTAATAACTCGACTAGGAATACAATAATAAAATAGGAAAGTTATGTTAAAAGTAGTTTTTCATGAATAGGTAACTAGTACCTAGTAGTAGTAGTGGTAGTGGTTTTGGTAGTTATTTAAAATTTATCTTTTAATGGTAGTTATTTAAAATTTATCTTTTAAGTTACAAAAATAAATAATACAAAATAGTTAATAAGTTAAATATTAACGATAATTTAGCACAAAAATGGCCATAAACAGGGCACTTTTACTGATAAACGGCTAACGAAGGTAATTACTACTAAAGGCGCCAAGCTATTTAAAGATAGCTATTTCAGCTAAAGATACACCAAACAACCTTAATTATTTTTTTTATTTTTTTTCCATAATTAGTAGTATGTTTTTAGGGTCCAGCTGAAAATCCGTTGTTGTGACATTGAGTCACAGCAGTATGCTGAGCTGGATAACTTTTTCGGTATCTATGTAATTTGCCTAGTGTTAAGTAAAATATTGTACCTTGAGTGATACTGAATAAAGCTTTTTCTATTCTAAATTAAAATCTAAGTAATTGAAAATAATTGTAGAGGTTATTTATACTCTATGGAAGAGCTACAAAACAAATGAGGCCAATTTATTAAAAGATTTCAGTAGAAATAAAGTAGCGCGAACTGAATTGGAACCCCGTAGAGCGTTCTAATAAGTTACTACAGGTACACACGTTACTACATTAATAACTCAGTACTAGAACCAAATTGACCTTTATTTCTTCATATCTCCACATTATTCCGAGATATTTACGACATTCTCACCGCGTCTCTCGATTATTATTTCCAGACGATAAATAATCGATAATTAAAATGCATAGATATTCTGTCGATGTAGATAAATCATCGATCGTATGTAGATGGGTGGACCGTGTAATTTAACTTGAATTTCGAATGTTTATGATTATAACTATAGGCTTTCTCTTTCGTTTTATAACTTGTATTTTTATAGGTGCGTCAAATTGATTAAAAGTAAGCAAACTTATTATCGGGTTTGCAAATCTTTGTAATTTACTTGTGAAATTGATTAGCGGTAATTACTTCTAAGATAAGTTAAGATTTGTGAGAATTTAAGATTTTATTGTTACATTTATAAAATTTTCCTTCATTTAAGAGACAGACTCTTGTCGGTGGAGTAATCATCATATTTACGAATACCTTCTCCACTAAATATGACTGAACATACTTCCTGCAGCCCAATCAATCAAAACTACTTACTTGTTTAAAATAAACAAAAATAACATAGAAATTAGATACTAACCAAATATTCATAAACTGTAACGAATCTCACGGATTGAAGTCATCAATCAACGTTTTCCGGTATCATAGATTTAGTTTTAACAACATGGTGAAATGTATTAGACATTGTGATAAATTATACTAACCTATGCAAACTAGAGTATTCTCAGTACCTCGTTAAAAGGTGTTCTACCGGAAATTGACAGTTAAAGTCTGTATTTCAATTAAATACTTGCGGTATTTACTTTTAATTTAATTACATTTTAGCACCGACTAAAATGGGCGACTGTAAATGTAGAATGTTCTTTTTATTGCAGACTACAGGTTTTATACCATACCTCAATCAAATGAAATGAAATAAAAAGTGTTTTTTAAAAATAGGCAAATTTCATTATACTTTTTTGATGTCACTTTTTTAATATAAAACTATTGCCGATTCACTACCGTATAGCCGAAAGGAAGAAAACGGCAAGAAACCTTCGGCACAGGGCCCTATGTTATGTCCAATATATGTTTTTTTTTAAATCAACAGACTTATACAGTTACATGTTGGTACTTAACTTGTTATCACAGTAACTTACATGAATACAGCATGAGTAAATAGTTTAAGTTTTACATAATTTTACAATTAAATTCGTATCCACTATAGTTTATTTGTTCTTTATCGTTCTTATCAGAATATAGGTAACTACTAAGATGTAGGTATAGTATTTTATCGAAAGGTATTAATGTACAGAAACAATGATTTACCATTTACCTTACGTTGTTTATGTCAAATAATTTGCACTGCAGAAACCTTGTTTATAACTTTCAGTAAACTAGTAGCTTTTATAGGGTTGTATGTAAGAAACATGGATTAAGTTAACCATTAACAGCCACTAATAGTCTCGTTTGACATTTACGAAATGTCAGATTTATACAAAAGCACAAAAGTTGGAGTTCGAAATGTTCAAATTGTCCATCGTGCCGGTTTTCGAACGTTAACCTCCTTTATTACTTCTAACTGTGTCGATAATTAATCTTAACTCTCACATTCTTCAGATAACAAGATAAGACAGGTGTTTTTATTATTACGCATTTAAAAAGGCGCGTAAAAATTCAGTAGCCATATTTGTGGCCGCCATGATGGATGCTGTGAAAACTTTTTAAATCGATTCCAACTTGTAATCGATCTTTTTGATGTTATGCTACATGAGATGATATTTTATTTATTTGATGAACATTTATGGCTTGTAATTTAATACTTACTCGTATTTTATTCATTAGTTCCAGCTATGGTTTTTAAAAAAGCAATTATAATTTTATTGCGTCACAGCTCATCTTACTATAAAAGGCAACTAACCTGACAGGGATAAATTGAATATTTATAATTAAAAGTAAACTAATAAAGCAGTATAAATTACATGTTTAGTGCCCGACGTCATAAAAGTTAATTGTTTCTTGGAACTTAAAATGGCAGATTTTCTTTGCGAGCCAACTAAGGGCTGGTTTAGAAAAACGGCCAATAATGGCGAATGGCCGGCGCAATGATAATGGCCGTACAAATTATCGGTCTTAAATAGATCGAGTTTTTGTTCGGCACTTAAATCTGTCGCCTGTGAGATGTAAAATTAAAAAAAAAGTAAGTGTGTGACCGGTTGGGAGCGGACTAGTTTTATAATGATGCAGCGTCGTCGGCCACTCGCTGGTCTCGAGTCGCTTGCAGATGACAGCAGATAAACGCACCGACTCGGGAAAAATTAATTGTTTGACATATCTTGAGGCGGCAAAACGTATGATTCCTTTACAAGCTTGCTGTGACGTCATAATTCTTTAAGATTCACGATGCCAATCGGAATTCAGATAAAAATGTGCTTCTACTAAAAATCTAGAGACGATCCGATTGCACACGTAAGAATTCCATACACGTTTTTGTGAAAGAAGCTATATTAATAAACTTTAGCTTTTGCCTTCCTTATCACAAGTATTACTGATATTGTAAATGAGTAAATAAGGCTATCAACGACCTATTTATGTAGGTTAAATCATGTCAACCATATTTGTCATGTAAAAGACAATCAATGTCGAAACATTCCATATCTAGACCATGTACCAAAGTTCATTCGTATTCCACTCAAAATTACCTCTTTGAATACATATACGAGTTTTGATTACATTACCATACAATACTCACAAACAGACAGACATGGTCATAACTCTGTCATCGTATTCACGAACTTGTAGTTCGCCATTTGTGTCGGCTTGTTGACTCAAATTACAGCACCGCCATTATTAATTTATGAATGAAGTTTGTATCAAAGAGGTTTTAGCATTATATGTAACTTATGATATTTTATAGGTATATATATGTTACCTTCATAGTAATTGACATTTTAAATATGTGCCAAAAAAATGATTAAAATGACAGCTGATGACAGCACTTTAATATGCTTCAAAACTAATCTGTGTCTCGCATCCTTATCGCACTCGCGTCAAAATCAATCGCTCTTTCTCTCTTGTTGTTGTCATAGTTAGGTCAATTTACAGTCTTCAAAATAGGTGCGCATATAACATATCTGCACCTAGTATAATATAATATCATTGCTTAATATATTCAAAACGTGATCGTATGTACCTCTAACTTATGACCATTTATGCCTAATATTTTCAATACATAATCATTGTTAAGCTTACCTATTAATTTCATAGACACCTTTTGTTCCGTAACTGACCTAAATTGAATTGTCTCTGGTATATTTTTTCTACAGATTTTAGAAACACAAAATAGGTAGATAAGTAGAGTTTAATTTGTCTCTGCTTTGCTACTAGCACAGATACAGAGTACTAGCGTCTACAAGTCAATAGAATCATAAACCGACGTTGGTTACGTTGGTAAACCACGACGACGTGACGACGTGGGTTGAAGCGGAAAAGGTGTGTTTGGATCGTAGCAAGTGGAGGGAAGTGGTCCCTACCTACCCCGATGAGAAAGAAGAGTGACAGAATAAGATTTTCGGTGTTGCCATTTTGCTTTAATGATTTATCAACGCCGCTCAACGAAATTAGAAATGTATTTAAATAAATTACGACTCTACAATAAACATTAAATTTATTTATGTTAGTACAAAGGTAATAAAATCGTAAAGCAGTAATAATAAAGTGGTTGAATTCATGAAATTCGATCAGTATTGTAACAGGATATTTAGCTCGTAATTTCTATAGTTTACGATCAACGGTACATATAAATTTATAAATAAAATTGTTTACTGAGGATAACTACGGCTTTCAGTCGATATTTACATGTATAGATGTGAATGAAGCGAAAGAACTATTTTTAGATTGTAGGCACTGAAGGGATTGTAGCAAGTGGGGGGAAGTGGTCACTGTCTCTGTCTACCTTGATGAGAAAGAAATGGGACAGATATGTATTTATGGGTGTACCTATATGTAGAGTCATTTCTACATCTAAACAATTTTAGTACCTATCTAAAGTTTTCTCACGATCAAGTCTCAGTTTTGCTGTAGGTATGCTAAGCCTTTATTAAATGTTAACAGAGTTCATCTTTACTCCTTTACAATGTAGAGCGATGATACAGGGTGTAACAGAAAGGGGGTATAACGCCGAAACACAGCGATTTAAAATACTTGCGGCCACATTTTCATAGGTTACCTAATTAATATGAATTCTCCTAATAATAAATAAGTGAAATAATTTGGTTTCAAGCAAAAACGCGACGGGTACGGTTTTTAGCGACCGAATCTTAGGCTAGATAGTCCTCATGAAACTGAACAACATTCCCCAAGAAGCATGGGTCGTAAATCGAAAAAAATTTTTGGACGCCCATACATACTTGAGCAGCTGATTGGACATTTTGTATGGGGACGCGAATCGCTGTGTTTCGGCATTATAACCCCTTTCTGTTACACTCTGTCTAACTAAAAGCTAAGTAGGTATATAGCAAGTGCCGACATACGAGTAGATACTTTTTTTTAAACCAATCAATCTACAGAATAAATTGTGGCCAGTGAATATCTGTTAACACGAGCATTCAGCCAACTAAGCAATCAATAAAAGAGATTAAAATTAAGTAGCGTAACGCGGAGCGCATATTTATAGGCTCTTATTTTTTTAAACGCTCCAAGAAGTTTTTATTAAGGCTTAGATTTTTTTCCTCCGATGTATTTTTATAGAGAAATAATAGTTTTTAATGCATATCTATATATATTATTATTTAATTAGAAAATAGGTATGTACCTATGTATTTTTAGTTTCATATTCTTAAAAACAACACATTACATATAAACATTTCACCTAAGAAAACTTTAAAACCTACCCATTTAACATATGTAGGTAAAAGAAATAGACCGAAATAATAAGACTCAAATTGTTATTATAAAAACAATATAAAACGCAAGCAATCCAATTATTCTGTCTATCTAACTAACAAACTTCGATAAATCTAGTTTTTTATTCCTGGCCGCACAAGGTTGATTAAAAAACTTAATTACATCGTTTAAAGGACCGATCTAGTATTTTTTATTAAAGATGGCAACCCTTGGGAACAGTTATTTATAGCTGATAGATAAGTTGTAAAGGGTATCGTGTGAATAAGATGAAATCTGTTTGATAATTATTTAATAGATTGATTGAGTGAGTTAGTAGAGACTAAACGTTTGAAATAATGTTTAAAATAAAATAATTAAGAGAAAAAAACATTCTTAACCATAAAGAAAAGAAATCAGACAAAATTTCAAATTACGAAAAAAATAAAAGTACATTTTAGCGCGAAAATGTCAGTGTGTCAAAATCAAAATGGCGGCCGGCAGTAAAAAGTGTCAAAGTGTTCATTACAAAATTTAAATGAAACGAAACCCGAACTGACCTTAGTTTTAAAAAGGTTTTAAATGTTTATGACTTATTTTGTCACACGTTAAGTAATTGAGTGTTTACAACTTCACGTAGGTTATCTCCATTAATTTGTTATAACCCGACCATGTTCTGATTTTATTGGTGCTCGAATTACTTAATTAATTAAATTTTGAATAATTTGTCTTCTAATGATGTGTCTGGTTATTGGTTTTGTGTTTGTTTGTATTTTTTTTTTTTTGGTAATTCTTTTAAGTTAACCGCATTTGTGGTTGTCCATTTCGTTATTATTATTTTTTGGCATTCGGAGAGTCCTTGTTATAACATAGTTGCTGGACTTTTATTAAGTACCTACTTAAAGCATTGTTACGCCTAAGCTTTTATCAGATTTGGTACTACCTAGTACAATAAATTGTACCTACTTAGTTGAATTCCAGTTTATTTAACGTCATTAATTATGTGTTAACTTTAATTTTAATGTAGCTTTATTATTAATGAACTTATCTGCTATCAACTAAAAATCTGCTTCAACTTGAGGTTAATGAGAAACCTTACCAGCGGAACCAAACCCACATGTTATTTGAAAGATGACCTGACATAAAATATCGGATTAAATAATGCTATTGACAGACGCTTAAAGCCTGCTGTCGACCACTTCACCTGACCACAAACAAAAATAAAACAAAAGAACGTCAACCCGTCGTGCAAGGTTAAAAATGTAACCGTTAATAATACCATAACAAAAAAAAGTAGTCGCCACACTATGTAACCGCAAAATAAGTCCTTGATCAAAATACTTACCTGCAGTTGCATTAAAGATAATTAAAACGCTCCATTTAACAGCTGTCCCTTTTTCTATCAAAAATTGAAAAAAGACAGCACGATACTTAAAGGATAATTCCTTTTAACAATCTTTTCTGCAACTTACAGGATACCAATAAAATGTCGCAACGTCAACCGATGAAATACGACCGTGTTTGTGGCAACACAGTCGATGAATCCAAGTGTCAGGGCTATCGATATTTTCGCATCACTAGTGTAGTGTGGGATTGCGATGCTTCGTGGCTTGGGTTTTGTAAGACTCTGATTTACAATGTTTTGGTACTATCTCAATTCATAGACTACCTAAAGTCAGTAAAGGGAGTTTATTTGTGAAACATTTGGAGGATTGTATATCAGTAAACTGTTAGCGAGCATTTGTATTAATTATTGCGTTTGTATGAGTTTGCTTGAAGTCGAAGTACTTTTGTAAAAAGGTGAAAGAATACCCCGCCTTCGCGGGTCTGTAACTTAATTTCGAAAATCATTATGTCATTTTGAAATCATCGATTGAACGATTCTTCGCTTGATCGTCAGCTTGCGAAATCGCATGAGATATAAAACAAAAGTTAAAAACATAATTGGTAACGCTCTTTCACATCTTCACATTTTTAAGGCCTCGCCCCACTTGAATTTCAGTGGCAGAACCATTTCATTAAAACCTATTCACACTGATAGGTTAACAGCGCTCTTATAAATATAAAAATTGTCGTGCGTTAAAAAACTAGACTGTACCACCGTAGAACTCAGTAGGTACTAAGTAAGTACCTATTACCTAGGTAGTACTGAGGTACCAAGCTGTAGCCTCAAGAAAACGTTTCTAGGTACAATTTACACTTGAAAAAACAAGAACTGTAGAAAGGTATCAGACAATTCTGCGAAAACACACACTTAACGTATAGCTTGGATTCCACCACGCACGGTGCGTTTTAGCCCGTGGTCAGAGTCAACAAACCAAACAACTTGAAACCCGATTTATACAAAGTCTGGTTATAGCCAAGACTCAATGTAACTCTTGCGAGTTGTTTCATTGTCCATTTACTTTACTGTAGAGACGAAATTACTAGGTAAAGTGTATTCCGCTATTTTAAAAGCTTTCCGCGACTGTAAAGCCGTTATGAAATTGTTTATGGTACCTTAAACAAAAGCCATGTTATATGGGTACCTATCAAATTGTGGTAGTAGGTATGAGTACCTACTTGTTTCCAAGGCCTACAACCAGTGTTAGAACTCTAGAAAAAGCGACGTATTTTTTTTCATGTGGAAGAAAAACGACAACCGCTCTCGACGATTTATCGACGAATTTGTCAATTAATTGCTCTCGTCTCTGTCTACAGCAAGTAATAGAATAGAAACAGAATTATGCGAGAAAATAAAATACCGAAAAAACGATTTTCAAGACATTGCTTTGTGCATGCTGATCTGGCATACAAAAAAGAAAATATGTAGGAAGGTATCTATGTTTGAAAGTTTAAAGGTCCATCTACGCAGATCCGGGCCGTGCCCGGGACATATCCGGGCCATGGCCCGTCAGGAAGGAAAACAATATGTCGTTATGACAACGTGTGTGAACGAATCCATAGAAAATGTATGACGACGTATTGTTTTCCCTCCTGACCTCTCCTGACGGGCCACGGCCCGGACACGTCCCAGGGCACGGCCCGGATCTGTGTAGATGGACCTTAACCTATACAAAGGCTCTATTTTGGTATGAACGTTCTTCTATTTATTTAATAAAATACTTACGTAGATAAGTACAAGAAAATAGACAATACGGGAGCATATAACAGTTTTCTTAACAATCTGAGTAAAGATGCATCTAGCAATCACATTGAAAGATTATGCCGTTCATTGCATTGCATATAAGATACTGTTTTTGTAAAATATGAGACGCGTCGACATCATCTGCACATTCATTGTTTGATAGCTGTTTCTGTAACTGTTTTTAGAGAAGATTATTGTCTTCGGTTATAACCTACATACTTGGCTGCTATAGGCTATTTTAAAGTCAATCTATATTTGTCGACATACCTATTTATTTAAATTAAATTCTATTCGTGAACTCTTTGTAAGTAAGAACCTAGCTAGTCCTATTTTTCAAATTCTAGACTACGCAGCCAAACTAATTTACATTTAGGAACTTTACAAATAAGTACAATCAGTCTTTATCTGTTCTTAAAATACTAACTTAGGTATTTTTATCTAATAACCATTGCCCAAAAGTTTTGCAAAGTTAACGCTCGTTTTTAATCCCAGTTATCAAAAAAGTCATTAAACTTAAAGCTGATCCTATTTTCGTAAAAAAAACAGAAAAGCATGACGCTATAGGTACATAAGTAACAACTGCAAAAAGCTACCAGGTTATAAAATCACAATATTTATGTTCATTTAATACATAAAACATTTATTTCTTATTCACCCACCTCGGCTAGGCTTTAATAAAGTTATTCACATGTATGTAGAAGTTTAAAATGATGTCTGTTATGTTACAAGTTCATACTAAACACCTGAGGCCTCAGAGCCTGAGGCGAGCAGGTGGCGTACAGCTCATGCAAGTTCATATATCCTCCATCTTGAGTTAAATGTAGTTCAAACCAAGCTCTTTGCAGATTCAATCTATATTTTATTTCATATAGTTGATTGGAATCGTAGTCAGTTATGTTTTTATAGCTTGATAAACAACAAACAAAGAAAAAAAGATTGTTTGGATTGTACCTACAATTGCGAACTTATAAGTATTTTGAAAATGTTTCATGCGAGCTGCAATGTAGCTCTTTCAATAGTACTTATAAATACCGTCTTCTATCCTACTTTCTTTCAAATCAACAGAGTGTTGAAATTGGAGTTTATCACTGCTAAAGGCTTTTAATTAGCACTATAGACGTCTACAGGTACAGCTAGATTCAGAACAAAGACGTTACTATTCTTAATTTCAAAATACTTTTGTATAAATGTAATATGTACAATGTGTTATTAATATCAAGTTACAGTATTACAATTGATTGAAAAACCGATTTTTGATTTTTTACGTTTCGATTTTCCAATTTTCTGTTTGCGCTAACTTTTTCTAAATTAATTACCTACATAAGCATCAAAGAGTTTGTATCGCACAAGGACAAGAAAATGACGTCAATTTGCCTCTTCAAGATTCTAGTTAATGGCATTCGTCTCCGATTTAAAGTAAAAACACTTTGAGTTACGACTGTCTACAATTTACTTGGGAAACGTAACTTTTTGTTTTAAACTTAGTTTATAGGCGGCGGCTTCTTTTTATTTTATACCTAAGTAGGTACTTACAGGGTAGAAATTAAATGATTACCTATCCAGTAGGTAAGTTTTTCTAAAATATGCATAGATATTTCCTTATAGCTAACTATTTCACGAATAGGTATGTTCGTTTTTACCCTGGCACATTATTATAGCATAACAGTATACAATACTGTTTTTCACGACCTTTAAAATATCATACCAAAATCTCTTCAAAATCAATTAAGCTCAAAACGGCAACAGACAGAAGACAGAATTTTTGCACTGCCATATTATATGGCATAACATTAAACAATAAGTACTATGTCTTTCAAGAGCTTTTCAATATCACACCAAAATCATCAAAATGGGTTAAGCGGTTCAAGCTCAAAGCGGCAACAGACAAAAGAGAGTATGTATCTAACTTTCTCAATTACCTAATTATAGTATGGATATCATACGACTCTACAATACAGGTAATAGTTATGTCATAGATTAAGCCATCTTTTAAACGATACAGAACCGACTGAGGTATCTTAATTGATCGATTTACTGCCTACTATGGCACCGCACAAAGATCTGCAATAAATTTTGATGTGCGTAAACTAGGAGTACAGAGCTACCAAGTTATCTGTGAACCGGTCGATATTGGAACTATGGGCACTAATACGGAAATGTCAATGTCCAGAACTGCTGCGATTGGTAGAAATACAATTTTGTATTACTACTAGCGCCGCTGTTCAGTTCACAGATAAGTTGGTCTGTCTGTAGGTAGAACTGTACTAGAATTGACTATTTCTTTTATAACATAAATGGCAAGAACTAAATGATAACACACACACACACACACACACACACACAAAACACATATACATACACACTAACAAATATTAAATGTTTAATAATAAATTATATATAAAATATTTTAAAAATAACAGAAATTTTCTCATAGTATCCTATATTTTAACTATGCACATTTTGTCCATGGGGTGGAAGCCTGGTGATCCATACCACAGGTTTAACCTAGCTTGGACACCAGTCTCCCACAACAAAAACTTTTACCTGTACCTATAACTTTACTGTACTGTCATTATATTGTTCTGGGAGAAATAAATAAATTTTGATTTGATTTTGATTTGATTTTGATTTCTATTTATGGACTTCAGAACCCATTTAGGTAGAGCCACGATGGCTCCTGTATCTTTGATTGATCTATGACAATTTATTTTATATGTCGCAACTTAATTTAATCCATAATATTATAAGGTATTTTTAGGTATAAATGTGGAGGTAACTCGTTTTGTTAAATCTTGGATAAACTGCTGATTTTAGTGTAACTTTTTATGAAAATGTTTCTGATGTTTAAAAAAATGAAAGACTTATTCAGTGACACATAGAAAAAACCATTGATAATTTAAATAAAAATAGATTTTTCTACAAAAGCTTTTAAAGTTACTTCCAATGTAAGCCACGTACGTTTACAAAATAATTAACTTATTAACATACCGATCGAAATTGTACTCAAGATTGTACTCAACAATGTATAACTATAAAACAAAATAAGTCATTACAGTCATTGTACCTACTATCAGTAATAAAACAATAGATCTACACACCTATAATTTACAAACATGTTATGAAAGTATCGATCCACGTCCGTTGCTCGAGAAAAACCGCCGTAATGCGAGTTGGAATAAATTAATTTATACGTAAAAAGCGGTTGGGAGACGGGAATGTCATCACCCTGTATAATGAGCGATTTTTTGTGCGACGAAACCTAGTCAATAAAATTACACCTTGCTTGTTAGAATTGGGGCTATAGAATAAGCGACGAAGGCCGTAGTAGTGTAGGTATCTAGTAGAGCCTAGTTAAAAAGTTAAATAGGCCTCATGGGCAGAGGTTGCCTACTTACTTCAATCTCAAATTATATAAAGATAAATCACATAGGTATCACCTGAAATACGCCATTTTTTAAAAAAGCTTATGCTTATCGCAATTCTTCTCATGTAGGTAACATAAAGCATTGTCGACATATTAGGTTGGGGAAAAAGTTTCTTCGTATTTTATATGAAAATTCAAAGTTTTTTTTTATAGTTTATTTACATTTGACTAAAGTATGTAGGTGCCATTTTGTTCCATAACTTTTTGCCATCTTGTTGGTAGTGACATGATCCCATTGCTGTAAAAATTTTGAGGCTTCTGATCGAAAAACTGCGACAAGTGGTTTTGGCAGTCCTCTCGTGATGTTAACCTGACACTGCCTAAGGAATTCTGCAGAGACCGAAACAGATGAAAATCTGAAGGTGCAAGGTCAGGACTATACGGCGGATGCATTAATACCTCCCAGCCAAACTCTCGTAATTTTTGCTGAGTGGCTAAAGATGTGTGAGGTCTAGCGTTGTCATGGTGAAAAACCACACCCCTTCTGTTGATCAATTCTGGCCGCTTTCTCTCAATTTTTTGCTTCAATCTCATCAATTGTTCGCAATACAGTTCTGAATCGATGGTCCTGCCTGGCGGTAACAGCTCATAATGAATGATGCCCTTCCAATCCCACCATACACACAGCATTACCTTGTTGCGAGTTAACCCGGGTTTTGCCACAGTCTGTGAAGCTTGACCGGCCTTTGACCACGATCTTTTTCGCACGTTCTTGTCGTATGTGATCCACTTTTCATCACCAGTTATCAGCTTTTTCAAAAATGGTTCGGTTTCATTACGTCGCGTCGTCGTAATAAAGAATCACAAATGAGTACACGGTTCATTAGGTTTCTTTCAGTGAGCTCATGAGGCACCCAAATATCGAGCTTTTTAGTGTACCCAGCTTTATTCAAATGAGTCAAAACCGTTTTGTGGTCAATTGCCAGTTCTTCAGCTACATCGTAACTACTAATATACCGATCTTGCTCCACTTTTTCAAAAATGGCATCAATTTTGTCCGTAACAGGGCGACCAGAGCGAGATGCATCTTTCATATCAAAATTTCCGGCTTGAAAACGCTTAAACCAAACTTGCGCTACTCTCACAGATACTGCATTAGGTCCATAAACATCACAAATTTTTTTCGCGGCTTGAGTTGCATTTTTACCTTTTTTATAGTAAAATTTTAAAATGTATCGAATTTCTTCTTTAGGTTCACTCATTTTAACAACAACAATAACAAATGAAAATCACACAAATTCCTAATTTGAATTTGGAAGTGCCTTCTTTAAAATTAAAACTTTTTAATGATACCAAAACCAGCCAGATACAAATGGTATAGCCAAAGAGATTTTAATACAAGTTCATACATACTATATGCGAAAAGACTTTTTCCCCAACCTATTATTTGCTTTCGAGTGTACTGAAGGAAACCTCTATTACACTTATATTCTGACAGATAGACTCGGTCTCTTCTCCTAATTAGAGTAAGCGAAGAGTCTATTAGTTATACCTACCTAATCTATGATTTTCAAAGATTAGAATATGTATATCAAAGGTATATAAATAAATGACTTTTGCTCATTAGTTCCCACACTATGCGTTTTTACATATATGGAAACAAGCCACTAATTCTAATTACTTACGATTAGTCAGCTTTATAGCTCACTGCAAGCTATATATGCAAAAAAAACATTTGAAGATCTGGAACAAGTACATCCGTGCTCAGAATTCCCTCCGCTATCTTCATAGCTCCACCATTCCATTATATAACCCGGCCGTTGCGTTTATTGCCCTACACTCATGTCGAATTGCACCATTGCTCATTATAACTCATACACGTTATACTTTTAGCATCATAATCGCCGAACTAACTTCATTTCCGTTGATAACCGGCTATTATTAGGTATAATTATTTTATTATTATGATATGATGACTTGTTTATGGTGAGGTTACATTGTTTGGAAATTGATCAGTTGGTGTAAGCAGGGCATTGAGCGGTTAAAACAGAATAGGTGATGAAACGATATTCTACCTGAACGTCAAAATTTAAAAAATACTAGAGGCTGCCCGCGACTTCGTACGTATTTATCGTCATATCTTGGAAAAAAAGCATGATATCGTACCGTAAAATAATAAAGCCTATCTGTTATTCTAATGTATACTTAAGCAAAGTTTCATCAAAATCTATTACGTAGTTTTTACGAGATAGAGGAACAAACATCCTCCTATACTATGCCTACATGTACACCTATCCATCGGCACAAACATTGTCATTTACGGTTAGGATATAGATCTACTAAAATGCATTCGAAGCAGTACAATTTTCTCCAAGATAAACGAAAAACAAAAGCCTATCCAATAAAACATAAAATCTATACGGAAAAGAACATTTGTCTAACTCAAAACGCATCTTTGTTACAGAATGGCTGCAGCGCCTTGCAACGTGCCGCGGCGGACGGCCACGTGGACGCAGTGCGGCTGTTACTGCAGCATGGGGCCGACCCTAATCGGCAGGATCAGCTGGTAAATCTTTAGCTAGTTTAGAGCAAGCACAATTCCTGGCCTAGAGACAAAAAGAAAGAAGTTTTACGACATAGGTAACATTTGTCGTGGGAAGTTAAGTAGCTCTGGTTGGATCAACTTCATTTATTCATGTACAGAGGTAGAACAATTTCTATCCTTGTCTTCTTCTTCTCAGTCGTGACTCGAGGCTTGAGGGTCGTGACCACCATAGGTAGCTCCGTAGGTCAGGGTTCTCCAGTTTAGTTCGGTTTAGTCCAGTTCTCCAGGCAAGAGGATATTTTACTATCCTCGTCTCTTACGACCCTATTGTTATGAACCACGTATTTTGTGGGAACTTACCCAATAAAATATGCTTTTTACTTTCCCCCCAGCATGGCAACACAGCAACCCACGAAGCGGCTTGGAAAGGCTACTCCCGCTGCGTGGCGATACTGGCAGCTGGAGGGGCGGATCTCCAAGCGAGGAACCTCGCAGGGTTCGCTCCGCTTCACCTCGCATGTCAGAATGGACACAACCAGTCATGTCGGGAACTCCTGCTGGCTGGAGCGCCGCCGGATTTGCAGAATAATGTGAGTTTAGCTTGTTAATACGAATAAATGACCATCATTAGGTATATTTAAGAGTTAAGGTGGATTTTGGCAGTAAGCGTCTATTGCGTCAGGCAGGGACGCCGCTTACTTCTAAAGTCCTTTATACTCTTGTCAATGGAGCATCCTCTTGAAGTACAGAATATCACTCCGTCGGATATATCTGCGTAACTTTCTGAAATGCGTTTCTCTTCGCGTTTTCCCCGGTTTCGCCTATACAGTACCTTGTAGAGTACGTACGAGTTGCATGACGTCAGAAAAGGTGCGGAGATTTTTCCGTCGGGTTGTATGGTAGTGGTTTACGTATACTTCTAGACAGAAAATCTTAACAGCATTAATGTTTAAAGTCATTGCCTAAAAAAAATCGTAAGGGTTATTCTTACAATGTATGGACGTCTTGGAAACTTGAGTAAAGTTTACTATCCATTTGCTTCTTCTGGACTAGTGTCACCAATGAACAAACCGAAACAGAAGACATGGTAGTACGAAAGTTAGAGACAAGATCGTGTAAATAAACCTACCATTAGTCATTATAATTCATAAAATATATTCTTTTATCATTACAGTACGGCGACACCTCCCTCCACACAGCAGCGCGGTACGGCCACGCGGGCGTGACTCGCATCCTCATCTCCGCCCAATGCCGCGTCTCAGAACAAAACAAGAACGGAGACACCGCGCTACACATCGCAGCAGCAATGGGCCGAAGAAAACTCACACGCATACTCCTAGAGGCTGGCTGCGACAAGTCAATACGAAACCAACAAGGGGAAACTGCCAGAGACATCGCCACAAGAAAAGGATTAGACGAAATCATCAGCATTTTAAACACACCCGTCGCGAAACAACCCAAAAAGAAAGACAAAAGAGATAAGAGTAAAGAGAGAGCGGTAGATGAAGTTGATGATGGAAAGAAAAGAGATAAAAGCAAAGAAAAGAAGAAGAAAAATGTCACGTTCGAAACGACGCCGCAAGTCCAATGGTCGCCATATGGATGCCATTACTATCCCGACCCGAAATACTTCCCGAAGCCGAAACTAAGCTCGCTACCCACCGAACCCTTAAAAAAAGGCGAGCAATACTATTTAGATTTGGCTGGGAATATCAAAAAAGGTCCTATAGGTGCTGGATACACGTGCTACTGCGCGCCTTTCTTCAAGCACATGGAAGATAAACTGAACGAGGACAAGAAAGATTTAAAACGACACATAGACAGAGCTCACGAAAAACTAGATCAGAAAGTAACGGATTTGGAAATGAAGACTCAAGGACAAATATCTGAGTTAACTAGATTTGTCGCGGTTGAAAGGGCTATGTGCAAGGAAAGGCATAAGCATTTAGAACAGTGGTTGACAAGAGGCATGATGTTCAGAGCATCAGAGAGAGTGAGGAAACTAGACTACAGTCCCAAAGGTTCCCTAGACATTCCACCACTAAAACGAACGAGAAGCTTAGAGATCCTAGACGCACACGCAGAAGAATGGAACAAAGTAAACAGACTCATCAAAAGTTTCAATGAAAACGCTGAACATTACGAGACGAATACCAAAGATCTGAATGATAGTAAAGCTACATCAAAATCTACTGAAGTATTGGACAGAAGATCGCCGCAAGCTGCGAGAAGAAATTACCTCAAGAACTCGAAAAGCAGTGACCAGTTAGACGCTGGACCGAGCCGATTATCAAGATCGCCACAAACGAGTCCTGACAGAGGCAATTTACAAAATGTTACAGCAGAGATTCATGTTAAAGCTAACAAAATCTCCGTATCGCAACCACCAATGTCTATGGAAGTCCAAGGATATAACGAAAGGTATGTCTCTCCTAGTCGAAGATCTAATACTAAGTCACCGAGCAGCAGTAATCGACAGTCTAAAGCCAGTGATTCTGAAGGAGATCACATGAAAACCAATCAGAACGATTTCCAAAACGTGCCAAATTGGAAGAGTCAAGTGCTGCAAAGAACAGCCGATGATATAAGAAAACGAGTTCATATTGAGAAGGAAATGTGTGAGATATTAAACCGCAGTCACAACAAATCGATGGATATATCTCACGATGGATACGTGAAACTTCCAAAGCAAGGAAACTTCTCGATGAGAGAAGATGCACAGCCGAGAATGAGTCGGATAGATAGCGCTCCGATTAAATCCGTGCAGGAGTTAGTGGCTCAAGTGGAACATCAACAAAGATGTCAGTCTCCGGAACCGTTACCGCTACCTCGAAAAGGGCCACCCACCGAACCAAAAGAAGTGTCTAAATCTCCCGTAAACATACAACCAGCCCACCCAACTCCTGGCATACTGAAGATGCCTCAGCAACCGCAAAGACCTGCACCAGTATTAAAAGAAAAACCACCGAAAAGCAAGCGCTTCAGTCTACACAATTTGATTCCGTTTCCGACACGAAAAACTTTCCAAACCCCTCCAAAGGATAACGGGAACAATTCTGAAAGTAGCGACGACGAAGATAATCCAATTAGGACTACAAATCAGCCTGGTCCAATGAGGAATACGAATTTACTTCAAATATTACCGATGCCGAATTTTGAAACGGTATCAACTAAGTCACAATCCCCCGCGCCTCAAATGCCCAATCAGACTTACCCTCATGACCTACGCTCGATGATACCTAAAGACGCATATTTCCATGAGATTCCTACCAGACAAACCCATCATCAAATGCCTTATAGAGATATGATGGACAATGGCTTACCTTTACCACATTTCCAGAATCAATACGATTATAATGAAAGTGGATTACCACAAAATCAGATCGCTAGAAACAGAAACCCTTTGTACCATCAAACTGGGGTCTTCGACGCGATGATGCAAGACCATATAATCAGGGAAATAGATCGCATACCTCATTGTTACAGTGAACATTTAAATCAGAATACCGAAGTTGAAATTGCGAATCAGAATGATCACTTTCGTGACGGTTACTATGATAATGATCCGAGAATGTATCCTGGATACCGACAGAGCCCACATGGGTTAAGAAAACCAGCTCCTGACCATAGTTTGCTGCACAGTCGGCTGCAATCATTGGCGATTAATACACATTTGACGGAAACTCAGAGCCAAACAGATAGGGAGTCGCATAATGATTCGGGGTATAGTACTAAAGTGTATGGGAGCTCGCAAGGCCCGTCGCCTAGTCTTTCAGGGCATGTCGATGATAATATATCTGGGCAAAGAGTTAATGTACTGCCAAATGGGAAGCCTGTTGGCAATCTTGGAACTTCTAGCTTAGTTTGAAGCTGATTTAAGAGATTAACGGGCCCGTTTTACCACTGACAGATAAAAATATCTGACAGATATTTTATTTTTGTCATTGTCAAAAACGTCATGTCTTATGAAGTAGACAATAGGTTTATCTGTCAGTTAATTTTTGTCTTTAAATGGTGAAACGTTCTCTAAGAAATATCGGAAAACTTGTCCAAAATGTGTTCAATTTATATTCGATTGCAGTCAGTTGTAGAATCGTTTAAATACCAGCTAGTTGCATAAAGGTCGTGTCATTTAAGTGTCCATTAAATAATGATCTGTCTCTTTCGTTTTTGGACGAATGGAAGGGACAGCTATAGGTTAAATGGAGGCTTAACTTAGATCACTAAAGTTTCGGTAACTGATAATTCGCACTCGTAATGCGTGGTAGTGTTTAGGTATGTCACCACCAGTGCGCTTTCACGTTCAAACATGTTCAAACACGTTTAAGCATGCCCGAAAAACCATAGCGCATACAATAGCGCAAGCCTCAAAATGTGTCAAATGGTACGGCACAGCGCTTGACGCAAAACGAACTGAAAATTGAATCGCAGCTGAACATGAAAACGAAAGCGAGTTGGTGGGGACATACCTATTGGTAGACATCAAGTGTGGCACTGCTCTAACAGTTTCATACAGGCATGCAGTAAAGTTAAGTAACTATAAGAAAATGGACGACCGTACAACTCGACTAGCTCTCACTAAAATTAAAAAAAAAATACTCGTCATTAGTCACACTCTAGAGTTTAGGGTTACAAGTACAAAAAAAGAAAAATAACTAAAAAAAAGTCACATCACAGCACGGCAACACTTACAAAACAAAATAATATTGTATTAACTACTTTATAAAGTACAAATTAATGTTTCGTTTATTTGTTTTTACATAATTTTGATGCCATTTTGTCACGGATTGAATTAAGTTAGGTATTAAAAACCAGTTCTATTAAGATCATTAAGACCTGTAGATAAAATTTAACTGACAGATAAACCTATGTCTATTTCATAAAACATGACGTCTTAGACAGAGACAGGTATAGAACATCTGTCAGATACATTTTATCTGTAGATGATAAAACAGGCTTTAAGTCTCTTCATTAAAGTATAGCTGACTCTGTCATTGTCAAATATCAGAAGAAGACAGCATTATGTTTAATGGAAAGACAATTTTAACGAGCGTTTCTGGAACTGGAGTTAAATTATTATATTTAAGAGCAACTTTAAAATTGACAAATATGTTTTAAAAATTAGTTATTGTATAAAATTAGTTAGCACTTAGAATAACTTTGATGTAAGCACGAGTTTTTTGTATGTGTTTTTTGTATAATTATTTATAATTTATTGTGTACCTATTGAATGATAATTTTGTACTGATTGATTCTAATAAAAATCACTTTTAAAGTGTCACTACTATGAAATACTTTTTTTTAGACTGTAAGTCGACTGAACCTATTATTGGCCACAGCATACGGTAATAGCAATTATAAAACTAGCCACGGACGAATAAAAAAGAGGACATGGCACTTCAAACATTCTCATACGAATTGTAACTATATTGGAAGTCTGAGGACCCTCCTCAGACACCGCCTTTTTTATCTTTTGCCATCTAGTGGCGGAAAGCAGAACTACTTGTTACGTTCGAATAAGATAACTATTAATATAAATAGATATAATAAAATAGATAACTACATTCACCACTAGAGGGCGTAACACGTCAATGTATGTAAAATTTGAAATAACTTCGACGACTATTTCACTTGAAAGCAAATACCATAATAACATAAGCCCCGCCTACTTCGTGACGCCAGGGCCGCGTAAAAAATCACGGGGCCTTATAATCTATTAAAAATAAAAAACAGACATTAAAACAAAACATTTCTGACTAATCAAATACAATAAACATATTCTATTTACAATCTAAGTAAATGTCTATCTTTCCAACCGACATCTCTGTAAAACTCTTTAATACTAGTCTGATATAAAGGTACTCCAGTCAAAACAGACGCTTTAGTTTCAACAATCTTGACAGCTACATAATCACCGACTTTAACACTGTTAAATCCACTGTCACTTTGATCAAATACTACTTTCATATAATATTCGTTTCTACCTAAAAATTGTCCGGTTTTCTTAACAATACCTTCGACTAATACTAGGTGAATATTTCCGATCTCAGCTTCGTTTAACTTCGTGCATTTCCGTCGGTATACGTCAATCATTCGGTTGTGACGTTGTTTCTTTACGTGTTCCGGTACGTCGTCTTTGTAACGGCGGTAGGCTGTTGTTTTCTGAAATTATGTAAAATAAAATAATTTTAATGATTATGGAGGCAAGGTTTCTTTTAAATTGCTCACATTTGTCTTGTTTTAAGCTGGGTATATAATATAACATCTGTCTCAATATGAAAAATATCACAAAATATCTCATTGACCATCTGTTTCAGTAGGTAGGTACCTACCTATAGTTTGTATCAACCAACAGATCTTACCGTCAACTGATTTCTAAGTTGACTGTAATAATTCCTGGTAGATGGTGATAATTTCTAGTTGACAGTGATCATTTCTAGTTGATGGTAATAATGTCACGTTAACGATGATAACTCTCATTTGACGGTGATAACTGCTAGTTGACGGTAATAATGTCTAGTTGACGGTGAAAATGTTTAGTTGACAGTCATAATTTCTAGATGACGCTGATAATTCCTAGTTGACGGTGATAATTCCTGGTTGAGGATAATAATTCCTAGTTGACGGTGAAGATGTCTAATTGACGGTGATAATGTCTAGTAGACGATGATAATTTCTACTTGAAGGTGATAATTCTTAGTCGACGGTGATAATACCTAGTTGACGATGAGACGGAAATGGACGGTTAAAGCACAGAACATCCCTCTAAGTAGATAACACATAGCATACCTCTCTCATACTATAAGGAAACAGGAACGCCATATTGTAATCAACGATGTCCATCAAAGTGATCGTCTCTTCAAACTCTTCATCCGTTTCGCCGCAGAAACCACAGATCATGTCCGTTGATAGACCCACTAGAAGGAAAAATAGAGTAATGAATTCTACTATGCAATACCACTAATCGCACTACGAGAAGAAAGTGTGTTTAGATAGGTAGTATCTGCCGAGGGTACGTATCTACCTACCCCACTGAGAGAGAGGCTTGACAGATATGTAAGTATGTATACAATTTAACAAATCTTATTTATTTATTTATTTAACAGTTTATTGTAAGATGATAGTACAAAGAGACAGAAAAAAAAGAGAAGTTATACAAAAGGTACAGCATATTTCTAAAAGAAATTTCTTCCTGCAGACCCCACAGACAGAGAAGTGATAGCATGAAGGCAGGATAGTCACTACAATAAACAATAAATATATAAGTATAAACCTACACATATAGTATATTCGATAAATACACATACATAAATATTATAATTTATATAAATATATACAGGGTGTAACAGAAAGGGTATATAAAGCCGAGACACAGCGATAGTCCTCATGAAACTGAACAACTTTCCCCAAGGAACATGGGTCGTAACTCGAAAAAAATTTTTGGATCGCCCATACTTACTCGATCAGCTGATCGGGCATTTTGTATGGGGAGGCGAAATTTTTTTTCGAGTTACGGCCCATGTTCCTTGGGGAAAGTTGTTCAGTTTCATGAGGACTATCGCTGTGTTTCGGCTTTATATACCCTTTCTGTTACACCCTGTATATTGTATTCTCTATGATAAAGAAAGATAGTGCTCTTTAACTTTCCGTTTTCTTAATAGTACTTATTAGAAATGTCAATGTTTCTGCTGATAAATCTAAGGATGTTTGGATGGATGGAAGTTTGTTAAGCCCATTGTTCACGTAACCGTACATCATACGCATGTTTTTGTCAATTGACGATTAAGTACAAAACGAATGCTTAGGTACATCTAGCGTAGAAAGAGTCAAATCACGATGCAACTAATCTAAAACGTTTCAAACTAATTGCGTCGTGTGTGGTTTTCTAAAGGAGTCTATAGCAGAAACTTAGATGCAACTCAAAAGTAACTAGCAGTTGCAGTTGCGTTTCCCCGTAAGTTTTAGGCCTTAAAAGACTATAGTTCCCATACTATATTAAAGTATGTAAATAGATATACTGACCTCCCGGTATACTCTCGCGCACATGTTGTACGAGTTGCAGATACGCTTCTCTCGAGTACCCGCGGCGCATGCGCTCTAGCACCGCGGTAGACCCCGACTGCGCCGGTAGGTGTAGCATCTTGCATATGTTTGGACGCTCGTTTATAATTTGGAGTACCTAGAAGATTTTATTTAATGTTAGGGCTATTGAAAAGTCTTGCTAAATTAGAGAAGGTGCAGTAGTACCATAAAAATAAGTTACATACGCAGTGAGTGGGTTTAAATAAAAAGGTGTTTTAACAAGTTACCGAATAGGTAATTGCGGATGACTTTTTAATAAAGCTTAATTAGGTTAGTATATGTAAATATCGAAAATTATGTTATAGATAAAGCAAATGCAACTAGAAATAACAGTAGCCAAAATCCGATAAACATGAAATATCTACATATGTTTATTTTCAATTTGTTTTACAATATTATAGTTATACCTTTAACACCTTGGAATATTAAAAAGTTAAATTACTTTACTCAATAACTTTAATTGATATACCTCATCAGGGAAATCCTTAGGATGTGCAGCTGTAAATCGGATTCTCATTTCAGGATCTATTGCTGACACCTTGTCTAGTAAGTCTGCGAACCGCAAGCCGCCTTTCTTGCTCTTGTACACTGTTTTAAAGCCTGAGAGAGGGAGATAGATGATATTATATTCTTACTGATATTATAAATCTCAATGTTTGTGCTGATGGATGGAGAGATGTGAGGAAGTGCTACACGAATAAACTACTAACATATTGTGATGAAACTTACTGATCAATATTATTTAGCAAAATAGGCTATACATCAGAATTCTGTTTCATAGGCTATATTATTTTAGGATTCATGTTTTTTTTTTTTTTTTTTTTCAATATATGACGATGAATGAGTACGAAGTCGCGGGCAGCCTCTACTATTGTTGTCAACTGATACAATGTACCACTGAGGACTTCGACAGATTTAATAAAAGACGGAATAGAAATTGTGTCGTATCAGGTGCTCAAACGGCTGAGCATAGAACAGAGTTGCGGACGGTATACAATACAATAGAGCAGACTGGCAGAGACTCCACCGACAAGAGTTAGGCTCTTAAATATGATGAAAACACTTCTTACTAGATACTCTACCTTTAGCCAAGCTAGTCTGTGCACCTCCTCCCTGCGTCAAATCTCTATAACTATTCACATTTTGTCCGAGTAATGTAACCTCCTTCACTCCGGCGTCAGCCAACATCCTAACTTCGTCTACTATGGATGACACAGGCCGCGACCGCTCTCTACCACGCGTGAACGGCACTATGCAGTATGTGCACATGTTGTCGCAGCCGCGCATTATTGAGCTGAGGGAGACAGTAGATATTATAGTCAGCAGACTTATAGTAAGTATACTTATAGACGCTTAAAAAGGCTTATTTAGTGGTCAAAGAATTGCAAAAAAAAATGTCAAAATTGGCTTTGGTGTAATAAAAGAGCCTTGCGCTATCATCAGGTAAAAACGAGATTTTAATGCTGTTAAAGAAATATTTATGTACGAAAAATAGCAATTTAAACTTATTTTTATAGTACTTACAATAGGGAAATGAAATGAAATGAAATGAAAATGAAATGAAAATCATTTAATCCTGTAGGTTTTGACAACACTTAAGACGGGTCATTTTTTAAAGTTAATGCTAGATTCGCAAGAGTGCAGTTTCCCCAGAGAAGAACCTAGCAAGAAACTCTGTAGGGTTGCTCTTTTTAATTTAAGTTTTACAAATCTCAGGCATAAACACAGAAACATATAATCAAATTAATATTTCAAAACAGCTATCCATAAATAAATAATAAAAATTTGACCCCACAATATCCAGGAAAAAGTAAGGCAAGCAAATGGGAAACAAAGAAGTGAAATGCTTAGTTTGATGGGATCCGCATGACATGACCGGCCATCACAGCAGCACCTTCACACAGGTCTCAACGCATGTGCCAGCCATCAACCCCTTCCACATATTTTAGGGAAGTAGGAGACCCGACACACAGCGCCACCACTGCAACGGCGTAAGCGAGCATGACATATCACACGTTTCGCCTTATTCATAAGAAAGCTTAGCTATTACAGAATTACAGATACCATACCTACCAAAATACTGCAGAGGCAACATTTTTACAACACAATAACATTCATATAATTTAAGGAATGTAAGTAATTCACAATTGTATGAGAACAGGTATGCTAGAGAAAGCTTGATAGAAGAGCAGGTCAATCCCATGGATTTGAGTCATCTAAATAATCGTTAATTTTATAATATCCCTTTTTGTTAAGTTTTTGTTTAACAATAACCTTGAATTTATTGAGGGGTAGTTCGCGTATACTGGTAGGGATCTTGTTGTAAAAGCGTATACATTGACCCACAAACGACTTATTTACTTTCTTTAGTCGACTAGCATGGGGCACTAATTTATCCCTATTTCTAGTATTAACAGTATGTATATCACTTAGTTGTTTAAATTGATGTATATTTTTTTTTGTAAACATTACATTAGTGAAGATGTATTGCGATGCTAGTGTTAATATGTCAATATTTTTAAAAACATCCCTAAGAGATTCCCTGGGACCTAGTTTATAAATCGATCGAATAGCACGCTTCTGCAGAACAAAGATGCGCTCAGAGTCGGCGGCGTGACCCCACAGCAGAATGCCGTAGGACATAAGACTATGGAAGTAGCTGAAGTAAACTAGCCTGGCAGTTTGAACATCTGTCAGGTTTCTTATTTTTTTAACCGCATAAGCTGCAGAGCTGAGCTTATCTGCTAACTTGTCAATATGGGGGCCCCATTGTAATTTAGAATCCAGAGTAATACCAAGGAATATGGTTGTTTCCACAAGACACAAACTCTGTCCCTTCATCTTAATATCTGTAGTTACTTGTCCAACATTGGGCAAAGTAAATTTAATACATTTAGTTTTCTTTTCATTAAGCACTAGATTATTGGCATTAAACCACTCGACTACTTTACTGATAGCACTGTTTACGTCGTCATATAAATTCTGTTGTCTTCTAACTTTAAAAAGTAAAGAAGTATCATCAGCAAACAATACTATATCATGACAGTTATTTACAAGACTTGGCAGATCATTAATATAAATTAGGAAGAGAAAAGGACCGAGAATTGAGCCCTGTGGGACACCCATGCTAACCGCAGATCCACTCGACACTTTGCCGTTTACATCAACCCTCTGTACACGTCCATATAAGTAAGATTCTAATAGGCTGAGTGCGGTGTCCTTTACACCGTAATAATGAAGTTTCCTGACCAAAGTACGATGATCAACGCAATCGAAAGCCTTGGATAAATCGCAAAAGACACCCAAGGCGTCGTGTGACTTCTCCCAGGCATCAAATATACACTTTATTAAATCAACACCTGCGTCGGTTGTTGAGCGACCCCTGGTAAAACCAAACTGTTTCAGGTGCATTAGTTTATTGGAGTAAAAGTGAAATTGTAGTTGATCTAAGATTAGTTTTTCAAATATTTTACTTAAGGTTGGCAATATAGATATAGGTCTATAATTGGTGGGGTCAGTCTTACTGCCTGCTTTAAACAAAGGTATGACTTTACTGTGTTTCATTAGGTCAGGAAAAATTCCCTCATCTATACATTTATTAAAAACCATAGCTAGATGGCTAGATACGCAGTTTATGATGGAATTAACTATTGTAACGGAAAGGCCATGCAGATCAGCGGTTTTTTTAATAGTTAACGATTTAAAGGCCTTTACTATTGAATATGCATTGACGTGACGAAATGCAAAGACTTGGTTGGACTCGGCCACGTTCTGCTTCAACAAAGATTCAGCAAGCGTGGGAGAAGAATCCAGGTCCTTGGTGGTCGAGACTGGAATGTCGGAGAAGAATTTAACAAAAGCTTCGGCAACCTCGGCGTCTGTACTGATACAGTTACCATCAATATTCAATTTAAAATCGAGGTTGCGTGGTTTGACTCTTCCAGTCTCGTGGTTAATAACTTGCCAAGTTGATTTTGCAATATTCTTACTATTAACAATCTTATTTTTTATGAATCTAGATTTGGCCTCATTACATACACGTTTAAATAATTTAGAATAATTACGCACATATTCCACGAAAGACTCACTATTATTCACCGTTTTTTCATCATAGAGGCTGTATAGTTTATTCCTACTAATTAAAATTCCTGTCGTGGCCCAATCATTAAAGGGTATTTGACTATATTCAAAATATACAACAAAATGTGGCCATCCTAAAAGATTATATTATAAAGAAATATATTTCACTTTATTTTGATGTAAAACATGTTTATTTTTAACAAAATAAAATAAACAAATTGTAATATTTTTTAAATTTTTATCTGGAACACGAACAGCCTGTTATTTGTTGACATTCTGGTGACGTCACACGCAAGTAAACAGCTGTCATAATAGTGCGCTTCGTTAGTGTTTTTCGTGTTTTTTTACTCGCATGTGACGTCACGCATGACATGTGACCAGCGCCATTACAGAAACAGTGTTATTCGCGGGTTTTATTAAATTTGAATTTCAACATTGATTTTTCATCATTAAAACATTAAATATTTCGGAAATATCAATGTAGGGTAATTATTATCATATAAACATTAATTTAAAATTATTTTCCAAATGTTGTCAAATAGCCTATTGTAATCAAGCAAAAAAAGTAACCATGCATACAACTTATTTTTCCAGTACTACTGTAACCTTGTAACTTTAACATTAATTTAACTGACATATATAATAATTCATAATAAAAATATATAACATACTTACATAAAAGCAGAAACACTATCCTCATTAAGTCTAACAGGTACAACATCTGCGTAAGTCTCATCTAGTGATAGCAGTACGTTGACAGCTGTTTGCCCGCTGCTGGTCAGTGCGAGCAGCCGTGGGAGGTCTCGGTAGCTGTCTGGACCTGCCACTGTTGTATAAGAATTTTGTTTAATTATTTAATTTGTTTTTTTGGAAGAATATAGAGTTACGTACCTCGATCAAATCGGGAACTTACTCAAGAAAGGCCAAATCAAGAGTACCTTAAACCGACGGGCATGTATGAGGCGACTAATGAGTGTGGATGAAGCGAAAGAGGTGTGTTTGGATCGTAGCAAGTGGAAGGAAGTAGTCTCTGCCTACCCCAATGGGAGAGAGGCATGACGGATATGTATGTATTGAATTGGGTAAACTGTATTTATCCATCCATTTCAGTCTATAGCTGCCCACTGCTAAACATAAGTCTCTCAAATTGTTCTCCAATGCAAAATGTGTTTGGAAATAATGGAATGAAATACTTAGCGACCTGATGTCAAAGGTATTTGTAATTCTCATAGACAGAAGTATGTTATAAGGATTCTTATGTTTGTGAAAATAGTAACACAAAATGAACTGAAGTATTCTTGTAAATAAAGCAGTTTCTCACCCACATCAACAGCTTTTTCTTTCTCAATAAGTTTCTCTTTGAGTCTCTCCGCCATACAGCCTAGGAGACCGATTTTTACCGGCCTCTGTTTATCCTTCGAAGCGCGTCTTCTCTTGAAGCCCCTCAAATGATCTAATCGGTGCCAGATCTTACTCTCAGCTCCTTCTCTTATAGCACACGTCATAACGAGGAAGATGTCAGCCTCGTCTTCCACTTCAGTCTTCTCAAAACCTTCCTTCTTCAAAATAGACCACACAATCTCAGTATCATTCAGGTTCATCTGACATCCGTAGACATCGAAGAAAACCTTTCGTTTTGTAGCATCGTTGAGATTATCAGGCAAATAAGGAATATGAGGACGGTCTATAAGAATAGGCTCAGAACTTCCAGTAATAAAATCCTTCAAACTTGGCCCAGATTTAATTTTTTCCTTATGAGAAATAAGACGAGTAGCGTCCGAATAACATCGTCGTTTTTCGTATGAAGAACTGTTCAGTAAGTGCACTAAACGTTGTGTACGTCTCAGGTTAAACATTTTACTTACTTCATTAATAGATTTTCACTAACAAACTACAACAAATGAAGAGAAAACCATTATAGTAAATATCATAACCTAGAAATGTCAATGGGGATCATAACATTATTATGTAACAAAATACAATAGCATTCAAAAATAGACGTAAACCGAGATAAATATAGATAAATCAAACAAGAACGAAAGAGACAGCTTAAGTAAAAACGACTTTTCGATTTCGATCTCGACGATTATATGAAATGAATCGAAACGCAATAAAACTTTTTTGATGTTGGAAAGAAAAATAGGACTTAACAGTTGTAAAAAATTTTTCATCAGAATGTAATTGTTTATTGATTTCAAAAATAATAAATTTATATTTGTTTAAAAATAAATTTAATCTATTTGGGCCACTGAAGATAAGGAAACTAAACGTTTTGATAATTAAAAATAAATGGCAGAGTACGTACGTACACAATTTGACATTTGATGTGAAAAAGGAAAACGAATTAAACTCGACAAATTAAAGTTTTTCTTGTTTTTCATGACTCAAAAGCAAACAACACCTACACAAAAATGAGCGGTCGTTACTACGACTACAACAAAGGTATTCGAATGGCTTGGTATACTTGTAACTTTCGTAGCCCGTCTATTGCGACATAAAAAGGCTCGCTGTTATTTTGTTCAAATGAAATATACTTTTATTTATCTTTGCCAGTGTTTTCGCATTGGCAGGGTCGTCTCGATCCGCCCGTGATGATTCTAGGGCCTACAGGGAGCGTGACGGGAGAGAGAGACAACCTGAAAGTAGAGAGAGAGATGTAAGGAGATCACGGTCGAGGTCTCCACGCAGGAGGTACTCTCCGTCTGGTTCCAGAAGTAAATACTCACCAGATGCATCCAGGAGTCGAGAGAGAAGTTATGACGGTTTGTAATTTATTTTCTTGCTTTGTTGTTTTAGGTTAGCTTTTGCCTTCCAAAATACATAGAAAGTGTTCCTACTGCATAGACACATTAATCTACTAACAAAGCAAAAATGTATTATTGCAGTGTAACATATTTATTAAACGCTTTTACTACCTACTTTGTAAAGAGAAAGCAGCTTAGTTTCTCTTTGTTTTACCTTTGCTTTTGTCACCACTTCCAAAACCATTATTCACAGAAGGCAGAAGCCGTAAAAAGTCATGGGACTCAAATTCGGACTCAGAAGAGGAAGTACCAGCCCCACCTCCCCCACCACGCATTAGTAAAATATCCATTGACTTCACTAAACCAAAGGCTCCAATTAAAATGAACATTGGTGGGCCGAAGACTGCAGCGGCTCCAAAGCCAACTGTAGCTTCTGTGTTTAATGCTGATGATGATGATGAGGAAGAGGAAATGCCAGCTGAAGCTAGGATGCGGATGAGAAATATTGGCAGGTGAGACTTGGCTTTTGTTTTATCTATTATTAAACGGCGTCGCGGTCGACCACGGAAAGGTGGCAGGACGAGCTGGAGACCTTAAGTAGCTGGGTGGAGGAAGCTCGAGACAGAAAGTCATGGCGGATGAGGAGAGAGGCCTTTGCCCAGCAGTGGGACACAAATTGCTAAATTAGATTAGGTTATTATTTGACGAAGCTTCAACTATTTTAAGTGGCTATGCTAGCCTCATCGGAGCAGTGATGGTGATGTCTATAACTTAGGAAATGTTGTAGCAGTACTATTACACTTTACATAAGTAGCCAATAAAAAGACTATTCAAATATTGTATCTTTGAGCAGTTATGTTTGAGCAATCTTGACTTAAGCCAATTATGTGACAGCATTTATTTAATTTTGCTGTTCACTGGTCACAACTGCCACATGCCGAATAATCTCTGGGCAATCACAACTACCCAAAGGCAATCAACTGCCAAGACCTCGCGGCAGACCACGAAAAAGGTGGCGAGATGAGCTGGAAACCTTCATGGATGATTGGGCAGAGGCTGCCCAGGATAGAGAATCGTGGAGAAGCAGGAGAGAGGCCTTTGCCCAGCATTAGGACACTGATGGCTAGATAAGATATTGTTCAAGAGAGTTCAATTAACATCTTTTAATTTCACAGGGAAACACCAACATCAGCTGGTCCAAACTCCTTTGGCAAGACAAAGCAAGGTTTTTGTGATGCTAAGAAGGTATTTGAGAAGAACCTTAACCAAGCTCTAGAGTCACAAGAGACTAAGTCTACGGTACCTAAATTTCCACAAACTATTTATAAAATCAAACCTTGATAAATTAAATATTTTAGTTTGTGGATTTGGTATCTTTGCCATAGATATAGGTACCTAGTTTTTTACAGGTTGTGTATTTTATGTGTTTTAACCTTTGAGCTTACACTGGGATTTTGTGTATTTTAAATAATAATGAAGTATCTACAGGGTGAAACAGAAAGGGGGTATAATGCCGAAACACAGCGATAGTCAACTGAACAACTTTCTCCAAGGAAAATGGGTAGTCTTTAAAAAAAAAATTCGCCTCCCCATACAAAATGGCCGATCAGCTGACCGAGTAAGTATGGGCGATCCAAAAATTTTTTTCGTGTTACTACCCATGTTCCTTGGGGACAGTTGTTCAGTTTCATGAGGACTATCGCTGTGTTACGGCATTATACCCCCCTTCTGTTACAACCTGTATAACATAGATAATTCCATATTTTAAAGCAACTTTTAATTGATATCAAATCCACATGTATTGTAATTTTCAGTAGCCTATTTTAACTTAGAATTTTCAAGATACTGAGTGTTAGTTGAAAAGAATTGAACTGTATTTTGATAAATCTACTCTATGAACTGTATTGCATGTATGTACTTGAGAAAATGATTGTAATTCGACCCAAGCAAGTTTACTGACTACTGAAATTGTTATTTGGTATTATTGAATGTAATTAATTATGGAACTTTAAATACTGTATACTCATTCATTGATGTGATGTCTTTTACTTGAATAAATACTACAGTATGCTTTTTTGTCTAGAATACCATCCTATGGGTGGGAAACGTTTCTATTTGTTGGGACTCTACCCCATACCACACCCATGTTAAAAATCTTGAAGTAAACCATCTTATCTTTGGAAAACAATATTTTTTTATTTTTTTGATTCCTAAGATCCTACGATAGTATTTTTAAAAGATTACTATCTTTCAAGTTTTAATCTGTAATACTACCACAAACACTTAAGCATACGAGAACATTCCCACAGTTTACAATGAAATCTTTGCAAACGTTTTACTGTTGTAGGTAATGTTATACAAGAATTGATTCACATATTTATTAGACACTGGCCACAGAAGTCTGCAGCGTATAGCAGGGTAAAACATAAAAAGAAAACAACCAAAATAGATGTTAAAGTTTATTAAATTACTTCCTCTGTACATTTTGTGGGCGAGCCATGTCTCTGGGGAAGTTGCTCTTGGGCGGCGTACGGATACGTCTGTCCTTCTTGGACCTGTTACGCACTACTTTGCTGTGGATAGCGCATGACACGCAGTAGTGGAGCTTAGCGTACAGCTTTGGCAGCTGGAATGCTGAAAAAAAAAGATATATTGTGTTAATTTTTATTCTTAAGGTAAAGGCTTTAGGAATTTACTTCTCTTAGAAGATAAATAAAGGTTGTCCTAGCTTTGTAGTGGGAATCCTAAAAATAGATGAGTCGTGTGGAACTGTAGGTTCGTTAATCCACTGCTATGAGGCTCAACATTGTAGTGATTTATGCTTTGATGTAATTAACAATTTTCATGATTCCGTCCAGAAATACGTGCACAAACTATAGGCATTCAGTAGACCCTGATCAATTTTAGGACAAAGCTAAGTTCAAATTGTTTTGATGGTCACATAACCTACACTTTGGAAATTCTGTAGTAGTTTGAATGAAGCTTTTATTGAGCTAACAGTTTAATTTTAAGACTCCTTACATAAAGATTTCCTCAACTTACATGTGTAAACGGAGGCTTCGTTGATATCTCTCACAGCGGCAGCCTCAACAATATTCCTAATCACGAACTTCTTGATCGCCTTGTCCTTCGGCACGCACCGCGCGCAGTTGGTGCATCTCACGGCCTTAACGTGACCACGGCCGTGCTTGGCGCGTCCTCCATTACGGCGTTTGCGAGTCTGAAAACAGAAACCTAAGCTTCAGGCCACATGTTCACGCCATCATGCCTTCGACTTGAGCGGCGTGCGCCTAAACATCACTGCATTCACAAAACTTAAATCGTCCTCTTTTGGGTCTCCACTACTTCCAGATTATTCGTTATTTTACACATTTCTTGCAGTAAAATAGAATATTTATTCCAATAAAAATTACCCACCATGATTATAACCTCCGATACGGTAAACGAAGAACGAGGAAAAAGGAATTTTTGGCATAGACAACTGTCAATGACAGTTTCCGGTGACAACTAATGTTGCCATTGTAAAAATATTGCACGCTCACGAATGAATTTCCGTTTAAGATGTAGAGTGTATGGCATTTTATAATCATAGACAGCTTTTTTTTTTAAATGTGATTGATTCATTTTTATTTCAAATTAAAAAAAAAACATCTGTCACGTAGAATTTGCTCTGTGGTCACGAAATATTTCGATAAAAATATATTTTTGTTGCTAAATAGTATAGAAATCTAATAAAATTCCGATTTTTCCGCATTTACATCGTATGCGTTACATAATAGCGTTTTGTTTGTAAACGGTGTCTAAACGAGTTACTCCGTCGTCATCTAGAGATTGTACGAGAACGTAGTGCTTTCCCGTTTTCTATTGAAACAGCGGAGTGCGATGTTGTGTAGATAGTGTTGAACCGCTTGTGAAATGTCCCATCATGGATGTCCAGAGAGACTGTCGAATAGATCGAAAGGTTTCCCGGAGGAGGGAGCCAGCCAGGCCACGATGGAGGTTCTGGTGGAGACACTCACGGGGACCGCGTTCGAAATGACGGTATCGCCTTCGGACACCGTATTCGCTATCAAATCGAAGATATGGCGAGTCGAGGGTGAGTATTTCATCATTACTTTACTACTGAGCCTGCATTGTAAAAAGTTACACAACAGAGTAGCTGACCACTCCATGCGTCATCTGCCAACAAAGGGTACAGCTGCTATTGTACGCCGAGCCGCATTTACAATAACAACTTGATTAAACATTGTTATCTGACAAAAACATGTGATACATTGAATCTGAATAGTATGGCCTAGAAAGTTGTTTATGATGCCAATCTGTTTATTTTCAAATAATTGTGTTCCTTGTGTGCTAAATAAATCAAAACAGTTTTTGACATGCATATCACTTGTAAGAAATTGCTAGTAATTTATGATTTGATGTGCCTAGATATAGATCTACTATAAAATGGATCAAATAATAAAGAAAACATCTGTTTTCTTTTGTAGGTCATGATTCACACTTTTAACTGTATTTTAACTATTTTTTTCAATACTTTTTGTTTAGATGATAGGAATTAAAGTACACTCTAACATAGTTTCAGTTTTATGTAACATGACTCCCATGTAATAATTTAAAATGCATAGTAAATCGTCATAAAGATAATTAGATGTTATCTAAGTAGTAAAAATAGTGAGTCATACGTAACTTAACACGCTTATGGCATTTTTAAGTTAAGTGTAGGTAAATCACTTAATATAAATCAGTAATACGGTTTTACAGATTTGGTGCCCATTTCCCCACCTACAGATAAACCTATGTCTATTTCATAAAATATGATGTTTTATACAAAGACACGTATAAAATATCTGTCAGATAAATTTTATCTATAAATAGTGAAACAGCCCCTTAGACTTTTACATGCAATATGCTTTAAAAACAATAAATAAACAAAACTATACCATTTCTATCAAAATAAAACAATTGTTTATTACCGTAATGTTTAAATAAACATAAACCATCACAAAGCAACTGTGTTCTGAAAACACTAATAACATACAGATAGATTGTTTTGGCACAGTTTCAAGTCCGGCAATGTAAATCTCATTGACCTGACCGAGTCAGAATTTAAAAACCGTGCGAATATAGCTTTTGTATGTGCCAAGAATATTATCAGTTTTTTTTATTTAATTTTCTTGTCTTTGGTACTAAGCAATTGGAGGTTCCAATACTATATAAAGATAAATTAAAGATATTTATTTGCCTTAGATATGGTTGTACATAGTTGGTAACATTGTATTTCATTTAGCCAGTTTTTTTCTAGCATGCAAATATATTATATAGTTAATATTATGAAAATTACTATAAATTACAATAAGTACATAATATTATCAATTAATTTCATTATTGCATTTCATTATTGTATTCTAATTATACTTTTTATTTCAAAAGAAATACAAAAGAAACCAAACAGATTTGTTTAAGGAAAACCACAGAACTCTGAATGAAAATATAAACATCCATATTTTACATATACACAATGTGAAAGGTTGAGAAATGATTCATCAATTAAGTATGCGAAATAAAAATACTATGACGTGGTTTTTAACCTAGATAATTTTTCCTATATCCGCGCCGTGTTATATAATATTGATACTTGCTGACTAATAGAAAGCATATACAGTTCTTTGCTTACTCAGAAAAAGTACTTAAAAAGTCCCGATTGACATAAGATATCAATCAATCAATGAAATCAGCCCGTTTCGCCCCACTGCTGGGTATAGGCCTCCCTTTTTTCGCGCCATTCACTACGGACGGTTTTGTGCCAGTCTAAATCCATAGCAGCCCTGTCGATCTGACGATTTCATCTACCCAGCGAGCGGGTGGTCGGCCCTCTGATCGACGTCCCTGTCTCGGCCACCACTCTGTGACTGCTTTCGTCCATCGACCGTCTTTTCTCCTAGCCAGGTGTCCTGCCCATTGCCATTTTACTGACAAGATAAAGACATAAGATATACTCAGGCTAATTTGTCCCCGGAACCGCACGTCGTTATACGCACGTTTCCGTCAATTGACGATTGCAAAACGAATGCTTAAATGCAATAGAAATAATCAAATCTTTGTCCACGTAGCCGCTGACGCGGCGTTAGTACGACGTTGTCGCTTCGTGGACATATTTTGATTGTTTCTACGTAAGGTTCAAGCACTACCAACCATGCTGACTTGATAATCATTGGAAGGTTGTTCTGGCCCAATCTTCTTATCTTATTTAGACAGTTATAGTTAGCTATAGCTATATAAAGCATGGGGACAGTTATAGTTAGCTATAACTGTCCCCATGCTGGGCAAAGGCCTCTCCTTCCTCCCACGGTACTCTATCCTAAGCTGCCTCTACCCAGACATCCATGAACGTGTCATTGAAGGCAGGCGCGGTCCTAAAGGGGGGGTCACAGGGGACATGACCCCCCCCAAAATCTAACGTCAAATTGAAAAATCTCAACAATAATAAAAAAAAAAAAGGAAATTTCTAGCTATCCCCTAACAGCGATAGATTTATAATTTGCTGATATCTAGTGGTATTTTTATGAACTACGTACGATGGCCAAAAGAACTTGGAAATGACATCTAGTTTATAGTCTGATCCTTAATCCGAGTCACAAATTGACAAGTGCAACTGTCAATTATACCAAAAAGGGTGACCAGCTACAATAGTGATGTTCAGCAATCTATAGATTTAGATGTTTAGTCGAGCCTAATTTTATTAGGTACCTAATAAAAAAAAATAGTAAGTATGCAATAGGTTTTTATTTAATAATAAGATTAGAGGAATATAATAGCATACTTATTAAAATTGCTCACTACAAAATTATTACAAAAGATGGAAAATTTATTAGGAGATTTAGAGAAATTAAAATAAAACATTTGAGAGCTAACATGTTAGAAGAGCGATTAACAGGTTGAGCTCTTCTAAACATTCACCCGGAAATAGTACCAGACATCTCAAATATTATCCCCCGATTCGCAAATACAAAAAGACGACTTCCATTTGTTTTATAAGTAATGTATAAAATAAAATTGTGTCTTGTGCAATAATGTTTTTTTTATTCCAGATAGGTACCTATTTTTTATTAGTATAGTAAGTGACCCCCCCAAAATTTCAGGCTACGACCGCGCCTGATTGAAGGTGCCCAATGTTACCTGTAAATATATCCTACAAATATTAAATGTCAATGTTTGTGGCGATGGATGGATGTTTTTTACTCTTTCACGCAAAAATTACTGATCATAGATTTTGATGAAATTTGGCAATATTGTAGTTTATACATCAGAATAACACATAAACTATATTAATGTGAGATATCATGATTTTTTTTCAAGGTATGGCGATAAACGCGTACGAAGTCGCGGGCAGCCTCTAGTTCTAAAATAAAAGTACCTATATCACATCTTTCCCATGTTGACAAGATCTGGCCTGTCTCCAACTGCCAATAACGCCCTGACTATGACTCATACACGGCACGTGTGATCTTGACAATGTGATTCGTTATATTATATTATTTAGATTATCTAATCTGCTAGCCGTGATGGGTCTAGATTTAATTTTAATTTTAGTAACAGGTTTTTTGGCAGCAAAGCTAATAACTTGACCCGTGTGATCCGATTGAATCGCATTTAAAATAGTTTTTTCCAAATAATCTAGGTTACAAAAAAAATTATCAATACAAGTAGCTGTGTTTGGCGTTATCCTGGTAGGTTCTAAAAATACATTTATCAAATTGTAAGACTTAAACTGACATACTAGCTTTCTCGAAAGACAATTATTTACTAATAAATCGACATTAAAATCACCGCAAATTATTATAAATTTTCCTTTATTAAAAGCTAATTTTAACACGTCTTCCATAACTGACTCATAAACAGGGAAGTCCGTGCTGTTAGGGGATCTATATACGCATACAACAACGTGCTGCTCCAGCTCAACACACGATAGTTCAACTTTCTTCTCAACCGACAATCTCACCACATCATCGGTTCGTTCCTTAGACTTGATGTTGTTTCTAAGCAAAATACTATATTATACATATCTATTCACGTTTTCTCACAGATAATCGTTCCGTCATTATAATCTTATGTTTAACCATAATTCGATCCTATTAATTGCTTACTTGAAAGTTAAAAGCCTCAGCTAAAATAGATACTATACTATAGGAAGGAATTGCCATAAATCGCCATGTTTGGCAGCATATTCAATGGCCTTTATCACACGTTAAGTTTATTTTCGTTTCTGTCTGTGTTTAAATTGATACGCAATATCTTCGTACAGACGTTTAGTGTTGGAAAAAGATCTTTGCTAAAGGTCTCCACTACAATAACTTTGCGCTGCCCTCACTTCACATTTCGTGCGACTTTCACCTTGTCGCCAGTCCATATTTTAGTGTACTTTCCACGCTGCATTTTCCAATATAAGGGCATCGCATCACTAATGATCTTACCTCATCCATAGTAGAATAGAAAAGAGTAGAATAGAAGTAGTAGTTTAAAATTGAAAATGGAACTTTCAGATGATGGCGTTAATAACATTTTGAACGATAAAATCACTTGGTTTTCCTTCAATGTCTCCTGACTGCATAATGCTAACAAAAAACTATGTATTTTATTAATAACTGTTGCGTCTATTATGTCTGGAACATAGGTTTTCGAAGACTGATTGCAAAATAATCAAATAATAACATATAAATCAATTCTAACTTATCATAGATGATCTATTTTGAGAAGAGATCAAATTCAATGAGTTATTTATATTTAGTTCACAATGCCACGAGGCAGATAAAAGGAAGCCTGGCCTTGTTATGTAATTCAATCAGATTAGAAGCACTAGGTCTTAATCTAGACTTGTATACGCGTGCGTCATTTGTTATATTGTATGCTGGTGCGAAAAGGTATATTCAGGTCATATAAGATTATACCTTCATTCATTACGTTTTGGGTTTTCTCCTGTAACAAACGTAAAACCAATCTTACACAAAACATTACATCTCATCATTACATAAAACTTTGTAACTCCGTCCATATTTATGAAACTCAAATAAAACTGAAATACCTTTCGTAAATATAATTGAACTGAAAATGAATTGTGTCAAAAAGAAATTTGTCGGTTGACAAAATACGTGATCGACTATTAGATTTTGAAACAGTAATGGTGCTCCCACATTGCACGCAACAACACATGCATGCATTTTATAACTTTTAGTATAAAAAAGGTATGTAAACATTTTATAACAACTATTTTGTTTACTAAAAAGTAAGTTTCGCTGCGTGATCACATCAGAAATGATGAGATCCGCAGAAGAACCAAGGTCACTGACATAGCTCGAAGAATCGCAAACCTTAAGTGGCAGTGGGCGGGGCACATTGCTCGTAGAACCGATGGACGATGGAGCAGAAAGGTTCTCGAGTGGCGACCACGCACAGGACGACGCAGTGTGGGAAGGCCTCCAACAAGGTGGACTGACGACTTGGTTAAAGTCGCTGGAAACCGTTGGATGTGGGCAGCGCAAGACCGGTCGTTGTGGAGATCCTTGGGGGAGGCTTTTGTTCAGCAGTGGACGTCCATAAGCTGACATGATGATGATGATGAGTGTGGGACCATACGGTCATGTTCTTTGGTGAAAGATATCCAAGTTGTTCACAGGTGGAATAGAATTTAGAATTAGCAAATATTTTACAACACACAATATTACCGCAAATAAACCAGTTAGTTTATAAATGTTTACTTAAACAACCTATTTTACATTCGCGCCCTATTTCCGCGTTTTATTTTGGTACACAGGTCGTTGCGTGGGCGCAGCTAAATAAATCGGAGGCCCGTGTTGGTACAGGTGGTTTTAGCGGATACGAGTAGAGTTGTAAGCTATAGTTATGCCGTATATGGGATATATTGATGTAGGTAAATATGGGTATTGCGTGGTAAACATTGGGATTTGACATGTTTTTATAGATAGGTAGGTTCGTAAATATATGGAAAATGTGTTTGATGAAGATCGTTTTAATATTGAATTATAATGAATATGTCAAAGATGGATTCATTTGTCTATGAATATCAATTCATAAGCTACCACCCTCCGCCTCAGAGCGCTTATAGACGTCTTTTTTTACCGGACAACGGACCATCAAAAAACCGCTCCCATATATTTTTTGCCGGATGGATGTCCATTATAAACCATACACAGCGTAACGGACAACGGCCCGTAGTCCGGTTTAACAAACGGACGTCTAAAAGCGCTCTCAGCCTATAGCTGCCCATCGCTGAGCATAGGCCTCTAATTGTTCTCCCACGCGACCTTTTCATTGCCACCTGTATCCAACGAGAACCTGCGGTTGTCACTAGGTCGTAAGCCATTATCATCATTAATTATTAACCATTAGGTATATCGTAAGTTGTTAAGACGAGCCAAGTATTTCAATCATTTTATCCTACTTCCTACTAATATTATTAATGTCAATGTTTGTGCCGATGTTTGTTACTCTTTCACGCAAAAACTACTAAAAAGATTTTGATGAAACTTGGCAATATTGTAGCTTGTACATCAGAATAACACATAGGCTGTATTATTTTTTCAAGATATGACGATATAAATAATGTCGATGGCAGTAACCGCATAGCAATATTAATGGTTTATCGAAAATTGTTAAGAGCCAAGTATTTCAGTCATTTTATAAATTCTATATCTCTCGTTTCAGGAATCCCAGTGTCCCAACAGCACTTGGTATATAACCTCCGTGAGCTGGAAGATGGGTCGTCGCTGCAGGCGCTGGGCATCTCGGACGGCGCGCGGCTCCGGCTGGTGCTCGGTATGCACGGGGGGCCGATCTCCACGCGCAGGTTGCCGCCGCCCCCGGAGCCTTGGCGGGATATTGAACGACTGTTGGATACTAACAGGTGAGGTTTATTTTTAAAAAAAAGCCATTAGCTTGGCAAAGGCCTCCCCCGCATTCTTACATGCTTTCATATCTCCGGAAACATCTGGCCAGTTTGCCAAGTATTCATCCAGATCGTCGCGCCATCTCCTCTTAGGCCGACCTCTACCTCTGTGGTCGTCTGAGGTTAATTAATAAAAAAAACATCCTATACTTACAGCTACACAATACCTAACAATAAAACAACAATATCTACAACTGACTAGCTGTTTTCCAGTACGTTCAAAGGTTCGAAGCAGATGTCTTGTGACCATTGCAAGTCGCTCTTTTTTAATGAGAAAACCGTCATAAGTGCGTTACATAACCTAGACTGACACACAATTTCACACACACATCGAGTCCATCCAAATTTCTGCCCAATTGGGAATAAAAACCAGGTTCTCTGATTGGCAGTCCAGTATGGTGACCATTGCCCAAACTGGGTAGTAAAAAATATCAAAATTTTAATATTTTAAGAGAGGGACGTGAGACACCGTGTTATCACGGCGCGTATGCTAAGCTTGCTTTGAATTTGAATATTTTCAATTTATTTATTTTGTAAATTTATATATATTTCCATTTACTGTTGCAGAGACGACTCAGACTGGTGCAGCAGCGGCAGTGGGTGCCGGGTGACGGTGGTGGTGTACCGCGAGGAGGGTCGTGTCAACATGCTGCGCGTGCGCGAGAACCCCGACGGCTCCTACTCGCCCGTCTCGCCGCTACCTAACATTCACTCGCACACGCTTTCCATTCATGGTTAGTGGTAGTTTTACAACATCGCAACTGGTTGCCAGTTACGATTTTGTAAAATGTTAATAAATAGTTATGTCATCATAACTGTAGTTACGATTTTGTAAAATTAGTGTCGAATAATTTCTGAGCTCAAAATCTTAATGCCAGTTACGATTTTGTAAAATTAGCGTCACATTAACAATTTCAGAGTTAAAAATCTTATTCTAGTATTGAATTTTGCTTGTTTAGTTCTTTAGCGTTACAACAAAATCGGTTTATTAGTATTAATCTTTTAAGTGGTCTCTGCCTACCTAGATGGGAGAGAAGCGTGACGGATATATGTATGTATCTTAAAAAAAATAATCTCAAATCTCTTTCGTTTCAAGACTCAACCCCGAGCCTAGAAGAAGGCGGCGGTGAAGGCTCAACACGCGCAGCATTAGCTCAAAACGCGGTAACAATGGGCAAAATGCTAGACCTCCGCCGACGTATGGAATCACTATCAGTTAGACGACACGTTCTAAGCGACAAAGCAGAAATCCAGAAAACCCGTAGCGAGGAAACTTTATCCGTCCCAAGTCTTTTAGATGAAGAGTGTTATAGTGCGTTCGAAGCGGAGGAGAGTTCGTGGGGGCGGTGCGGGGGCGCTATGAGCACTTTACCGCCGTTAGCGCCGCTCGCGGCCAGAGCTCGCTCCGATCATTCCGTGCAAGATGCGGTTCATGATGCTGAGAGGTGAGATTTGTAACTTTTTGACTTTTTTTGTCTTTGACACTTTAATGAAACTTTATTTCTAATATTGTTTTCACTAAGGGTGCTAAGGTACACTTTTGTAATTTTAAAGACCGAAAATCTTTTAAAGTTCGTACTGAAAAGATTTCTAATTCAGACGTTATGCCGGTGGCTGTTTTGAGTTAGTTTAGTTATTTGCAAGTTAGATTAGCTTAGCTCACGTAGTTTTTTATACTTAAAGTACCTATAGTGTAGACCACACATAAGTATGGAAAATTGCGTTAGCCACACGAGCTAAGCTCAACTAACTTAGCTTAGGTCTTGGTTTGCAACCGGCTTAATGTTTACAATGACGTAAAACTATTTCGCAAAATGAAGGTGAATATTTTTCTTCTCGTTCGATTACAGAGTAAAGCTATCAGATGCATTAGCGGGGTCGATCCTAGTCCGCGGCCGGTCGCCATTAGATATGGAGCGAGCTGTGTTACAACCGTGTACCAGTGAGCGGCTCGATACTGATGTACATGACGATGACTATGGTAAGGATTTCATCTAGGCAAGTGTGGTATTTAATAGGAATCACTAACGCGAGCCGATAGCACGGAAAAGCCACAGATTTTGATGAAGCAGTATATCAGCTTGCACATTAGAATTACCAGCCAGTATTGAGCCAGTGTTGTGGATAACGGTTTAATCGCTCTCGTATGAGAGTAGGGTCCTGTCGTACCCCTGTAGTGGGGACGTTAAAAAGGCTGATGATGACTTCAGAATAATATACAGGTTTTGTTTTTTATAATATTGTTTAGGTAAGTTTTCTAAGATACGACAGGTATTCTTTAGACTAGTTTTAAAAATTGACGTTTAGCTATCCCATTCCGGTGGTTAACAGAAAGACGGACAGCGGAACTACTACGCTCCTATCGTAGCATCTATTTAAACTAGAAACGTAAAGAGAATGTATGTGTAACGGATAACCAGCAGGTCCGCTGGTGCTGGGCGAGGGTTGGCTGGGCGGAGGCGGCGGCCTGCTGTCGGCGTCGGCGCCCGACCTCGACGCGCTGCGGCCGCCGCACGCGCCCACGCTGCATCGACACCGGAACACCGACACGCTGCATCTCGCGCCCGACACGCTGCACAGGTAACCTTATGCTCCTAGGTTCATTACAACCGGAGACGATGTCACATTCTAAATATATTTATTTCGCAATCTAATGGAAGTGTCTACACTTAGTTGTCTGGGTAGAAACGGACCAGAATAGAAAATCGTGGAGAGGAAGGAGAGGGTCATTCATTACTCTAAGTAATCATTACTCAGCAATGAGACATTGATGGCTAGATAAGATTGGCAAATACAGACTCCCGTTATATAAATTAATTTCTTTTTTAAAGCTAGCTATCTAGTTTTTTTTATTGTTATAAATTTAATATTAGATTTCTCTTTTAGAATAAAATTTTACAATGATTCCCAACTGTTACCGAATATAAACGAAGCATTAAATGAGAATAAAAAATGAACGTAATATGTTATTTCCAGTAGAGTAGGGTCGCTGGCCCCGTGCCCGCCGCCGCGACGCCGCGTGGAGCGGACGCACCACGACGCGACGAGAACCTCGGACGCTGCTCATGTCACTGCGCAGCCGCAACCTGAGGAAGAGGTACGTATATTTATTTATTTGAGAACCAAAAGGTTACAAAAACTTATAAACTACTCAAAACAACAGCCAATTTAAGGTTCTTACCATTTATTGTTCCAGTACAATATAAGCATAACAGTACAAAACAATTGCGTTAATATGTTAGACATACATTAGGTATTTGATTTCCATAGTTTAAGGTGCAATTAAAACTATCGTCAGCGTGGACAGCCTTAGGAAGTCCATTACTATTCAAAGACAAAAGTTGTGCATTTATCTAACTTTTAATTTCGAGAAAATGATAAGTGATGCTATTTTCTGTAAGAAAAAGAAAATTATGGAATGTTGTATGTAAAAAAACCCTATTTAACAAAATCGCAACTGCAACTAACTACAGTTACGATTTTGTAAAATTCATATTTTTGTCCAAAGAAATACAATTTACTTCACAAATACTTGTTTAAACATTAGGTAAAGAAGAAGGTGCGCGTGCGCTGCGGGTTTTGCCGCAAACGTTTGTCAATAACGACCGTCCACGTGTGTCGTTGTGGAGCTATGTTCTGTGCGCCACATAGATATGCTGAGGTAAGCAACTCTTGAGTGTCACTGTCACTGGTTCATACGTCAGTGCCAACAAAAACAGTTGAGATTCTAGACATCAGTTACACACTACATCTCATTCTTATCCCAAGACAGATAGATCAAACAACTATTTCTATACTAAATATCTCGGATCCGATAAGAAATAGACACACGGTGAAACGCAACTGAAACTGCTAGTTACTTCTGAGTTGCATCTCAGTTTCTGCTATTGACTTCCTTAGAAAACCACACACGACGCAACTGAAACGAAACGTAAGGAAGTCTATAGCAGAAACTGCGATGCAACTCAAAAGTAACTAGCAGTTTCAGTTGCGTTGCATTTGCGTTTCACCGTGTGTTTTGGCGCATAGATGTAGTGCGTAACCTTTCTAACGCACAAAAGTAATAAAAGTTATATAACCTACTTTATGAAAATGTAAAATGTTAATCACAACAACATTCTATCTAACATCCTTATTTTACAAGCTAAGTTAACGGCATTAATCAATAAATGGTATATTCCTTCAGGTGCACGGCTGCGCGTACGACTACAAGCACCGAATAGTACCCACGCCGCACCCGCCTGCGCCTAAACTACCCAAGATATAGCGCACACATACACTACATATCACCATACATTCATGACGTACACAGACACAAACTTACATTAAACGAAAGCTCAACTTACACTAGCCGCTGTATATATTTCGTACTATGACCAGTCTTAACCTAAACCTTAGCTTGAGGACTAGTTTCATAATTGCCGAATATGTTGGGTAGTTTTGTTTTGTCACCTTCTGTCTTTAAGTAGAGTGACAAAGACAAAAAATATATAGGTACTCGACGGTTACTAGTAGATTATGAAATAGGCCTAAAGCAGCAAGATTTGGTAATTTCAATGCGGATTTAGTATAAATTTGTGTCTGTTTATAACGTCTACATTGATACACTACACTATTGAGATTAGATGGTGTGTGCTGCTTGGATGGACGATTGATTGCGTGAGTTTATCGTATCTATAGTTTAATGTATCAGTGTTCCTAGCCTTAGAATACAAAAGATCGAAAAATAATGTTTACTAACTGCTTTTAAATAACAAACATTAGATTTTCAGTTATTTAAAATGATTTAGTAACTATTTATTCGATCGTTTGTATTTCAAGTAGAATTTACTATTCACGGAATTAAATATTGACTTCGAAAGGCCTATCTTGGTCTCCTTCACTTTATAAGCGTGAAAGAGAGATGCCTTATACACACACAGCCATTGTAAAATAGATTACGAATGTAGAGATATATATAAATTTAACAGAAATGAAGCTCATAGAGAGCCTAACCGGTTAATTTTAGAGTTACTCTACTGGAATATAAAAATGGAGATAAAATAGGACAGGTTTTAAACGTACAATATGAAATTTACATCTTTGACAAAATCGTAACTAACGTTCTTTTTTTAAAAATATTGAAACTTTGAAGGCAGCTTATTTTAAAAAGCCACGTCATTTTATTAAGAGTTACTAACATGTATTTTGCATGAATTTTGATAGTAATAGTTAAATTGCCTTAAAAGACTGTAAATTTCATACTGTATAAGCCTGCATGATTAAATTTGTTGAAGTACACTGGATATTACCAAGTGTCTTAGCGAGAGACGAGTGCCCGAAATTATCAAAATAAAAATATATTTTTAAGAAATCTTCAGCCTAAAATAACTCCAAATTAATGCGTTCTGTGAATATTCATTTCGTAACTGACGGTAATTAGATTTAACAAAATCGTAACTGATTGTCTGCAGTTACGATTTACACTAACGTTACTTTTTAGTTACGAAAATGTAGAAGTACTAGCATGTACTCATTTGCGTCAGGTTTAAGGCCAAAACACACCGGATGCGTATGCGTTGCGTATGCGTAGACGTATGCGTTGTAATGTATGGAACTGTCACCGCTTGCGTAACGTAGACGTAGACGCAGTTCCATACATTACAATTCAGAGATACGCATACGTCTACGCATACGCATCCGGGGTGTTTTGGCCTTTAGTCTGGATCAGTTTTATTCGAAAAAATAATATAAATTAATTTTATAATAGTAATTTTTAAAGCATATTTTGAGGCATGGCACTCTTCGCCCTTTATAGTTAGTTCGCTAATGATTTAGTTTCCAATAACAGTTTGTTAATTATTATACAATTATCGTATTTTTATAATAATGAGTAGATTTGATGTTTGGTCGTATCGAAAGAGTAGTAAACGTGCGTAAATAGTTGATAGGTTTTTGGTAAAACACGCATTATGATAAATATATACATACATACCTATTGAACTCACACCTCTCTCCCAAAGTTATATTATGTGATAATATGATCTCCCGATTTCACGTTAAATTCTTCTATTTTCATTCTGTTTTTATGCTTACAAATGTATTGTTTTAGAATTACATGCTTATTAGCACTGACTTACGGATGAATTAAATGACAAGACTTTATCATCTTTTATCTTTTATCTTCTTTTTCTTCTATTTCTTATTTTTTATTGCTTATATACTTATATTATTCCAGTTATTTATTCATATACGGTATAACCTATTTACTTACCATTCCAAGTATTTTTTAATTCGTAAAGCGTGTTTTGTCAATCGCCATTTTGTTTCCCGTTGCAACGCTATTTACACGCGTCTAGGTTCATTCGATATAACCTAACCTCAAATCTAGTCAATAATAATGAATGTCCTAGGTATTAGTAATACAATGCTTATACTAATTTCCTAAAAGGCGCTCGGTTTTAAAACTAAAATCGTAGTTCGCCCAAACAAGGAGTCAGACAAAATGTGATATAAATATTTGACCTAAATTAAGATAAAAATGTTAAAAATCCTCCGCCACGTGTGTGTTTTGTTTTCTTTTTTTGTAAAGAAATTGCGTTTGAAAATTTGCAAAAAAATATATGTAATTAATTTTTAATTGAGAATGGCTGGATGTTTACTGGGCGGGACTAAGTAGCTCGACCGATTTAAAAAGATCTTGCTATGCTTTCGTGTTAGCTAGTATTCAGAGACCTTTCTGAATTGGTCGAATGTTTCCTTCACCGCCTAGTGAATAAGTGGCTATAGAAATTATTGCCCCTGTAAAGGTGCTTATAAAGCTAGGTCAGTTTCTCTGTAATATTGTATATTACATTTTATATAACACTTAGATTAATTTATGCTTGTATAATTAATTAATTTTCGTTATGAAACCGAACGTTGGGTAGACTGGGCTTCGTTTTTGGGCGGGTTGCATGGCGATGTTTAACCACTCGATTAAAATGTAATATTTTTGTAACAAGGTGCTGTGTGAGCGTTGTCGTAAAAATATCTTTATTTTGTATTTAATAATTGATTAAAATTTCGTGTTATTTTTACGAAAGTGCTCATGTGATTGTTAAATTTCCCTCTGATTGAATAAAAAGTATTTTTTATAAAAAAAATCGTCATGCGACTGGCCTGTTCTTGTCGTTAGCGGAAAATAAATTCATAGGTAGAAGACCAAATTGTTAATTAATGTAATATAAGACGATTTTTGCATGAAATGAATGTGTTAATTCACACTTGACAATGTTTGGGTAAATTATTACAATTTAATTATTATTTCTCAATATAGACTGTTATACTCAATGTTCTTAAAATGATTATATTTATTAACTCGTCACACAGCGGAGTTCGCGGTTCGTCCCAAATAATGAACCTTAAGTTTACGACATTAAAAAAGTCATTTAGTCAATACCTAGTCGTTTCTTGCCAACAATCCAATAAATAGGACGAACTGCGAAAGCTGTGACGAGTTAAAAAATGTGTCATTTTGCGTATAAAAAAACTATAGGAAAAAGATAACGTCATTTGAATGTGAGAAATAATGATTAATAAATATTTGAGTGTGCTAAGCGTTTGCAACAGATTTCAATGTATTGCACGTTGTTTGCACGATGTAAAGGCTCTAAAATGGCAACACAAAGGTATTTTAAACCAGTGTTGCCACTTCGGTGCTATTTCTTAAGATTTTAACGCGCCTTTTATTATAAAAAATATTAATTTACTTTTTTTTTCTTCTTGGCGTGTTAGAACCTTATTTGTGATGCTTTACTTGGCTATTTAATGTTTGTCTAGGTTTTTATTTTCCATTTTGGACAAGTCGACATAAAATACTAAATGTAATAAATATTCGTTCGGCTCGGTGTGCCACATAATTATTTGATTTTTGTACTAGTTGGTTATATTTAAGTTGATAGGTAATTTTTATTTTATTTGGGAAAATAATTTTGGCTGATTTCTGAGAATAAATATTTATAATGTGAAAGCGATTTGTTTTGTATTTTATTTTTGTTTAACTTTCCACTTCTGCTGTACGTACTTACAACCACAGCCTACAACCGACCAATTGTCAAACATCATCATTATCATCATATCAGCTTATGGACGTCCACTGCTGGACAAAAGCCTCGCTCAAGGATCTCCACAACGACCGGTCTTGCGCTGCCCACATCGTCAAACATACTCGTAATAAAAATACAAAATCAAGTAGGTACTTCAAACAAGATAGCAATTTATTTCGAAAATTATTTACAAAAGATAAATTGGATTATAAACCTATTGGAAACATATTATAAACCTTAAAACTATTCACATCCATCATTTATTTAATAATTTAACTTAAAGAGTATTTTAAATGACATCTAAGTATATAAATTATAAATATCACTTCTATAAACATTTTGTAATACAATTTGGCACATTACATCAAAACACTTGATCGTCGGTTTCTCTTAAGAAATTCTCGAATATTAAAACAAAATTATCGATTCCTTGTCTAAAATTCTCATCAATACTACCATCTTCGTCTTCGTTAAAGAACGCATGCGCGAAATCTATAATTTTCACTGTCCCCCAAGGGTTCGCAGTTGGTGTATCTGTCGCTAATTGATCTAACACTGCTCGATAATTCATTTTTATTTTACATAATTTTTCTTCATAATTATGATCAAAAGAATGATTATGGTTTAGTTTTTCTAATGCCTCAGTCCATGGAGATTGTATAGGTGTCGGATTAGAGAACGCGCTCTGTGCTAACGTCATCGAAGAAATAGGTACAGATGCCACTTTCTTATATACTGGTCCTTTTGTTGAGATTTGACCGGAGAAATTTGAGCCTGTGACTGGACTGATTGAGTGAATTGATTTTCTTCTTATGATGGGTAGGGATTGACGGCATGTTAATTGGTTTCTGGAATAGAACATGAAATTCTTTAATTCTTTCTGATGGATGAATTGCTGAATGCCACTGCATTCCGCGTGCCTAGATCTTATCTGCAGTGCTGTTGCTACACACGGCCAAGGGTAAGTAGGCTACTTTTCGTCCCTTTTTAATCCTCTCCCCCAAAACTATTGAACTTTGTATAAAGCATTTCGTCCGAATTTACGACCGAAACAACCTAGTCAAAATTTATTCATATGCTCTTGAAAACATGATATACAGTTTTTTAAAAAGCCAACGCTTGATTCACAAGGTAGCAATTTTCCCCAGTTAAATAATCTAGCAAGAAACTGTTGGGTTGCACTTAGCAAGCGAAAAGCTTATTATTATTATTAATAAATAAATATCTTACGTCATATCACTAGAACAGCATTCCCTAAGTTTAGCCGCGTCATACACAAGTAGCAGCGATGTGGCTCGTAATGTCAAACATTGTTGTTTCGCAGCCCAGCGCTGTATCTTCCACAGTTCTGACAAGAATTGCAGTATGAGTGCGCGACAAAGACCCACGCCCGTCCCGTTTAAGAAGTTCTTTATAGCTGGAAAGTAATTAAATGACAATTTAGTTATTGGCTATTTTCATTTAACTATAGCATATTCGTCACACTCTTATCTTGACATATTCGTAAAACCCAACACAAGTAGACGTATTATTATTTTATTTTCGAATCACCTCATTCGCATCATATCACATTCGCAACTCGTCACAAACTCAAAACGCAATTCGTCACAATCGCAAATCGTCCAATACCCTTTTTATTTTTAATACAAAAATTACCCTAATACGTACCAGCGGGTACCATAGCCCCATGCAATTTCTTCCCGTAGTCCTTCCCATACTTGTACAGCTTTCCGTTACCTAGTTTATAAACTTGATACCCCGGTATACAGAAGCCGAACTGCTTTTTGCATGACGAGTACTTTTCGCTCTCTTTCTTTATCTTTTCCTCGGTCGCTAGCGGGTCCCATGTTATTTTACCTGAGGAATGTGTTATATTGAGTAAAAAAATGTTTAAAAGAAATAGACGTCTTGTTTAACTATGATTCGTAACATTATAGTTATCATAACTTGGTCTTTCAATAAACAAGTTATCTTTAATGCTATCTACACACCAAAGCCGCCGGCATGCCGCGAGGCTATTCCGGCGGCTTTACGTCATACCTACGAATGGCAGTTGTCAAAAAAGCCGGCGGCTTTGGTGTGTAGACAGCATTAGAAACTATAAAAAAGGAAATTTAGAATACAGTTCATAATTATTTCTTCTTCTTCTTTATCAGCCCATATATGTCCCCACCGAGGGGCAAGAGCCTACTCTCATACAGAGAGTGATTAGGCCGTAATCCACCACGCTGGCCATAATAATATGCAATGCACAAATTACTAATTCATAATTTTATTTATGCACAATGGTTATGATGTTTGCGACCTGCATTAAGGTAACTAGTTTACACAGAATGTCTATTGCTACCTCTTTTTCACTTGACAAGTAACTACTGACTCAAACGCAAAATCGGGCTCTAATTGGTGAATTTGCTGTCAATGTCATTTGTTGAAAAGAGAGAGAGAGTTTTTGATTAATCTCAACAAGGTTATGCTGTTGAGTTAAAGTTGAATTTCATATGTTCATTTTTGGAAATTCGCTTCGACTCTGGCCTTATACAGAGTGTAGCAGAAAGGGGGTATAAAGCCGAAACACAGCGATAGTGCCCATGAAACTGAACAACTTTTCCAAAGGAACATGGGTCGTAACTCGAAAAAAAATTTGGATCGCCCATACTTACTCGATCAGTCGCTCGGACATTTTTTATAGGGAGGCGAATTTTTTTTTCGAGTTACGACCCATTTTCCTCGGGGTAAGTTGTTCAGTTTCATGAGGACTATCGCTGTGTTTCAGCGATATACCCCCTTTCTGTCAAACCCTGTCACGAGGCATGATGACAAAAAAAATTCGTGTCGTCACTCCTCATTAGGATTTTTACCTAGGAGTGACATCAATGCCCCCCACTCCGTAACTTTGAGGCTCTGTATCTTTGTATTTATTTGTGTATTTAATCTGGTAAAAAATGTGTTTCAAATATTTTTTAATAACCTAAAAGACGGACTAATTAATTTTTGAATGTAAGTAGTCATCATCCCTATTGACTCTACTTACCAATCTTAACATCCATAATGCAAGGCTCTAGCATCCTTTCAGCTAGATGTTCCAACACGATGTACTCTTGCTCGTACCCGTTATAAGTAAATCTCCTACAACCATAGTACTTTGGAGTGAATTTCTTCAATTCCAACAAATCTGCTACATTTGTGGAAGCAAGACGAGTATAGAAGTCTATCTCGCGTTTCTGAGCTTCTTTTATTATAGGTTTTAGTATAGTACCGTTGTTGCATTGGAGTACGCCTGAAATAAATTCATAAATTAATTATAAATGACACATTTGGCCAACAAAACATGGATAGATGTGACGATCAATATTTGTGACTCTTTCACGCAAAAACCACTGAACAGATTTTAATGAAACTTTACAATATTGTAGCTTATTGGACCTTTGGATTTTGGATGGCGGATCCTTTTGGATGTACACATCAAATAATACAGGTCCATTGATTTTGGAATATTGTGTGTTTTTACCCGACTACGACCAAAGGAAGGGTGATGTTTTTTTCAAGTTGTGCCGATTAATGCTTACGAAGCCTAGCTGCCCTTGCATTACATCATTTTCGTCGAATGCAAAACGATTAACTTCGTAGGTAGGAATGACCAAAGTTACCTAAATACTTCTTATCTTGCATGTCCATGTGGCCGGCGACCTGCATAGCATACGCCTGCACGTCGGTGGGGTCTGTGGGCAGCGGCATCGGAGTCGCCATGTTTTCGTCGCGGACTGGCGGCAATGCGTAGTGTACCTGGAAATGTTGGAGCGTTATTATCTTTGTATTACATACATACCCAAATACCCTGCCCTTTGTATACGGCGTTCTTACGTGCCCACAATGTGCATGGAACTTTGCTTCAAAGATAGGCTACACAAGCCACATGAGAGCGCACGAGCGCCAAACCGACCTATAGGAATCGAAGAAGTCGCCATGGCCGAAATCGGCCGGATAGTTTCTATAGATATAACATACATACATATCCGTCACGCCTCTCTCTCATCGGGGTAGACAGAGACCACTTCGCTCCACTTGCTACGATCCAAAGACGCAACTTTCGCTTTTCCACAAATTTCGATTAAACCGGCGACTTGTTAAAGGCTAACCCAAATACCAAACTATTTTTACTTACGTAACTACCTATCAAAAGCTTATAATAATATGTACCTAAGTAGGTAGGTACCTACCTAGTTAAATATAATGAAACATAATATTGCCAATACTTTGTAAAAACTTTACATTTAAATTAAACAAAACACTACACAAACTTAAACATCTCGGTCAAACAATAATTAAAACATTTTCTTCTCCTTTTACAAACAAAGACTGTGACTTGAATGCTAATTTAAAAACTACTTCATAACCAACACAGACTCTAGTAATTAACTAAATATAGTTTATTATCTAACGCGCCATTATTCTTTGTGTCACACTCAAATGCACATTAAGGGCCGGCGCACACCTGACGGAGGGCAACGCAGAACAAGTTTTATTGTCATATTATTATGAAAATGAAAAGTGTTGTATTCAAAAATAGGCAAAATTCATTACACTTTTTTGATGTCACTTTTTTGATCTAAAACTGTATAGCAGAGAAGAAGAAAACGGCAAAAAACCTTCGGCACAGGGCCCTACGTTATGTGCAATATATAGTTTTTTTTAAATCGAGACACATACAATTACATTATTTAATTAATTAAATATTATCGTTATTTTTCTCATTAGAATAATATTCGAAATCAGTTGACACAATATTCGCATTTAGTCGTTTCGATGTTTCGATGCTCATTTGTTGTGTTATCTGATTTTGAATATTATTCTAATGAGAACAATGGCGATAATAATATGACAATTAAAAATGCTCTGCGTTGCGCTCTGTCAGGTGTGCGCCGGCGCAACTAGCTAAACATTTTCCTTCACTAAATGTAGAAGGACTTTGCACTAGAGCGCGACAACCGTTCTGCGGTTTTGGGTGCAAAAAGAATACGTCTCTTTCTAACTATTTAAGATGTCAATACGTAAGACAAGGAAACAGACGTTTTGGGGTCACATTTTAGGATTGTTTTTCTCTATTTCGTTTTTAAGGAAATAATTACATTAGACATAAAGACAATAGATACCTGTCATTTGAAACTAAGAAAATGTTTGTCACGTATTTAACTTACTTAGGTATACAGTCAGTCCTGTCGTATACAGAGTCTTCTATTTAGTTATATTTACCTACTTATTATTATTATAAGTAAGTATTATATTTACTTACTTAATAGAATATAAATTGCGTCACTTAAACGTACCTTAAGGATCAGAACACACAGGGAAACGCAACAGCAACGAAATTGCAACTGCTATAGCTAACTTTACTAAAAGAGTTTGAAACGAAAAACTAGTTGCGTCGTGTGTGGTTTTCTTAAGGAATCTATAGCAGAAACTTAGATGCAATTCAAAAGTAACTAGCAATTGCAGTTTCGTTGCAGTTCTGGGCATTAATGTCAAGCTTCATCTACGTTTGACTGTACAAGTTCTTATTGTCAAGCTAACAGTCACGCACTAATTGGCTCGTACAAGGTTTACCGCAAGTTGCACAGAAGGCCGTTTAAATAAATCTTCCATTAAACATCGTGCCATCTTAGATCTAATCTAGACGTTTGTGCCCCACTGCTGGGCAAAGGCTCTCTGTCCTCACCCGCCATGACTTTCATTCTCGAGCAGTCGAGCTACCTCCGCCCAGGTATTTAATCTTAGATAGAAGTAAAAAATCGTACTTATAATCTTTTAATAGCAAAGGTGTCATGGCTTTAATAGAGCATTAACTTTAATAACATTTTTGGAAACTTGCTATTAGGGCTCTTTTCCTGTCATGCGGATCTGGTCTGCATGAACGGCCCCCAAAACCTATCGTTTCAGGAAAAGGCCCTTAGTTCCCGTTTTTCGATAACAAGTTTTAATATGGTCGAGTCGTTTTAAAGTCTGGTTTGACTGACGGTATCATATCAGCGAAGGTTTTAATGCATCATTATCTTTAAAGACGTATCCTGCTACTAACTATAAGTTATTCACTTACCCTATAAATGGACCGCTGGCGTCGTACGGACGTCTGTTTCTGTTTGGGCGACACATCACTCATTTAGATGGGGACCTGGAAAAAAAGGATTTAAGTTTGAGTACCAACTCAAAGATTTTTTAATGGCGCGCGGAGACCAATTAGGTATTCAACTATGTACCAACTTAAGTACCTACTTAAGTACGTAGACACTAAGCGGCAGAACACGGAAAAGGTGGCGAGATGAACTGGACACCTTCCCGAACGACTGGGCAGAGGCGGCTCAGGATAGAGAATCATGGAGAAGGAGGAGAGAGGCCTTTGCCCAGCAGTGGGACAACAACGGCTAGATAAAATAAGAAGACATTAAGCTCTATCAATAAATATCGTTGTTAATATAAATCAAGTATCGAATTGTTATTTGGAACTTATAAAAGAAAGATATAAAAGGACGAGAATGATGAATGTGGATGAAACGAAATACTTAAGTGGCCAAAAAAGGTCGCCTGTTGCTTCTTATATTCTTGTTTGTGTCTGTACCTTATATCTTTGTGTGCAATGAAGAATATTTGTATTGTATTGTAAGTATTATAAGTGTGTTTGGATGTAGCAATTTGGAGGGACGCGGTCTCTCTATACGTCGTTGGGAGCGAACTTCTAATAACGAAAGTTTAAAATGCCTTTTTACTTATTTAAAAAAACCATTTCGAAACTATTTACACACTTCTGCCAAAGCGATACTGCCAAATGAAACAGTAGGTACACAAATCAATGAAATAAATAACATCTTTTCAATATAACGTGTTAACGTCTCTTTCATTTCGCTAAAGTAAGACAGAGTCAGCTAGATACCTACTTACGTCACATACTAATATCATTTAGGTACTGAACTGTTTTGAATATGATTCAAAAACGCATAAAACCACAGAATATAACCGCAACAAATAATTTGAGACCCCGTTTGTATGAAAGAGCGTACTGTTGAAGCGTCAATTAGACGTATACGAGATTGAAATGTGGTTAATGCAAAATAAGAAGTGAGTCAGAATGAAATTTTATTACAAACATATGTTAATGCGATCATAAATCAATATTTTAATCGATGAGCTGGAATTTTCTATTTTGAACCTGAACTAGATTAAGGGGCTTTACACCATCTACCAGATAAAATTTAACTGACAGATAAACCTATGTCCATTTCATAAAACATACCGTGTTAGACAGAGGCAAGTAGAAAATATTTGTTAGATAAATTTTATCTTTAGATGTTGAAACAGCCCTTTAGTATGAAGTTATGTTTATACCTTCCTACATAATCTAGCTAGGTTATAGCTAGATATACAAAAAACAGAGTTCTACCGAGTTACACTGTAGTAGGGAAGTCCTGTAGGTAATATTTAAGTACCTACCTACGCCTATTTACCGTAAACAGTACCCACCTACCTTTAATTAAGTATAGGCTATTTATTTAAATAATAATAAAAATACTTTAAAAAGCGGAGGGAGGAAGTAAGTTCATATTTTAAAATTTAAATGATTAACTTAAACTTGAAAATAAAAACAAACAACACAGAACATACCTTAAAAAAATCACAAACAAAAGAAAATATATAGATTTTTTAAATATTTATTTTTTCTAATCGAACAACACATCCAAATGTTTGCACAATACCAAATAATCATTTAGCAAACATCTATCTTATCTTGCTATCAGATTGACAACTATATCTTTCAATATATCTACTTAAAGTCTGTTTTACAATATCCATATATTCGCTTATTTTATTGAACGGAAAATCCTGTAAGCTGCATGACTAAATTTGCGACTCTAGCTGTAAATAGTTTCGTATATTTGATGACCCAAGTTAATATTTGAAAGTATGTTTCTGTTGTTTAAATCCTACTTCGTACTAATTTTATAAATGTCAATGTTTGTGCCGATGGATGGATGTTTGTTACTCTTTAAAAAACTACTGAATAGATTTTGATGAAGGCAATATTGTAAGTAGCTTGTTATCAGAATAACACATAGGCTATATTATTTTGAGATATTATGTTTTTTTTGTTGCAAGATATGACGATAAATGCGTACGAAGTCGCGGGCAGCATCTAGTTTCAAATAAAATATACCTAAAGTGTATGTACTGAAGTTACATTTTGTAGAAAACTTGATTAAAAGAAAAATAAAGATAAATTCTGGTTTGGTTTTCGGATAATATTCGTACTTAGATTATTTAAAATAAAATTACTGTTTTTTTAATTTATCTATAAAATATGCATATTAATGTACTTATTTAAATTTTAATTAGAATAAATTGTCACATTTTAATTGACAACTAACTAAGGCAACTTATACTATCTAGAAATCGGAGTGATAAAATAAAAACACGAATTCATAATAATTATGACAACAACTTGTTTATTAATTAACAATTTACATAATAACTTTACATATACTGACAATATAGCTAGGTACTTAAATAATATATAGGCACTTGATTAGATTAAAAAACAGACCTAACAATTTAATAAAACCGGCCAAGTGCGAGTCGGATTCGCGCAGGAAGGGTTCCGTATCAATCACTAATGATATTGAGCAAAAAAAGCTAAAAAAAAAACACGTTTGTTGTATGAGAGCCCTCCTTAATTATTATTATTATTCTAATTTTAGTAGTAGTAGTTATAGCGGCAACAGTAATACATCATCTGTGAAAATTTCAACGCTCTAGCTATAACGGTTCATGAGATACAGCCTGGTGAGAGACGGACGGACAGACAGACGGACAGCCAAGTTTCAGTAATAGGGTCCCGTTTTCACCTTTTGGGTACGGAACCCTAAATACTATTTCTTACTATCTTCATATGTGTAAATACCCTCCCCACTCTTTCGCCCTAACTTCCCCTCATTGACTAACTTATTTAAAACTCCTATAGGCTCAAACACAGAATGTCCAGTTTTCTGCAGCATAACTTGTAAAATAGCCTTTTTAGTATCGAGTCCCGTGAAGTCGGCTAGCTCGAGCGGCCCCATCGGGATGCCTGCGCCTAACTTCATGCCGATATCGATGTCTTCTTTCGTCGCGTCGCCTGTATAAGAGAGTGAGTGAGATAGATGGTGTTTTGTGGGTATATATTACGTATAGATTGAGTTGGATGTAGCAGTAGTTTTAAGCTTTTGGTTGGTTAGGGAATTACTTTGCTCAAGAAAAAATGTTTCTTATGGGATAATTTTCAATAGATACAACGCATAAAAGTTTCAAAATGTACCTTAATTCAAAGCGGTAAGAGCTATTTTGCAATGCCTGCTCTGGACTTGACTGTACCTTTTCAAATAGATATCATACTCGTAGACTAAGTATTTAGGTACGTCTAATTCTCAATAGATACAACGCATAAAAACTTGAAAGTGTACCTTAATTCAAGGTGTTAAGAACTATTTTGTAATGGCTACTCTGCACTTGACTGTACCTTTATTATTGAGTAGTTCAATATTCATAAATCTGTCATTAGTTTTATGATCGCAGCTTTATGTTAGGACTTTATCACAAAATGACGTAATTATTGATTTCAGTATTTATAATTTTTATCGTTTCAGATAGGTACCTATAGGTACATAGGGGGAGGCGGGGCACATTGATACAGTACCTGTTTTGAAATACTGAAAAACGATACGCACACGGACACATCATTAGAACGCTCACGGACATCCACAAAGATGATAGTTTTGCCGCCTGTTCGCCGTTTTGCATTGACAGACACAAACGTGTTTTTGGGACCGACAACTAAAATTTTAAGAGCAATGTGTTCATGTCTCAGCTCCATATTATTAGTTGTTTTCATAGTTTTATTTTACCAAACCTACATTTATACTTTATTAAATGTTATTTAATAGGTTTATTTAATACAATATTGATTTAAAAAATAATAAATTACTTTTTCGTGAATATGGTTCCTTGGGGCACTTTGATACAGTAATACGCGGGGCAGAATGATACGTATCGATCTGCCCCGTTAGTGTATTAAAGTGCCCCTTATGTGCATTAAAGTGCCCCGTTAGTATTTTAAAGTAGTTTTAAAAATCTCATTTATTTTAGAAAATGGTCCGGACGTTTAAAGTTAAGCAGAGAAATGTGAAAAAATCGTTTAGGATTCCCGTTTTGTGATGTTTTTGATCATGAATTTTAAGAAAAAGTTCCTATAACTTTGACAGAGGATTTTATTTTGGTATTTCTATATATATGTTGAATTAGATGTTTAAGATCTTTATAAATTTTAAGTTTTTGATGACAATTTTATTTCTTAGTTAATTTCATTATTAGGCTGATTTTGACCATCGATAATACGAATAATAACTAATAAATAATGTGATTTTTCAGATACCAAGCATTGTTTTCTTTTTATTTGGTCAATTTAAGTAATATAACGATTTATTTTGAAAAAATATTATAATAATTACGGAAATAAAATACGCATCAAACTGCCCCACTCTCTGTATCAAGGTGCCCCACCAGTGGGGCAGCATGATACAAAATCGATTTTTTATAAAAGTCGCTATAACTTTTTCCCTGTTCCTTACTATCAGCTTTTTAAAAACTTAATTTAAAGTAAACATATCAGGCAATGCACCCGCCGAAAAAAGTGATCAAAAATATCGATATTTGTGTATTCAAACGGAGTTTGAATTTTTGTGTATCAATGTGCCCCACTTCCCCCTACTTATATCGATATTTCTATCAAATCTTATCTTTTTATAATCTTTTAAGTTCATTACATTGACCTTTAAATATATTTCTTTTAATTATTATTTGAACTTTGCTCTAATAATAATCGCCATTGAGCTTTTCGAAAAACTCGTCATCTTGTTATGCGCACGCGTTTTTTGATAAATGATTTCATTATTGTAGATGTAAACAGAATCGCTATACATCTTGGTGACATAAAGAGCTACAATACATTTTCACATGATGTATAACTAAAACTGATGATGACGTTTATTCCGCCATTTGCTAATAAATAATACAATAGGGATGATGACTACATTTATTTATTTATTTATTTATTTATTTATAAGGAACACCAACAGTACATATATAAAACAATCCATACAAAGATTTCAATGTTCAGTACTGATACATATACCACTTACAGGTGTACACAACATTTATAATTTACACGCACAAATTTACTTTACAATGGATAATAATATTGGATAATATTAATAAATCATTATTTATTAATATTATCCAATATGTATTATTATCCATTGATAATAATACATTCAAAAATAATTAGGCCGTCTTTTAGGCTATTAAAAAATATTTGAAACACGTTTTTACCTGATGAAATACATAAATAAATACAAAGATACAGAGCATCAAAGTTACGGAATGACGTCACTCCTCGGTTAAAATCGTACTGAAGCGTGACGTCACGAGCAACTTCAACCCAGTGTATCTTTGTCATTTTTAGTTTAAGAGAAAAAAGAAAAAATACGTGTCGAACATTTTAAAATAATCTATGTGATGGACTAAAAAATTTTTTTTAGTCATCATGCCCATTGTTTCTCCAGTTGTATTTCTCGATAAAATAAAAAGGAAATCAGATAAGATGACATTGTTGTCTAAAAATAAAGTCGTAAAAAGATATTCGAATACTTTTATTGATATATTCATGTAAAAACAAAGATAAAAAATAGATATAAAAATATTTTTTCATTCCTTATAAATAGATAAGTGAGTTATGCGATAACTTGCCATATAACTATAATAACACCTAAGTGTCCGTTTCACCACATAAAGATAAAATTTAACTGACAGATAAACCTATGTCCATTTCATAAAACACGGCGTTTTAGACAGAGACAGGTATAAAATAATGGGCGCCACTAGATGGTCACAGACGCCGAGGTAGACCTCGAAAAAGATGGAGAGACGATCTGGATGCATTTTCACGGGAATGGTGGGACACTACCGGAGACCGTGTTAAATGGAAAGTCGCGGGGGAGGCCTTTGCCCAGCAGTGGGATCTTAATGGCTAATAAAAAAAAGGGTATAAAATATCTGTCAGATAAATGTTACTGTAGATAGTAAAACAGCCTCTAAGTGTGCGATTTAAAAATGTAAATACTTATAAAAAAACTAGCTGTCCCGGCGAACTTTGTCCCGCCTTAGAATGAACTTTATTGTGTAGGAATAAAGTTCAAATTGACTCTACATTTTAGTAAGAAAACATTTGTATGGGAAAAAGGAAAGGTCTATTTTAGGGCTTTCCCGGCAATTATTCGAATTTTTCTCACCGTAAGAACCATCCTTGGACTTCAATGAACATTTTAAAAAAAGAATTAGCGAAATCGGTCCAGCCGTTCAGGCGTGATGCCGTGACAACGGAAAATGGGTTTCATTTTTATATATATGGATATATTTTTGTTTTTTAATTATTTCTTATACTTGTAGAATCCTTCCCCACTCTTAATACCAAGCTTGCCGTCAGCCACCATTTTGTCTAGCAGTGGGATTGGCTTAAACACTGGGTTGCCAGTCTTCTCATACATCACTTGGAGGGCAAATTTGTTGGTATCTAGGCCAGTATAATCGGCGAGCTCGAACGGTCCCATTGGATAGCCTGCGCCTAACTTCATGCCTATATCTATGTCCTCTTTTGATGCATCGCCTGAAATAAGGACAGAAAATGTGGTAAAATGTTATTTTGAATTTTTCATGTTAAACTTACAGACTGGCCAAAAAGAGTAGAAATTAAAAAATGGCAACACTGTAGTGTCGTCCTGTTTTTCTTAGATTGATTTGAATGGGACGACACTACCAGTGTTGCCACTTTTGAATTTCTACACTTTTTGGACAGTCTGTACATTTTTGATGATTTAATAAATATCCATGACACATTAATACTTTTACTATTTAAAAATACTTTACAGTTGTTAAAAAAACAACAAAAAAACTGTGTGAAATGGATGAATATTTTGTTTGAATGAACTTGATCCCATAGTAAAAGTTCTTTGTTTTAATGGACAGAAGCATTTACTACAAGTACATAAAATATTGAGTATAACATTTTATATATTTTAGCTATTTACACAAATAACACACAAGCACAATAAATAAAAAAATTAATACTTACATATCAAAAAAGTTTGTAAAAACCACATGCACCCAAAAATTTAGTAACCAGGCCAAAAATCCAACCAAAAAAAAAGTTAAACCAACCAAAGAGTTTTTAAACAAAAAAGGTTACCTCTCTCAAACATCCTTAAGGCTTCAGCACTGTAAGGTCCTAAGAGGCGATTGACTACGAAACCAGGAGTATCTTTACATGTAATGCAAGTTTTTCCAATAGATTTGCCCCATGCCATCATAGCTTGATAGGTCTCTTCTGATATATGGTCTCCTTTGATTACTTCTAGTAGACGCATCACTGGGACCGGGTTGAAGAAATGTAGGCCTCCATATCTGAAATATAAGTTAGAGAGATATTAAAGGCTGTCCGCGATTTCGTACGCATTTATCGTCATATCTAGGAAAAAAAACATGCTATCTTAAAATTATATAGCTTATGTGTTATTCTGATGTATAAGCTACTATATTGCCAAGTTTCATCAAAATCTGTTCAGTAGTTTTTGCGTGAAAGAGTAACAAACATCCATCCATCTATCGGCACAAACATTAACATTTATAATATTAATAGGTTAGATGGTAGATGTGATTTAAAAAAAAACTTATAATAGCTTGCTTAAAAAGGTTGTCATGTGTTTTATTTGTATTGTTAGTATATTAATCTTTTTGCAAGTTTTTTAAAATTAGTTTCTTAATTGTCTTGTCAATTGATGCAAATCATACTACCTAAAGTATTGATATTTTATAAAATAGGCGGTAACCATTGAGCTGTCATAGATATTTCTAGCAATCTAACAATTTCTGCAAAACTTTATCAAAAACAATTAAGTGGTTCCAATACCTGTCTTTCCTCTTAATCCCTGCTCCAATTTCATTGATAGAAATGGATGAAGTGTTGGTAGCAAGAATTGTGTGTTCAGGCGCCAACTACAAATAAAGTTTGTGTGTGACTACTTAACACAGAATGTTCATATTAAGTTTACTATGTTTGGAGTTAATTTAATTTTTTAATATGTTATATTAGGCCCACTTGCGCAGCCCAGAGTTAACACAATAAACCCGGAATTAGCTGCTAACACAGGGTTAAATCAAGATAAATCAATACAAATTATTTATTTAACCCTGTATTGGCAGCTAACTCCGGGTTTATTTCGCTGCGCTAGTGGGCCATAGTTGTTTAGTAAGAAAAATAAAGCTAACTTGAAACTATACTATGTTTAATAAAGATTGATATGAAAACTTTTTGTTAAAAAGTATCTCATTTTACAAAAATCACTTGTACAGTACAAGTATAGTAGAGTTCAAGTTGTACCATATGAAAGAAACATTAAAAATGTAAAAGTCACTTCTGTGCAAAAACATTTCAAAAACTCTAACAAACAATTAATTAATGCATTAAAATAATACATATAACTGCTGGATATGTATTATTATTTTTATTAAATTAATTAGGTACCTAGATTCCTTTCATCCTTATAGCAACAGAGTATCAACTAAACTTACCTGATCAAGCTTATTAAACAATTGCTGCTTAACATCAAGTTTTTCGACAATCGCTTCGACAATCAGATCAGAATTCACTCCGTCTTCAACTTTATTCGACACGGAGATCCTGGTGAACGCGTCTTTGACGAAGTTCTCAATTTTTCCCGTGTCGTCTTTGAATTGTTTCTTAGCTACACGGGTTAGGTTACCCTGTATAGATTTCTTTGCTTTTTCTAGCTGGTCTGGCTGTACGTCTATTAGGGTTACGTTTTGACCGGCTTGGGCTGCAACCTTGAAGATTAAAAAAATATGAAATATGCTGTACCTTTTGTATAACTTCTCTTTTCTTATCTGTCTCTTTGTACTATCTTTGTGTAATAAATTATTAAATAGATAAATAAAAAGTTTATTTTTCTTGGACTTAATCTTGATGAATTGCTTTTATCATTGATTTTATTATTCTATTCAAATAGTGAGTAGGTACCTTACTTTTAGAATAGTATGTTTTTATAAGTAGAGAAAATAGAGATAAAATATTCTAGTGAAACAACTGAACTTGAGACTTCGCCTGAAAATGCAATCCATTTATACGACAAAATAAGGCGAAATGTAAAGTCACTTTTAGTTATAAATAAACATAGGTAGGTACATACTTATAACAACTATTTACTCAAAGTTCACTCACCTAACATGATTATGATAATAGAAAGTGCAATATTCCTGTGGCTGTAATAAAACAAGCTCACCTGCGCTATACCAGACCCCATCAGGCCGCCGCCGATCACAGTTACTGTTTTAATAGCATTCCGAGTTGAAGAACTCGAAAAGTTTCTAACACCAATTAATTTGTTCATGTTGCTTGCACGACTACACTGAGAGAAAGTAAGCGATAGAATGGCGGGAGGTATCGTACCACCAACGAGCAAACGGACGTTGGACCCGGCAATAGGTAGGTATTAAACCGCGACACACCACAAAACAACTCGATAACTTCATGATAAACTAAGACGTTAAAACAGCAAAGATAAATAAACTTACCTGTCATAAAGGGATTATGAAACGGAGATAAGGTTACACAACACATTTTAAGCACTTTATAGATAACAAAACTGGAAAACTTGGATAAATAACAATAATTTGAACAGCCACGATTTCAATTTTATTTTCAAGACGTCTAAAAATTACGTTCCTTTTCACAAACAAAGGGTATTACGTTTTTGAAAGGAAAAGTTTAAATAAGACCTGTGATGATTTTGTTTGTAATACAATGTATTTAAGTCATTGAAGTTAAATCAGTTGTTAAAATTCGAAATAAAAAGGACTTAAAATGAGTTAGTTTTGTTTAAATATTTATTTACTATACAAAAGTTGTTTAATTTTTTTGCTTGCATTGAAACATATTATTTTTTTGACAGATGCGTTCTAATTACATGTGTTCGTTATTTTCAGGACAATATATTTCGTTTTATTTTTATAAGGTATTTTAGAAGACAGAAATTTTTGTAGTACTTTTAGTACATATTTTTTAATATTCCCTATAATTCCTTATTTTTTCTCTTGTAGGAATGACGCAAAATCATAAAACAAATTATATTTACGATAAAATGTGAAAAGGTTTTCGAAGGTATCTGTCATACTTGGAATTAAAAAAAATAGCCATGTATGAGCTACTGTAAAAACTCACTAAATATTCACTCGTTTACATGTTATTTGTATCTCTTTTTTTGCACCATTGAAGATAGAGAAGTCATTTCTCACATGTGAATACAGCTGACTTTTGACTACTGAGTATCTGCAGTACCACTTCAATTAAAGTTATCCGGGCGGGCAGTCAGTGAACTTTGGATTTACACATTTATCTTTATTTTTATCTAAGAAAATTATTATTTTTTAACTTAATTTACTTTTGTACACCCTACAGATCAAGCGTGTATCATTAAAAATGAGTCAATTCAGAGTAATTACGAGAAATTTTTCTAGTTCATCGGCCGTCCAAAGTGCGATAAAAAATGTTACTGTTATTGGCGGTGGTTTGATGGGTTCTGGGATTGCTCAGGTACGTATCGTAATTCCACAGAAATTATCTTTCATTTGACAAAATTATTCATACAAATAAGTTTTTCGACCTATACAAACTTTTTCGTAATACCTATACTTAATTTTTTTTTGTCAACAGGTAGCCGCTCAAGCCGGCCAGAATGTGACCCTTGTCGACGTAAGCTCCGACGTCCTAGCGAAGGCCCAGAAGTCTATCGGCACCAACTTGGGCCGTGTGGCCAAGAAGATCTATAAAGACAACCCTCAGGAGGGAGAGAAGTTTGCCAAAGAGTCCCTTGCCAGGATCAAGACATCGAGCGACCCCGTGGCAGCATGCAAAACCTCCGATTTGGTTGTAGAAGCTATTGTAGAGAATATGGATGTCAAACATAAGCTTTTTAAGCAATTGGATCAGGTAAGAGTTTTGTTTGGCAATTCAAATAGGTACTATTTGACCATTTAAAAAATGGGCTAGCTATGTGAGCTAAATTATCTAGCTCACATATCTTATTGTTTAGGTTACCCTTTTGACCTGGCACAGATAAAATTTATCTGACAGATATTTTCTACATGTCTCTGTCATAGAGTTATGTTTTATGAAATAGACATAGGTTTATCTGTCAGTTAAATTTTATCATTAGGTGGTGAAACAGCCACTTGGAGAAGAATACTTTTAAAACAGATTACAAGCAAATTCATGATAATAGAATGGACATAATAAGTTCTACATACAATTGACTGACTCGAAAATTTATATACCTACATTACAGGCTGCTCCAGCTCATACCATCATGGCATCTAACACTTCATCTCTCTCTATCAATGAAATAGCTGCTGTAGTCAACAGGAAGGACAAGTAAGTTTTGTAATCTGTGAGCCTGTAGTGTGTTGATCATAGATTTCTCTTATTTATAATCAGATGATTAAAGAAACAGCTTTTTTTTTTTTAATCAAATTTTTGACGAGGCTTCTACCACTGTAAATGGCTATGCCAGCCTCATGGGAGCATTCAGTTATATTAGCTAAATTGACTGTATCTTAAAATTGTTGTAGGAAGAGTGTCTTTTTCTTAAAAACAATATTATTAAAATATGTCACTTGATCAATTAACCTAATTAATTAGTTAATAAATTTTTAAAATAACTAAACTTAACTTTAATGTCAACAAGATCTCTATGAAGAAAAAATAGAACTGACTCCCCATGTACTACGCATTTTTTTCCAGGTAGGTACTCTTTGCAAACTTGTAAAATAACAACTGTTATCCCCCCTCCTAGATTCGGTGGTCTCCACTTCTTCAACCCGGTCCCAGTGATGCGTCTTCTGGAAGTGGTCCGTGGTGAAGCCACTTCTGACGAGACGTACAACTCTATGATGGCCTGGGGCAAGTCCGTTGGCAAGACCTGTATCACCTGCAAGGATACTCCTGGATTTGTTGTGAACCGATTGCTTGTTCCGTACATTGCTGAGGCTATTAGGCTGTTTGAGAGAGGTGAGAAATGTGATATGACATTTTCTTTAATGTAAAGCAAAAATTATGCAATAAATAGAACCTTCTTTTGGATTTTTTAAAGGATGTGTGACATTGCATTATTTATATGTTTTAAGTGTGTGCTGCATTACATGAAATAGTTTTATTTTTTTATTCGTTTAGGGTACGAATTTGTACCATTGTTTCATTTTGGGTAGGTTGAAGTTAAAAACACACTTTGCAAACTATTTATTTTTTGTGCCGCGCGCGGAAGTGTAGTAGCCCATATTGCGCGGCCGCCGCTCGAGCTAACGTTCGTCGGTTTGCCGCGCAAAGTTGATACGCAGCTTTTTCTCTACTTTTTTAAAATACTAAGAAATAAGACCGTCACATTAATTCCAATTTCAAAATCCCCAGGCGACGCATCAGCCCGCGATATAGACATCGCAATGAAGTTAGGCGCAGGTTACCCGATGGGACCGTTGGAACTCGCAGACTACGTCGGACTGGACACAAACAAGTTCATCTTAGATGGCTGGCACAAGAAATACCCTGAACAGCCTCTTTTCAACCCAATACCGCTGTTAAATAAACTCGTGGCCGATGGTAAACTTGGAGTAAAGACTGGCGAAGGTTTCTATAAGTACGAGAAGAAATAAGTAGGTTAAGTTGTAATGTTTTTTAAAGATTTATAAAAGTACGTTTTACATTTATATCTGTTGATTGATTATACAATGTTATTAAATCAGCTTCTTTGAATCAATTTCTACATTTGTTTTTATTTAAAATAATATAGCCTGTGCTATTCTGATGTACAAGCTACATACTACTACACAGATTTTGCAAAACAAACATCCATCTATCGGCACAAACATTTACATTTATAATATTAATAAGATTTAAATGGATTTTTAAAACAATATACACAATGTAGTCTTTGTTATTAACAAGGATAGATAATGAAAAGACCAACATAATAAAAAATGTTATATATAATTTTAAAATCTTATTAATCTATCACTTAAATCTAATTACATTTCATAGTCATCGTCTTCTCTTTTCCGTTTCATACTAGTTTCATCCACTTCCATTTTCACTTGAGACGAGGGTCCAGCTGTTACTCGTACTGCTGGTTTAGCTACCACCTGGAAATTATAAATAATGTGTAAAGAGATGGTGCATAAGAGCCTTGTCTATAGAATCTAAAATAGGTAGTTTAAAAAACTAAAACACGCTTTAGCTCGCACTTAACATGCTCCATCATCAGATCTGTTCGAAAGTACCATATTATTGTAATGTCATCAGAACTCAGAGCGTGTGCAAAATTTCATCCTAATCGAAGACCGGGAAGTGGGTCAAATTAAGATTCCAAGATTTGTTTACATACATAGTGACTTACAAGTGAAGCTAATATAAAGCATGTAAAAAAGGAAGGCATGTTAATTACACATTTTATAACTCTAGAAAGGCTGAACTGATTTGTTTGAAAATTGACAGGGAGGTAGGTAAGAACCAGGAGAAGGATATAGGATACTTTTTATATACTTATTGCCTCTAAGGCTAATATGAATGGATAAATCAGATCAATGTTGAGCAATAGTTCAGCTGACAAGGTATAAAACAAATACCTTATCATGGTGAAACTAAATTCCAAGTTTAGATGGCATAAAAATATTTGTTACCAAAAAAAAATTAACAAATTTAAAAAAAAGTGTTCTTTTTATGGTGCTACCACATTGCATGTTATAAAATGCTTACAAACATTTTATAACAATTTTGTATACTAAAAGTTTGTTACAAAATGTATACACCAATACATACAGGTGTACAATTTGTTTACAAAATGATAGTATTAATTAAGAGTTTATTTTGTTACATACCTTACTCCCTGAAGTAAATTTAAGTACAGGCTTAGGTATTGGTGTGCTTGGTTTCGAAGTAACATTGCCAACTTGGGGAGGTCTCTTCACAACGACGTTCTGTTGGCTAGCCATTGGTTTAGGGGTCGTTACAGTCTTGATAGTAGGTGTGGCTGCTACCGTGGTCTTTGTTATCACTTTCTTTGTAGCTGGTTTCAAACGGTAGTTACAGGCGGCTAAGCAATAGCTGTAAGGACAAATATGAGAAGTTGAAATTAGAAATTTAAGAAAAAGGGTCGGAGAGTCATGTTAAGTATTAAGGAGAAAGAGAATATATGACTTACCGGTCAGGAGGTAATCTCAAACCACAATGGGCCTTTATCAATGGAAGTGGGTTCACATTCTTTGTCCTGGCAATTTCAAGAAGCACTTCCCTCGGAGGAGGACTTGTGAACGACTTATCCAACTGCATTTGGACGGCTAATCTCACGTCGTCCAAGTCTATTGCCTTCTTCTTCGCGTGGTTCGCAAACACTCTGGCGTCGTCCAGAATTGAGGCCACGTACCGATAAGTGAACTCGAGAAGTTGGTTAACCACCCGTGGCTCGTAATCTGTGATCCCTACTTCTTTCATTATAGACATAATCACTTGAGCATCTTTTGGAAGATGTTTTGCTTGAGCGCTCGCTTTCGATTTGTCTTTCTCAGACATTTTGAACGATCAAGCTATTTATTATACGCGCAAAATGTATCATGAATATTGCTTTCAATACATCGATAATAACTTTCTTTAAGTTATAATTTCTCACTATGTTTTTTTACGAAATAAAATCATAAATAAAACCAACAATCGGCCATCAATTCATGAATGAACGAATGAATGAAAAACAAAATTTTTTTTTTTTTTTAAGTTTGGCAACCATGCTATGCGCATATTTTGCCACCGTCAAAGTTAGGGAATCGAATACTTATTAAAAAAAGGGAAATACGGAGAAAAAGGAAAAGGAATAGCTAATTGGAATGATTGGGATTACAATTACATAAATAAATATATCTATATTTTAATATTATTAGAGGAAATAAAAGCAGCTAACATTAAATAAATACTAGAGGAGTTAGAAGAAAGAAGGACAGGAATAGAAGTAGGAAGAGGAACATGTAGATCTATTAATTCATTATATAAGTTAAAATTATTGTTCTGAGGGCAAGAAAAAAATATATGATTGACGTCTCCAACCTCGCCACACCCACAACGATCCGATGGAACAATCCCAAGCCTGGCCAAATGAACAGGCGTGCACGAGTGCCCAAGTCTGAGACGACTCAACACACTCGTTACACGCCTGCCAAGCTCGAGATTGCGCCACCAGGGCTTATGAGCAATAACTGGTTGGATCCCTGCGTAAAATCGACCCTTTATTAAACTTGACTTTGCCCAAAGTTCACCCCAGGAATCCCGGAGACAAACCTTGGGCAAAGCAACCAGATCATTGGAAAAATTTGTGTAAACTGCGTAGTCGCCATCGACTACAGCCATGGAAGCGAGACGGTCGGCATGAATGTTGCCGACAATGCCAGAGTGGCTGGGAATCCACGCAAAATATATGACAAATCCACGTTTAGAGAGTTCGAGCAAAAGACTTCTGATTTTCAAAATTAGTGGACAATTTAATTTATTTCTAAATGGAAATCTGGATAGAGATTGGAGGGCACTCTTAGAATCTGAAAATATTATGGATTTCTTAAGTTTAAAAAGGGAAATGAATTCTAAAGCCTTCAATAACCCTAAACACTCGCCAGTAAAAATGGAAGCTTCTGGGGGAAGTTTGGATCTTTGAACAATTCTGGATTGTTGATGATAGACACCTACCCCAACAATACCAGACATAGAATGTTTAGACGCGTCAGAAAACAGAAGGTGCCAGTCGAGCCAGTCAGCATCGATGATATAATTGAATAATGCGTTTGCTAAGGGATCATATTTTTGAATACCTAAATCTAAAATGACTTCCGGGGAGTATATGAGAGCATCAAAGTTTTCTGAAAAAAGTGGAAAAACAGGGAATTTAGAAACGGGAGCTGACCAGGAATTACATTTTCGGAAGCTATTGACTAAACAGGGATAAGATTTATGTAACCAGTAACGAGACGAATCAATAAAATCTGAAAGAAACTGTAGCTTAGAATGAAGGGGATGATTAGAAAATTGGAGAGCACGAATAAGAAACCTATCCGAGAGATATTGTCGACGCAAATGGAGAGGAGGGTCCACACACTCCACTTGTAATGCATTAATAGGGCTTGACTTCATTGCTCCGGCAATTATTCTTAAAGCCCTGGATTGGATAGAATCCAACTTTCTAAAAGCAATAACACTTCCGGGTTCCAATAAAAAGGAACCATAGTCAAGAACACTTCGAATCAGGGCATTATATAATAATTTTAAAGAAAAAGGATGGGCACCCCACCAAACACCAGAAACACAACGTAGAATATTTAAGGTTTTCTCACATCTAGCAACAACATAATCACAATGTGGTGTACCAGTGAGTTTGGAGTCAAGTATGATACCTAAAAATTTGGCATGATCTTTGACCGGGATAAGGTTACCATCATAGAACACTGAAATAGGAGGGGGAAGACGAGATCTGGAGAACAAAACGACACTACTCTTGGGAAGGGAGATATCAAAACCATTAGCATCAAGCCAACACTTCAGACGTGAAAGAGAGGATGAGAGTGAAGCACAGGCTGTAGATATTGAAGAATGAGAACTATATAATAAAAGGTCATCAGCATATTGTAAAACACTGCAATCTAAAAAAGATTGCAAATCATAAGAATAAATATTAAATAGTAGTGGGCTTAATACTGACCCCTGTGGGAGACCCTTCCACAAGAGTCTGGATTCTTTACAGGAATTATCTAAAGTTAAGGTAATACACCTTCCTAGCAGACTATTTACTATAAAGTTAATCAAAATAGGAGGAATATTAAGAGCCAGTAATTTTTTAAATAAAATGGATATAATTACGTTGTCATATGCAGAGGTAATGTCCAAAAAAGCTGCTACCACGGAATTATTCTCAGAAAATGCCAAACGAATATCTGTGACAAAGATACCAATATTATCTAAAGTACCCTTACCTCTCCTAAATCCAAACTGACTTTCACTGAGAAGACTATTATTCTCAACTAACCACTCCAATCGATTTTTAACCAGATGTTCAGACAATTTCATAAGAACAGACGAGAGTGCAATCGGACGATAAGATAAAACATCCGAAGGATCTTTATTAGGTTTCAAAAGAGGAAGCACATCTTGAGATTTCCATACTGAGGGGATATTTCCGGTTAACATAACAGAATTAATGATTTCTAAAAGATAATTTAAGGATGAATCGCTAAGATGAGTAATGAAAGAGTATGGAATGCCGTCAGCGCCTGGTGATGAATCTTTAACATAGGATAAAACACCCTTTAGTTCAGAAAGAACGAAAGGCCCGTCTATACCTATGAATTGATTATTTACTGATGGATTACGGATATTAAGTGCAGGCAGAATTATATTTTCAGGAACTGAAGGAGGGGCTAAATTATTTAAAAAATTATCTGCCATTGAAGAAGGAAGGATACCTACAGGAGAATCTTTAAAAGCCGATCTAAATCTTCTTATATTTTGCCACACCAAGGATGGGGAAACATTAGGGGAGATGGAAGAACAAAAATTCCGCCAACCATCAAATTTCTTCTGCTTTAGTAACTTTTTAGTCTCAATATTAATCCTCTCCAAAACATCAAAATTTTCGTCCGAAGAAAATTCACAGTATGCAATTTCGGCTTCCTTCCTTTTTCTAACAGCTTCGGAACAGTCTTTATCCCACCAAGGTGGAGATAGAATAAGATTACGAGCACCATTTTTAACCGGAAATATCTCCTCAGCCGTCTTTATAAACGCATCTGATAATGCCTGAGCGCAAAGGGCCTCTGGGGGTCTAAAATGGCCACATCGATTAATTCATAATATGTTTCTATTATGATCCGTTTTCGTTCAGTCATTCAATGCGTAAAATGACCACATATTTGATGAATCATATTATGAATCCTTCACATTTCATCTCCGCAATTCATCGAATTTGACAGTTTTCTATGGGAATGCGTAAAATGATCAACTTTTGATGAAATGCTGATATGTCAAATTGATGACATTTGATGAATTGTGAGATGTTACTCGTAAGCAACATTTTGCATTTCATCTACAAGTCATATTTACAGTTCGGTGCGTTATTATTAGTTTTTTAGAGATTATTCTGTGAAAATATTGATTTCCTAGGACAATGGCAGACTTAGAGCGGTTTCCCACAACATGGGACCCGATAAAATACCATAGAAATAGTGGAAATACTCTTAATTCTCGGATCTACACCTACTATACAATTCGAATTGGATGCAATACCAAACTTAGTCTTGAAGAAGCCCTTAAATCATAGAAGAAATAATGCAGCACTTAAAATATGAGTGTATAGGGCTGAATCGACATAATAGAAAGTTTAACATTGAGTTTTAGTACTGAATTGGAGCCCTATTAACCTACGAAGAAAGAAGGCTTATCAACAGCGTCAACAGTGAGTAACAGTTGAATAAATTTGTATTTTATTTAATCATTTAAAGTAGGTAAGTGTCCCCAAACTATTTTAGACAAGCGACCCCTTTTCCTAAATGAACTCTGTTAACTCAATCCCCTTACCTTAGCCAAATCACATATGTACTTTTAAGAACAATCCCCACACATAAGTACCTATTCATAAAGGTCAGTTAACTTAAAACAGTTGCTACAAAGCGATATTTTTCATTCTGACGTAGGTCAAGACTTGCAGAGTTTTTATCTTGTATGAACTTGAGATTTTACATTACTACATCAATGCTATTTCCTACAAAAATATGTAATAAACAATTAATACTATGTACCTATCATGAAAGAACTTGTTTTAATTTAATGGGGTGATTGATATTTGGACCACGTTTGTTGACCTTTAAAATCAGTTTTCATTTATGTCGACCCCTAGAAAACCAATATCGAACCCAGGGGTCCATATCAACCACTTTCAATATCCCTGATTTAAAGATTCTGATTGAAAATCCCAAGACTATTAGGATAGGAAAATAAAAAGAACAAATTCTATAGACAATAATAATTTATTATTTTTAAATTATTTGTACATACACTTAAATGAAACATAATTACAAAATTACTTTACCTAAGAATTGTAATATGAATAACAAAGAGATTCTTTAAATCTATAATTACATCTATAATTAAATCTATAAAAACATTTATTGACTAAAACAAAGTAAATTCAATTTCATAAGTCAACAGTTTTTATAAAATCTTGTGATTTATAATATTTTCCTGCTTTTCAGATCGGTGACTCAGATTTAAAAGTTTATGCCGGCCATGGTGAAGCAAGTCACGAGTATTATGTATTGAATGATCATTCTCTACACGACACATTTCCTTGAAAGTCTCCCGCCTGAAAATGAAACATTACGATTATTTAATTAGGTAAGAAGACTAACATTTAATGTTCTAAAGAAAGGAATTTTGAAATTATTATCTTTACTTTATTGTGTAAGTACATAAAGTACTTTTTTTGTAGGTGATTCCGGCTGTCCACAATGTGCAATTATGTATGACTTCCCGTTCCAGAGCTCACACCAGAAAAAACAATCAAGGATTAATGCAGGATGCAGGATTGATGAGGAATTAAGTTCTTGGAACTCCAACGCAATGTTACAATGGGCCGCAGATCCTCTCCGGGTTCAGTTTTCCATTTCTGTAATAAAAGAATATATATTTAACAAGACTATGAAGTTGTATTTCTGTTTTATTTAATTTTTTTATTGATTTTCCATAATGAAAGAGTAGTTGATTATCAAGACTATGAAGTTGCATTTCCGAAGTTGTGCATTAACTGCGAGCGAAAAGATAGCAGTATTTCTATTTTTTAAACAAGATAAATAAAAATATTCTGCTTACTTTGATTTATTTACACTCCTACTTACATTTTCATTTACATCTACTTACATTTTCTCTTCGATGCAGTAACAAACGAGAATCAACTTAAGAATGTATAAAACTTTGGTCTTCTGAAGCTCCTTGAAACAGTATGATTCTCCGATCGGAATTCACATTTTGCCACTTCGATAACGCAAATAAAACAGTAATAAAATAATTTCTGTTTGCAATTCGTAACGTAGGCGTAGGTAAACAATCAAGACTTTTGACACACATAGTATTGCCAGGCTTTAAAAAAAATATATCATGCTCAAAATGTTAGAAATTATTTTTATGCTTTCTTTTTTATTATTTTCATTAAACTTTATAAAAAACATGAAATTACTGTACTACAGACTGTTTAGAATGGTTTTCTCTTTTGGATTTCAAAAATATTTGAATTTAACAAAAACCGTAATATTACGATTCGCGATATCACTATTATTTTTTTGATATAGCAATATTGACGTTAAATATGAAACATTTTATGAAATGAATTGCAGATGAATCATATTACAAAGCGACCATTTTAAGGTTTTTGATGGGTGTCAGCTACAATTCATCAGATGATTCATATTTTAGGTGAAACGTGGGTGAAACATCCAATGTGGCCGTTTTAGACCAGCTGAACCCTGAGACACTGCAGGAAGAGAGGAAACCTTTATCTCCACCCGATTTCTAAACTCAGTCCAATCTACATCAGCTAATCTGAATTTCAAACGAGGCGATCCAGACGGGGAGGGTCGGTTATGAAATGGAAATGAAATATATATCGGGAAATGATCACTACCAAGTGCCGAGCTGTGAGTAATCCAAGACAGGGAAGAAGCTAAATTGGGAGTACAAATGGATAAATCAGGCGCACTCTTACCTTCTGCAGGTCGGGTGCGTCTCGTGGGTGTACCAGTATTTAATAAACATAAATTATTATTGTCCAATAAGTTCAACATAAGATTACCATAGTGGTTAGAATTAGTACTTCCCCAAGATTGATGTTGTGAATTAAAGTCACCCAATAGAACAAAGGGTTTAGGAAGTGAAGTAATAATACTATCTAATTCATTTAAAATAGAAACTGAAGGATGAGGAATATAAATGGAAACAAAGCAAATGTCGTGAACAATTACTGCAATAATAGAAAAACCAGAACTATGTGAAGGAATAGCAAAATGTTTAAAGGGGAGAGGGTGCTTAACGAGTATGGCAACTCCACCATACCCATCAGAGCGATCTTCCCTGAGACTGGCATAACCAGAAATCCTAAATAAGGAATCGGGCTTCAGCCATGTCTCCTGAAGAGCAACTAAAAACGGTTTGTATTTATTTAATAAATAAATTAGATCAGATTTTTTAGAAACTACACTTTGGCAGTTCCATTGAATGACCTTGGCTAAACTGTCCATTGTTATTAATATTAGAAAAAAATTTAGAAACTGATTCAATCACTTGTGCAGCGCGGGACGGTGATACGGTGTTATTTGTCAAATATTTAATGATGGCTGCAATTAAATCCTGTGTGGATGATTCATTTTCTTTATGGATGAGTGCACAACCATTACTGGGAGGAGGAATATTGTAGTCTTTAATTAATTTATTGTGAGCAGTAACATCGTAACCTTGACTTTGTTTAGGAGGAACGCGTGGTTTTATGAACACTGTTTTGTTGTAGGAAACATTTGGAGCTGGCTTTGAGTTGGAATTGGAGGTAAAATACTCAGAAGAACTAGTTACAGCAGCACGACCTTTAGATGAAGACAATACAGCATCTGCATAAGAGATTTTTGAGATTGGAGGGTGAGCCTTAGAGGCCTCCACATAGGACATACTAGACTTTGCCATAGATTCTTTAATAGCCTTCTGTCTCTCAAATTCCAAACATTTCTTACTAGTGGCTAGATGAAAGCCTTTACATAGGCAACAGGAGATATCTTCTTCATCGACAGAGCAATTATCCCCAGAATGTCCCTGGCCACACCTGAAACATCGAGGTTGAGATCGGCATTGAGTTTTAACATGACCAAATCTACAGCAATTATAGCACTGGATAGTGGGATAAATATACAGATCTACAGGCAATGCAGTGTAGCATAAGAAAATCCTTTTTGGAAGTGTTTGACCATCAAACGTAAGAACCACGGATTCTGTGGACTTCAATACTGATACTCCATTCTCTACTACTTTCCTTTTTAATCGTCTAACTTTCAAAATCTTTCCACAGCCCACGGGAACTTTAATGTTGTCCAAGATCTCTTCTTCTGACCAATCCGCAGGGATTCCCCTAGCCACTCCCATACGAGTGACCGTAAAGGAAGGAATGAAAGCTTTATAGTTCTCAGTTTGTAGAAATGACTCTGTCAAAAAAAGATTGGCAGTTAGGTAGTCCTTGAAGGAAATAGATATTCTATTCCTACCGATTCTTTTCAGGCTGCCCTCCACAATACCCAAAACATTATGTTTTCTCAAACAACGACCAAATGAAACGGGATGCAATGTCACACCATCTTGTGCTGATGATTGAACTCTCTGAACGTGAATGACATGCGGACCTACATCTGATGCATTGAAAATAACTCTAGCGACAGAAGGCTGAGAAGGAGTCGACTTTTCAACAACGAGAAACCGGAGTCTTAATAATGTTGTTATCAGCTACTGGCACCTTTCGGATTACAGTATCAGAAGAGTAGCACTGACAGTCTGATTCGCGGATTTTCTTGCCGTCACCATGATGTTTTCTGCGCTTTTTGTGACAGTTGGTGCAACGAGCATTGACTCGTTTGCGAGAAAGTTTATTACCAACAAGTTGGTCCACCGACGCGTCCGTATCCATGCTGGATTCATTGCAGTGGACAGTAACGACCTGTCCTACATCAGGGACAGATCCTCCCGGATCATCGGGAGGATCCATCTTTCAAACAAAAGAATCTAAATAAACTCACCAGAAATCCAGTAGGTACTTATATACAATTTCACTAAACTACAAAATCTAAGAGTATACTTACAATAAGAATTACATATATAAACTATTACTACACTATATATATATACAGAGTTTTATTAACTATTCCTGTACAAAAATTAAAGAAAATTATAAAACTTTGAAAAAACACGTCCGCGCTTTTCAACGTTTCCCGCCCTTTTTTTCAAAAAAAAAAAAAAACAAAAATAGTGATAATCAATCAACGTGATTGACATTGACATATGATTGATAAAACCCAAAAAACCATAATGTTCAGTGTTGCCAGTCAAAAAACATATGAGCATATGCAAGTATGCAAAGCTGAAAATAAACATGATTTTGTTTTTTTTCTTGTTTGTTGGATTGGACGTTTTGTTTGGGTTGATTTGATTTGACGAGACACTGTCTAGACAGTGGTGAAGAAAGAAATTAAAAAAGGAAGGCAGAAAGATAATGTTTGCAAATAAAAAGTAGTGATTTAGCTCAAAATGAGTATAAATTGTTTGCCCAGTGAAATATTACAATGTATTCTGGGTTATTTATCAGGGCAAGATGTGATCCGATGTCGCCTAGTAAGTCGGGGCTGGCGCGCCGCCGTAGACGGTCTGCCAGACACAGCCTGGCAGGGCATCTGCCACAGCCAGAGCTACCCGGGGGATTACATCGCGGCCCGAAACAAATACGGCTTGTCTTGGCGAGATACCTTTAAGACGCTCAACTCTTGGGGAAATATACACAAAGCTGAAATGAAGACGCAGGAACTGAGCATCAACGTGCAGCGATTCAAAGTACTGCCGCACGGGGTCATAGCTTGTTTACAAAACAAGAGGAACAACAAAAATAAAAGGCTCGCGTGTTACAGCGACACTATAGTCTACTACAACTTGGACACCTTACAAGAAATAAACAGAGACGAATTCGATTTCGTTTTCTCGTCGCAACTATTTGAGTGCAATAACCACTTTCTCATTTTAATAATGCAAGACGGAAAACTGTGCATAGTGCTGAGATCCACTAAGAAACAGTTCTGTGTTGGAACTCTGGTGAATGCGAGCGAAGTTCCGTCGCCTCCGGAGAGATTCATCGGGTTTACCATGTTGGACAAGGAGGTGTACTTCAAGAACCACACTGATGAGGTGATATATGTTTCAAAGCTGGTGGAGGTGGACGGTGAGCCTTCAATCAGCACAGTGCCGTTAGAAGCGTTTAAAGAGAACCACGACTCATTTGAAGAAGACATAGTTGCATTTAGTCTCAAAGATGGGAACATAAACATTCTGACTGGTGAAGGGAATATTTACATTCATAATAAAACTACAGCAGATTTTGAGTGGTTCGGTGGCTTTGATGGCCGACTGCCGTTTATATTCAACGAGCTGGAGGAACACGGCTTTGATTGGAAGTCTCAGACTATTTACAATTGGGTAGCCACAAGCAGTCACCTCTTGATCCATCCATCTCACAATGCATTCTATGCGCATGTTCGCTATGGAACGGGTATGATTATATTGATTGCATCAAAATATTTCAGTCACATCAATATACATAATTCTAAATATTGTATTGATGGGTTGTGGGGTATTGTTAAAGCTGCGAAGTGTAAACCGATTAGAGCAATCAATGTACGAAAGAAAGCAAATAAACATACTCCCCCTGTCAAACATATATCTCAGCTAGACATAGTTGAGACCCCAACTAGTCACAAAATACTTGCGTTGAAGCAACAGAGAGTATATGTGTTTATATTTAACATCCATAAACCGTTGAAGAAGGATAAAGACACGGTGCGGAAGAAAAAAGTAGTTCGATCAATTAAAGCAATGAAATTGCGGAATGCTAAGCAGAAGGCTATAAAGCAAACTTACACACATTGCTATGCCACACGGTCAAAGACTAAGCAGTAATTCTGTATCTTGTTTCTTAACTGGTGTAAAACATTTTGATATTAATTAATCCCTTAAAATATGTGTGATTGTGTATATATTTGTTATAAATGAGTGCATTTAAGACAACAGCATCATCAATGAAAGCTTTTTTAATGAAAATGGGAACTTAGGTAAGTGAAGATTTAAAATAGCTTACTTAGTTTTGCCTGTGACTATATTATAACACATTAACTTAATGCATTAAATTACTAAAATCTAGTTAACCGTCTTGCATTATGCTCTGAGTACCTTAAAATGCATACTGTACACAAAATGCTGTCCAACTTTTTCATATTGTATCTAAGGTATTACCTTTTAGACATTGTAGTTTAGTGAGACTAAACTGATTGATATGATTACCAAAACTTATATTTTATAATAGATAGGTAAGTTTATAGGGCAACTTGTGATTAGAAAAAGGTAAACTTAGGTCCCTACTTCTTACCCTTACCTTGTTTTTATACCTAATTCTAGCTAAACACACACAAAGTATTTTTCAACAACATTGATGCTTTTTTAAATTATAATTATGAGATATTCTACTCTAAAGTACTAATCATCAGTTGCCCTATAAAATAATTTGCTACTGATTGTAAACGGGACTGAAAAAAAAAGTTAACATAAGTAAGAATGTATTTATTTATTCCATAAGAAAAATACTTAATTGATGTGATTCTAAGGGAAACAGTATTAAGCATTATACTTTTTGTGATAATTAATGTATCTCTAACTAGTATTTAAAAAGTACTTGTCAGTTATTCATTATAATAGCTGGTTAAGGTAGTAATTGATGTCAATAAATATTTTGATTCAGTCTTATGTACATTGTTTAATTTTAATTTAGGCTTCATTCATCATACTCATAGATTCATTTCCATGTTTATGAAAATAAGACCAATATAATACCTAGTGTTGATTCTTGTAATGCCTAAAAAATTGCAAAACTACATAGGTACTTCCAGATAATTTATACCTATTAGGTCCTAAAAATAAAAATAGGAACTTTTTATCACATCCATTTATTGCTGTCACATTCAAAAATGCAATTCAATAGTTTTACAACTTTTGAGATAGAAACAATTTGACACATTTTAATTAAATTCTTAGGTACCTACTTAAACTAATAGAGTAGGTAAATAAATCAAAATTTCTTACTTTAATTGCAAATTAACACAGCCTTCTAAAGCATAAAATAATAAAATATGTACCTTTGTAAGTACCTCTTATTTGTGGTAAACACATCTAAAAAAATCTAAACTTAAATAGGTACCTATCAAGACTAGGAAAAAATAAAAGGGCAACTTAAAGATTAATTCTATAAGATCAGTCACTTAGTAACTACAGTAATAACAATATCAAAAATAATAATATGACACGTGAATGATGCAGTGTTTGCATAAACTGGGTAGGTAGCTATTTAATACATTGGTATTTGAATTCCAACAGGAGCTGAAGAGTGATCAATCTTACATCTTAGGCCAAAAAGGAAAAAGATGAGATGTTATCCTACAGCCTCAAGATGTTCTTCTAACATACTTCTAACATCCTATCTTTACATTATAAACTTCAGAAATAGAACTTATTTGGGTCGGAGAGTCATGTAATTGAGGTACATTTCCTTTCTTGTTAGAATCAATAAGTTGTTAGGTACAATAAACTTACAACATTATAAAAAAGTCTTTTAAGTTTCACACACTTACTATAACTTTAAATATATCCCTTATTTAACTTATTTATATCACCCTTTTTTTTTTCTTTTTTTTACTCATTTATATCTGGTTGCACCATTGTTTTACAAATGGGATAAACATTTTAATCTAAACAGTGATAGCTTATTTATAGGTTCCATTATTGGGTGCAAGATTTGATCTTTGAGGGAACTAATGCCCACATTGCAGATGGTTTAAGACAGCTCAAAAGAATGCTTTTACCCTGTGAATACTGACTTTCAAGGCACAATACAATAATTCTCTAGACTCAAAATGTATCATTAAGATTTCAAAGATTTATTCCTGAAAGATAGGAGGGGTTGTAAGTTAGTTTTAATACACATCTAGCTTAAAAACCTACATATCACAGAGAAAAAAATAATTTTCAATATCTTACTAAAAATTTTCACTTAACTAATGGACCGTTAAAATTAAAACATACTTAGGCACTACAAGGTTTTGTTGACCTATCATTAAAAAACTGTAGGTATGTGCAGATTTTAATGAATATTACTTAGGTTTCAATTTGATTGTTCTGAAGTTTCCTTTCTGCCTAGAATTGTAACGGTGCGTATAGACTTTGTATTTAAAATTGTTTTAACTTCTTGGCTTTAGTTTCCTCAGATTGATATTTTACTTCAGACTCAGCTTGGGACACAAATTCTTCATCACTTTCATGTTTTTTTTTTTCATTATAAAATTCGCAAATATAAAGAAATTCATTGCACAGAGCTAATATTTTATGACTTGTAGCTGTTTCCACTATATCCATTTGCACTATAGGTCGTTCCACGGTCACCTTCCTCACGGGCTTGTCTTTCACTGCATCTCGTAAGTTCCATATATTACCTATTACGTTTTTAGAGTTGTGTATCTGCACTCTACTTAAAGACACATTTTTGGTTAAAAATTCCATTTCCATTTCCATAACGGGCATGTGCAAAAAATACTTGTGTTGGTTTATAGCTACTTAGCCTTAGTTCAAACAACCATTCAGAGATAGGGGGAGATTTCCAGTCAAATCCACAGTCTTCTAAATCTTCAAAATCACCATCAACTCGATCTAACAACTTGAAATCTGCTTTTGCATGATGATACAGATTTCCCTCGTGGGTCAACATACATGTTTTTGACGTTTAACAATCGATTGTAAAACTATCGATTTTTCGGCAACGCTAAATGGCACAAGTAGATTGCTCATTAGATTTTTTTTAAATACACACGCTTCCGTCCATTTTGGTAAATCCAAACTTTGAATTCAAATATGGGTACTAGGTACATTAGATATATATATATACGAAGTTAATGAGGACAGGAAAATTAGCAGCTTTCTATTGAGCTCGGCATAAGCCAAGCATGCAAGATCAAGGATGGATATGGGTGGATACAGTAATTTTTTTTACCCATGTGGATACAGTTCCGGGAATAGGAAAGAAACGGAAGTACTTTTACACTCATGCGGTTACGTTGTCCAACTTGGTAAAACTTTTTGGCGGGAATCAGAGAACGAGACTTCAATGTAAAATAAAATGAAAACACCCAGTAATAACCATTTCGATTTTATTCAGTTAAAATATGAAATAACTTACGCATACAGTAAAAATAAGTTGTTTTTAGTTAGATCGAAGTGTAACTGAAAAACATGAAATGCCGCTACAGGCGCGCGGTACGCATTACGCGACTACCTTATTCTTTGATTACCAAGTGTACTAAAATACATTCTAAACGATTACATTATTGTAATTTGTATTAACTTTAACATATAAATGGACAATTTGGACGTACAGTTGTGATTTCCTTTAACTTCTATAGAGATAAACAGAATGGCTAATTAGTGTTATCTTCACTTTCGTTCCATATTCAGTTAGAAAGATACTGTTATATATGTACAGTTTTATACTTAGCTCTAAAATATAATTTATTTATTGTACACTTGCAAAGATTAATTTATTTAGTATTTTTTTTATTTTATTTCAAATGATAATCGCCGAAAGTTATATTTATTATCAGAATTTGATATAAGAAGATACTTAAATACAATTTTATGTAAGAGTAATATGATTATGGTGGCTCAATTGACTTGAAAACTTTGGCATGGAACAAAAGTAAAGACGCAACATGATTTACGAAGAAAAAATAGTGGTGTCTTTTGGGTACAACTTAGGAAAAAGGGAGTTTGATTGAATAAACGCGCTTTGAAAATTATACATTCATTTTCTTCGATAGTTGGCTACAAACAAAACACTTTGATTAAATGAATAGTGTTGTGAACACTTCTAAACTAGCGGTAGGTAAAGCCGTTATTTCAAACTTTTAAACTTATTAATCTTTTATCGATTTTAAAGGACTATCTCCACACATATCCGGGACATGTCCGGGAAAAAATATCATTCCATACGTTTTCTATAGATTCGTTCACACACGTCGCAGACCATTAAACTACCACACGCCTCATTCGGTGTTCACAGTAAAGAACCCAACTTTCATGAAGTGACTGTATAATTTTAAAAGCAATTGCAGAATGAAATATTGTCGGTTATTTACATTTTTATTCAAGAACAATTCGGTTAAGATATTGCTTCTATTGAACCCTGTACAACAGACACGCCCATTTATTGCAGCTAATGTTAATCGCGAAATATCTTTCATGATATGTTACGTTACGACCGCCATAGTTAAAGACGTGTGAATAGTGTTGGCTACTCTCTTATCGATATTTTTTTTTTGGGTAATATATCCGTATGACGTTAAGCCGCCGGCATGATTGTTTAAGCCGCTGGCCTAGCCCGGCGGTATGCCGGCGGCTCTGGTGTGTAGATACCACTTAGAAACTTAGCATAGATATTTCATAAAGAGTACATATTATTACATCTTAGGGCGCGTTCCCACTATGTCGTAACGCCTAATTTATCGTTCGACGACTGTCGTCTCTACCTGTTCCCATTATAACTATTGTTTTGACAAAGTGTCGTCACTGCAAAAATGTCGTAGACGACAGTAAATTGTGTCGTTCTAAATGTGAACACCTCCATTTAAACATATAAGCCACGACACACGATTATCTGTCGTCACGACATAGTGGGAACGCGCCCTTAGTCGTTCAATAAATTCACACATATTATTGGCATCAGTTTCATACATCGCTTCCCTCGCTTCACGATATAACATTAGTGGCAATTCGGGCAGACATCGATCCAAACTAAACTCTATGTAACAATTCGAGAGACACTTTTCGTCTTGAATCATGAAAAAAGGCTGCACGTTTTGTATCTGTCAAATTTAGTTCAATTTTATCAAACAGCTGTTATTTTTACATGTATACTCAGAAACGTGTTAACATTCAGTAACATACATGTTTGTGTACATTTTGTTACTCGTTTCTTAGTAACAAGTAACAACTGTTTGTTTCGTATCATTTCACTTGTTGTATTGTAACGACATCACTCAGTTTTATTCTATAGCTATAAATTGTGCTATTTTGAAACCACCCGACGACACAACTATCTTCTTTAATACCCTTATTTTATAAATATCACCTAGTGAGGTTTCAAACGATATCCTACGCCCTCGCACGTCGGGCCTCAATTAACAGAACTTTAAAAATAACTAAGTCGTACGTAATTTCTTTAAGTACTATTTCTGCATTGTAATTCGTGAAATTGTACTGTAGGAAAGTAGAAATAAATTCTGATGTTATTACTTAAAGATTTAAAAGGTTTTTTAAACGCTAATGTACGAGTAGTTACGCTTAGATACACAATTTCTAGAGCTCTTCTTTTACGTATTCGGTGTTAGTCACAACGTGCGAGGTTAACTATTAGATACTACTTACGTGGGAATTCGTGTCAATTCAAATAAAAAAATAACCTTAAACTAGCACTTAAGACCTTTTTTCATTCACATAATATGACTGACATAAAAAAGGACTTAATAACCTAACATTTTAAGGTTTCTTCTCATTTGTACTGACACAAAATACACTTAGAGCTATCCTCATACAGTCAATACAGTATTAACAATGTAACTAAGGGCTACTTATGGAAAACTATGAACATCACAAAATTACAAATAACTATGACAATCTGTATGGCTAAGAAAAAAGGGTATTTGTTGCCATTAAATAAGTATTTGTTTAAACAATACAATTGGCTAATTTCCTGCATTGAACTGAACTAAAGTCAATTGCGTTATCGATAGTTAAAAATGTTCAAGATAGATACTTCAATCGATAACTTTGATTTGTCGTCGTACTATTAAATAAAATGTCATATCGATACTCGATAGAAACTAGCAGTTATCGCATGGCAACACTAGTGCTTGTCAAGTAGAAGTTTCAGATTTCGAACCAGTTCATTCAAAACGTATACGCCCACTAGGCCAGCAAACCTCTCTGTTTTTCTCCGTATAAAGGAACGGGACAGCTTACTTCATTGATCTAGTGTTTACACCGCATGATTATCGTCACAATTTATTTTTAAAAACAAAAATATGTTACATTAATTATAATAAAAAACCATGTAAATCATAAAAGTTTGCACAATAAAAACTAAATAATATAACAACACATATTATAAGCTCAACCTTCTAATATTATAATTAATTCAATTATTATTAAATATGTATTATATTTAGTTACAAATTGATTAAATTAAAAATAATTAAAAAAACAATATTGCATGATTTATTAAAAATCCTCGTCATGTTTAGAGCAAAATAAATAGAAACTATCGTCATCTCTTTCAGTTCTATGCCCATAGATGGCAGAGATTAACTTATTTGAGATTTTAATCCATTCATATACAAAACTGTTTTCTACTACAAAATCCTGTGACGTAGAGTGCGTTTCATGAAAAACTTCCTATGCCGCCATGTTGGCAGCATTGAAAACGTGTACTGCGAAACACAATGAGGGTGTCAGTCGCAGTACAAATTTTCAATGCTGCCAACATGGCAGCATAGGAACTATTTCATGAAACGCATTCTAGCTAGTTTCTATTTATATTACGTTTCATTCGTGTTACAAAATATTGTAAATTATCGAGTCAGTCGTCAGCTGTAAAAAGATCTTTTAGCAAATTGCTAAAGGCACTCCGCATGCGAACGAAAATTATTAAAAGGGTGCCGTAGGAACAGAAGATTAGCTTAAATATTAAAGGCATTGCGGTACGATCTAGCTGTATCAGGTAGATAGTCTTAAAACATTTTCTCGACTGGCTATTTACATATCATTGCGTCTTTATCACTCGCGTATTTTAGATAGAGACAGCCGCGTGATTTACGACAAAATGTCGTGGCGGCGTGTGTAGGTACTAGGGCCGCGCGCAGACTTGCATGAAAATCACCGAATCGATTATAAAATCGATTGATCGTAATTAATCCTTAAATAAACGCAATTATTAAACATATGTTCTGAACAGCTCGATCGTATCGCTAAATCTTAAGATTAAACCTCACTGCACTAATTTAATGTTTATATATCATAAGAAACGGGAAGAAACTACTTGAATAGTTACAATAACGAAACGTATAAGTGGTATTGCATAGTCGTTACAGACATGGAAATCACTTGCGATCTACCTAGTTGCAGTTTTTTTTTGCTAGTTCATCTTTAGGAAGACAACTGAGTTTTTCACAGATTTTTCGACGCCAAAGTGAATGCCATGTCATAGAGCGCGTTTCATAAAATAGTTCCTATGCCGTCATGTTGTGGCAGCATTGGATAATGTTTTCAATGCTGCCAACATGGCGGCATAGGAACTATTTCATGAAACGCACTATAGTAAATAGTTACAGAACACCACTATATTAATACAGTTCAGCTACGCTAAGAATTATTGTTACACCGCCTAATCTATGCTACCTATTTATTGTTTGAAACATTCACTCTCTGTACACAAAGATAATGAACGAGTCAATGGAGGATTTTTCCAGTAGATATACTTGCTTCAATTAACACATGTGAGTTATGTTAGTCATTTTTTCAGTTTTTATAATCGCTTTGCTGAATAGATAAACGCGTCAGCCTCATTCAACAAAAAAAATAAAAAAATAAGCGTCCGTCACGTCATAACAAAAACATAACCTAAAAGTTCATTTGGCGCGAATATCTTCTGGAAAATTCCTTATTAACTAATATTTGCACTTGATAGTATTCCGTCGTATATTGCACAGTCACGGTATTATGTACAAGGGTTGTATGTGCATGAGCGCTGCGGCCGCCGCCTTATAGTGCCTGCACGTGCACTATACTGCTGATTAGATCTCGGCGGTCAGCTCGGCCGATACCTGAAGTGTCAAAAGGTGAGACTGAATAAAAAAAAAGTGTCATAAATTCGTATTCGTAGTCAAACTGAGAAAATAGGCAGTTTTTTCCGTTTTATACGTGTAGGCTAGGCTGTATGGTCTTTGATACTTGTCTCTCTGGAATGGATGGATTTAATCCATTTAAATCTAATCTAGCTATTCGTGCCAAAAGGCCACCGCCTCCGCCATGTCTTTCGGTCCCAAGCTACCTTCGTTCAGGTACTTAATCAAGCCACCTTTTCCTTGGTCTGCTGCGACGCCGTTTGGCAGGCAGCCTATGGGTAGCTGTTGGACAAATAACAAGAAGTGCGTACCTATGTGGTGAGCGTGGTGTACATGTATACGTACCTATGTGGTGAGCGTGGTGTACATGTAGGTGTACGTACCTATGTGGTGAGCGTGGTGTACATGTAGGTGTACGTACCTATGTGGTGAGCGTGGTGTACATGTAGGTGTACGTACCTATGTGGTGAGCGTGGTGTACATGTATACGTACCTATGTGGTGAGCGTGGTGTACATGTAGGTGTACGTACCTATGTGGTGAGCGTGGTGTACATGTAGGTGTACGTACCTATGTGGTGAGCGTGGTGTACATGTAGGTGTACGTACCTATGTGGTGAGCGTGGTGTACATGTATACGTACCTATGTGGTGAGCGTGGTGTACATGTAGGTGTACGTACCTATGTGGTGAGCGTGGTGTACATGTATACGTACCTATGTGGTGAGCGTGGTGTACATGTATACGTACCTATGTGGTGAGCGTGGTGTACATGTATACGTACCTATGTGGTGAGCGTGGTGTACATGTATACGTACCTATGTGGTGAGCGTGGTGTACATGTAGGTGTACGTACCTATGTGGTGAGCGTGGTGTACATGTATACGTACCTATGTGGTGAGCGTGGTGTACATGTATACGTACCTATGTGGTGAGCGTGGTGTACATGTATACGTACCTATGTGGTGAGCGTGGTGTACATGTATACGTACCTATGTGGTGAGCGTGGTGTACATGTATACGTACCTATGTGGTGAGCGTGGTGTACATGTATACGTACCTATGTGGTGAGCGTGGTGTACATGTATACGTACCTATGTGGTGAGCGTGGTGTACATGTATACGTACCTATGTGGTGAGCGTGGTGTACATGTATACGTACCTATGTGGTGAGCGTGGTGTACATGTATACGTACCTATGTGGTGAGCGCGGTGTACATGTATACGTACCTATGTGGTGAGCGTGGTGTACATGTATACGTACCTATGTGGTGAGCGTGGTGTACATGTATACGTACCTATGTGGTGAGCGTGGTGTACATGTATACGTACCTATGTGGTGAGCGCGGTGTACATGTATACGTACCTATGTGGTGAGCGCGGTGTACATGTAGGTGTACGTACCTATGTGGTGAGCGCGGTGTACATGTAGGTGTACGTACCTATGTGGTGAGCGCGGTGTACATGTAGGTGTACGTACCTATGTGGTGAGCGCGGTGTACATGTATACGTACCTATGTGGTGAGCGCGGGCGCGGCGTGGTCGGCGGGCGGCTGGTGCGCGGGCGGCGGCGGCGGCGCGGCGTACTCCACCACCTCGCCGTAGATGAGCTGCTTCCACTGCTCCACCGTGTGCTCGCGCTCGTCCACGCTGTGGTCGTACGACGCCGGCGCCGGCTGCACCAAACACACGTGTCATTCGGGGCCGCCGTTTGTGGTGTCTACACACCAAAGCCGCCGTCATTTGTTCGAAAATGTTTGAAAATGACGTAAACCATCAAGCCGGCGGCGGCGGCTTTGGTTAGACACCTTTAGGCACATTCGGGATTGAGGGAACGGAATATCGAACACGTAAATGAAACTATGAAAATCTAAATTGTAAAATATTTGATAAATATACATCTCATCAATAATGTCTTTTAATAAAATCTTTTCGAGTGCAATAAAGTATTTCTACAATCTTTCTGAATCGGTAACATTACACAGAGTTTAAAGTTGCAGATCGGTCCTACAGTTATTATTACGTCATAAAAGTCAATTAAATCTTTTAGAGCGACCGCCGCGGGCGCCATCACCCGCGTCGCGTGTGACACGACGCCATCGTCACGCAGCGCGCGCCCTTACTCCATCATAAGCTAGCAAACTCACCGCATTAACTTCTCCCTCGTCATACCACACGTTGATGTACGGATGGAGAAGCGCCTCGTCGACCGAGATACGTCGCTCGGGGTCAATGACCAGCATCCGAGACAGCAAGTCACGGGCCTGCGACGCCTGAAACACGATGGTACTGAATTAAGTGAAGGTTGAACGAATAGGCTTTAATTAATCAATCAATTCAATTAACAGATTATCAGAATTTGTAAATAAATATATTTTATTAACAGATTCGACGACATTTCAATGAAATAATGGAATAAGTATTATTTTAATAATTCGATGATGCTGTGGTGACAAGAACAAGTGCGAAAAAATAGTGTGAGGTCTTGGCAAACAAATGATGATAGATTTCAAGGATTTTAAAGACTATTGAATAGCTTACAATGCAAAACAAAGTGTTGTCCCTTTTCGGGCGCCAAATAAGAAAATTGGCGCCCAACAAGGGTCCAATTTACAGGCATATATCGATTCAAAATCAAATAATCTTGATTTAGTAGGATAATTACTTAACAATCACTTGAAATAAGTCACTTTAAAAAAAAAAAAAGATAATGAGATTCTTTTAAATGGAGTTGGGCCGGTCATATTTGTAGAATGCATCCAGATCGTTGGGCAAAAATAACAACAGAATGGGCGCCACTAGGTGGTCACAGACGCCGAGGTAGATCTCGAAAAAGATGGAGAGACGATCTGGATGCATTTTCAAGGGAATGGCGGGTCGTTACCGGAGACCGTGTTAAGTGAAAAGTCGCGGGAAAGATCTTTGCTCAGCAGTGGGATCTTAATGACTAGCAAAAAAAAACGAGATTCTTTTATATCAACTTTTTAAAAAGCTAACCCTAGATTTTTGTAATCCTACACTTCTTCAAACACTTTACCTTAAGACGGTTATGCTCATTGCTGTCTGACGGGAACAGTATATCCGGGAAGAGGCGCTCGAAGCTGTAGCCGGCGTAGCGCGGCCGGTTCTCCACGTAGTTGCGTACGGTGGGCTGCAGACGCGCCATGAACGCCGCGCTCGGCGTACCCAGTTGCTCTGCGGGGGACGAGGGTTTATTTATCAAGTATACTAAAAATAGGGCGAAGATCGGATGGCCGATGGGGCAAAAAACTTCTAGAATGGGAACCACGCATTATTAAGCGCAGCGTAAAACGGTCACTTGCCGTATGGACCGACGACCTGTGAAAATCGCGGGGTCTCGTTTGATGCAGATGGCAAAGAATCGGTTTTATTTGAAAATCATTGCAGAGGCCTATGCTCAGCAGAGGCTATAGGCTGAAACCATGATGATGATGATGACTCTGAAGGATATTTTTGGACTGTAAAATCACGTTGAATGTAGCAAAGGCTGTTAAAGTACTATCAAAAACTCTTGAGCGTCACTGGTTTTTACGTCGGTGCTAGCAATCCGTATTAGAGCCAGTGCCGATCTGACGGAGCGCAGCGCAGAGCATTTTTGATTGTCATATTATTATCGACATTGGTCTCATTAGAATAATGTTAAAAATCAGTTAACACAACAAATGAGCATCGAAGCGACTTAATGCGAATGTTGTGTCATTTGATTTTCAATTGTATTCTAATGAGAACAATGTCGATAATAATTATGACAATCAAAAATGCTCTGCGGTCCGCTCCGTCAGGTGTGCGCCGGCCACAACAAGTTTAAAAATCCTAACAATGGTTCTGTGGATATTCAAGTGTATAACTCACCTATAATCTTGTTCCACTGATCGATGTGGTCAGTCCCGGGGAACAGCACCCCACCACGGATCATCTCCCCCATAATGCAGCCCACAGACCAGATGTCCACGTTCTCTGTGTAGCCCATGCCTAGGATCACCTGTGGACGAAGTTATTAGATATATTTTTATATTTATAGTATTTGGTACAATTACTTGAAAATAATAACATAAAATAGTATTCGGAATTTCTGTCGAAAAAGGTCCTGTTTTTTTCTATGCCAAACAGGAACTACGCGTTCACGGAATCCGAATCGGAGCGTACGGAGCGGAAAGATTTGTTGCTTGTATTGATTTCTTTAGTACTGCGTGCATTAGATCGACATTTCTGGGCCATAGAAATCAATACAAAGAAGTAAATCCTTCTGCCCCATAGGCTTCGATTCCAATCCAGTGGACGCGTAGTTCCTGATGGTAGTTGCCATACAAAAATGGATACAATTGGTCGAAAGTCATCAGCTCCTATTCTCACAAGCTCGCTCTCTCTTTTCGACAAGTGACATTGACAGCGAGTTCACCAATCAGAGGGCACGAAAGCCAGTGGGGGCGTAGTTAACGAGTGGAACCTAAAGTCATACCTCTGGTGCCCGGTAGTACCGCGTGACGACATACGGCGTCATCATGAATGTGGTGCCGGCGGTACGCGCCAGACCGAAGTCCAGGATCTTCAGCGTGCAGTCGCTCTTCACTACTATGTTGGACGGCTTCAAGTCCTGAAAGGGCAACGTATTTCTTATTAGAAGAAGAAAAAAGTCATTCGATTGAAACCTTATTTTTGAAGCGAGTTTTCGAAAGGTTCTTAGTTTTTTTAGAAGGTATAAGTTTTTGGTATTACAAGTTTTTTTTACTTATAGTAAGTAATGCAAATATTTTCTTAAGTAAGTATAGGTAGTGTTTTCGTTATAATTTGCATATGTAAATTTTATTTAAAAATCTATCAAAATTTTCCTGGCGCGATGCAGAACTGGATGGAGAACAAGGAGGGTCTTTATCCAGCACTAAATAAAAAAAAAAAAAACGAAAGAGTCAAAAAACAATAAAACCACAAACCCTATGAATAATCCCAGCAAGATGCAAATGTTTGATGCCGCACAGCATCTGATACAGCAGATAGCTCATTCGCTCGTGGTCTAGATCCATCTGGATGACCTGGCACAGGTTCGCGTCCATCAGCTCCATCACCAAGTACACATCCTGGAACTCTTCCAGGCTCCTTTGCGGTGTGAATGCGTTTAGGAGTCCAATAATCTGGAATAAAAAAATAAAAATATACTTACGGTCGAATTAGAAACCTCCTCTGTTTTTTTGCAGTCGGTTAAATATAATATAATGAATCAATTTTGTCGTGACAACGTCTTATAACTCGATACTACGGGCTGTATGCACTTAAAAGTTGACGTCAATGTCCCGTTACGCATTCCAAACAGCTAGCGAGAGCGGGGCACGAACGAGAGGCATGATCGTTTCGAATGTGGCTGAAGGGAAAGAAAGTGTGTTTCGATCGTAGCAAGTGAAGGGAACAGCTCTGATTACCCCGGTGGGAAAGAGGCGTGACAGATATGTATGTAAAGTGCTAAAAGGATCTTTGGCACGAGGCGGAAATTGGATCTAACGATATTATCTTGTAAATTGTCATTATTTAGAGTTATTTAATCATCACCCACGCCCTCCTGACAATGTCACTCAAGTGCCAATAGATCCTTGTTGCACTGTAACTTTATAAACTTACATTTTTATGATTGACCAGCTTCATAAGCTTAAACTCGCGGTAAGCTCGTTTGGCGTGCGTCACATTCTGGAACGGCCGAGAGAGCTTCTTGATAGCTACGTTCTGTTGGGTCACTGTGTCGTACGCCGCGCTGGAAACATACAGGCGTTGCGATTAGTTGTAAAATTTGTTTACGTAATTGTTTATGGTTTAAGGGCTGCGTGGTTGCCCAAGTCGACTCGATTACTTCTTTTTTTTTACTTGATGATTTATAGAGTTGACCAGGGGATCAAGTTCTATACGAAAATAAAACTAAAACACATTATATAATATATCAGCCGATTTTTATATACACGTCGCCTTATAAATCGAGTAGGTAATGATTTCTATCAACAACACCTTGCTGAGCAATTAGTATCGTCATTTTCGTTTAAATACTTAATCTTTTTTTACCTATCTACTCTTCCTTTTGATAAGTAACAGATACAACACATGCATAAACATAACCTGAAAACCTCAAAATCAGACCCAGGAACAGGATTTTAGTATAAACAAAATGGTTAATTAATATTAGTCACAATTGTCACAACATGTTACCAGCCACCGTCAATCGGGCAGATTTTTGTTGACGTTTACTTACTCGCCATTAAAATGTTTGGACTCATGCTTTGTCAAGTCGCAGGTTGGTATTTTGAACCCTCAAAGTACACAAAAGACAGTAACAATTAGGTATGTATAATATTAAAAAACAGCTTCCCATGAAACAAACGGTTGTAAATGCCATATCTCCTTTAAATAAAGTTTTATTTCTGTGTAAGTAAAAAAAAGTTACAAAAAATTGTGTGAGTACCAGAAAAGAACGACAAAAAGCAAGTTTAGTCCAAAGCAGATGAGTCAAAACATTAAAAGCGTCCCCAAAATGGCGGCGTGGATTCAAAATGGCGTCCTTACCACACCATGCCCTGTGCGCCTGCGCCGCGCACCTCGAGCTCGGTATAACGCGTTGGAATTGTGAACACAGTGTCCCCGAAAGAGACAGAGTAAAACTGAACCATTTTACTTTAGTCGGCTAACTATTCCTGGATCAGCTATAAAGAGATACAATGTACTGCTAACTTTTATGTGACCTTTAGAAAAAGTGTAAATGAATCCATGAATGACGTAAGTAAAGATTAAGACACGAAGTTTCAGAGAAGTGGAAGCCTTCTTTACCTTTGCATGTTTTCTGTCAACCATATGAGAGCATACAAACGACAGCAGAGCTCAACGTAAGCGGTCGCCGTGACCGAAATCGGTTGGAATCATTCATTCATATTTTATGACCAAAACTTAAACATTTCTATTTCATATCTATCCAATTTATTTGACTAACCACATCAAATCTTCCATCATTAGATTAGCCGATTGTTGAAAGATCAGACTAAGGTGTAAATAAAATACTAAACGCCTTTGCTTTCGGAATTATCAAGTTATAAACCAAACTATACGTACCAGACAATACCCTGAGCGCCGGAGCCAATAGGTTTAAGATTTTGGTAGCGCTTGAGGATGGTAAAGCGAGTGTCGCCGACCTCGACGGTGTAGAAGTGTGGGTGGTGGCGGGCCGGGGCCGACATGGCGGTGGCGGGCGCTGCGTGGGGCATCGACCACCCCTAGCTGGATACCATAGACAAGGTGTTAGGAACATGGCGTGTACAGAGCATCAAATGTTACAGGATATGTAAATTTTGAATTAGGTCTCATAAAAGGTGACTAAATGATCAAATTGAAACTTTCAGAAATTCTGAAAACTTCAACCAGCGGCGGTGCCTTTCTGGTCTATTTGACACTTTTGGTTATGAGTTTTTTTAGCCAATAACGTTTCATATTAAATTCGATTCACTCAATGGTTTTAGGAGAGCTCAATATTTATATTAAGTAAGGTAAAAGAAGATAAGACAAGAATTGGAAGTATCGATGAAGAAATAATTTTAAACTGAGCCTTTTAAATCCATTACTTACTTAACCTATTTTCTGTGAGACAGATTTTTATAAGTAAATCTCGTTATTGTCTAAAATCGATTGTAGCGTAGTCTGTTAAGTTAATAAAACATTTACTTTAACAATTATATCTCCAACTTCAATTCAATTCAATTCTAAAATAATTTAATAATGAATAATATACATAATAATGAATTTCGATGATTTTTTTTTTAATTCATCAACTAAGAATAACTCACATTAGAATAAAGTCCTTATAGAACCAAAGCGTTGCTCCATATATGTGAAGCCGATTTATTGTCCGATTAGTTCAGCGCAGTCGTTCGATCAGTTGGAGGTATGTAGTGAAGTTGAGTGAGCTGCCACTGGTGTATCACAGGTTCAGTCTTGGGGCTACTGGAAGACTATTCTATTGTTGCGTCTGTGGACAAACAGATAAATGATTCAAATTGGGGATGTTTTTTTAGGAATATACTTAGTAAATATCTATATACATAAGTAATTGGCTAATAAGTTCGTATTATTGTTTCTTCTTTAACATAAAAGCTGTTGTTTTTTCCAAGAAAATAAAATGAAATGTAGTAAGTACAAAGCAGCAATTACTACCCACTTATAGTTTATTTTGGTTTATTTAATGTATGGTAACATTGTAACACTTCTTCCTTATCCTAACGAACAGTAATTTATGTCATTTTATCGATCACCTTAAATCAAGGACATTCTTCCTTCAGGCTTCTTTTATTGAGTTCATAAAAGGTAAAACATGAGTCGGGGTAGTGAGGAGGAAAAAGCCCTGGTGATGATGTGGTGGACATCCACTACCTAACAAGATAGACAGGTAACTTGGCCAAGGCTGGATCATAGTGAATAGAAGCCTTTTTGACCGAGGTGGAAATCTTTAATGATGATGAGTAAATTTTTTTTCTATATCTAAGTAGGTAGGTAGGAATTTTTTATTAAATCCAAAATATGAAAAGATAGTCAAAAAGTGATAATGACGTAGATAATTACATAGTAAATTCCATTAAAATTAAATCGAAAACAAAATTCATAATCTTGTTGCGAAACGCTTAGGGCCGTGAAAATTAGTAGGCAATTTGAATTTTTAAGTGGCAATCTCGGAGAGCCCGCTTCATGTGTTTATTCATATAACACGTAACGGATAACTTGGGATCTGGGCTGTAAGTATGTTGCGACAAATGGGGTCTCATGTGAACTCTAGCAGATTCTGTTTTATGACTTTATCAAATTATGTGAACGATATATTAATAAATAAGTATTGTATATGCATATACGGCACTTGGTCCTTCAATTTTACTTCAATAGGTATTTTAGGACGCGTTCGTTGAAAATAAGCATACGTTTTCTTTTTTTCCGGAACGCTAGAGATCGCAAAGTTACCTATCTAATGTCAACATTGAAAATTTACTGAGAATGAGCAATAGCATTTTATCGTTTCATTCATTCATTCACTGCTTATGTGTAAATTACCGATTTTTCTAAACACCACGTACGTAACACTTATTCACTCCACCCAAGCAGTATTATCTACACTTTGAACAAGTTGCCGGACTGAAGTCTACACTTCAGTACTTAGCCCACACGCGCGGGACGACGAAGTCGGGTGCCGTAATTAGTTTTGTACTCGTTAATAGTTAACAGGTGGCAGGCAATTTGAATAGTTGGTAATTTTAAAGTTATTTAATGTAGAAAAGGTCAAGGGTCAGAAAGCAAAGTCATTGTCAGGAAAGGCAAATGGTAGGTATAACTAGATGTGCTCAGTAGTGACTATACAGGGTGTAACAGAAAGGGTATATAAAGCCGAAACACAGCGATAGTCCTCATGAAACTGAACAACTTTCCCCAAGGAACATGGGTCGTAACTCGAAAAAAAAATTTCGCCTCCCCATACAAAATGCCCGATCAGCTGATCGAATTAGTATGGGCGATCCAAAAAAATTTTTCGAGTTACGACCCATGTTCCTTGGGGAAAGTTGTTTAGTTTCATGAGGACTATCGCTGTGTTTCGGCTTTATATACCCTTTCTGTTACACCCTGTATACAAGTAACTGTAGTATTTATACTACCTACCTATGTTTAATGCTTAATCTTCCACATCCCAGAAAAAAAAGAACAATAGAAATCTATTGTGTCTGGGTTTATAATGGGTCAGTGGGATGTGAGAGGTTAATATCCCTTTAAATTTAGATTGCAACATTATGGTCTCGTCATTTTAAAGTTGTTATCTCAAATTCGTGTAAGACCATTCGTCCGCAGCGCTCATGGATATCTCGAAATTTTTTACAATGTTTTGCCAACGAATTCATCCAAGTTCTCAATTAAATTACATCTCTGCAATTTTCCAAACACTCGCACTTTTAACCAGAAGCGGGGAACGAACAAAAGTACGAGGATTCCGCGTCTATACCACAATCCCTGGAGAGCAACCATCATCTATTCCATCTCGAATGGAACTCATTCCGACATCGCTCTCCATTACCGACGTTCTAGTGAAACGAGCCCTTGGGGCCTGCCGGTTGGTGAACTCGACGTTTGTTTGCTTTTCAGAGAGTTTTTGTGGTTACACAGTACAGTCTAACGGTTAGACTCTAACCAATTGAATATGTCATCGGTAGAATAACGATTTAGTAATATTTAATTTAATACTAGCTGTCCCGGCGAACTTTGTCCCGCCTTAGAATGAACTTTATTGTGTAGGAATAAAGTTCAAATTGACTCTACATTTTAGTAAGAAAACATTTGTATGGTAAAAAGAAAAGGTCTGTTTTTAGGGCTTTCCCGGCAATTATTCGAATTTTTCTCACCGTTTAGACCTACCCTGGACTACGACAATCATTTTAAAACCAAAATCAGCTCAATCGGCCCGCCGTTCTCGAGTTTGAATCAGACTAACGAACAACAATTCATTTTTATTTATATAGATAGATAGATAGATAGATGTATATTCATTTGGCAACACCCTAAGGCTGTTGAGTTGTGTGGGAATATCCTGCAAAAGGCCTGATCCGCGTTTTGCAAGATCTTTTCCGATTTTCTCTCAAGAGAATTTTTATTTATTTTTCAAACGACACGATTGTGTAGAATGTCGTGACCGCCTTGCGAAGACCCCTCAAAGAAATGGATTAGATAAATAGTGATATTTGCGATACGATGCTACGTATTGTTGAACGAAACAATTCCATACATTATTGTTTATAATATTCCATTTACGTGTATAGGCCAAACAATTAATAACATATTTATGGCTTTACATACTCATATTTCCATACCGCAAATTTAAAAAAAGGTTCCTGATTGATGCTCTTTGCAAAACGGGGGGCCAAGTCTGCTAATTACTAAATGCACCAATAGAATCGCAAAAACAAAGCGAAAGCACATCAGTCGCAAAATTTGACATTGGTATTCTGCTAACGCTTTAAGCGACTGCGATTCTACCGAAGTGCGTTCGGACTGCCTCTGAACTACTTTTGATCTATCTCACTTCAGTCGCAGTTTATAAGTTGGAAAGTCGGTATTCTCATCGCTATTTGACGTTATTTGATAGATGTATCAAACGCAGTTCAGTAGAAATTGGACTCAGGTTAGGTGCAATTCGGAAGAGTGCTCCCTAAGAACTACTTCATCGTACCCAAAACGTCTATTCCTCCAGATTTTATTAAAGTAATTCCAGTTTTTATTTCCTTAAAGTCGCCGCAGATATTTTTACGTCGAGTGCTTCAAGTGTCACCGCAAAGCAAGGGTTTCCACGTTGAAGCAAGACACGAGGAAATGTCAAGAATTTCTTGGAATACTTAGGTATCACTTAGAGTCGCCAGGTGGGGCTTGGATATTTTAGGATATGATCTTTTAATGAGAGCTTTCGTCTCATAGAGAGAAACAAATCTGGGACGGGCATTAGTTGGCCGGAATATATTTTTTTCTTTTTATAATTTATAAGAATTGTAAAACTTGATTTGAAAAGAGCAACCTCACAGTTTCTTGCTAGGTTCTTCTCTGGGGGAAACTGCACCTTGCGAATCTAGCGCTAGCTTTAAAAAAATACTTATATAATAATTTAACGGTTTCAAGAGCATTTTTTGTGGCTATAAAATAAATATATGTCGACGAGACGAGTCATCAGAAGTGGCGTTTAAGCTTTTAGTTAAAATAAGACAGTGGGCGTGTACTGAACAAACTGGCTTTATTGCGTAATTTGCAATCACGTTATAAATTATCAAGATGTACGTGATGTCTTCCGATATCAAATCCATAATCAAACAGCATCCATCATACATGACAGCAACTCAAATATCAAAGCGCCAAACTGACAACCAGTCGAAAACATGCCAGTTCTTGTATTTTAGCAGTAAAGAGTTTGCAAATGGTTCCAAAATATCCTTCATGAACGTAATCTCCGACATATATTTTTGATTTTGACTTTGGAAATTGAGCCTGTAACTCTTGTAATAATTGAATATTCGATAACCACTCGGGAAAACAACGTGAAGGTTTCGTCACATACAATAGACAATGAAGATATGTGTGAAATCTACCAAATTTTATGATCGATTAAGTCACAATAGTTATAATACAATCACTATTGATCTTCTCTCATACTCGGTGGCTGAATCCAGTGAAATAACGTAACTCAGCCTTTAGAGTACACTCGTGTCCTTGTGGAGGGGGACATAAGTGTAATCTTTTTAACCCTATTGAACACTGAAAAGCCATCTCGAAAATGCTGGAAGCATCCAATTAGTAAATAGACTAACTTTCTACCTAATATCATTACACCAAGCCAAAAGAGTGCTTCAAAAGATACCTAGAATAAAGTATTTCGTTCCAATTACAGACGAAGTCAAGTTTTCCGACTTTAGCCGAACATAGCCGAGGATTGCCGAGAGCACCCGAATGACACTTGACATAGTTATACTGTAACAGCCTCCGAAGCTTCGTGGTTACGACTACTCTTCAAAATTGAGGCTGCCACGGGTTTGAAAGTGCTTTTTATCGCTTTTACATATATTTTTCTTGTACAAAATTCCCTGGACATTATACATAATGTCCATCACCTATTGGACAGACAGATGTTTGTGGAAAATAATCTTGGCTTTATAAAGCAACTTTGATTTGTCGCGTAGTAGGAATATTTTTCTTTGCGAGCAGCTTCCGTAATAAGTTACGTAGTAGAAAGAAAGGTGATGTTAGGGCACCAAAATAATTATAAAAATAGGCCTTATTGCACTTGTGTAAGAAACAAAGTTTTGAAGTACGCCAAGTTTCGTGTCAACTTGACAGAAACGACCCAATACATCAAAAAACAAATGAAAAATTCAAAATCCAACCTCAAAATTCAACCTGACATATGTATAGCACAACACAGAGCACCAACGAGCACAAATCTCGTACATTTTACATTCATTTCCCACGAGTCATTGTTAGTTCGGTTCCCAACATGTACTAGTTCCGAAACTTGCACTAAATTTCACTACAACGCTCATTTGTATGTCCCCAAGGTCCATAGTTATATGAATGTATTTACTTGAGCTAGTTAACAACGTAGTTAGTTTTGGAACGCAATTGGATGGAGGAGGTAATTAAACAACAATTTATCAAACTACTCGTAACCAACCCGACCAAGTTTGTTCCGCCTTAGAGGCAATAAATGAGCAGATTTTTTAAATTTTAAAATGGGATAACAAGTACGCATCCTATATCCTGCTAGTTCTTAGCTGCCTGCCTCGCCATTTCTAGCCAAATCGGTTCAGCCGTTCTTGAGTTTTAAAATGTGTAACTAACTCGATTTCCTTTTAAACATATAGTAGCATGTTAATAGGTTACTTTTAAACATATAGAGATACATTTTTCAGATACCCAGAGTAATGTTTGATTACAAAACTGATTTTATCGAACTATCATTTATGTATTTTATTATATTTATCAAACTATCAAACTAAGCCTTTCACTTCTCTGTTTCCCATTTACTTACCTTACTGTTTCTTGGATATTGCGGGGTTAAATTTTTATTATTTATTTATGGATAGTTCTTTTGAAATATTAATTTTATTATATGTTTCTGTGTTTATGCCTGTGATTTGTAAAACTTTAATTGAAAAGAGCAACCCTACAGAGTTTCTTGCTAGGTTCTTCTCTGGGGAAAACTGCACTCTAGCGAATCTAGCATTAACTTTAAAAAATGACCCGTCCTAAGTGTTGTCAAAACCTACAGGATTAAATGATTTTTCATTTTCATTTATTTAGAATTAGACTCACCATTAGATAGCAGCATATAGTAAAACTGGATCAACTAACCAGTAAAACACAAATATATCACTTGTAATTTATTCTGAGTAACAAAAAGTATAATAGAATTATGCCAAAATAAACTGTAGAATGTTACAGTTAAATACCGTTATTAATGAACCAAACGTCCAAACCTAAACAAACTATACAAGGTTAAAGTTAGCATTCATTAAAACTTAGTGAACGCAAACATGTAAAATAGTCTACTCGTAGTCGTAGACGAGTGGGTAACGAAATTCCAAATGATTTCAAAACTATCGAACTGAACTAAAAGCCAGTCTATAGAAAACCCATTATCTTCATATAACTTCAACTGAGCGCACTCTATCGTTATTAACACCTTTTTCCACTAGTTTCAGACTCTCCAATAAAACTTTACTTCAAATTGAATCCGACAAATTACAATAAATGACTGTTGGCGGTACGTGATAAACGACTTAGCACTCAAATACCAGAATCAATTTAAAAAAAGAAAATACCAAATTTCAAACGATTTATTCAGAACATCCGCATTTCAAGCTTATAACGCCAACAAAAAGGGAATAGAGCAAAAAACGTAACAAGATTTTAGACCAAAATAAAATCTACATATCCCGAGAAAATGTCGGGTGAAATCGAGAATAAAAATGGGGAGAGCCGGGATAAGTGAGCAAATTTAGTATTCAGCATGTGCCTGGGTAAATTTGACATGGGACGGTTGAGGAAAATATGGCAAACTATTTCACGCCGCAAAATACGAGTCCTTGACTTTGTCCAGTTAATGTTTTGACGAGTTTAAGTGGAGAGTGGGCGACCTTCGCCGTGACAAGGGTGCTTTGAGATCCGAATGATGGTAATGAAGCTTTGAGAGGCGGCTCTTTGTAACAAGATACTTCAACTATTTCTAGGAAAACCTCATTGTTAGCAGTGGATTAACGATTCACAAATTAATTAAATTCAGAAATATAGGTAATAATTCTATAAATACGACATCTTTTTTTTTTTTTTTTTCAGAAACTGCGATCTAAAAACCCTTTCTTTAGATGGGTCTAGAAGGATTCAATTCAATTCAATTCAATAAAGATTTATTCATAGGTAACCCAAAATTACACTTGAATGCGTCAGAAATATAAAACAAAAATAAAAACAAAAATATAACAAGTTAACAAAAGTAAAAGCAAATTAACTGACTGAAGCTACGTTGACTTCGGAAGGCAGATTCCCCAGTGAAGAAGCCAGCAAGAAACTGTAGAGGTTGCTCTTTTTAAAAATATTGTTTCCAATCATGTGTTTACAAAAGAACAACTTAAATATTATGATCGTGTGGAGCTAGAGCATTTACACACCATGCCCTATTGTCAATAATAAAATCGTTAATGTTATAATACGCTCTCTGACAAAGAGTCCTCTTAATACAACGCTTAAATTTAGTTTCCGTTAAATTTAATACATTATCAGGCAGTTTGTTGTAAAACCGTATACAGTTCCCTTCAAATGAATTATTAATTTTAGTTAGTCTACTACCAGGCATAACAAGTTTATTATTATTTCTAGTATTAAACTTATGAAAATCACTGTTTTTCTTAAATTTTGATATTTTTTTTCTAACAAACATTAAATAAGGATCACAACAACTAGGTAAATTAGGAATAAATAGTTGAGATAAATAAAAAAATAGTTTTGCATTATCAACTCTTCACATTCCTCCAACTTTCCCCTGAAGTGTTATTGTCAGCACTTAAGACGCTGTTCAGTAAGTTACTATCTATTTACTGGTACTACCACTGTCTGTTCTGCTCATAGCTTCATATTATCTTCATATTCAACGTATAAAGGTAGACATAACCGTATAGAACGAACCCATTCAGCCATTCAGCGCTGTATCGACCGGTTAGCATTCTGAATGCAAGCGTTCAACCATCAAGATAGCTGTGTTCCCCCGGTTTCCCCATTTGCACAGACGTACAAGTTTAAAGCTTTTTCTCAATGGATAGTTCGCATACTGATGGTTATTTGGATAATGGTGAATGCAACTGAAGTGTTATGCTATCTGCACACCAAAGCCGCCGGCATGCCGCAGGGTTAGGCTGGCGGCTTTAGGTCATACCACAGAGCACCCCCTAATAGAGTGCACTTGCAAGGCAATAGACGTGCACCGTACATATGTCTTTTTCGGCAGATGTAGCAAAGCGAACTATGTCATTCAAGTCAGTACTGACCAGCTGTCACATCCGTACGCACAAGCTTTTTCGCAATTTACATGGCTCTTATTTTGCTTTAAAGCGTAATAAAATGACAGTGTGTTTTGTGAAATGGTACGGGAAAAATTCTGGGACATTTTGCTTTAAGAAAAATGGAATATCTTTTCACCGATAAGTATAAACAATTTTTGTTTTATATTACGCGGAGTTCATGTTACACTGGACAACAAATTTTGATTTGCCTACATCCCTTTCTGTCATTATGCTAATTACTATGTTTATCCTTTTTCGTTTCCGAAATTTCAGTACTAGAGTTGTAACAAATTTATCGACTGAATGTAATCGATTTATTTTATCAAATACAATAATAATATACACTTTTTGTTGAGATGAGATGTAGATAAAAAATAACTAATAATTATTATTAATATGTAAAGAACAGTACTTCGATATTTTTTTATTACCTATCATCGCAAATAATAGAATAAAGTTAGTGTTTGTTTTCTTTTAAAGATTTCCTAAATGTCCTGAGCAAAAAAAGTACAGCATATTTATTAGAAGTTTCTAAATAATAACCTAGTTTTGGGTTATTTGGGACACTGAAATTCAGTTTTCGGAAGCATGTATTTATTTTCAAATTAATTTTACCGGTAAGTGTCGTCAATTGTCATGCAATTTTAACTTAACCTCTCTAATTATTTAATTTTGTTATAACATCGAATTGTTCAACAATAAAAAATGTAACACACTTATGTAAATGTTTTATCGATAAACCTAACTGTCGTCACGGCACATCTCTAAGCGATGCGTTGACCTTGATTCAGCAAATCACAGCATAGTTGTCACGTCCCCCGCACTTCATTCTTGCCGCCTAAAGTTGTGAGTTTTGTTTCGAATAAAATTGTAATGATTCGGGCTCTATAGGGGGTGCTCTGTGGGTCATACTAATGGCAGCTGTCAAAAAAGCCGGCGGCTTTGGTGTGTAGACAGCATTAATTTGCAGGATTGAAGGTGAGGTATGTCTCCACCAGCGCGCTTTCACGTACATCTTGCGTTTTCATTTGACACATGCCCGAAAAACCATAGCATTTTCGGGCATGTGTCATAAGACAACGCGAAAGCGCGCTGGTGGAGACATACCTAAAGACTAGCTTTATGAATTTGTATAGGTAACAATACCATATTAGCAATTCATTCTATTGCTTCACAACCTTACTTATCAATGGAATGCTAAATGAATAAATAATAGATAAAAATACAAACTCCCTCCTTGAATACCGAGTACCCTACGACGAGCATGTATGAGGCGATTGATGAATGTGGATGAAGAGAAAAAAGTATGTTTGGATCGTAGCAAGTGGAGGGAAGCGGTCTCTGCCTACACCGATGGGAGAGAGGCGTGATGGATATGTATGTATGCATGTATGTACAGGTTTTCAATAAATTCTATTGCTTCATATCAATCGAATGCTAAATAAATAACGCGTAGACAAAAATATTCAACTACATAAACCAAATACTTTTCAAAAATCTTTCCAAAATACGCTGTCCCGTAACAAAAAGAATTGTTAATCCGCGTTTATATTTAACCGTCAGTTGGATAAAAATAATGAAAGTAAAACCTTTGTTATTTATAAAGGTGATTGCCCGAGGCTCGGGGCTTGAGAATCCATTATCAAAGCAGGTTTTACACGTATTTCTGGATATTTATGTTGTAGGTAACTCTGGCAAAAAGGATAAAATCTTTTTAAGGTTGGAAATGAATGAACTGCTTTGATATTCCCTTTACATTAATGTAACGAATAATAATAGTAGTAGGAAATGAAATGAAATGAAATGAAATGTTTATTTAATCTTGTAGGACGAGTTTGACATCACATAAGACGGGTCATTTTTTTAAAGTTAATGCTAGATTCGCAAGAGTGCAGTTTTCCCCAGAGAAGAATCTAGCAAGAAACTCTGTTGGGTTGCTCTTTTCAAATTTGGTTTACAAATTCTAAGATAAAAACACTTAGATACAAACATTAAAATTAACTTTACAATCATTATTCTACATAGAGACAGCTTGACAGAAGAGCAGGTCAATCCCATGGATTTGAGTCATCTAGATAATCGTTGATTTTATAATAACCTTTTTTACTAAGTTTTTGTTTAACAATAATCTTAAATTTATTGGGGGTTAGTTTACGTATGCTAGCAGGGATCTTGTTGTAAAAGCGTATACATTGACTCACAAACGATTTGTTTACTTTGTTAAGTCGACTGGCATGAGGCACTAATTTATCCCTATTTCTAGTATTAACAGTATGTATATCACTTAGTTGTTTAAATTGATTTAGATTTTTTTGTGTATACATTATATTTGAGAAGATGTATTGTGATGCTAGTGTTAATATGTCAATATTCTTAAAAACATCCCTTAGAGATTCCTTGGGACCTAGTTTATAAATAGATCGAATAGCTCGCTTCTGCAGAATAAAAATGCGCTCAGAATCAGCGGCATGCCCCCACAGCAGAATGCCGTAGGACATCAGACTATGGAAGTAACTGAAGTAAACTAGCCTGGCAGTTTGAACATCTGTCAGGTTTCTTATTTTTTTTACTGCAAAAGCTGCAGAACTGAGCTTATCCGCTAACTTGTCAATATGGGGGCCCCATTGTAATTTGGAATCGAGAGTAATACCAAGGAATACGGTTGTTTCCACAAGGCACAAGCTCTGTCCCTTCATCCTAATATCTGTATTTACTTGTCTAACATTGGGCAAAGTAAATTTAATACATTTGGTTTTCTTTTCATTAAGCACTAGATTATTGGCAGTAAACCACTCGACTACTTTATTGATAGCATTGTTTACATCGTCATATACATCTTGTTGTCGTCTAACTTTAAAAAGTAAAGAAGTATCATCAGCAAACAATACTATATCATGACAGTTATTTACAAGACTTGGCAGATCATTTATATATATTAGGAAGAGAAAAGGACCAAGAATTGAGCCCTGTGGGACACCCATGCTAACCGCGGATCCACCCGACACTTTACCGTTTACATCAACCCTCTGTACACGTCCACATAAGTAAGACTTTAAAAGGCTGAGTGCGCTGTTCTTTACACCGTAATGATGAAGCTTCCCGACCAATGTGCATATGTAGGATACCAATGTAGGATATTGAATGTTACAGCATTGTAGTCATTTTGCCAATTTGATAATCACTCTCGTATGAGAGTAGTCTCGTGCCCCTCTAGAGGGGATGTTAAAAGGGCTGATATGGAAAAGATCGTTAGAACTTTTCAAGTGTGTCGGCTATATCTCTGAATACATAAAATACTTTTATCAAATTTCTCGCGTCAGTAACTTTTGTACTCAATCAACTTGTATCAAAGTCAAAGGTAGAACTTCCAAGAATTTCTGAGTATTCGAGAAGGCCTCGGAAATTCAATTCAAAGTGTTTAGAAACTTGAACGCTATTAGGTATGTAAGTAGATCTACAATTGGTTAACTAATCTTGAAACATTTGGAGTGAGTTTCATGAAATTTGGAGAAACAAAAAATAACCTTGCTATAATTATATTAAACAATTTGTATACTTCGTATCTAAATATAAAAAAAAACAACTTTATTTGCTGGCGTATGCGCATACCTAATTAATTACGTCAAAATGATGACTTATTTTGAAAAGTTTTTAAATTAAGAATAAATACTCGTACCAATAAATCCGCGAAAAACCATATGTAGCGAATTCTATATTTTGATGGCTGTGGGTGTTTCTTGTTTTAAAAAGTTCCAAAAAGATTTCTTACCATAAGTTTCTTATGTCCATTTTGTTCTATGTAGACTTCGGTTAATGAAAAACATCTGAAATTAAAGAAAATTATATTATTTTTGTGCTACAGATGTTTTAAAGTGGCGTTAGTTAGAAGCACATGGTTTTTTTTTCTTCTTTTTTTGTATTAGGCACTCTATGGTGGGAAATTCTTACAGAAAAATCTATTTTTGTGTGGTTTTTGGCAACACCAACAATAAATAAGTGGTAATTTTTATGTTTTATGTGTGGCAACACTAACTTTCTTTTCCCCTTATCATTTCTTGATTAATTAATAACCTATGTACTTTTTCTAGACTTTAATACCAGCATATTGTACACAAACGGCCCTACCATCATCATAAGTATGTATTTATAACGTATAGGTAACCATTGCCAAAATACAAAGGCGCATTGTATGGCCAGTGAACCGCGTAAACAGTTGCCCACAAATGAGGCGGATAACGCGACCGGGTGTGAAACACTCTGATTTATACCTACGCATTAGTTACGAGGGATCAACTAGATTTCGTCGGATTTCTTCTTTAATTACCTACGTATATACGTAGCTAGGTAGATGGTGGTCATTTGTTTATATTATAAATAGATTCTGTGTAGTATATTACTGACTTAGCTAACTAAAATAAAAAGAAAGAGAAATCTGTTGAGTCTATACGTATATTGATAAATCGGTAATATTAAGACATTATAGAATATGTTTCTTTTTTAAATGACTTCTATGCTCTACAGCCTTGCTTATCAATAAAATGCTAAATTTGATAATAAAGAATGGATAAAAATACAACCCACCATCTTGACCCCCGAATACCCTAAGACGAGCATGTATGAGGCGATTGATGAATGTGGATGAGGTGAAAGAAGTATGTTTGGTTCGTAGTAATATATACCTACCTAAGAGTCCCTATAATTTCCAGTTTAAGTGCCAAATGATACGATCATGAATAAATAATTCAATTTGTAACACCATTTAATAAGAGCATACAACAAATAAATGATTCATCATCCCTTAAGAGGTTTACGAGGGTGCGAGCGAGACAGAGGGCAATATTTAGGTCCGTACTTAATGTTACTCATTAGCATAATTTATACGATGTCACGGGACGTTTCTCTTAACGGCATTGTATTTCATTAATTCTGTTTATTGATTGCTAATGCTGTTTGGTGTTTAGAATATTACTAGCATTTTGTGTGGTAACGTTACCATTTTCGACAGTGTCTTTCTTCTTCTTTATTATAATGCTCGCTAGCTGACCCCGCGAACTTTTTTCTGCCTCAGAGGCAATAAAGTATCCTCTACCTTCTCCTGGTTCTAAGATACCCCTTGCTAATTTTCAGCCAAATCGTTTCAGCCGTTCTTAACCTCTCACATCCCACTGACCCATTATAAACCCAGACACAATAGATTTTCTATTGCTCTTTTTTTTTCTGGGATGTGAAAGATTAAGCTACAAAATGTGTAACTAACTCGACTTCATTTCAAGGTCAAGTAGAGTGCATTTCATGAAAAAAAATTCAATGCTGCCAACATGGCGGCATAGAAACTATTTCATGAAACGCACTCTAAAAACTTTTTTTTATAAAACTCTAGCCATAGACAATTTATCCACACTTAAAAAGCCTTCAAATAGTTCACAGACCGAATCTCATTTGTCGTGAGGATACAATATCACACGACACGACACAGGAGTGGAACGACAAAGGTACGACGGCAAACATCGCTTTGCAACATGAAATTATGTTTGCTGACATTTACTCGGGGCGGCAGACACGTTTGTAAAAAAAAAAGTAGGTACCTACTTACCTACCTCACGAAGTAATTTTGTGATGTTGGAAGAGGTAGTTGTTACTCTTATTCCACACACATAAGACAAATAATTGATAATCATATATGTCACAATATGTCAATGTCACAATATGTGTCATATGACATATGTGTCTTGAAACACAACTTAAACTGCACTGGTGTAAGTAAGTCATTCTATTAAGCTGTTATACGTAGAAGAAAACCTTTGACATACCCTACATCTGCACATATTTGTTACGTCATCGGGGTAGATAGAGACAACTTCCCTTCACTTGCTACTATCCCCTCATCCATAATCCACAAAACCTTTGAATTATAAATTATACATATAAAGAATTAAAGTTATTAAGATCTATTAAGTGTTACTAAAGTTTTAGAAAGAATTAGAATTTGCTCTTTATTTATTACAAAATTGCTGCTAATCCACTTGCAGCGTCATTTACGCCAGTGTTACCGTATGCACTATCTGTGCTTCAAAGAGCATCCAACCTAATTGGTATAATAAAATTTTCGGTATCAATTAGACTTAACATCCCCATATCATATTCGAGCTAGTATGGAGAAAAAAAAGGTGGCGGCCACTGATGAAACTAACGTCAATCGATAGAGATAAATATTATAAAACGATAGTATTTTGGACAAATGTCGAAAGTGATATACTTTAGGAGATATAGAACTCCATACTAGCTCGAATAGGGGATGTTGAGTTTAATTGATACCGAAATTTTTACTATATGTTTGATGCACTTTCCACTTTTTACATAACCTCAAAACATAAAGACGTATCCAAGTTCCCGCCATTCTAATAGCACTTATTCTCTATAACCTTGTGGTAATCGATCGCTACTACGCACTGCCAACACGCAACTTTTGAATTTAGGCGCGTTCGATCTAGGTTAGGTTCTGATTGTACCTAGATTGTGGCCTGCGGTTACATCACTTGAGTGCTTGCCTTTGATTCAAGGCTTACAGATTCATGTGTTGGTCTGGATTAGTTAATTTGTTTCTCAAATAGTTTTCGGAAAGGTCGTTAAAGTAATGTCCCTTTAAAATAGGTATAGAGGAAACTACCGCTGTCAAAAAAGGCACGATACATAAATTCATTAAAATAACTTTTTAATTAACAAAAAACATTTATGAAGGTGAAATTCACAGTAAAATTCTTAATGAAATAAATAAAAAGTTACTTAATGAAAGAGCAAAAAATGGCGTTTCTTTTTTAATAATATGATCCCATTCAAGAGATTATCGAATGAATAAATCAAAGGAAATGTATAATTTTACAGGTATCGGGTGACGTAGGTATTCACAACACGCGACAGTAAGAAACCCAATTTGATTGACCTCTCTTGTTGGTCAGGTCTCGAGTTAAGTAATGGTGGTAGTAAATAATTCTATTTTCGGAAATTTCCAGTGTTAGGTGTCTCCGATTACACCTTTGATATTTGACAAATGTGAAATTAACACGCAAAGAACAACAGAAACAAGTTTTGTAGGTCGAAATTGTTATAGCACTATATTCACAGGTAAATTGCTTAACCACAAGTTTTTAGAGAGAAGCCTCAAATAAAAAGTCGCCATTTTTGTTACTAGTTTTTACTCATACTTAATGTAGCTATCGAGAGTTATCGCGTATTTTTAGAAAATGACAATATAATGACCACCATAACCAAAAAGCGCGGGAAACAATTTGCTACTAAAACAAAACAAATCTATTCCAAATTCAAATACAATCTATTTATTAATCATTACAAATTCGGAACTAACCTAACCCGACAAATAGGTATACTCAACAAGAAACAGTTTACTGGGGACATAGGACGTAAGCAAACTAATGAAAATTGGGTTTCAAGTTGGCTACCAACAAACATAGTTTTGGCCGCCCGTTCATTAATTCAGCCCGTTGGGCGCGACCAACCGGGTTTTATATGCAAATTGACAATTAAGTGACAACACGACCGACTGACACGAGTGATGGCCAATCAAACCAGAGCACAGAGTAAAAATTTAAATACCTAGTCGAAAAAGATGCAAATATATAAGGTCTTTTTGCTAATGTGATTTGGCAATGTAATTAAAAAGTTTGGTTATGCATAAACCATAAACAACAACTACGTTTTTATTAAGAGAAAGGAAACGGCACATTTTAAAAGAAAAATAAAATAAAATTTAAAAAGAATGCCAAAAAATTAATCAAACAGACGAAACAATACCTTCATTAGCCAGAGAAAATATAAAACAAATAATTACTAGAAGTACTAACTAGAATAATAATTACAAACTTCTGAAATTCAAATTTCACACTTAAAAGAAGCTTGAAGCTGAGGGGTTAACCAACCTATCAAAGGATTGAGAGACAGAGACCCAAATTCATCTTTCATGCTCTAATACCAGTTATTCAAGGGGTGATAGATGAATAAAACGCGAAGAAAAGCTTTGTGTTACGGGAAAAATATGATAGAATAAAACTAAAAAGACTTGCATTAGGTTATTAGATATTTTATAACTAGTATTTGTGCTGATAGAGTATGTGATATCTGTTGAAATAAAGATTAGTCTTTCAAGAATCTATTTTATATAATTACCCATTTTATAAGGTACTTACATGTATTTACGATGGAACAAATAAACAGTGTAGGGGAAAATTCACAAATGGCGGAACTCTTGACGATTTCGTAACAATCGCGAGCAACACCTACAGGAGAAACAAAACACAAACGCAATTTCTTTATTTAAAATTACAGTTCTAGAAGTATGCTTGCTTAATTTTATACTTCTTTTTGAAGTTTCGCAAAAACTTGGAGGAAAATTGGCGAATTAAATGAATTCCGGTTTTAAGTAATATAAGAATGAGGAAAAATTTAAAGTGGTGAAATATCTACCAATTGCTCGTGTTGTTACTACAGCCCCTTTTTAACTTTAAATTGCCTTAATAATTCAAATAAGGAACTGCTGACGTGCTTTAAAAATAATTTCTCTGAAAAGAGATATCATTTACTACATAATGTAGAAGGGTACCAAAGAGATTTTAACACCGAGTGATAATCTCCTTGGCAGAGATCGTTTGTGTAATCTGTGCTCTGACTCGCGCCAAATTAAAACGCGGTTTCCGCAGTTTTCGCATTTACGCGGGAAATATTTGCAGCGTCATTTTAAAATAGTGATGTACCTTCTTTGGAAATCATGTCTATCCCTTGTATTTTTTTGTTTTGGAAAATGAATAAGCCGTTTTGATGATTTAAAGAAAATGTTACTAGACTTTTGTAAAACAGGTCAGATTTAACTTGTCAGAATGTTATCCGAAAATTATTTTTTTTTTTTTTATATTTAGGTGGATAGGTAGATACTTTATGGAAATAGGGAAACTAGTCGTAAGTCATCATCATCATAAATTTAAGAGCGTCGCTCTTGTTGGTGGAGTCTGCGCCACTCTTCTCTATTCTCTGCCGTCCGTTTGAGCACCTGATACGACACAACTTCTATTCCCTCCTTTATTTGGTCTCTCTACTCTCGCCCACTAGTTGCAGAACCTCTTCATTTGTTTTCTTTTCCTTCCAGCTAATCCGTTCCATCCTCCTCCAACACCACATTTCAAAGGCTTGCAATCTATCTCGGTCGCGTTGTGTCATTGTCCACGTTTCACTTCCGTACAGTGCAATGCTTCAGATGTACAGTCGTAAGTAAGTGGCTTTTAATGTAATTTTAATTAATTTAGTTTCTGTTTTAAGGAATAGTAACGAATTCTACAAAATTAATATTCTTCACACTTGCAACACTAGTGCGAAACAATCTGGCAACGTCGCACTTCCTTCCGCGTACAATCGGCAAAGACCCGATTATGCATTCCGCCCTCGGCTAACGCAGGGTAACTTTTTTACTGGAAAGCAAGGATGTGACAAGTGAGAGGTACTATATCGATAGTTTTAGTAGTTTATGCAAATGGATTGGTGTTAAATCAGTTGACTTAATTCACTAATTGCAACATTGTCGATATAAGTTTATTTTTTAAACATGTTTGTGTAAAATTCGTTTTTTAATGAAAAGCTTCGAAAATAGGAGATAAGCAATGGAAATACATCCATGTAATACAGTGTTGTCTTTTTTAGTTTTTAAAGAAAATCACGATCATCGTCACACATTTTTGGAAAAAAAAGTAACATTTCTAATACAAAATGACCTCCACTAGTGCCGTAATAACATCGATAAAAAATAACGCGTAGTACTACTCCCTATTACTCAATTACTAGCTGCAGGGGTATTCGTTGAACCGTTCCGCGTATCGGTTACAGGGGGATCAATTGTTACGGTTGCGGTTTGTAGAGTTATAACCGAGGTAGAGGAAGTAGCTGATGGGGTTGTTTTGTAATGTGGAATTTTAAGGTTTTTCTTTTAGATTGGTGGGAAGCAGCAATAAGAAGCATGGGAGAGACTTTTGCCAGGTAGTGGGACGAATTGGCTTATTTTGAGGTTATGTATTTAAAAAAAAAAACATATCTATAACATGTGTAACAAAAACCCTTTAAATTTGTTATGCTTACGAATAAAAGAAACGCGACTCGTGAGAAAAGCAAAAATTGTTAAAGGTAGCAAAAAAGTTCTAACTTAGCAACGTAATTCAGTGTGGAAAACTAACCTAATCCAACGTCTAAAATCTGAAATGTTGACTTAAGTAACAAAACTGTTTTTCATTTTCTTTTAATTAATGAATAAGGTTTTGGCAAAAAACCTTGTATTCAAGCAGCCTCTCTACAATTAATAACAACAAACCAAAAACCCTTGTCTACACAGTACATACTCTAGAGTTAATTAGCAGGGCAACCCTATGACTATTTAATTAACCGACTACAAAAGAGGGTAAGTTATTAAGAAGTCTCGCTTTACCACTTGTAGAGTATGTAAGTGCACTTTGGTAAGGGGAAGGGGTGATGATTCTTACACCCTTCAGGTAGGTTTGCATAAAAAAGGGGTTATAAAAAAATGAAGTTACATTTTAATGTCTAAGTATTAAAAAAGTATCTACTTGAAAAACATAAAAAAACTAGGGTATAAAAAATGGAGTTTACAAAAACATTTTAATGAAAGTATTAAGGTTGCCTGGAAGATATTGCTACCTAGCAATAAGGCCGCCTGTTGCTTCTTATATTCTTGTTTGTGTCTGTATCTTATATCTTAGAGTGCAATAAAGAATATTTGTATTGTATTGTATTTTCAAAGTATCTATCTAGGTACCTACTTAAAAAAGAATTTCAAAAACTTTTTAAACAAACAACAAACGTTACTATCATTAAAAACAACCTTTCTAAAATTTTAAATCCATAAAATTTTATCTCCTACCATTAAGTTATATTTTTTCCTCCTGGCAACACAGATCCCTTGTTTACGAAACAAATACCGTAGTTTACATTCATGAGTGGTAAATTCCCAATCTAGCGCGCGTATCGGGGGCACGTGAAATGGGCCGAGGGCGCAGCACTGCCTATGGCCATATTTTATTGCCACTTTCTAACTTTCCATTAGTGATGTGCTTTGTGAAGGGATCAAACTAGTATTTTATGGGTTGTTTTCATTGGCTTTAGTATCTATGTATTACTTACTGGATTAGAATATTCGTTTTAAATGTATAAAATAAACCTAATTTGAAATAGAATATAGTCAGAGACCAAATTACTGAGAAGAACTTAGTTTTCAATTAAAATCAAGAGTTAAACATTTTTTTTAAATTTTGTTCTTTTGTGACAGAATAATAAAAATACTACCAATATTTTGCAAATAATAGTAACGCGTAAAAAATACCAGATGTTTCCCATCCCTACGGAACATGGAATGCTATCCGAAATAGAGTGGTTTCCGTGATATAAGAACTGAAGTTGAATAGCAGTGGATATTTGGGAAATATTGCTATTGTCGTCATCAGATTTCTATACAATATCCATGACTTGCTTTAGAAAAACTTATAACTTATAGACATACTATATTGTAAGTTTTAGTTGCTTCCAGAAAAAAAAAAAAGTTTTATACCTCAGCTATTTAACAAATCAGTGACCTCGGTAATACCACATAACATTTTGGAATAACGAATTTAATATACGATCGCTATTTTGTCAAAGACATTTATTCTCAATAAAAACATAAAGTATTAGATGAAAACGGAGAGTATACCTCAAAAAGCATCCAACATATTGGTATATTAAAAATTTGGTTAATGTTCGCATGTAACAATTTTCAAAGTTCTTTCATTTTCAAAGCTCTATATCTCCGAAAGTATATCACTTTCGACATTTGTCCAAAATACTATCGTTTTGTAATATTTTTCTCCATTGATTGACGTTAGTTTCATCAGTGGCCGCTAACTTTTTTTTCTCCATACTAGCTCGAATAGGGGATGTGTAATGTAATTGCTACAGAAAATTTTTACTATATCAGGCTCCATACAAATATATTCGATGCCATTTGTTTAATACAACTAAATTGAAAATCAATATCTAGACCAGATTCTCACCATATAAGTACTAAAATCTGTTAACTCATAATCATAATAACCTAACCCTTATTATGTATAACTTCACCAAATTGTAAACTCCGAATCACCCGAACTTGCGAATTACTTTCCATCTGTCAAAACTTTGACACTTCACCTCTAATGGATGTTGAAATTTAGTCGCGGCTAGACAAGCCATTCTAGGAATTGAAGGCTGCTAGGCGAACACGTAATGACAGCGAAAATATTAACATGTAATTTATTTGAAAAAACCCAACAGAGTTTTTGTTAGATTTTCCCTGGGAAAAACTGTTAGGTAATTTGCGAATTTAGCGTTAGCTTAAAAAAATAAGATCGACATATTTTAAGTGCTACTGTTATGCACATCTTCTTATTTAAGAGCTCTTGTCGGTGGAGCCTCTTCCATCCCTCCCTATTCTCCTTCTTTTTAACATCTTGTTACGACATGATGCTACGCACATAATCTTCTTAAATAAAGCAGAAAGATAACGCTTTGTAGCAACATGAAATCAAAGTACCAGCAGAAAAAGTCCACGAATAGCAATAAAAACAGACGAATTGAAAACCATATCCTTTATCTTGTTGGACTGATTTTAGTTTTAAGTCGGTAAAAATAGACGAACACACCGGTAAGTCTATAAGAGTGATTTCGCAGTATGTTCGATCCGATTAAAATGGATTAAAAATGATCATAGATTTTTTAATGAATTATTTCGGACCTATACCTACTTAAGAAAGCTAAAGGCTAAAGAAGACCTACTTGGTACTCGTATTTCGAATCGGAAGTATTGCGAAACAGCTGCAACTTGATAATGACGATATGCCGACCTAGTAGTAATATTTCTCCAAACAATAACCCTATAAACTGAATTCCCGTCACATGCCGTCAAGTAACGAGTTTATTAGTGAAATCGCCGACAAGTGGCTGAGTTTGAAGCGTCCTCTCGAGACAACGCCAGACGCCCGAGATGTTAATATTGTTAGATTAAGTGCCGAAGCGTGTTGGCTTGTTTCAAACTGTGGGATCTAGGAGCTAGATAAAGTATATGTAGGAAATATAATCTAATGAGATTTTGGTGACACTTACATGAAACTTACGGATAACAAACCGTAGGTTACCATGGTGTAGGTATAATCTTACACGATGGAAAGGCACATATTTTTAAGGTAGGTACGTATGTTTCACGCCTCTCTCCCATCGGGGTAGGCAGAAACCACTTCTCTCGACTCGGTACGATGCAAACACTTCTTTTGCTTCATCCACATTCATCAGTCGCCTCACGCCGTCTCCTTGGCCTTTCTTTAATAAATCTCCAATTTGATCGCAATAGATATTAAATGTAAAGAAAATTTTTCCTACGCAAATATACCTATCGTATTTATCAAAAACAAAACCTTAAATTATTTTAAATAACCATTAATTTATTCAAAAACATATATCTCATGAAGTAACAAAAATACATGCATATAGACATTTAGCTGACTGCACATTCACTGCACTCCTACAATGTTCAGTTAGAAAGTGCAACACTGTTACAATGCACCCGCCGTGCTGCATGACTCTCCTCTTATTGCACTTTTTTGCTCCGCTGCAGGATTTCTCCGTAAATATGTAAAATGCAGACTGCATGTCGTGTAGAAATATTGTTGGTGATGCAAAATGAAGATTTATTTTAGTTTTATTCAGAATATGTGTAATATGTGTTTTATTTTGAAACAAGCCATTTTGTTTCTACTATTTTGTGTAAATCACATAGGTATTATGTAGGTACAGCGTTTTTGGCTTTATTTAGATACATACATATATATCCGTCACGCATCTCTCCCTTTGGGGTAGGCAGGGACCACTTCCTTCCACTTGTTACTTGCTACGATCCAAACACACCTCTTTCGCTTCATCCACACTCATCAGTCGCCTCATACATGCTCGTCGGTTTAGGGTACTCTTGACTTGGCCTTTCTTGAGTAAGTCCCCGTTTCTTGAGTGAGTAAATTTAGATATTTGTTTAAATAAATTAACTTGATAAGGCTTCAGTTTACTTATTGTTCAAATTAGTTTATATTATTCTTAATAACTTTATTGTGAATTCTAACTTAGAACTTAAAGTTAACGACTTTGAAAGTAAAGTAATAAAGTTTTAGATGATTCAAAACGTTTATTTTAAGTAAAGAAACAGCTAATATTCCACCTAAAATCACATAGTAAATCCAATATTAAAACGATATTGAAAGCGAGGATAAAAAGGGGTATGGGACGTGTATAAAGATCAGCCAATCCTTTACTTACACAAACATTCTTACAGGGTGTTCAATCGAAAAGAAATTGGTATCAACAAGCTTGGTAGCATGACGGCATTATATAGTATGTTAAGATATAGGTAAGTAGTTTCGAAGCTAGTCTGGAAGAGATCACTTTTAGTGATAAGACCGCCTTTACGTACTATGTACTTAGCTAGTAGTTTCTTCTTTGTGTTGTTTTTCTTTGTATTTGCTGTGTTCAATAAATAGTAACGTAAGATAGATAGGCAGAAGACTTTATTGCTTTATTCGTTAGTATCAAGTTATATTTTTAAATATTATAAATCTCAATGTTTGTGGCGATGGATGGATGGATGTTTGATACATCATCACGTAAAAACCACTGAACAGATTTTAATGAAACTTGGCAATATTGTGGCTAACACATCAGAATAACACATAGGCTATATTATTTTATGATATCATGATTATTTTCCAAGATATGACGATAAATGCGTACGAAGTCGCGGGCAGCCTCTATATTTTTATAATTTTACTAGCTGTCCCGGCGAACTTCGTCCCGCCTTAGAATGAACTTTATTTTGTAGGTATAAAGTTCAAATTGACTCTACATTTTAGTAAGAAAACATTTGTATGGGAAAAAGAAAAGGTCTGTTTTAGGGCTTTCCCGGCAATTATTCGAATTTTTCTCACCGTAAGAACCAATTGGACTTCAATGAACATTTTAAAAAAAGAATTATCGAAATCGGTCCAGCCGTTCAGGCGTGATGCCGTGACAACGGAAAAAGGGTTTCATTTTTATATATATAGATGGCCTATTAGCTACGACCTTTAAGCCATAGTATCAAGTTACAATCAGTATCATAGATAGATAGAAATACTTTTTTCACAAAAAGAGATACTGGCATTACTTATAATTACAACAATGTGCGCAAAGGCGGCCTTATCACTAAGAGTGATCTCTTCCAGACAACCTTAGATTAGAACTACTCGGGCATATTTTTAAAATCTTAGAACTATTTCAATCTAACCTCAAAATGAAATCACATTTGGCATCGCAAATAAAATTGATGGATTTTAAATTGGGTAAAAGTAAATGTAATATTGCGGGGCGCGCCGCGTGATTCACTAGTGATCTTATTTGGATGTAGATGCTTCGTTTTAGTGACTAGGAATATCTAGGTATAAGCAGGTAGGTACTATGCTTTTGAATCTTTTTCCAAATATCATTCTAGCAAAGATAATAAAATCGAAAATATTAATTAGAATTTTTATTTTATTTAGCTTTTTAATGCCTTAAAATCGATGATAAAGCCGATGGACCCGTATAGTTTTGAAAGCTGGTACAGTTACGTTTGAAAATGTCTTATAAGTAGTACTTTATGTATTTGATAATGTATTGATCTATTAGAAGAACGAGAATCGCCTCAATTAAAAAAAAAATAGTTTGCGTAACCGTTTCAGTCACAAGAAAAAAAACATTATCTCCCCGAGGTACCCAGTAAAAACAATCCGCCCTCAAACCGGGCCGTATGTCCAATCACCCCAAAGCACATGGCTCTCAATTCACCGACGCGCAAACTCCAATTACACTTTTGTTTTATACCACCAACATCACTTACACCTCTATCTTACACCTATCAACTTTATCACCAGTACGCAGAGGTTACAATCGCCGATTTTCTGTGTAACTGAGTGCGTTTAACGTAGCCAGGTTTGTGCACAGAAATGTTTATTATAATTGGAGTTGTCAGAGTGCAATGACCTCTCGGGCGAGAGGCGCGGGAGGTAGCGTCATATTTTGTTTCGGATTCATTGGATTTTCGGTTTGCTTTTGAAGTTTGTGAAGGAAAATATTTGTATGTTTAATCATGCTCTTTTCCTAATCATGTTGAACAAAGTACCTACCGTTAAAAAGAGAATTAAACTACTTATGTAAAAGCTTATTACATTATTAGAATGTATAGTAATAAGCTAAAGGAGAAAAGCCGTTGCTCAACAGTGGAACACAAGTGGCTAGATTCGATAATTATAAGCTAATTATAAAGTTTTATTAACTATCGGAGCAAGCCCGCTAAAACAAAAATCGATAAGTAAGCCGATGGAATAACAAATATTTTTCGCAAATTGCTAAGAAACGGCAGAAACAACCTTAGCTTGATGGATTTTGGTCTAATCCATTATAACTGTATAAAAGACAGAAATGGTGTCCACTCACCAAGGCCGCCGCCGGCCTCCATTTTTCGAAAATGTTTAAAAATTACGTAAGTGGCTTTGGTGTGTATACAATATAAGGAAATCTTTCCTTAGATTGTGTTATTCTATAAACTACAATTATTATCGCTAGCAATTTCAAGACATGAAGCTTAAGTTTCCCTCCCATCTCGCTTCCCCCTTTATTTAAAGGAGGGATAAGGTAATATTATCATACATAGACATGTTTGCACGCGCTTGCATAATGAAATGCAGATGATGTTTGCTGCAACAAGGGACGTGTTGCATTAATTTACATAATGCTAATTAATTTAGGTTATAAGCATATGCGACTGCCTTTGTGATTTGTGATGTCCCTGTGCGTCTGTGTGTTTATAATTAATTTGTATATTCTTTTGTAAATTATAAAACTATATTCTGTTCGTAGTGTTAAAAATGATTTTGTTTGTATATACTTACTTGAATATACCTATATAACAAAAACATAATAGAAAACATAATTAATAGTTTCTAGTTTAAAGAATTTCCTAAAATATTATGCCAGAAACAATAATTTATACTATCGAAAAAAAAACTGATGATAAAAAATCTAATAAAAAGTACAGATGCTAATCTTCTTTAAAAAATAATAACGATTAAATGAACGCACGTTTTAACAGCCAAATAAATTGTTGGTTCATATTTACAAACTCAAATTCAATAAACTCGTAGCCCGACGTGCTACGACACCTACGCCGTAGCAACGTGCTACGAATATCGTAGCATCTACCTCTACCAATTCGTCAGACCAACCAATGGGCAAGCGATGTCGGCCATCTTGGATTGGATATCCTAAGGTCATAAATCGTGGCACCTTATGAAATTCATGAAGTTTTTTCTTTTGAGATTTACGACTTCCGATGTAATTGCTCTGAGTTTGGGGTACTTACTTTACAAAGTTTTCATCGCGTTCGAGAATCTTTGTAAGATATTTTTTGCTTTGTTGGCAGTTATAGGTTGGTAGGTATCTTTTGTAGACATTAACAGAGCTTCCTGATTTTTATAAATATGATTTTAATAAAAAAAATATTGATAATGGAAAATTAAAATTAAATTAAGTATTGCAATTAAAATTAAATTATTGCACATGCAAACAATATCTTCCTTTAACCTCTCACATCCCACTGACTCATTATAAACCCAGACACAATAGCTTTTCTATTGTTCTTTTTTCTGGGATGTGAAAGATTAATATAACACAAAACGCATTTACAACAAACATATATTACATACAGCAAAAACTGCTAAAATTTTAAAAACTACGTCACCATTACTAAATAGATAAATTTTAAACGGATCCATCAACTGGTAGTAAACTAATCCAACAAATAATCGCTCACTAATCGAGCTCCCATTCACCAAACCGCGATACATAAACTACAGCCGGTAATTGAACCTACTGCCCTCCGGTAATCAATCCGGATATAAACAAAGGCGCTGCGTGTCCGTTGTGAAGGCAGTGCGGCAGTACTTTGTGTACGTGTAACAAGGTGGAAATTCATCTGATAGCATAGGGAGAAGGTAGGTAGGTGCCTAGTTTTTTGTACATAAGTATATACATATTTGTCACGTACCTGTATCTGTTATCTGTACGTACGTTTTTTTTTTGTAAGTATAACCTGAAAAGTAGAAAAAGGTCTACAAATAGGTCTCAACCGGCTTGGAATTGGTGATCAGTAACTTTATCGACAAAGAAAACTATAATAAGTGATAGAAAAATGTTAAAATAACAAAAAAAAAAAAAAAGAAATGAATGAATTTTGTTGTTGTATATTGTGTTTAAGAAAAATTGAGAAATCCTTCCATTTTTAAAACTTATCATATCTCGACGTCTGTCTCCTCTTTGTGTAAGGTCTTTAAACTAGTTTAATTATAATAAAGACGATTACAATTAAGCTTTACACATTAGTACCCTATTTCGATCCAGAATTAGGGCGATATTAGAACTATACTGTATGGGTCACTTTTCGACCGCACACCACTCTCCGTAATGTTTTTAATTAAAATACTCCCAATACATTTCTAGAATTTTCATCTCTACACACAATTAATCAAAACCAATAAACGCAAGACCTGAAGCCAAAGGTACATTAACAAGTAGAGCTAATTAAGAACATTGCCCAGATACCAACTAGTACTAGAATTCCCAAGTTAATACAAGTTTGTATTAACGGCGACTGTAAATCACACAGCTTGATACTTGTTTGTGTAGATAACCAACAAATGTAATTAAATGGAGGTGATATTTTAGCTGATAGTTGATTGTAACTTTTGACTTCGGCAATTTTGATTATAAATACACTTGAACGTTTTAAATTACATAAAATACCTATTTTGTAAGTTTTTTAAATCATTACACATTACGTAATACATAGTTCGAACACAAACTTTAATAGTCATCATTTCGTAAATGCTAATTGAAAATAAAACTGAAATAAAAGCTAACGTTGGATTCGCAATAGTAACAGTTTTCTCCAGAGATTTTTTAAACAGTATTTTGCTTGTTAACATTATACTCGTAAGTACGCCTAGTGATTTTTAGTTGTAATAAAGTAACAAAGTTGTAACAAAGTTGTAATAAACTATTAAATAATGAATAAATATTTCTGCCAACGTATTTTAAGCACCTATACATGACACATATCTTACATATCTCACATATCTTTTTTGATAATCCTTTACAAAAATATGCCGTCACCTATTTAACCGTCTTTAACAAATAAAGAAAGTCAGCGCAATCATTATACGATTTCAATACCTAACTATTGCATAACTATAAGTATTTATCCATTCCTATATGTAGACTCCTTTGACGCTACATAACCAAAACTCTTTTCATGCTACATAAAGGATAATTTCCACTAAACCCTACAAGCTCCCACACACTATCCACTAAGATTTACCACGTTTCTCTAGCTAACAGATAGTATATACAGCTTCCCCGATAACAGCTGAAACGTGTTTACAATGCAGCGTGCAACGGATAGCGCAGTGCGGTGCAATCCGCATACTGTACGCATCGGTAATTGGATGGTAATGTACGGGAATTGGCTTGGGGATTTGGTTGAGATAAATTTATGTGTTTGTGTGGGTTTTAAGCTTTTTTTTTTTAAGTTACCGAACGAATAATTACCTACAAGATACATTGGTAAGTTGTTTGCACAGTCAATATGTAAAAAAGATTGGCATGTTTCAGACGTAGCTGTACCTACCTATTAAAGTTTTTTTTTTTTCAAATTGATTAGTCATCATCCAAGAGAAACGTATCTAGGTATATTCTATAGGTAATAACTATATAAGAAACTGCCTGCGACTCCTTACGCAATTATCGTCATATCTAGGAAAACTTACATTATCCTAAAATAATATAGCTTTGTAATGGTTTTTGCGTGAAAGAATAAAAAGCGTCCTCAAATCCATACATATCGGCACAAAAATTTACATTTATATTTAGTAGGATAGGATTATCGTGTTGAATTAATCTTCTCTATAAATAAAATGCTATCTTCAGCCGAAGGACGCCCGATGCTAGACATAGGCCTCCCTCAAAGATTTCCACTTTCTCAGCCAGCCAGCCAGCTAGCATTGCCTCTAGCCCTATACCATTCTATCTACCACCTCCCTACGTAAATCGGTTACCTAATCAAGATCCCGTGTCGCACCCATCTCCCACATGTCCAAGGAGAGCCCGCAATGTATCCGACATGAATATTCAACAAGTCATAAAGGAGAGTTGGACGAGAAAAGGGCGGGATGTAGGTATCTGTATCGAGATTCAGATGGTTTGCTAATTCTGTATAGATATCCGAAGATTATACGAAAAGAGTAGCTGAAGGTATTTAATTCGTATAAGACATCTCGAGGACCATGAAAGACTTAAATAGATCAAATAAACGAGGGGATAGAGGTATCGTATCACGTGCTCAAACGGACGGCAGAGAATAGAGGAGACTGGCGAAGACTGGCCAAGAGCGATGCTTTTAAATATTACGATGAAGATGTCCAAGTACAAAGATACACAAATACATGTCTGTCACGCCTCTTTCCCATCCGGGTAGGCAGAGATCACTTGCTACGATCCAATCCACACCTCTCTCACTTCCCCCCCATATTCATCAGTCGCCTCATACGTGCACGTCGGTTTAATATACTGCCTAAGTAAAAATAAAGACAAAAGACAATCGCTATATTAATTTTCTAATTTAGGGTGAGGCTTATATCAAGCACCAGGTATTCTTGTAAAGCGACTAGACGGCTCACCACGAAAGAATAAGAACTTCGATAATTCCGGATATATCCTAAAATATATCCGTAGCACAACTCTACAGATCCGATCAACGTGTCGGGTTCAGAAAAGGATTATTTATGAAAATTGTTTGCCGATAAACAATATACGTGTACCAATTGTTGTAGCTTGTTGCCTTTATCCCTGTATACGTAATAGGACATTTATAAAGGTTTCTCTTGAAAGGTATTTTAGTTTACAAATATTTCGCGCATCTATGACTATGAGCGTACGTGTTTTTAGACGTAAATCGATCTGTCAATAAGAGTTTGATCACTCAACTGGTGGAAGATATAATAAATAACTAATACAGACCGATGTGCATATATGAGGCGACTAATGAATGTGGATGAAACGAAGGAAGTGTGTTTAGATAGTAGCTGTTCAAGCGAAATGGTCTATGCCTACCTTGATGGGAGTGACGGATATGTTTGTATGTACATATACATTTAAAATAAGCAGAAACAAAGCAGCCTAATATGTTGTTTTCAACTTTTATTATTCGCAAAATACTTAACTAAAAATACTTCAAAACCATTGCGAACACGCACTAAAAATTCCTAGAAAAACTGGGGAACGAACCGCTGACAATTCAACGAACGGCTAATTCGCAAACTCCCGCATAAAAAAGAGGGAAACATTCAAAAAGGTCTTTGCAATGGGGATACGCGCTGCGATTGGATAAAGGACTCTACCCACTGCAACGTATCATACTATGGAACGTGCTAGCAACGTGTCAGGCATAAAAAAATGTTTTTATAGATAAGTATGAGACTGCGTGCCGTGCCATGCACGGACCGTCAAGAATAGGCATGATGACACATGATGATTTTAAAATATTCGAGACGTATTATATTTCTTTTTTCTCATAAACTAAAAATGACAAAGATACACTGGGTTAAAGTTGCTCGTGACGTCACGCCTAAGTGCGATTTTTACCTAGGAGTGACGTCAATACCCCCCACTCCGTAACTTTGATGCTCTGTATCTTTGTATTTATTTATGTATTTGAACAGGTAAAAAATGTGTTTAAAATTTTTTTTAATAGCCTAAAAGACGGACTAATGATATTTTGAATTTTTGAATGTAGTCATCATCCCTATTGTCGGCGAGAATATATCGAAATCGGTGCTGATGGGGACGGAACGGTCAAGAAGGCATAGAAGACCGTATCGCGTTGCTTACCGACCCTGGCACGTTCCTAGCACGGTCATAGTATGATACGTTGTAGTGGGTAGAAACCTTAACCGACGCGAAGGGTGACGTTGATGCATCTATTTGCCGGCCTCCCCAGGTGAACGTGATGAAGCGATCGCTCTGTTTTGTTGGAATAAAAAGAGAATGTTGCATGGAAATTAATGGGAGGATATTTGTGGCTGTCTTCCTTTAAGGAGGTTTGGTTTTGTGAATAATGTGCGATGGTGCTGGATTTAGTGCCCGTTTAACCATCTAAAGATTAACTGATAATCCTTTGTCCATTTCATAAAACATTACGAAGACCAACCTAGCCCCTTAGTTAGATGTGTTTTAGTAAATAATTAAATAAAAAAAACTATAGGTATTTAACTTGTCAAATATTTAGGTATGAGGTATCAATCTTGCATCAAGAAACTACCTATTTATTAATTTATTTTCAACAATTAGTAAACATCATAGTCAAAGTAATTGGCTAAATAAATTGGTTATCTGTCAGACATAAGCGAAAATTCCGATTCTAAAAATATTTTTATGCTCGAAATCGTCCCAACTTCACACAAATGTTGACTCACGTACCAAAACTTTTAAACGGTAAGTATTATTTAGAAAGCGGCAGGTAGAAGACAAATAATCGAAATATCTAGAAGTAGGTACAGCTTCATTCGATTACAGTCCAGGCACGTCCGGGAACAATTAATCGATATCCTTCGTGAGCGATCTAACAGTTAAACGGACATTCGCACCGTTTTGGGCACACTTTCTCTATCGATATAATTGCTGTTTTATTACATGCTGTATAATTTAAAATATTTAATTATTTCTCTATTTATTTATTCACTAACAATATACATTTTGTTTGAATTGAATTGAATCTGAAAATAACTTAAAAATTACACATAAAAACATTACAAATTTGAAAGATAATAATTAAAATCTTCGGGGAGTAAAAATAAAGCAAAGATAAATAATTGAATATATTAAGATTAATTAACGGAGAATGTAATGTCGTATCAAAAATTCAAAGCAGAATATAGTCCTAAAAGGAGGACGATTCACCGATTTATATTCTGTATATAAAACCAGTCTCTACCTGTGAGTAAAGCCTTTAATCGATACAGGCTGTACGGACGGCGATCCGACGTTTATTGTGATGCTCAGGTTGGTTGGTAGTAAGTACCTCCCTCACTCTCCCTTTCGGAGAAAGGATTAGGGCTGTCGACTTAACGATGAATCGAAAATACTTACCTAATTATCCAAAGTGTTTTTCAAACCTGCAAACAAAAAACAAACAAATTAGCTTTTATTCCAACTTCATTTTTATTATGATTGCAAGAGTTAACTTAGGACCTAAATTGTACGCGTCTTAATACTATTAAAGTTTCAACTAAACCTAAAAAAACTAAATATACAAAATTCATTTGAATTTCAAAAGGTCATTAACCCCGCATTAAAATCGTAGCGCAGTCTCGTCTGGTTTGCATCGTAGCACCTCGTAGCGTCGTAGACGTGACGTCACTAATTCGTAGTAATTACTACGAATTCTCAGGAATGATGTTCAGGTATTTGAGTCGAGCGTGACTTCGCATGAAATATGAGGATGCTCTTTCTCTTTTATGTAGGTTTTTGGAGGCTTTAGAGTGAAAGAGAGAGATGTTCTTTGTTTGCCGCGGAGGAAATATGAATTTGTTTAAAGTGCATATTGCATACTCGTGGGTAGAAAATAAATGTTCATTTCTGTCTGAAACAGCTAGTGATTTAGATTTTAAAATTGTATTCATGCTTTTACTCTAGTTTATAATTTAATATTAAAATTGTTACTTTATTTCGGAATTGCAATGTTTTAAATTCCATTTTGACAATTTCGTACCCAATTTCAAAATAGCATCTCTCATTACAATGTTCAAAGCCAGAAGGGCATAAGTATTTATCATTTCTAGCATTCTTATTTCCATAGACATAGAGTTAACTATGTATAATGAAAGTCGTAACATTGTTGTATTCTCTGTTGTTTATTAACATGAAGGTCAAGCTTGTTTTTGTTTGAAAGTAGCGTGGGTATAGAAATCCGGTGGGGCGTGGCTATTAGATGAGCGTAAAAGGAAATATTAGACAATTAGGTACTATACATACATAGCGGCCGCCTGACTCTCGTCATGTCTTATAGAAATTACTCATATCTTTAAATACATACATACATATCCGTATCTCTCCCAATGGGGAGGCAGAGACCACTTCCCCCACTTTTTCCTTTTCCTTCACTTATATTTAATTAATGTAGCTAATTGATATTATTGTCTTTCATTAAAATCTATAAAGTGCGTGAAAGAGTGACACACATCTTAAAATCCATGCAACTATGTGTAGTCTCCGCCATTTCATTTTATTTAACACTTTCTGTCCTGGTGCGTGGCTGCACGTACTTTGTAATATAACCCAAATGTACAAAAGTATATAAGTATAACGGTATGGACGCCTTTTTTTGAAACAACTTATATTATTTATTCTACTCAGATGTAAGCAACTACCTCTCTCTTCGTGGCCTTAAAATAATTGCTATCGTTTCCGAAAGACACTGCCTGGTTTTGACAAACAACAGACGTTACATAATAATAGTGAATACCTAACATTAATAAATATAAAACAAACTTATTTACCACGACTGTTTTTGTTCGTAAATTGACAGACATAAGGAGACTCTATCAGTATTTTTGTATCGTTGTTTAATGTCACCGCATAAATCCGCATAATTTTATCATTTTTAGGAAGATAAGACGCGGAAAGCCAGAAAACTGTGGATAGGAACCATCTCTTCTGGGAAAGAATTAGGGAATATAAGAAATAAGATTTTTTTTTAATTGATTTTATTATTATTTTTTGATCAGTAAATTTATCTACTCTTCAGACTGTTAATAATACCAATGACAAGTCAAAAAAACCTTGAATATACATTCATAACGACATATCCGTCACGCTTTCCATCGTGGTAGAATTGACCACTTCCCTTCACTTGCTATGGTCCACACTTCTTTCGCTTCATCCACATTCATCAATCGTCTCATACACGCACATCGGTTTAGGGTACTCAGGGTACTCCTGACCAAGCCTTAAAGCCTCAATAACGTTCCAAAAATGACTGTTTTAACCAGTTTTAACTCCATAAAACAATTTCTTTCCACTATAAGTACATACAGCAGCCCATTGTATCCCTAGTCCACAAAGTACTGAGTTCGATCGATGCTATCTCAGTCAGTTCCGTCTCTGTTCTCCATTCACAGTGAAATGAGATTGTCAACCGCACTCGCACTGCCAACAACCGGCTTATTTGAATAGCGTAAGTGCGCGATAGTTCTTTGTTTTGTTCTGGTTTTAAAAGGGTTGGTGTTATACTCACTGCAATCAATTTATTTCTTAAATCTTACACAGAAACTTAATATTTATTACATAAGGTTATGTAAGCTTGGTTATCGCTCGGTGATTTTTTTTATAATATGTAGTTTAGGTTCTTACTGGAACAGTAAATATAAAACGTATATAAGTAGGTATACGAAAAATCTTTAAGCAAAAGAAAACCTTTGATATTCCTACATTAATTATTATTGTGATTGGCCTTCCCGTTTATCTTTTCCCTCACGTGCCTTGAGAATTTTCGAAACCCAATTTTCTGTGAGTACAGGCACGTAAAAAACATACACAAAACAACACCTCATCTTAGTCACCAAATGCCGAGGAAATTCAAGGGAAATGACGTAATATCAGTGACGTCACAACACCATGGTTTATGGCGCCCATTTATAGGCAAACGCTGTAAGAATCTCGGCTATATTTTAGGTATTCCCTTTATTAATGTCGTTGGTATTTGGCGGTATGAGGCCTAGACGTATATTTGTGGGTAACGTTGTTATTTATGGGCTTCGTAAATGTATGTGTGGCAAGGATTGGAGACTAAGGGCCAGTTCCACCATCTACGGATAAAATGTATCCATCCGTGAGATATTTTATATCTGTCACTGTGTAAAATAATAAAAATACACATAAGTTTATCTTTGAGATAAAATTTATCTATGATGGTGAAAGTGTGTGGTTGAACAAGCTTCGTAGTCAAGAATAATCTTATCTTATCTGTCCCTAGTTGTAGAATAGGTTTATTAAGTTTCTTTTTGTCTCAAGGTAAATTTAAACAATTTATAATTTTAAAAATAGTATTAAAAAACATACAAGTTTATCGTCGATTCACATATAATAGAGGAACCGTCGCGTAACACCAGAACAGGCAAATGTATAGAACACTCGGCCGTTCACACTCAACCGATGCTACATTAGTGCAATGGATGATACGCTCGACGCATATTGTGATAGATGTGAAAAGGGTCGATCTTAGACCCAGAACACACGGTGAAACGCAACTGCAACGTAACTGAAACTGCTAATTATTTTTCAGTTGCATCGAAGTTTCTGCTACTTATAGCACACGACGCAACTAGTTTGAAATGTTTCGTTTCAGTTTGCGTTTCACCGTGTGTTCTGGGCCTTAATCAAATCCAAACAATTTGAAACAACATACTGATTGCTTCAATTGGAAAACGAAACATCAAAAAACGTCAAAAATCAAGAATTGATTAAAGTGCCTAAGTAACGTAACATTTACAATTTACATAAAAGATATTACTTCAGAGTAAACACAATTTCCTCTATAAAATTAATAAACGAGAGATATTGATACTTTTTGTTTGCGAAAGAAGAATTATTGGATACAAAGCGAAATAGGTTTAATATCTTGAATATTAATATCTTGTCAAGCAAAGAATTATTTATATCTTATTTACCTCAAATTGTTTTCATTTATTGGATAAACTGAGATAAGATGTACTTATTGTTTCTTTACGTATGCCGAGTACTCTAAACTGATGTGCATGTATGAGGCGACTCATGATTGTGGATGAAGCAAAAGTGTGTTTGGATCGGAGCAAGTGGAGGGAAGTGGTCTCTGTCTACCTATACGAGAGAGGCGTGACAGATATTTATGTATGTAGGTTACAAAGCAGTAGGTACGTAGAAAGTAATCAATAACTTTTTATCCGACTACAAAAGAAGAAGAAGGTTTCTCAATTCGACCGTATATTGTTCATGGTAGTTGACTAGGATAACATAAATAACAACCTAAAATCTGAAACTATTAAAATGAATTCAAATATTCAAAAACACTCATAAGTCACGAATCACAAACGCAACTAATAACTACGACCTGCATTGCTCCTAGCACCTAATACATTTACATTCCTGTCGGTCTGTCTGTCTAATCTCATATCTGGACGTGTAGTGGCACCCCCCCACTCCAAATGGTGGTAAGTGACTGGTGGGGGGTACTAGGGGGGTACTAAACGCATATTGATCAAGTTATTTACATTGGTTGTTCGAGTCTGTTTTGGTTGGTCTATGCACTGTGAAATTGTTACTTAGGCACTTGTTAGCACAGAAAGTAAACTGAAAAATGAACGTCACTAGTATGCAATGCGTACAATATAAAAGCCTTACGGCTATTGCAGACGATTCATGATGCCAGCCTATTACAATGCTACTAATAAAATGTTTTGTGAAAGGCGAATTTTTTTTTAATTTCTGTCGTATTCAAACTATGAAAAACATTCTCTTTTAAATAATTTGCCATTTAAAACAAAATACCTAAAATAAATCAATTCAACAAAACAAGGAGCTCTGAAACAAGCTGTCGCCTTTATCACCCACAAGACTAAACTAGCCACCCATTTATTCTAACGAGCTTTCTCCTTAAGTCCCAACTTAACAATTGCTTTCACCACGACCACACACCAACTTCGAAAAGTCCTGGGGGACACAAGGGATGACATTACCGTTGACATGTGAGTAGGAGGGCGGCCATTGTTTAGCTTGTGGCTTTTTTGTGTACCGGGGAGAAAATTGGGTGATGTTTTCTGTAAGTTTTTGGTTTGAATGTGTGGGTGAAATAAGGTTGAGTTTGTGAATATTGTGTTTGTGAATATTTTGGAGTACAATACATATGATAAGAATTATGTCTTGATGATTCATTCATTTAAAAAAATATAGATTTTTAAATGGTCCCCGCGCGTGGTGATCAATTATTCATCTAAGTCAAGAATATACATTTTGATTTGTATTGAAACAGAAAGTATTGGAAAATCTCATCAATATTTTTGAGTGTGATAGGTATAATATGAATAGGTAGGTCTTGTTGATGATCAAAATCAAAAATATAAATTTTGATTTTGATTACACAATAGACATAAATACTAACCTAGTGAAAAATCGTCGTCTGCTGAATTATTAGAGCATTAGCTCTAGAAAATAACAAGGTATATCCTCATAATTTTACGATGTAGAAAAATGGCGAGCTTTCTTATATTTTTCACTCCATTTTAAGAGCGTAATTTTACTTCAAAAATTACGATGTAAAGCTGAAAATCGCTTCGAATTTCATTTGCGACGAAGTCTTACCTTAGTAATAAGATTATCTGCTTTTAAAAAGAAAATATTTTTCATTTACCAAATAACGTTCCTAAAAATTTTCCTAGAAGAACTAAAATAGAATGTTTGAAAGAAATTCCGTCTTTCTAGGGTGGAAAACATCGACTTTTTTAGTTCAAAGAGCTGAATTTTCCATTAAGCCGCGATCCATCGAGGCTTCTACGAAAACATTGAAGTACTTTCGAGATTAAGCACTTAAAATGTTAAGTTTTGAGGGTTCTTACCTAAAATACGAGTATTTTTAGCTTATAGAGCGGTTTACTTATTAATTTCGATATTTTTTGGACACTTGTACTCAAACTCGAGGGTTTTGTATCTTCAGGTGATTTAAATCAAGACTTTCAAAGTACTTAGAGGATTCCCACCTTACTTAGCTGAGTTAATAATGTCTTTAAAGTAGATTAAAGATTTGAATTGGGTTTGAAAACTCTCTGCTCCTTTAATAATCTGATAGATGCTTTCCAAAGTGATAAAATTAAAGACGGAAAGGTAACAGGGCGTGGTGGATCTCAGTAGGTAAAAGTTAATGCCAAGTTACCTTTAAATAGATATATAAGTAGATAAGTATGTCGACGAGGAGTCATCAGAAGTGGTGTTTAAACTTTTAGTTAAAATAAGACAGTGGGCGTGTAACGAACAAACTGGCTTTATTGTGTAGTTTGCAATCACGTTATCAAGTAACAGGGTATACGTGATGTTTTCCGATATCTCTTCTAATCAATAATCCAAACAATAATCCACTACACATGACAGCCTCTTCAAATATGAAAGCGCCAACTTGACAACCAGTTAGAAACATGCCAGTTCTTGCATTTTAGCAGCAAAGAGTTTGCAAATGGTTCCAAAATATCCTTCATGAACGTAATCTCAGCTGTTCTCCGACAAGTATTTATCCTACGAAATAAATAAAGAGCAGAATAATAAAGATCTAAGTACTGATATTAAATAAAAACATTAAAAATTGTTATATAGGTATGTACTTATAAATGCGTCAAATATTACCTTGTGTGTCAAAAATGTTAAATCTTCCGATCCAAAAAACGTTACTCTTTCTTTTTGTTTCTATATTTTTGATATACATTTTTTTTATTTAATAATGAAAGGTTGATACATTAAACACTAGCTTTTCGATTATTTTACTAAAAACTACGAAAAGCAGCCAAAAAGAAGTGATTAAATGCAGTGCTCAGTGGCCTCCTCTTCAATCAATAGATAAAAAAAGGTTGATTCATTTAATAATGATATAGAGGTGTAATAGAAAAGGTCAATATCATTTCATACGTGACATTAACCTATTGTTATTTTGAAACAAAGAAAGGTCAACTGAAATTCACAACCAAATGGCGTCCGAAGCCCCGAAAATTACACCATTTGAATATGTTAAAGTAAACCTCAAGCCTTAGGGCCGGCACACAATTGACGGAGCACAGCGCAGACCATTTTTTGATTGTCATATTATTATCGACATTGTTCTCATTAGAATAATATTCAAAAAAATGAGCATCGGTGCATCGCAGTGACTACTTGCGATGTCCTGTCAACCGATTTTGAATTTAATTCTAATGAGACAATGTCGATAATAATATGGTAATCAAAAATGCTCTGCGCTGCCATTGTACGCCGGCCTTTACATTGTTATCTTTAATATTCACCAAACTGAGATTTAATTTGTTATCATTTGCGACCACAAAGCATAAATTCTGGCTAATTAAGCCTAGGGGTCTTCTAGAATTTCTAGGCTTTGTTTTCAGTTTAGATTCTAGATAAAATTACGTTTACTGGGCTTGCTATGTTTGTTTTACGTGACTAAGAATTTTAATAACATTTTTTCAAAGACGAATGTTGGTAATATGAAAAGACCTAAAACAATTTGACACGTTAGGAGCTAGCTACAAAATTACTGTAATAAATAGCTAATAAATAGCTTCGCAGGTAACAGCAGACCAAAGCAAACGTAGGAGAGTGAGCTGGACACTAGTGGACACTTTATTAAACTTAGATGCGGACTTTAACAATGGCAAGTGAAGAGAGAAGCGTTTTTCTATGGTTTTTTTTACATCAAAGACTGTAAGCCCTTAAAATTTGAAAAATTGGAATAACAGAGCTCAATACGAGAGGTACTTATTTACTAAGATATTGCTCTAAACTAAACAGACTACAAACTCAATATCCCAATAATTTAATACTATAAAGAGCTTGTTTAAGAACAGAAGCTACTTCACAATTTATGAAACATAACAACCGTTAAGCGCACATGGCATATAACACGTTTTATCATAACCACCACACTAGGTAATTTAGTAAATAGCATCATACGACCGTGTCGTAAGCAGCTGCGAAGTAAATAATATCCTCATTATTATGTTAATTTTGGAACGCGAGATGTAGAAATTAAGTAGATTAGTAGGAAATTGGGTTGGCCAGTTTTTAACAATAAATTAAATTGTTATTTTAGTAGCATTTGACTTTAGTAGTTATGCTAGGTAGTTTCTTATCTTAGGCAACATAAAGCCCATTGTCCAAGTAACCGTTCGAAATCGTGCCGCAACGAAGGTATCGTTTTGATTGCTTGCGTTTGCCTTTACATTTGTCTATTAACATACGCATGACGTGCTGTTATAGGTCGCGCCACGTAAAAAGAACTTTAGAAACAAATGAAAATCACGTGTTCACGCATTCTTGTAAGTCTTTCGCGCGCGGTTACGTATATTGACTTATAGACTTACATAGGGGATAATGATTCTGATTCAAAAGATGATGACAACGATGATAATAAAAAGGCCACTTCTGGCATCAACACCGCGTCCTCATCCGGTTTTCGCGCCACCCATAAAGACTTAATGGAAGAACAATATGTTTTTTTTAAATTTTCGAATATTTTTTTACATTTTTACACATTTTACACTAAATCCAATATTGATTGATAATTGTGTATTTTTTTTATATTCCACCTTACTAATACTACTTATAATATTTTTCTTTCCTTTGTGCGTAAAACCATGACTGTAATTAAACACTTTGGTGCGCGATGGTATTTTAAAACAAATGTTAAACGTCAGACTCAAAAATCGTCTAATGCGCATCTGTCAGCTAGGGTTCATTTTACGTGGCGCGACCTTTACGTGGATAATTCGCCTGTACAATACTAACTCAAACCAACATAACCTATGTATTGGTCGACCCTCAAAAAGTACTTAGGTTACATCCGTGCCAGCAAGAGCTACCAAAAAAACAATGTCACAACGAACAAGGTAACATTGAACCTTAACCCTACAACTTTTGACTTGAGACTCCATCACTATTCGCTTTCATACTAGTCAGGTCCCGACAAAACTGCATGGTGTTGTGATTTATAAGACTCGTACGATGGCGCCAAGTGTCTAGACTTGAAGCATTCACCTTGGCCATTGGTAGCGCACCCTTGGTAGAACAAGACAGTACAATGCCAAGATTGCAGAGCTAATGGCTCGTCAGGAATGGATGGACTTTAAATGGTTTGCCATAGTGGCTTTGTCTAGCTTTTCATTCTAAAGTACAGACTCTCTAGATAAATGCACTTCGGTAATTGGCAATTTTTTACACATCTCTGTTTTTAAGGATCCGTGCAGACTACAAACTTGAAACAATCAGCGTCATGTGCGTGGAAGTAGCATCGCGTTTTACTTTATTGCTTGCCGACAGTTAAAGCAATCGTATATTTAATCACATTTAATTACGATTATATCCGGCCAAATCGGATACTGATTAAGAGCCTATCTAAACTATTGGCTAATAGAAATTAATTTTCATTCAAAAGTGACGTAAATAAAAGTCTACACTCCGGATTTTTGCTGCGCCGCCGTATTTATTTGATCCAGCAAAAAATATGTGTCTTAAATTTTTGAATAATCAAATAGGACTAAGCAAATCGTTATTTTTTTAAAGTAGTCATCTCTTGATCTGTCTCCCCCTCTCAACATTTCTATACTTCCTCGTCTTAAGTAAGTCAAAGTCAAAAGTCAAAGTCAAAAACATATTTATTTCATAGGCACAAAAAATGCTCTTGAAACCGTTACATTATTATATAGGTATTTTTTTTAAAGCTAGCGCTAGATTCGCAAAGTGCAGTTTCCCCCAGAGAAAAACCTAGCAAGAAACTCTGTAAGGTTGCTCTTTTCAAATAAAGTTTTACAATTCTTATAAACAGTTACACAAGTAAATCTAGTACTTTAACTTACCCCCTTTCAGACTGCCCATTACTCTCCTGTCTTATAAATCTCTTTTGTTAATCTTCACTAATTAAAAGATAAGGCTGACAAATGTAGTCGCTACGCTTTTGAGAAGTTGCGTGATTGATATGTATATACTAGAGTATGCCCGCGACTTCGTACACATTTATCGTCTTAACTTGGAAAAAAATCACGATGTCGTAAAATGATATAGCCTATGTGTTATTCTGATGTGTAAGCTACTATATTGTAAAGTTTCATTATAATGAGTTTAGTAGTTTTTGCGTGAAAGAGTAACAAACATCCATCCAGCGGCACAAATATTGACATTATAACATTAGTATTAGTCGGATTACCATGTTATTTGATACGACTTGAATAAGCTTCTCCGAGCTCTTTTTTTTTAAGTTGAAAGAAACCTTTTTATAGAGTAGCTACGAACTAATTTTGTGCAAAAACAAGTATATCTAAAGAAGTGTATCTAAGGTACATTGTCCATTGTTTGTATGTTTTGTGTATTGTGTTTGTTAGAACCGAATAAATGTGTGGGTTCCGTACCCAAAGGTGAAAACGGGACCCTATTACTGCGACTTGGGTGACCGTTTGTCTGTCCGTCCGTCTGTCTGTCAACAGGCTGTATCTCATGAACCGTTATAGCTAGATCGTTGAAATTCACAGATGATGTATTACCATTGCCGCTTTAACAAAAAATACTAAAAATAGAATAATAATTAAGGGTTGCTCCCATACAACAAACATGATGTTTTTGCTTTTTTTGCTTGATATGAATAGTGAATGTTAAGTATATGAGAAGAGAGCAATCCGTGTGGTGGAGGCTGTGTCACGGAAAACATCATGTCGTTCTCTTTTCAAAAGCTGTGGTATTATGACTGCATGCGGAATATACATCCATGACACCATAATGCATGTGAAACGCAACTTGGACCAGTATAAACGCTTAGGAGCCCTCCATGCGCGTAACACGCGGAATGCAGACCGACTCGCGCCGGTTCCTAGAAGACTAGCTTTAGCAAATAAAGACCCCAGCGTATATGGCCCAACACTGTATGAAGCTCTGCCAAATTCTATTAAAAACATAAGCGAACCCTCTAATATCCAGTCACGTCTAAAAAAATTGTTGACAGAAAATGTATTTTATACAGTTAACGAATATTTACATTCTAATATTATTTAAATGACTGCCATATGTACTTAAAGTTACTGATTGTAACCATATTATTTATATTTTTATAATTATTATTATTAATTTAATCATATTTTTTATTTAGTCACGTTATAGTTAGTATAATGTGAAACTTTTTGCTACCAAATGGGTGCTTTTTGACATATCTTTGTGTAGTGGTTAATTATTATAGTTTTTTTATTATGTAATGTACAACTCCACAAATTGATGAATAAAATATTCTATTCTATGGTAAGGCCGGTTTATGAAGGTTTATTACATCTATCATAAGATGTAATGAAACCCACTTATTTTATGTCAAAAATACTACCTTATTTTAACATTTACTAGGACAATATATCTACAAAGCGTAGGCTTCGTATCCTTATAAATAACCGGGTAACCCGGTTATTCATAATCTGGAGTCCGGGTATTCTTATCTGGGTGAATCTTCCGCACAATTGAGCTGAATTATCGGCGGTCATCATGACCCGGTTGCGGTGACCGGCTTTTAAAGGTTTGCAGGGAACGGGTTATAAGTTATATTGGCTTAGTGATTGTAGAATATCGATATTATTTCTAACATCCTCAATTCATATAAGTCAAAGTCAAAGTATATTTATTTTATAGGCAAATCCTAGTAATATTATAAAAGTCAATGTTTGTGCCTGCCGATGGATGGATGTTTGTTACTCTTTCACGCAAAAACTACTGAACAGATTTTGATGAAACTTGGCAATATTGTAGCTTACACATCATAATAAAACATACGTTATATTGTTTTACGATATCATGATTTTTTTCCAAGATATGACAATAAATGCGTACGAAGCTGCGGGAAGCCTCTAGTTTATTTATAATCTAAACATATTGCACTTCAACATGTTGATATGAAAATGAAAATGAAAAGTGTTTTATTCAATAATAGGCAAAATTAATTACACTTTTTTGATGTCACTTTTTAATCTAAAACTACTGCCGGTTCACTACCTGTATAGCCGAGAGGAAGAAGACGGCAAGAAACCTTCGGCACAGGGCCCTACGTTATGAGCAATATATCTTTTTTCTAAATCGAGAGTCTTATATACAATTACATGTTGACTTAAATTGTTATCACAGATAATGTTTACATGTAATCGATTTACGCAATATTGAGAAAACCAATTCTATCTAACTCTTTACTAGGGTACTATAAATGCTTTAAATCTAAAGTTACTTGTAACTAAGCGACTGTAAAAAAGAAAGACTGTTTTTAAAGTAAAAAAAGGCGCTTAGATGTGACGCGAAGCTCTTCAAACACAAACTTGAGTGTAGTCTACTTATTTCTATTTTTAAACTTTAGAAAACTCTCCAAAGTTTTTGCAGTTTTTCTTTGCCACAAAAATTGACACATAAAGACTTGAGTAAATCACAGACAGTACCTACTACCCAACCATTTATTGTCGAGAAAAACTTATATTTTTATTTCTCTAAAGTTTTCTTTCGACGGTGTCTCCTTCAATATCTTTAAAGTTTCTGTCTAAAGTTAGAATAGACAGCGACAAACTTTGCGAAGTTCCAAACACCTGGGCGCATTGGGGATGTTTTCTCAACGTTCTGTATGAGGCCAATCTGTAGTTCTACCCTCTAGGGCACGTTTGGGACGTATATCAGGTACCTAGGTAGTCTACGTCTAGTCTAGACTGCAAGTCCTATAGTTAGTACTGCAATATGTGCGACGTAAATGTATGGCTCGTGATATGTGAACAGATGTGGTACAATGTGATTTTAAAGGGGAAACTTCGGCTGTGTAACCGTTTGTTTTATAAATTGAAATGTAATATTTTCTCTACAATAGATATTATATTAACATTTTTTTTTTATCAGCCCATATATTATGTCCCCACCGAGGGGCACGAGCCTACTCTCATACAGAGAGTGATTAGGCCGTAATCCACCACGCTGGCCAAGTACGGGTTGGCGGATTTCACTTACACCTTAGAATTTCTTCTTTTGGTGTATGCAGGTTTGCTCACGATGTTTTCCTTCACCGTTAGCAAGTGGTAATCGAATAAATTGATCCGTATATGAGAAATAAACTCAGAGGTACGTGCCCGCACCAGGATTCGAACCCGCGCCCTCGGAGTTCGAGGCAAGCGTTCTACCAATTGGGCTACCACCGCTTTATATTAACATTATACTATATTATATAAAGGTATTTTCTTGAAGAGACCTTTCGTAGGTATATTTAGCTTAAAGTTAGGCTAAATAAAAATATACGATTATGAATATCACACTAGTGGGCGTCCGCGAGTCTGACAAACTTTCACATGTCTTAAAATAGTATAAACTAGAATACTGTAAGGTTTATTAAATTGATTAAGTATTTATGATTACTTATAGCACAAAACAGATACAGATAGGTATATACATAAAATTTGTCTACATATAATGTGTAGGTTTACACACTAAATATATTGTTTATTGTAGGTTAAGTAACTTTCCTGCCTTTATGCTATCACTTCTCTCCCTGTGGGGTCTGCAGAAAGAAATATCCTTTAGAAATATGCTGTACATTTTGTATAACTTCTCTTTTTTTTCCGTCTCTATGTACTGTCATCTTTTAATAAACTGTTAAATAAATAAATTAAATAAATACATCTTCTAGTCTAATAGCTATGACCTTCAACGAGCATTTTCCACCAACATTTATTTAGAAAATATTGTCAAAAAAAAAACACGTTCCTTATTCAAGCGTTTAGGATTTCCCCAAAAACCTACCTCCACGCAAAAAAGATTATCCTCTCCTTCAATATTTGGTTCTTTTCATATATCACGTTAGCTTACAAAGATTTCGATCCTTGTCAACTATGACTGATCGGGCTGAAGAAATGTGGAAAAATGTACGAAAAATGTCCTAATACGTGTAGTAAGACTTTTTTATCCGCCCTAGTTAGCTTCTGGCTTGGCGACTAGTTTTTTAGCCGGAGCCCGGTTCCTGTCCAAGATCGAGTGATTGATTTTGTACGGCTATTGATTCGCTAAAACGTAGGCTAAGCAATATTTTTCGTGATGACCACATTTCTGTTTTGCGTTATGCGCCGAAGACAAATTTTACATTTAGGTTCATTTAAGCTATTGGACTCTTTATTGAAGATTTAAAAGGTTCATCATTTCATTTAAGAGTTAGACTCTTGTCGACGGAGCATTCGCCATTTAGGCTTATTCTCTGCCAGTGCTTTGACTCCTATAGGTTAAAAAAATTAAAATAATAGAATAGTGATTGTTATAAATCTATTTAGTACCCACCTGTGTGTGAAAAATTACCACAAAAGCCCCTAATTTAAATTCATAATACATGACAACCCAAATTTAATTCAGTAGTCAAACAAAAGGTCGCAAAATTAAAGTTTTATGAAAATTAAGGCCTAAATTAGGGTGCTTAGAAGATATTATGAATTCGAGAAAAAAAGTTAATTGAGGTCTTTTAGCCTCCGGGACCTCTGAGTGCCTGTGATGAGGGTAGTAGCTTATCATATTAAATTTTATGAAAAATGGACATATTCTTTGGATAAAAAGGTCGTTGAGAATTTTTTCAAATTGTGATATCGCATTTGACTGAATTAAAAATATATAAAAATAATAAATATGCCAACAAAACATAGAGAATCTCCTTCTTCATAAAACGTATTAAAGGTAAGATTAGAACTTAAATTAGAATTCTCGCAAGAATACAAATAGAGAGATAGCGAGCATAAATCACGTTTGTGTACTATCAAATAGTACTCAATGTATCTAAATTAACGTACTCGTAAAATCAAGGCATAAAACCAAAAAACGCAACGCCAAAAAATTTGTCGATTTTTTTTAGTTTCCTCGGCAATACCTGATCGATATTAGCATAAGTAGTTAAATATTTCGTTTTTTGACGTATTCAGCTCCAAACTTAAATATGTTAATAGCATAGTTATAAATTTCGTTTTTTGACGTATTCCGATCCATATCTACTTAAAAATACTAGATAGATACAGAAGTGCTTTATTCAGTATCACATAAGGTACAATATTGTTCTTCTTAAGGAAACTTGTCCAGTTTCATTGTCAGAATACCTATCCTAATGTTATTTTACTTCTACGTACCTAACTGTCCTAAATGTCCTCTTGGGCCGTTTGTGTAACTTATGTTTATCAGAATGTACGTAAGACTGTAGTCTAGACTGCAATTAGTTAGTGCCTGCTACTAAATTGCTTTTTTTTTGCTAGCCATTAAGAACCCACTGCTGGGCAAAGGCCTCCCCGCAACTTTCCATTTAACACGGTCTCCGGTAGCGACCCGCCAATCCCGTGAAAATGCATCCAGATCGTCTCTCCATCTTTTTCGAGTAAAAATAACTAAATTGTTATATTTATTAAATTGTTATTTTTTTAAGTAACTTATTTTTTAAATCATTATTACTCACTTAAACTGTATGTACTTATAAATTATATTAGCTTTGTTTCCATCTAAATAAGGTAATTAGCTTAATATTGTCCTTTCTGTTTTTTATATTCTTGGAAGATGTGATAACCTTCAACAGACAGAGTGTATATTTACCTCTTAAGTTGATTTGTTTTTGGCTATATTTGCAATGTATCACTTACTGGTTGTCCTAAAGAAATAAATAAATGAAATGTATCACATACAATATAACAAACAGCAAGTATATTGTACCTATATAGTGGAAGTGAATTGGATTCGTTACTGAGCGTTTCTCTCTAGTAATTATTTCGTATGTCGAGAGCACTCCTGTACGGTATGCGGGGTCTTACTAGATCATACTTACATACATTTCACTGTGTATTTTACTTATACCTGTGTCTAGCTAGTGGATATATAGGCTGTAACAGAAAGGGGATATAAAGACAAAACACAGCGATAGTCCCCATGAAACTGAAGTACTTTCCCCAAGGAACTTGGGTCGTAACTCAAAAAAAAAAACGCCTCCCCATACAAAATGTCCGATCAGTTGATCGAGTAAGTATTATGGGCGATCCAAAAATTTTTTTCGAGTTACGACTTGTGTTCCTTGGGGAAAGTTGTTCAGTTTCATGAGGACTATCGCTGTGTTTCGGCTTTATACCCCCTTTATGTTACACCTAGTATAAATCCTATCCTACTAATATTATAAATGTCAATGTTTGTGCCAATGGAAGGATGGATGTTTGTTACTCTTTCACGTAAATTTACGAAACGGATTTTGATTAAACTGGGCAATAATGAAGGTTGTAGTTTGTGGCAAAATTTGATAAATGCGTACGAAGTCACGGCCAGCCTCTAGTTACTTATGAGACAGATTTCTAACGTTTGTTTACATTCAAAATGATTTTCTTACATCTTAATATTTTCAAGCACTCAGACGATATTTATAATTTAAAAACAAAGTTATTGGAAAACAATTAAAAACTAAAAATATTTAAAGCTAGACACAATCTCTCCTTAAAATGTTTAAGTGACTACGCAAAGGTTGTTGCAAAGTGCTCCTTTTTTTACTTATTTGTTTTTAGTTTGGGCTGTTAAAATTGCCTTTAATCATTCGTAAAAAAAAAACTGGCAGCCAAGCCCAAACTATAAAAGTGTCGCCAACCTTTTAAACTTTTGGAAAAAAACGGCTAGCATGCTGTCAGTTTCACGAATAGGAAAAATAAAATAAAATGGCGAAGCAATATTTGAAAGTCGAACAATATGTGAGGTTCGTTGAGCGAAGGTAGCCAAATCTAATAATACTTCAGTGTCACCTGTCTCCCCCTACCGTGAACACGGCGTAGGGTTGCCATTACTAAATATAAATCTACCAAATTGGGTTTTTATGAATGTTATAAAATGGACGTTAGCAGATTTTTTTTGTCAGTTTTCTAAGTCATTTTATCAATCATGTTTTTAGGGTTCTGTACCCAAAGGGTGAAAACGGGACTCTATTACTGAGACTTGGCTGTTCGTCTGTCTGTCTGTCTGTCCGTCCGTCCGTCTGTCCGTCCGTCCGTCCGTCCGTCCGTCCGTCCGTCCGTCCGTCCGTCCGTCCGTCCGTCCGTCCGTCCGTCCGTCCGTCCGTCCGTCCGTCCGTCCGTCCGTCCGTCCGTCTGTCTGTCTGTCTGTCTGTCTGTCCGTCTGTCTGTCTGTCCGTCCGTCTGTCTGTCCGTCTGTCTGCCCGTCTGTCTGCCCGTCTGTCTGCCCGTCTGTCTGTCCGTCTGTCTGTCCGTCTGTCTGTCCGTCTGTCTGTCCGTACGTCCGTCCGTCCGTCTGTCACCAGGCTGTATCTTATGAACCGTTATAGCTAGAGCGTTGAAATTTTTTTAAGATGATGTATTACCGTTGCCGCCATTACAACAAATACTAAAAATAGAATAATAATAAATAATTAAGGGGGGCTCCCATACAACCAATGTGATATTTTGCCTTTTTTGCGCGATATCAATAGTGAATTGTACGGAACCCTTCCTGCACGAGTCCGACTCGCACTTGGCCGGTTTCTATACTTATTTATCAGGTTATATTACTTAAGAAAGAGTATGTCAAATAATCATGAGTCGGAAACATGAACAGCTTCAAATACAACAAATCGGATTACTTACATTTTCCGGTCTCTATAGGTATTGATTTTCTGTCATGTCTTTTCTTCGTAAGTAAATAAATATGAATAGACATCAATAGATTAGGTACATATTGAAATATTTATGTAATAGTGTACGACGTAGTCTTTTTGTCGTACTACGTCGTCACTATATATAATGACTATAATGCTGAGTGGAAGACCCAGAACACACGGTGAAACGCAACTGCAAAGCAACTGAAACTGCTAGTTACTTTTGAGTTGCATCGCAGTTTCTGCTATGGACTTCCTAAGAAAACCACACACGACGCAACTGAAACGAAACGTTTCAAACTAGTTGCGTTTCACCGTGTGTTTTGGCGCTAAGGAATCCTATTCCTAATTCTAATTTTCTTTTGTTTATTTTGCGTTAGTGTTTTATGTATTTTTGATCTGGGAATAAATGATTCCTTCACTTTAAAGTGGGACTATTGGCGATAATTGTCAATTAACGGTTTACACGAAATGCATCATGCATTTGTAATATTATTTTTTGTGATTACATGTCAATTCCAATGAATTGATTTGATTTCAGTGATTTTATCTAGGTAAGTACTTATAATAATATCCTCTATTTAAATATGGGGACTTAAACAACACAAACACGTAAAAAGAGCATCAATTCGCCCGGTATTTTAGGCTTGAGCCACATATTAGGGTAGTAACAGGCTACTAATTTGTCAAGGCTGCCACTGAGCGCTGGCCGCATTCTTACAGCTCGTTGGACATAGGTTGTGGCACGAATTTCACTATGTACATGGTATATAGGTAGTGCAGTTAATTTCGTGAGTGATAAACACTGTGTTGGAAGTTGATAGTGTTGCCTATTGCCTTTTTAGTCCTGTAAATAATGATTGATTGATTAATGATTGTTAATAATGACCCAGACGGACGTTCCTAGAACAGGTGAAGGAAAAGGCGGGTGTCATGTCGTATCAAGATGTTAAAAAGAAGGCAGAAAATAGGGAGGGATGGAAGAGGCTCCACCGACAAGAGCTGAGCTCTTAAATAAGAAGAAGAAATAATGATTAGTTAGTTTTCTTGCTTTGTACGTCAAACAAAGGATAGTGTTGCATTTGACTACGGTCTAGTAAAACTTAAACAACCTTAAGTTAAGCCTAAGCAAGTTTAGATTAGGAAACAATTTTAAGTTGTATTACTGAGTTAGAGCCAAAATCTTGTATGTTTTATAAAGATTTAAGCCAGATTCATTTGTACACAACTCTATAATATTTTTAAATGTAATTATAAATCAAAAATGAATTCAGTAATCATCAGAAATACCTAGTAGGTACAGTACATACGAGTATGAACCCAACAAGTAGTGCAAGCTATAAAAAGTTATTCTTCAAGAAGACCATAAAAATCATGCATAAGTATAAAAAATATGACACCAACTTTAAAAGTTTAGTTTAGTTTAAGACAAAAAATACTTGAACAAGTGTCGTCGTCCCATAAAACCTTACGGCGACTAATCTAGATTTATGCGCTCGTAAAAGTGCAACAAGAGTAAAAAATATACGTAAAAATGGCGGCGGACAATGACCGCACATGAGCGATTTTTTGCCGGTAGGTAGCTTCTCTCGCTTGGTGATATTATAAGCACTATCTACATGGAAGGAAGTGGTCTCTGCCTACCCCAATGGGAGAGAGGCGTGACGGATATGTATGTATGTATCTACATGTAAATCAGGTTTTGTTGAATGAATAATTCTTACTTTTTTAAAGGGTGAAAAATAAAGAAAGTGGCGTGACTGATATATTCGTGTATCAAATCAAATCAAAAAGACTTTATTCGTAGGTAACATAAAATTACACTTGAAATCGTCACAAAAATGATGGTAAAAAACATAGTTTTTATTTAGTAATTTAATTTAAAAACAATATAACTTTCGTAAATGAGAGAAGCTTCGTGTCCCTGTTGTGGGGATTAATAGTGCAGAAACACATGAAATAACTTTTTTCTAAATTCACATTTCAGATTTTGCACCTTGCATTTTCTAAAAACATATTTCTTCAAAATGCAAACTCCACATACACTCAAAAGGTTGCACTTTGAACCTTCATGGAATATTTAACCTCTGTGATACAATATTCTCTCTGCAGAGACTACAGCCTCCGTGACGTCATCTATCTTGTATCACCCATTGATATGGGGTTAGGGAGAAAGAGACGCGATATTCGATAACCCATGAGAGTGAAAGAGTAAGTAGAGGAAGGTAAAAGGAAATGTATTAGGAATAATCTTCTTACTGTTATTCAATGTTTCAATAATGTATGATTTACCTTTTGAAATTCGATTGGAGAATTGAGTGAATAGGGATGATGACTACATTCAAAAATTCAAAAAATAATTAGTCCGTCTTTTAGGCTATTAAAAACTATTTGAAACACATTTTTTACCTGATCAAATACATAAATAAATACAAAGATACAGAGCATCAAAGTTACGGAGTGGGGGGTTTTTACGTCACCATTGAGTAAAAATCGTACTCAAACGTGACGTCACGAGCAACTTTAACCCAGTGTAACTTTGTCATTTTTGGTTTAAGAGAAAAAAGAAAAAATACGTGTCGATTATTTTAAAATAATCTATGTGACAGACTAAAAATTTTTTTTTAGTCATCTTGCCTATTGGCGGGTGTTTTGAAACGATAAGGAAAAAAACCTGTTTGCGTTTAAAAATACATTTCTTTTTTATTTTCAAGTACCCAGTGTCACTTCCACAGTAAATACGAATTTAATGACATGACACCTATCAAACTAAAATCCATTAAGCCGTTCAGGCTGTAGACCGTGGCAAAGATTTATTTAAACATACATACAAACACTCGAAAAACATAACCCTTCTTCTGGCAAAGTCCGGTAAAAAATAATAATAAGAGATTTGAGGAGCTTTAAATTTTTAAAACCCAATTTAAGTAATTTAAATGAGAAATTAGTCAAATATGACGCAAACAGTGCAAAAAGTTAATTTAGCAATCCCAAAACTGCTTCATAATTCAATACTTTCAAAACTAAAAAAATAAGTTTAAAAACTTGTAGCCATAAATCATTTGCTACGATGACGCTCGTAGCGGTTTCACGTCACAACCGCTACGCCGTAGACATTCATCTTGCTACGAGCTACGAGAGAGGAGTGGTCGTTCCTTGAGGGTTTATAAAAAATTGAGTAGTTTTTATACTTTTTCTTAGTGTAGTTGGGACATTGAGAAATGACGAGTGCTTTTTATTTTTCAACCATTTTCGTAAAACGTTTTGTTGCGTCGTTACTTTAATGGAAGTGAGTGGAAAACACTTTTGTAAGAAATGAATAATGGTATGGACTACAATAGTAAAGTTTGGCTATTTAATCTTTCACATTCCAGCAAAAAAAAAGAACAATAGAAAATTTATTGTGTCTGGGTTTATAATGGGTTAGTGGGATGTGAGAGGTTGATAGACTATGTGCCCGCTTCATGATCTTCAGATAAAATTTAACTGACAGATAAACCTATATTTATTTCATTAAACATGAGGTTTTAGTTAGACAGAGACAGGTATAAAATATCTGTTAGTTATCTTTTATCTGTAGGTAGGTTGTGAACCGGGCACTTAGAATTGGTTTATTTATTCGGCTAATATTTGGAGCAATTGTCAGTTTTTCTAAAATAATAAGATTTTTTCTGCAAAAATAAGCATTACTGATATAAAAGTATCTCAGTTATAAAAGTATCTCAGTTTATTAGTATAAATAAGTAATGAAATGTAGCATAAGAACCATTGTCCAAATCAGTGGCTAAATGTCAATAATTGCTATTTGTATTTTCGTAGGGGTTAATTTTTATGATTATTTTCTGTTATACTAAAAAATCTGGTATCTAAGTAAGCATTGATAAATTTCATAACTTGTCTAGACTATTTAAACTATTCTAATAAAGTGTGGGAGGATATACATTGTTAAATGTTGGATTTCTCAGAATTTAAACGCCCACGAACTCACTAATATACCTATATTTTTGAATAAGATATTTGTCTGCCAGTTGCCACCTCCTGACGTCAAATATACCAAATGAATTGTTAATAAAATTCATAGCTAGCTTCTCAAAAATCCAAAAATATAGGTAAATGATAAGCAATGAACAATTCCATGCTTTTGAAGCTGCAGAAAAAAGCTAGTTCATACTAAAACACACGTCATAATTAATACCACCACCAACTAACAATCACCACCAATTTTATCTGTAGGTGCCTAGGTATTAATTGTGTCAGAAGTTGTCAATAAACGAAACGTCATGCGTCATTAAGTGTAGCTAGGTAGGTAGGAATTGAAAATGAAGATATACTTCGATTACCTATATAATTTCTTCAAGTATGAGCGCTGACTATAAATGTACTTACATTACCATTAGTAAAATAACACGTTAGGTAACTAAATAAATAACACCTACGCATTTCACGTTAGACTAAATTAGGAAAAGGTAAATGTGGACATGGACTGGACAGTGGGTTGTGTTTTTAATATTTATATTTCTTTTCAATTTATATGTTGTATTTTTAAGGTTACCTATTTTACGAGTGGGCAGTTTTAATAGACTTTAGTATAATTGTTGCTAGTACTAAGGTCAGACTTTTCAAAGTAAGTTAAGTAATTGCGTTACAGAGAAAAAAAGAAGTAATTAACATAGTGTATTTTACTATTATGTAAATAATATAAAGTAGAAACAAAAATTATTATCATTATTATTTGATAGAAACACAGCTTAACATATTTTCAACCCTGTAGGGGTTGATTTATCGACGCCATTTGTATTTTCAAAATTGTAAAATGTTTCACGGTAACGAGTACCCTGGGGCCAACGCAATCAACGCTGCGGCACGTAGCCCGTAGTAAACTGCTACGGTGTAGCGACTCCGTAGCAACTTCTACGAGGCGCTACGACTTTTTATTTGAAGCCACCTGCAGCAAAGTTTGGAGGTACTTACCTAAATTAAGTCTTTCATTATTCCTGTGACTTGTAAAACATAGATAGACAGTACCTATTCACAATTAATTTAATGATTTTGTTACTAGATCAGAATGTTAAGATACGATAAGAAAAATAAGAACCCAAAATTAAGGATAGTTGTAGCTAGAACACGTACAGATACCAATAAGATTATAAAATTCGTGTGAGAAAATGTCCTGTTCGATCATCAGAGTTACGAGAAAACTACAAAAATAATATGTTCAACATCGACATAACATCTCGATCGATCAGATCAGAAACCTCTTTTAAAACCAACTGTCCCAGTTTTCCAAAAAGCCGTTCCTATTTTGAAAATATTTCCGAGGCGAGGTTGAACAAAGAGCGCGTTTACGGAGTAGGTTTCGAGAGCAGATCCGAGCGTTTACGAGGCACGCTTTAAAACACATTATGTTGATGGCGGACGCTTGACTCGAAGCTTGCCGTTCTTGCAATGTTTTGGCATCACGTACATCCACTTTAAAACAAACATTTGGCATTATAGAACGTCGAATACTATTTATACTAACGAGTTTGTAAGCTTTGACCATCATTAAAATTCAGTAAACTACTTACGTTAGAGAAGACTACGTTTTTTTTGTTTCTTTCTGGAACTTACCTGAAAAGAGACAAAAATAATTTATTAGTTTAATTTTCAAAAACAGAACATTTAATAAAGATTTCAAATAGTAGTTACACTCTCTGAATAGTTCAATAGACCAAGTTTATATTAGCAAAGTTAGACTAATACCGTCAAGGCTGCAAATCGATCAGCTGTATCGCTGATATTATTAAACGCTTCCAAGCAGAGGTAGGGTTGACACACTATTAAAACCATGCAATTACGAGGAACGTGGAACTCATTAAAATGAATTTTTAAAATGTTAAATAAAACTAGTAGAAGCTATCCATTGCTATGCTCCCACGGCGCGTAACAATTAGTTATTTAAGACCTTGCTAAACTCAAATGCAATGCAACAAAGAATTATGAATTAGTACATTTTATTTACAAAAAATGAAGCAGTATTACCTATAGTTTATTTCGGTTTATTCTAATGTATAGCAACATTTTAAAACTTATTGCAATATCAGTATTTCAAACCCTTAGAAGTCCTCTTGTGTACAAAATAGATTGATAGTAATCTTTTAGATCATATTTGTAATCAGGGTAAGCATCCTATATCGTGGTATACATATCAGGTTTCACTGAAAACTCTTTATAGGCGTAAATCATTGATTAGTCGTGTATGTCACCCCTGCATTGATTCGATAAGCCACGGCCGCTACAGCGATAATTCGCCACTCTCCGCTCCACCGCGCGGCTCTTTGACGCCATTTTATTTATACCAGTGTTGCCAGGGCGTGTGTAATATATGCTTTGGTCGGTTTGTAATTTATGGTGACGTTGATATATGCGTTTATAAAGTGAGCTTAATAAAAATCCCACAGTAACAAAATGAAAAAAAAAAACTATAATGTACCTCAATTGTAGGATTTTAAGATATAGGTACATACATACATATCACGCCTCTCTCCCATATTGGGGTAGGCAGAGACCACTTCCTTCCACTTGCTACGATCCAAACACTCCTCTTTCGCTTCATCGTATAAAATACATTAAAATAAAAACCAAACCATTAAAGAAAGAATTCAATTGTTCTGCCAACAGCAAATATTAACTTAAATCTAAAATCATAATTTCATGGTATCAAAACAGAATAAAGTAATAATAAATAAAATAAGTAACCAAACCGAACAAGAGCACTTAGGAAAAACCTTTTATGTTCACAAATAGAATATAAACACAATTGGAAAGCTCTAAATAGATCCCTTTGTGTTATTTATCCCGAAATCAGATAGAATTTCTGGGAAAATATTATTTTCTTTAGTTACGGGCTCTATCGAGTGGAAATGAGGCTTCAACACTTTTACCTTTAGTGGCGACGGCATCGGACATTTGAAGGACAGCTATCTTATTATAGAGGACTAGCTTTTGTCCGCGACTTCGTATGGCTGGTCTTTACTTACCTACTTCACAATTAATAACATTATATCTTAAAATAACATAGCCTATTTATTATTCTAATAGTAACCAAACTCAAATATTGTAATTGTTCATTACAAGCTTTTTTTTGCGAGAAAAACCAGACATACTCGTATTACGTCTATTCACACAAAGATTCACGTATACAAAATTGTAAAGTTTAATTAAAATCTGTTCAACAGTTTTTGTGTTATGCCGATTTCACACGAGGGCAGAACAGTGAGGCAGAACAGTGGGCAGCACAGTACTGCTACTGTTTAAACGCACAGAATAGTGTCAAGGCAGTTGAAGACAGTACTATTGTCTGTGCGTTATAACAGTAGCAGTACTGTGCTGCCCACTGTTCTGCCCTCGTGTGAAATCGGCATTAGTAACAAACATCCATCTATCCTCACATTGACACAAACTCACACGTACCTACATAGGTAGTATTATTCCTCCTATTGAGACACACTTTCCCGTATACCTATGTACGTATAATATACCTAAGTAGATTTCAAGTCCGTCCAGAAATACTTGACAATGTATTTCTATTTTATTTCACGTTGGTATATTTGGGGCTTACGTTTGACTGGGTCTTTTCTTGTTATTTATTTCAAAGACGTGGGTTCGTCCTGATAACTATCTTTTGTTAGGTACCTATTTATAAAGATTATTAAAAGAATTTATTTTTTTAACTAGAATGATTCTTAGCTTTAGAGATAGTAATCTCAGTACATCGTAATCAGAATACAAGTGTTTTGTTACTTTAGGTAATAAATTATATATGTCTTGTTATTCAATTTAAATCATTTTTGGGCCTTCTAATCTGAGCTTATCAAATCCTATTAATATTATAAATGTTAATGTTTGTGCCGATGGATGGATGTTTGTTACCTCATCACGCAAAAACCACTGAACAGATTTTAATGAAACTACAATAACTTAGTTTGGACATCAGAATAACACATAGGCTATATAATTTTAAGATATCACGACTTTTTTCCAAGATATGACGATAAATGCGTACGAAGTCGCGGGTAGCCTCTAGTACATTAATAAAATAACATTTCAGTTAACCAACAGATGGCTTAATAACGAGAAAATCATAATCATTATATTTATAAGAGTTTAAACTCTTGTCGGCGGCTCATCCGCCATTTAGACCAAGAAAAACATTACGCTGTATAAAATAAAATAAGCTACAGGGTCCCAAACTTCACTAGCACGCGAAACCCCCAAAACGCAATGTATCTGTCAAGTTTATCAAGCTATTATCCCACCTAGGGGGAAAGAATGGTGCGACGATGGACTTAATTACATCAGATGTGATTACATCGTACTAACGAGACGTCTTTCGGTTACAGGTTGGGCAGTTATTGGTTGGTAACTAGTGGTTCTCGAATTAACTAGGTCATTGTTTTACTGTCATTGAGCTTTTACGTAAAGTTAAAAGGCGTTTGGTTAATCTTTTAACCCTTTATAGATTTTCTTGCTAGATTCATGTCTGGAGAAAACTGCTACATTGCAAATCTAGCATTAGATTTTTAACAAGTAATGAGTACCTATGTACCGATCATTCTATTTTCAACCAATGGGGGTGATGACTACATTCACAAATTCAAAAAATAATTAGTCCGTCTTTAAGGCTATTAAAAAATATTTGGTACACATTTCTTACCTGATCAAATACATAAATAAATACAAAGGTACAGAGCATCAAATTTACGAAGTCGTACTGAGGCGTGACGTCACGAGCAACTTTTACCCAGTACATCTTTGTCATTTTTAGTTTATGAGAGAGAAGAAAAAAATGTGTCGAATATTTTTAAATAATCTATGTGATGGGCTAAAAAAATTTTTTTTGTCAACATGCCCATTTCAAATTTTATAATTTGACTTCAACTACAGGTACTTAGCTAGTAAAAATAAATACTTTATAGAAGTACCTATTAACTTGCAGAAACTAATCCAATAACCTAAAACAAAACACACTCAAAAACCAACAATACAATAGAATCTTCGAGAACCTAAAGTACGGAACCAGCAGTAAGGGAGTGTAAATGCATCAGATTGTAAACGGACACTGGCGAAAGCGGCGGCGCCGACGGAGGTGCAATCAAATATTGACTCCTTTTCATCAGGTTCGAGGGAGACACGGTTCATAGGTTAAGTTTGGCATTGATTGTGTCAATGTTGACTTATCTATGAAAATACATGACTTTTCGTATTAAACGCATTTCCGATGACATTATTTTTATAGTGTCAAATTAAAGTAGCAGTGACGCGTCGTAGCACTTCCACTTCCAAAGGTGATTGTACGCATAAAACTGCAGATATTTTATGGACCAACCCCGAATCGTTGAATAGAATAGTGAAAGTTAGTTCAAGTTTTATGAGAACATTCCCCCTCTTATAGAAACGACAATTTTAACGAAGAAGTTTTACTCTATCTATTATATTACTGAAATATTTACATAAGGTTTCTTTCACACTGCACTATTCTGCAAAAACACCCCTGTTTTTACAGTGTTCCTTTTAGTTGCATATAAAAGTGTTTGACCACCTTCTCATACAACACATAATATCGAATCCAGTATAATCTGATTCTATCATGTTTCGTATAATATCATTTTACCTAAAAACGTTTAGTATAATCATCACAATATCTATATCATAATGATTACGCGATCGTGCAAAAATCCTGCAGAATTGTCAGCCGCGCCGTGGTAAGAGGCCTAAAGCTACCTACGCTACACGAACCGAGCACGAGCCGATCCGTTCTGGTTCGTTTTTAGTGTCAAGCGAGGACGTACGATGAACCTACAACTATTATTTTCCTCAAATCTCTTTGTGTTAGAAAAACAAACAATTTTCTGAAAGCAACCGAGCACAAGCGAAACGTTTTGAGCGCACTCGTGCTCGGCCCGTGTTCGGCTCGTGACGCATAGAACCAGCCTAAAGATAACAAATTACACAATTAACTAGTTATCGAAAAGGACTTTAAAGTTACTTATCCATTAAACAAAGTCGACTCAAACATTGTCAGCAATAAGTTTAATGTAAGTACTTAACTTTAAACGAGAAAGACGCCTAAGTTTACGTCTCATCACGACCTAACTTTGACATCAGACTCTACTTTGTAGCAGTAAATAGACCGTATTTTACTAAAGTTTTCTATCAATATTTCAAATGTAGAAATATAATCACTGATAGAGACGTTTTAGTAGAAATAGATTTAGAATTTAAGTTAGGTATATAACATTATTGAAGCTGAAATTCGGAACCCAAAGATGACCGCTTCATTGCCATCTGCATCCAACGAGACACCGCGCTTTTTACTGGGTCGTCTGGTGCCTGTCCCACGCTGCGCTTGGTAATGCGTGGTCTCCACTCCAGAACTTTTTTGACCCATCGGCCGTCCGATCCGCGCTATCTGGACCGCCCATCAACTAAGTTTCAATTACATTAAAATGTATTCCTTTCTCATGCACGTAGTTCTAAAATAAATTATAAACTACTCCAATAAAGGGTTCTGAATATAGTAAAACGTCAGACGGGGAGCGCAGTTGATTCAATTACGTTGGAGTAGTGCACAGTACACCGCTATAGTGTACTTATAAATAAATCTCGAACGTTGCAAACCTTATAATTGGCTCTGTATGAACGAGCTCAATAGGAAATAAGTTATTGGTTATTCGAGGTATTTTCTGTTTGAAATGCGTGATAAAATTTTACAAAGGTAGTAGTTTTTTTTTTGTATTGAATTGCATTTGACTTTATTTATTTAAAAGTTTATTGTAAGATGATATTACTTAGAGACGGAAAAAAAGAGAAGTTATACAAAAGGTACAGCATATTTCTAAAAGAAATTTCTTCCTGCAGGCCCCACAGAGAGAGAAGTGATAGCATGAAGGCAGGATAGTCACTTAACCTACAATAAACAATAAATATATAAATATAAACCTACACATATATATTCAATAAATACACATACATAAATATTATAATTAGAGTACGATCAATAAGGTTTCAATGATAAGGTATTTTTCCAGATTTATTAACAATGTTTTACCAGATAAAGGTTATAGAAAAAGTCCATGACGCCTTACTTCGGTCTAGTCAAGTTAACGCCGTCGTGTCGTATCAAGAAGTCAAATTGTTTTATAGAAAAGGGCAAAGATGGCAATTACTCCAACGACAAGAGCTTGGCTCTTAAATATATTAATGAAGGACCACATTATATAGATATAAGAGGGAATTACTTTCAAAATACATTTATCTATTTATAAAACAACTGCAAATATAAAACCTACTTTTTTAATTTTTGTATGCTAACATGAAACTCAAAACATACGCCCTTTTGGCAATTAACAATGTATTTAACCAGTATGTGCCATTAACCTCGTTCGGTCCCTAATGCCCGACCCTTGCATGGGGCGACTCGTCCCTATAGTTTTAACACTAAACTGCACACAAGCACACGCTTCAAATGTTTATCAACTAATTTGGTTTTATTCGCTGTATTTTGGATATTGAACCTCTCGAGACTATGCTAATGCAGTTTAATATTAGAAGCTTTTAGATGTTATCGATTTCAAATATTGCTTAAAACTTTAGGGATTTGATTTTCATGGGATAGGTTGACGATGTTATTATGAAGCGGAAAATAAAACTGTGGTAGATAACTCTTTATTGAAGTTTTCATAACTTACGAGTATTTAATTAATCAAGTCCAGATAACGCTAAACCGACGCGCATGTATGACAAGACTGGTGAGTGTGACTGAAGCGAAAGAGGTGTGTTTGGATCGTAGCAAGTAGAGAAAAGCGGTCTCTGTTTACCCCGATTGGAAAGAGGCGTGACATGTACGTATATACTGTATTTAATTAATATAATTATAAAATGCCCCAAGTATTCTAGGGTTAAGTACGTAAATTAAATCAAAATTCAGAAGTGGAAAATTTGTTTTACCGTCGCTGACGGAAAATGGAAAACTATATTAAAATATGTAAATCCGTGTACACTAACGCCTTAATAACTAAAATATAATTTATTTTAGGCAAAATTGTAACGTTACACCACCGCCATTAGCGAAGAAATGCGGACGAACCGACGAAGGACATTTTTGTTCATGGCAACACTGCTCAATGCGGCAATTTTACTATTTCAAGGTTTTGGAAAGTTCAATGTCGGTTTATAAACTAGTTTACAAAGCTAGTTAAAGTAAAACTTAAACACACAAAGCAAGTTACAATGTCACAAAATAGCAAGAAGCCATTTTCACGAATCTTTAGATGGAACGATAGGTAACCTTAAAAAGACGGAATAACAATATTTTTTTTGCAATTTGTAGATACTGAAGAGGGTAAAGAAAGAAGCCTCCAAAAAGTAGAGAAAAATACAATTTTTTTTTTATCGAATACAAAATATAAGTAACAAAACTGGGATCGTTACGTCAATTTATTATCTTGAACGGTTGGACGACTTTTAACGATCTCTGATATTCCATATTTTCTGGTATCCAGACAATCTCATTTAGATTGTCTAACGATAACGGGGAAATTATCATTAAACATAGGTACCTATAACTAGACTTCAATTAATTTATTCATTACATTTCAATAAATGTGACACTTAATCAAACGATGATATGACTGGTACCAAGTGGTAAACACAGAGAATCTTAGCACGGGGTATCAATGCGGAATTTATTCAATGGACTACTGTAATGTACTTTCATGGTGTTTTTAAATGTTTAACGAGTAAAATCAGATACAATAACTAGATTTAAATATATATCTAAACAGATGAGCGCGTAAAAGGCGACTGATGAATGTGCATGAAGCGAAAGAGTTCTGTTTTGATCGTAGCAAGTGGAGGGAAGTGGTCTCTGTCTACCCGGAAAGAGGCATGAAAGATATTTATGTATGAAATGGATGTTCTGGAGAAAGAAACTCAGTGAACCGCGCACCAAAGCGTAAAATAGAGTAGCGTTAATGAGCCGCGCCTTCCCGTATAATATTTTAGATACCTGCAGATATAATGAACTCTGCTTTCAAATAGAAGGGTCCATAAAATTATAATTTTGATGTTTTCATACAGCGAGAAAATGATGATGAGAATTAAATGTAGAGATCTCATACATATAAATAGGAAGGTAAATGTTCTCTGTGATAAACACTGATTTCTTCAAACTGATAAAAATGGGACCGATAGCAGCGGTGGTAGGATTTAGTAATTGTAACTTAATTCCTAAAGTATTGATAATTTAATAATTTTCAATTCCTAAAATAAATGTCCATTCTAATTTCACGATAGTTTTACAACATTTTATGACTCTCTACTAGTTACTCGTATATTAAATTAAAAAATGTCGCATTCATATTACGTACACTTGTAAGTACGGTTTTTAACGTTATTTTTTATCTAAAACTACTACCGTTTCACAACCTGTGTATCCGAGAGGAAGAAACGGCAAGAAACCTAACGGCACAGGTCCCTTCGTTTTATCTACTGTATAACATATTATGTGTTATATGTTTAAGGTATATTCGAAGCTCTTATGAATCAATATCCGATATATTTGAGTAACATATTGAATGTATGTTCGGACCGATTTCAATCTCGTAGGTATAATGGTCTGACCTATAAGTAAGGTCCCAGAGGGTACCCAAGAGCCTGTATTGTTCCTGACGTGACCCTTTTTCATTGTTTCAGCCCGTATTGGATTCTGTGATAAGAACGCTTGCTTTTATTAGCCTCTTGTATGGTGAGAATCCCAGTACAGGACTTTGACAGTTAATAAAAAATATGCCGTGTCTGTCGAGTCCCCGTAAAGGACATTTAACAGATTGGTTTTGCAATTTTTTTATAGTCAACAGATGACTGGTTAGTTTTTTTCTGCCTAAACTGACTTATTGGCGGTTCTATTGGAGAGTGCCATTGCCAATGAAATTTTATGTCTAAGTATGAGCGTAGGGTCGTATACCTGTAGTGAGGACTTTAAAGAGCTGATAAGAAATGAAATTCATAATTTACCTTAGACCATATAGTAATTTACCAATAGCCCAAACATAACCCCACACAGAAACAATTGCCATCTCGCCAGGTTTATTTAGATCAGTACCTATAGTTTTTATTGCGACTTTTTGCGATGTTACGACTATTTTCTACTTGCCAGTCCGTCCTTCATAGTTTACAAGAGAATTCCTGGTTCTTGCTTAATCAAATTGTAATGACCTTTGTATAAGCAAGTTGCCAAGGAAAATGTAAAGCTTACTTCGCATTAACATTGCTAGCGTATCGAAGGCTATTACTGGCTATTCGGCTGCCAGTCAATATAGGCAACAATAAATCAGTCTGGGAAATTGTAACTACACGTTGTATGGAAAATTGCTGTTTGCAGACGATTTATGGTGCCTTTGAGACAATCGTGAACTAGATACATATATACCGTACGTAGAATAGTGATATACTTATATACGTAGTTATATTATAACTTATATAGATGTAATTCTCATTTTTTAAGGTAATTATATTGATTAAGTGGCTTAAAAAAAAAACACGGAAAAGGTGGCGAGATGAGCTGGACACCTTCACGAACGACTGGGCAGAGGCGGCACAAGATAGAGAATCATGGAGAAGGAGGAGAGAGGCCTTTGCCCAGCAGTGGGACAACAACGGCTAGATAAGATAAGAAGTGGCTTAGACAATTGGACTTAATTATCTACCTACACCAATCCCACATGTTTTGCCAAAATAAAATGATTTGATTTTAATTCACAAGTTAGAGACAAAAAAATGACCACAAAGCACTTGGCTTGGTAAATAAGATTTTCATTAGGTTGACAAAATTGTCTCAAAGAAGAAAATCCGAACTGTGCTAAAATCAAGAGACTTTAAGAAAGACTATAACTTGAATAGAACGAAATTATCTATTCATATTATAGAATAGAATCTAATAAATGTCGTAGAAGGCAATTGGCGATCGATCCGACATATTCCACTTGGTCGAATGCCAGCAGATTCTCGGACAGTGTAATTGGAAAATAATGTCACAGAAAGAATAAAGTGTAGGCACTAGTTAAGTAGATAAGGCAGAGTAATAGACTTTTTGCTGTAAGGTAGAAAAAGACAGGGGTATTTAAGGTAAGTACCTACTTCTCTTTCATAGTTGCGAAAAATCTTGTAAGTTATTCATTCATTTAAAGTAGCGATGTCTTTTGATTTTTAATAATGAAATGGGAAGTTATAGGTTTACTAAATTGGTAAGTTTAATGCTTTTTTTTGCCACTAGAGGTATCTTATAATAACTTTAACTATTGTTAAATGTAAGGAGATCCAAAATTCAAGATACATCGATCGTAATCGCCGAGACCAATTTTCTTGAATACAAACAAAGGAAGTTATGTAATAAAAACTACTTTTTTCATCGCGAAAAGTTACAGAACCTTAACAACTGCAATACGACGCGATACAACCGCGCCATCTAGCGTCTAACAAACAATTACATATACACATTAGTGTAACAACTATTTGTACACAATTACAATCAACCCTCATAAGAAAACATTCTCAAAACTCACCGGGGATAACTTATCCAGAGTTTTAGGCAGATAAAACGTTCATCTAATGTTTTATTCGTCACGTACACTGTATTGTCAGAAACGGGCACACCTCACGCTCATCAATCAATCACGCCGATACACTGTCAGATTTATAAGAAATGTAATTCACTATGTGTAATTTCAAGTGAATGGCGAAGGGTACTGACGTGTGTGTAGACCCGGCGACGCGGGCGGACTGCTCGCGACCCCCGGCTTTCCCTCTCCCCGCCCCGGTCCTGCGCGGCATAACCTAACCCCATTCCGAGTTTTCCGAGCCAAAGAATAGCTTGTAAAGAAGTGACAACGGAATCCAATTTGGGCAACACAGAACTTGTTCTCCAATCTATCTTATACTAAACTCTCAGAGACGATTTATAACCGAAGATTAAACGCAAATGAGATTGTATTCAGGATTATGCAATCACAAGTTATAATAGAGTTCTTATTCGGATCAAAGGATGAGAATTGAAGTTATCCGGCTCGAAGGACCAGCAATTGCACTTCAAAGGGAATGCAATAGTAATGGAGGGAGGGAAACCTTTCAAGCGCAGTGCTACGTGCTATTTGCGTAGCGGCTGCCTTCATTACAAGCATTAATGTAGGTTAGGTTCGTGCCACTGCGATACTTTTATGTAAATCAAACTAGGACATATTTTCTATTTTTACAGGTCAATTTTTATTGCATTAAGAGGTTATTAAAGTCATTAGAGCTATTAAATAAAACCATTGTGTTCTGAGTATTTCTAAAAACAAATGAAGTAATAAAATTTCCCATTGCCTACACACAGCTCAGAAAAAAACTTTACGTAACATTTTTTTCATAGACAAAGGCCCATCAGACATTCAGCCTATTTGCTAAGTTAACCTTGTTAATAAATATTCGATAACCCCGCTGTTTATTACAGCATAGTTGCGTAAGTTTGTTGGTTCCCGAGCCCCGGTGAAGTCTATAAGTCGCCACATGGTATTTATGGAGCGCTATCCCTTCCTGGGCCATCACAGCCCTACATCGTTACGGTCATATTATACTCTTACAATGGCCGCTCGAGAAAAACTGCCTCTCTGATATACGAGAATTTTTCGGCTCCAACCTGATTTAAAGGGTATTTTAAGCGAGATAAAGTTTAATGTCTTTTGTCGATAGCTGTAATATCTACGATGGGTTTTCTCATTTGTTACTTTTACGATTTCGGTACGATTCTAAATTGGGCTGTTATACGCATGACTTTTTACTATTTTTACGTGTTATATTATAAAACAGAATATGCCTAATGTAAATTTTACATACGTAAGAAAAAAACACGAATTAATTTTATTCAGAAGGCATAACAACAATCGTGAATGCAAACAAGTTTTTCTCTAAAATCTTATTCCACATTTATAAAATCTCTAACGGCAATGGAACCCACGGGAAACATTCAGAAGTTTGAAGCCATTAAAATAAATTCTACGTTTCGTTACAATCCGCTCAAGAACTGGCAGAATAGTTGAAAGTCTTTGCGAACCAATTTAAAAAATCAATGTTTTTCTTTTGCCGCTTTTTTCTGACGTAGTCTTACCTAACCTTAATCGTTTCTTTACGTAAAACTTCTGAAGTCTATTAATTTTGCAAGCTGTAGTTTAGTTTGATGTATTAAATTGTGTTGAAAAAATTCTCCAACGGCTTTTGTTAATAAAAGAACCAGTGTTTAAGAAGAAAAGGTTTTTAATTAAAGGATTTCAGGAGATCTTTTTTCAAGCAGGATATAACAGAGGAGAGTAAGGATTCTTCAGGGATCGGATATCTGCAAACAAAGTAATACAATTAATTGAAAAATGGAGATATTAACGACATTAAAAAATGACTTGGGTTTTCATTGTTGGGATAAAATTTCGAGAAATGTAACAACAGATCCAAATTGTTTTTATCTCGCGGTTAAAAATATCAAATCAAAAAGACTATTCTTAGGTAACATAAAATTACACTTGAATTCGTCACAAAAATATAGATGGCAAATGAAATAGTTTTAACCCGTCCTGATACAATTTTTAACCGATTCCCATCAAACAAGAGGTTCCACGAGAGTTCCCAAACCTATAGCTGGAACTAATTGGCGGCGACATCCATTACGCCCCTAAGTGCTATCCGACGTTCGATGTCCGTACGTACACCTGTCCTTTAGACCGAACAAATCCGATTTACCTACTCGTATTTTTAGCACTGTTAGAGACTACCGTTTGTTTGTACGTAGTCGAGTAAATAGTGAATACTGACGTGGCTTTTTGCTTTGGCAACACTGGTTTTGTCAACAGATTGAAAACATCACGTTAAAATGTAAGAGGCAAGTTAAATTGTTGCCGAAAGAGACCTGCCCTGGCAAAAGTGACTTACTCTATTATGTTATTTCCCAGTTGCAAAAAGAGTATGAATAGTATGAATAGACATGATGACTAAAAAAAATATTTTAGTCCATCACATAGATTATTTTAAAATATTCGACACGTATTTTTTCTTTTTTCTCTTAAACTAAAAATGACACAGATACACTGGGTTAAAGTTGCTCGTGACGTCACACCTCAGTACGACTTTAACCTAGGCGTGACGTCAATACCCCCCACTCCGTAAATTTGATGCTCTGTATTTTTGTATTTATTTATGTATTTGATCAGGTAAAAAATGTGTTTCAAGTATTTTTTAATATCGTAAAAGACGGACTAATTATTTTTTTAATTTTTGAATGTAGTCATCATCCCCATTGTTGTGACTTTTGCGATAACGGGCATGTTTACTAAGTTTATGTTTAACATCTTGGGCACGAGCCTACTCTTATACGAGAAAGATCGATTTATCTTATTTTACTAATAAACACATTTTTCGTTTATTTAACTCAAAAGTTTTACGAAAAACAAACTTATATCAATTTATTTTATTACAAAAGCAATAAAACTAACGAACATGAATTGTTAGGTGCCTTCTCACCTAACATATAGTTGTTAATATGATAGGGTTGATAGGAATGAACTGTAATGCTGGTAGAGTGATGTGATAAGGGTGAGCAAGTTGGGTAAATGATAGACACAATTAGTGACAACCGCTCACGATGATTGCTTTATTCTCACTGAATTATAATTAGGTAATTAACTAAATGCTGACGCGTGCTGCGCAGTTATACTAACACAATTATTATCTAGATACTAAACATATAAACTTCTACAGTAGTCTGTACATGAATAACAAACGGAAACTTCAGCCGTGCTTGCAAAACGCCAAATAATTTATATTTCATGCAATTAAAGTCTATTTAAAAATTCATCCGCACACTTAATTGAAATCTTCTTTAACAGGATTACAGGCAAGATAAGTAATTAAAACACGTACTCATTAAACTGGATCTAACTGGATTTAGGGAGATTAGGACCCAAATTGAGACCTAGGTCGGGTAAATGTAGCAAACAGCTCAAGTTAAAACATTTGGTAAACCCGTTTGTGGAGTCTGCTTCCGAAATTACTCTAGACACTAGAACTATGATCGTTTACGAAGTTAGCTTCGACTGTTTAACTGTTCTTAACTGATGTTTGGAAAGCAGGAGGCTTAGCATGCGTGCCGCGACAATTATCTCACGTATGCTGTCCTTATCACATTTAAAACTATAGACAGAGACGTAAGCGTGTTAAACGCATGACAACGTCTTGTCACGGAGTGTATGCTAAGCTAGCAGGTCGAGAAAAAGTCTCGTAAGTTTCACCACTCACAGATAAAATTTATCTGACAGATAAACCTATGTCTATTTCATAAAACATGACGTTTAGACTGACAGGTACAAAACATCTGTCAGATAAATTTTATCCGTAGGCGTTGAAACAGGTCTTAAGGGTGCGTAACACCACTTACCTACAGATGAAATTTAACTGATAGATAAATTATACCTGTCAGTTTAAATGTCATGTTTAATCTGTCAGTAAAATTTTATCCGAAAGGGACGAAACGGGCCCTTACAGTTTTGTCAAAAAGCTTTTTATTTTAAACGTGTGACCGTAAAAGCACTTGTATCTTTTTAAAACACACACTGCTACTATCTATCGTTTAAAATGTTCTCTAACCACAATAAATATTTTCATGATAGTGATAAACGCTATAAATGTGTTTGAGTGTTGCCATTTACGACCACTAAACTATTTTACACGACATAGAAATTGAAGTTGTGAGCAAGAGCAAGGAACAAGCACATTAAATACCATACTTTTGTTTATTTTTGTATTTTTTAAAATAGCGACCGTTTGTTGCTTCGTTTGTATTTATATTATTATCTTGCAACACCGACAACAGCTACAATATTGAAAAGTTTCAACAAATTCTTTTAAGTAGATTTTGCATAAAGGTGTAACAAGCATTCGTTCAAACTCACATCTATGAGCAAAAATTCGACGTATAGGAATGGTGCCAATAAATTCAATGACAAAACCATTTTATTAATACGAATCAAACATGAAAAGCCACAAATCCACCAATAACATTAGTAATATTTGTTTCCAAAAACCGCTTAGTCATCACAATCGAGTGGCTTTGTATAGCGAAATTTATAGGGCACCGTCCCATAGCCTGACTTAGGGAAATTGTAGTTTCTGAGTCGGCGAAAGTGTTTCCAAATGGACGAGGGTGGCACTGCCCTGTGCGTGTCAACAGGAGGTTAAAAAAAACTGTGGACGGCCAGACATGTATCCTACAAATATTATAAATGTCAATGCCGATGGATGGATGTTTGTTACTTTTGTTCCACACACAAATTATAATTCCTAGATTATATTGCGCTGGTTCTACTAGGATGTGGGAAACATAATAAAAGCACTTTTTTTTGTACTTTAACTTATATTTTTAAATACTTGAGCACAATACAGTCACATTATTAAACAGCCAAATTGATACTACGGAAATTATACTTTTACTGGAAATATACTAATATAAATACTTGTGTTCGGATATGTCTCGAACAACTTTTTCACGCAAAAACTTATAAAATATTGTAGTTTAAATAACAGAATAACACATAGGCTATATTATTTTGATATATCATGATTTTTTTCTAAGATATGACGTTAAATGCTTACGAAATCGCGGGTAGCCTCTAGCAATTTCATATCTGTCTAAACGTACACTTGCATGTTTATATTTTATTACATACATACATATCCGTCACGCCTCTCTCCCATTGGGACAGAGACCACTTCCTTCAACTTGCTTCGATCCAAACACACCTCTTTCGCTTCATCCACACTCATCAGTCGCCTCATACATGCCCGTCGGTTTAGGGTACTCTTGATTTGGCCTTTCTTGAGCAAGTCCCCGATTATTTTATTTAGTCCCGATATTTTATTAATCATGCTAGCTTAGCATACACTCCGTGACAAGACGTTGTCATGGATTTGTCACGCTTACGTCTCTGTCTATAGTTTTAAATTTAAATGTGATAAGGGCAGCATGACGTGAGATAATTGTCGCGGCACTAATGCTAATCCTCCTGTAGTTATATATTTTGTGGATGGAAATTGATTGAAGGGAAAATCAAGACAAAAGATAAATAAGTACAAAATATAATAGAGCGTGAAAGACGATATGAATGAAAAGGGAGTGAATGATTGTATACAAAACCGTCTTTAGAAAATATCTTATATCTTGACAATCTCGACTCGACGAATCTCACAAACAAAAGACGACTACACGTGTAACCTACAAATCCTACTAATATTATAAATGTCAATGTTTGTGCCGATGGATGGATGGATCGATATTTATTACTCTTTCGAGCAAAAACTACTGAACAGATTTTGATGAGACTTGGCAGTATTGTAGCTTGCAAATCAGAATAACACGTAGGCTATATTATTTTAAGAAATCGTGTTCTATTTACAAGATATGACGATGAATGCGTACGGAATCGCGGGTTGACTCTAATCCTATAATAAATCAATTTCGCAGTAATTAGACGTTATAAGTAAGTAGCGAAGAGTTTTGTAACACCTACAGTACCTATGAATCAATTTAACTTTGTAAAGAAATTCTTTACAGTTATTTTGTATTAGTGCACTCTAGTTTAAACCCCGAAGACGGAGTCGAGTGCCACCGGCAATAGTCAGTCACCTCGTTGGTAATTTAATAGAGAATCGAAAAGAAATAGAGCAAAAATCTAGTCGCGAATCAATTTGCTAACTTCGCTAGGTGACGGTTTATTCGATTGTCTTTTATCGGGTTTAACACAGAAGCTCGAGCTCGATAGTTTAATTCAAAGATATTGTAGTACTTATATTGTATATCGTAGTACCTATTGGCTAAAGATTGAAGTAAGTAGTTAGCTATATGCATCATCATCATCATTAAACTTAACAGCTTCGCTCTTGTCGGTGGAGTCTACGCCACTCTGTTCTATTTTCTGCCGTCCTTTTGAGCACCTGATACGACACAACTTCTAGCTATATGCATGATGACTAAAAAAATTTTTTTAGTCCATCATATAGATTATTTTAAATATTCGACACGTATTTTTTTCTTTTTTCTCCTAAACTAAAAATGACAAAGATACACTGGGTTAAAGTTGCACGTGACGTAACGCCTAAGTATGGTTTTTACCTACTAGGAGTGACGTCAATCACTTCGTAACTTTGATGCTCTGTATCTTTGTATTTATGTACGTATTTGATCAGGTAAAAAATGTGTTTCAAATATTTGTTCATATCTGAATTTTTTTTTAATAACTAATTATTTTTTTGAATTTTTGAATGTAGTCATTATCCCTATTAGCTAAAGATACAAGTAAGTAGGTAGATATTGACTGAAGATGATAATATTTCACAACGTTAATAAACATCTATGAAAAACACGTCCCAATATAGGAATTAGAAGTAATTTTACCTTTGTCCGGCTAATATTATAAATGACAATGTTTGTGCCGACGGTTGCAGAGATGTTTGTTACTCTTTCAGGCAATAATCACTGAATACATTTTGATGTTTGGCAATATTGTAATTTATGTATCAGAATAACACAAAGGTTATATTATTTCACGATATCATGATTTTTTTCCAAGATATGACGATAAATGCATACGAAGTCGCGGGAAGCCTCTAGTTACGCAGAAATGATTCGATAATCGATTCAATAAAAAATATATAGGGTGACTTTAAATTAGTGAACGATAGAAAAGGATATGCATGTACTCGTGATAACAAACAACCTTTACTACGGGATCAAGGTTGAAATCTTACAAAAAATTTTGAACGCCCCATACAAAATACATCAGCTGATAAAAAAAAATCCTCCATAGTACGGAGGATTTTTTTTTTACGATTTCGTACTTTGTCCCATAGTAAAAGTTGTTTGTTATCACGAGTACATGCATATACTTTTCTATCATTCACTAATTTAAAGTCACCCTGTATAGTAGGTATGTATAGGAACCAGCGAAACCAGTCTAGATTCCTTAATCCTAGATTATTTCTAGCGGCTGAACACCAGACCGAATCTAGATTATCCCTCCTTCCAAATACGATACTAACCTAAATAAAAATATAATTGAATTTTAGAAGCAGATTTCTATAAAAGCAACAGAATTTTATTTATGAAAATGACTTTTTTATAAAAATCCGTCTGCCTCATTTCTTTGGCCGTAACCTCTAGAGATTCCCAATACGTAAAGGCTAGACATAGTTATTACCCCCACTCTACGGTAAATGCAAATTCCAAGGCAAAGGATTCCATCGCTAAGCTTCTAGATATTTTATGAAAATTATTATAAACATCTTTGCTATTCCACTGGCAACATTTTCTTGAGTAAAATGAAACTCAAGACGATTTGAATTCTGAGTTCCACTCTCTATTATTTTGCATATTTCTGTTATATATTTTCTGGCGTAAGTCACTTCAGCTGGAATGGAACTGTGTCAAAGTTATGTCACTTTCTTTCGGAGTTATGATGTTATCATTAACTTTAAAATATAATATGTTGAGATAGATAAATAGATAGAAATACTTTATTGCATACAAAGAGATATAGACAAAACTTAAAACTATAACATTGTGCGCAAAGGCGGCCTAATCACTAAAATTGATCTCTTCCAGACAACCTTAGCTAAAAATCTATGACTTAATTTTAAGTTTTGTCTAACGGATCAATAAGGTGTTAATTAAACAAATTGTATCAACAACTAACTAACATTATCTTCCAAAAACGAAAACTTCAAACTTAATAAATCAAACTCAATTAGGAACATCAAGAATTTCAAACTATTCTTTTAATAAGTGTTGCCATTATACAACAAAATTCTACCATTTAGAAATAGTCCGGTGCGGAACTCTACCACATTTCTATTGACGAAGTTACTTCGAGTGACAGTCCTATTCTAATAAAGTAAAACACAAACAAACGTACCGTTGGGTCTTTTATTAACTATAGACAGGTACAGTCACGAGCAATAATATATCTACACTGTGACATTTTCAAAGCATCGTAAATTCTGTCGTTTCAAAAACATGTGTTCATCAATTTGTTCAATAACACAACCAACAACCATTGAATAAATTGACGAAAACATATTTTTGGTACAACAGAAGTTTAATGTAGTACAATACTTTGAAAATGACACAGTGTACAACCTAAATAAAAAGTTATTTTATGAATATTGACTGGTTATTAATTTGCAGTCAACAGTAGTTTTCACCAATGGCGCCAGTCTAAACTCTTTTGACTGTTAAAATTTTTTTGACCGACGTCTTCAGTCAAAACTACTTTTGACTGATTTCAGCAGTTAAAAGTGGTTTTGATCGGATATGAGTTTTGACTGTAACATATGCATATTATTGTTCGTGACTGTACATGTAGGCGTAGTCAAACCGAATAAAATATTAAAATGAATGTTTATTTTAGTATAAGCTTTTAAGAGGTGACATTTCGTGAATTCGGTGTGAATTTAAGGAAATTGAATAACGTTCCAAGTAAGTTACAGTGTGGGCGAAAAGGAAATATTTTTATTAATCAAAATGTACATTTAATAAATCTTATATTACATTTATGTACAACGATTTTAATATACAGCACTAAGTAATTAATTTAGGCTATTTCGGTCGGGGATAAATATAAAACTTAATACAACTAAGTAAAGTCTGTTTAAGTATTTTTTGTCGGTGAATGAAAGTATAATTTAACTTAATTAAATGCTATTCCTTTTAGATCTCAATGACCGCCAAAGAAATATTGTGAATGAATATCTAGAAACCTTTTAAAAGTTTTCCTAAATACCACGTCAAATATCCATTTAGTTACTCGAATTAGATAAGTATTAAAGTTAAAAGCAAAATACCCTAAAACAACATTCCACGACACCCCGATACCCGATACACACGATATGATAAACAAAACCCATGATTGAATAATAAAACGAATCATCCGCAATTCACGTCAGAGATATTATTTTTTTATTCAACAGGCTATGATACAAATCTAAACGGCCGCATTAAAAATAAACTGCGTTTTATAAGTTTCTATACTTTGAAAACGGCGGCGCGAAACGGTAGCCGGGAGTCCGTCCGCTGCAGTGCCGCGTGACGTCACAGCGATCAATGGACACCCTCCCCGCTCCACGCCCCACCCCCGCCCCACAATGTGTTGCCAGATTTAGCCGCTTTCCCTTAAATTAAGGAGTTTGTGAGCCCCCCGGGAAACTGCCTCACGTTTTTGCGTAGGTGCGAAACAACCGACGACTTCTGAGTGTTACCCGAGGAATGCTTTGGCGAGACATTTTCCAAGAATGTTTTAGGTGACGTTTACAAATTGAAGGAAAGAGTTATTGCTGCTTTTCTTTTTTGCTTTTGAACGTAAATCTTAAATGCTTGTCTCGACTCGAATACAAAAAAATATTTGAAATGATAAAAAAGTCTCTTGTCGTGAATTCAAAGACAATATTCTTGTCACCACCAATTAACGGAATAGACATCCGACGATTCTGGTGTCATAATAACTCGTGATTGTCCGAAACACATTCTTGATCAGTGACAAAAGCCAATCGTTAATGCGGTGCTATCATTTCAAACCACAGCCAAAAATCTCAACTGTAAAACCCAACTTTTTAAATGAACACCGGTCAATATAATTTTTATTCCAGCAACGTTTACTTGTATTTTTTTTCTAGCCTTTAAGATCCCGCTGGGCAAAAGCCTTGTATTTAGTATTTATACTTGTATTTAGTCGAGTTATATAATTGTGAAACAGATCTGCTCTAACCCTATACAATCAGTGAAATTTAAAAAAAGTTTTATGAATAATATGTTTGTGTTTATGCCTGAGATTTGTAAAACTTAAATTGAAAAGAGCAACCCTACAGAGTTTCTTGCTAGGTTCTTCTCTGGGGAAAACTGCACTTTTGCGAATCTAGCATTAACTTTAAAAAATGACCCGTCCTAAGTGTTGTCAAAACCTACAGGATTAAATGATCATTTCATTTCATTTCATTTCAGTAAATTACAAGCGATTTTGTCGTCCATAACGGTCCAGTTGCATGAAAGCATGCAGTCACGTGTGTCCGCTATACTGCCAATTAGCATTGCGGACGAATGTGCATAATCCAACGCATTCATGTTGCCAGCCTAGAATATTAAAGGCCAGTTTCACCATGGACAGATAAAATGTATCTGACAGATATTTTGTACCTATTACTGCCTAAAATGTCATGTTTTATGAAATAGGTCATACAGACATAGAAAACAAAAAATGTCTCTCCTGTTCCCGAAAGTTAAAGACACTGGAAGCTAATTTCTGGACTTAATGTATATCCGCATAATCTGTGCCCGATGTAGTTTTGGCCTGTATAAACATTTTGAGGATTGGCTGCTCCAGTATCCTTAATCATCAGGAACAGGAAAGACAATTTTGAACCTAATTATGTGTATGACTCAAATAGACAGTTTTATCTGTCAAATAAAAATCTGTAGTTGGTAAAATCCCCTAAGGGCAGTTTCACCATGTACCTACAGATAAAATTTATCTGACAGATATTTTATACGTGTCACTGTTTAAAATGTCATGTTTTATGAAATAGACATAGGCTTATCTGTCAAATAAAAATCTGTAGTTGGTAAAAGCCCCTAAGGGCCAGTTTCACCATGGCCAGATAAAATTTATCTGACAGATATTTTATACCAGTCACTGTTTAAAATGTCATGTTTTATGAAATAGACATAGGTTTATCTGTCAGATAAAAATCTGTAGTTGGTGATTGGCTCGAGACAGAAAGTCATGGCGGATGAGGAGAGAGGCTTTTGCCCAGCAGTGGGACACGAGTGGCTAAATTATATTAGACGATCTAATAATACCTATAATCTGGTGATTATGGTTATTATTGACGCGATGTTTTTGTATCATTGTAATCAACAAGCGAGTTGCAGAAAAAGAGTATTACAAACGGCATTAAAGGTATTATTATTTAAGGTTTCATGAATCATGTTTCAGAACTATTTGCACTTTCAGAACACGGCAGAATGTTTGATAGAGAATTTATTTTAACCACGTTATATACAACTGGAAAGATATTCATTAGTCTATGCACGTGAATGCACTCTAATTAAAACACAAAAAGTATTTAACCTAGAAAAGTACTCTCCAATCAATACTTTCGCTACAATTCTTCGTTTAGCTTTTCGATCGCAGAAGTATAAATATGAAGGCAAATATAATACCCGATTGATCATATTACAGTCATAAATACACAAAAGAAAATTGAATTCCGAAACGAAAAATAAACGAGCAAAAAATCCATTTTAAATTGAGAGCAATAAATACGCGAAATCATCGGGAAAGCTGATTAAGTCTTTACATGTTCTTAAATTAGAATACCATCCCATTCTCATTGGTGTAATGAGAGTGACTTTGCGAACTCCCTCTGCCTCCCTTACACCCTCCGGGGGTTGAAGAAGTCCCCCCCGAACCAAGCCGGCCGGCTCACGTGGCCAAATCGGATCCCCGCTTTTCAGTAATGGCAACACCAACAGTGTAAACTAAATTACAATTTTCTCTTGCGGCTTCTGCTTTGTGGTTACGCGTTTGTAGGTATGCAGTAATTTTTATGAAAAAACTAGCTGTCCCGGCGAACTTTGTTCCGCCTTAGAGTATAGCAATAAAGTTGAAATTGACTACATTTTAGTTAGAAAACATTTATATGGGTAAAAGAAAAGTGCTGTTTTAGGGCAAATATTAGAATTTTTCTCACCGTCAAAACCATCGTTGGACTTCAATGAACATTTAAAAAAATATATTAAATCGGTCCAGGCGTTGTTGAGTTATGCGCTTACCAACACATTCTGCGATTCATTTTTATATTATAAAGATAAGATATAGGTACCTACTAGGTAATAAACGATTGATAAATAGGATAGAGGGACCTCGAAAAAGATGGAGAGACGATCTGGATGCATTTTCACGGAAATGGCGGGACGCTAGTGGAGACCGTATTAAATAGAGTCGCGGGGGAGGCCTTTGCCCAGCACAGCAGATCACGATGGCTAACAAAAAAAATAGGATAGGATCTACACCTAATCGTCCTGCATTATTTGCGGTCTCCACTTCAATCACAATACAACTCACTTCTCAAAACTTAAAAATAATGTGGAATGCAAAATATTTCCGGTTTTTATCAATGCTTGTGAAATGAGAAGTACTCATATTTGATAAGATTACGATGTTTGCATTATTATTTGCTTTTATTTTTAATGATGACATGCATTAGCTATGTTAGTTTATGGTCTTAGAGGATACATGCTATTTAATACGCATAGTTAAGACAATGAGAAAACTTTTTAAGGAAGATCACCAAACGCGGCATTTGGACAGAACTTCATAACTGTCAGACCGATCCTCAGTAAAAAAAATTCTAGTCCTGTAAAACTTTGGGAATCAATAAAGTAAGAACGTAGTCCCTTAACAGATCTCTCTTTCTCATACATACATATCTGTCATGCTTCTTTCTTATTAGAGTACCTAAGCAGAGACCACGTCCCTCCACTTGCTACGATCCAAAAACTTTCACTTTAAATATAAAGATATATTTATTCGCTAAAAACATGGTGAATATAATTAGGTCTTAAAATATAATATTAGAACTTGATATGTTTTGCCAGTTGGAGACATGGCATGCAAAATGTCATAGGTATATAATTTCAATTAGAATGTCAACTAATAATAATAATTACAATTCGAATTCTTTCCTCTCTTTCTCACTATTTCATAAAGCTCGTAGTCTCAACTAATCACAACTTCACTCCGTCATGAACAGTTAATTTCCCTTGCAAATTGAAAAACTGGGATACTTTTTGAAGAAGCCTTAAAGGTCCTGCTGGGAAACCGTTTGAATTTTACTTTTTATTGTTGAAGTTTTATTTTAAACCTTTATAAAGTTAGAATTTTAAAAGTTTTTCGGACCACTCCTGCGATATGATAACAGGATCATTAAAATTAAATGACGCTTCCGTCACTCACTACACTACATTAAAAGTTTTGAAAGAACATTGTGTTCACTTCCCGTGCTATTGCCATATTTTAGACTCTATCAAACGTTAGAGCAGTTACGCGCTACATCCATTAATATTCCCGTATCTATACTTAACATCTCGAATCGAATTCAGATATACTGCGTAACCTCTCTTGGGTACATCAGTAGAATCCAGCTCACTTCTACAGAGAGACTAGAGTAAAGCCTTAGGTAACGTTACGTCACACTGAAGCCACGTTCGCGGCAACTCAAACAGTAACATGACGCCCGAAATCCCTTAACGAAAGGGCAGGCACAGTTACTAGTGATCGGAAAGCTGAAAGGTAATATCTAAAATCATATAACCCGTCTAGAGAGAGAATATATCCTAAACCGACGTGCATGTATGAAGCGACTGATGAATGTGGATGAAGCGAAATTGGATCGTAGCAAGTGGAGCAAAGTGGTCTACAAGCCGCGTCTAAGAACAGAACTTACAAAATAATCAAATTGGAAAGATCATTTTACTAAAGAACATTTCAATTGGTATAAGTTCGAAAAGACAATAGAACTAAACAGTATATAGTTAAGGAACGGTATAATAAGAATCCACTTTTAGAAATCTAATTTAGACTTAGATAGGGGTTGTCCTAAAACAACAAGGTACTCAGAATACGAAGAACAAAAACATAGCCGTCTAAATATAAAAAATCAATTAATTGATACACGTGAAATGAAACGTTGGGTCTACAGTAAATTGTATTGTAATAATAAACATAACGAGAATAGACACAAAGAAAAGAGACACTGAAAGTAAAACGAATTTATTGAACCGAATCGAAAGGAATTGGGATTTATATTGGATGATATATATCCAGTTTAGGCCAGGGCTAGATCTGGGTTTACTTTGAAATTTGTTGAGGGTTGACGAGACAGGCGTTTGACGTAAATATCAATTCTTTCTTTATGCCTGAGTGAACTAAAATAAAAAGGGATAGGTAATAATAAAAGATGAGGGAATTTGAAAGGATTTTAGCACTGTGATAGCTCTCAAATTAGATAAAAAATAATGTTAAAGAGCTAATAGAGTTAAAATAAAAGCGTGTTAAAAATATCACGCTAAATGACACAAATAAGACGTAATATTACACAAAGATCGAAATGAAATTACAGATATATCCCAAAATTCTCCTTTTATAAATACATAAGACCTATTTCCAGTCAAGGTTCGCATCCCAAAGGGCTTTTTTCCTCTCAAAATTCGCGGTAACGCCTTTATCGTCAGACATTTTAGTGATTGTCGGGAAAAAAGGTGAGATACGTACAGGTGGTACAATTATCTAATGGTTACGGACTAAGCTTGAAATTTTTATTGCGATCCCGGCCTGGTGTGGACTGTAAAGGTTAAGGGTCAAGGCGACTGTATTGGGCTTTTTCGTATTGACATTAATAATGAAGCGGTAAAGACCTTATATAAAATCATGTTCAATTTTTTTTGGGTCAGGATTAGAGCCTCTAACTCAAATTATCTGTATTTCGTAGGTATAAACATAGCACTTGAAATATTAACACATAAATGCCACATTTTAAAAACCTAATATTTGATATAATCTGCAACTATAAAGACAAGATCACTTATCGTAAATTCAGTACAAGTACCTCAGCTGATAAATGCTAGATAATTTATCTGTCTTTAGAATGGTCTATAATTAGGTTAAAAAAAAAAGTTATTGCAGCGGTAATTATATTAAAAAAATATATTAACAAGGAAAGTGTTTGTTTTTAGTATAGTTTTTTTTAGGAAGTGTGTTTAGATTATAGCAAGTGGAGGGAAGTGGTCTCTTCCTACCGGTGTAAAAGAGGTGTCAGATATGTATGTATGTTTTTACCATCGGTGCATATTTAGAACCTCATTCAAACGCACCAGTGTGATGCACTAGTCAAACCGAAATATTTCCCAATCGTTATGAATTCACGCCGTTTTTCCATCTGAGTCAACAGCAGTTGATAAAACTAGTAAACTATTGGAAACATTTCCAAACAAATTACTTGTCTAGCTTTATGTGACAACTTGAGATAAAATTGTAAAAGTTGTACGCGAAAGTAAAGTTCAGGACATGCTCGTATCTTGCGTAACTATGCATCACAAAACTGCATGGGAAAAGTTGCATCGTATTAAATTGTGTTTTGCAATCAATCACACGTTCGTTTCGCATCGATTAATGTATTGTTTTAAGCTTTTTCTTTAACTTCATGAAAGCTATGCATAGGCATATGCTATGCTAGGCCATTGATTATTTGTTCCAGTCAGAATCTTCTTTGTTCGCGTCAAAATATTGGATACATATTATTAGATACATTTTTGTGTGTGATACTAGTCTGTTTGTGACGACGTTACAAAATTAAGTTTTTAAATTATTGAATGATTATTTTATGTTCAATTGCTATATCATTTCAAAACTAAATTATAAATATTAAATGATGGGTTAAAATCGTCATAATAACGTATTTTTGTAGATAGACAATAAAATCTCATATGAGAGAATGCAGATACGGCTACAGTTAAAAGGGTCAAATACCCATTGGAATCCTCATTGCTCAACGCCAAAATAATATTTAACAGGCAATTAGATGAGTTGCGGGCTTCATCCGCGTATTTGCCGCGGAGCACTGAATTACATAAGCTGCTCGAGTGGGGGCGGACTGCCGGCGTCCCTACTGGGGTGTGGGTATTGAGCGACACCTCACTCTTTCCAACATGCTACTGTCTCCTTCTGACGCACCGACTTTGCACTAAAGCTGATCGAGTTTTGAGCTCTGACAGGATTTTCGATTCGAAAAATTATGTTAAGTATCATTTCTTTTACTTTTCGTAAGCATTGTCCATTCAGCTATTTAGTCATAAGAGTTACTAATAAATTCTTAGAAAATACATAAATAAGTAGGCTAAGCCAACTTCAACAATTTCAGCAGTAGAGCTATAGGTAGATAGCACACTTTGTCACTGTTCACCTAATCGCAGAGATACCAACATATCATTCATTTCGGAAGAACCATCTAATCCAGTAAAAATGAGTGTTACCAAATTAAAAGCTCTATTAAAACTATTATAGTGAAAACTGTCACAGCTCAACTTACACTGGTCATTTCAAACCCCCTGTTCTCTCCATCACTTAAAGCCCCATTCATTGCTTTGTTAGTTCACGTAACACAATGTCCGTGGTATGAGACGCGCGATGTACGTCGCAGTGGGTGAATCGCGTAACAGCATTGATTACACTATAACCAAGCTTGCTTTTGTATGGGGACAATCAGAACAATACAGCTGTTATCTAATAGTTTTGTTTATTCATGTTTTTTGTTATGAAGATTGATTTTTATTTATATTTATTTATTTAACAGTTTATTGTAAGATGATAGTACATAGAGACAAAAAAAAAAGAGAAGTTATACAAAAGGTACAGCATATTTCTAAAATAAATTTCTTCCTGCAGAGAGAGAAGTGATAGCATAAAGGCAGGATAGTCACTTAACCTACAATAAATATATAAGTATAAACCTACACACATATATTCGATAAATACACATTGTTTTTTGTTGATATCATCAGTTTATTACATTTTGGTAGTCTATAGCGCGACTAAGCATTCCCTAAAACATTATATAAAGCATTAAGCTATTGTTTTATCTTAATATGTCTAAGATCAAATGTCCAAGGCTATAAGAATTATGGTATCATCAGTGTAAACTATGCAATGAGCACATAACTATGTTTTAGGCAATTGTTCATTAACCTCTCACATCCCACTGACCCATTATAAACCCAGACACAATAGATATTCTATTGTTCTTTTTTTTCTGGGATGTGAAAGATTAAACAGAATATACCTAAACAATAGTTTATTATTAAAAACAATATACATAATAGGAATGACAATAAAGCTCTTAACATTTTCTGTCTATTAGATTCATTTCTTTCTAAGGAAAAATTGCCCTAAGTCTGTACAAGGCTGTCAAAGATAAAAATACCTAAGAGCAATTTTAGTTCTATTTAAGACTGTATGTACAACCTTCTATTGAATCATGACATGACAATGTTGGCTATAAGGTGAATGGACCATATAAACCACCTCTAGAGATTAATTTAAAAGGTGAATTAATAGAGAGGAAAAGAAGTTGGTAAAATACTTAGGTTTAAATTCTATAACAGCAACAGAGTTTAAAAAAATGCTGATATTTAAGACACTTTTGCTCTGTGACATCCTAATAATATTATAAATGTCAATGTTTGTGCCGATGGATGGATGGACGATGTTTGTTACTCCATCACGCAAAAACTACTGAACAGATTTTGATTAAACTTGGCAATATTGTAGCTTGCACACCAAAATAACACATAGGCTATATGAATTTTAGATAAGATGATTTTTTTTCAAGATATGACTATAATACGAAGTCACGGCCAGCCACTAGTATTAATATTAATAAAAATTAACATCACTTTCCCTCACATTTCCACAACCACATTTTAAATAACATTGGGAATTTTCAAACAAATGTGATCAGTTGAAGCTTGAAAGTAATGAAGAAATCAATAATTTAAACATTCTATCAATTAATTGAACTACCTACATAAAATAAAGTATAATACGTTAACTACTGCCAAAAAGCCTTTTGAACATAAGCTTGATCTGAAAGGGTTATTCGAATCCTGCCTACCATTTTACCTTTTCCAATAAGATACCCTTTATAATACCTACATAAAAAAGAAATTGAATGTAAAGTGCAGTAATTTGCACAAAGCAACTTAATCATCTCGAGACGTCTAATCTGTTTCACTATAAAAGATATAGTTTGTCAAAAACATCCAGGAATTCCACGGTAAATTGCAATACGCTCAAAAACCCCAATAGTCTATTTTTGCGAACGTACACAAAATAAGTAAAAATATATCACTATCGCTTACCAATTTCAATCCTGATGAATTCTGCAAGGCCACGAAAAGCTGTCCGCTATTCACACATCACAATTTACAGCAGAAATATGCATTAAAACTAGCAAATTATTCAATATTTTCTCCAAAGATGAAATGTCTACAGAAAATGACGGCTTCTTTGACTGACATATGTCCGAAATGTTACCATTCGCCAAAAATAGTTCAAGGTTGCTATACTTTTTATTTATAAAGTACCATTCTACAATTTTACAAAAAAAAATTGTTTGATTACCAAAAAAAAAGTTAATTCTACAACCAGCGCACCAATCATATATCGTGCTTCAAGAATAATTTAAAATTGCCTATAAAAATCAATGGGGATGTATAAAACAAGCTTGTTTTTAAAATGATGGTAGTTTTATAGCTATAGAAGATGATATCACTACTCAAAGGATATCCGCTTGTCAAACTGACATTGACGTTTTACGCGGCGTTGTGTGCAGTGTGCATCAGCGGCCATATTGGTTTATTGCGTTGAAGAAGAGGATCAGGCAAGGATCAGGCAAGAACGCCATTTTGTTTGTGCCCTTCGTTCGTGGTCAACAAGCTTCTATTGCGTGAAGAAATAATTGTGAGACAGTGATAATTATCTTATAACGTGTTTTTTCTTGCGCTTAATCAGGTGGAGAATAGGTAAGTACATAACAATACTGGTATTCGACAGATTTACACTGTGATTTAGTTCGGACTTACTGTCACAATGAACGCTGCTGACTCATTTCGTCAAATTCTGTATGCGTTTCAGAACCTAAAATGCCGGGCGCCGGTACTTTCAAAATCTTCGTCGGGAATCTTTCCGATAAAACTACAGATGCCGATCTCAGACCGCTATTCGAAAAATACGGTACCGTCGTAGAATGCGATATTGTCAGAAATTACGGTTTCGTGCACATGGAAAACGAGCAAGTCGGCCGCGAAGCCATTCAGAACCTTAACGGCGAGCTAGTTCATGGTCAAGCTATTAAAATCGAGGCGGCGAAGAGCCGGAAGGCACCGTCGACGCCGACCACGAAAATATTCGTCGGTAACCTGACAGACAAGACGCGCGCGCCCGAAGTACGCGAGCTGTTTCAGAAGTTCGGGACGGTCGTGGAGTGCGATATCGTGCGTAACTACGGGTTCGTGCACCTGGACGCGACCGGAGACGTGAACGACGCCATTAAAGAGCTGAACGGCATGATGGTGGACGGTCAGCCCATGAAGGTGCAGCTGTCCACGAGCCGCGTGCGCCAGCGGCCGGGTATGGGCGATCCCGAGCAATGCTACCGCTGCGGGCGCGGCGGCCACTGGTCCAAGGAGTGCCCCAAGGCGCTGGGCCCGGACCGCAACGGCTTCCGCGATCGTGCGTTCGGCCGCGACCCCTACCCTCCGCCGCCGCCGCCGCCGTTCCTTCGCGATCGCATGATGGGAGGATTCGGGGTAACGCGTTTCTTATGTTCTCGCCGTTCGTTCCGCCGCTCTCGATGCATCACGTAGGCCGAGCGTGGATTGTCCGCACGCGGTACCTTACTTCGGGCCGTCAAAATATCGGGCTCGGTGATGCTACATTCTCTTGCTTGATACGTTTGCTTATACTCTACTCATTAGGTGAATCAGCTTCGGAACTATGACCAAAGAAGTCTTCCGGGTTAACAAAACCAATCGACATACTCGAACCTTCTGCCATATTGAAATTGTAAACTGCATAATTGAATATTCATGTAGTTGGATCGTCGCTAATGTGAATTGTAAATTGGCAGGACCCGTACGATGGATACTATGACCGTGCCCGGTTCGACTCGCCGCGGGACCTGTTCGAGCGGCGGTACCCGGTGGGCGGGTCGCGCATGGAGCTGGGCGCGTCCCGCGGCGGTCGCGGAGACTTCGCGTCGCCGCCGCTGCGCCGGGAGCCGATGCCGCCGATGCCGAGCCTACCGCCGATGCGCAGCGCCATGGGATCCATGAGGTCGTCGTATGATGCTATGTTCAGCCGCAGGAGCCCCCCGCGCGGACCCCAGATGTCCCGCGGGTGAGATATGACCCGGTTTACTTTGTCGCTAGTTATTTGTTGTTAATTCTCAGTACATAGTTTAGTTAGACGTTCGAAGAAAACAGTATGGAAGCTGTCCCTTTTGTCCTTACTAACTCTTTAATAGTTCTAAGACAGTAATTAAACCCCAAATTATTCATTTCTTAAGTACGTTTAGTACCAACTTACTAATTTGTAATTTTCTTCCACAGAATGTACGAAGACTTCAGCCGAGACACTTTTGATGATAGGAGGTAAGATTTGCTTTACTTTCATATTAGAAATTCATCTCTTAAAAAAAATTGTATGCGCTAATATAATTAAGTACAAATTGCAAATCTTTACGAATCAACCCTGATTAACTGTCTTGCAAGTCAAATGACTGTATTTTCTTATTTCCAGACCCGGCATGAGAGGCCCTTCGCCGTCGAGAAGATACGCGCCATACTGAGACCGGCGTTACCCGTACTACTACGAGTATTTAGTTAGCTAACGAAAGTCAATCTGCGGTTCTGTTTGCATTGACGCAAATCTTTTAATTTTTATACATAAAGGTGATGAGATGTGTGACAAGGCTATTTCCATAGATATAGTTTATTTTGTATGATTGGGGAAATGAATTGTGAGGAATGTAAATAAGTGAAATAAATCTCAATTTAAGTACATGCTAGATCTTGTTATTTGAAAAGTTTTCCTCTTGATTTATAATCAGTATTTAGTACCTATCAAACATAGTCTACGACTACGTAAGTAGATTTATAAAAAGCGCCTTATGAAATAACTAAGGCAAAACCTATTTTATTTTCAAGGTATTATACTTTAGGTAGGCGTTTATGTATTCACGTGGGTGGGTAGCTGCAGGAAAGACAAAAAACATCTCTGTTGACATCCCTACTTTCATATCTTGTCTTAAAAATGGCTAAACCAGTTTCAATTAAACAAAGCAAAGCACTCGTTCGATTATTACGAAGTCGCCAATTGATACGCAAACATTGATTTTCTAGCTGATAACACCCTACTTTTTATATGAGGTTTATAAGTATAATAGCTGTGGCTTAGCTCATTAATTTCTATTGAATTGTAAATAGCATTCACAACTCGTAGGTAAAAGAAATGAAAATAGTAAATAATTTCAATTAATATTTTATTGGAACTTATCTATCATATTAACATGTTTTAACCTTTGCAATGTTCTACAGTCTATATTTACAAACACTGTACAGGTCGCGGCTGCGTTGTAAATGCTACGCAAACACTCGGCATTTTGGCTTCACGCCCTTCGGCTGTCTCTAAAATAGTTTTAAAAAATATTGGCAGTTTGACAGTTAATTCAAAATGGCTGCGGTCTATTCTTTTGTTTACAGTTTATAAGAACTAAAATGGCTTACACAGTTTATTTAGCATCAAAACACCTGTGACCTGAACCTGAGGTCAATGCACTTTGAATAAACTTATGTACTTAGTAGGTATACCTACTCCCGTTTCATACATGCGTTTAATCAGCTGTTAAGCCTAATGACGATACTAAAGAAACTGATACATTAATTAAACTTAACATCTCTTTAGACCTTCATTGTCTACGTTTAGTAGTCAAAAAACTTCAAAAGTGCATAACGATAGTCTATTTATTTAGTTTACAACATCTATTGAAATTGTTTAACCATCGATTGACATTACACCATTGTTCAGTTTTCATTACACACAGTATTTCTTTAGACATTACATAACATTTTTTCCACTATAAATATAAGGCACAGGAATTCGAAAACAGAGCGATGGCGCCGCAGCCGAGTGTCGCGATACAAACACTATGTTAATACTAAATCAAGGCATCTCATAAGACACTGCACTTTACACTTTAATACTTCACACACTATATTTATAGTCTTTTATCGTCTTTAAGTACAATTTACTATAGGTTTTGTCGACAGTTGGGTTAAAATCTGTTAATTCTAACACTTTTATTAAAAGCTATTGAATTAACACACTTTCAACCAACTTAAATTTTTGATACATTTTGGAAAGTCAAAATATCGCTTTTGTACAATGATTTGTATTTTAATTTATCCTTATTGTCAATATATCACAAGACTCGTTAGACCAAAGACTCCTTCAGTCCAACTGTGATCACCAACAATCCTCACCTATGAGTATTCGTTCGTAGCTGTCCGCGCGCAGCTGCCTACATTCAGACACTTCACTTCGATCACTTACAAAAACGGAAGACAACAAATTTCATGTCTATAAAAACCCTCGCTACATCTATATAAACAATCATAATAAAATAAAAATACAACATATTCTGTTTTATAATTCTTAACGGAAATAATCTGCGGAGATTCACTCACACGAGTTCATAAGTCATTCATAAACGGTCCCGATCCGTCACGGGAGCCGGAGTAGGCCGTAAACTTAACAATACTGAGATACAAGAGCGGTGGTCACGTCTGACGACGCAGGGACTCGTCGCATCACAAATAAATATCGAGGAACTTAATCGAGCGAGCGCTCGACCGAGAGAACGGTACATATTTACAAGGTGCGTATTTACAGCGGGCGGACACGATTCAGTCACTTCACTCGTCACACGAGTTTGACGATTGATTCGTGGTTGTACTTGGCGAGGGTCTTCTTGACACGCAGCGCCGTGAGCCGCACGGGCGGGTTGGCGTGCCAGCACTCCGACATCAGCGTCGCCAACGCCGCCAGCGGCTCCGCGCTCATCCAGCGCGCCGGCAGCGGCGGCCGCACGCCGCGTCCCACCACCACCGCGTGCATGTCCTCGAACGACGGGTCCGCCGGCACCAGCTCGTGGTACGGCAGCGCGTACGACTCCACGTACTGGCCCTTGTCGCCCGTCGCGCACCGCCGGCACATCTCCCACAACACGAGGCCCAGGGAGTACATGTCGGCCATTTTAAACGCCTCGAAGTTGGTCACGTCAAGCTTCTCGTCGAGCACCTCGGGCGCCATGTACCGCCGCGTGCCGACGCGCGTGTTCGGTGCGATGTCTACCTCGTTCCTCTCCGCCACGAATCGCACCGCGAGCCCGAAGTCCGCGATCGCGCACTGTCCGTTCCGCTTCACGAGGATATTCTTGCTCTTGATGTCCCTGTGCGCTATCGCCGGTTTGCCCTTCGTGCCGAATATATCCATGTGGAGGTGCGCGAGGCCGCTCACTATCGAGTAGGCCATCGTCGTGAGGCCGTGGGTGTCGAGGACCACTGTCTGCAGGTAGTCGTGGAGCGAGCCGTTCTCGTGGTAGTCGGTGATGAGCAGCATCTGCGTCCAGGAGCCGGTGCCCTTGATGTCGGCGGCGATGAACCCGAGGATGTTCTCGTGCCGCATGAGCACCGTCTGGTAGATCTCGGTCTCGCGGAACCAGGAGGCCTCCTCGGTGGTAAAGAACACCTTGACGGCTACCTTCTCGCCGCGCCACCGCGCGAGCCAGACCTCGCCGTAGCGTCCCTTGCCGATGGACTCGACCATCTGGATCTGCTTGGCGACGGTGCGCTGCACGAGCAGCGGCAGGCCGGAGCCGGAGCCCGACGAGATGTCGGCGTGGTGCGCGACGGGCGGCGACGGCGGCCGCTTGCAGCCGCGGCGACGGCGACGGAACAGGAGGAGGAACGCCGCCACGAACGCTACTAGCGCTACACACAGCGCCGCCGCCACCAGAACGGTGGCATTAGACGCGACAGGCCGAACTGCACCGGGAGCCTCCGTCACGTCGGGCGGCAGCTCCGGCAGCTGCGGGTGCAGGCGCCGGTTGCACAGGTCCGCATCGTAGCAGCACTCGATAGCCTTCGGGTGCAGGTGCGGCACTTGGGAACTCTTACACTGGAAACGTACGATTGTTAACATTAGAATAGTATTCGTAGATATGTACCGAGGAGACACGCTAAAGAACCGAGTGCAGTGTCGTAACTACAATCGTTCTGTTTCTTTTGGAATAATCGTTTGCGACTCGGATCACGCCTAGATATCAGCACATTTTAAATACTCACTTGCATAAATCCGGACTCATCAGGGGGCAGACAGCCGGCAGTCCTCTCGAGTACCACGAGACTGTTGTCATCGAGGACTTCTTCGACGGACACGAAGCAGTAGCCGCCAGGTTGTGTGACACAGGTGCCATTGGAAGCGCCGTCGGGGCAAGCGCTCGCACCCGCGCACTCGCATACTATGCCCCGACCTGGAAGGAGACGGAAAGTTCTAGGTTAGATATGCTAAAAAGTAAAAACGAACATCAATGATAAAAATAATCTATGTTGGGATAAAAGTACAATTCTAGATTTTATGCGTTAACAAACTTATATTTAACAAGTTCTCTGGAATGTGTTGTTTGATTAACAACGGGGTCTCTCAAGAAAAAGAAATGAAAATCACCTACAATTTCAATGACCATGACGACATGAAGATTGTACCTAAACAAATTATCGTTTAGGTAAAATGAAAACAACAATAATACTATCGTAACTTCTAAGAACTGAATATACTTATAGATAAGTATTTACCTACATTAGTAGGTGTGAATCAACGAAAAAATACTACATAACAATGTTTTCTTTGCTCTATGTTATTAAACCACAATTTCGATAAAAGTATGGACGTAGGCTAACAAAACATGAAATGACACAGTATTAATAAAACAAATCCAAAACATGTTTTTCTAACCTGATTCATCGAATACTAACGAAATATTTTTAGTAGGTTTGCTTATTAAAGACATTTAATCATAAACAATGGAAAGAAATAACCAATTTTGTAAAGCAGATATTTCAATTGAAAACATCAGGTATTTATTTAATAGTCACATAAAACTGATAGAAAATAAATCGAGGTATAGTTCTAGTATAGTTCATTTCCTAAAGCGAAGAAACTGAATCAATAAAAACTAAAACGATAGAAAGCTCTATTCAACAGCAACACAATGAAATCAGGAAACTAAATTAGAAAGTAACCATTGAAATGAGATTTTAGCTAGGAATGGACAGACAATTAAAATAGGCAATTAAATTGAAAGACTAGGAAGTAGGAACTTCGAGATATATTCGTACAAATCTTAGAAAAAAGTTTCCTAGGAAGGTGTGGATGTAACTAAAACGCTATTAACTTTTAAAGGGGATAATATTGACGAAAATCTATCGTAACCTGGAACTTCCTAGATGGAAAACGCTAACAAAAACTTTCATACTACAAAAACAAATTGAATAGAAACAATTAGGTACCTACGCAAAGAAAGGCAAAATTAGTCAGACGGAAGTCGTAAAAACTTCAAACGGTAGAAGGTAGCAATTTCCCTAATTTATTCACTAAATTGGCTAAAAAAACAACAGCGCTGCTATTACGCCTCATCATTGTTGACTGACCACTAAATTTTCCTCTCCATTGGTTCCAGGCAATGGTCCGTGTCATTATTAGTTTATGGCTAATATGGAATACATTCGCGACCTTCGTTTGATTGTTATACATCGATGAGTAAAGATTCTTGGTAAGCTAGCGTCATCTTATCTAGTAAGCAGTAAAAAATCATAGATTTAATTAATAGATTATGAGGAATTGACGTTCTTAGTACGACAAACATCGTCGTACCTATGATGTTTAAAGATTACATAATTAATAATTACTTCATAATAATTATATACCTAGCATAAGTATTTCTATTCTATAACATTCACTGTGTTTTTGTTGAGTATAGTTTAATAGGTGTAATAGTTTTTATAAAATTGCTTTAAAGATAGAAATAATCATAGATATTAAATCTCGATTATAATAATCAAAGTTCAATCAAATAAAAGATTAACGAAACAAAACTTTATAAAGACTGTTCCAATGAAATAAATTGGTTTTTAGTTATAAAACCAATTTTTATGGTACAAAAGAAAGATATTTATTAGGTGCTTTAAATTCTGAATAGTAAAGTGATATTCGGTCCGCATGTTATGTTTTCTAGTTTTTTGAGTTGGAACAGGTACGGGGCCCTTCTGGCGTCGACACAAAAGGTGAGCACACAATAGCACTGGCCAGGTAGACTTTTAATTGGGATTTACAACTTTACATATGTTGGGGTTTCTTTGCATTACCGTGGGTTTCATTTTATGTACTTGTTAATTTGCGAAGTTTTTCAAATTGAACGGACAGTAACAATCTATGAAAATAAATATTTGTGCATCTCATGGATGCTTTTATTAACAAATTGCCAGTTTCCAGAGGCCATGTTAAGATAATTTGCAGTCACATTTCTCAGTTAGTTAATATATTTTAAAGTTACTAACATTACACTAGATAGATAAACACTAGCCTCCAACGAGTTATCCAATAAGCTATCAAATGAAAAAGAAACTCAAGATACAAACGAGTTCTGTGAATGAAGACAATTACAGGTAAAGGGTACCAAATGACTTGGCGCGACTTTAAACGATACCAATTTGCAAATTCAAGTTAAAGGCCTTAATTAAGAGGAAAGTTAAAGTAACGAGTAGACAACAACAAGTCATACGGTTGCACTTGATAAAAACAAGTTAACAACAAAGACAGGAAACGATGAATAAATCAACCTGCATATCCTTCCATTATACAAACGGAGCGGGAGAGTCCACGTCGACGTAACTCATATCCAGAGGTGGCGGGGAGCTGCCGCCTGCTGGAGAGCAACAAGTGGCACGGAATTTACAAACACCCAGAACAACACATCCAGAGAACGAGGGGTGGGCGCGGTAACGCGACACCACGCGCCGACGTCGTCGACTCAGATTTATGATCTAGTCTAGGTGTCGAAGGTGGCACGTACTTAGTCGCATGGCGAGCGTACGAGCCGAGCTGGGACGGCTCTCGCTATCATTTAAATTTAACTTGGGAAGCCGCCGCCGTCTGTCGCCGGCTTTATTTTTACACCACTGAGATCGGACACAGACGCGGTATCTCTCGGGAGAGTCGCTGCGGGCGCGTGCGGTCCGCGGGGCGCGCGATACTCGAGTGGCGGGCGGTGGGCGCGGCGCGCGGAGGCGGCGGAGGCCGGGTCCCCTCCCCCCCCGCGCGTGCACTATGCACCGCTGCAGCCTCCACATGGCTTCTCCTCGCGCAGATAACGACCGTCGGACGAGCCCGGTACTTCGCGCGGGTACGAGCGCTCCGTGCCGGGCCGACGCGATTCATTGACGGCGCCGCGATAATGCCAACTGTTTACACGATCCACTTACTACACATAAACAGAAGCGGCACGCCAACCCATCAACACAACAATTGCATCTATTATTTGCATCAACGCTATAACACCATAACACGAATAACTACACCGTCCTAACAGATAGGATATCTACAGAGTCACATCGATGCATTTCATAATGGTATTACTGACACACTGCACGATCAAAACAAAATAATGTCAAACGTTGAACAGAGTATATTTAAGCACGTGAAAGATTGTCTGGTTGAAGAATTCGAGGCAGAGATTAACGCAATGTTTACTGACGACGAAACGTTGGCGATAAACGGAACATTTCATCGCGGGGCCGCGGTAAATGCGATAATTTTAGCGTGCATCATAAATAAGGCGGCAGTTCCTGAAATTCACCATCTGTCGGAAGCTGCATCTTTTTATAGCGGATTACCCCCGCGCGAACTCGGACATCAACCGTATACGAATTAGACGAATGCAATAAAACCCCGGGGCCTCCGCTAATCATATGTTCATAAACGGTTTTATGGCAGGTCGCTCATCGTTTTATTGTGATTTCCTCTTAATTAGAATAAATGATTTCCTGTGTCACGTTTGGAGTAGAAAGGCTGTGGGAGAATCCGTACAAGGCGGGGCTGTAGGAGCGGGTGCATGCGACCGATTTGGTCATGGCCGCTCTATCTCGAGTTGCAAAGTCGATCTCACCAGCCCAAACGTGCATATGTGGCTCACGTGCGCTGCAATATCGTAATGAGTAACGGCACCATCGATACGGATACTTTAATGCATCTCGAGGATGCGGCCGCGAGACGCGTGACCACTGCCAAAGCGAATGCAAATCTCAATAATAAATACCAATTAAATGACGCAGGCATTGTCCCGTTCGTCTGGGACGTCAATTTGCAAATAATCGATGTTATTAGCTTAATATGGTCTGCGATCGAACTCGGTGGGCATCTCAAGTATGGACATGCGACAGCTACTGCGCGGTTCATTCAAATGGATTTTCCCGTGGGAAGTGGTTGGTGACGACCATCAGAAGCTCATCAGAGTGCGATTACATCTATATCATAACGATTGCCACGAACCACTTTCACACATTCAATGTTTTTATAATACGGATTGTTGATAGTGGAGTCTCCGTCCACACGTGCGAACCACTTCGGCAAACGCAGATGTTTTCGATACCCAAGATTTGTACGAGGCTACTGTCGAGTACAATCGTCGAAACAAATCGCTCAGTTATAAAGATACACGAGTAAAAGGGCAATTGATCAAGATGAAATTGATGTTGAACATTGCATCGCACTCAATCTCGTTTTAGATACGAGTGAGCTGGACTGGCGTTCTGTCGACCGAATTGAATTACAAGATAACATCAGGGGATATCATATTAGGGAGAGCGAGTGGTGTACAGTGTACCAATAGATAGGTATAGCACGTGTGGTAGTGAGTCCGCCCCCTATATCAGTTGTTTCTGTCGTGACTGTTGCAATTGGCATTCGGTCGCGATCATGTCGCGGGGTGAGAGGTCATCTAAGCGCAGGCGCCGATCTTGCGACCTCTCGGATTATCCAGCTCGATCGATAAGGTGGTTAGGTCGCGGGCTGCGGCTCGGGGGAGGGGGCGGGGGAGGCCAGCGGGGCCAAAGAACATAATTTATTCGGCGGCAGAGTGGCGCGCCGGCGAGGTGCCAGCCCCCGCCCCGCGCCGCGCTGCGCCCGCGCACATCCCGCTCACAAAACAGGATCCCGTCACCATTTTTTGTGGTTGTGGGATTAAGGAGTATCAGGTTAAACGCAGGTTACGTAATAGTTTTTACACACCCTTAATCTTGCGTCGTTTTTTGGACAGCAACCGTGTATTAAGTTACTGGTGACGTTTGTTTTGGAAATTGTAGGAATAGGGCTAGGGGAGACAATATCAGAACAAATTAGGCCACAAAAGATACATGATGATAATCAATGTCGAAATTGAAAAACACCTATTTTAAGGAAGAAAATAATTTTTGAATGTTATTTTCCAGCGCGGGAGTGTTTCAGTTTCACCTGTACACAATTGTCGCGATAAGGTCGACGACGTTGACAATATTTGCGCTAGCGCATATCTCCGCTTGTCCGATTACTCCAACAGTCACTGCCTTATATCTCAAACTCAAGTTCATGTGAATTGAAACTCTAAAGCAACAATAATAAAGTGTTATTAACCATAGCTATCTACTGTTTACGGCTAGTTATAAATTAAGGGATTACCTTAAACTAAAATAATCCCTAAATAAAGAATTAGTAGATATAATTTATTTTCGGTTAAGTTTTGATAAAAATAATATTAAATCAGACAGTTTTATAAAAGAGACACGTGGAAATGGAGTATTTTTTTGCAAGTAGAGTGAAAAAGGCACAAAAAGCATATAAATATTGGAAACGCTTCTTTGAATCGCGGACAACAAAACCAGTCAAAATTGGTGATATCAAATTAAATTGAATTAGTTATGTATGTGTATTTATCGAATATGTGTAGGTTTATACTTATATATTTATTGTTTATTGTAGTGACTATCCTGCCTGAAGGCTATTACTGCCTGAATGCTATCACTTCTCTCTCTGTGGGGTCTGCAGGAAGAAATTTCTTTTAGAAATATGCTGTACCTTTTGAATAACTTCTCTTTTTTTTCTGTCTCTATGTACTATCATTTTCCAATAAACTGTTAAATAAAATTAAATTGAACAGATTTAAAAGTAGAAAACCCTAAATCGTCCAACATATCACCAAAGTTCATTGGATTTGTTAATAAACAAATCGAGCGATCCAATATTAACTGTGAATGTGAACTGTTATCTACCTGACGACTGACGTGAGAATCCGCACTATTTATCTCTACACAAAGTACAATGACCTAAACTTAATAAATAGGTATTTGAGAACTGTAATTATGTAAATAGGAGAATTTGTTAATACTTGTAATAATGTTCAAGACATTATTCAAATCATAAGCCTGTAAATTGATACAAGTACTTTTGATCGAAATATCTGCACAGGTACTCTTGATTTTTTTCGGTTTACTTTAGCAGAAGCCTCGATGGTTGCCATTTAAAAAAAAATAGAGTATTCATCAGACCCAGAATCTGAATCAGCAATCAACAGATATATTCAATTCGTGATAACGAAAGCTAACGTTCAATTTTGTTGACGTCCAAAAGTATTTTACAAAAATTCGTGTCAGAAAACATTTCATCAATCAATTTGAACGTTTCTAACATTCTAACTCGAGGGAAAATTCCGATAGAACTCCGATCAAAACAAAACCTTGTTATCTAGACATCCTTGTGCTAATTATCTACCTGCAGATATCGGCGATTAAGACGGTGTAAGCAAACTTTAGCGTAAGTGTTGACGTGACGGAAGCCACGGCTATTTTGTTATCAAAGTGCTGAATAACTGAGACATACGTTCTTTATTCATAAACATGTGATTTCGATTAAAAGTACGATTAGTACAAATTTTGAGACTCCGGATGTAAGGAAATTGTGTTTTCATTACGTCGTCGCGAGTTTTTTTCTAACAATGATAATAAAAATAGAATAAAACAAGTATTCTTGAATAAAATGTTACAGTCAAATAAGCCCCTCTCCCATCGGGATAGACAGAGACCACTTCCCTCCACATGCTACAGTCCTAATACACTTCTTTCGCTTCATCACACATCCATATTCATCAATTGCCTCATAATAAAGCCGACTGTTGCTTCTTATATTCTTGTTTGTATCAGTACCTTATATCTTTCTGTACAATAAAGAATATTTGTGCTGTATGGTAATAAATGCTCGTCAATTGTAAAATTTCAAAAATGAAAAAGTCCGTCTGCCAGCGATCCATGACTATAATCCATACATTTTAAAAACAAGTTAACAATACAGACACCCGATACCCAATTAAGTATAAAACTGATTAAGTTACAAAGTCGCCATAAGTTTATCAGTCTAACATCTTGATCTGAACCTATTATAATCGTCTCGAATAATATGGCAGTTAATAACAGCCCCAGCTAGCTTAGCATGGCACTCCGTGACAAGACTTTGTCATGCGTTTGTCACGCTTACGTCTCTGTCTATAGTTTTAAATGTGATAAAATAGGGATGACGACTACATTCAAAAATTCAAAAAATTATTAGTCCGTCTTTTAGGCTATTAAAAAATATTTGAAACACAATTTTCACCTGATTAAATACATAAATAAATACAAAGATACAGAGCATCAAAGTTATGGAGTGGGGGGTTTTGACGTCACTCTTGTGTAAAAATCGTACGTAAGCGTGACGTCACGAGCAACTTTAACCCAGTGTATCTTTGTAATTTTTAGTTTAAGAGAAAAAAGAAAAAATACGTGTCGAATATTTAAAAATAAACTATGTGATGGGCCTAAAACATTTTTTTTGTCGTCATGCCTATTGTCCCGGCATGCCGTGCTAAGCCCCCTGTAGGATTTATCTGTGCGCAATTAGCGCCCTATTTGTGGCTATCTGACAGGAAAATATGCTCTACATAGCTACTTGTCCTCACTTGGTTCCCTTTTCACCATCTAGAGATAATTTTTAACTGACAGATAAACCTATGTGTATTTCATAAATCATGACGTTTTAAACAGAGACAGGTATAAAATATCTGTTAGATATTTTACCTGTAGATGTTGAAACAGGCTTAGACTGCTAACTTGTGTTGCTAAGAATAAGTTGAAATAAGACTTTTCTCTGCGTAGGTAGGTTAGTCTGCTGCTAAAAATATAACTTTTATCGTTTCAGAGACATCGAAACAAATTGTCATTTCTTTCGCCGCTGTTAAAAGATTTAAAGTTTCGATGTTGTAAATTGTAACTATAAAGAAACCCTTTATGTATTTTCCGTCAACCTATTTTCAAAATCTAGAATCGTTAATAGCTAATCTTTTAAATGTCAAAGATCTTTCTATCCTACTAATCTTATAAATGACAACGTTTGTGACGATGGATGGATGGATATTTGTTAGTCTTTCACGCAAAAACCACAGAACGGATTTTGCTGAAACTTGGCAATATTGTAGTTTATACAACAGAAAAACACATAGGCCATATTATTATGAGATATGATGATTTTTTTCCGTATGTCGCGGGAAGCCTCTAGTTCTTTTATAAGTCTGTTTACACGATCATAAAGGCTATCGCCATGTCCGTGTCGGGTACAGTAGTCACCAATCACATAGGGCTATTAACATCTTGATCGATTTCACTTGCATATTCATATCGATCGATCGTGCGTAATACAGACTTTTCCACTTGATTGATCGACGATCGTAACTAAACTATTACCCGTTGACTAGATGACAGTGTTTCTCAAACTTGGCAGATTGTGTACAAATTACACGTTTTAGATTTTTTAAGTGCCTGTCTAAAGTGCCTGTCTACTGATAAAATTTAACTGCTAGTTAAACCTATGTCTATTTAATAAAATATGAAGTTTTAGATAGAAACAGGTGTGAAATATCTGTCAGATACGTTTTATCTGTATATGGTGGAACAGGTCCAGGCCATAAAGTTTTAGAAGTTTGAAGGCGTCAATCAAATTGTAACAGAATGTGCATCATAATAGTGTGATGTAATGGATGATGAGTCGCAGGCGAAAAACCTCTAGATAAAATGTATACCATATCATGAGACGTGAAGAGGACCACGTAGTGAGGAAAGCCTTGTCGCTCCCAAACACTAAACGGGGAGCTGGACGTCCACCTGCTACTTGGTGGTCCACTGTGTCTAAGGATTTGGAACGAGCCCAACTAACAACCCAGACAACCCAGAACAGACAGTCCTGGCGCATGAGAACGAGGAGAGCCGACCCCAGATGATGGGATAAGGCAAAGAAAAAGAAGAAGAAGAAGAAGAAAATGTATACCAGTTATATATTTTTTCATATAGAGGGCCTGTTTAACCATCTACAGATAAAATCTATCTGACAGATATACCTGTCTCTGTCTAAAACGTCATGTTTTATGAAATAGACCCAGGTTTATGATAAACCTACGTCTTTCATGTCATTTAAATTTTATCAGTTGGTGGTGAAACCAGCTCTAGGAGGTTCAATAACAATAAAAGGTGGGAATGCTGCAAAAATTCTTCATTTAAAAAGAAACTTTGATGGCTCAAAAGAAGAACAAGAAACAGATTTAAATGCATCTATTCTAGAACAACTACTAAAAGAAATAACCACACAGTTCCAACACACTTGAAATTCAAATGTACCAACGAGTAAACTTGCCAAATCACAATATAAATAGAACAAAAACCCAATGCCCCATTTAAATATTATTGGAATCCACTTGACCAGAATTCTACGTAATTACACAACAAAAGGGCATCGGATCAATGGATACGACCCGTATTATAATGAAGAATGGTGGTAATTTTATGAATGGATGGATAATTAAATCTAAAATAACGCTGAAGCGAAATCGTAAGTAGATGCTGCAATAGTTAACTAAAATAATAATGCAGAAAGGTAACATTCTATACTTATAAGGTATTGTTTTATAAAAATCTGCAGACTCAACAGGTAAAGATGATAGCAAAATAACAGAATCATCACGTACAATGCACACGTGTGATACCATATTAATTGAAAACAGTATTTAATTACATATTTTGATCTGCAAACAATATATTTGAACGACATTCTGACAAGCAAACAATATTTAAAAACTATAGAATTCTTAAAGAAAAAGAAGAAGTGGTGTCTGCCTACCACGATGGGAATGAAGCATGTCAGATATGTACTCGTACCTATGTAGAATAGGCAGAAGGAAGACAAAGATGGGGATTACACCACCGACAGTGAAAGAAAACGAATACAATTCTCAGCCCATAACCCTTAGCAATAGAGAAAATCTAAAAACCTTTAAATACACAAGTAATAACAAATCATTAAGAAACCCACGTGTAAATCAAATGACATACAAAGTCCACAGCGTGCATACAGAATAGCAAACAGCAATGTTGAAGGCAATAGAAGTATTATCAATGTTTGTTGGTGAATGAGAGAACGGAATGCGAGTGATTACGGTTACACTACCTATAAGTATACCTATAGCTACTTAGTGATAACGTCTTACCACACAACCGGCGTCATTCACTTCATTTATAAAATAAACAAGCACTTGTTACACTAATATTGTTGTATCTGTTCTAATTTCTATCAGTTTTGCTATTTAGGGATTCGTTTTGCTTTCTGCTGTCTTGGTTTGTATGTGATTGGGACAGCCATGTATTGTAAAATGTTGCGAATATTATGTTAGATTAAACCAGCTTTCTTTTACACCTTGGACATTCCGAGTAGTTTTATACGTATCCAAATTTCCACTACCAGTTTATCTCGTCAAAAATTGCCTATAAATATATTAAGTTGTGAAAGAGCAATTAAAAATTACATCTAATTGCTGCAGGTTGTCAAGAATATGGACTGCGTTGGTATTTGCACAAATATTTTGTCACCTAGTCCTTTGAATAATTCAAACTTTGGAGCAATAGGGCGTTAACTTATAAAGCACGATTTTAATGTAGCTAATTATTTATTATATTAATTATATCGTATTCGTAATTTATTGCATCGAAATCATTGCATCAGTTTGTATTTAGCTCTAGTACAATGACAACAGCTATTACTTCTCATTTACCTTCGTTTTAGAGAAATGTTGTACTTGTACGGACGTTAATGACAAGTTTGTCCTAGAAACGTTATCAGTAAACATTACAATCTTCGTCGATCTATAAATAAGGTGCTCAGAAGCCCAAATATTATGTCGGTGCTCGTAAACTGCGCAATTTAGGTCTCCGACATTAATCATGTCGATAATCTTAATTGTAGAGGCGTGGTCACACCGAGATCCGAGAGAATACAATCAGGTGTCTACAACTTTATCGATAAACCGATGTTTTCGACAAGTATGTCACGTGAAGGCAACCAGTTTTACAAGACACACAACTCAATGGTGAACTCATAAAGTTAGTAACACCAAAAAATGTTTCAAGGAACCAAGTTAAACTGGTGAAAACTACTACGCAGTTAAAATAAAAGAGTGATATGAAATCGCACGATAAGGGAGACGTAATTGATATAGATAGTACTCGTGTTAACTCAGAAATTATCTAAGAGGATTACAAAAGACACACTTACGAAGTGAAATGTGGGACGTTTGAATTAAAACACAATAAAGCGAAGGAGGTAATTAATGAACTGTCAAAAACATTTGATAAAAATATAGATAGGAGATTATTTAAAAACAAAGTGGGCGATAATTCTCTGAAGAATGAAATTCAAATACTGTCTGTCAGTCAAAGCTCTGTGTCCATAGATTTAAAGTATGATTGACAACAGACAATCGTGTTTTAATAGCAAGACAAAAACTAATAGCACGTAGGCGAACGAGTAACACCAAACTGGTATGTATCGCTGAACAAATCAATACTCGCAGCTTAACGGCGGACAGATCCGATGAATAGAATTATAGTTGATTCAAACGATCGCTTTAATTCGATAATGTTACCTTGCGTTTCAGATCGACATTTAGATTACGTACTTTTTGCTGCGTTTGCCATCAATTTTAGTTCCCAAGACGTTTAACTATAAGTTTTTTTGGTTCTAGTTGCAAAATGTCAAGTATCTGAAGATTTATTTGCAAATTCTAAGTTACAGTGAACCATGATTGGTGGTGGGCGAAGGTTTATTGTGCACTTGTTGGAAACTCTACTTCGTTGAATTAAGAGTGGAAATGGTAGTTTTGGAGTGTATTGGTGTTGCCAGGTGTACGGTAAGGCACGACAGGTGCCGCCCACAGTGTGAAAGTGGACCGAGCCGCGGGGGACAGACTTATTGGACTAGTGTGGCCAGGTCAAAAGCTAATGAACTGAAATGTAGAAAGTGTCCTGAAAGTGGAAATTCACGGTCTGATTGAAATTTCTGATATTTGGAAATTTAAGGAAATTTGTTGAGGTTTTTGTGAAAGTTTATAATCTTTAAGTTTTATGTATTTATAGCAGGTACCTAGTTACCAGTGTTTTGGATTTTTCTGTTGCTGTGTAAACTACATGTATGTATATATAAATAAATAAATGAAGTTAAGTTCGATAATGGCTGAGGTGTCTATTTTAGACAAGGCAATTTTTTATTCAAACTAGCTGGACATATCTTACCTTATACACGAATAACGTACATTTAACTTCTTTCTATTCCTAACAGTTAGACATCTTCGATGGAAATGAAGTAGGATCAGGTTAAGGTAAATATTATCTAATCACATATTCTAGCAAACTCTTTAATTAAGCAAGAATGTAACAAATAAAGCTTCATTGAAATATTTATAAATACATTATCAAAAACCGATAACGACAAATAAAGTCAGTTAATAAAAATAAAATACTTATTTACAAATACATTATCTTTATCGGTTAATTATTTTACCTTTAACCTTAGCAGCATTCATCAGAATAGTTTTCTAACGCAATAAATAAGGATTCCTTTCACGACATCACCACACCTTAGTCTAACAAAATATTACAATATATTGATTAGAATTGGAAACTGTATATTTCCGGCGGAGATTATAGTATAATAGACCTTAAGGAGTGTGGGCGAAGATCTATGGGTAGTGTATTAGTAAAGTTGTATTAGCCGTTATTAATGACAAAGTGATCGTGTCACGGCCAATAACGATCGGAAAACGGAATAAATAAACGTTGGACAGAGTTTAATGTTTTAAGGCGCGGGCGCATGAAGACCAATCAAAAAGTTTTCTTATTTTATGCAATATATATGCTAAACAAGCAAGAACAATTCAACCTTAATATAACAGACTTTGATTCCAACTTTCAATAATAAACAGGGTGTAAGAGAAAGGGGGTATAAAGCCGAAACACAGCGATAGTCTTCATAAAACTGAACAACTTTCCCCAGGGAACATGGGTCGAAAAAAAAATCGCCTCCCAATACAAAATGCCCGATCAGCCGATCGAGTAAGTATGGGCGATCAAAAAAATTTACCCTTTCTGTTACAGCCTGTATGATTGTCTCTGAAACGTTTGTATTAAATTAAGGATAGATGAAATTATCTTCAGACTCTAGAAAACATAACAGCAAGAACAGAGAAAGCCCTAAATAAAGTCACGGAAGCCACGAACCTAAACTACAAATTGTTTGCTCGTTTATAATATATTAGAGAGAAGCAAGCGTGGGCAGCATCACCTCTTGAATGAAGAGGTGCTTGTCCAACGGTACTGCAACCTTTATGGTGGCAGTAAAACTATCATTGTGTAGTACAAGGTACGGTAGTCAGCAGTTTTGTACTGTTTGCTTGAGAAATACCGTCCGTGTTTGTGGTTCAATGTGTTTTAGAGTGGATATATGGGTGGTCCTATGCAGTAAGGCGGGTTTGATGTGAATTTTGCAATATTTTTGTTGATGTCTAGAATAATATAGAAGTACCTATTTGATACAAAACTGTCCGAGATATGTGAACGCAAATGCTTGTGTACTCTGTAGTCGATCAATGTCACGTCATTGTTTTATATTTTATACTAAAATTAAATAAAAAGCTCTAGTGCAACAATGTAAATGCGTTAATTTTATCAAAAACAATTATGACATTCAGGTCACTCCATAAATGCATATTTTCTAAAAATTATTACATTAATAATCCAATTTTTACCAACAAATAATTGCCTTTTCTCTTTTCTTTATATCTATTCTTTTCTTAGACGATAGCGACTTCGACAATACAGTTTCATAAAGTTCAATTATTAATGTGATCAGTAGGTACAATATTCTTATTATAAAAATTAATATAACTAACCGCAACGAAAATTCGAAACCGAGACGAATTCTGCTACATAGAACACCTGCAAACCAATCTTTAGAAGGCTAGGTCTCTATAGTAAACCAAATAAGGTCGTTAATCGCAAAGAATCAATGAATATGGAAATCCCAATACGATCTTGCATAATAAAGAAATACGATTAGTGTGGTCAAAACAAACGGGTTCAACGGTGTAATGTCAAAGCGTAGGCGACTTCCGCGCCATTAGATGGCGAAGGAAACATTAGTGTCGAACCTACGACCGACGACACGCATTAACTTACTATACTCGCATACGAATGGGAGAAATTCAAATTTATACAACAGATTTTCATCTCGCCGTGATACTTTTGACCGAATTTCATCAAAAATTCTGATAAAAGTGATAGATACTAATTTATGAAAACCACGCATCGCTAGTTATACAAAAAAAGAAATTAAAGAATAAAAATTACAATACAACAAAAATATGATTAAGTAAAGGAATCCATAAATAAACTCGAAGATATACCACTGAAAGTTAATCCATAATATCTTAGTTGAATGGTCTCCAAGTCCCATTTCATCTCCGACTTAATTTAAAACCTGATAATAACCACAAATAAGAGCAATATACTGTCAACGATGGGACATATAAAACTTGGCCAAAGCACACTTGAATGCTTCAATGGCCGAATGTGTAACGCGATACCCAGCGGCTTGAAGGACCAAAAAAATAGTCGCGCGGGATTTAGATTTCGTCAACGAATATTTTTAAATTTTTTACAAGAAACTTAAGACGCTTAATTGACAGCTGTTGTGTAATTAAATCAACTTTGGTTCCTGCCGAGTAATGGACACTAATGAAGATAAAAATCGTACAATATTTACCTAAAGCGTTGAAGATTTGTCCGTAGATCATGCTAAATAAGACGTTTTATGTTGCATATCGCATAGACAAACCATTAGGTGCAGATTAGCACGTTGATACGCTATTATGGTTTTCGTTTAGGATATATAATCTCTCTGGTAATAAAAGCGACGCCAACGCTCAAAACATAGAGTATAACTTGAGTATTTCCAATTCAAGTTAAAATACTGTGTGGGTGTCTCTTTCTTTACTATGATAAAGATAAGAGACGAGCAATGATTGTAGATGATTGCTGAACGTTTGTCATTATGCAGAGGAGGTAAAGAGCCGTTCACAAAGACAAAACTAACAACAAATATATTCAATGGTCAGAACTCAGAATTTAAAAAAAAACTAATTATTTCTTACAGTTATATCAAAACCAAAATCAATTAAAAAACCACAACACAAACATTAAGGTTAAGCATTTTTTAATCAAAACAAATACTTTTTGTCATTAATAAAAAATATATCGCTGTTGCCACAGTTATTTGGACCACCACAGTTATGTCATTTACAAAAAATACATGTTCATTAAGATTACAATACTGTGGCGAAGAAATTGATAGATACCTATTTTAAATTCACGAGTAAGTTGTTTTTAATAATAATACGGTACCTACCGAATGCCATTGATAAATACTTTGTCGCAATAACACGTTTGTACTTACCATAAAATAATTTAGGAATATGTTACTTTCAAAAAGTATTCGTTTCGTTTTACCATTATTACCTATTTCTCGTTATTTCTTACCCTAAGGTTGCCTGGAAGATATTGCTACCTAGCAATAAGGCCGCCTGTTGCTTCTTATATTCTTGTTTGTGTCTGTATCGTATATCTTTTTGTGCAATAAAGGATATTTGTATTGTATTCGCAAGGGATCGATAACGATTTTGACTTTGTTTGTTTTGTTTTTATTTATCATTACCAAAGACATTAAGCCAAATATGAACCAAAGAACCAACCCTTTAACAAAAATAATTCGATCGATCATCTATATTCAGTCATAAAACGATGTCGATAGATGTCATGTTTATGATCGTAGAGTGGATACTCGATCAGGCAGATCGGCTAGAAAGTCCTGCCCACGCGTGCCGAGAGGTCAAACACCCACGCGAATTATACTATTGAGCAATGCGGAGGCTGCCCGGGCAATTACCGCCGCAATTGATGATCATTGCAGAATCATGTGGAGGAGTACTGCACAGATGCAATTCTGTAAACTTTGCACGTTACATTTTGTGAAGTCAAAGGACAATGCAACTTGGCTTAAGGCTTCTGGACCCAAAAAAAAATCCTTGCCCTGAAATGGATCATATGCCAGAGTATACACCTACACTACCCCGACATTTTATTATGTTAAAGATGCAGCTTGCATTGTTCTTTCTACATTCATCAGTCTCTTCATACATGCACGTCGCTTTAGGGTACTCTAGACTTGGCTTCTCTTAAGCAAATCCCCGATTTGATCGAGATTTGTTCGCTCGCCTTGCCTTTCCAACATTTCCATCCACTCTTGCCTTGTTTCGTTAATTTTCTTTCGTGACAGAAGTGTTGTAGGATAAGTATATGGTTCGAAGTAGTCTCTGCCTACTCCGATGGAAGAGGCGTGAGAGATATGTACCTATGTACGTATATTTTCAACTATATTAAGTGAATCCATGTGACATCAAGCGCCATCACAGAAAATCTTAATAATTTGATTAGCATTTGAACGAAATTGTTTGTTGCATTCAGCTTATCTAGAAACGCGTGTTCTAGTGATGCAGCAACATCTGACCCTATTGGTAATTGGTTAATTTGTTATTCTTTCATATTGCTTGTGATAAATGTTTCATTCATGATATGAACACGCTTTATTATTATCATCATTTTCATTTAAGAGTTAGATTCTTGTTGGTGAAGCATTCGCCATTAAGGCCTATCTTCTGCCAGTGCTTTGACTTCATGATGCGACATGACGTTAACTAAATTATCATCATAAATTTTATTAATAATTTTGTATCAACAGAATTAAATAACAATGTAACATCCTCATTTCCGCTTAGAGAATCCCACTCCATTCTAAAGCCATTAGAGTGCCACGATAATGCTGCTAGTTTACGAAGTTGCACCTTCAGAGCATTTATTGTGGCTAATATGTTACCTCTATTTGCATGCTGTTGTTTATTTGGTTCGTAACGAGACTGTATAAATATGAGATTACGCATAGAAAAGGAACATTTGAAATAGGTTTAAGACAATTTCTTCAATGTACCTAAGTATAAAAGTGAGGATTAAGCATATTGACTTCTTTTAACGCCACGAAGAAGGCACTAAAAAGCATTTAAAAATATGCGAGAAGAATAAAAGACCAATGTTTGACGTAATTTCAAACTTTTTGATAAAAACAAGTTTAGGAATTTGAAGATTCCTATCATTATAGGTTATAGTAATACAAATATTCATAACAACCAATAAGGTATTAAATTACAGGAAATCCATAAGCAACGAATAGCAAAGCTAAACGCTACAGCTGCTCAACTAGGCAGCTGTAAAAATACACCATACAACGACGGCTCATTGTTAATTAAACATTCATTCTTACAATCAAAAATCAGCAAAACATTCCAAAACATTTGCGCAATCTTATCTTAATCAATCAATAAAGATAATCATCTTATAGATACCATTGGGAGTATCGAATGACTATTTGATGGTCATTTGATAAATGTAGGAATTGGTGATATAGCTTATATAGGTACGAAATGAAGATGACTATGATAAATGTGAAGGAGAGAAATTAACAGAGGCCCAAGTCTGCTAATTTATTAAATTTAAAATTTAAAAACCCCCGACTATATAAAAAGTAACAAATAAAATAAGTATACCTAGTCTTTTGTCAACTGAACATCGCTTAATATTTCATACAAATTGACAACTTTCATACAAACTTCATGTCGTCGGGGGACCGCATTTTATTTTCCTTATGAATATTTTTAATTATACTTATCAATTCAATTAAAACATTTCACAGGTTTTTTTTAAATTTTGACATCACATTATGATTATTTGTGATAGGTATCGTTTGCGTTGCGTACCTAAGTACCTAGCTACATAGCGGTCCCCCGACAAAATGAAGTTTGTATGAAAGTTGTCAATTTGTATGAAATATTAAGCGATGTTCAGTTGACAAAAGACTAGGTATACTTATTTTATTTGTTACTTTTTATATAGTCGGGGGTTTTTTAAATTTTAAATTTAATTTTTATTTCGAAGTTTTTTAACTTTTATTATATAATTATTATAAGCTCCTCTTGTTGTCAACATTGCATTATATTAAGGATTAAACACTGATAAAAACGAATCCAAACACGACATATCTGCTGTTACATTTTTCAAGAATAGATGGAGTTTTGGAAGTTCTGACTCCATCATCAGATCCTCATCTGCTGCCACCATTGCATTATATTAAGGATTAAACACTGATGAAAACGAATCCAAACACGACATATCTGCTGTTACATTTTTCAAGAATAGATGGAGTTTTGGAATTTCTGACTCCATCATCAGATCCTCATCTGTTGCCACCATTGCATTACATTAAGAATTAAACACTGATCAAAACGACTCCAAACACGATATATCTGCTGTTAAATTTTTCAAGAATGGATGGAGTGCTGGAATTTCTGACTCCATCATCAGCTCCTCACCTATTGTCACCGTTGAATTATATTAAGAATTAAACATTGATTAAAACGAATCCAAACACGACATATCTGCTGTTAAATCGGATCTACAATCCTACCGCAGCCGACAAAAGAGCTGATAAGTTTGAAATGGCTGAACCGATTTCCATGTTATATATCTAAGAACACTCCCAGAAATACCAGCTTTAAATTAAAAAAAACCGCATCCAAATCCGTCCACGCGTTTAGGAGCTACAGTGCCACAGACAGACACACAGACAGACACACAGACATCGACGTCAAACTTATAACACCCCTCTTTTGGCGTCGGGCTTAAAAATAGCCTCAGATGTGTGTCGGCAGAGTGTAAATGGCATTGTTTGACATATTTGGTATTCTGCTAAACAATGTCTTACAGGCAAATCAACTTATCTGTGAAATGAACGGCGGCGCTAGTAGTAAAATTGTATTTCTACCAATCGCAGCAGTTCTGGAATTTGATATTTCCATAGTAATGGCCGTAGTTCTAATAGTGGCCATTTCACAGATAACTTGGTAGCACTGTACACTGGTTGCAACCAAATGTGTTAAAAAATTACATTGAAACTCTCATTGACACGCTGCTTCATATTGTAAATTAGCAGACTTGGGCCCCTGCTTATCGAGATAGAAAACATCAGATACGGATAAACATTTGGTGTAAGGCACCGCTCAGGTCAAAAGGTGGAAAAACACTATCGCCACAGGTTGTCGCAAACGCCCACATAAATATTCTATATGGAAATATGATATTGCTGCTAAATATGATAATATCGCTAATAACGAGGCGCGATAGAATTCCTCAATAAATTAGTATTGCAATAAAGACGACATTAGAAAGACATTAGCGATTTTACAAATAACTGGAGTGTTGGCGCCAAAAAGTGAAATAGCACAAACTTTTATTCTTTAATGGTAAAATTAATTTAATTTGTATTATTTTGTTGCATCATCAGCAAAATAAAATACCTCAACAAATTTAAATTTCTAATGCAAATCTATAATGACACATCGTAAGCAATGAAGTTCTACTAGTTCTGAATGACGAAACGAGTTTCCATTTTACGTTAAATGTTTTACTTTCCCTCTATCGCTAATAAAATATTTTATCTGCGGAACTGCCATAAAATCTTTTGTCTTAAGCTCGTAGAGGAGTCATAAAGTCGATTTTGTAAAATTTTATATGCTTTTACAAATGGACCTCCAAGAATTTGGATAGTATTATCGTTTTATTGATACGATATATTGTTGACAAGAGGCTGCCCCCGACTTCGTACGCATTTATCGTCATATCTTGGAAAATAATCATGATATCTTTGAATAAATTAACCTATGTGTTATTCAGCGACAATATTGCCAAGATTCATCAAAATCTGCTAAGTAGTTTTTGCGTGAAAGAGTAACAAACATCCATTCATCCATCCATTGGCACAAACATTGACATTTATGATATTAGAAGGAAGACTTATAAATTTTGAATCTCGAGACTAATCCATCGATTCCAAATATACAAAGGTCAAAGATGTGCCCCATCTAACCCGTGATCAATATTTACCAAATTAATTATTCAAATTTGAGCTTTGATAAGATGAGGTTAAAGCCGTTAACCCGAGAACGTGAGGTGGATGAAATGATGTCAAACACAAACGTTTCTTTGTGTGGAAACTACGAACAAAGTTCAGATACAAGAAAAGGTACTTGTGATGATTGCTTATCAAACTGGGAAGTGTAGCGCCATTGTTGGTGGCCAAAAAATATTCTAAGAAATCTAAAATTAATAAATTCTGACAACTGTCAAGAAGCTGATAAGCAAAACAACGTAGATTCTTTTAAATTAAAGCAGCAAATTATTATTTAAGTGGTTTTGTGTTAATAGGTATTAGTTGATAATGGGATCGAATGAGACTAGATGTTTTACATTAAGTGAGTGGTCACGAACTCATTGCCTACGGTTTTGACTAAACCGGTAGAGATACACGTTTGGTTTCCATGTTTAGTCTATAACAAATATAAATAACCAAGTAAGCAAGTGGATATAGATGTCTTAAAACAATTTTAAACATTATACTTAGAGTCGCAGTGTGGGAAGGCCTCCAACAAGGTGGACTGACGACTTGGTTAAAGTCGCTGGGAACCGTTGGATGTGGGCAGCGCAAGATCGGTCGTTGTGGAGATCCTTGGGGGAGGCTTTTGTCCAGCAGTGGACGTCCATAAGCTGATATGATTAGAGTCGGTTGCATCAAAAATAATTTTACAAAGGCTGTATGTACCCAAAATGGACGCTCCGTTTTACATGGGTGCAGTCGACTATTAGTTGGATTCTAAAATTAAAAACTATAATTTTATGTAAAATCAAAAGCATCTTATTTAATCAAATTATGAATACCGCGATATGGTAATAGTTATTAACCGGTCTAAAATTAATATATTTGCCGGGGTCAATTGTCAAAGCCATCCTCTTTTGACCACCAAATTGTTATGGCGTAGAAGAAATATAACGATTTTATTATTCCTCTTTTATTATCTACTGAATAAAACTAATCAAAAGTAAATAATATAAATCAGAGAGAGAATTTTGATTAGAAGACATGTTGCTACATGTTCTTTTAAGAAAGAAATACGATGTTTAAAACCTTAATTATTTTTTTATTAAATCTTTTGATTTATGTGGTAAATAAAAAAAAGAAAAGCAATGGATATTTATACATACATATCAGTCACGTCTCCTTTCCATCGGGGTAGGCAAACCACCACCATCCCCATTTATAAATACATCTTTCTTTTCGTCCACATTCATCAGTCTCCTCATAGATACTTATGTGATATCAGATTAGTCTAGCTAATTAAACTTTAAAATGATTTTTTAAATCATAGAAAAGAAATCTATGATTGTAGTCTATTTATTGACAAAAAAATTCTTAAGCTTAAAGTACCAACAAAGTAAGTCTTATAGACTGTTAATACGTAATCAATTAATAATGCAGTAAATACATAATAAACTTGAAAATAATCGTTGAATGGAGTAGATTTACCAATGCGGCGGCGTGTTACGGCGAGTTACGATGAGATGTGTATGCAAATGTTGTCCATTGATGAGGCCCCATTGAGTCGTGTGCACCTATAACGGTTAGACTGGTCTTCTTGGCTGTGGTTCTCAAAGTGGTAGACGTCGGGTGATGATTTTTGGGGGGTTTGATGTAAATTGAACACCGGCATATGGCAGTAGTGAACAATATGGCAGTTGACTGGCGTGATCATTAGGTATATATTCTTTTAATGTATTTTTGGCGACAACGCTTACGGTAGACGTAAAATATGTAATGCTTGTATTTTTTATAACATTATGTCTGAATAATTCAGAAAGTATATCAGTTACAGCAAAGAATTCTAGATAACAACAACAATGTTACTGTTACTATTTTTTTTTCTTCAAAATCTAGTTCCAATTATTTTGTTAAAAAATCTGTAGCTATTTGCAATACAGACTAACTATACATCAACTAGTATGCGTAAAGAACCCATATGGAGCCACATTCAAGTGGGCATCAAGTTTGAGCACCTCTGCCCTAAACGCAATAAATGGCCAATGTTCTCCACAAGATGAAAGCATTTAATCAGTCCGCACTCGTAAAGTTGTGATACTAGAAACAAGTCCGCCATTATCGCGTCTCATTTTTTAAACACCAAACTGCCGTTTTGACTTTTATTCTATTTGGAACGCAGGTGTTTTTGAAAATCAAATTTTATAGTTTCTAGTGTTTAAAAGATGTTATGTCAACAGCATTTCACTACACACACTTGAATGTAAACTTGTTTGATTTTAACTTGATAAATTGAAGCAAGCTTGTCTGCGTATTTCCAACGGTCCTTAATTTCTGAGCTATAAGCTATTAGATTGTAATGTTTCATACAAATCTACTTGTTTAGTTTAGGCTTGAAATTCGAATAAAAATACTTTTTTAAACATCTGTATATTATCGCATTGATAAATACCTATATCGAAGTTTTACTTTGACTTTGACTCCTCACTTTAATTTTGACTCTAAAGGCTAATGATAACTCTGCGGAAGAAGCTAAATCATATAACCATGACATAAAAGTTATAAAACACAAACAACATTAAACAGACAGACACACACATATCCGTCACGACTCACTCCCATTGAGATAGGCAGAGACCACTTCTTTCCACTTGCTACGATACAAACATATTTCTAAGACACAACAATGTCTTAATATAAAGCTATCAAAAATCTCATTCCAAGACAGCATCTTGTTATACAAAATCACCGGTAGATACATGTCCACATTACCTTTATCGCACTACATGTATTTTGATGGTGAGTTGTTACTAAAATTGAGGCGGGCACCACGATTGTTAGATTACATCGCCGCGGTGTAAATTCTTTCAAATTGCTACCACGATGTTGCCCTACAATGAATGTGGACATGACCATGTTTCTTCAGTGATACGTGAACTTTAGAATATTTTCTAGGTATATGCGTATAATGGTTCAGAGTCTAGAGCTCTTTGTATTCTGTATCTTTTTTCTTTTCTGTTCTGTATCTTTCTAGTTCTGTATCTTTATGTTCAAAGTTTACCAATCTTAGTTGTTACTTTTACTTATTCTAAAAAAATCTTTTTACCATCTGGAAATTACATTGCCTGAGCTTTGCTCTTAGATAGAACAATGTTAAGACAAGATTCGAGTTCTTCATGATTGATCGTCTTTTGTCTTATATGATTCGACATACTTCAAATGACATTGTATTGCCTAGGAAATAAGAAATATAACTCTATCATTCTCATATACATAGAGATAGAAAATATAGAGTTGGAGATACCCAACCAATAACCCACAGAGACTACCCTACATGCATGAAAAGAGAAAATAAAGACGTTTACATTTTCGCACTAGTAACAAAGACATGAAATATGTATTTGTAGGCAGACCACTAAAAAAACATCAGAGAGTTTCCTACATTAACGAAAAGAGAGTCAAGAGTCAAAACCGGCGCGTTATCTTAAATTTCGCACGGCTTCGGCGGCGGCCGTTTACTACAGTTAACATCCGGTGATATCGTGTGATCTGTGCATCGGAAACACAAACTAGTTTCAGTAGAGTCGTGACCTCCTACTTTAATGCCGCTTCGTATACGAACAAGTAGCTTTGATTTCAAAGAGTTGGGAACTTGTAGATGCGTTAAGGATGGGAATGAGAAAAAAAAAAACATAAAATCTATTTTTTTTTACTGTCACCTAATGTGTATCTTTTGTTATCTACGAAAATAAATACTTTTGGGCTTAAAACTTTGGAAAGTATTTCTGCGTAAATAATGCACTTTTATATCCAACGAGGCAAAGAAAATAAGTTGGAGCACGCCTAGTATTATTCTCCTAATATTATATTAAAGATAAAGTCTGGACACATTTGATTATTAAACAAAGCAACACTTACCACCCAATTTTTTACACATGTGATTGAGACATTCTAACCCATCATCCTACTATCATCCAATTACATGACACCTCTACTATTGACAAACTCTGTGTTTCTCTGAGAACTCATAGTTTAACTTATAGACCAATAAACTTTCTTTGATTGGACGTCGCTAGATAAACGCTATCTAAATTGGGAATATCAAGAATCAATCTAAACAGAATCTCGTTATGCGCGTTAAAATATTGGCCGTTTTTCAATCGGCTCGATTCAAGCCATCTGCAACTTTAAATTGGAGATTTTATCTAAAATTACAGGAAATCGATGTCTATTGCACAGTTGGGTGATAAAATGTTCAAAATGCTGTTTTAAACTGATAGTATTAATATTGATATAAAACGTAGATATAATTAAGAAATAAATAAGTTAGGCTAATAAGTTTCTAAGTGCTAATAACCTAGATACTGAAACAAGCATCTTTTTGTAGGCAGCAATAACAAGGTTACCGAGATAAGGTACATTAGATAGATACATTTTACCTACAGAAGCGTAAAAACCAATTAAATTATGATAAGGAAAAAGCAATTTGGAAAGTACAAAACAGGCCAGCTAAGATTACCTCTTAACTCTAGTTGCAGAAAGTGATTTATCCATTAAACATACTTATTACCCTCTTGTTTTAATTTTCGACAGTGACAGCTATATGTTTACAGATCTACCAAATTATCTGTGAAATGAACCGTAGGCGCTAGTAGTAATACAAAATTGTATTTCTACCAATCGCAGTTCTGGAATTTGACATATCCGTATTAGTGCCCGTAGTTCCAATAACGGCCATTTCACAGATCACTTGTTAGATCTATAATAGAGCGTTGATTAAAGTATAACATTTTCAGCAACAAGCGGCCGTCATAGAAAATTCCAAACATCATAATAAAGAGAAGATGAAATAAAATAACATTCTTACAGCAATTGCATAACGATGTTACGTGATATTACAATAGCGAGACAAAACAGGCGGGACGAGTCAAAACACAGCCATTGCTATTGGCGAGAGCGTTCAGTATAGGAATGACTTCATAATTTCACCGCGCGCACGCGCGCATGCGCCACTTCCGGCTGCATCTGTGAATGACGTACGTACTATGGAGCTATAGTGATGGACGTCAATTTGTAGCCAAACATTAACAGCTAATGCAAAAAAGGAAGTTAAAATGAATCATTCGTTAAATATCGTTTTGTCTTCTTCTGATTTATGACAACGAAAGAGTCAGGTAGAGATTTAATTGAGCGTTTATTGCCAGTAGAGCTTTGTTAGGAAACAAATAGGTTACTTGTGTTGTTTATTACAAAGGTTCTTATTGCCATGCGTAACCACAGACCTCATTATAAGCCATATGTTTGTAAACTAGCTAGAAAAGCGTTGATTGAAATCCACATGTTACTTGTGCCATTCAACGGTCCAGTAGTTTTCCTTACAACATTATTTTGATGTGATGATAAGCTTGACATCTTTTTGACACCATATTTTTGTTCTCTATCACATCTGTATAATGAAATTTAATTCGTAAAAAATAAGATGTAACATAAGCAGTCTTACATTTAACGTCATAATATTTTGGAAATATTCGCAATATCTTTAAGTAATATAGCCTGGTATTCTGATGTGCAGATTACAATACCGCCAAGTTTGGTTGAAATATATTCAGTGGTTTTTGCGTAAAAGAGTCACAAAACTCCTTACAACCATCCATCATCGGCACAAACATTGACATTTATTATTAGGATTCATCAGTCTCAAAAACAAAACACTACATCCGAATAGGAAATCCTCAGCTGTGCTAACCCAATCCTTAGTACAGCACACGCGTGTACTACCATCAGAGCGGACTGTCGATAATTTCGGTCGTACTGACGTCATCGCACTCTGTAAGCCAATGACTTCCACGACCTTATGTTGATACTCCACTTGTTAAAATAGGTGTAGGTTTGTTTTAATCAATGAAGCTGGATAGCTCTCTATTTTGCGTGGTTTCTTTTGTTTTTGGTTGGGAGATTACTATGTACTTAGTTGATGAAAACGAGTATTCACACTGTGTCTCTGCTCGGCATAGGGTATAAGTAATATCCTGTATATTGAAAGATGGTTATTCAATATTGACTTCCTTCTAATCGCCGTACAGTCTTATCCATAAAGATCAAACCAGGCTTGCTCTTAGTTAAGCTAAATATACGTATAACTAAGACTCTAGGCTTAATCGTACCCTAAACCGACACGTGCACCTATAAAGCGACTGATGAATGAGAATAAATCGAAAAACGTGTGTTTGGATCGTAGCAAAAAGATCGAAAGCTTTTATTATTAAAAACAAGAAGAAAACGGCAAGATAAATAACTGCTCTTAAAAATTCACCACAATTCCCACACAACAATTTTAAAACTATAAAAACAAAAATATTCACAATTAAATAAACGTTTTGAACAAACCTAATTATGACCGTAGAATATATAAATAGGCAAATGTCTCCGGAACACCGTAAAAGGATAGTAATATGTAAATGGTGATGATTCACTGAACACTTGTCTGCTAAACTGGTCTTACAGGACCAGTCGGTGATTTGGTAAAAGACCGTCGTCCACAGCGTAGCGAATTGGCTATAAATTAACCTATTTATACGCGAGACTGTAAGCTTTTTACATATTTGCTGGATCTTAATATTTGATGACTCACTCTTGCATAATATAGAAACAGCATGTGATACGTTTTTTTGTATCTATTTAATATATTTTGCGAGCAATGTTAACTACTCCTAATGTATTCAAATTAGTATATATCATTAGTAAAAAAGTATCAAAATTGTATAGGTAGGTACCTATATCAATAGGTTTTCACGAAACCAGTTCTATGAAGATTACCAACTGCTTTAAAAATAAAACCATCTGTACATAATCAAATTAAAACTTTTATAATTTCTTAAAATAATGCGAAGAGTAAAATGAATTGAGTAAAAACATTAAATGTAATTACAGTTGGCCGTGACACTATTATGAAAATACTGTTGCTAAATATAAAATCACATTTATATAAACTTAATTTATAAAATCTCGTAATATTATTATTTAAACTGTTAGGTCTGCATTTATTATAGTACTATAAGCTAGAGTATGTATAAGAAATGAGGTGTACTTAATTTGGAATAAGACAACCTTCAGCCATCCACTATCTGCTTAATATCAAAAAACCTAAGTAAATAAAGTTGCAAAAGTTGTTGTTGTTTAAAGTTGGCCTAATCACTCTCTGTATGAGAGTAGGCTCGTGCCCCTCGGTGGGGACATATGAGCTGATAAAGAAGAAGAAATAAAGTTGAATCAAAAATACAAACACGACAAAATTCAAAAGGAAAATACAATAATCATAATCATCTATTAAAAGCAGACACAATTTAAAATCACCGGTAGCGGAAAGTTTTTCAAATCAATCTCTGCCGCAAATCTGCTTAAACCATCTGAGATGAATCAACATAAAATGATGCTAATAACTAGTATCAATTCGCGGCTTGAAACATTAGACTGCTGGGATTTCTGCTCTAATGCAACAATGTTGCAAACACGATGTCCATCGTGACATTGGTAAAGAGTGACGACATAGGACAGTAATATTCATGACTGACCATCAACTGTGAATGAAGTTGCAATGAACAGGTTGTTTGTAGTTAAAAGGGATTTTAACATCGCTTTTCTACGTAGGGAATTCATATAAATAAGACTTTAATACAATAATCCGGTACTGTAAGTCTACAGTCTGATAATATGCAATCGCAAGACGAAGAAGACATTTACGATTATGAGATGGATGCAAAAATTCAATAATTATGTTTAAAAACTTAAAAAAGTTACTTTACTTATACTTATATGTGATAAAACGACAAAAAATTCTAGCATTTGTATAAAATTGACATTAAGCACATTCCAGATAGGTTCAGCAATAAGTTTGTTATAATGGTGTGCAGATTTAGAACGTAATGTAGTCTGCAACACAGATGGTTTGTGCTACTTGTTTGATATCTCGTCCTACATCTCCGTGGTGCCAATTATCGCCGATTTCCGGCCTTCCTTGGCGGATGATGTCATCCCTTTCCATTTATAATTTACCATAATTAAGTACTTAACATCCATCGCTTGCTTGTTTACCTATATCATTTTGAGTGTAACTCTTAACCCAGCCATGTATATTAAAGTTCGTTCAGTTAGCTCAGTTGGGTAACAGAATTGATCATTTGGAATTAAATGTAATTTTCGAGCTGTCATCTTTTCGCTACGCCACGTCTGTCTAATCAACGTGACATTTGTCAACTGAAAGACATTTCCTGTCGATTTCAATCGTAATTTAATTAGTATTATGTTCCCACGGATTTTGAATCCTAGTTCTCAAACATGTCTTGTCTGTGTCGTTATTTCTTACATTTATCTGTCCGTTCATTAAAGTTGTTGCAATTCTAGCGTTTGATATTGAATTATCATTTCTTACCCGTTCGTGTATCGTATTAGTCTAATTGCTAGATAGGTTTCCTGTGCTGTAATGAGACGTATTACAGCTCACGAGACTGGAGCTGTTTTTATTTCTCGTTCGTAATCCGGCTTGGCATATCTTTCTTGGTTTACATTGATATAACTTATCAAGTTACATTCGATAAGTAACTGCGATAACAAGTGCGTTTACTTACAAACATTTAATATTAAGGTAAGTTTTTACTTTGACATTGCCTTAATTATTTTTAAGTCATTGTTGTATCCAATGTCGTCAATGAACCGACCTTAGCCAAAGTTTACATGGCACTAAACAAGAAATATCTCAAACGCCTTAAACCCCACAAATCATAACTCTATTTATATTATCATAGAGACGCCCTCATTCTCATTGGCACCGAACCCCGCGTGAGAGACATGCAGTCTCAATCTAATGCAGTAGAGATTAGATATGTCTAGTTGCTATAATCTGCAATCAGCTACTGATATAAATGGGGACATGTACTTATTGCTGCATAATGTTTGGAGGCGGCGGCCTTTGGGCTCGCTTGTAAGGTATGAGTATGATTAGTGGCTAAGTAAAGTTTTAATTGGTTGTTTTGTTTCAAAATGGTCAAAGAAACAAATCTCATAAATGTGTCTTGTAGGGGTTCGGCAGGAAACCTTTTACTCCATAACGAAGTCATCTTTGATAACTCTAGTTAGTTAGAAGCTTCTACTCTTTAGGCAGTCTTAAATATTTAGATAAGCGATGCACATTAGTTTAGTTCTTTCACGCAACAATTTCGACAACAATTTCGTTATTTTAACTTGCCGATGAAACACCTAATCGGGAATCATGCTGTGCTTTGAACATTCTTGACATAAGAAGTCATTAAATCATTCATATAATGACAATATTATTTAAAGTTCCGAAATGAATAAACCAGGTGTAGAATAACGAAATATGAAACATACTGTAGGTATAAAGTACGAGGTATGACGAGAGACGAGTCATGCGCTCTGTACGCGCACGGCGGCGGCGGCGGCGTGCGATGCCAAATGTCGCGTGTATTTTTGCGCGCGCCGGGCCGTCTGCGCGGCTCACGTATGCTCTCTTATACCTTGTAATTACAATGCTAGTTTCGTAATGCTGATTCGATTGTATTTAAAGATAAAGACATAACAAGACATTTTGTCCAAAGATATTTTTGATTGTTTATTTAAGTACATTAAGGAAACCTTAAAAATGCACCTGCCGCGGGGTCTCTTTGGGTACTCATGGCAATGAACCGGCCGCATTGGATTGGAGAGCTATTGGAGAGACCTATGCTCAACAGTGGGCAGCTATAGGCTGAGATGATAATGATGATGATGAAAACGTGGAATCTGCTGCATGCTGCTGTCTTGTCTGCTCTGCACACACAAATGCCCGTAACGAGAAGCAAGCGAAGAAGAAAAATATACTAGTTTTAAACATAGGAAAACAAGTCTATTAATACTTCAGAGACCGATAGAGTCAACATAGTTTTCTAAAGCTATAAAGAGAAATTCACGTAAGCGCCTATTAAAATGTAGTAAAACCTTTAGCTATCTCACTAGATGGCAATCTTATTTATACCATCGACATACTCCATAAAATAAGTTAAAAGGTCAGGGGTTTTTGAACCTAATCAATGTCTCGGTGAAAGCACACGTTAATTTATTTAGGGAAGGCAACTAACTAATTGGTATATGGCCTTTGGGTATGAAGCTGGTCAGGCGAACACGTTGACATGGTAACCTTTGGAAGATTTGAATAATATTCCGGTAGTGAGGAGACGTAGTGATGAATGTGTTAATGTTTTTGGCACCTTCATAGAGAGAAGTCTGCCTTAGTCAGTTTTTACTACTGATGAGTAAGGTAGTTCAAATTTAAACTAGCATACATTTAGATGGGTAAGTAAATAAAATACAATTTTATCTTCAACGTAAAATAGAGATGTGAAGCAATTTCACAAACTGTAAAGCCAAGGCAACAAATATCTTTATATTTGTAGCAGTCAAACATAAAAGTTTACAAAGATTGAGCACTAAAACCGAGAAAATCGTAAATTTCTATTAAAACTGAACAACGCAGCTTCCTGTCGCACTTAAACGGAAACATTTTAGTTTTAAAGGCTCTAACTTTCAATAAAACGAAACACATTAAATTCAAAGTACCACCAAAATTTTAGACGAACAAAACACTATTCTCGGACAGGTATAAAATCCCGGCTAATGTGCATCGAATTGTTATTTCCCCGAAATGGGTCGTTTCTCTCGAAACGGACTGTTTAACACAATACTGTCGCATCTGGCAGACATAGTGTCGTCAGCGGACAAAAGGCGGCCATTTTGTATTCAGGACTCTGGTATAATCTTTTGATTATAAAACTACCTGAGATGTACCTGCTATGAAAAGGATGAAAAGATCTTTTTAGGTGTAGTGATGCAAGGCAAATCTTTACATACAAATCGGGACTGGGAATCGATAAAATTTCAAACAAGCAACTTTAATGAAGCAGCTCACAATGACAAATCGAAAATTTTAGGCATTCAATACTCTGAAAGGTAATTCTAATATGAAGAATATCCAAGGCAAGACTTCGTAGCAATTGGAGGAAGTGATCTCTGCCTACCCCGATGGGAAAGAAACGTGACAGATATATATGTATGTATTCCAAGGCTAAAGATACAAAGTCCAAGAGCATCAGTGGCGTTGACCTGCCATTCTTCAACTGAGAATTGAAACCCGATGATGTAACAAGATGACACCGAGGTAACAATGCCCCATTGATGTGATAGAATAGTTCACGTGTACTCGAAGTTATGTTATAGGTTCTAGTACGAATCGGGGCATTGACTTTACAAGGTTAGTGTCGGTACGAAGAAATTATATCATTAAATTCGATCTTTTTCATGTGCAATACATATTTACATAGGTACATACATATCCGTCACGCTTCTCTCCCATCGGGGTAGACAGAGACGACTACTCTCCACTTGTTAAAATCCAAACGCACTTCTTTCGCTTCATCCACATTCATCGCCTCATACATGCACGTCGGTGAAGTGCTACAATAAAATTGCGTATTACCTTAGTATTAAATGAATCTAGTGAAACCTTATCACAAAATCGGGAAACTTCTAGTCCGTTAATTATTCTTAAAGTATATTATATAATAACGTAGTATTAAGTACATAATAACTCCTTCTTTCTCATTTATCGATCTATCTGACAACTCTACATATACTACAAAAATGAAACAAGAGTTTCTTCAACTGAAATAAATTACCTCGTGTCAGTTCACACCTTAGTTTCCAATGCAACCCATATTGGCGTGACTAGAGATAAAAACAAGACATTAAACTATCTAAACGATTAGAATCTGAGCAGGCATTTGCGCCTGCGCAAACTTATCACGTTATCGGACACTAAAATCCTGGTAATAAAGTCTCACTGAATATATGGACTAGGATCACATAACGCGTTAGATTAGGAGATAAGACAAACGAGTTTGGTGGTTAAGGGGTGTTTATAATTCACGAATTTTTTGGCTAACCGGATCCACAACATGCAGCTACTGTATGAACCTTGGTCTTTTGGAAGCATTAAACGATTTGATTTTATGTATGAGTACCCTAAACCGACGTGCATGTATGAGGACACTGATGAATGTGGATGAAGCGAATGAAGTGTATCTGGATCGTGGCAAGTGGATGGGATCGCTCTCTGCCTACTGCGATGGGAGAGAGGCGTGACAGATACGTATGGATTTAAGTACGATGAAAGTCTAAATACCTCTTTCAACATAAATGCGATTAATTTCGTTGCATATCGACGTCAGTCGTCAATGTCGTTAGCACATTAATAACAATAAATACGTAATTTTGTTAATATTGAGATTCTTAGATTTAATCTGTGCTCATTTTGTCCGATAACTCTTTAGTGAAAAAAAAGTTCACTAATTTAATATATCAGATTATTTCTGTACAAATATAAGAAACTCATATCATATCATGTCTCGTTTCCAACAAAATAAATCCAAAAGGTGAAGCAAAGTATGAACACGCCGTAAGACAAGGATGCAGAAATAGCCCGTTCAAGAAATATGAGTGTCGTCTCAGTCGTGACAGTCTGACAGATATAAGAGGCAAGGTGTGCCCGGTAATGATGTAGGGGTGGGTTTCAAGTTTGTCTATCACTTTTAATGGAGCTCGGATATTTGATTTAACAAGTTAATGTATTTGGTAGGTATTCTCTTTCTTGTATTTACCTATGCACTTGTCATTTGCTGATTTAGATCCTTTATGAAAACGTGCGAATTTAATTTCTACATGTTTTTATAGTACAAATCGCCAACGGCCATTCACAACTTATGTTTATTTTTGTTTTATTTACTAATTTAAATCTTTATATATCGTTCATAATAATAGTGGAATACTAAAATACTCTCAACCCCACATAATATTTAATTGTTTTAGTATTCGATGTCATCGATTGGTACACTGCGTAAGTATTCAAATTAAGTTTTAAAATTTAACAAAGTATCTGAAAATAATGCAGTAGCTCACTTTTTTTGTAAGTTTGATATTGACACATAGCCCGTAGATCAGGCATCGAACAACATCGATCTGCCTGTAATGGTGCTTCCATATAAAATGTTTACTAACGTTACTAGACATGCAGTGTGGGAGCACCATAATGATATCTTATCGTGTAAAAATCTAACAAAACCCCCAAGACCTGAAAACTGGTAAAAACCAGCTAAGATAAAAGCCGTGTTGAAATTAGCGACGTCATCCATACCAAAGATTTATCACAGCACTAATTAAATCCCAAATCGTTACCGCATCAAGATTGATGCGAGCGAAAATAATCTTTAGTTATGTGGTGCTCAAACTTTTTTACAAGGATCACGAATTCACAAAAGATATAATTAAATAAGTACCAACTTTTTTCTTGCCGGCCAGATACTCTTACCACCGGACGTGGAATACTTTAGGCAATTCAATATTTTAAGTCATCATCAGCTCTTTTAGCGTCCCCACTACAGAGAATAATTTCATACGAGAATGATCAGGCCTTAATCCAACGCGCATCACATACACCTTCGAATTTCTTCTCTAGTGTGTGCAGGTTTTCTCACTATGTTTTATGATGTTTGATGTCGTGATTTAAGTATTTTAGATCAATGGACTTTAATAATATGAAATTAAGTACAGAGTAGAGCTCTTAATCTCCGAGCTCTAAACTCAAGCATTGAATGTTTGAAATTCCGAAGGTTTGAGAACCACTGCCTCTGATTAATGAACTTATTAATTCGAGAGCACGTCGCAATGGATGAAGCGCTTTTTATGATTTACATTTTAGTAGTTTTAAGTCGCTACTGGCTTTTGTAGTCTTGGTAGAGTTGAGTTTTATAGTTGGACTTTGATGTAATGCTTAATTTAACTCTTTTATGGTATCACCAGATGTTTCTAGAACATCTTTTTAGGGTTCCGTACCCAAAGGGTGAAAACGGGACCCTATTACTGAGACTTGGCTGTCCGTCTGTCTGTCTGTTTTGCTCGATGTAAATAAAGGCTACTTTTAGACATTTATTATTAGGCTATTGTTAACCTAGTGAATGGTACGGAACCCTACGTGCACGAGTCCGACACGCACTTGGCCGGTTTTTTAAAATAGTGATAAAACCAGAATGTAAATCATATATTTAATTAATTTAACCCGCATAACTTGCAATAGCAACAAGCACGGTAAAGATTGCCACAGTAATTAACAAAAATACCAAAACCTTAAACGAACTGTAATTCAACAAATCGGGAGTGAACATGAGCTCATGCCCAAATCAGTGGCAGCTTGATACGCGGAGCCTTTGATAAACCATTTATTACATTCACACCTCGGGTGAAGCGAGTTTTTGCCTCTTTTTGCTCCCGCGACAGTTCTCAGAAAATGAACAAAGGGGCAAAAAAAGTGGTCGGGCACGAGTCCGTGGAGATTGGTCGTGACACGGAAAATAGAATAAGTAGACACGCCAATGTGACCTTTGGCGATGAGTTTAGAAATACCTGACAGAGGTTGTAAAGGCATGCATACGGGAAGGATATTTAATTCATATTCTGTGGAAAACTTCTGCAATAACTTGAACTTTACAAATAGATCCACTCCAAATATAAATGTAAAAAACTGTCCATTCTGTGAATATTACATACGTACGGAAACAATTTCAGAATCTCCTTCTTTTAAATCGGGAAAAATACAACAGTTATGCGTTGTTTAGTTTTGAAAGAATAAAAAATACTTATACCTATATGCGACATGCTGGTACTGCATGCTGTTATACAACAACACACTCTTTTAACTTTTAGAAATATACAAGTCTTGCTTTTTACGACAATATTGTACAATTAATTCCAAAGCAAAATTAATTTATTTATTTTTTTTATTTTATTATTTTATTAATTTTATTGTATATATCAAATTATCGATACTAGTTTCACAAAATGTAGCTTCGCCGTTAATCAGAACCTCTGAACACAAAAGATAAAAATGCCAAAAGGAGTAACAAACTAACAAATACAGGAATTCAAGTTTATTTTGGGAAAAATGTGGCACCTTTATAGGGTTCCTTGTAAATTCAGACTCCTGTCCACAACAAAGACTTGATTCTCTGAACACGTACCAAAGAGCTGTAAATTGTTTCTTCCTTTATTTATTTGAATGTTCTTTTGAGATTCTTTTATTTGGAAGATGTTTTTTCTTGTAAGTTTTTTATTTATTTAATTAATTTCATAGGTAGACCTCGAAAAAGATGGAGAGACGATCTGGATGCATTTTCATGGGAATGGCGGGTCGCTACCAGAGACCGTGTTAAATGGAAAGTCGCGGGGGAGGCCTTTGCCCAGCAGTGGGATCTTAATGGCTAACAAAAAAAAAATTTCATTGCTTGACTAAAGCTAGAAATAAGACTAATAACACGTATGCAATGTAGGCAATGCATTATGACATCTGCTAGCTTAGCATGGCACTCCGTGACAAGACGTTGTCATGCGTTTGACACGCTTACGTCTCTGCCTATTAATTTTAAATGTGATAAGGACAGCATGCGTAAGATAATTATCGCGGCACGCCATGCTAAGCCTGCTGCTCTATAGAATTAATATGATGCGTAGGATAGCGTTGCGTGTGACAAGTGTGTTCATAATCATAATATTACTATTTAATCATGTACTAATCATGGTTACATAATTCAAATCAGTTTCTAAGACGATTAGTCGAAATGAAGAAAAACAAGGTGATAAAATTACTTTATTGTTTTCTTTTTCAATAAAATCCGCGATTAACATCTTTGAGTACCTTTAATAACTTAACGAGCTTCTATATTTACGATAATTATAATTCATTTATCTTTATTATTGAGTACAAACGTAAAATGTACTCTAAAACCCATTATTTTACTTGATATTTGCATCCTGTTCGAAACAGCTCATTTGCGTTAAACTACCTACTTACGGTCCATTTGTGTGTGTCCAATATAAATACAAGACAGAGGCCTACCGTCGTAAATGACGGGAATCGTAGCGACAAATGACAATATAAACTGTGACAGTAAGTACAGTGTTAGCTTTCATTAGCTGTAATCATAGTAAACCTGACTCCAATACCTCAATAACAAAAGGGCGTAACCAACAATTTTCGAGAAAATGCTTTAAATATAGAACAATGCTTGCTTTTTATTCTAAATCTAATGGTTTATTTAGGGTCATACAGACGTAGAAAACAAAAAATGTCTCTTCTGTTTCCGAAAGTTAAGGACACTGGAAGCTAATTTCTGAACTTATCTGCACTCGTAACTAATGTAGGTATATCCGCATTGTCTGTGCCCGATGTAGTTTTGGCCTGTCTAAATTGTTTAAGGATTAGATGCTCCAGTATTCTATTAGGAACAGGAAAGACCATTTTGAATCTAAATCTGTGTATGACTAATTTTTCAAATTTCCCCATACGATGCAACTTAGGTCTTTAAGACTTTAAGTCGCTTAATGCCAAGAGGTAGTAGTCGATTCCGGCACGGCCATTGAAGTTAGGTTCAACGCACTAGAGTCTAGCCCAGACTGTGTTCTAGATCGACTCAACGGATCCATGACACGCTCTGGCGCGTCTGACCGCCACACCTGAGTAAGGGGGATCGTAGGCTGAATGGCGATGGCGATTTATTGAAACATTGCAATCTAGAAAGAAGTGTGTTTGGATTGAAGCAAGCGGAGGGAAGTAGTATCTATCTACCTTAATGGGAGAGACGTGACGCATATTTATGTATCTATTGCAGTTGTATTGAAGTGTCTGCCGAAGATTCTATTGGAAGGCTATATAAACGATTCTGTTAAGAGTTAAGATTTATCACACTGCCTTTTACAGAAGCATGTTCATATCCGTCATGCCTGTTTCCCATCAGGGTAGGCAGAAACCACTTCCCTCCACTTGCTACGATCAAAACATGCCTTCGCTTCATCAACATTCATCAAAACTCAAAGTTCTGATCATTCCTATTGTATATTTCACAAGTTTTATTGAACCCTGGAAACACTTAGAGAGCTTCAGAAATAGTAAATTCAAAGCTACCTTAACCTACAAGAACCAGCTAAGCAACTGCACCGTCACTCCATCATAAAATACGATAATCAATATGAAAATGCCAATAATCGCATATTCGGAATACTGTCGTGGGTACAGGACACGACTATGGCAAGAAGTGTTACTCAATGGACGTTTCTTGTCGTAGGTACAGTCCTAATTAAAAATCCTGCTCAAGTAAGATTGTTATCAGAATTTGAAACTTCTTACTTTTGGATGCTGAAATTGTAACCTAATCCTCTTCAGACCAAGATTCTCGTATTCAGATTATCCCTTTTAGGTAGAGCATTCTGATCCTAATAAAAGAAGGGCAAAGGAAAGCTCAGGTTAACATTCAAAATTGCACTTGAATCTGTCGAAAATGACGAAAAAAGATAAGGGAAGAAGCTACGCTGGATTTGGAAGGCAGATTCCTTAGAGAATGCAAAGTGTAGCCTTATCAAGACACGCATGTAGTAATTCCACAAATCACGTTATTGGAAATGCTGGGAGGGGAAGGCCAAGACGAACGTACCTCGATCAAATCGGGGACTTACTAAAGAAAGGCCAAATCAAGAGTACCCTAAACCGACGGGCATGTATGAGGCGACTGATGAGGGTGGATGAAGCGAAAGAGGTGTGTTTGGATCGAAGCAAGTGGAAAGAAGTGGTCTCTGCCTACCCCAATCGGAGAGAGGCGTGACGGATATGTATGTATGTATGTATATATGTATGTATGTACGTTATTTACTTATTATAAAACATAGATGTAACGTGGATGTAACACAACCTCCATCCAATCTCAAACACGCCTGTTCCAAGCGCTGCTCGCACAAATACCACCGCGTCCATTAGGCCACATTCACCCGCTATTTAGTACCTCGTTACGTGAGCTTTAAAAACCAAATTTGGTACATAATTGCAGCGAGTACCTACATTTTGTTGCAAAACGTTTCTTACTGTAAAACCTGAATATAAGGTGAATGAAGGTAAGCTGTGACATAAAAATATAAAACCAGTAATATTCATATAAAAATAGCTTTCTGAAAATATGTGCAAATAAGCCGTGCTTGCAGATGTCGAGAGGAGGACGATATTAAGGACGTTACGTTTAAATCCACTTTTTCCATTTCATTATCATGATGTGCTATCATACTCGTCCATCTACTCATATTTTTTGTTTATTGAATGAATTTTATTTGAATTAACGAATTGATAGACAATTTAAGAACGGAGTATGTGTGTTTATTTCAGCAAATTAGAGAACCAAAAAAGTGATGGAATTATCAAATAGGTACCTCATCCATCAGCTCATTTGCAAAATTTCTAGATCCAAAAATTTAAATCATCTTTACCATCACTAATAGACATTTGCAGCCAAATTTACTCATAGCTTTCATTGTCATTGTCAAAAAAGCTAGAATACGAAGAGGTTAAGAATGAATATGGATGAAGCGAAAGAAGTTTGTTTGAATCGTAACAAGTGGTAGGAAGTGGTCTCCGCCTACCCCAATGGAAGAGAGACGTGACGGATATGTATGTATGAAGAAAAAAATCTTAATATAATGGATAAACTCAAACGGCCTTTCATACAACTGGTGGTAAAATACCCTGACCCCAAAGTACATGTAATTTCAGTGTCATAGTGCGGTAGTCGCAGCAACGAGTGTTATTTGCGTTTAGCAACGGTATTACGGTACCGAGTACCGCCTGCATCGTCCGGTAGTAATTACCGCCACTGACGGCGGCGTAATCACGCGCTGACACTGCGAAAATGCAATTTGTATTGCTGTTTCTTTTGATTCAGGTGTGATAAATAGAGATGAAGAAAGAATATCCTTCTAACCCTATTAATATTTATGCCTTACCGATGATATTAATGTTAATGCCCGATGGATGATTGGATGGATGTTTGTTACTGTTTCACACAAAAACCACAGGACATATTTTAATGAAACTTGGCAATGTTGTTGCTTATTTATCGGAATAACACATAATAATAATAATAATAAGCCCGCAGGGCAGCTTTGTGGCGAAGCTGTTGGTGATTGGCGTCACCACGGACCCGAGTTCAGAGGGCACTTTACCATCTTAGCCCTCGCCTCTTGGCTTGCCTTCATTGGCCGGCCTCGAGTGAACAGCGCAAGAGCGGAACCTATGCTCCAGGGTGGAAGTGTAAAATGTCATAATGCCGGGGGTTCGACTAGGTGTACCACCGACGTCTAACGCCCCGCAGTCTCACCTCTCCGCACCCTTAGCCACTCTAGACAATGTTGCTGCTTGTCGCACCTTGCGTGCGGCCATTTGGGTGGCCCATTCAATAAGAGTGGCAAGTCACCGTCTGCTAGATTTAAAGTTGTGAGATATTTAACATGCAGACGTCCGTTATCTCACCCCAATAGCCCGGTTATCCAGTCCACCAAATCCCATCCCCATAGCCCAAACCAACGTTCACCCTTTTCCGGCAATAGTTCTGCAGCTACCGGGGACTGTCCTCCAATGCATTTACATAGTGTGTTGGGGGATAGACCCCGGTAGGTGCATGCCATCTCACATTTTAGAATAAACGGTACTTAAAAGGGCCTCTACATGTTGGCTTCGGCCCCATGCACGCCTCCCAAATGACCGGGTCCCTATGGACCCGAGATCTTTGAAGATGTACCGACATAATAATAATAATAATAAAAGAACTTTATTCATCAAAAAATGTACAGTGCAAATGAGACCAATGTACATAGGCTATTTTATTTTAAGATATCATGATTTTTTCCACTATATGACAATAAATGCGTACAAAGTCGCGGGCAACGTCTAGTTTTCATAATTCGTTCGAAAGGGATTCGTAATTTGAACTTAATTAAGACAGTCGAACTTACAAGAGAAACAAAGGAGTTCTTAAGTCGCGGGGAATTGAATGTAAGTAACAAATGAACACACAAAAAAAAAAACTGCTTCCAAATCCGTCCACGCGTTTAGGAGCTACAGTGCCACAGACAGACAGACACACCGACAGACATCGACGTCAAACTTATAACACCCCTCTTTTGGCGTCGGGGGTTAAAAAACATGCGAAAAATTAAAATTGTTACAAGCAAAACCAGAAGCCCCATAAAGCTTAAAGACATCCAAACTCCCTGACATGACAATCCCGTGAGGTGTCAATTATTAAGAAAATCGTTTTTAAAAAAAACGGAATTAATCTAAAAGACTTTAAGGTTTAATGCAGTGTCACAAAATCTAATTTCTCCCTCTCACGTCACTCCTTAGACGGCACCGATTTCGGTCACATTTAGCCCCATTCTTACGTCTTAGAGTATAATTAACAGTAATTGGCATCAAAGCAGCCGTTCTATCCTTAAACGTACACTTTACTATAATGGTGTCTAAATAGGGAACAGCTCGGTATTGATTGTGTAACGCATACTGCAAAAACATTCCTAGATCTTGTTAAAGGTTTACATCCATTGCAAGCTTAGCGAAGCTTTATCTTAGAATCAAACGTAGTAATGATATGAAATGAAGAAATGAAATGCTTATTTAATCTTGTAGGATGAGTTTGACATCACATAAGACGGGTCATTTTTTAAAGTTAATGCTAGATTCGCAAGAGTGCAGTTTTCCCCAGAGAAGAATCTAGCAAGAAACTCTGTTGGGTTGCTCTTTTTCAAATTTGGTATTACAAATTCTAAGATAAAAACACATAGTTATAGTAGTGTCAGCTTATGGACGTCCACTGCTGGACAAAAGTGTCACCCAAGGATCTCCACAACGACCGGTCAATCATTCATTCAATCAAAGAATCAAACGTGTCAAAAGTTAAAGAAATTCCAAAATGTTATTTTTAAGGAGAATCCTTTTAATATTATAAATGTCAATGTTTGTGCCGATGGATGGTCGTTTGTTAGTTCATCACGTAAAAACTACTGCACAGATTTTGATGAAACTTGGCAATATTGTAGCTTGCACATCAGAATAACACATAGGCTATATTATTTAACGATATCATGATTATTTTCCAAGTTATGACGATAAATGCGTACGAAGTCGCGGGCTGGTTTAGTATAAATGTAAAAGGGCAAGTCTATCGAATGTCCGAAGATCTAGAAGTGGAATTACTTCCCAAAAAGTATAAATGACGTCGCGCTTCACTTAAATGTAAATAATGAGATGAGCCTTTAGTTAGTATAGTTTAGTCTGCCTACCACGATGGAAGAGGGCGGGCGTGAGGGATATGCATGTAGTGTGTATAACTAGTTTTGGTTTTCGCAACAGGTGGTGTAAAAAACCTTAATTTTGTGTTTCGTGACGTCGACACTGCGCTTAATATCGCTTTTAAAGTGATTCGATCTCTACCGGAGCCCTGGCCCGACATAGCTGGCATACCGCGTGCCCAATTAGACCGATTAGCGCATGCGCCGCGATTAAACAATTCCTTCTTGTACTGCGGATTCCATTCAGTATAATGTGCACATTGTTGTGGTGCCGTTCGGTGCCTTTAGTGTGAGCTGACTAAACCGAAATTACGCAATTTTGTCTGTTCTTATAGTTACTTGTTGTGTTTCTGCACGTGGATTATTGCACTTCGTCATAAGAATGACACATGCAAAGTACCCACTATCTGGACAAAGGCCTTAGTAAAGTATACATAAAATGCCAAAATGGATAATCGGGTTAAAAGAATTAAAAAAAGAAAATAATCGACACATCCATCTTCACAAACTATTCCTAGACTAGACTAACTTTAAGAATCAGTTATTCTATAATAAGAACACAGAATTTATAGCATTCGAGTTTTAATCTTAGAATTACTAGCCGTAAAAGCACATACCTAAGTACATTTCCGTATAGCTTACCTATACGAGGAATCAGCGATGCGGAAAAGAATACAACCTACTACGAACACGGGCAATAAAAATTCAATGAAACCACATTTAATTACCTTGATTAGAGGTATTTTTGTAATATGTAATAATACATGGTATTTATACACAAGATCCAAATGTAGATATTGTGTAATTTAGGTAGCTGCGAGTTTCGAAGCGGTTAAATTATGGGGTTCAGAATAATTTCAAAATGCAAGTTGAACTTTCATATTAGTATCAACGTTTTATTATTTTACTGTTGGGATATCTTTCTAATTATTTCTCAAGTAATATCCATCCATGTGTTCAGAAGCATTGATAACGTTAATTATTAAGCAACATTCTGGACACAAATAGAGTGTTTTACATTTGCAGTGATCGATCTATATCTATCTATCTACAGACATAAGGGGAAAAGACATCTTGTAAAAACAGCATATAAATATTTTCGAGATCAATTTATCGACAGCTGGGTTATTTTTTTAATGTTATTTATGTAGGTATCAAGAAAAGAAATCAGCATAATCAACATAAAAAATCTGAAAACCCTTCGTGTAATAATTGAGCGGAACCACTGACCTCACGTCAGACAGCGTGTGAAATGATAACGCAAATCACTGTATCCTGTCACACAACTGACACAATCTGTTCCATAGATACACACACGTGGGGTAGCGTTGCGTGTGACAAGGTGTGTGTCTACATTGCTACAAGGATATTTTGATACGTGGCGAAAATTGGAACTAAAGATATCATCTTGTAAATTGCATCTAAATTGTCATTATTTATTCACCACTCACGCCCTCCTAACACTGTCACCCAAGTGCCAATAGATCCTTGTAGCACTATAGTCATATTATTTATATGGAGTAGATGTCATAATGCGTTGAGTACATTGTATACGTGGAATCGGTCTGTTTCTACCTTGATTGGCGTTCTAGCGTCACTATATCCTGTCACACAAGTGGCACCAAATCAGTCAAATAGATTCCTGAAAAATATGCGCGATTGCACCTAGACGAATATGAAAATTACGAGTTTTTGTCGAGCAAAGGCTTGACGCATTGAAAGACCCACGTTTGGATTAGGTAGCTAAAAACTCCAACTTTACCATATGACAAGAATGAAATGGACATTCAAACCCCTGACTTTAAATAGATATTGAAATTCGTCATTCAGACCTTCCCAGTTGGGATTCGAACACAGGACTCTCTGTCTGCCATGGTGACCATTACGCAAACTAGACAACAAGAACAAATCTACTAACCAAACCAACCTTACACTCTAAAGGGTAGAATATTCAGAAACCAAGCTGCATCTTGAATCCAAGATGGCCGATGATGACCATAATTACACGTCTGTGGTGTGGTAACTACCTCTCGTGTTGGTAGTTGAGCTGCTTTACGCCGAATCGTGGTTTCTGCCGCCATTTACTTACGTATAGTGTTAATTTTGATGGTAATACGTACCTGCAATCAAAGGAAAGATGTTATTAGTATAATCATAATTTCAGTCGAGTTATAATAATTCTATGAAAATAACATAAAGATTTTATTGCAATGCAATGACACCTGAGCTGAAATTGCGAATAGATTTTTAGGTGTCAATGATTATACACTATAAACGAATATTCCAATGGCAATATAAGCGCAAATCCTGAGATTCACTCAAGTTACGCATAACTGTAATAAAATAATTTTCTGGAAATAATTGAATTCATACTCGTACAGGAAGAGTGGGTGGATACCAATATCATTAGGTTATTATTTGAGTTATACACAGAATAAGGTTCAAAATTGTCTTTCCCGTTCCTGATGATTAAGTATATAGGTACATTTAATCCTCAAAATGTTTATACAGGCCAAAACTACATCGGGCACAGATTATGCGGATATGCATCAAGTTCAGAAATTAGCTTCCAGTGTCCTTAACTTTCGGGAACAGGAGAGACATTTTTTGTTTTTTATGTCTGTATGACCCATTTTAAACTATTGATTAAGGTACATTTTCATTACAAACAGTTAATGACTAAACAATGCCTATTATTTAGTTTTTAAGCCACGAATTTCCAACCTCACAAGAAAGTGGGTAATCCCATTAATCTCCTTGAAAGGATAGCAAACAACTAAGAGACCAAACTTCCTAAAAGCCAAAACCGTAATCTTAACAGAGGACATGTCACCACGATCTCACGTACAGATTAGTTTAGTACCAGACAGTTTTAAGGCCACACCACCAGCGGGCGAACGAGACTAGCACCTTACATACTTTTGTTCACATCGCGAACAAACTAAAAAACAACCAGAGGCCGCCCACGACTTCGTACGCACTTATAAGTAGTCATATCTTGAAAAATGTGTATGATACCTTAAAATAATATGGCGTATGTGTTGATCCGATATGCAAGCTACAAAATTGTAAAGTGTCATTAAAATCTGTTCAGTGGTTTTTGCGTGAAAGAGTAAGAAACTTCCTCAGATTGATCCAAAGGCAAAAACATTGACAAGTATAATATTATTAGGATGAGACGGGTTCTCGCCCGCTGAAAGTGGGAACTGACCATTATAGTCTTAGACGACAAACGACAAAGAAAAGAAACCAACTGGTTTAGAGATGAGAAGATAGCCGAGACAAACACCGGCCTCGTTGGACTCTGCAAACATTAGTGTTGAGGTGCTATCGATGTTTTCATAAGCTCGTATCGATAGACCAATTTCATAACAAACTTCATTAACAAAAAGATTTTAAAGGAAATAAACATATTTTTTGTTGAATGTGACGCAGATAAATAATTCATAAATTACTTGACAGATAAAAACGGCTTATTGGCTTGAGCAGTTAAAACGGAGACAATGCATAATAAAAAAAAATACGCACCCTGTAACCTAAAATAAGAGGATAGGTTAAAGATATCAATAAGGACATTTAAAAGTCTAAACAAAAAGCATAACGTTTTGATTTTTCTATCCCATCTTCACAAGCTATTGTCATTTAAGTAGGTACATTTATATGTTTTAGAATTCTATCGATACTGATAACCCCAACCCTACCCCAAGCCGGACTGTTTACCGCGTGCTCTACGCGACTGCGCTAATATTTGATCACAATTTGAAGGCACAACGCCATCGCCCGAGCCCGTCAATTAGCTGCCACAGGTAGATATACAGAGAGGTAATCCTGCTAAATACTACAGTATATAATGGGTTTGTGTTTTGATGGGAAAAATTGTTGGGTCATACAGACAAAGAAAACAAAAAATGTCTCTCCTGTTCCCGAAAGTTAAGGATACTGGGAGCTAATTTTTCAACTTAATGCATATCGGCATAATCTGTGCTAGATGTAGTTTTGGTCTGCATAAACATTTTGAGGTGTGGCAGCTCCAGTATCCTTAATCATCGGGAACAGGAAAGACAATTTTGAACCTAATTCTGTTTATGACTCTGTAATTTTGAAGAGATGGATTGTACGTAGTGTAAATCAGTTTTATTTCAAACTAGAAAAAAATATATCTTTAAAAATATTTTAACAGATGATTTGAATAAGACAGTTCTCATAATCATCAAACGCCATCTATCATTAAACGATAAAATGTCTTCTATAATAGATAAGTATATAAAAAGAACAGAAAAAACTAAGCTAAAACTTAGATCGAAAAATTAGAACCTATACAGACAGAAAGCATCCGTCAACTACCATCAATATTATGAAAAACAACTGACGATATGAGTACCTACATCTTCATACTAAATGCAAAGAATAGTGATAATATCGAAAAGCAATTCGATGGACAGTCCCACCAAATTCCCTCTAACCCTGGTCCAACCCAAAAGTTTTTGCCAAGTACAAACATCAATTCACCCAAGCAACAGAGGGCAAAAGGTACACGTGTTACATCAATCATATGAAACATTATCAGGTTAGCTTTGATAAGATAAATTAGTCAGATCAGTCTCAGAGGCTTGTCAGATGACGTCACGGTGAAGTAATAGATTGGGTGGTCCATTATTCATTTCATCGTTTGTCTAAATATATTCAGTTGCGATTGGTGTATCAAATATCTGATAAATGCCATGCGGGTTTAATAATGAAGGAAAAACAATTGTTAGACGTCTGGGAGTAAATGAATCAACTTATCCTCTACGGCAATAGTTACTATTATATTATACATACGTACATATGTATCACTCTTTTTTAATATCTTTCCATTTTATCAATTTTTTCTAGATTTTCAGTATTCTAACTTATTTGAGATGTTCATAGTTTCTGTGTTTATGCCAAGATTTGTAAAACTTAATTTGAAAAGAGCAACCCTACACAATTTCTTGCTTTGTTCTTCTCTAGGGAAAACTGCACTCTTGCGAATCTAGCATTAACTTTAAAAAATGACCAGTCCTAAGTGTTGTCAAAACCTACAGGATTAAATGATTTTTCATTTTCATTATATAATAAGCACTAAATCAAATCAAATTCCAAATCTTACATCAATACGTCCTTAGAGCTTATAGAACTGCATTGAAACATATTCCAATACTCAAATGAAGACATTACGATCATGCTTACAATATGTTCAGAATTTATGGTTTTATAGCATGATAAATTATCCTGGTAGTATTATCAAACGATTTAATACTAAAGTTTTCAGATTTTGCTATAAATATAACGAATTATGGTTATGGGCGTTTTATAGTCTAAAATCTGTAAGGTTCCAAGGTATAAAATCGTAATTGAGCAACAAACGTTGAATGCCACGATGTATTCTAATACTGCCATAACATATTCGTACACACGCTTTTATGTTACAGAGACAAAGACGATTCAATCTCTCATAGACGTTGCAGATTGTACAGCCATAGACTCCATAAAGCATAAATAATGAAAATATGAATTACAAAAGAGTCCGCGGGAGCACAATGCAACAAGAGGTTTATAAAAACACCGCGTTACTATGTTAATGCATCCAATCGCGCGCATCTCGGGAGCGGCGCACGCGCAGTCGCGCACAGCCATCTAGATACGTTTGCACCACACACGGAGGCGCATTTGCTATTCAGCCGCCGAGCGACCGCCGCCTGGCGCCGACGCCCTTGTTAATCCACTGTCCATCGCACAATGCTCAAACCAAACAAACCAAAACAAAACCAAATACATATTTCATTGGAGTCGATACAATGCCACGAAACCGTGTGTACTCTCTTGTATATAACTCTATATTTTTCCGTCTCTTTCTCTTGCTCTCAGTAAAGTTGTCGGAGGGTTTAGGCCATGATTAAGTTTATAATGAGCCTGAAAGCATATCTTCTACTTAAACAACTAAGTATTTACAAAAACTCCGTGAGCACACCAGAACGTTCCCAAAGCCCCTCGAAATTCTTGTTCGCATTATGTATTATCGCGTCGCGGTACAGGAATGTTTGTGCCCTAAAAACGGCGATGCGCTCGAGTATTTTTAAATTGTCCGGAGTCCTACAATTTTTCTCGCACGAAACACAAACAGAGTTAGCGAAGGGCGCGATCGAGATCTGTACCCTCGTTTAAATTCTCGTGTCGAGGTGGAAAATGGCGGGTGAAAAAACGAAACGAATGGAAGACAAAAATGTGAGGACAGAGAGTAAACCCGTGTTGGAATGTCTGACCACACCGGGAATTAAATGGACACGTTCTTATTAAGTGACCGCTTTTAGCCGATACCGCCGACCGCGTTGCACATAAACACACATAGTTGCTTTACCGCACTCCGTCTACTTTATTATCTTACACTAAAAGCTTGAGCAACGGAAATCTAAGACAGAAATCACGACAATGTTGAAGTTGCAAAAAGCCTACATGATATTTTCAACAAGTTTGGTTCGTCGAACGTAGGAGTAGACAACAAACAAACATGCAACACGAAAATGGTCAAGCGTTTCGAAATGCAAGTGCATTCAATCTACCCGCCGAATGTAAGGAGATACTAGTCCATTGTACACCAGAAATAGCCGCGTTACAAAATCCGTTGTTATCCGACCGCCATAAACGGTGCGCTTACAAGGAGTTGTCCAAAAACGGAATGAAAGTAAACAGCCTGTTTCCGTGCACATGGTCACAGCCATTCCTAGAAATCTATAATACAAATGAAGAAAATCAACTTGATAAAACGACTCTCCAATCGGAACGAGTATTGTACAAAAAACGGCGATGAATCTCGGAGCAGTAAATATTGTGATCAATACGAAAGGCACGTCGATTGTGGACGAGGCGGGTACTTTAATAAGCGACTATTCTCCTTTACATGATTTATCGTTTAAAAGAGCTTGCGAGTGTGATACGTAGCACCTTATAACTATACACCACGTTCGAGATTTATAGATGAGGGCCAATAAAAATATTGAGTAAGCCCATAATAAAACGCGTCCAACGTACCAACCATCTCAACCAACAATATCAGTAATTTACGATCAAAATTATATAAATCGGCTTACGAAACCTTTAAAAGTTTTAGTGTGGAGGCTTTAAGAGTCACCCTAAAAAATTTATGTCGTGGCATGTCGAGCTACACAATCGGATTAGGTTTTTTTGTAACAAGCGTTTCCATGTAAACTGCTATTTTATTTGATTGTTGCGGCGCGATATTCACACTTCCCGCGGCGTAAACGAGCAAAAAACTTCGCTTGGCTGGAATCGTACATTCGCATTTGACGTAGCTCCAGCGGCGCGGCGGCGACGGCGGCGGCAGAGAACGGACACGAAACCAGGGAGCTTTCAACAAGTAGAGTAGCGTGCCTACCACCCATTAACTAAAGGAAATGTTGCCACTAAAATAATTACTCGGGATGCAACGCAATCGTCACTAAGTGAAGGTAATTTTCGGTGTATCACTTGTCACTGGTAATGCTTCGCTTCTGCAAATTATGTCTTTAAAGATATCGCAATTAATGTCTGCCCAATTTAAGTAATGAACCTTGAAAAGTGTCGCAAACGACTCGATTTTTCGAAGATTATAGTTGTGCGTCGTCTCCACAGGAGCTTTGCGATCGTTTCGTCGAAAAGAGCATTTTTGTGGCGCGACAGGACAATGGGTGGATTGAATTTATTTCCTCCCCGCAGCGCCGCTACGCCTGTTCCTACTATATGCGGCTTGTTCCGCGGCATAACACGAGCAATTTTCTTTTTCTTCTGGCGCGGGAATGCTCAGACGTGTGAAGGCAACTTCCAATTATGTTCAACTTTAAGTACTTCTTTTTGGTTTAACACTGCTTCTATCTCATTTCTGTAACTAATTTAAGCCGTAAAGTCTGCACGCGAGGGGGATTCGATTGCATTATAAGAGGTTTTGTTTGGGTAAATTGGCTTTAATGCGGTGCGTTGGCGAGAATGGCGAGCTTTGCCTTGCGTTTAATGCTACGTTATGAGACAGTTTGAAAGGGTCTTGAGTTTAATCCTATTGGGTTTGGTTTTGATACGCAACGCGTTTCATTACAGGTGGACATACCGACGACAAACCCCTGCGGCTACCTCCGCGCCACAGATTTATGCGACTAAGGGCAGTAGGTACCAATTAATATTAATGTTTCCTTACTATACATTTGAAGCTGTTTAATTTGTGGGCCGCCAGCGGCTCATTTTGAATTTGGTACGGTCATTATTAATTCTTGATTGATGGTGTAACCTCGGGTGAGTTCAAACTTCTGTATTCTTGCTTTGCGTACAGATAATTGGCTTATCACATGATGCCGATGTATCATTAGGCATTTAGATTTCTGCAGGAAATACTAGATCTAAGTAATGTAAAACGTATTCTCCCTTAAAGGCAAACACCCGAAGCTATCTAAAAGAAGTTTAATGTGCAATCTCAAACAACTTTAACTGAACATTTCCTTTAACAAATCGTCGAGGGACATGAATCCGAATCAAATGAGTAGTAATCTAGTAGCAGGCGAGCAGTAAGTAGTTGTAGAGCAATTGAAGTTGTCTCTTAGACGGACGCACCCCGGAGCGATCACTTCCGCCCATCATTGCATTACAGCTGTAAATGTATCGTTGGCATTGCTGCAGGGTTACTACCTACCTACTTCTACAAATTTATGTTACATTTCCTTATCAACCCTTTTTAACGTTCCCACTACAGGGGCACGAGTCTATTTTCATACGAGAGTGATTGGGCTGTAATCCACAACGCTGGAAAGATATTATGTTATATTTGGTTTGAAGATAGTTGCACATAGCAAATAGTACCTAGTTCAGGAATTAAAGTAGAATGACCTTGGAAAAGTGACAGATATTTAAACTGTTCTACGATTAACATTTAACAAAGTACTGGAGACCCTTGTGAATGGAAAATCGCGAGGCAAAGGCCTCCTGCCTTAGCCCAGCAGTAGGATCTTAATGTTTAACAAAAAAAGTTAGATTTTTTGATCTTTGCTACACACTCCCTGGCAACCCTATAACCAATAAATCTAGTTCCCTCCTGTACGGACCCCTTTTCTACTAAATTAGTATTCATTACAGCGAAATTGGAAATAAACTGAATGTACTTGTCGTACATCATTTCTTGTTACTAACAATAACAACTTAAAAATGCTGTATATATTTACAAATAAGTATATTTTAAATCATTCAGTGTCAAACGATACTCTCCCTCTTAAGATTTATTCTTCAGACTGTGTACACCATTTGTTTTTATGGCTAATGTTTATTGCCATACTTAATGCGAGGACATGATTTCCGAGCAGTCGTTAAGGGAAATATTCGCCGAAAATACTGCGTTAATGGCTTTTCTTAGCTTGGTAGGTAAGTACATGATTACGTAGGAGTGAGATATGTCTTGTTAACTTGTTTGGGCTGTTCTATGCCTTCGTCTTGTGGATTCCTTGCTAAGCTCGTTTTGCACTATGCAATTCGCAGACTCTTGAGTTACTTACAGCTTGTTGCTGAAGTGGTCGATTCAGATAAATCTCCCATTACGTAGTTTAAACTGTTGTTGTTAGCCCATATATGTCCCCACCGAGGGGCACGAGCCTACTCTCATACAGAGAGTGATTAGGCCGTAATCCACCACGCTGGCCAAGTGCGGGTTAAACTGACATTGTCAAAAATCTAAATAAGATGGCATCGTGATTTTTGCATCACAACACCGTGTAACTGATGAAAGTGGATGAAGCGAAGGAACTGTGTTTGGATTGTAGCAAGAGGAGCGCAGTGGTCTCCAACAACCTCGATAAAAAAGAGGCGTAACAGATATGTAGCTTATTTATGTATTTAAAACTTCCTTTATATTAAGATTACCTTTATATTAATAACTTAACAAAAACATTTAGTAAATAAAGCTCAGTCAATCCCACATTACCACGGATATCGTGTAACTAGAAGACTGACCACAAATGAGCCATCACGCGTCTGTCAATGTCTGGAAGACAGCTCGTATGATATTTATGTGCACACGCATCGATTGTCTCGATATAATCGATACGGCTGTCTAGTGTCTATGTCTTTTTGGGATCGATTAATCGAATAATCTACTAAACGAGAAATTAGTTACTTACTCGAGAAATTCAAAGTTAAAGTACTTAAATAATCATATATTGAAAAAGGTAATTAATTTGTTAATTGGTCCGAATCTCGGAATATGATCTTAATGAACATAAAAAGATGTTTATCCATCAAATATATTTTTATTAATTAATAGATTATAACTGATTTTGGCGTTTAACAGATTCAATCAAAGATTTTTTAAATACGATGGCCTATAATGTCCACAACCAGGCACAAATCTTGGTACACCGAAAACAACATAAACCGTAAAATCTAAACAAACATTGTAAAAGCGACATCGCCAGTAAGAACCGATGACAATTTTATTGTTCTTGTAAAAGGCCTAGCGCCGATATAAACAAATAAATTTAACTTTTATACGACGCTTACTAATGTATAAACTAAACATATTTACAACCATAGAATGTCAATAGTATAGTGTGCGTATTTATTGTCTAAACTGCAAGTTGCGAAGCGTTAGCAGATAAGTGTTTGTAATGTACCGGTCGAATTGGTTAAAAGCTATTTTTTTTTTTTTTGCTAGCCATTAAGATCCCACTGCTGGGCAAAGGCCTCCCCCGCGACTTTCCACTTAACACGGTCCCCGGTGGCGTCCCTCCATTTCCATGAAAAAGCTATTGGTAAATATTTGGCTATTGGTGGCTATTTGGCTATTGGTAAAAAAAAATTGAGTGTTTGAAAATTAGTAGCGATATCCCACGGTCTTTGCCTACTTCGATAAGAAAGAGGTGTGACAGATGTGTGCCTGTATGTATAAAACGATTATAACATTTAATTAGTTCTGTATTTTATACTCAATTCCACACTTTGTAAATGACTGGCGGATAAGGAGAGAGGCCTTTGCCCAGCAGTGGGACACAAGTGGCTAGATTAAATTGTAAATGTCTGCTTTATAATAATAAAAATCTATTTCAAATGACAAACACGACAACAATCACTACAAGCGTTGCTCTGACTCTTATTTACAGTTCTCAATTCTTTATCCGCTCTCGTCTACATCGATACTCTATGTTAACAACACCCAAGTAGATACCTACGTTATCTAGTTCGACACAGAACCTAACTGTCCGAACAGACATCGGATGGACCACACACGAACTATACAAACCGAATAAACATCTAATTTACTGCTCATTTCTTAACACATCATAAAACGTTCGAGAACATTTACTTGACAAAGACTTTTAGACGTGACCAGAGAATTTTAACGTCTATTTGAGGGTATTGATTTCTATGGAATAATGGTTTGATTAGCTAATTGTATGCGAGGGTTTGTGTCTTGATAATTGTCAAAGGAAAAAGCAAATACTCATATATAAATATCTAATTGTAATGTTAAGGCGATTTTAAAACCCTACTTAAGTTGTTTTTGTGTCCCCGGTACCGTAGGTACCCCCCCCCCCATAATAGAATAAAAAGAAGTTCAACGAAAATTACTTGGTGGTTATTCGAAAACAATTGAATAATGGGCACTAACCGGAAAAACCATCATAAATCAAAGTATATTTATTTCATAGGCAAATACATGTACTTGAAAACGTTGACAATATTTTCAAAGCTAATGCTGGATTCGCAGGATACCAGTTTTCCCCAGAGAGGAATCTAGCAAGAAACTCTGTTGGGTTGCTATCTGTCACGCCTCTCTGTCAACGGGGTAGGCAGAGACCACTTCCCACCGCTTGCTCCGATCCAAACTATTGACTTTTACATTGTAAACGTTACAATACTAACAGTTTAACTACATTCGGCGGAACCCACTCGAATTAAATAATCGATTCGAAACCGCTCCAAGCGTCTGTCTAGCGAAGTGTTACTCGATTCGACATGTCATTCATCGAGAGTATCGATTTTATCTCGCATTGCGTTGATCTAGTTACGATGACTCACTACTCGCGGGGTTATTACAGGTTACTTTATTCAATTACGTATTGTTTTTGTTACTGTTTAATGAGATTATGATGTTGGTGACGAATTTAAAGTTTTAATTGCTTATAATATATTATTGATTTATTTGTGGCAAATATCGGTGTGTAATACCGTCGGTGAGATAAGAGTTAATGAGCATTCCTCTTCCGATTCCACAAACTTCCTGCTAGAAACTTCTAGAAACTCTTACTTATAAGTACTTTCTAATCAGCCCTAGTTGATGTCTTAGGAAAATGATTTTTCAGTAGACTTTTGTATCGTACTTCAATACTTATATGGTTACACTACTGTAAGGAGGCTTTGGTAACGATGAATAAAAAATTTTTGCCAAAAAAGAAACAACTTCAAAACGGAAACTAAAAAGTATGAAATAAATTAACTTGTACAGAAATTTCGAGTTTATAAGTGATTAAAAGAAACATAAACAATTAAATAATTTTATTATGTCTTTAAAATTTTTGAAGACGGTGCCAAGTAAAACAATAACTAGATATAGGTAATATACAGGGTCTTTTTTTCAATCTTTTTCACATCTCAAGGAAACAGGTGGCACCGTCTTCAAAAATTTTAAAGACATAATAAAATTATCTAATTGTTTATGTTTCTTTTAATCACTTATAAACTCGAAATTTCTGTACAAGTTAATTTATTTCATACTTTTTAGTTTCCGTTTTGAAGTTGTTTCTTTTTTGGCAAAAATTTTTTATTTCAAATTTTTTAGTTTCCATTGACTGTCTTTCATTTTCATTATCAGACCCCTAATAACAGTCACTTAGATTCACTTAGACACCCATTTAGATGAAAGGTCTCAATAATAGAAGTTAATCAAGCCCAAACACAAAGTACTTGCTGTAAGCCGTTGTCGAGTTCCCTCGACTGCCTTTCCGCTCCATCATCAGGTCAACGTCAGGCCCTCATTAAATATTAGGGCTTTAAAATTCTTATTATTGCATAATATTAAGAAACGCACTAGTCGCGATGCAATTTTTTCGAGTGTTTCCCTCGATATCTCCAGGTTTCCACCATCAGGTCCTGGTTTCCTTACCAAGGGACCACCCTTGGGATACTCCCTTTCTAACAAAAAAATAATCATCAAAATCGGTTGATGGACGACGAAGTTGTGTGAAGAAACATAAGAAACAGACTAGTCGAAAATACAGTTTTTTCGAGAGTTTCCCTCGATTTCTCCAGGATTCCATCATCAGATCCTGGTTTCCTTACCATGGGACCACCCTCGGGATACCCCCTTTCCAACAAAAAAAGAATCATCAAAATCGGTTTATAAACGACGAAGTTTTGCGTGGACACACATAAAACAAAAAAAAAAAAATATACGGTCGAATTGAGAAACTCCTCCTTTTTTGAAGTCGTTTAAAAAACAACCAAAATAAATTACCTACCTAGCTTGTCATGATATAGGTACCTACTACTAAGTATACATAGTAGAGTGACATCTAGACATTAAAAACTTTGTATAATACGAATACTACTGGCAACATTGCAAAATCCCTAACCCAGGTTAACACATTTCGTACGAACTAACAAAAGCAAAGGAAGTTAATATTAGTAAACACGAGCTGATAAACTAACAAGCGGGAGGAAATCTGGTGCAATGACGCTCACGCCGTATCTGCCGAACAGGACGTATCAAAATATCAATACTGACGTGGCATAGATCGCCATGGATTACAAGCAGATGGTTTTATAGTTTGCCAACGAACTGTCACTTGTTTTACGAATCTGCTGTATTAGTAAACAACATAAATAATCATGTAGGTATACATATTTTCTTATCTGGTCGAACAGAATCTCAGAATTGAATCACATTTATCTACAGTCTACAGCATCTTTGAGATGACTAAAATTTTTATAAACGATGAAAGTAAAATAAAAAGATCCAAAAATCATGATCTAATGAAAAAGAAAGAACTGTCATTTAATGCGTAAGTCACCAACTATTAACAAATGAGTAGAATCAATTTAAAAAGCAAAAATTCATATTCAGAAAGCTACGCGCACTCAAAAACTAATCAATGTATTTAATCGATTGTGTATCTGGCATCGACATCAGCTGTCCTTACAAGTATAATTTTTACCAATCACGAGATACCAATCGACAAGCTATCACGTTACAAATCTGAGTTTTATCGCAAAAACTCCGACAAATCAAATGGCCGAGTGTTGGACCGAATGGCCATTTATTATCGGCCAATGACTGCTTGTCGAGATGGTCATCTATCATAATCAGATAATACGATAATTTTAAAATACTTGCTGATCACGTAGCCAAAATACTGCTGAGACATGACCAATCAGTGGACTTTTGGTTATTAATCACGTGAGATCTAGTTTCTTGTAACTCCAAGATGGATGATTATGACAGTTGTTAAAGCTAGTCCTATTTTTGAGCAATTCCAAACTCTTGACAAAAAGTTTTAACTCTTACCGTTAAAATTTATAACAGAAGTGACAAAAAGAAGAACTTATGCATTTCAGGTTATCTGTTACATCTAAGCCAATTCGAGCCGAATGTAGCTTCTATGAAACGTAACATTAGACAACGCACTCAAACCGGAAAGAGAAAAGCTTGGGAGAAACATAAAGGCATAATAACTCTACCAACTACGGCGCAATCACACACATTTTCAAAACAATGTTCTCAAATTCATCCAACTCAAGCCAAAATTCCTAGATATCGACTTCAACCGCCGTCAAACCTTTGATCTCTGGATATTTTTTCTGGAACAGATCCAAGAGTAGATGTCTCAAACGGCACGTGTCCTTGAAACCCATCAATGATTTGCTGTTATGTTTTGTCGCATCGTTTACCTATATTTACGTTTGCGTATCGCTATTTATAATTCTAAACTGTCTATATCATTGAAAGAAATAGAACAGGAGACATTTATTTTTGTGCAAACATTCGTCGGAATATTATTTCGTCACACGTTGCATGAAATTCTTTGAGCAGTGATTTTGTCAATAAAGCCTCTACGTCTGTATTAATTTGAATGACGTTACGTAACATAATAAATGTGTGAACGGAAAATACCGTTTGCATTTAAAAATAAATAAAATTCACGCAATAAAGGTACTCAATAACCACAAACTCAACTTTACTGCAAAATAATATGTAAATATTTTAGCGCGGCAGACACGGGCCCGGTGCAAATTACAGCTCGATCGCATTCATTAATAATCAACTGCGTATCACCTTATCTTTGATTTTAATTCAGAATTAATACCAAGCGCTATTAGTTTAGTATCCTGTTCGCTTTACACGCTGGAGGTCATAAGGTTCTATACATACATATTTATGAATTAATACGATGTGTGTGGGTTTACCAAATTACAGGATTTAAATGTACTGCGGATTCTTGGATGACTATTATTCTATATTATCTTGACCTTGTTATTGTTATTTCTTGTTTGTGCTATTTCTATTAATGCCGAACGTTTTCTCTAATTCTATCATTTCAAAAGTTATTACTACCTACATGTAACAACTTTTGATTGAATATTGTCTCTCAGGAACCCAATCAAATCTTTGTCCATCAGCTCCTTATTTTATTGTACATAATTTCAATTCTCATACATATTTTCCCTTCTCAATTCAAAGCTAATCTCAAAACACTTTCAGAAAATATACGAATTTCAAAATAGTTATAAAAAAGGTAATATTATTCAAGGGCCGTGTACCCCGTGGCTGCATTCCACGGCGATTCCACGCCCTGCCCTGTTACATTTAGTCCCGTGGCCAATCACTAATCGCAGAGCGCGTGCGCAGGCACGAACCGTCCACGGTCACAATCGCCTAATCTATAATGAGCCCCGACAATTGTCAACTGATAAACAATATGTACGAAGATACCTGAAAAGTCTTGGATTCAATATGTGCTATTGAAGATTTTAATGGCTCATTACCATTATTAAGAACGTTTTGTTAGTATGATTACATAAAAGATGACAGATGTACAGGACTCAATAACACCAGAATATTCATAAGTATGCATTAAACCAAAGAAACTCAACATAATATATAAACAGACTTTTTTGACAATAATGACAACACCACAATAAAATCTGATATCGTATGTATTGCCTAAAATAATGAAAATTCTAACGGTAACACAAAGCCTAACAGCTCAGTTGAAAGTTGTCAAGTAAGTGCAGGTACCGCGAACGGAGCAATTTGCAAACTTCGACAACTTTATTGCCATGAAACGCTGGGCAGACATAATGGATAGATAAGAGGCATTTAAATTTACATCTGCTGTTACACACATAAATATGAAAGACCTTGCTGAATTGTTTGCTCAATCAAATCGCGTACTGCATGAATTTTAATAAATAAGTACTTTCAAAACTACTACCACATTTTGATCAGCTCTATTCAGAATTCTGCTCTATTTTTCTAATCTAAACCTTGAGAACTTTCATTCAAGTTGCAGAATTCATTAAAACAAAACGTTACAACTACATACAGAAGCAAATTGCCATCGCATCTTTATAAATATGCACCGAGAAATGAATAATCATCGAAATCGTAAAGAGATCGTAAAAGCCACGGGAGTCGCACGTTCTCAAATAAATACATTATCAATTTTATGACGCTACGATATTCAAATCATATTGTCGAATATTATCGTACATGTTGCAGGGACATTGGCACTTGGACAAATCGATGCTACTCTAAGATATTTGCTTATCGGTGATGTGTAATCGTAATCAAATACATGATCTCAGGAATGAAAGTTAAGATTGATATATATGATGATCATGAATAAGATGTTTTGCAATTACAACCTGTCTTAATAAAGATTTGCAATAAGCAATACGAATTTATGATATATCTAATAAAAGTAAATCTTATACCTTACCAACTGCAAATTCTATGGATAAAATATTTACAATAACCCATCATACCCTCAAGTTAAACCTACATAACAGGCGTATGTAGCACAACGCACAGACATTCCACTAGTAATCAAATTAACATCTAATCATCAACGCTATCGAGCCGGCGCATAAATCACCAATCTTTGTGGCCCGGAGCGCCCTGGCCCATCAGGTATGCGAGTCAGGCCCACGTAGCGGGCCATTCATGAGCCACCACACCCAATTACAATGACTACGCGTCCTGGTTCCCTCTCTAATTGTTGTACGTCCAATTCGCTAATCATCGTCTCGATTGTTGACAACTGCGACACCGTCTAGACTAGTTTTGACACTTCCCACAACAACGTCGCTAGCTTTTAATTATAGATTTGGACGTTTCGTCTGACATAGATTGCGAGACGTTTTCCTGCAATTCTTCATATGCAGTCATTAAAGAAGCTACTTATTTTGAAGTGAAATGAAATTTCGAACAAATTTGTCCACGATATTTTATCCAATCAAAAATACGAATTAAAACATCATCTACAAATTCATTGGTATCACCCCGAGGCTACAACTGTATATCATTTGTCTAGTTTCTATATCAACGGTAAAAGTTTACAATTTCATTTTAAGAATCCTCGTAAATCACAACTTCAATAAAGATATAAGGTTTCTCTATTCGAAATAAATGATTTGCCCCAATAATGATAAGTTCAATTTCGACTAGTTTACCAAACACATCGCTCAGAGTCAGCAGTAGTGGAACTATTAAATAATTTAAACATCAGCTAGCTATCAATAAAAATTAATTAATTTCTCATGCAAATGATATAGTCTTCCGCCAATTAAATAGTCTCTTGCAGTATCGTGTGCCGTCCAAGTCGTAAGTCAAAACTTGTAATTTGGACGTGGGTGAATACTTGTATAAACGCCGGTTACATAAATTATAAATTGATGATATACTTCCTTTGGATTATGTAGAAGCTGCCGCTGCTAATATTACAACTGTTAAAAATATAGCAAATGGTATAGATGATACATTTAAAGTTTTAGGTCAAAAAGCAAAATACAGTAACGAGACCGAAGATATAAGATGAAATAATGTCAGCTATCAGAAAAATATTTTAAATAATGAGGTGTCTTTGAATCCCAATAAAATTTGAGTTCCATAGCGCTTAGTTGTGAAAACGCAACTTAGTATCTATCCGCGACACGTTTATTATTTTAATGATCAAGTTGCCAGTCGTAAAAATAGTTTTATTATGGATACAGACAATAAATCTCCCTTTCCGGCTAATAAATTGTCAGAAGCTCACCAAGCATCCGGAATGAGCGAATTAGCTTTAATAAATCGACAGAAATGCATATCGTTTTCATCATTCTCATTAATACCAATGGTGTTAACGGTCACATTTAATGTAAAGTACACACGGTAATTTATTGATCGTTAATTTTAAGGAGACATTTGGATCTGACGACAGATATTTGAATTAATTAGGACCTAACGTTCGGTACTGGTGTCGAATATTTTTGAATAGTTTATTGGGTCGCAGTTTTACCTGCATGAGATTGAAATCGTTTAAAGATTCTTTTTTACATTTGAGTAGGTACAGATGACATTCTGATAATTGAAACTAAGCTATTAATGAAAGACTTGTCCTGGCTGAGACAGTCAAAGACAAACAAGCCAAGATAAATCTCAATACTTGAAAATCAACAACGTGGGTTTGGCATCCCTGAAGGCAATACTTATTAATTTTCCTCTTTGAATACCACAGGAACATTGCTCATGGTGCCCCAAATAACAAAGCAAAATTTAAGCCAACATAATCTAGAACATTTGAATTGATTAACCTCAGAAAGCTCACGACTACAAAACAAGCGGCTACATCAAAACAGTATATCATTCAAGAGTTTATAAGCGCTATTACGTAGCAGCGTTGAATCAGAGCGTCGCGTGCGCGGCTCCCATCTGTTACTTCAAGATAAACTATTTGAGCTGTGGGGCTTGGTCTGTGGTGCTATTCTGTGCAAGGAAATATTGGAGCAAAGGTTGATGAAACTGTGAAAAGTTGTATGAGTCAATGGTGTCCCGTCTGCAGAGCAAGGATTGTGACAAAGGTTTGATGATTTCTGTCTTAAAACGCGCTACGAAACACTTATTGCAGGAACGGTGTTAAGCATAAAACGATGTGCATGTATGTGGCGACAGATGAGTGTGGATGCAGCGAAGGAAGTGTATTTGGATTGTAGCAAGTAGAGCGAAGTGGTCTTTGCCTACCCGGTAGGAAAGAGGCGTGACAGATATGTATTTAAAACGTATTTATTAAGCATGCAAATGAAATCATTTTGCTCAACACTACTAAAAATCGGAATCTCGAAGTTTCGAACGCAAGTACATCTTTATGTACCTTAATAAATACAATTGCTATTACATGTATGGCTCATTTCATCTTTTAAAATAAAACCTTTTGATCCTAATACCAACCTACATTTATACATTCCCACTGACATTCAGCTGTGAATTACAACACCAACTGCGAAGTAATTACTCTATCAAATGTTGAATACCAAATGCAATTACATTAGAAAACGTTTAAATTTAAATGCAAATGGTATATAAACTAAGGAAATGAGGCTGGCTATTTATTAAGCGGATAGGAAGCCTATTGGATTAAAATATGATAGTTAAGCACGAAGATAATGGAGATTGTTAGCTAATTAATAACTTAACTGCGGCGAATTTTGCACAACACGGGAGGTTAGGATTTTATTAACATTTCTTGAGATGAAAAAATTACAAAATCTACAGCATATTATAATATTAGAAAAATATAACGGTTATATTTTTCGAGAGTATGTTTGAATGTATTCTTTGGCACGTCCTACAGCCTAAACGGCGTGATGGATTTTAGCTTGAAAGGTGTCGTTAGATTCGTATTTACAGTGAGAGTGACACTGGGTACATCGTTTTTTTTACACAGTTAGGTTATTCCCAATAACAATAAACCATCGACAATACTCCATTACGCAGACAAAACAAAGTTGTTCAGTGACCATCAATTACAGTGCAATAACAATCAATGTTTATGTGTTTACAAATACAGAAGCACTGCACATCCATAGTAGTGCCATTTAGGGAAACCCGATCGTTTATCTGTCGTTATGAAATAAAAACTTGCTGACGTTGATGCAAGGGTAAGTACTAGGAAACTCAAGAGTCGACTAAGTAATAATGACTTTAAAGTTGTGTTTTTATTCTTTTCACTATAGGCAAAGGCCTCTCCCATGACTTTTTAATATCAAAAATATTATCTACATTTATTTATAAAAAAAATACATACATACATATCTGTCAGGCTTTTCACTTGCTACGTGCATGTATAAGACGTTCAATGAATGTGGATGAAGCGAAAGACGTGTGTTTGGATCGTAGCAAATGGAAGGAGGAGGTCTCTGCCGATGGAAGAGAGGCGGTAACAGATATGTATGTGTATTTCGAGAGATACCTTAACTAGGCCTTCAAAAGCACTTCGAATATTTTAGTTGAGTTTTTTAAATATACATTGACAAAAAAAAATTCATTTTCAAGGGAATGGCGGGACGCTACCGGAGACCGTGTTAACTGGAAAGTTGCGGGGGAGGCCTTTGCCCAGCAGTGGGATCATGATGGCTAGCAAAAAAAAAAACATTACCACAGCATTACATCCAGGATTGACCAAAGCCCCGTCAACTTAACACAACAATCGCAAGCTTACTATCAATTGATACCACTTAGACCCAGAACACACGGTGAAACGCAACTGGTTTGAAACGTTTCGTTTCAGTTGCGTCGTGTGTGGTTTTCTAAGGAAGTCTATAGCAGAAACTTCGATGCAACTCAAAAGTTTCAGTTGCGTTGCAGTTGAGTTTCACCGTGTGTTTTAGCGCTTAGATGTTGTCAATGGTTTGCAAACTGGTTTACATTACGACCACTATCTCTAGTTATTATTAGATCTAATCTAGGTACGCTGTATACTGCTTACTGCCGATGTAGACTTTAAGATTGTGCCGGAAAATTATATGGTTTTAGTTCCTGTTTTATAAATATTAGGTATTATAATAAGTAATGCGTTTATCCGGTTTTCTTTAGTGCGATATGGTTGGCTTTAATTGCATTAAAAAAGTTAAGATTATGCTATCACATGCATAATCTTAACTTTTTTTTCTAGATTATCTGGTTAAATAAAACAAGAAGAATCAATACAAGAGGACAAGCATTTTTATTACCATTATCTTTATATAGTTACATACGAGTAGTTAACTGTTAACAAAACTTGGACATAATACAACATGTATTAGGTATGTGGACTCTATATGGCATCCCTGATTGGACTGGTGCGTAACTGAAATTACGAAACAGTGCCTGAATGATGTAGGAAGATTACCTACCTACCTACGGTACTTTCTTCCAAAGCATCTTAGGACGGGCTGTTACCCAGCAGAAGTAAAAAAAACAAGGTCAGTAAAGTAAATGAAACTGCGATTTGAAAAACCACAAAAGCCTACAGTAACAATTACCAACCGATTTCCTTGATAACAAAAAACTATGGTCGCATCAGATGCGCGGGCGCCGCAAAGACGGCAGTTCCATTGGTTTATTCATAAGCGCACGAGTTTACTTCGACGCACTTGCATTACGCTTCCGAGTTCCTTAAGTAGTGAATGGAAAAAATATATTCTGTTTAATACTTGTTAATCAATGAGATATATTGTTTCGATTGATGGTTTTTAATTATCCTTTTAAGGAGAATTGCAAAGGATTTAAGTCATCGAAATAACAAGGAAAAGCATAAATAAAAGCTATCGCAATAAATACATTATTTCTTTTTTGTTAGCCATTAAGATCGCATTGAGCAAAGGTCTCTCGCGACGTTCCACTTTACACGGTCTCCAGTAGAGTCCCACCAATCCTGTTTCATTTATTTATTGTTTTCGCAAAATGCTGATGACAATTTTGACATCATAGAAATCGTAATTTTTAATTTAAAATATAAGTGTTTGTTGGGCAAGTCCACCCATGTCATTGCAAAGATTACTCTATTCGCCAATTTTACAAGCAAATTGGCGACATCCTTTTTACAACAACGGAAACTGCAAAATAGAATTTACCTGATTGTGTGCTAAGAAAGACTAGACGAAGGAATTCTTAGCAATTGATTTTGCGTCAATTTGTGAAATGCCCCAACATTTAGGCCATCGTGGGAGAGTACGGCCTTATCACTATCATATGAGAGTAGGCTCGTGCTCCTGTAGTGGGGAAGTTAAAATGCTGGTAACTTGTGTCAAGAATAAATTAATCATCATCTACTTCTTACTAGATAAATTGATAACAAAACTAAACAATTAGTCGGACACGCAGTCTGCCTTTCAAATCATATCTATACAGACTTATATCTTGAATTGATAAAATCAAAAATAGCTTTATGTCTTTCTCCAAAAGGTATTAAGTCCTGTGCTGAATAAAAGCACTTTGTGGTTAGTTCTGGCTATGCGACAGACATTGGTCAATCTAATCTACGATGCATAGTTACAACTGTTGCAAGATTTAATCTGCACAAAGCGATACGGTCTAGCTGTTACGAGTACGTTGCGAATGCTTTTGTTCTTTAATTAAAATGTTTGTATCGCTAGTAAGTTTTAGGAATGCACATTGTTTATAGTTAAAGCTCGATTGTAATTACCTAGTCTCATTGAACCTAATGCAACGTTATACGCGAAATAGACACAAAAACTGGTTATTTAGCTGGTAATCATAACAGCTTACAAAAAATTTAGGTACGTAAAAATTGTGTCCTTAGATCTTATCTACGGACAAAAATAAGACAGTAAAAGAAGTAAAAACCTACCATAAGGAAAGTTATTTAAAGCTCTGATCTGAATGCCTGATTGTGGCTTAGATGCAAAACTCGATAAAGAGTTAGTACACTACGCAAACTATTTACCCCGACTTACTTCAAAAGCTTGGTTCTAAAACCACAATAAAATAAACATAACGCGTTAAGAATCTGCTCATTTTAATGGTCCATATAGGAATGGAATAAAAAGCTTGGTCGTTTAAAGGTTGACGGGAGGACCGCTGGCGCCAGCGCAACTCTTTTTGTACAGCGAGCGCGCATGACGCGGGAAATTATCATATTTCACTGCAACACTCAACTTGACGTTTATGGCAGACGAGGTCCGATCGAATCGACCTATTAAAATTTGAAAATTACTTTCGGGGAACAAAAAGGTGTATTGAGTTCTGTAGCCTGTTTCAAGACCAGAGGCTTGAGGTTATCGGAAACTTGGTTTATTGAAATTATGATTAACTAATACATAAGTGGAACCTGATTCCGCTATTGGGTACATCTTTCAATAACGCTTATTATCTAAAAATATTATTAAAAACGAAAGATAAGTAATGTTATTTAACAAGTTAAAACAAGATTCAAAATATTCTTTAAACAATTTTTGAATTCATTAACCTAATGCATGTTTTCGAATTATTTCTAATAGAAAAGACTAGACTTCTTACAATGAACACAAACCGCACAATTTAAAAAAAACATAACAACATACATTTTAAAGACCTCCGATAAAACAAATAACTTCTACAGAAGCAAGATATGCATAGAAAGTCACTATTCAAGAAATTTTATCACTATAGCGGGGCCAAGCGACATGATGCTTGAGCTCAATCCATTCCAAGAGTCAGTCAACGGTTGCCAGAGGAAAAAATCTCGTTCTCCTAATAAGGAGCTAGTACGTGCTCGGACACTACCGTACGCGATTATCTCACGGCCCAGAGACGAGGTCATGTGGGAACCAAATTGCTGGCTCTACTCTGTAGGCGGGGTGGCCAGTTTTAAGCTGGATTTTCTGCTGTTCGTCTAAATTGTGTTTTAATAGATGTATTAACGACTAAGTGGGGTCCAACTCCTTCCTATTTGGTGCGATCTGAGCATACCGCAATCGTTTTATGTAAGCAATACTGTTTGACTAGCTAGGTTCATATATGATCAAGCAATTTTCAATAAACTTAATTGATTTGATTCATTTCCTCTTACAATTTAGTTTATCGCAGCAAAATATATACTGTTTAAAAATCTTCTAGTACCTACCTAACTTGTCAAATCTTAGGCACACATAATTTGCATAAGATTCCGCAAAAAGTGCAGAATTCCGTTAAATCTGGTAACACAGCCTGTAAATTAGCTTGTACAAAAGTAAACCAGTCACGAAAGTCTTGCCATCGTGTGTACGATGGTAATGATTAAAGTTTTTCGCATTGCAGTGCTAATCTAAATCTATTCTTGCTTTAAAACTACTATATTTCAAAAGTAATTTTACTCACTGTTTTTAGTTGCTGATTTTAACTTTAAGATTGTATCCACAGTCCTTTCCCCGGTTAGCTTTTTAATAGCAATGTTAGTTCTGATGATCTTGTTTTGTTTTGATACAAGTTACATAAGCCCGTGAGTCAATATAAACTGATTAATTAATGTTTCGAGCTAAAACCGATTGTATCTAGTTATTGTCGCTGTAATTACGGTAGAATACGAAATAAGAAATTTATTTTGATTGCGCCTTTTAAAATACAGTGGTGTTGTCTAACACACTACTATTAAACGATAATAAAAAAGCCATTTTCTCTCACTGCAGGTATTGTGAGAAAACTAGTAGAAATGACTTTATAATTATTTACGAGTCACAGAAAAGGAAACGACTTAAAAAGGATAATTTCGCGTCAACGAGAGAAACTCGCTTTATTAACGCTTAGGCGACTCTGTTAGAAGCAATTACACAGGTACGTTCAAATTATAACCTTAGCTAAGAGCGTAAGTACCGCAATTTAATACGTACAGTACATTCCTATTATGGCATATAATTAAAGTCGACAACCCAGCGCCTTTTAAAATGCATTGGATAACGTTTAGCAACGATTATACCTTTTCGTTGACGACATTTAATCTTTGTCTTTACTAGGCATTTGATTCAACACATATGAGTAAGACCAGTATGACCATACTTGGAAAACCCTTGTTTAATAAAAAATAATGAACAGAATAGAAACTTGATGGAGGTATGTCGAATACGCATGGAATAGTCATTGGCTGGGGTCGGAAGAAAAACACTTGCATACTTGTGAAGGCATTCAGTTTAATCACGGGGAGGAAGTGACTAATTGATTGCACATTGTTAGGAAAACAAGATTAGTAACGAGAATTGCCGGATCAAATATGTTAACTGCATTAAGTATAATCACGCTTTTTTCGCTTAAGTAAGGATATGTGTTCAGTCGCGCGAAGATCTGATGAATTTTTAATTTGGCAAAAAAAGCGAATGTATTTAAAGAAACGATTCTTGAAGACTACGCTAATTTTATGACACGATACTTGATTACTACGGTATGGCAACAACTAATTGTTTTTCTGGTGTAGAGACTGACATATACCAATTGAAACTTTATTGAATAAGTAAGCACTAAGCAGAGTATTTAGACATTCATTTATCACGCTCATGCTTATATCGTGAAATAACTTGAAATTGCTCCTTTCCTACCGTATCTTTGAGGAAAACGTCCCTAACCAATCTCATATAGCGTTCCACATTCCTCTAAATCTGGAATACATCTCGAACCATCTCCTTACAGTGAAAAGGAATCCAATTGCTATAGCATCGCGATGGCCGGCCCACAACCGAAAACGGCGGTATTATCGATGGCCGCCGCGATAGGGGGCGAGCTGCGCGGCGCCTGCGCACGCCTCGAGTAATTGGGCACCGCAGGACTTCACACCAACGAACAGACGGACGTACTTGATAACCTGTTCCTATTCAATGCTAAAGAATCGAGGATTCCAAAGCGAGTATTGTTAACGAGATGTGGAGTGGTTTCGTTTGGTTAATGTTGAGGGCGTTTGTTTGGGAAGATTTAATAACTTTAGGATAGATTAATAGAACAAATTGGTTAATAGAATACATATTAAACCTATTAATAATAATAAATTATTATTACTATTAAACCTATTAATAATAATAAATAGGTTTAATAGAACTATAAGAACACATACGAGTAGTAAACAAAATTATACAGATAAACATTTAGGGCAAGTTTCGCCATCTACTGATAAAATTTATTTGACAGATATTTTATACCTGACTAATGAAATGAAATGATCATTTAATCCTGTAGGTTTTGACAACACTTAGAACGGGTCATTTTTTAAAGTTAATGCTAGATTCGCAAAAGTGCAGTTTTCCCCAGAGAAGAACCTAGCAAGAAACTCTGTAGGGTTGCTCTTTTCAATTTAAGTTTTACAAATCTCAGGCATATACACAAACATATACCTAATAAAATTAATATTTCAAAAGAGCTATCCATAAATAAAAATTTGACCCCGCAATATCCAGGAAAAGTAAGGTAATAAATGGGAAACAGAGAAGTGAAAGGCTTAGTTTCATAGGATCCGCTAGCCACTAAAACATCATGGTTTATGAAATAGACATAGGTTTATCTGTCAGTTAAATTTTGTCTGTAGATGTTAAAACGGGTACTTAGTCTAGACTCCCATTATTCTGATTCACATTTCTGAAATGAATTTAGATCAAGCTTACATTACCATTATTATTAAGACTTATCCCTTTACTACTACAAAAACTACTAATTGAATTGTAAATGATTAAGTATAACTGTAAATTATTTGATGTGACATTTCTTTCTGTAGTGCGAATGTTATAATTTATTTGATATTATGTACACATAAATGGGGATGATGAATACATTCAAAAATTCAAAAAATAGGTAATTAGTCCGTCTTTTAGGCTATTAAAAATATTTCATACACATTTTTTATCTGATCAAATAAATAAATAAAAACAAAGATACAGAGCATCAAAGTTACGGACTGGGGGGTATTGACATCACTCCTAGGTTAAAATCGTACTGAGGCGCGACGTCACGAGCAACTTCAACCCAGTGTATCTTTGTCATTTTCAGTTTAAGTGAAAAAAGAAAAAATACTTGCCGAATATTTTAAAATAATCTATGTGATGGACAAAAAATTTTTTTTTTGTTGTCATGCCCATTGACGAATAAATTATATCTAGGTACTAAGAAAGCACATCTCAAGACTTCGTACCAGTCCTTAACAACTCGTACACGCGAGGAACAATACAAACCAATCCTTCTTCGACCAAACAAAGCCTTTCAAGAAGTACAACCGTCTTAGATACTCAAGTCCCGACTGAACATTATCAATCTTGCAAATTAGCATCGTCAAATTGCCTGTCAACTCAACGGAGATGTGCGAAACGAACTATGTTGTTAGAAAGGGATAGAGGATAGCTTAGGGCATTGTAGCTACTTGGATTTAGTATGTATTTTTTTATGATTTGTTTTTGTTGTGTTATAGTTATGTTTTATAGATAATTATTATTAAGATTAGGTAGTTTAGTATCCCTATAAGATACTTACCACTATGAAAATATGAATTAGTGCTTAATGATGGAAATGGTAAGATATTGGAGATGGATCACGATAGATAGCAGATCATGGATGATGTCTTCGTTCCAAACCCAAAAAAGCTTAACTTACTCGTACCAAATATAAGAAGTAAATAACACTAGACAAATTCATAAATACATTTGTAACCGAATTAGTGCTATTACATAAATAAATAAGCAGATAGAGCATTTGCCGAAGAGTTCGTTGGCCCAGACGTCGCGGAATCTACGAGCGATGTATTTCGGTCCGGCGGATGCCAGTAGGCTTCCTCGCCTCAAAATCCAAGCATAAATAACTCGCCTTTTCATACCGACATAAACCCACGTTTACGAGGACACGATAAGGGCACCCTTTATGACTGCCCTGATTACACTCATTCAACAACTACTGCCAACTTTAAATGAACCGCAAACCAAATTAATGTTGAAGACGATGATAAGAGACGCAAGGATCCAGTGAAAGTGGTTGCGAAATGCAAAGTGTGAACAAAGAAACTACAATGTTCAAGGTATACCAACAAGAACAGTACTTAGAAGTCTTAAAGATGAAGAAACGAATGTCGATGCCAACTTGAAACAGTTTCATAGAACACAGTTTTAAAGTTCACAGAATACTATTAAAGCTTACTTATTAAGATCAGGGTTTATAGGAATTGAAGTTTCGACTTGGAATCAAATAAAAGCAGTCGTAAAATAACATTGTCGTTGCAAACATGCGACTTTATAAGAATAAATATTGGAAAAATAAAGAATAAGACGATGCATAAAGCTCAGGATGTTTAAATTAAAGATGACTTATTGATTGAGATGGAGTGTCGCGGCGTGGGAGTGGCACGGCTCGATAGCAAAGGTGCGTCGGTCCCACCAACTAATTAAAAGGATTTTGTTAGCTGTCAACGCGAGATAAAACCACTTTGATTCCGCCGCCGCGACCACCTCCGACTCGATCGCCTTATTAAATTTATTTAATGGACGCTTACCGAGCATCAACTGAAACGTATCCAAATGAACGCTCACAATTAAAAGAGGAATTTCCGAAAGTATGTGAATTATATCTTTAAGATCTCGAAAGGACAAAATGTGAATAAAACTGGATTTTTTATGACGACGACGACTTCAAAAGCAGTGTCGAAGCGATTCGGTTCACTCGGTGACAATAAATTTGAATAAACGTTAAAAGAAATGATTTATAACCTTTTTATGGACAAATTGGTGAGAACAGTGATAGAATTTGCGGACGGATGCGACTACAGCTAACAAAAGACGGTGACAGTTTACGATAACATAAACAAACAATACGTTTTATTAGACCGCGAAAGTAAGAGCCGATGAATAAACACAGATAAAAATAGCGAAGAATGCAAATTCAGTAATCTATTCTAAACAACACCTTTGACCTAAAATCAGAGACTAAGTGACGACTACAGATGTGTTAAACAGGTTTGTAGGTAAGATTACAATGTCATTTATTACACTTTGCAAAAAATATTGTCTTATGTTTGAATCAGCATCATTTGCTAAACATAATCTATTTAAAGATTGGACAGTATATGTCCAGGTACAGTACAGTACCTTATTACCTTACCAGCACAGGACCTTGTTCTTTTGTGATAAGGCGGAGAGGGTCTCGAAAAAAATATTTTGCGGCATATTTTTATACTATTGAAAGAGCAATAACGTGATAAAGTAGCTAATAATAATTTTATAATAGACAACAATGATAAGTTTTAGATTAACAAACCTATATTTATTAGATACAGACTTGTGGAAACTGTTACATAGAAACTGACACAGAAAAATAATTAAATTGACCATTAATTTCTGCTAAATAAATTCCCAATCCATTTCCATTCCATGTACAGGAACAGAGATGACATCACACATAATCATCGTTTTATTGCATCAATGAAATAACAATTGCAGTATAAATATTTGGCGTAGTGTCACACACTGATTGGGGCAAACATCTGTACTAATTTAGCGAGTTGGTTTGTTTGAGTTGCAATAAATTGACAAGGACTGTTATTTTAAGTATTGTAAAAGACAGATTTTTTGCTGATGTGATTTAGATGTTTAATTAACCCCTAGACTAGTAAGTTACGTAGGTTATGTATTCTTCCTTTTGATCTCAATATTAGGCAAGGTAATTATACTGTTATTATACTTAAGAAAGCTCTTGCTAAAAGCAAGTCTTATTTGAGTAATAAAGTCAGTAAGTGTGAAGTAATTTGTTAGGATAGCCAATAGGACAACAAATAATATGAAGAACTTAGTATTTTAAGGCTATAGAACGTTAAAAAGATAAATGATATGTAGGTAGGTATTAATTTTCATATTAATACCTTTCTACAGACTAAAGATATTATTCCAAATACAACAGACAAATTCAAACAGCAAAATATACGTATTATTAATAATGACCATTTATTTCCGATTTTTCGGCCGTTCAGTGCGAAGGTAAATTTGTCAAGATTTGAGTGAGAAACACGTTTCAAGGTTTTAAAAAATCCCAAGACTTTTATACCTTTAGACTTTTACATATGAGGGTTATAAATAATGTTTCTTTTTCTTCACGTGAGAGGAACGAGTTGGTGTTGCTGTGTACAATGGAGGTCTAACGAAAGGATTAGGTCCGGTCTCTGGCTCTCTTAATGAGACCTTTTGTGAGACGCCTCCGCGACAGGAAATCATTTATTTGACCGTAACCGCTGGGAAATTAAGCTGATTTTCGAAAACTTCTTTTAAGTTTGTTTTTGGGGGTCTAGTGTCGTTGTGGTTTTGGAAAAATATGTTTGTTTAAAATATATAGGATTTATATCAAGTAAATTCAGTACCTACAGCTTTTGATAGGAATAGGGGACAAAATAACAGTAACATAAAATACAATCAAAGTCATATGAGGTTATGAAATTTAATGTAGTCAGTTACATTAGGTTAACAAGAAATACACAATCTTCCCTTTAAAGCTAACCGTAACATGTGAGAATGTAAGCAATATTTACAACACTACATCAAACGAAAATACAACATCTCGAAACTCCAAATCGGGTTTATAAATAGTGACAGTGTAAACTATCCTAGCTGTAACAGGCTTTCTTTGGAAAAATAAGCAACATCACATCAGTGGAGATTCAAGGAAAGCTTGTATAATCAGAGGAAGCCCGGCGCCCGCTGTCAATCACACTGACACACGTATATCATTGCTAGCATCCTAATAAAACTAAAATAACTACAAGCGCCCTTACGACGCGCCTCGTAAATTTTATATTGTTCGAGAAATACGATGCAAACGCGACGTTGTTATGACGGCGCACGAATAGCTGCAATTGAAACAAAATAAAATCAAAATGCAAAGAAACCAATGGTGAATATGTTATTTAAAGTCACTCAAGTGGAAAGCTATATAAAAACTAATATTAAACATAATATAATGAGACTGTATTGCAGCAACAATAATATAAGCTATATTGAAAAATGAAACTGGCAAACAAAATTACTGAGGGCTCATGAATTTTATTTTATACAGCCAAGGCGGGAGGATTGTAAAAGAACCTTCGACTGGCAGCCATGTAAACGACCCCAAAGCTATAAAAGGTTGTTCAAATTTGAGGATCGGCACAAGAAATATCACACGTCATAAAACCGACAGTAATATTTCGAGTGGAGGCAATGATACTGTATAAATATAAAATAGTGATATAGAAGAGCTTGGATCCTCAAGAGCACCTTAACGAAGCAAACGGAACGTCAATCAAACACCACATATCAACTGAACAATACGTTACGAACATAAATCATTCTTCACACTTTAATGAAATAAAACTAGACCCGCCAACACTACAATATCCAATGATTGCATTCCAAATAAACAAGCACTTAACGAAAATCGACTATAATTATTATGTGACTATTAAGCGATTCGAGTTAAGCGCTCAAAGTCTCTACATCCGGCGCGGAAGGGCTTTCGAACCAAAACATTTGTTGAAGTATTTAATAAATCCATGGAAATAAAGAATTAGCTTACGAGCCATGATCCGAAGAAATAGAACCGGTGGCATTTCCTGCTAATGCTTTTAATAACGGCGCCTAGCAAACTTTAATTATATTTGAACATTTTGCATAACGAATGGCTGAGGGCAAAAAACTTAGGTCAGGATAGGAAGATAGATAGATGGGCGGAAAAAATAGTAACATTAACTTTGATAACGCCGACGTCTCGATTCGAAATGGAAATGTTTACGATTCGGCGAATGATATTAATTTGTGTTAAGATGAGTCTGGATTGGAATTAATTGGCGCCTTGCGAAGAGGCTTGATCATATTCACAGAATCGAAGCAATGGTAAAATAATTATACAACAAAAGGTATTGTATGTTTACCTATGTTCATTTTGAATTTGGACAGCATTTAGGTATATGAATATTATTTATAATCGAAAACAACCAATCACATTTAAGTAGTTTAAGTTCAGTAACTTAGAAATAAAATAAAACTTTATAAAGAGGAAAAATAACACTCGTTTGAAGATTTGTTATAGAATAATAACAGTAGTAAAACCAAGCACATCTGCATAATAACAGGACATCAAGCAAAGACAACAGAAATTAGAACAGCGCCTAAACCGTCAGCCATTTGTCATAAAAAACACTACATTTATTCGTTTTGTTGATGAGATGCTTCGTGTAAAAACACGCGTTCATAGGGCAAACAGGCGAATATGATTTATAGACGGGCAAACTTAATACCGCTATAAAATACACCAAACAAGACTTTAAAATCATTGGGATAAGAAATATTGAGACTTTAATGGGTGATTTGTTAAAGGTCTGCGCAGGCGCCACGGGGCCGCGTAGTTTTTTTACCAGAGGGAGTTTTATTTGATATGGAAGGTCGTTTTCGAATGCCTTCGGAGCAACAGGTATCATATCAAAACGTGCCAGGTATATCGAACCATTTGGTATTTATACAGTAGCTGGCTGCTTATCTGAAATGACCAAATTATGTATTTTATTAGAGATCTTTACTTAAAGTGATTTGTGTGGATATTATTTTTAGGTCAATTCTTGGTACTTACGTAAATATGAAATTCAGTTGGTTTAAGTTTCTGTTCTAAATCAGACACAATACGTGTCAACTTTAATTCAGATTTATCCACAACAAACTAAACCATTCAAAATTCCATAAATCAAACATCCCGCATACCAGCATGAAATCTTTGGATCTGTTATTAGAAATTAAATTGTAATCAATCACAATATTTCAAACAATTTATATAATTCTTAAACTGGCGCGTTTTAATAGTGCTCTTTCCTTATTTGGGTAGTCTTAGGTCAATATAATGAAAAAGTAAAAGCTACAGACGCAGATATAGCCAGCATATTCAACACTGCTGACCGCAAAAGCAAGGAGGATCAGAATTGGATAGAAACTTATGATTTTATTGAATTCCTTGCTTTCTATCCAATTCTGCTAAGTACCAGGATTAGCCAGTATTTACTGAAAGATTCGTTTAATTTCCAGCAAATGCGACTTTGTCTCCCGATTTTGAAAACAAAATCGATAAACCTAAACGCTATTTGATATACGAGTAATAATAGATAATACACATTTAAAGAGTCATATCTACAAATCTGAGTCTATGATATTCCCCTATGGAAAAGAAACGTGACAAATACGTAGGTATGTATGTATATCTACTAAATAAATCATTCAACATATTGTCAAACTAAATCGGCACATACCACAACCCAACCCAATACATATTCAACAAGAATCGCGCTATACGTGGCTTTACCAAACCGGTATGTTATCAAATCGGAACTTCCTTTGTTTCTCTGCGAAACGCTTTGACTTTCTCCATTTGGTCGTAAACGTTTGGGCTTCGTTGATATTTTTGCTGTTATTATTATTATAGCTATTTTTTTGTATATTTAGAGAGGTATAGCCCAGCAGTGGGACACTGACGGCTAGATAAGATAAATTATTTTAGTGGAGGGATAAGTCGTCTCTGCCTACCCCGATGGGAAAGAGTTATGACAGATGTCCATGTATTTCGTTGTTGTATACTTAGTGCCGGCGTGATGTATATGTATGTATATGCAGACTTAATGCCGGTCACAAGTCATGTCATGTCAAATCTTCCTTCTGATTTCTTAGGTCTGACAAGGATAGGATAGCGTCTTATCAGGATTGTTGGATACCTTAACGCCACAATCCACAATCTGGCAAATAAACAGCATGGTGAATGTAGCAACCCTTCTAGTGAGACCTTGCTCCTCAGTAGGATCTTTTTACAGTACATTCTAAGATAAAAGATTAGTTAACGTAAAAAACAAAAGAGGGGAGTGGTAAGCTATATTTCAAAGCTCGTCTTTATTCAGTCGAGAGGAGAATATCTAGATTGTAACACTAAGTATAGGCACTACATCATAATGCCTTTAGGCTACTCAAAATATCTGACAGCTGCGTGGTGTTGCCCACTCTAAAAGTAGGAGTAGATTATTATTATGCAGGATAGTGCCCACTCGGTATCCTCATTCATAAATATGAGGAGTAAATTATTAGAATTTGAAACTCCTTATTGCGCAGGCTGGTTAGATTTCTGTTAGTATCGTAATGTACTTATATGGGTGCCATTCTCAATACGAATGCTCAGCTCAGCTTACTCTGGAACACTGCACGGCAGTGTGTAGGGATACACCCAATATCGCCATAACCGCCATGCACCCTAGATGCCCCTGTGGCAGATGTGTGAGTATTAAGAATCGTGTACGCTGCGCCTACATAGGACGAACTATTGTATGACAGATGCTAAGACCACTGTCAATACGTGTGTTTCTTTCCACGCTACTTGTCTCCCCTGATAAACAATTTCTCACAATTCGGCATTACACAAAGAACGTAATATCATAATAACAATTCACTTAAACGCACCTTCATGGTTTAATCATAATCAACATAGGTGTGAAAACAATTCCATTTTCAAAGCATTCTTTATAAAAACCTGTTGCTAATACTCGTGAAGCCTATTGAAAATTAAAAACAAAAAATCAATAGAAAATATTTCTAATATTGTTATCATACTCGCGTTTATATTTTAGCTCCGGTTATTTCGGGCTTTGGACAGTCATGCGTTGATAATCGATTAAAATTTTATATTTAAAAAATAGATTTTCAATTTATACACTAGGCTGAATGATAGATAGTCTTAAAGCTTTAAATCAAAAAGTAAAAAAGCCCGCCAAAGCGTCTAATGGCAGATTGGCGCCAATTATGTAATTCAATTACGTTACGTTGTAACACCTCATGTTTTGTTGAGATTTTTTATTGTTATTGGTGTTTCATATTCATAACTTTATTGTTTTAAGTATTAGATCACTTATGTTTTAATATTTTCTGTTATTGTTATTGAAAATGTGCGTTTAATTGCGGGTATGTTGGAGCATTTCATCACAAGCAACGCCTTAAGTTATTACTTCATCATCATTGTTTTCATAATTCGAATAGTAATAATTTTATTATTTTTAGGGGCTACCATGTTTTTTCTCTTAATGAGTAGAAGGGTGAAACTGTGAGAGAATCTGCGGCCAATCAAAAGACGATCAATCGGGTGGACGACCGGGATGCTCTTATCGGTCAGTGTTTCTCATTTATTTTTAAAAAGTTAGCTACTAACTTTAAAAAAATATATTGAAAAGGAGGTTAACTATATTTCTTATTAAAATGAAACAGAAATACGCAAGAGCAGGGCAAACTTGTACAAGATAAACTAACTTCCATAAATCAACTTATACTTAACTATAAAGCACATATGAATATGTCTACGGTCTAATCATTAACATATTTACGTACCTATAAACAAGTCTTAGTAATTAAACAACTTGTAAATAATGGGTATATACAACTTTGAGAGCCGCTGGTCAGTTAATACGTGGACCGGCGCCGGCGCAGGTCGGGCGGCGTGCCGGTAGCAATTACCGTTTAGGCGCTATGGCTACACTGCAATCATGGCCGCATAGTCATGTACACCAAAACATGAGGGAATCGATCATTTGCTGTATCATGCTAGTTTCAAGTAATAAGCTTGTTTATTTTAAATTGAAAAGGGATTGGAAAATTACTCGTACAGAGTTTACAGTTTTAAATCCAAATCTTTTTCAACTGGAACTTTGGTTTTTTGTCTGAATTCCACTAATTTATTGGATCATTTGAAAATAACTTTAAAATGCAAAATACCAGTTACGATCCAAAGGATTTAGCATATTTGAATCCAATTTAAAATGTTTGAGTTTAACGTTATTTATGTGAATTAAATGTTTTTTTCGTCTCCCACATGGCGATTACACTCGTAGGCGAAGAATGCAATTCTCGCGACATAATCCAACTCAATAAATAAGGCAAAGGTCCTGATTTGCATAAACCGTCTCATCCAACGTATGCCCCATCGAATAAAGAGATCTAAGCTCCACAAAAAGGAATTTTAATCAAGACCGAACATAATCGATTGTGGACGCGACATGGAAAATTAAACGACACTTTTTGGACAAACCTCCGGGCCAATAAATCTTGGACAAAAAGGTTGTAAAAAGAGTTAAGCGTTCGGGAGATCGTCGAACACAGATTACGGCTGCGCAGGTGTTAAATGAAAATAATAAAATTGGACGCGGCGGCAAAAAGACGAGTCTGTGCGCCCGCTCGGCGCCGCGCCCGTAATTTCGTTTGCAACAAAAAAACTTGTATGCTGTACCTTTAACCACCAAAGCTAGGGTTAGCGGTTCGAATGCCTACGCGTTTTGAAAGATTTTCTTGACCGTGTACCTATTAAGTAAATCGCTTTCGTCTTCTTTCGTGTTTCTGTTAACAAAAGAATCGACATTCTTTGTAAACTTGAGATGTTATCTGGAAGGATCTCATTTCATCTCTATTTTTTCTATTTGTGACATCTAATAAATAGAAATATCATCATTCTCTCTACGAGAAAATGGTATCTACGATAGTAAAGAGATGTTAGAAGCTGCCAAATAAATCCGCACCAAACAAAATCAATCTCAAACACCATTTTAGATCGACGCAGCAAAAACAACCAGCCAACCACTGAAAGGGTCGTACATTATTATCACAACGTTTCCTTACAAGAAAATCTACTTATGCGATCGAACAGACCCCAAATAGGCGTGAGACCTATTGGGAGTCAATCCGCAATCTCGCGGCGTCTTTAAACCCCTTATAAAAGAGTTACAACGAGCTGTTGTAGGATTTGGTTTGGTGAATGTTTTATCTGATGGTCCTTCGTTTCAGCAAATTCAAAACGTTGCTAGATCAAAGTTTATATTTCAAATTGCAAATGCCATGAGAAATTGGTTATTGAGAAGATATAACCAAATGTTAAATAAGATTGTTTATTGGGCTAGATAGTAGATAATATAATATAGACTAGTATGTTAGAAATGTTAGAAACAAATTTTAATTAAAGCTTTACGTTATTCAATCAACTAAGTAATACTACCTCGTAATAACACTAGATGTAGTTAAAGCCACTAGTAGCTATATAACTTATACAAACGGACCTCAATTCCAACAAATCAATCTAACATAGATAGCTCAAATAGTTGACTCGCATTTACAAGTTAATTCATCCAGCGCAGGCAATTCACGTCGGCTAGCACAAAACACAGACAAATTGCATCAATATAACATCACATACCACCTACCTATAATACGCCTACTGCAATAGAATTGAGGCAAATGAAGGGGATACAACTCAGAATATGAGATACTGCACATTTTGATGCAAGACGAATGTGTAATGATATTTCGTGCACATTATTTACTACGGCAGCAACGGGTGATATAAATTGTACTTTATATTAATGTTATTAGGATTATTGCGGTATGTACCATTACTCATACCTATGTGAAATAGTGTGAGTAAACAGTTACAACCATTTTCTACGGGGAGGTATTATTTTGAAGTCTTTTGGGACGTTCTTACCTTCCTTGTCTCAATTTTCAGTAACATTACGCATTATGAAATCTACTGTAGAGAAATCTTATACCATTGACAAACAGCCATCTGGTACTTTGTCCACAAGTACATCTTTAAAACTCAGTGTCACGTTTAACATAACTTAACATTATACGTACCTATAAGCAATAGACAAATTAGATGAACATAGTTCTGTCTCGGTCTAGACAATATCCGTTAAGAACTAGCCAAATCATTTCCAGGTGCTAAAAACCGCAGGTACCTTGTAGTGCATACAAAATGGCGTGTGCATCGAATGCGCGGGCGCAGCGGGCAGTGAGTGCAATTAGGCGGGCAATCCCACTTCGCACGTACTGGCAAATTGCGGACGGAGCAGTCGTGCGACCACTGATGCGGGCTTATTCTGATCAGCAATATTCCTATATGCAAGGCGACTTTTACCTATTCGGAGATACAGGAAACTTGGTACAAAACATACCTACTTACATATCAAAATACATCGAACATTTAATAAAGCTGGATAAAAGAGATAAAACTATGAAACTAAGGCTACCTGGACTGTTATCTTTGTCTAGCTCTAGATCTTTTTAGAAAAGATAAGACTTTAATACGAGTACAGCTATTTATAGTAGGTCATCACCATCATGTTAGCGTATGGACGTCGAGTGCTGGATAAAAGCCTCCCCCAAGGATCTCCATAACGACCGGTCTTGGTCACATCCAACGGTTTCCAGCGACTTTAACCAAGTGGTCAGTCAACCTTGTTGGAGGCCTTCCCACACTGCATATAGTAGGTATCTAATGCTTAACAGGTAAGTATCAACTTACAGGTTATTTTGACAGGAATGTTACAAAATCGATGTCAAAAATGGGAATTAATAAAATTGGGACATATTATGCTCCTATGCTAAGAAACATTTGGGAGACATAACCGGAGAAAGCCTAGAATATTTATGAAAAGTAAATCTGAAATTCATAGATACTAATATTTACAAAGACGGTAACAGAAATGATAGATATTCTTTAGAGGCGCGAAACTTTTCAATAAGATTGAAAGCATGCGTTTGAATATTTCAAACTTCACTTTCACAGAATACCACCATATTTAGAAGCACGTAACTCTACATAGTCGACATCAAGGCTTCATTCACGTAGCAATAATAATACACTCTCAACCTGATCGTGAAATAAAGATAAAAATGTAAAAACTATTGCAATATGCATCTTTATTACAAAAAGTGATAATGCGTTGTGTTTGAGAAGTCATTATTGATGTGGATACGCGGCGATTGTCATAATAAAAAGTAAATTGCATAGTTCCTACAGTATAGGAAATAGTAAGAAAGAAATAATCTTTATTGCCTTACAACAACATTGGGTTATATTTAACTTAAAAAAAACATAAGTAAATGAGCTGTAAAAGTAATATTTTTCAGTTTTTTTAAGATGATGGCAATAGGTACCATTTTCGGCAAATGCTGGGCTTGTTTGCCCAGCGTTAGTTTTCCGAATGGCCCTTTATTTTTTTCCATTTATTTTCTAAAAGTTACAGAAAATATACCGATTTGCAATTGATTAAACCTAAAATAAAGTGCTTAAAATGCTGAAGTGGGTAGACAAAATACTAAGGACTGCTTTTTGGGTCCCTCATCATAAGTATCTACCTAATTAAATTTATCAAACCACAATAACACAATCCTTGATTAAATATTAAATAAAAACAAACTATTTATTAAAACGATTGCCTCACTTGCATATTTTAGAGGTAGTTTCTTATTCATTTTATCGCTGCACTTTAGATTAAGAATAATGTCGGAATTAATTATATCACCTTAATTTAATTAATTATTTACTTGTGTTGTTATTTATTAAATATTATGGGCTATTGCTATATGATTGCTTTTTATACATCAGATTTTCCTGATAAATTCGAGATTCCGTTGCTAGAAAATTACTTGAAATAACTTTGCAAATAGAGTGCTTTCTTGTAATTAACTTCTAGCTATGAATTTTTGTTTTCAACCATAACAATACGAATAGATATGGGTGCTATATTTTACCGCTACCACGATTTTAAATGTCAAAAGTCAAAGTCAAAGTCAAAAATATATTTATTTTATGAAATAAATATATTACACACAAAAAATGCTCTTGAAACCGTTACATTACTTATTATAATATACTTTTTTAAGCTAGTGCTAGATTCGCAAAGCGCAGTTTCCCCCAAAGAAGAACCTAGCAAGAAACTCTGTGGGGTTGCTCTTTTCAAATAAAGTTTTACAATTCTTACAGTTTACATTATAACAATTATTGTCTCTAAATGAATCTCTGACCCTGCAGCATTCAAACAAACCACAAGATGTAAATAGATAGCTAAAAAGTGTAAAATAAGACAATCAAATTGACAACGTGAGGCAACGTGGGAACAAATGGGTTTCTAGTCATAATATTTCTATGGAGCAGATGTCTTGTGTACGTTACGTATGGGACCATTCTGTCTCTACCGTAACAGTTACATTAGATTCCTTCCGAAAGTGAGACGAGCGCTATTTATGTATGCGATAATATATATGAAATACAACCAATAATAACCTTAATCGAACCAGACAAGCCATGGAGCAGTACCAAAGGGTAATTCTACACATAATCCGAGCAGCATTAGGTTTCCAATGCGTGGGACGTGTGAATGCACCATATAGCACGTTGACGCTATTAGATTTGACTCGGCGATTACATTACCGAGCTGGTTTTGTATCTGATCGTAGGGTTGGTGAATGTTAGGGCTGTGTTATGTATAGTTTTGTATTAATTTGATTTTCTTGACCGGCCTGTTGGTTGTGTTACCATCTTCGCACAGATCGGGCAGAGTTTCACTGCGAATACACGCTTTATTTACCCGTTGTTTCCGTTTCGCTAAGTTACAAAATAGAAAATCTAAGATATTAGATAAAGACTAAACTTGTCGGATTCCCATCCAATTGTATAACAAATACTTACATACATATCCTTTACGCCTCTTTCCCATTAAGAAAAGCAGATACCACCTCCCTCCACTTGTTACGATACAAACACACTTCTTTCGTTTCATCCACCAATCAATTAGTTAAAGTAACAAACAAGTCTTACAAACTTATAAGTTGATCTCTTTAACAATTAGTCACCGATTAAAACAAACCGCGAAGGTTCAATACCAGTCGAAGAACCTATAAAGTATCACATGCTATGTGATCCTCGTTTGTTTTTGAAATGCCGTTTCCTTTTACACTGGTAACCCTCCGTGATACCATCTCTGACTTCAGAGTCCTCGTTAACCTTCCAAACATATTTGTTGAAGCGTCGCATGTGCGATGGTACGATAATACACTTATTTATTCATGCTACCCCCAATTAAATGACTTAGTCCTTAAGTCGGATTTCAAAGCGTCACTCGTTAAGCTTAATGACCTCTTTCCGTCTTTGGTTTTTGTGGATTTTAGTTTTTTTTTTTTCTTATTACGGAGTTTATTAGGTTATGAGTATTTAAGCTGATTAAATTATTCAAATTTAAATAATCTGTATTCACTTCAGCATAAATGTAAACTTGAATCGACATCGGGAGTTAAAATGGCTGTAGAGATTGATTTTAGAATTCCTGTATAAGAGCACATTGCGACATTAATGCTGATTAGGGAATACAAAGGGTGTATTAAGCATCAGTGCCGCAAAGTCAATATCAACGTAGTTTGATGCAATCGCCGCTTATAAAATCTGAAGGAAAACGAACCATGAATCACTAAGCAAACTTCCATCGGCTCACATTTCTATTTACAAGGAAATCCTGCGGAATGCGATACGCACTATACATTATACAAACCATTGTTGTTAAACAAATACCTCAATTTAGACGGGTAATGCCCTAGATTGTAAACCGCTGTATTTTACAATATGGCGCGGTCGACTTAGTAATTTCTGTCCGGTCGTCGACGTGTAAACAAAAACGGCGGATAGTGCGTACTAAAACTCAAACAATTCACCGATTTAATTATATCTATCATAAATCGCTGAAAAAATCTTGGATCCGTTTCAAAAACTTTGCATTGTCACTGGATTGAAATCCGAAATATGTATTCTAATCGATAAAATCTATTTTAAAACGTCTGGCCGCTAGAGATGGGATAACAAAGGCATCATTTCTGAGCTTTTAGTGGCAACAATACGATCTGTGGTTAATCGAGATGATCCGGTTGAGATCGATCACATTTTGACGTTTGGATTTCAAAAGCGGTTGAAGTGGATTGAAAAAAAAGTATCGTAATCACCGGGAAGGTGAACAAGAGAACCATTACATTGAGTTTTCAATTCGTCATGGAAGGCAGGACATTAGGGTTCAATGATAGCCTGTGTTACCTTGCGGCTATCAAGGTTTAATCACGGTTCTGTTTTGGCACGACTTTTGGGGTAAAAGATTACCTAAGTACTTATATTATAATAAGTAATGTAACGGTTTCAAGAGCATTTTTTGTGCCTATGAAATAAATATATTTTGACTTTGACTTTATAATTTTCGGGAAAACTTTTTTTATTTATGTTACTCAGTTAATAAAGACTTTCCTTTAGTTTAGCTACGTCTTTATAGATGGAAGAATCTGATAAAGTATGACATAAGCTCATTCGCCTTCTAATCCGACCTTCTTTTTTAATACTTAAAGATTAACAACAAGCACATACCCTAACCAAAATTAATTTACATTAATAAGCTTAAACTCTTTTGAAATTGAATAAGCGCAAGGGGCGTTCGAATACCTGAATAAAATTCATAGATGTCATTTGGAAGGTGCTTTCTGAATGCAACAATGGGTGCATGGTGTATGTAGGCGGGGTTTTGAGGCGGCTCGGCATTGTCGTAGGCTCAAGGACGGGAAATATGTAGATTCATGTTTTAAAGTTTTATTTATTTGAATTAATGATGTTGTTTGTATGCAGTTTAATTTCAAATAAGCACTTAAGATAGGGTAGGACCGCAAGGATTAAAAATACTGTAAGAGGAGGGCTATTTACTTATAAAATGTTTTAGATGAGTTGCTGTCATATTAAAGCTTGGAACATGGTTGTCATTAATAAAAGTATGGCATCTTGTTAGAGACCATACTCACCTGAGATCTTACATCAAATTCCCTGTTTCCTTATTTTCATTAAACAAAGTAACACTACTCACTAGGTATTAAGCATTCATATCAAATTGCTAGTAAGTAAAACATTATGTCTATATTTTAATACTTCTGTTTAGTTGTAAAGATCGATATAAAGCATGAATTCTAAAGCTCTATACTATAATTATAAAAGAAAGTTAGATTGGACATGGTTGCAGGCATTAAAGGGCGCAGCGAGCGTTGTCGCGAGGTGTCTGCGCTCGCGCTGCTCTGCTACAGAAAAAGTAAAAGACGCGGTAGGGTTGCCGGTAACAAAAATAATAATACAATTATTATTTACGATAAAATAGTAGGTGGTTCGATAGAAGCATTTTAAAGAACTTTAAAAGCATATTCATTTTAAAGGACAGAATTAAAATAACAATTGATTAACAATATTCCAAATCACGCCAAATACTTAGAAAACGGTGTTTGTTGTTAAGAAAAAGGTTTTGCTTGTAAGTAAGTGTTTTAGGTAAATACAACGCTGAAATAAACGATCGTATACATCCTATAAACATCTTAGAAAATCGCTTTTTCACATCGTGAGTCAAAATGTAGAGTAAATATATTCTGAGATAGGATACTACAACATTAACATAAATTAGGTATTCTTATATCGATACCATAATTCAACAGATGAAAACGATTTCAAATTCATATAGGCGTGTTAATAAATACAGGAAAACCACAACATATTAATTAATGTAACCATATAATATGGAGTCATGTTGCGTTTCGTAGTATAGTTAAATAGGTTGAATGGAGGCGATCAATGAGTCAGTTTTTATTATAGCTAGTGTAATGAGGAAAATAAATTAAGCTAGAAACCGACTGATCTTACGTACGCAACGTACGCAATGCATTATGAAATCTTTTCCATAGAAATAATATGATTTGAAGCACATTTTTACACACAACATCGTGATGTGGTGGCGCAGACTCCACCGACAAGAGCGACGTTCCTAAATATGATAACCTACATAAATATATTTTCGTTAAGCTAGCATACTGATGTGGCAAAAACAGCTGCCAGGCTGAAATGGGATTGGGCCGGCCACGTCTGCCGCATGCCAGAAGACTTATGGGCTAAAACAGCTACCCATTGGCTACCAACTGCCAAACGACGTCGCGGCAGACCACGGAAAAGGTAGCGGGACGAGCTGGACAACTTCTTAAGTAGCTGGGCGGAGAAAGCTCGAGACAGAAAGTCATGGCGGATGAGGAGAGAGGCCTTTGCCCAGCAGTTAAATTAGAATTAGCATATTCACAAAAGAGAATGCTTTTCGTAACCTCGTAATATTTATTACCTACCTACTAAAATAGTCACTTAAAAAAAGCTCCGCCAAGTGGCAACCCTACCCCAGCTTTTGTTAATACAAAATGACCCATCTCAATGTCGATGTCTTCTCGGAATCGAACACCTAACCTTCCATACGGCTGGTTTATACCCCAACCAGTTTATAAAAGCTTATTTTTGACACCTCCGATGAAACATGGCGCATAACGAATGCGCGCAGGACTTACAAAATGGGATTCCAAATTGGATTTCGAGGATTTATTTTGTGGTAGGTTTTATGGTGGGACCCAATTTTATATTTTAAATAAGAATGGGTTTTGTAAAGTTACGAGATTTCATATGAATTGTAGGAAATAGTCGGAATACTTTTCGGATTATCATTATTTACTCTTTCACACAAAACTACTCATTTTGATGTAACTTTTCAATCTTTCATCAATATAAACCATCACGCATATCTGATATCACATAAGATGACATCGCGAAAAAAGCTTGTAAACAATACCTACAATTTTGGTTCAGATACATACACACAGCGCCATCTTACTCAAACTAAACAAACTTATTTCAGGCTGATAGACAAATCTTATTGCAAAATAATATAACCATGTGTTAATAAAAAACTTTTATGAAAGAACCAGTTTCCCAAAGGCTGAAATGAAGGAATTCTCTTTCATTGATAAAGTACATTATTGAGCAACAAAAAAGAAAAGAAGCTAGTATGAACTGCAGATAATTAATAATAAACTAGAGGCTGCCCGCGACTTCGTACGCATTCGGTCATATCTTTGAAAGAACTTGAAATATCTGCAAAAAATATAGCCTATGTGTTACTCTGATGTCCAAGCTAAGTTGTAGTAAAATTTCATTAAAATCTGTTCAGTGGTTTTTACATGATGAAGTAACAAACAAACATCCATCCGTCGGCACAAACATTGACATTTATAATATTAATAGGACTAACTACCTATCAACTAGTATCCCAGTTACAATTAGGAAACTGGATTGATATTGATTCAATTGAATTTGTTGTATTTAGTTATTTGTATTGTATTTATTTACCTACCATGGTTGCAAAACTGATCAAATTGAATTGTATTTTTTATTCATTTGGTGGCTTAAAACACAAGACTGGTTAGAATAATAGAAAAATTATAGAAAATCCTACATCTAGCTAATAAAACATAATAAAAATAAACAGATATAGTCAACCTCTCACGACCCACTGCTGGGCAAAAGCCTCCCTCCTAAACATTACATAATAAATAATAATAAGACTTAGTTAAGAATACTTAAAGTTTAAAAGAAGTAAAGAGATACAGAAGCAAGTTTTATAATGAACAGTAAGTCAACAGAATGAAATGATAAATTCTTATAAAGCAATCTAATTTTAGAAAGACTGTCATTGGTCAGTCAAGGATAATATAGCATATATTTGATATAAGTAGGTAATTACTAATCAGAAATTGCTTTCATAGTTTTGACATGAAGAATAGCAGCAAGTAAAGATACCTAAATACTTTATTTAATTAACAAGATTCCCTTACATACTTTAATTCAATAAAGTTGCATTTAAATGTAAATAACTTCGTACTTTTAAAATGAATAGGAGATACTAGTTATTAGATATACACATTGTTATCTAAAACTAAAAGCAGAACAGGACTGGGGTCACATTCCAAAGCCCAAAAATTGATAGCAGATTAAAAAAAGTTCATTGTAAGAGCTTTTACATATAACTGGGAAAGCTCTAAAAAGGGATGTTTTGTTACCAAATGAAACTCTTGAGCTTTTATAAAGATATTTCAAAGGTCCTAATGCTAATTTAGAACGATAAATACGTTTATACAAATGATTTAAGTAAAGAAATAAGAAGAAACATCTGATGTTTTCGAACACAAAACAGCCCGAAACAAACAAACTTCAAGGCAAGTAGTAGACACCATTAATGAAATAAATGTTGAATATTGGAGACTTACCCATTTTCCGGAGATATTCACAGCGAAAAGCACAATAAATCGAATTTATAAACAGAATAACATCACCACAAACATCACACAAAAGCAGCCATTTTCTTTTTAATGTTGCCAGTATAAAACTTTTTTTTTCTTTTCAGTTTAAATCTGTTTTACATGACGCAGTCTTGAAGTTCATAATTTTCTTCCCACTTATTGAATTTTGAATAACTTTTATTGTAAAGCACTAAAACAATGCTTTTCACTTTAACCTTAATTTAAACAGTATCAGCCACAAAAAAGAACAATTTATTACATCTCCACACCAGAATGCCCAAAAAACCAAAACTCCAATTCATTTTATTTTTAATAAGTAGTTTTGGTCAAACTAAACAAACTTATGAATATATTTTTGTGAAATATACTTAGCTATCTTATTACAATTTCATTAATGTCATACCTACCTAGTTTAGTCATTTCTGCAACTTTAAGATTCTCATAGAACAGCACTGGAAAAGCATTGTTTCGAGATGTGGTTTGAATTGAAAGTATACTTACAAATATCATTCTATATCTTGTTACCTTCTTACAGGTGTAGACTACATTATAGGTACTTCCTTTCTGCATCTACCAAACTTCTACCCTACTTCTTCCTCTGTTTTTAATCGTCTCAAAAACTTATTTCCATTAGTATTTCTAGCGCCATCTATTGATTGATAAACGTAAAAATAATTGCGCAGAGAAAACAGACTGTTCGCGGCGAGGAGTGTTGCCATTTTAGCTTGTATTTTTCTTTTCTTGTCAAGAGCTGTCAAAAAGGTTGGGATTTTGTGTGTTTTTCGAAAATAAATAAAATCTATTCCAATCTCGTAGTAATTCGCAATAAATTCATGTGAATTCCTGTGAAATAAAGTGTTTAGTGTCTGTTATTTATAATTTCTCTCATATTTCAGCTTCAAAATGGTACAGCGGCTTACGTTCCGACGACGTTTGTCGTACAATACAAAGTCAAACCAGAGGAGAATGTAAGTAATTTAGTCATAAATCCTTGTTTCTCATCCACTTTAATTTCGGTAGCATGTCGCCCTTTCATTATTTAGTCATTGAAACACTAATTAAAACTATTTACATGTTGGCTAAGAACATAACCTCTCGACCAGTTTGGTGCAACTGTAATGGTCCATAATTTCTAGATTTATGGTTTTATGAGCCAATTTTTTAACAATTAGTAACTTATTTTAGTTCTTTGCTCACCACAATCACTGTTATGAACCCTCCAAAACTAGTATCTCTCAATAGTTTCAGTTATACCACATTTCAATCTTATTCTACAACTAAATAAATCTAATTCTAATTAGGTGTCCTGTGTCTAACAGATAACTGTTTTCTTCATTAACGTACTATAGCAATCTAACACTTTTAACTGTAATATTAATTGGGGAAACTAAAAGTTATAGATTTTTATTAGCCTGAAAATAGTAATCTAGTCCTCCTTACTTGTCTCAAAATAAACAATTTAATAGTTAACATGCCAGGAATATTATCTAGTTCACGCTATTTATGTGAAAAGATAAAACATCTGCAAAATGTAAATCTGTCAGCTGTTTCATTGATAAATTCAATAAACCTTCCTAATTTTCAGAGTACGAACCCCTGGTGGTCGCCTTGTGTACCAATACGTTAAGAAGCCCAAGAAGATCCCGAGATGTGGTCAGTGCAAGAGCAAACTCCGTGGTATCCAGCCGGCCAGACCCGCTGAACGTTCCCGTCTCTGCTACAGAAAGAAGACCGTAAAGCGAGTATACGGAGGTGTACTCTGCCACAAGTGCGTCAAGCAGCGCATCGTCAGAGCTTTCCTTATTGAGGAACAAAAGATCGTGAAAGTCCTCAAGGCGCAACAGGCTACTGCCAAGACCGGCAAGAAGCCCACGAAATGAAGTACTTGTTAGGTATAAATAAAAAGTAAAAAATCTATTTTAGTTGTTTTATTTCTGTCTATTCTGATTCTGATAGCCTGACTCAAAATGATGTTATAGAACTTTTGTTAGATGCTTTCTTGAATGTTTCTTAAATATAAGAAATGTTATGGAGTCAGTCTTTCTTGAGTTTTTGGTAAGGATATGGTTGGTTATCCCGCAGCTAATTATCCAGTTTCCGAAACTTATACCACAGATTAAGGATATGTACTAATACCTACAGCGCACTCAGAAAAATATATCGCTACTTAATGCAAATTATTGAAAATTCTCTGATATTTTGCAATGTGGAAACTAGCTTTTTTTTTCTAATATCTATGTGATCTCAAAGAATTACCAAACCTCGTTATTTTTTTAGGTTGGTAACACCAAGAAAAAACATTGTCTATCTCTTTTTGTCCTAGTGCTCTATCCTTGTCTCAATCAATTGATTTTTCATTCATTCATTAATGTGTCATTGAAAAATCTCATTTGTGTGAATTTATTGTGAAATAAATTATTTTGTTAGATTCTACGACTATCTACGTAATTATTAGTGAAACTTCTGTGATATAGATATTATTTATAACAAAATGTCGAATCCGTGGAAGAAAGTTACAACGCCAGTCGATGTCCAAGACCTTTCCGAAATTATGTCCGAACAATACGCGAAGGGTCTTCAAGTAAAAGAGGAATTAAAGTTTGCTGAGCAAATATCAGACAACAGCGTGAATACTGCAGATGATATATCGCCAGAGCTGTTGCAACAAATAGAGGAAGCTAATCTTAAAGATTTTTGTGATTCGGATGCTATTATTGCAAAAGTGTTGCAATGTCAATTCGATAAAGAATATGACGAAGAAATAAAGAGGGTTGAGAAAAAACGTAACGGGGATGCAAAGGTTTCAGTATCGTATGATAATTACCGCACTGTACCCGAGAATTTGATATACGATTCAGAGTCTGATGATGAGGATATTGAAGCTGCCAGCAAGAAAGATTGGGACAGGTTTGAAACTAATGAGAAAGAGTTCGCTAGTCTACCAAAGCGTGGATTTGTTATTAGAGACGGCGAGAGGATTACGAAACATGATAGTGTGATATCTGGCAGGAGGAACGCTTGCAGAGTGATGGCATTCCCTCCAGAAGTATGTACTGGCGACGGCGCAGGATTCGACATGAAACTCCCCAACTCTGTGTTCAACCATTTAAAAGAACAAACTCGACACCATCAAGCCCGCAAACACAAGATGTTAGACCGAAAAGAAATGCAAGCTACGGCTGAAATGGGCTTAGATGAACCTACTAGGCTCATCTTATTCAAACTTATTAACAATGGTGTTCTAGAGAACATCAATGGAGTAATCTCGACCGGGAAAGAATCCGTCGTATTACACGCCAATGGTGATACGTCCTTCCCCGATCTTGTAGTGCCGAAGGAATGTGCAATCAAAGTTTTTAAAACTACACTGAACGAGTTTAAAACTCGTGACAAATATATTGAAGCAGATTATCGGTTCAAAGACCGCTTTTCCAAACAGAATCCACGTAAAATAGTCCACATGTGGGCTGAGAAGGAGATGCATAACATGATGCGTTTGCAGAAAATTGGCATTAATTGCCCTGAGATGGTTTGCTTGAAGAAGCATATTTTGTTAATGTCGTTTATTGGACGTGAAAACAAGCCAGCTCCAAAACTGAGGGATGTAATCCTGAAACCTGAGAAATGGCAGAGTGTGTACAATGAAATTGTGGACAGTATGCACAAGATGTACAATGTTGGTCATCTGATTCACGCTGATTTGTCCGAGTATAACATACTGTGGTGGGATAACAAATGCTGGTTCATTGATGTGTCTCAGTCGGTGCAACCTGATCATCCCAATGGCTTGGAGTTTCTGTTGAGGGACTGTCGTAACATTTGCAATGTAAGAATTAATTTTAACACTTTCACTGCCATTTTGAACTATAACTTTGGTCAACATTTTGACCTATCACTACAAGTATATTTAATCATGAATGTTATATTTTACAGTTCTTTGAAAAGAAAGCTGTTCCAGAAATGAAGTCAGCTGAAGAGCTTTTCCAGTCCATCACTGGATTTGATGAAGTTGACGTCAATATGCTTGAAGGAGTCCATACAACTTTCAACTCTCTTTCTTGCCGATTTGAAATATCTTTGGATGACAACAGAAACTCTAGCTATCCATTTGAGTATTGCTGGCAGAAAACTAATGAAGGAAAGAAAAGTGACAAGAGTGGAAATGAAGATACCGACGATGATGATGATGAATTTGAAGAAATGTGGAATCATTCCAAACAGAATAAATCAGTTGATACTGCAGCCAACTTTGGTAATGAAATAAAGATTGCTTCTGGGTCAAAAGAAAAGGTCAAAATCATTGACAAAAAAACTAATTTCGGTGCCGAATTAGAAGTGACCGTACCAAAACCAGATGGAAACATAAGTAACAGTGGTATTGATAAAAAGTCTTAAACGCAATTTCAATTTTTTATTGTATTTACGATGTTTTGTACATGTAAACGTAATCAATAAACAGTTTGTTCTTGACTAGTAACTTATACATACTTGGTACATTAAAATGTTCATCAGTGTTCAACGTTTTTGGAAATAAAACTGGATATAGTGGAACCTCTCTTTTTTTTAAAGAACAAGTAACAGTTTTTGTCTTTCCAGCTTAATATCTTTTGTACTTAAGGCCTAGTGCCACCCGTCCCCAAATCTTAACAATAATAATTATTTACCTTAAACCTAAGTGGAATAATTAAATTATCTTGTACATTTAAACACTTAAACTAAAGCTAAATGCTTAAGCCTTTTTTCCTTAACCAAAGTATTGAGTAAATCATTCTGTTGCGTCGTCAAATATTGTTTGACGTCAGCTGCTACACTGATCAATGATGAAACATCCTCAGTTGAACTTGAAATCACGATTGATTGCAGTTTCAGGTGTAAGTCTGTGTTGAAGGGTATTGCTGCAAGAAATAATTGATAAGAATTTATTTTTATCATAAGGTAAGTACCGCTGATATAATTAGATACATAGGTAATTTTTTGTTTTGTCAAACAAAGGCCAGTTTAAATGTTGATGGTGCCATGCTTCTTCTTAAGGAAAATTTTAAAAAGAATACTTCATAAAAACTATTAGTATTATTGTTTCTAAAAGACTACTGAATTTTGTTGGATTGGACCATTCCAATCCAACAAAATTCAGTAGCTTCTGATAAGTATTACATAAAAACATGTGTTAATAGTATTGTCGTACCATCACTCTCACTGTCATTAATCAGATCTGTGAATAACTGCTGGAGAGATACTGGTCTGCTTTCTTCAGCTGGATCCACAATTAGAGTTAAGATAATTCTGTTTACTTGCACTCTGTAAAAGAAAACAATGTTGAAAAGGACTTATGTCATATAAGTGCTTAGTTTTAAGACTAAATTATATTGTACTGTTATAAAGCGACCTAAGAGGAGATGGCAGAAGGTCGCCGGAGGGAGGCATGGAAGAATGCAGGGTAGGCCTTTGCCCAGCAGTGGGACACAGTAGGCTTGTAAAAATCTATAAATAAATGTCGCAGTGAAGAAAAAAATTATAAGAAATTCAGAAGTTAACCAATTTGTCACAAAAAAGACTTACTCTGAGAGGATGCTCTCTGGAATAACAAAATTGGCATCAATAATTGTGTTTGCAGTTTCCAGAGCAATGTCGAACTTTCCTGAAAGAAAAAGTAGAATATTGAAATAAATTACTTTTCATATATTACTTGCTATGCTATGTCTATTAAATAAACTTACCACAATCAATTTGTAAATTCATAAGATTTCTCATATGCATCAATTTCCTGGTTTTATCTTCAACCAGCTCCAGTGCTTGTTCATAATAGGAAACTGCTTCTAATTTATGGTTCAAAGACACCAAGTTATCAGCCAGTTCCATAAGTATTGAAGTTCTTATTGTTGATTTCTCTGGATATTTATTTAAAGCTTGCATGAAGCAACCTATGGCAGCCTGAAATTTGCGAAAATAGACATTTAGTCTTTAGTGATGAAAATCTGGTACAGCTACATTATTAAGACCTCATTATGACTCTGACCTATTGAAAGTCATCAGCAGTGAAAGTGTTAAATGTCATATTACAATGTTGCTTTATTTTTTCAGTTTTCTTACCTTCACTTTTAATAATAATTAGTAGGTCAACCGTCAAACCGTTATTAAATTAATAATTAATCTATAAAAAGAAAGAACCAACTTCCTATACTAACCTCTAAATTCTCTCTATCAGGGCTATAAAACTTTAAGACTTTAAGTTTGAGTTCAGCCTTCATGAACTGTCGCGCAGCAGCAAGATAATGCTCAGCTTCTCCCAGGAAGTTACCAGCAGTAGCTTCACACTTAGCTGCACCCACGTAAGCGTGACCAGCGAACGAAGGTTGCTCAGAATTTTCACACTGAATTGCTAACGCTATGAACTCATTTGTCGCCTCTTGTATGTTTGGTTTACGCATGAATCGTCTGAAATTAGATTTATACAATGTGTTTACAGTCAATTGCAGACATAGAAGAGAATTTCACAAAGTTTTTGTTATAGCAAATAGGTACTTAAGATTTTTTACGACGTTTACTTTAAAAGCAGTATGCGAAGAACCACTTACTTTTTTAGCTTCGTATTGATGTTCATATATTGTTCGTTAAAACTAGCACCAAGGTCAGTGGACATTTTTGGTGATTTTCAATTTATTTCCACAAAAACGAAAACAACAATAATCGCCATCAGCTGACAGCACAGATTATGTGAATCAATTTCATACATAGGTGAATTTCATAAGAGAGAAGATGTCATACAACGTTTATATCTCTAAAATAACGCTGGAGCAATTTTTTGATACGATAAAACACATTGTGAGGCGCGTTCGTTTCATCGCTACCTCTTCTTTCTCCAAAAAAGATATTGTAAAATGAGTTTCTATAAATCTATGATTGAGCAAAGTTAATAAATAATTTTACAGCGCTACGATTGCACTTAAAGTTGGAACAAATTATTTTTAAAATATTTTTTATATTGCTGTTTGTTTTTTATCCTTGCTTACACAAATAAAATAATTTCAAAATATTTGCATCACAAGTGATACGAACATAGACTCTTCTGTCGAAATGCTTTGACGTGTCTCGTATTTGGGTTAATTCAATTTCCAAGTTTTTTCTACTTTATGCAATGCTTTCGTGGTAAATACTACCGGTGAATGTTATAAGCAGTTGAAGGAGACTTTTCTAAAATGGATTTCTTTAAGAGCGGCCTAAAAACTGTACTGGGCGCTCCCGAGCCTGGCCACCAACCTTCGGGAGCAGAAACTGTAAGATTTCTGATAAAATACATCTAATTCGTCTATGAATCTTATAAAATAAAGTATTAATAACATACAATATAGTGTTATATCGCAGAGAAGTCCTTAAAACATTACCATATGGTTATTTTTTTAATGAAAATGATCCCAAGATCTGGATATTAATAATTTCATTAACACCCTTGAATAAACGTCATGGACTGCCTAAAACGTTTATTTTTAATACTAGACATTCCTTCGTGTCGTACTTTGTTTATTGCCGCACTACTGTGTACCTACTTGTTTAATTTGGCACAATAAGAGTGATATTCAATTGATATTGCAACTATCAATATTGAATTAATGTTTATATGCATTTAATCTATTTATATTTAATGCGTATATCTGTAGTTGATGTCTGAGGTTTATGAAGGTTCATTTAATTGAATATTATAGGTTTGTGTCCGTGTATTTATACAAAATTGTGATATAAATCATGGTAAGAGTGCTTTGAGATATCCACAAATAATAAGATGAATTATACAGAAATACCCACAATTAACAGTTATCACTCTGTTAAAGCTAATTCAAATAATATTTTGTTCAAGTTTAAGAAATTCCTAATCATTTTTTTTAAACTAATATACATTTCTGTCACACCTCATTTTGATGAGATATTTTTTACTACTAATTCTACCATTCTTTATTTTAAAGATCTTAGACTTTTAAATAAAAACATTTTTACTTTAATTAAAGTACATTCTTACTTTTCTACTTCATTTGAGCTGTATTGTGCGTGTCAAATAAACATTGTCTATGTCTCATTTTAATTATATTCCTCTAGGTGGAACGTCTGGTAGACCGAGTGACAAACTCCACGCTCCTAGAAGACCGCCGTGATGCGTGCCGCGCCCTCAAAGCAATGTCACGGAAATACCGCGTTGAAGTAGGTGCACAAGGCATGGATACCCTTAAACAGGTATAAACTTACATACATACATATCTGTCACGCCTATCTCCCACAGGGTAGGATCTACCTACGCAAGTAGAGCAAGTGTTACAGGCAGACCAACTTATCTGTGAACTGAACGGTGGCACTACTAGTAATACAAAATAGTATTTCTACCAATTGCAGCAGTTCTGGAATTTGACATTTCCATATTAGTGGCCATAGTTCCAATAATGGCCGATTCACAGATAACTTGGTAGCTCTGTACTTGTCGTGGTGCTTGCTTTGATTCAAACAAAAACAAACTTCTTTTGTTTCATCCACATTCATCAGTCACCTCCATTCTAAACCATTCCAAAACCAACGTACATGTATATATGGTGACTTTAAATTAGTGAACGATAGAAAAGGATATGCATGTACTCGTGTTAACAAACAACTTTTACTATGGGACCAAGGTAGAAATCTTTCAAAAAAATTTGAACTCCCCATACAAAATGCATCAGCTGATACTATGGGGGAACTATTTTTTGTTCATTATTTCGACCTTGGTCCCGTAGTAAAAGTTGTTTGTTATCACGAGTACATGCATATCCTTTTCTATCGTTCACTAATTTTAAAGTCACCCTGTATGTACGTTGGTTTTAGATTAGAATACTCTTGACTTGGCTTTTCTTTAATAAGTCCCCATTGATCATACATTTGATATGTTTTTCAAATTATGCTTAAATTCAGTAAGAAAATTTTCCAAATTATTCTAAAATTCAGTAAGAAAATTGCAAATGCAACAGTGGTTGTTGCAGTTGATTCGTTACGCAGTAACCTAATTGATAAGCAGTGTGTTTGAGCTATAAAAGATAAAACTCAACATTACTAATTTCAAATTATGAGAAACATAATCACTATTGTTAGGTGTATCGTCATTGGTGTATGTATAATCATAATAAAATAATCTATCAATTAGTAAGAAGTTAGAATTCTATTGGCCTTATTTATTGATTTAATTCTCTATAGTCTCATAGTCTAGTATGACACATATAATTCAATGCAGTACAATCTCCTATTTGTACAATTCATATTCCAACATCCTAAACTTTTGAGGATTTATATTTTTTGAGTCGATTACGGCTTTTTTTTACTAATTACAGATAAAATGTGTCTGACAGATATTTGTCAGAAATCTGTCTAAAATGTCATGTTTTATGAAATAGACATAAGTTTATCTGTGTTTCATACCAAATAGCTATTCCTTTTCCTTTTTCTCCGTATTTCCCTTTTTTTAAATTATTCGTTTCCCATGCGTTTCCCTAACTTTGACTGTGGCAAAATATGCGCCCTGCATGGTGGCCAAACATAAAAAAAAAAGTTTATCTGTCAGTTAAATTTTAACTGTAGTGGTGAAAGAAGCACAGGATCCTCATATTATATCAAAAGTATTAAAACACTTTTTTTTTTTTTATTTCCCTATTCCAGGTCTTTTCCATTTCTTTCTGGAAGAAATGGAAAAAGATGGAGGAGGCTTTCACCCTAAAAGGGACCGAATCAAAGAAACAGACTACTACTAACAAAAAAAAAAAACACTAACATTACCTACTAAGAATATAAACTAACAATACTAACAAAACATTTGAAATGTATCAAATTTTTATTCGGAATAAAAAGCTTATTATTATTATTATTATTCCAGGTCTTAGAACTAGACAGAGCAGACAATGAAACAATCAACTACGCCCTAGACACACTCAACAACGTGATGTCACCGTCACAATTCGAGGAAGAAGAAGACAACCCTCACGTACCCATGAACATAGGCGAACAGTTCACTGAAATGTTCATAAAAGACCCGCACAACATACAATTAGTACTAGATTTACTCGATGAATACGATTTCCGAGTCAGATTGTCTGCTGTACAACTGCTAATCTCACTTCTGACAAACAGATCAAAAGATATACAAGAGATTATCCTAGTTAAACCAATGGGTGTATCCAAAATGATGGATCTGTTAGGTGATACCAGAGAGGTTATTAGAAATGAGACTTTATTGCTTTTAATTAAATTGACAAGAGGTAACGCGAATATACAAAAGATTGTAGCGTTCGAAAATGCGTTTGATCGATTATTTGAAATCGTGTCGTCTGAGGGATATTCCGATGGAGGCATCATAGTTGAAGACTGTTTGCTACTAATGCTGAACTTATTAAAAAACAACAGCAGTAATATAAACTTTTTTAAAGAAGGCAGTTACATACAGAAAATGTTGCCAATGTTCAACACGCCGGAAGAAGTTGAAGAATTAGGCTGGTCACCCCAAAAAGTATCCAACGTTCACTGTATGCTGCAAGTGGTGCGTACGCTGGTATCACCGAGCAATTCGGCTTTAATAATTTCGAGTTGCCAGAAGATAATGAAGAACGTAGGATTGTTGGAAGCTTTGTGTAATATTTTGATGGCAAGTGGTGTGCCGGCTGATATATTGACTGAGACAATAAATACTGTAGGAGAGGTCGTGAGGGGGGAGGTAGCTAATCAGGATTATCTAGGTAGTGTCATGGCGCCGTCAAACCCGCCACGGCCTGCTATCGTTGTGTTACTTATGTCTATGGTCAATGAGAAGCAGCCGTTTTCTTTGAGGTAAGTGTTTGTTTTATAGTATGTTCAAAAGTTATCAAAATGACCGACTAAAAGATTTGAAAAATAACTATCTACCCTCATTTTATCTTCTTTGTTTAAAGCCCGTTACACAGCATCGTGCCTGACTTACGTAGGTACTTCCCGCCACGGGAGTATAGAGATAGGGAAAGCGCTATACAGAGTAAAAGAAGCAGAACGACTAGGCTACTTGTCTCTTTTACTCTCTATAGCGCTATCTCTCTAAGGCCATGGTGGAACGTACAGTCGAGAGCAGATCAACCTTTACAAAATGGTTTTAATATCGCCCTTATGGCACTATAAAATACAGTAGGTACCCCTGTTGCTTGATATGCCTTCGACTGTACTACAAACACAGCAGTAATCCGTATGTAATTTGTTTAATACACCAAAAAATGAACATAAAATTAATAAAACCAAAAAAAGTACTAGTAGTAAATTACAGTATTTATTTATTGCCCTGCTCTACTCTACAGTCTTCCTAAACTGGTCCTACTCCAAAGGTTGTCTGGAAGAGATCACTTTTAGTGATAAGGCCGCCTTTGCGCACACTGTTTTAGTTTTAAGTTTTATTTGTATTTCTTTGTGTGCAATAAAGAATTTCTATCTATCTATCTAAAACTGAATGACGTAAATAATCGACTACCCGCATTTCAGATGCGCAGTACTCTACTGCTTCCAATGTTACCTATACCACAACGAAATGAGCCAAGCGAGTTTGGTTCAAACCCTACTCCCTTCTTCGTCTGACGTATCTACACTAACTAGTGGCCAATTACTATGCGGTGGCCTATTTAGTTCTGACGCTTTATCGAATTGGTTCGCGGCGTCAGCATTGTCGAGAGCGTTATGCGATAACCCGGCGCAGAAAGAACAGCTGTTGCGAGTGTTGCTAGCTACAAACTTGGGTAGTTCTCCTGTGACGTTGTTGCATCAGTGTACTTTGCTTCTACAGCAGAGTACTAAGTTACAGTCTAAGGTAAGTTGGGGGAAAGTTGGTTTTTAAAGGGAAGGAAGGCCCGGATTGATACGGGGGTTTGTCTATATTAATTTAAACAGACGTTATTCCACTTAAGAACACATTATCGGTCCAGATTGATAAGGGTATTGGCCCATACTAATTTAAACTGATGTTTCTTCTTAAGAACATAATGTCGGTTTGAATTGGTATAGGTAAACGCCCATATTTATTAATAAATGTAAGAGCCAGGCTCTTGTCAGTGGTGGAGTAAACTTTTGCCAACAATTTAACCATATTAATTTGAACTAAATGAAGTATGGGCGTGTTCCCAGCTTAAATATAAAATAATCTTTTTTAGGCTTTTTAAATAGGACAGACATTTTTCAAATGAGACAACGGCATGACAGATGTGTATGTATGTATTTTTCAAATCCAGGTAGCCCTACTAATGCTGCTAGCCCAATGGATGAGCTACTGCCCTCCAGCTGTCAGCATCTTCCTGAAGGTACCCGGAGGAGTAGGCTACCTCGTCAACCAGACGTGCTCCAATGAGCATGATGAGAACGAGTGCTTGCTACAAGGACTGAGCGCGTTGTTGCTCGCGATCTGCATACATTTCAATGATGACTCCGTACATGCTTACTCTAAGGATTCTTTGAAGCAGTTGCTTGTTAAACGGTAAGAAAACGAGTAGGATCGTCAGTATGGTAATAGTCATCAGAATAGATGATTGCCAAGTAGTCAGGATAGTAATCGTGTTCAAAATAGATAATTGCTAAATAATCAGAGTAGACAATCGTCAAATAGTAAGATAGCCATCGTCATCAGAAAAGACAATTGCCAAATAGTCAGAAGGGCAATAGTTATCAGAATAGACTAATCACAATAGTAATAGTCATTGGAAAAGTCAATTACTAAATAGTCAGAATAAGAGTAGTCATCAGAATAGCAATAGTCATCAGAATAAACAATTGCCAAATAGTCAGAATAGCAGTAATCATCATAACAGACAATGGCAGTGTAGTTGTTTTAAACAAAACAATAACGTTCAAAAAGTGTACAAATGTTCCAAAAATCTTTTACTTTTATGCTTTTCATCAATTTCAGAATTGGATTAGAAACGTTCGCGGGAAAACTGAGCGAGGTTTCCAAACACGAGTTGTACAACAAGGCAACCAAACATCCACAGCTTAGAGTCAAGAGTTCCGCTGAAATACTTATCGATTATGAATTCTGTAGGCTGTTTAAGGTGCTTGAAAGTAAGTTAATATTATACAATCGGCTTAAGTTATACATATAGGTACATTTCTGTCACGCCTCTTTCGCATTTGGATAGGCAGAAACCAATTCCTTCCACGTGCTACAATCCAAACATACTTCTTTCTTCTTCTTATTGTATAAAATGCCCTACCAAGCGTGGGTCGGCTGCCAGATGGACCGACGACCTAGTGAAAACCGCGGGGGCTCGTTGTTCGTAGGTGGCTTTGAGCCGATCGCGTTAGTCCCGGTTTATACAGTAGTGGCCTGGCGGAGGCGTGCGGCGAAGCATCCTGTCAAGAAAACTCTTAAAAGTATTAGAATAGAGTCATATTTGCCGTAATTTCGTCCGCGCTCCGGAGCGCGCCACTCGCCCCGCGTGTTATACGGCGCCGCCAGGTAGCGCGGACGAAATTACGGCAAATACGACTCTATATACTTAAAAGAGATTTCTTGACAGGAAGCTTCCGCCGAGCGCCTCCGCCACGACATTTCAGTATAAACAGCGCCTTAGAGAGATATTTGTCTATGCTCAGCAAGAGACTGCTATATGCTGACATGATGACGAATCGGTTCTAAATCTTCACCCCAACTCTTCCAGGCGTCCTAATCCAAAGCCTAACAGCGCAACAAGAGAACGGCCTAGGAGACCACGCGTCAGAAAGAGCGAGCCCGGAGTCAGGAACACTGGAGCAATATAAGACTCTCATCCGACAGCAGGATGGCAGGCTACAGGAGCTGATGGCCCAGCTCGACCAGATGCTACAGCAGAATCAAATGTTACAGGTATTTGGGGGCTATAGGAGTCAAGTAGTTAGACCATGGGGCTTAGCATGGCGTGCCGCGACAATTATCTCACGTATGCTGTCCTAATCACATTTAGAACTATAGACAGAGACGTAAGCGTGACAAACGCATGACAACGTCTTGTCACGGAGTGCCATGCTAAGCTAGCATGACAGACTTTGTCCCAAGTGGTTAGGATAAAGTGAACCTGAATCAAGGTTAACTTTATCCCAGTTTAATTTTAAAAGTCCCATTTCAAGCCAGTCCAGAACTTCTGTCTCAAAGAGACCATGCGATCTTTGAATCAAAAATTATCTACATACATATTATATTAATATTAAATATGTTTGTGCTGATGGCTGGATGGATGTGAGCATGTATGTTACTCTATCACGCAAGATTCATTTTATTTTATTTTTTTATTTTTTTTCATTTCAAACATTCAGTTTGAATTTTTTTCTAAAACTTACAATGTTATATCTGATACGCACAAGCATGTCAATGTTTGTACGTACCAATGAATGGATAGATGTGAGGATTACTGAGGATGTTTATTACTATTTTACGCAAAATCCACTGATAGTTTAATTTTTATATGATACATATATATTTATCACGCCTCTTTCCAATCAGGATAGGCAGAGACCACTTCCATTCACTTACTGCGATCCAAATACACTTTGTTGACGTAGGGTATATTATTTTAAGATGTTGCGTAAATTTTCTAATATATTATGACGATAAATTCGTACGAAATTATAAGCAACTATTTTTGATACATACTCTTCTAACCCCCAGGGCGCCCTAAACGACTCCCAATCAGCAAACTCCCATCTAAAAGACGAAAACCTATTACTAAAAGCCCAAGTATCAGCTTCACATATACCTCAAACTCAATCTCCACTCCAAGAAGACAAGACAAGAGAATACGAAGAGAGAATAAGACAGCTAAACGGGGAACTGACATGTGTGAAAGAGCAAATGAAAGTGGTAGAAGATAGAGAGAGATTGGCTAAAGAGGAGTTGGATAGATTGAGGAAGGATCAAGATGATTTGTTGGAGTTGCTGGCTGATCAGGTAAGTGGATATTTAATATGGATAAATATACAGTATTCATAGTTCGGTCTGTTTGTGTAGATAAGCGACCTCCTAAACTGAACTACTTTTTAAATTAGCCGGATTATACTATATGAATGACATTACAAACATTTGTCATCAATACAGTATAATGTGGCCGATTTAAAAAGTAGTTTGGGGGTCTCATCTACACTACAGTAACATTGGACACATATTTTTGCTTGAACAGATAAATACAAAAATTAAGAGCTACAAAGTTCTGGAATAGATTGTTCTCAAGCGTCAAACACAGTGTATTTTATCATTTTTAGTTAAATAAAAAAGATTGTTGTTCTATTTTTTAAACCCTTTTTTCACTAATGGCCTAAATATTTTTTTTAGTTATCTAGCTAGCCTGTTGTAACAAGTAATGGTATCTATCTACACACCATAGCCGCCGACGTTTTTGATAGCTGCCATTCGTATGACGTGAAGCCGCCGGTCTAGCCCGGCGGCATGCCGGCGGCTTTGGTGTGTAGATAGCATTAGTGATACTTGAACATTCTGTACTAACTAGTCATCTCTTTCCAGGACGTAAAACTAAACGAATACAAAATGCGTTTGCTATCGCTCGGCCAACCAGTCGACGAAGAGATCGCCCAACCACCGCCAGAGCCGGGCCAAAGCCTCACATAGTGGCCAACAGTGGGCCAACGCATGGCCATAGATGGTGCTTAGTGTAGACCAACTTTAGAAGATGTAATTTTAATATTGCAAGGAAATTATGTAACTTCTATTATTTAATGATTTTTGGTTTATTTTAAAGCATTGGGAAAATTATGCAAAATTTGTTGTTTTTGAAAGTCAAGTGCGAGTCTGACTCACGCAGGAAGGGTTCCGTACCGTTCACTATTGATATTGAGCAAAAAAAGTAAAAAAAAACGTTTGTTGTATGGGAGCCCTCCTTAATTATCACTATTGTTCTATTTTTAGTATTTGTTTTTATTGCAGCAACGGTAATACATCATTTGTGAAAATTTCAACGCTCTAGCTATAACAGTTCACGAGATACAGCCTAGTGACAGACGGACGGACGGACAGACGGAGAGCCAAGTCTCAGTAATAGGGTCCCGTTTTCTCCCTTTGGGTACGGAACCCTAAAAATATCCTACACATTGAAACGTCAACAATGTTTTTATGTTTTTAGCAGTAATTAAACTACGCAAAAAAAAAAGAAAATGACCACCATATAAGTAAATTTATAAAATGTTCATGGATTCAAGTAGTTACCGTGGGTTACATTCTGAAGCGGACGAAGTCGCGGGAAAAGCTAGTATTTCATAATGTTAAATGAAAGAGTGTGTGTTAGTCGATTGTATTAATTTTCGTTTGCGTTTTTTATTTAGTTTATGTTATATTTCCTTCCTATCTCATGTCATGTCGTATTCATATACAGGATGTAACAGAAAGGGGGTATAATGCCGAAACACAGCGATAGTCCTCATGAAACTGAATAACTTTCCCCAAGGAACATGGGTCGTAATTCGAAAAAAAAAATTCGCCTCCCCATACAAAATTCCCAATCAGCTGATCGAGTAAGTATGGGCGATCCAAAAAAAAAATTTCTAGTTACGACCCACGTTCCTTGGGGAAAGTTGTTCAGTTTCATGGGGACTATCGCTATGTTTAAGCGGTATACTATACACCCTTTCTGTTACACCCAGTATTTTATTATTAATTAATTACATATTACTGTTAATAAAAACGTAATGAAATTCTTGGTATATGTTCGAATCTTAATTTTCTTATTTATGCTTACTGCGCCATGTTTAAAAAAAAAAACTTTTTTTTTCTATTTATTCTGACTTAATTTTTAGTTAACGAAGAGTTTCAAAATATTTAACTTTAAAATTAAAAATCACAGTGTTATCTTAATAAAAAATAGCCAATGTTTTTTATTATAATAGTCAGTTGCACAATATTACTTGTTTACCGTACTAAAGTGGAGTCAATGAACTTATTCTCGCGGTACGAGTGTATTTTTTACATGAAATAAATATTTTAACTTTTTATTTTTTGTGTTTAAAATACTTTTATAGATTGCATCGTCTCTATGTATAAATTATTTACTGAGTTTTGTTAAACTGTACTTTGCTTAGCTTATTTTAAGTTTCTTCCAATTTGACTGTAAAATAAGATATTATTGATTAATATATTGATGACTTGTTGTAAATAATTTTAACTTTCATTTAGATACATACATACAGGGTATAACAGAAAGGGGGCATAAGGGGTATAACAAGGAGCACATTTTTTTCGAGTTACGACCAATGTTCATTGGGGAAAGTTGTTCAGTTTCATGAGGACTATCGCTGTGTTTCGACTTTATACCCCCTTTCTGTTACACCCTGTATATGTCACGCCTCTTTCTCATCGAGGTAGGCAGAGACCTCCCTCCACTTGCTAAGATCCAAACACACTTCTTTCGCTTCATCCACATTCATCAGTCGCCTCATACATGCTCGTCGGTTTAGGGTACTCCTGACTTTGGCCTTTCCGTAACATGTCCCCGATTTGATCGAGGTACGTTCTTGGCCTTCCCCTTCCAACATTTCCATCCACTCTCGCCTTGTAGGTATATATTTTTCGTTAATCTCCTCGCTCGTTCTTTCTACATGTCCAAACCATCTAAGCATCCCTTTCTCAATTGTTGTCATTACGTAATTAAAAGCAAATTAAATCAATAATCAATTTTATTTTTATTCACTTGGCATTAAAGTAAATAATTTAGGCGTTAATAGTGGAAATACATGATAATTCTAATTTTACACAATATACATTTTTCCTATCTAACTTATGTTTAAATACATAACAGTCTCACTTAGGTAAACGACTACATAATAGTGTATCTAAAAAAAGAAATTAAAAAGTGGCAACACTGTAGTGTCGTCTCGTTTTTGTTACATTGATTCGAAAGGGACGACGCTACTGTGTTGCCACTTTTTAATTTCTACTCTTTTTAGATAGACTATAACAATTAGAACATAGACATAACATAAATCATGATCTAAATAAATCCATCGATTTAGTAAATTAATAAAATATACACTTTTCTTTCATTTTCGGTTTAGATATAACAAATGCTTGATTAAGCGCCTGATTTTCCACCAGATAAAACTTAACTAACAGATAAACCTATGTCTATTGCATAAAACATGACGTTTTAGACAGAGATAGGTATAAAATATCTGTCAGATAAATTTTATCTGTTAGATGGTAAAACGGGCCCTAAGACACGCGGGCGCGGTCACGAAATAACAAAACAATGACTTAGTACTAAAGTGTTCACATACGAAACGCACGTGCTTTCAATAGACCCACGCGTTCGATACAAGCATGTTTTTTATCACTTAGGTACAACCATTTAATCAGTTATGGTACATAACCCGTCGGAAATATCTGCGCATCTAGCTTTGAGACGCCATGCAACTCGTACGTACTCGTTAGACCCAGAACACACGGTGAAATGCAACTGCAACGCAACTGAAACTGCAAGTTACTTTTGAGTTGCGTTTCACCGTGTGTTTTGGCGCTCACGGTACTGGATAGGCGAAAACGGGGGAAACGCATATCAGCGAAGTGTGCAGATATTTATCCTACCGGCTGTACAGATAGACCAACTTATCTGTGAAATGAACTGCGGCGCTACTAGTAACACAAAATTGTATTTCCACAAATCGCAGCAGTTCTGGAATTTGACATTTCCGTATTAGGCGCGGTTTATACTGAAATGGCGTGGCGGAGGCGCGCGGCGGAAGCGTCTTGTCAAAAAACTCTCAAAAGTATTAGAATAGAGTCATATTTGCCGTAATTTCGTCCGCGCTCCTCGGAGCGCGCCACTCGCCCCGTAGTTCCAATAACGGCCGTTTCACAGATAACTTGGTAGCAGTGTAAGTACAATTTGATCAGAGCCTCTCGACACAAAAAAAAAAACTTTAAAAAAAAGATGTTCTAACTAAAAAAAAACAAGGGTGTTTAAGCTAAGTGATATAAAAATAAAGGCCGACACATAATAACACTCCTATGACTAAGAACACAATAATTAGTATGAATCGATCTTGTAACGCGCGGACCATCATCGAGTTTATTAATCGAGATGATCTGTTTAGCTGTTCGTCTGTTTCTCGGAGCTGGAATAAGAAAGAATATATTAAAAATGATTGTTTTGAAAAGTTCTAGTATTTATCTATATTTTAAAATAATTGTGTAAAAATAGTCAGTTGATTGAGGAAAAGGTAATGCTAAAAATAACACTATTCAAGACCTCAAATAGGAAACGAAAAGTAGTGTCCACTGTCTAGTCTACAATACCTAGGATTTAATACTTTTAAAAATACGGATAGAATGTTTTTTTTTATATAAGTAAGTATGTAAGTAATCCTATATGTATAGTAATTAGTTTTAATAAACATCAACAATTTATGCATTGGATATGAGGATGTTTGGTTGTCTATTACTGTTTCATGCAGTAACCACTGAACAGATTTTAATAAAACTTTTCAATTCTATCATTATTCCAAATAAAAATATTAGAATACAAAAAAAAATTTAATGGATCAAATAAGGTGAAGTCGAAATTGTAACCTCTCACATCCCACTGACCCATTATAAACCCAGACACGATAGATTTTCTATTGTTCTTTTTTTTCTGGGATGTGAAAGATGACTAATAGAAAAAATACTTACCCGTCCCCTAGACCTCTGAATAGTCTCCCTCTGCACACTCAAGTCCTGCAGCACAGCGGCACCAATCTGCTCCGTCTCCAGCACAACTCGGTACCCTTCAGTCAGATTCTTGCCGGTACGCTCCAGTCGCTCCGTGTTGTCTAGTAGTTTCTGTCGCTGGTCGTTGCTACCCCAGTCTTCGTAGTCTTCTGATTCTATGTTGACTGGGAATGATTGGGGATTAGTTTAAGCTGTATTAGAAAGATAATATTGGTAAAAAAAAAGGTATTTATTGAAAAGACCATTAAACAGACTATTCGTCTAAATAAAAAAATAAAAATTGTGTCTTAGAGAGAATAAGACAGGTTTTACTAATTTGACATAGTCTAAATTGTTTTCATAAGTTCGTCATAAGATCTTTATGGTATGATAATATTGTTTTCAGATATTGTCTCAGTTTTTTTTAATTATTATAATAGATTTTAAAGATAAACAGAAATGTTTACCTAACGTTTATATAAGCCCTCAAGCAAATATAACAGGGAGGTTACTAAATAATAGTTTGATAATTAATAAATACTATTATTATGTACAATATGCAGTCAATTAATCATATTGTGTATACTTACAAGTAGCAGAGTTATTGACAACAGAGCGGTATTCCTCTCGAACCCGCTTCAGCTCGGCGCGGTATGCCTCCACACGGGACGCTGCGCCGGCGCCGCGGCATTCTAACTCTAGTTGCTCTAGCTGCAAAGATTAATTTCAATCAATTTTAAAGATTGCTATATGATCAAGATTGATAATTTAGTTTCGGATAAAGACTTGTGAGGTGGGTTTGATAAATTTTATAAGTTTTTATTAGGTACTAAATTTAGAGATGAAAGAAAAGGACATGAATAAGAATATTATATTTATAGAGGATAACAGATTAAGATATGATGCAAATAAATTGATATAGAATTTAGCAAAATGAGGCAAGGAATTCTAACATAATTTCCAAGACTATAATTGTTTTGATATGGAAAATAAACAGCAATTACTATGTTTAAACTTCCAAATTTAAGATACACGGCAACATGTGTCTGTTAATTAATCTTAACTGTAAACAAAGGCCGAACTAATGAGTACATACCAAATCATTAGCCTCTTCAAAATTAGCTTGTATTTCCTTCGACAATTGGTCACGGTTCTCTGTAATCATAAGAACTCATGATAACACTCGAATGACAATGCTTCATAAACAAACATCGAGAAATACGATAAGTTTACAATCTTTTAAAGGAATTTATACGCACCTTCACCTCCGACTTTTAATCGGCCAATTTTAGCAGTTATGTCCGCTGTTAGCACGGAATATTGCTGCTCGTACGACTGGATTAACGTAGCCATTGTTTAAATATCGAATTAAAACATTAACACAACATATTTCTTGATTCTTTGCAAATCTAAAATACTACACGTAAATGCAAAATCACTCCTTTTTCGATTGTGTTCCTTCACAAATTGTGTACATGAATTAAAAGAAAGAGAGGCTCTATACGAATTTACTGGAAAGTCGCGATTTTTTGTCTCACTCCATAATCTAAACAGTGCATTTAAAGAGTCAATGGAACATCGGATGACAGCTCTAGGGTTTATTCGTTTTACATGACTTTTCGTCACAAATTCCATTTTGCGAATAATTTCTTTTACAAAATATATTAAAGTAAAGAGACCACAATGTTGATCAATACAATATACCATAAAAATATGTCTATCACAGATCCCACTCTTCATTAATTTATTTTTTTTGTTTTCGGAAACAGGTGAAACGAATGCAGCCATGCGCAAGAGTTGATCGCCGAAGCAAACGATCGAAGGTGGGGGTTGAATGTTGAGTGATTGCTTGCTTGCACTGCCTGCATTGCGCGGGGCGAAGGGGACAGACAAGTGCAGGCAGACTGAACGGAGGACCATGTAGAAAAAACAAAAAAATACGTTTGTTCGTCGAAATTCAACTCAAAAGTGGTTGTGACAGAAAGTAAAAGGAGTTGTGATGATTTGTGAATGAAAAAACTGCTATAATAATGTAATCAAGCTGGCATGGACCTCATATTTTTGCTGTGAATCATAAAGGTGAGTTTCTTTGACATTTAAAGGATACTCTCCGCAGTTAGAGCGCATTCTCTCATCATTGTTTACCAGAAGTATAGCTTTACAATCCATGAGAATGGAATACAAAAATCGTTACATGCTCAGTTTTAAAATACTTTCTCTGTTTTGCTTGCATGGGCCGTCGAGAACTCGCATATTTGAATAGATAATGTCCGTTTATGGTTAATTCATGTTTTGTGGTCATTTGATGAGGTAGGAGGCGTAACTAGAAGCTTTTTCTCGGCGAAGTTAATTAGAATTTTCTATTTAATGATTATGTTAACCGGTAAGTAGGTACTTAGTTAAGTAGGTACCTAGTATAATAACGATCTTCGTTGATTTTAAAGTGTGTTTTGATTAATCGCCATAACATTAGTCATTTGTTTGTGTACATGGTAGGTAGGTCAGATAGGTATGTAGGTATTTATTATTGAAACTAGGTACGTACTTTTCTGACTAATCAAGACATTGTTAACAACAATACCTATTGAAGTATAGGCGCCTAAACCAACCATATTTGAAAAACAATATAGGTACTATTGGAATGTGAATTATTCAAATGGAATAATACCTATTCTTTTGCTAATTTCCGAGTATCTTCGTCTTAAACATCTCATCAATTGTTTTTCTTACTAACAATAACATAATTTCTTCCAGCTGCCATCATGCTGCGCCATTGTGACGAAGATTCGGGACGTAGCTCGTGTTCAGCGGCTTCCATCGGAGTCAGCCCTATCATGGACTTCCACGACGTAGACCAAGAACCTCACCATGTCAAACTACGTTCCAATACCCAAGAGGCAGGTACCAACACTGATTTAAAAGTCAGCATGCGACCGAGAAGTTGCGCAAGCATACTCAAATCCCCAGATGAACATGACCCATTCCCAAGCTGCCGTCTCCCAAGGCAAAACAGAAAGGCTTTATTCAATTTATTTGATACGCCACGGATGGGAGGATTAAGTAACGCCCATTCAACCTTAGAAATTGCCTGCAGCACACAAATCGAGGAGCCTCAAATACAAACTAACGCTGTATCCATGGCTGCTATAACAGATCATAAGTTACACAGACAAGGGCCTGTGAATACTAACTTTAGGAGAGGAAAACCAGTTCAAAGAGCTGCATCTAGGTTATATAAAGCTGAATCAGGGTTCAAGGGTAAAGACGGATGCACAGGTCCAGAGTTTATTGTACGAGCTTCACAACCCGTAAAACACATGGATTTAACACTTTCAGCTCTCGCCGATAAACGAGTCGTTACTGTAGTTCTGTTAAACGGACAGAGAGTTGAAGTAATCTGTGATCCTAATACGATAACCGCTGGTCAACTGTTCGAAGCATTAGTTCAAAGTGAAAAATACGAACACAACTTTATGCTCGGCGTTGCCATACTGATCGGTGGTGACTTTGTTTTCCTACCCGATGATTATAAAATTAAGAAAGTAGTACCAGAAAGTTGGCACAAAACTGGCAAGAAGAAAGTTATTGAAGACGTTTCCGTAACTGTGTTTTTGAGAATAAAGTTTTTCTTGCCGAAAAACGTTTCCACAAATATACAAGGTGGGGAATGGAGGTACAGAGTCTATTTACAATTGAGGCGGGCTACAGTCGAAGGACAGTTAACATCGACTATTCAGAATCTCATTTTACTAACAGGCTACGCGCTGCATATCGAATTTGGAGAATTCTCGTACAGAGAACATGGCACAGCCGATTATTTCTTGCTTGAACATTACTTGCCTGAGACTTCAATAACAAATGACATGGCAGATATCAAGCTTCGAATGAAAAGGGCCCACGAATCTAGGCGAGGCTTAGATAGAAACAAAGCAATAATTAATTTCATAACGTTGGCCCAAACGTTTCGCGATTACGGCGCTCACTTTTATTCTGCTGTTTGGGCTACAAGGGATGGTTTTTGCAGGGACGTGTGGCTATCTATAGGTCCTAGAGGAATTACTATCTACTCTCGAAACAGTCGTATTTCTGACGAGTCAGGGAGTACAAATAACCGCATAGTATTACAAAGTTTACCTTGGCATCACATACACACATTCTACTATAATAAGAAAAACTTATACATCATGCCCAATTCCTACTCAGGACTATCAAAGATCGGAATCAAATATAAATTAAAGATGGTCGATAACAAGAGCTACTTCACATTCTGGTTGGCGTCACTGCATCATCGTTTATATCTTAAACTGTATGCAAAGGATGACTTCCTGAATTATTTATCAGAAGATATTCATTATCCTTTAAATGCAGATGGAAGTCCAAAGAAAGCTGAATGTAGCAATTACGAAGATAGCTACAATTTAGCTGTAAGGAACCCAATACGATCAAGGCGTCCTGTTAGAAGAAGATTCAAAGTTGATATATTTGGTGATAAGAAATATCAAAATAAAGAAAATGAGAAACCAAACACCGAGGACTTACTTCGACAAATATTATCGCCAGCGCCTACTGAAGAGAGTATGACCACATCAAACATGAATTCAGCCGGTGATTCATCGAATGATGGACTTTCATCATCTGAAAGCTGCAGCATTCCTCGAAGACACGGCGTGAAGATGGGCACGAGAGTATTTAGTGGCTCCAAGTCTGTATTAGATAATCGATACCCAACGTCACCGATACGGAGCCCTATAAGTTGTTTCAGATCAGATGGAGATTTGACAACTGGCCACAGTGATTCAGATGATCTCAGTTCGGAGCAAAAACAGCACTGCAATGTGAACAGTATGCAACTGTTACCGGAGAGGCAGTACAATCAAGGTATGTCTCCGGCCGCTACCGCCTACGTATTAGAATCTCCTAAAGTATATCCAGAAATTTTCAATTATAACGCAGCTAACAACGAATCTATATTAACTACAACATCACTGTTCGATAAACTAGATAATATGGGTTGCGTTCAAGGCGAGAGGGTTTTCGTAACCGCGTCGTTAGAAAGGGACCAAATGAATGCGCTTGGATTACAAGTAGCTGAAGGATCTGATGGAAATGTTTATATTAAATCGATCACGTCTGGAAGCCCTGCAGATTTATGTAAGAAGCTCCTGCCCGGGGACCAAATTATATCGGTCAACGGACAGACGTTACTTAATGTGAAATACGATAAAGCCTTAGGGATGTTGCAATCGGCGCCACAGAAAGTGGAACTCATAGTTTTGCAGAATGCAAATAGGAATTCTACACTAGATAAGTATGATATTATGAGGAATGATGATAACATTTCCAATTTAGCGAATAAGATTAGTATAAGAGATAGTGTCGCTAGTGCCTTAGATATAGATTTAACAGATGATGAGTTATTGAATGAAGAAGCGCTCAAGACTATTTACGCGTTAATAAAGTTAACGAAGGAAAAAGTTATAAGTAGAATGAAAGACAGGAGCTCTCGACAGAATACGTCCAACAGAACCAATTTACAGAAATGTTTTTCTGAGAAGAGTGTTTACGTAGAATCAGATATGGGAAACTATTCTTCGACGGAGAGCACACCTGAAAGAAGGAACGTCCAAAAATTCAACACTTGGCGAGGTCTGGCTAATTCCAGACCTAAACGAAGACCGTTAAGTTTAAGTATACCCACAGACGTGGACATACCAGAAGATTATTTAAACGAGAACACTGAAGATATCTTGAAGAAATCTTCTTTAAAATCAATCCAATCGTCTTTAAATAGTTTAGACAACAAATCTGTGAAAAGTAAGTCGTCTACGAATGTGGCGTTACCGAGGAACTTTGGTCTTGGTAGGAAATGGCTGGGACCAGTACGTTACCCAGTGACTCCTTGTAAAAACAGTAACACGACGGAAAGCTGTGCAATCAGTGACGACACTGTCACAAAGAGACATTTCGTTTACGGTGCTGGAGACTCAGATGAAGATCAAATATTTTTGTAGTATTTACTATTATAGCTTATCTACTTACCTACCGATTTATACCTTTAAAATACCTATTATTGTTAGATATTAAGACAAATGTTTATTAAATGCCATTATTTAAAGTTGTTTTTTTATTAGGTGACCTATTATGATAGATACATTGTTGTAGGGCATTGCCCTTTCACATCACGAACGCGACTCGAGAACTCGCTTGCGCTAGTCGTACGTACAAACAACGTCAGTAAGTTGAAATGAATAGATAAATAAGTCTCAGAACTACCTAGGTATATTAGATACCTAACCAAGAAACTTAATTAAGTAGGTGCCTATCTAATATGGTAGTAATACTAACTAATTTACACTTCTTGTTTGACCTAATTCGGCGGTTATTAAAGTTTTTTCAAAATGTCTTCCATACGCAAAACATTTTCGCATAATAGCTTTTCTCAAATTGTCCTTTGAAACGTTAGTACCTTAAATATTTTACATTTATCATCTCTATCTTTTACCACCAACATTAGTATTTATAGTTACTTACAAGATAGCACAATAGTATATAAAATACTACGTGCGCGATGAACTTTGATAACGCTTATCTGTAAGCTAAGCCATAAATCGGCCGGCATTTAAAATAGCGCCAATGTACTCGAAGACGTGCGATTTACGAGTGTTATGTAACAGCAGTGTGCTATGTAACTCATTGTGAGATCTTCAATTCGGAAATCATAAGCTTTCCAGAAAATTCTCATTATTATCATAAAAGTACAATAAAACAACAACATTAATGTGAATTTTACTTTCATAAGTGAGAGTAAACATACTTGAATCAACTTCAATTACTGCTACAAGTAAAACTGGTTCATGTAACTGGTTTTCTTTATCAATCTAGGGTTTAAAGGAAAAACAGGTTTAGAAAACATTAATTTATTAATTAAAAATAACACCATGCTCGCAACATCAAGCAAACACTAAACTAAATAATTGTAACGACGGCCGCCTCTACTTTTGTAACACAATCAGACTCAATAAAAGAAAAAAATAATTCAATCATTCCTCAAATATGTATATCTAAAATTCTTCTGTTTATTTGCAATACCTATTTAACAGGTGACATACTAAGAGTCCTTTTTACACTAAATGCTTTGGGGGGGAGAATGAACTCTTTTTACATCATACCACCCATTCCACCCATGCCTCCCATGCCGCCCATACCAGCCATGGGGTTGGCCTCCTTCTCTTGTGGAATATCGCAAATCACTGCTTCAGCTGTTGTGAGGAGAGACGCAACTCCACTGGCATCTGTGAGCGCTGTCCTTACAACCTTGGTGGGGTCAATGATACCCTTCTCAATCATGTTCACATACTCATCATTCAGTGCATCATATCCAAATTCAGGTCCCAAATCCTCAACCTTAGCGACTACTACTGAGCCATCAATGCCAGCGTTGCGTGCAATAGTCATGCAAGGCATGCGGAGTGCCTTCTTGACGATTTCAACACCTGTGGCCTGGTCGTTGTTGCTTGTCTTTAGAGACTCTAGCACTGGAATGCATCTGAGTAAAGCAGAGCCACCTCCGGGAACAATACCTTCCTCAACGGCAGCACGAGTTGCGTTCAAGGCATCATTGACTCGGTCCTTCTTCTCATTGACCTCTACCTCACTGGAGCCACCAACATGGAGGACAGCTACTCCTGACGCCAATCTTGCGAGACGCTCCTGTAGCTTTTCCTTCTCATACTCCGATGTGGTTTCTCCAATCTGATCACGGAGCTGCTCAGCCCTCCTGTCAATATCAGCCTTCTTACCCTTTCCTTTCAAGAACAGAGTGTCATCCTTAGTGATCACAACCTCTCCAACCTGTCCTAGGTCTGATAGCTGTACATCTTCCAGCTTGATGAGGTTGGCATCGTCTCCAAAGACAACACCACCGGTAGCAATGGCCATGTCACTGAGGGTAGCTTTGCGGTTATCTCCGAAACCTGGGGCTTTGACTGCAGCGACCTGGAGTCCAATCTTCAGCCTGTTGACGACCAAGGTGGATAATGCCTCACCATCAACATCTTCGGCAACGATGACTAATGGTTTCCTCTGTTGGTTAGCCAGCTCCAAAGCAGGGATAATGGTCTGTACATTGCTGATCTTCTTCTCTGAGAAAAGGACTAGGGAGTCTTGGAATTCAACTTTGGCGCCTTTTGAAGTGTTGATGAAATATGGTGAAATATAACCTCTATCAAATTTCATGCCTTCAATGACTTCTAGCTCATCATTGAGGGTTTTACCATCCTTGACTGTGATGACACCGTCACGGCCGACGCGCTTCATGGCATCTGAGATGAGCTGACCAATAGCTTTGTCTCCGTTCGCTGAGATGGTGGCAACCTGGGCAATTTCTTCTGGGGTGGTCACTGGCTTGGACATGCTCTTCAGCTTATCTTTGACGGAGTCTACAGCGATCATCACGCCTCTTCGGATCTCGATGGGGTTGGCACCTTTAGAGATTTTTTCGAAGCCCTCCTTCGCGATCGCTCTGGCAAGAACCGTCGCGGTGGTAGTGCCGTCGCCGGCCTCCTCGTTTGTGTTATTTGCAACATTTTGAACGAGTTTCGCACCAATATTCTGGAATTTGTCCTTTAGTTCGACTCCCTTGGCAACTGTCACACCATCTTTTGTTATCTTTGGAGATCCCCAAGACTGTTCCAAAATAACGTTTCTACCTTTGGGACCCATTGTGACGGCGACGGCATCGGCGAGGACGTCCACACCCTGCAGCATGAGGGCTCTTACATCAGCACCGAACCTCACATCTTTGGCATAAAATCTGGCTAATTGATGAGATTTGTGCAACGCAACTGTTTGGCGGACAACTCGAGGTAAGCGCAACATTTTTGTATGAAATGGAATGATTTTACAGTGCTAAAACGGTATTTCCAAACCTCCTTCCAGAAGTTTCTCACCGCGCCGGGATCGCAAAACGTGATCCTCCACCGGTTGTAGGTTATACAATACAGATAAAAAAAACTTGTCAAATAATTTGTATGCAGAATGTAGTGCGGCAAGCGGCAATGACTAACTTGTGGCGCCCCCTTCCGTAGTATAAATTTATTTGTTTTTAAAGTTTTTAATGTTGTAATTATTGACTTAAATGATAAAATTATTGTTTAAACGGTTTTCAAAATTCATGATTGTTAAATTTAATTACATTTGATATTATTAGAGCAAATTATTTTAATCAAAAATGTTATTTTACATAAAAAATCGCTACTAGAGACATCTATCAATAGCTATTCCAAACAGTTTTATATAAAAGCACTAGATGTCGCTGTCTCTAAGCATATTACAATGTTGCCATGGTAAGAAAAATGTTTACATATTACCGGTTTTTCAACCCTAGTGAATGATGGCCATAGAGTAAACAGTATTTTATTTAGAAAAAGGTTCCGTACTTTTATAAAAAATTTAAGAAAACCTAGTCTTACCTAGCCTAGGTACCAGACGGCTATTTAACGATGTTTAGAAGATAGCAGCCATGATCGTTACCTATCGTTACTCGAATGCCTCCATGTATTGACGGTTGCGATCATGCGACCCTCTGAGGCGGTTTGATTTAGTTTTTTTATTTGAAAGGTATTATTAATCGAGTTTGTTTTTAGCTTGTTAGAGATTTTTTGGATAAAAATCGGTTTAGCCATTTATAAAATATAGGAGATGAAAGTGGGGATGGTATTTCTTATACTACTAAATATGCCCGAGTAGGGTATGAATTAAAAATGATTTTTGTAGATTATCTACTACCTACTAGCATTACAAATCAGACAGGAAATTTAATGAACCCTACAAGTAATGTCACTTTGACAAGATTGACTGACAGTTGACATTTTACATACATACCCTCGTGTTCGTCTTCGTAGCATATTGTGGCGATTCTATTTTTCGCATTTATCGCGTGCGGCTTGGACATTCCGAGCGTGTTTTCCGTCGTTATCTGCTCAAACATGTGGTGATTCTCGCGCTAAAAATTACTTGGACGAGTTCACTATATTTAATTCTGTGGCTTTATAAAGTGTGTGTTGTGCCGGCCGCCGAAAAATCATTACATAATGTGCAGTTGGTGAGCTAATTTACGTTTTAAAATGAACTTCCTTTAGAGCCGCGTGTTTTAATTTGCTTAATTGACACAGTCATGGGTTTTTTAGCCCACCGTGGGCTGTGTAGAATTATAATTATCATGGTTCAAAGTTATTTATGGATTTGCTTGTACTTTAACATTCTTCTGTTGAAGATACATTTTTATATTTCTCTATTGTTTTTTTTAATGTTTACAGCAGTTCCATAAGTAGAAAATGTTGTCTAAAGACTGAGTTGTCTCTCTAAAAAGCTTAAGCTACTTTTCTTACTAATCTATTTTTTTTTACACAAAAACTTAGTCACTAAACATCCTGCCAATGTTTTAAAATCTTCATATAAGTTTAATTAGGTACCTATCTAGTTTAACTTTGGTGGGAAACACATATGTATCATTATTTACTTTTCTTTTATAATAATTATATTACTTACTTGATATCACAGTTTTGTTGCTTAAAAAATAAACAAAACATTTTACAAATAATTATTACTTTAATTACTTTTTTATCATTAACAATCAAAATTTGGGCTTTCTGTAGTTGCTAAATGGCTTGAAAACAACCTTCTTACTTTAAATATTAATAAGACTAAATATGTATGTTTCTCAATTAGCAGCAAATCTCAACCACCACCACAATATAACTTAAAAATTCACTCTTGCAACAACTTTAACTCTACTTGTAACTGTCCTATTTTAACTAAAACCAATGCAATTAAATATCTTGGAGTCATGATAGATCAGCACCTTAACTGGTATGCACACATTGACCTGCTTTCTAGTAGAATAAGAAAAATGATTTGGATCTTTAAAAACCTCCGAGAGGTTACTAACAAGGATCTCATTATTAAAATTTATATAGCCTTAGCCCAATCAGTCATCACATATTGTATACCAATTTGGGGTGGTACATCCAAATCGAAAATAATTGAAATTGAGAGAGCTCAAAGACTTCTTTTAAAAACTATGTTTTTCAAGCCATATCAATACCCGACTGAAACTCTCTATAAATCTTCCAAATTATTAACTGTCAGACAACTATATATTTTATTAACTACACTAAGAATGTACAAAACCATAACTTTCAATAAATATAATTACTTAAGAATCAATAATAGAAATATCTTACCTACAACTCGTACTAGAACCTCATTTGCAAGGAGTCAACTAGTTAAGCAGTCTGAGTATTTATATAATAGTTTAAATAGGAAAATAGAAATATACCCTAAAAATAGTTTAGAATGTAAAAATAATGTAAAATCTTGGCTAACTACTCTAAACTATGAAGAGATCGAAAATATCTTAGGTTACCACCAGTAAAGTCTGTCTTTAGTACCTTAGTACCTACCTGCTCTTAAACTACCTGTTTTTAATTTGGTTAGCAGTTTTCAACTTTAGCCGTCTTAATGCTTCAGTTCTTTTTAGAGTTTTAATTTTGTTACATAGTCCAAAGTTAGGTTTATGTAACTACACACTAATGTTGTTTTTTGTTTTTAAAATTTTATTGTTTTATAATTAGTATTTAATTCTAATCTAATATACTCATGTATTCAAACTTAATAAGGGGCTGGTTTCTCCTGACACAAGCAGTTAAAGCTTACAAGGAGATTCCAATTAAATAACTCTATGTAAAACTTTTGGAGTATAAATAAAGATTTATTATTATTATTATTATTATTAAAATTCAATCTACTTACTTTTTTTAAATGTTTTTAGCCTTGAAGGAGCCCTAATTGGGATCGGCAACCCTCTGCTGGACATCTCAGCCACTGTGGAGGTGGACCTGCTGAAGCAGTATGACCTGGAAGCCGATGGAGCCATCATGGCTGAGGAGAAGCACATGCCTTTGTATAAGCTGCTTATGGAGAAGTTGGTTTCATTATTTATATTTTAATCATTACTTTCCTATTGCTATGTGTGCTTGTGAAGAAAAACTGCTAGACAGATTTTGATATAATTTGCCACAATGTTAACAGCCGTAAAAAAAACACATTTTAACTGCAGGCTGCTTGCAACTTCATATACATTTATTATACCTTAGAAAAAAAAAAGACTAAAAATAATATACCTACTAATTAGCCTATTCTGATGTGCAAGCTACAATATTGCCAAGTTTCGTCAAAATCTGTTCATGAGATTTTTCATGAAATAGTAGAAAAAGCTTTCTTTAGAAAGCTTCTTAGGCTAGGTTCTTTTTTGCTGGATAGCAGTAGACATCACCAGCTGATGATGAAGATGACTTGATGAATACACTACAGAGTTTAAAACGACAAAATGAACTAAATTTCAGATACAAGGCAGAGTTCATTGCCGGTGGCAGCGTCCAAAACTCACTCAGAGTGGCGGAGTGGATTCTAAAGAAACCTAAAGTTTGCACGTACTTTGGATGCGTCGGCGACGATGACTACGCCAAGATCTTGAAGGATAGAGCTACGTAAGTTTTGAATCAGAATGTACACTAATAATATCGTTTTATGATACACAAACAATGACATTTATAATGTACGAGCTGTCCCGGCGAACTTTGTTCCGCCTTAGAGTATAGCATTTAAAGTTCAAATTTACTACATTTTAGTTAGAAAACATTTGTATGGGAAAAAGAAAAGAGCTGTTTTAGGGCTTTTCCGGCAATTGTTCGAATTTTTCTCACCGTAAAAACCATTCTTGGACTTCACTGAACATTTAAAAAATAATTGATTAAATTGGTCCAGGTGTTGTTGAGTTATACACTTACCAACACATTTTGCGATTTATTTTTATATTATAGATAGATGTACCTATGCTTAAGAATTTGTGGATGAACCGACGTGCATGTATGAGGCGATTGATGAATGTGGATGATGTGAAGGTAGTTTGTTCGAATCAACGTAAGTTGACTGATTAGTAAGTAGGTATACTTTTAAATATGATAGAACTAATTTAATATGACGTAATATGTACGATAATGTACATAGCCATCTGTGTACACATTATGTACCTACAATGACATGGTTATTATGAATTATTATTTTATAAATATTACGCGCCTTTCGTAAATTATTATACTTACCTATTTCATAAACATGCACTAGTTATTTTTGTCTACTTGTAACACTCACTGATACAACTGAACCAATCTTAATGATATTTTGAGCACATTGTAACTTCAGATTCTAGAAAAGAATATTATGGAATAGTTTTAAGGGTTTTTACCCAAAGGGTGAAAACGGGATCCTATTACTGAGACTTGGCTGCCCGTCTGTCTGTCTGCCTGTCCGTCGGTCCGTCTGTCACCAGGCTGTATCTCATGAACCGTTATAGTTAGAGCGTTGAAACACAGATGATGTATTACCGTTGCCGCTTTAACAACAAATACTAAAAATAGAATTATAATTAAGGGGGACTTCCATACAACAAACGTGATTTTTTGCTTTTTTGTTCGATATCAATAGTGAATGGTACGGAACCCTTCCTGCGCGAGTCCGATTCACACTTGGCCGGTTTTTTTTATGTCATAAATAATATATTTTGCAATGGTCCAAAGTTATAATAAAATACTAGTAATATAAGAATAATAATGGAAAAGAAAACATAATCAATTTAAACTGATTTGTTATAGTCATAGTGATTTAAAAGATAACACAATATCATGTGAAATCTTAGACTTTATAGGCATAAAACATGTCTCTTATCACGACTTACAACTGCGATAAAGTAAAAACAAGTTATCAATGCTTTGATACTGTCAATCAATATTATCTGATTGTCTATTTACAAGTACAATAAAACTTTTCAACGAGATTTTGTAGAATGAAATAAGTACAATACAATCCTACTAATATAGGGCAGTACCTTATTTATCCTTTTTGGTTGTTAAAAAAGAAATAGAGTTCACACATGTTAAATAAGTTGTGGTATCCGTGATTGGCGAAGACATATTACTACTTTATTTTTATGTTACCTTACTTATGGTTAAGCTGTGGATATCCTTAAATAAATAAATATTATAAATGTCAATATTTGTGCCGATAGATGGATGTTTGTTACTCTTTCACGCAAAAACTATTTAATATATTTTGATGTTTGGCAATATTGAAGCTTATTTAACAGAATATCACAGGCTATATTATTTTTGTATATGTTGTTTTTTTTTTCCAAGATATGACGATAAATGCGTACGAAGTAGCGGGCAGCCTCTAGTTTTTATTAAAATAATAATTCATTGTAACAATTCCAGTTTTCTTATCATTATTACAATACATACTTTTGTTTATAGGTAGGTACTTACTTACTTATTTGTATTACTTATATTGATAAGCAGTCCCTGTTTCGGTATTCAATTATTAGCATAATCCTATTAATATTATAAATGTCAATGTTTGTGCCAATGGATGGATGTTTGTTACTTCATCACGTAAAAGCCACTGAACAGATTTTAATGAAATTTTACAGTAACTTAGCTTGGATATCAGAATAACACATAGGCTATATTATTTGCAGATATTTCCTGTTTTTTAAAACATATATATACGTTTATACCTACCTATCTTTCATGCCTTTTTCCCTTCCTTCGGGTTAGACAGAGACCACTTCCCTCCACTTGCTACGATCTAAACACATCTCTTTCGTTTCATCCACATTCATCAGTTGCCTCATACATCCGATCGGTATAAGTTTATCTATCTTCTTGGTTAGGCCAGAGTCTATTATGATTTCTTTTATTTTCTTATATTAATACATATGCTCAAGAAAGGCCTAGTTAAGAGTACCCTAAACCGACGGCCATGTATGAGACGACTGATGAGTGTGGATAAAGCGAAAGAGGTGTGTTTGTATCGTAGCAAGTGGAAGGAAATGGTCTCTGCCTACCCCAATGGGAGAGAGGCGTGACGGATATGTATGTTTGTAATACATATTCAGATTGCCGTTACACCACGATAAAATACATTATTAATAGTTAAAATAGATGTTTCTAGATGAAACTTTACCTATGATGCAAAGAATGATGTAAGTTAGTACAAATAAGTAAAGACCCAGATAAGAGTATTTCTGTCTGCAAAGATCCAAGTTGATAACATTTGCTCTCCATTATCTGTCAGCTTTTATCAGTATAAGTGTTTACAATGAGCCGTTTTAAAGATATAAGGGTACAGTCAGCATCATAAGTTGAACACATTCAGATTTTCAATAGTAATATTCACTATTATAAGACTTTAAACCTTATTTATTTTGAACTTTATCGGATGTTCATATAGGGTGACTTTAAATTAGTGAACGATAGAAAAGGATATGTATGTACTCGTGATAACAAACAACTTTTACTATGGGACCAAGGTCGAAATCATTCAAAAAAATTGAACTCCCCATACAAAATGCATCAGCTGATAGTATGGGGGAACAATTCTTTTTTTATGATTTCTACCTTGGTCCCATAGTAAAAGTTGTTTATTATCACGAGTACATGCATATCCTTTTCTATCGTTCACTAATTTAAAGTCACTCTATATAAGTCTAGAGTATTTTTTGCTAAGCGATTTTTGTCTAATAATAGTGAATTTTACTTTTGCAAATCTGAATGTGTTCATCGACTTATGATGCTGACCGTGCCATAGGTACCTATTTCACGAAGATAAGAATTTTGTCATAAGAAGTATACCTATACATCTATTTGTACAAATACTTAAATAGTACTTATTTTTTTTATAGTATACTAGCTGTCCCGGCGAACTTTGTCACGCCTTTGAACTAAAAAAAAAAAAAAAAAAAGAAAAAAAAAAAAAAAAAAAGTAAAAAAAAATAAAAAAAAGTAAAAGTAAAGTATAAAGTTCAAATTGACTCTACCTTTTTGGTAAGAAAACATTTGTATGGGAAAAAGAAAAGGTCTGTTTTCGGGCTTTCCCGGCAATTATTCGAATTTTTCTCACCGTAAAAACCATCCTTGGACTTCAATGAACATTAAAAAAAAAAACAGCCAAATCGGTCAGGCCGTTTTCATGTTATGTCGTGACAACGGAAAACGGGTTTCATTTTTATATATATAGATTTCAATTTATGCGTTGGCTTTATCAACTATAGAAGGTGCCAGGGACTTCGTACGCATTTATCGTCATATCTTAAAAAAAAAACATGCTATCTTAAAATTTTATAGCCTATGTGTTATTCTGATGTATAAACTTCAATATTGTCAAGTTTCATCAAAATCTGGCTTTAAATTTTTTGTATGACTTCTGTAGCTACTTCTTTATGGAACTTATCTGTCTGTCACGCGTCTCACCCATCATCGGGGTAGGAAGAGATCACTTCGCTCCATTTGCGACGATCTAAACACTTATCGTTCGTTTCATCCACATTCATCAGTCGCTTCATACATGCACGTCGGTTTAGGGTACTCTTGACTTGGCCTTTCGTCAGTAATCGAGATATTTGCCTTTACGTTCCCTCCCCAACATTTCCATCCACTCTTGCCTTGTATATCTCTTTCGTTAATCTCCTTTCGCTCATTCTTTCTACATGCTCAAACAATCTAAGCATCCTTTACACGTTAGCACGAGCGCTATTTCAACGCGCGTTATTAAAATGCATTCCCTTGTATCGGTTCATACGACGCAATGTGAACATATACTAGGGAATGCTAAGTTTTTTTAACGCGTGTTAAAAAAGCGCTCGTGCGAACGAGCACTTAAGGAATGGAATCGTAAAAATAAAATGTTTTTTTAAAACCGAAATTAAACACATTAATCAAGTAAACAAATTTTAATTAATCCACTCTTTTCACAAAAGTACGAAAGCGCGCGAAAACGATCCACTGACAGCGCCCACGCTAGGGCAGTGCCGCGCGAGCCGGTTCAGTCGAACTAGTGCTGTGCCAGTCGAGACGACAACGTTTTGATTTTCTTCTTAACAGTTTGTTTTACCATTCCAGTGCAGACGGCGTGAATGTCCTATACCAAGTGACGAAGGAGGCCCCAACAGGTACATGTGCGGTTCTTGTCACAGGCATACACCGCTCGTTATGTGCCAACCTTGCTGCTGCACAGAAGTTCACTCCAGACCATCTTGAAACGCCTGAATGCAGCCTGAGCATTCAGAAGGCGAAGTTCTTTTATGCTTCTGTAAGTTTACTTTTAGTAGGTAACCTTTTGGTTTTATATTTTAAATGTCTTCTTTTAGTATTTAGTAGGTAACTTTCCTTAACTCATAATATTTACTTTTAAATAAGTTTGTCTAGATCTCGTTTATTCGATGGGCTAGGTTTAGTCGCAAAAATGTTATATTGGTCAATTTATGCAGATTTCTACTGTAATTGTAATAACTTTCCATATTTGATAACTTTTCCAATAAACGAAACCGCACGTCATACCCACGATTTCGTCAATTGACGATTGCATGATGAATGCATGCATCTTGCGTGGAAACAATCAAAATCTGTGTTTACGAAGCAGCTGAAGCGGCGAAAATGTGAAATTACTAAAAAATAATAAATTGTAATATTTGAAACATTCCAGGGTTTCTTCATAGCAGTGTCGCCGCCATCAATAATGCATCTAGCTGAGCATGCGCATAAAAACAGTCTCACTTTTATCATGAACTTGAGCGCTCCGTTCGTGTCGCAGTTCTTCAAAGAGCCGCTCGAGCAACTGCTGCCTTACACCGATATACTGTTTGGAAATGAATTGGTAAGGTTACGTTGATTTACGTTTTAGAATTTTAGACTAAGCGCCAAAACACGGTGAAACGCAACTGCAACTAAACGTTTCAAACTAGTTGCGTCGTGTGTGGTTTTCTAAGGAAGTCTATAGCAGAAACTGCGATGCAACTCAAAATTAACTAGTAGTTTCAGTTGTGTTGCATTTGCGTTTCACCGTGTGTTTTGGGTCTTAATTGTCACTAGGGGTCTCGTTGGATGTAAGTGGCAATGAACTGGGCTAGTTGGAGAGCTGTTGGAGAGACCTATGCTCAGTGGACAGCTATACGCTGAGATGCTGATGATAATGATTTGTCAATTTAATAAATAAATAGGCTCGTATATTAGATTGCTCTTTCATAGACAAATTGTTAGTATTTTTTAGGTTTTGATTATTAAAAAAAAACAGTTACTTATTGTTATATTGAGAATCGCTTTCTCTCCTCTACAGGAAGCAGTAGCATTCGCAAAAGCATTCGGTATCGAATCAACATGCGTAAAAGAAATTGCAATTAAAGCGGCTGTGATGCCTAAACTGAACAAGGAACGAAAACGACTCATAGTTTTCACGCAAGGCGCGAACCCTGTCATCTTAGTACATGGTACGGAAGTCGAAGAAATACCTGTGAAGAAACTAGAAGAATCGCAAATAGTTGACACGACCGGAGCAGGTGACAGTTTTGTTGGCGGCTTCCTAAGTCAACTGATTCTCGGCAAAGCTTACAGAACGTGCGTCGAATGCGGTATCCTAGCCGCCAGACATGTTATACAAAACTCTGGGTGCACCTTCAAAGGTTATCTTGATATCGAAAGTTAAATAGGTATTTTATAGTGTCGACTGTCGACGTACAAACTGTAAAAAAAAACATAATCCTGATTTTTTTTTCAAAAACAATATCCTGTTTTTTTTTCAAAAACAGTTACCAATGTACAATAATTTCTTTAAAAACTTATTTTCACATTGTTTATTTTAAATTGTTATTTCGAATGCAGTACGCATTTAAAAGTTTCTAGACAATATTAGTTAAGCAATAGCGAAACAAACGTTTTCACATAGTAAAAACGTGGCAATAAAGTAGATAAGGTATTTTACTTTTGTAAGCTGTAATTAATTTCAGACCGGAAGAAAGATACACAAGCACAACTCATACAAATTCGCGCCATTTTCATATAGTGTTACCAATCAACGGAACTTAAAAAAGTTGAGATATTTTTTTAAATTGTTTTTGTTTTATTAGATTTATTAGGAAGCTATTATTTTAAAAATGAACTTAATATTTAAATTCACCCACTGCCATTATTTCCTTCACATAACATTTGTGCATTGGGAAAGGAATCAAGCAATTTTTCGACATTCAATAACGGTTTATTTGGGAAGAGCAATAAATAAATTATATTCTGTAATCAACTATGTAACTCGAATAATTTGCATTGTAAATAAATCTCGCGATTGTGAATATTTATACTTTAACTCAATTATAATTTTTTGAAGGACCAATTCATTACTTTTCTGTTTTTTATGTAGAATTAGTTAGTTTGCTTTGAAGCCACTATTCAAAAGTATCTAAAGAAGACAGAAATACGAAATATTAGAATAAGAAGAATAGAATTTGTTTAAAATACGGTATCTAAGTAAATCAGTCAATTCAATATGAATATCAAATGGCGCCAATATCAACACAGTATTAAAAATAGATCTGAATATGAATAAGGACCTTAATCATTTCATTTAACAACACATATTCAAAGCATTTATAAAATTATATAATCTAAATTTTATGATTGTTTACTTCAAAATGAAAGACTATAATAAATGTATTTATGGCTTTTAATAACACTTAAAAAGAGGTCAATATATTTTAAACACATTAAATGTATGAAAATATAACACGATACGCTATATAACCATGCGAAACCAAATTGTGAATAGGGATGATGATAAGTCCGTCTTTTAGGCTACAAAAAAATATTTAAAACACATTTTTTACCTGATCAAAGCATCAAAGTTATGGAGTGGGGGTATTGACGTCACTCCTATGTAAAAATCGTACTAAGGCGTGACGTCATGAGCAACTTTAACCCAGTGTATCTTTGTCATTTTTAGTTTAAGAGAAAAAAGAAAAAATACGTGTCGAATATTTAAAAATAATCTATGTGATGGACTAAAAATTTTTTTTTGTCGTCATGCCTATTGCCGTATTGTATTCAGAACAAGGTATAGCGTATTTATACTATAGTGTATTTTCAAAGTATATATTCTATCTTTGTCACATTTTGTACTCACTGTTCTCTTACAAATAATCAACATCATTATAATAAGATTTCTTAGTAAAACTACAAAACTTAAATGTTCATAATTAGGAAAAAAAACACTTAAAAAGAATAGCACACAAAGTGTACTAAGCATTAACCTCTCACATCCCACTGACATATTAAACCCAGACACAATAGATTTTTTTATTGTTCTTTATTTCTGGGATGTGAAAGATTAAAGAAAAAGAAAATCATGTAGAGATATTGAGAAAATGTTTTGATAAAATACTGATTTAATACAAAACCAAAAGTAAGGCACTTTTTAGATTCTTGATTGCAAAAACATATTCTCAAGTTCACCTTCAAATATTATTTTGTTTATAAGAAACAGAGCAATGATAGAGAGCAAACATTATGAAGTTAATGCATATTTGTTTATAGATATTTGAAGATAACCTTTTCGAGTATAAGTTGTTGTTCTGTTATATTCAAGTTTAAAAAAGGTTTGTTTGACAAACAAAAATACTGTTATGTAACAAAAAATACAAGTTTTGTTAGCTTTTAATAGAATTTGGCAAATAGGAATAAGCTTGAAGTCACACATGATTAAATGTTCATTTAATTAACACACGTTTCAGAAGGCTCCTTTTAACATTGCCAAGATCTATTAAAAGATAAGCTCTTTATAATATAACTAAACATATAAACAAAAGATCAAAAGATTAAGAGTACCAGCTTATTTAAACTTTGCTCATTTGTTAGTAAACACTACAGCGTAGTGCACAATATGTATGTCCCAGTTTGGGACCTTTTCCTCGTCTCCCAATAACGGCATACATCTGTATATCTCTACAAGTATATAGTCATGTATGTGATCAAGTACCTTGGTTATACTCCTGGTGATCCGGCCCTGGTAACTCGGGTTTATTTTAAAAATAACTTTAGGTACTTTATCGTCCACGCAAACATTACGGTTGCAGACCACGCAGTTGGGTTTTGGCGCCTTTTTCTCCGATTTTACCCTGTAAAGTGGTGTTATGATTGTACTTATGTTCGAAATTGTTGTGAAACACATTTTTTAAATTGAATTTCGGTGTTTTTGTTCCCTACCTTAAATCCTACTGTAACTTACAGAGTACCTACCTATCTATAACACGTCGGAAATATCTACGGACATGGCTTGATGACGTCATGCAACTCGTACGTACTCGTCACGGTACTGGATATGCGAAAACGGGGAAAGCGCATTCCAACGAGGTCCGCAGATATTTCCGACCTGTTATACATGTAATATGAAACTTGAATGTGCGTGAGTAAACAAAAAGCTTACCTACCTAAACCTGAAGCAAGAAGGGTTTGGATATTGCTTATTTCAGAGGAGCTTTATTAATAATACAGGATTTAATTGATCACCAAATAGTAGATGGCTTACCTCATGGTCGTGAGCTTTTATATCGAAGGTAAACATTAAAAAATTACTGGTGTACCGGGTGTCAAATTCCCAATGCTAATTTCTCGCCTTACAATCAAACTTTCGCAAAACTTTAAGATCTGTAGATAGCGTAAATGTTCCAGACAATAACTTCACTAACTTTTTCAAGCAATATTTATTAATTTTCTAGAAAAAACAGTTTAGTAAAAAGTTTACGAAAACGCGCTGAGATTGCAGTTCAAAATCGTTCGTTCGGTTAGGTTCATTTTGTGATATTCGAAATAGTAGAAGACAACAGCAGAATAATTTGTTGATATTGCTCTCTCTTTCTCATAAAAAATAATTGAACAAAATTCGAAGCTATAAAACGCAATCAGTGTGACCATTCATTTATATCATCTTGCGGAAGTTGTCGGTTTTTGATAGCCCTATCTTTCAATCACCATAGACAAAAGCGTTTGATGCAAAAAAAATAATTAATGAAATAAATTATGGCAATACGGACAGGATATAAAATTATTTTTTTGTATAGCAAGTAATCTGATTGATAGCCATTTTGAAGAGCCTTTTGTTGGTGTTTTGTGAATGTTTTCAAGAAAAATGCAATAATTTTAATGATAAGAGAGTTATTTCTGTGTACTTAATGCTACATTTTCATAGATATCCAAATCAATGGACATAACAGTAGTCTGTTGTTTGTTTGGTGAAGGTGCTTTGTGAAAAAAAAAAGAACCGGAAAGGATTGCTGTATTTCAGTCTTATTTTAGATTTTTTGAGAAATCATATTGTTTATCGTTCTAGTGTGAAGATTCAGTTAACAGTTTCAGTGAAACGCTTGAGGAAGTGTGAAAACAAATTGTTATTTACGTCGCGTGTATTTGTTCGACGTAAATTTAGCTGTTACAAGATGGCCGCCATTGGATGGCCGCTCCGCCAAAACCCGGTCGCGGGGCCCGATGTGTCATCGCTGAAGCGCGGAGACATGTTGTGAGCCGGCGTCGCAGCGCGGCGGGTGCTCCGGCCGCTTCCGGCGAGGTTCCATTTCATACAATGGAATTTCGCTCGAGGCGCCAAAATACGATGGGTGTTGACACATCTCGAACAGCAAAACCGTACCGTTACTCCGTCGACGGGTTAACAAAATAATCGTCGACGAAGATGAGCGAGCCGGACGACGTCGGGAAAGAAGTGTGGAAGCGATGGATACTGGAGGCTATACACAAGATACGTTCTCAGAAACAGCGGCCGAGCGTGGAGAGGATCTGTCACGCGATCAGACAACATCACAATTATCACGAGGACGTGGTCTCCGAGCGTCTGGAGCGCGCCGTGCGGGAGGGAGCCGTGCTCAAGGTGTATAATAAGGGCCAGAGTTCGTACAAGGACCCGGGGGGGTTACAGAACAAGACATTACGTTTGTCGCCCGACGTGGACATTTCGCGGGCTGTGGCGAAGGCAGTGCGTGAGTTAGGGGAGCGAGACGGGTCTAGTTTGAAATCTATTGAGCGACATTTGCGGCAAGCGTACCAAGTGAATGTGGAGTCAGATGTGGACGTACGGACAGTGTTAAGAGCTGGTGCTAAGCGAGCGGTGGCTAGGGGCCTTCTAACGTATCAATCGGGGGCTTACAAGGCGACTGATAAGCCTCTGACTGCTTCTACTGAAAGGACTCCTAAGAAGAAACATCACGATTCACAGGAAAAGGTCAGTGTTTAGAACTAAGATCTATGAAAATGTTTGTTGGGGATGCTTTGATGCTTTATTTTTGTGTTGAATTGGTGATGTTATTTCAGAATTTCTGCCAAACTTCTCTTGCTTTGGTAAAACTACATATTATTGTCCAAAACTACATAAAATGAACATCAAAACATTTCAATTTCTTTTGCACCTGTGTTTGTAAATAAACATTTTATTACTCAATTGAGTAATAACATTCAGAAACAAGTATTTTGTAACTTATTTTACTAGCAAGTTTACATTATTCTGTTTATGAAACAACAAAAGAAATAAACTAGGAGGTGTGCTTTGCATGTCTCTAAATAGAGAACAGAAAAACTATTTGCAATCTCTTTGCTCAAATTCAAAGTTCACTATCAAGGTGATTGACCTCAACAATGCCTCAAGCTCTATGGTTGTGCAACTACTCATAAAATCCATTGCATAATGTTGCTGCTATAAAACAACACTCAAACTATGATAAGCATGTAAACAAAATCAAAATTTTAGCTTTTGAAGTTATGTTTTTAATTCAGTTTTCATTCTGACTTAATGTAATTTAGTCATTATTCTTATTGCTTGTGATACTTATAAAAAGTGAGAGTTTTGAAGATTTTAGACTTCACTTTTAAGTAAAACAATTGATTTGTTTTAGTGGACTAACTTAGGAAAGATTAACAAAGTGATAGTATTATCAGTATGAAATGAAATATAAGGAAAGGAAAAGGTGACATTAAGCTTAATTTAATGCTTTGTAAGAATATATCTTTCTGTTGGTTTATTACATTGCATTGTTTTATACATACTTAGAAATACTTTTATAGTATTGAGTGTTCAATATAGAGAGATTCAGAATGTTGGAATCCTATAGGAGGATAAAATGGACAAAAGGCTACCAAATCCAAGTATTCGTTAGTTGCAGAAAAAGTTCTTACAGATTATGCTCCTTTAAAGGTGATACTCAAGCATGTAGTTTATTGAATAAATAGCTTTTTTTAAATCTATTTTATTGTAAAGGCTTCAATCACGAATAAGCACAAAAAAGCTAGAATTTTTATGAAACTGGGCTACAGAGTAGCCAAAAAGAGTAGAAATTAAAATGTGGCAACACTGTAGTGTCATTCCCTTTTCTTAGATTGATTTGAAAGTGACGACTCTACAGTATTGCCACTTTTTAACTTCTACTCTTCTTGGCCAGTGTACACATTCTTAATTACCACTGGTCGAAAATATTTTTCATTTTTTTAGGGGAAAAATAAGGAAGCTTTTGTCAAGAAAAATTTCCATTTATTTCCAGAAGCAAAGTAGTGCAGGTGTCCCAGTTTGCACGGAGTGTTTGGGCACCGACGCACGGAACCAGCTCGGGGCTGCTGAGGCCCTGGTCTGCTGCACCCAGTGCAAGTCTTATGCTCACCCTAGCTGCCTTGGTCTTCTAGATCACATCACACATAGTACTATTAAGGTTAGTTTGGTGTTTTGGAGGGAAAATGTTGGTGAAGTGTGTGTTTGTGTTGTAAAGTTTTGGCTCAGTAGTGGGCTTAATATCAGAAGAAGGGCTTACTTTGTTAGAAAATGACAATCTTTCCTCTTCTTTTTACTAGCCTAGGGTCTCCCCCGCATCCTTCCCCATCTCCAGCAACTTCTGGCTAGTTTGCCAAGTATGCATCCAAATCCTCGCGCCATCTCTTTTTTATACATTCACGTGCGTTGAGGCGTCAACGTAGTTCTTCTCTTTCTATGTAGCAATGTGTGCGAATCGCTATTTCAAAATAGTTTGTCCCTTTCATACTTCCAAATAACGAATAGAGTAGAGCAAGACCACTATATCTCCATAACTCCAACTTGTTATCCCCACTTAGGGACATCAATGCGTAAACGTTGTTTTTCTCTTTCTATGCCGAAATGTGTGCGAAACACAATTTTAAAGCAGTTTGTCCCTTTTATACCTCTACATAACGAATACAGTAAAGTAAGACGAACATATCTCCACTTGGTATCCACAGTCGTGCCGCTGGCTGTGCGGCGAGTGCGGTAGTTGCAGCGAGTGCGCGGACGTCGCGGGTGGGGAGGGCGGCGAGTGGGTGTGTCGCTGTCGCGGCGGGGGCTGTCCTCGCGCCGCGCATGCGCGCTGCCAGCGGCTACCCTGGAGGTGCACAGGCTGCACCACTAGCGGGGAGAATAAGAGGTAAGTGCTTTATGCTCGAGGCCATCTGTATCATTTTAATCATATTTTTTCAAATCTTTGAAAGTCTGCCCTGCTCTGTTCTGTATTTCCCGAACACAATTATTATAAAGTTAGAGTCATGTCAGGTCCAAGAACACATGAATAAAAGTCACGGCCGAGAGCTTTTCAATTAATCCTTAATACTAACATGTGATTCGCCGGCAGGTCAACGATGGGAGGAACGCCGAAAGGGCGCAAGCCGAAGACCGCGCGCGCAGCGGAATCCGACTCGGAGCCGGCGGACGGTAATGCCCACCCCGCGGCCCTCCCGCCCGAACAGAGAATGTCCAAGGAGAAACAAAAGTTTTTCAGATTCTCCGCCTTCAACCTCGTGAAGCGCCGCCGCTGCCGCCACCCCGACTGGGAAGGCTGGGGCGGCGTGCGCGTCACGCGCGTGCAGCGCCTCGAGCTCACCCTCGCGCCCTCCTCCCCGTCCTCGCCTTCCTCCCCGACCTCCCCGACCTCCCCGTCGTCCACGTCGTCTCCGTCGTCCCCGTCGTCCCGCAGCAGCTCCCCGCCTGTCCCCGCGCCGCCCGTGCCCCCCGAGCACATCTCCACGGTGTTCGAGCGCCTCGCCGCCACCACCGCACCCGGCGCCGCCTGGGGGTTCGCGGCCGAGGCGCAGAAACACACCCGCGACCGCCTCGACCGACCCGACCGACCCGACCGACCCGACCGACCCGACCGACCCGACCGACCCGACCGACCCGACCGACCCGACCGACCTGACCGACCCGACCGACCCGCGCCCGTCACGCGCGACCTAGACGAGCCGCCCGAGAAGCGACGGATAGCCCGCCGACGGAGCAGATGCGGCGATCGCCTCCTCACCACCCTCTTCGACGGCCTCTCGGAGTTCTACTCGGTCCGGCACGAGTCCCGATCTCAGTCGCGGCATCGGCCGTCCGTCCAGGAGGAGGAGGACCGGACCGTCCTGAAGGAGACCAGGAGCACCTTCCGCCGGTACCAGGCGTCGCTGAGACGGGAGCGGAGCCCGAGTCGGGGGCGGAGTCCGAGTAGACCCCCGGAGCGGGCGCGGAGCGTGTCGCGGCCGAGGTTCGACCTGCGAGCGAGGAGTAGATCGCGGCCGAGGCTGGAGGTTAAGCGCGTGGAGAGCGAGGTGAAGGTCGAGTGTGACGATACATGGGTGAGCCCGGAGCGGTCGAGCGGCGTGTGGTCGGCGTCGGCGCTGGTGCGCGCGGCGGCGGGGGCGGCGGGGGCGGCGGGCGGCGGGGAGGGGGAGAAGCTGCGGCGGGGGCTGGTGGCGGCCACCAATCAGACGGGTAAGGAGGGTTCGCGCGGCGAAAGTGTTGGGTGGATCACCGTCCCGCTCGCTCTGATTGCTGGCCGGCGCTCCTCGTCTCTCTCCGTCTCTCTCTGTTCGGGCGGGTGGTTGCGTTTCGTTCGTTTGTCCGGACCCCGAGCGCCGATAACGATTACGATTTGTTATTCGGGTATCGGAACATCCACACATGCACTTTCGCTCGCGCTCGTCGCGTAGAGGCGGGCTCGCACTGCGGCGCGTCCGCTGTTCGAACTCGCCTCGGTCGTGCGTTTTTGTTGTCGGTCCTTTTTGAAAGCGTTGGTTTGTTAATTTGTTGAAATCGTTCGTGTAAGTATGTGGGTATGTTTTGGTCTCGTGTTTCTCTCTGATTTTAATCTTGCACGAGTGATGAGTAATTAAATTATCAAGACCGATCGAGGACTGAAGTTGGGTTCATTTTGACACGCGTCTCTGTTTTTGCAGATGGTAAAAGATTACCTCCTGGGGTGACTGAAGCGGATTCCGAACTCTTCAAAGCTGCTGTCGCGGCGGCTGAGGAGTTGGAACCGGATTCAGCGGGGGGTACGACACCGGGTGGGGTCCCGGCGACCCCCGGTGGTACTATAGGTCCCCCCGCGCTACCTGCTCGATGTCCCGCCGCCATTGAGTTCGGCCAGTGGGAAATCGAAACTTGGTACTCCAGCCCTTTCCCGCAGGAATATGCTAGGTATGTCACTTTTATCTTACACTGCTCGCCACGAATCTTTATGTTTATGAAGTTAGCAACAAATGACTGCGCAATGAATCAATAGCTACAAACAGCGTCTGTACGAATTCGCATACTCATTCCGCAGCTAACTTCACAAACACCAAGATCCGTGGCGAGCACGTCATATTTTTTTGATATGCAAAATTCACAAGTGTGTATTTGATGCTTTACTTCCGATAAGAAAATGAGCTGACGGAGAATGTATATCACTGACACTAGCCCTAAAAGTTTTATAATTTCTTAGTTTTGAACCACAGACAATTTATTTACCCGTCAAGTGTTTGTAACGTGCGTAGTCCGTCCGTCATCAGCCAAAGGTTTGAAAATACTGGTAACGCTATCATATCCTACTAAAATGATCTTTGTGCCGATAGATGTAAGGATGTTTGTTACTCTTTCACGTAAAAACTACTGACCTGTTTCAAACGAAACTACAATTTTGTAGCTTGCACATCAAAATAACATAGGCTATATTATTATGATAATATGATGATTTCGTACCAAGTGTGAGATTTAGTGAAATAAAACTACTTTAGTGATATTTTATAAACTCGCGCCGTCCGGCATTCCCGCTGGCTTTATTAGAGTAGTCCGTCAATCTTGACGTCTCTCAACTAGAGATGTGAACCAGAGAGTATACCAAACTGCGTAATTACTTTATTAGGGATGCCACACCAAGATATGAAAATAATTGTACGAAGTCGCGGACATTCTCTAGCTCACTTATTTTCTTCCGTTGCAGACTACCAAAGCTATTCCTGTGCGAGTTCTGCCTGAAGTACGCGAAGAGCCGCGCGGTGCTGATGCGGCATCTCGACAAGTGTCTCTGGAGACATCCGCCCGCCACCGAGATCTATCGGTGTCAGGATATCTCCGTCTTTGAGGTAAGTCCATACATACATACATAGTTACATGCATACATAGTTCGTACATGCGTAGTTCATACATATGACGACGAGTCATCAGAAGGGGCGTTTATGAAGCTTGATGCTCATCCATAACAAGGAGTTTCGTTAAAATAAGACAGTGGGCGTGTACTGAACAAACTGGGTTTATTGCGTAGTTTCCAAATCACGTTAGAAAATAACAAGATGTACGTGATGTCTTCCGATGTCTCTTCTTGACCGATATCAAATCAATTATCAAACAGAATCCATCATACATGACAGCATCTCAAATATGAAAGCGCCAAACTGACAACCATTCAGAAACAAGCTAGTTCGGGCATTTTAGCAGTAAAGAGTTTGCTAATGGTTCCAAAATAGCCTTCATGAACGTAATCTCAGATGTTCTCCGACACATACATAATTCATACATCATAGATAAATATTTATTGCACACAAAAAGATACTTAATATCACTAAAAGTGAGTAACAGTAGTGAGTGTAATAAGTGAGTTTGATAGTTCATTCATACACAGATCATGCATACATAGCTCATACATACATACCTCATACATACATACCTGTCACGCCTCTCTGAAGGAAGAGACCATTTTCCTTCACTTGCTACGATCTACGAAACATATTTCAAAACCGAATTGTGTTCTTCTTCATACATATGTTAAATGATTTAATTTGTTGCTGAAATCGCAGTTAAAATCTATCGAATTTTTGGTTTAATTTTTGTAAGAAAGCTTGAAGACACATCTTCCAATCTCACACAAACTTATCTCTTCTCTCCACAGGTGGACGGCAACGCAAACAAAATCTACTGCCAAAACCTCTGTCTACTCGCAAAACTATTCTTAGATCACAAAACGTTATATTACGACGTGGAACCGTTCCTCTTCTACGTGCTAACCAAGAATGACAGTAAAGGGTGCCATCTTGTCGGGTATTTCTCAAAAGAGAAGCATTGCCAGCAAAAATACAATGTGTCCTGCATAATGACGATGCCGCAGTATCAAAGACAAGGGTTCGGGAGGTTCCTGATTCATTTTAGTGAGTGGTGGAGTCTTTATTTTGGTTATATTTGACGGCTTTATAAGGTGGTGCATGACTTTTATGAAGTCGGTATGAAATTGTGATTAATTTGCCAGTACAATGTGAAAACATCTAGTGATCACCTTAAATTGTGACTACAGCTTTGCCAATACATTGTTTTCTAGTGATTATCTTTCTCTAAAATTATCCATAATAGCTGATATAAATCTAGCCTGTTATTTAAGTTACGAAATAATCAATTTGAAGTATAAAAGTACACAGTTGTGCATCACCTCATTTAAATACGCTTGTCGAATTTTTAAACTTATTCTCAATTTTTTTTTATACAGGTTATCTCCTATCAAAAGAGGAAGGACAACCAGGCACTCCAGAAAAACCTCTCTCAGATTTAGGTCGCGTGTCATACCATGCATATTGGAAATCTGTCATACTCGAATTCCTAAACGATTATAGAGATAAACCTTTTACTTTCGAAGACATCGCTCACACAACAGGAATGCACATGAATGATATAGCAGTCACCTTTCAAATACTAGGATTTGTGCGATATATACCCAACAATGAGTCCATGAGATTAGGACTCTGCATAGACTGGAACAAAGTTGATAATCACATGAAGAAATTAAGAAGTAAACCGCGGTTAGAAATAGATCCGGAGTGCCTAAGATGGACTCCACTTCTACCACCAACTATCAACCCATTCCGGTCTCCAGAAGAAAACTCAGCAGACCAAGAGACAGAGAATGATGAAGTCAAAACTGAAAGTGAGGATGCTGCCACAGAAACTGATACTCCAGCTGTTAAAGATCAAGAAGTTCCTAAAGAAGAAAAAGAGGATGACCAAGTAGAAGTTACTTCTTCAGGTAGAAGACGGACTAGGCCACTCAAATATAGCGAGACTACCTACCAAACTACTCCGATCTTAGATGGTAGGAAAAGGAAACGTGATCCCAATAGAAAGATCTCAGAAACTGTTGAAGATAAGCCTGAAGAGACTCCTAGACAGAGAAGTAAAAGCGCAGCAAGAAGATCTTCTAGAGTCCTTCAGAATGAGAATGAAGAAAATAACACATCGAGAAATAGAAGGCAGAGTGTGAAAGAAGCAGCATATGCGTCAGACAGTCAAGAAAGCCAAGACGGTGATACAGTTGCCGCTACCCCAGTCACCACAGTCAAAGCTAAAACCAAGCGGAAAATCGCTTGGAGGGGCAGACAAAAGAAACGGCAGAAAATCAGCAAAGCATCGCCAAGAACCAACTCACCCGCAGCGAAGAAAGCCAAAATCGATGTTAAGGAAACAAATGAATATAAAACTGACGATTCAATGGAGGAACCCGACGCGCCTGCTGAAGTTGTCGAAAACCACTCGCCTAAAAAGACTGAAGAGAAAGCTAAAGCTCAAAATTCTGAAGCGAGCTCCGAAGATTCTTCAGGAGAAGCCGATGATGAGATGGATGTGGAAGAAGGTGAAGATAAAACCAGTGTTGCCAGTAAACCAGCCACGCCGAGACAAGTGGAAGAAAACAGTACTGATAACCACACCAGTGATATGGAACTCGATAGTAGCATACATATGGATTCGCCTAAATCTTTAGCAGAAAAAGAGCAAGTTATCAATGAAACGGCTACAGATAAACCTAAAGACGAGGCTGAAAAGCAAAATGCAGTTGCCATGGAAACGGACTCGGTAGAAACTGCGAAAGTTGCCGAAGAAAAGACTGAGAGTAATGGCGTTATGAAATCTCCGCAAAAAGGGATTGACGACAAAGATACCATCATTATTTCTGAATCAGACGACAACAACAGTCAAAGCTGTCCACTACCGTCACCTAAACATAACGCAATAGCTCCAGTTGAGAATTCTAATCAAAACAAACCTAAAGAGTTCGTAGAAAATGAAAGTCCGTCCAAAGTGATACCAGTGGTTTCGACAGAGAATGCTCACATCGTGCTCGACCCAAAAGTGCAAGAGGAGGTCAACACAGTGAAGCCTGCCGTTGACCTCATAGTCCCAAAGATCAATCAGATAGAAACTATTGTAGTCGAAGAATCTGACACAGCAAACTCCCCAAGCATATCACCTAAGAAAAACGATAAAACTATCAACAATGAATCACCGAAACAAAAAACACCAGAGAAATTTAATTCTGATGCTATTTGTAAACAGAAAGAATGTGAAATACGTAAAGAAACAGTCATACAGCAAAACGTAGACGAAGCGAAAGACAAAAAGTCTCCTAACAAAATAGACACGATTATTCAAAGTTTGGATCCTCAAAGAGACCTATTGAATAATTTGAAGAAAACTGATATACCTAAAATCGATTCTTTCCTTGATTTAGATAGCAGAAAACTTCAAACAATCACTAATAAGGATAACGAAATCCCTTTTAGAACTGACAATATGAATATGAGGAAAGACGAAATAGTTATCACTAGAAACATCATAGAACCTAATATGCAGCCTTATCAGACCCCAGTAGCGCCTGTAGTCAACTCTATGACGATACAGCAAATAAACCCGGGCCAACACTCTTATATGAACCATAGAGTAAACGTCAGCAAAGAATCGCAAGCGGTTCAGACGGATAAAGTTATGAAAATCAGTGAAGCGAACAGAGTCATCAACAACATACCCGACACACAAGTGATAAGTAAAACTACGAAATTAGAAGTGCCACATCCGATTTCTTCACCAGTAATAAACCCAGTGATTCCAAAAGTACCCAATGTTACGGACATCAATTTTTTACCGAGATGTCAAAGCGCAAACCCAGCTGTTAATGTAGGAATGGAAAGAACAGACATAGACCCGAATTTTGTAAATAATATGCAGAATTCATTAGGAGGGTCAATGAGCATAGTTCAAAGTCAACAGGAAAAGAACGATCCGAACTGTAAACCTCGAGAAAAGAGTAAACTAAGAGACGTGCGTGTGAACTCTGCTCATAGTAAAGTTGAGAAACCGGAAAAGAAAGGTAAAAACGACACCCCGCGAAGCACGCCGGAACCTAAAATGTTTTTTCCGGAGCAAAATAACCAACAACAAACTAATACTAGGAAACCAGAGACGTCGGTCCCTATAAACGTGATAAATACTGCAAATACTGCTCCAGTGACTAGCAAAGTCGAGACTAAAGCTACGACCGAAGCGCCAAAGAAACAAGATTTTTTTAAGAAAGAGAAATCAAACGCCGCTAAATGTGAACCGAAAAACACTTCCGTCAAACACGACAAGACTTGCGCGAGTCAGCTAAAAGTCGATCAGAATGATTTGAATAAAATGCTACCAAAATTCAAATACGATAACGAATTAGTACCAAAAGCGGACTACACGATGAATCAAATACCAAATTACCACACAACACACGCTCAGTACCAATGGGCGCCATGGGATCATACGCGAACTTGGGACCATAACAGATTCCTCGACATGAAAAACACTGACAAAAACTACTTGGATAAATTCCAAGGCTTCAACCTTCCCCATTTAGATCAAATGCAGAAGTCCCCTCAGAAACTCCATCCGAAATACGACCAGAAAGATTTCCATAATATCGCGTATGGTGCTTTACCTAGTGGCTTATATACTACGACGAGTCTTCCGCATTTCAAGGAGACGAAAGCGACGACGTCCAAAGCGTCAGATTGTCAGAAAAACGAATGCAAACCTGCGAAACAGTCTAAAACAACTACGGCATGCCAAACGCAATGCGAGCCTAAAAAATCTCAGGCACAAACTCAACAACAAAACGCAGAAGCTCAAATCAAACAGATGATGCAACGACAAGTGAATAAACAACAGGAGGTGGTCACTAGTTGCGCAGAATACAGACAAACTCAAGTTTTGAGTTCGCCAGGTTGTAAGACACCTTTCAACCAAAACGGTCCGTGCGTTCAAGAGAAGACGGAAATCGAGAAGAAATCTCGACAGCATAAGAAAGAGGAATCTCCAAAAGAAAAGGAAGAGATGTGTGAGGCGGTTAGTCCGGCATTGCAATCTATGGGGGTTTATACCCCAGATTCGACGAGTAACTCAGTACATTCGGTGCAATACCCAGCTTGTGACCTAGACGTGAGTCAGCTAGGTCTGGAGTCCCCGACGAGTATAGGGTCAGACCTAGCGTCTCCGTGCTCGATGATGCACATGCACCCGGCACCGAGCCCGCAGTACCCGCACTCGTCGATTCACATACCGTCGATCATGTCGCAGCCGAACCAACCGCCGAAACAGCAGAAGATTAATAATAGGAATCGGTGAGTTTGTTTTCAGATTTTTAATGATAGTATTTTGAAAAATTAAAATGATTTATATAACATGTTCGATGAATATTTTTGGGTATCTTTCCACCAGAGATGTGCTATGATGCTATATTAATATGGTTGCGTTCGATATCCACCAATCAATATACAGGGTGGCCTGGCCTCATATTTAATTAATATGATTCATAGCAACATAGCACATCTCTGGTGGAAAAGCACTCTTGGTCATTTGAATAATTAAATGAGTAATGATTTTCGAGTCAAGGAGTTAATTTGAAATCAGTTTTAAAAGGTCCATAGTCTGAAAATGGCTAACATTATTATAAATATGTTGTTGTACTCCGTAGCCCCGCAAGCAGCGCGCCTGCGCCCGAGAAGTCCCCGGCTCTACGCGGCGCCACGCCCCCCGCGCGACACCGCGCCACTCCACCTGCGCACACGCCGCACGGTACGGCTACACTTTTACTCATACACAGTCACTTATACTACTACTACTATTACCAGCTACTAAAATTATCCACTAGACTAGCTCCTTCGAGCGATACCGAGAAGCGCTTACTTAACTCTTTCAACTAATAAATGATCATGTAACTTTAACTAAGTTTTATGATGGGTTTACGGTAATCCGAATCAACTATATCACGCTAGATCAGTGTTTCCTAAAGTGGTCAAAGTAAAAATGGAAAGAGCGCCGTAGGCCTTAAGATAGAGACCCGGAAAAAAATTAAAGCTTGTGTACAGGCTTAGGAATTTTAATCAGGTGAAAGTAGACAAAATAAGTTTGGTAGAGGTTTCCAATTAGTGAAATGATCGAGGCGAATCAAATTCCACTTTACCGAGATTAAAACCTTTGCTCGTTTCTATAGGCGGCGGCGTGATGCAGTCTGGCGGCGGCGGCGGCGGCTACGGCGGCGGCTACCTGTCGTTCCAGCAGCAGCAGCAGTACGGCGGCGGCGGCTGGGCGCCCTCCTGCAGCCTCGCCAAGCTGCAGCAGATGGCCGACGCGCCGCAGCATCATCCGCCGCACACGCCACCCGCACAGGTATACCCTCAACACTTATCTTAGTCATACACAGAATTAGGTTTAAAATTGTCTTTCTTGCAATTAAGGATATTGGAGCATTGAATCCTCAAAATGATTATACAGGGCAAAACTACATCGTGCACAGATTATGCAGAAATTAGCTTCCAGTGCCCTTAACATTTGGGAACAGAAAACATTTTTTGTTTTCTATGTCTGTATGACCTATTAAAATTGATAAATTTGATTAATCCAGATCATATAAAAGACACTCATGTTGCAAAAAACATGAGCGAACTACTTAGGCTATATCTAAATGTTTCTAAAAAACATGTTACTTAAGAAATTTTTTCGAATATTTATGACCGTAACCGCATCTCATTTACGGGATATCTCATACCTTGGAAATAAAGCAAATAATACAGAAGTACTTGCTGTAAAGGACAAAAGTAACTGGTCTGACTGCCTAGCAGTTTTCACGTAATTTATTTTACGTACATGTTGTTATCCAACCTTTATTTCATATGAAAATACAGAGCAAATAAATAACTAATACACACTAACAAACCTCTGGAACGTTTACTAACACTGAAAAGTTCCAAATATGTAGTCATTCAGATGTATGTTTTCTCATTTGTACGCACAGTACGCATATTTCGATGACTATAACACGAAATTTGCACAACAGTACGCGGCGCAGTCGGGCACGCCGCCGGCTCACTACCACTCCGCAGCTAAATACTACCCTGCTACCAACCAACTCGAGTCGCCGAGGAATACCAGGAATACTACCAGTTAGTACTTACTCATTTCATTCTACTTGTCTAAGGGTGGTATTACATATTTAACAAATATAAAGAAGTTGTCCCCAAAGTCGTCTAATTTCTTTGATCCAATTGTGGATTGGACAAAGACATCTGATAAATGTAATACCACCCTAATAGTCTAATTGTAAGGTATTTTTTGTAGACGAGTGAATGAGATAGTGACAGAAATTGTAGGCTTCTTGATACTTATTTGCAGCTTGTAATGGAGAAGGTGAAGTTATATGTGGCCTTTGTTTTATCTATTTTAAACTCAATAGTCCAATTTATGAAGAGATCTTTTGCTTGATTGTAGATTGCAAAGCTTGTTCATACAAAAAACTTAACCAAAACATTTGTAACCTTCTAGGCAACCTAAGCCCGATGCAGCACATGCAAATGGCGCCGGGTTCCCGGATGTCACCGAACTTAAACACCCACATCATCAGCCAGTACGGGCTTAACGGCTACCGGGTGCCTCCGCAGCAGCAGTTCAACAACCTCCCTGTTCAGATGATGAACGTGCAACCAGGAGTGCAGTACCCTGGCCCTGACCCGAGAGCACAACAACCTAATGTGTACGCGTACGGGTACATAAACCCTCCGCCACCTCTCACCATGCAAACGTTAAATTCAACCATGCGTCGGTAGCCAAGACCCAAAACACAATCATCGTGTTTAAAACAGTGACAGTGAATGTGTTAAGTAAACAAGTGAAGTCAAGTGCCAGATTCTGTTTCCCTAATACTCACACTTGGCATTCCAAACTATCGGTTCTAACGACCCTGACCAAAAACAAGATGAATTGTACCATATAATGAAGTAATTAAGGTATAGTACAAATAAAATTGCTTAAGTATTATAATATGTATTTGTATATAAAGGTAAAACATCACTTAAGTTGCCTTAATCTTCTCACTTGGAGATATTTATGTTTTGTCTTAACTAGGGGCAGCTTTGGGTCGTGTGTTTTAAGTGAGGCGTTGTACTGTTTATCAAGGTTTTATTCGAATAGAAACTAAGAGAAAATCACAACATACTTTCTAGCTTTAATCAAATTATAATGGTAAGATGTATTGACAATGTATTGACGTAAGATAGAATGTAAATGAAGAATAATTGGAGGCTTCTAGAACATTCTTTATGACAATACTTTGATAAAGTTAGTTCCGCCACGCTTAAACCATCGACGACCACCTTGTAAAACGTCAGGCTTCTAACAAAAGCACAGTACTCAATTATGGAAGCTGAAAAAAGTACAAAATTGCAGATATACAAAATGTATTTAAAACTTTTTTTATAATAATGACTACGTCAGTGAAATGTAGCATAATTAAATAGTGCAATAATTTACTTGAGTAGAATCATGCATGTTTTATATCGGCGACGCACCGAAGTACTGTGATAATCACAAGATTGGACAGTGCAAGCGTGCTTAAATCATAATAAATTAATATATACTTGATTTCCAAAGAAGTAATTAATAAATAGTAAGTCTTTGGTTATGATGCAGTGCAATTTGTAATTGGAATCTGGATGTAAAATTTAGTTACTCTCGTTTTGTATGTATATCATGTTAGTTAGTTTGTACTCATTGGCATCTCCATACTGTGGCTTCAACACTGAGGTTGACTTAATAATTTACGCTAGAACTTAGTTTTCTCTTTAATATGTTCTTCAAAGTGCCTCTTCGTCCCGTCTGCTTATCCACTGTAAGATATTGTAAATGCATCGCTTAATAAATAACAATTGTAAATACAACTCGTAATTATGTATGATAGTTTTTGATTTGATCATTGTGATAGTGTTAGAAGGTATAGACCGGCCGCCTGCAGCGACAAGAAAGGCCTAAACGACGGTTATTTTTATATTTTGTATTCTTTTACACTGGTAGGATTAAAGTTTTAATAATGATAGTTTTTCTTTACGCTTGAATCTAAGGATTATTTTCGTGTTATCCCAGTAACTTATTGCCAAATGTTATCAACACTTGCGTTTTTTGGTTAAGTTAGGTTAGTTGTTCTGCACCTAGTTTTTATGTTTAACAGTGTCTGTACGGGTGGGGCTGCGGTTTGAGCCGCGGTCTCGGCGGCGGCTGGCGTCACGGGCTTTTAATTGTGAAGACTGATTAGAAAAGGGGGGATTTACTTTTATACAACTACTCATTTTTATAATATCGTATCTGTTGGTCTTAAGTATGAAATTGTTCAGTTTTTGTGACAATTAATATTCAGTCGTAGCTTGAAGGTATGTAGCCTTACCTCAAGCAAAGAATGTCATGAATCCATTTTTTTTCTGTATGTCACATAATACTTACGTTGATTATTCTGTATAATAGAATTATATAAAGTATATCTCCAATGAATAACGGCTAGCCTTTCAGTATAGATTGTGTTACGTGTAATGAGGCCCGTGAACGTCCAGCGTCCGCACTGATTCGGTAAATATTTTGTAAGATCTGCTCCTCTAAGGTTATGAACGTTATTTGTTACTAATGTGTAGTATATTAAATATTGTACATACAATAACATAAGAACATGTAGCAGGTGTTATCACACAAAATATAATTTTGTGAAAAAAGGTGGTTTTATTTTTAAAAATCCTGTAGTTTTATCTTATCATTACTAGATTATTTTATAACTAATAGAAAAATCGTTATTGCAAATACTTGAAAAACATTTTGCTTGGCAAAACAGTTCCGAATTGGATAATCAGCGAAAATAAGTAGACTATTTGCGTATTCGGCGTAATGCGACACTCATTCATTTTTGACTTGACCTAATGTGAATTAGAATTAAATAAGTGTAAATAATGTAATCTAGACAACATTTAGTTCAAATCTTTTATTGAAAACATTCAACATAAAATTCTAGCTATAATTATAGACAATACCTATTCGCCATAACATAAATTATAGCTGCACAACAAGCAATAATTCAAATACTAGAATTACAAAATATATACAGCAGTTGTGTACTTATTTACATTTATTAATTAGGTACAGTCGAGAGTACATCAACGTATACAAAATCGTACTTACGCCAATGTAAATAAGGTGCATACATGTAATGTGAAGCTTGACATGCTCTCGACTGTTCACAAAAGATTTATTAAAAATGATTAAACATTGTTTTTGGCATCGTCATTGCTTTAACGGTTGTTTTTACGAATTCGTAAAGGCGTTTTCAGACCTAGCGTTTCTTACGCGCGCTCTTCAGACATTTTCAGCATACGCCCATAATATACGCGCGCAACGCTCGTACGAGTAAAAGACGAGCGTATAAAACACTAGTCTGAAAACGCTGTAATGGACGTCAAATTGATACAATTTTAACGTTGCTTTTTTACGAAAGCATAAAATGAAAGTTGTATGTACAACCGATTGTATAAGTTGTATTTTACTAGGTACCTAAGATTTGATCAGAAACGAATGGAGCAATATTAAATTAATAATAATCTCACATAGATTATTGAAATCTACACCATTTATACTAGCGCAGTCTAAGCGAATTTCCAAAAATAAACAAATGTAATTCAACCTTAACTCAACGGCATAACGCACATATAACTTCTGATATTTTTCATGTCTCAATTCGCGCAAAAGTTTTAATTTACATAATCAATATCAGAGTGGCAACGCGGCGAGCGTCATAGGCACCTTTGCGCCTGAAGGGACATCGAGGGATTAATGTAAATAAGTAGGTTTAAGTTTGTAAATATTTTAATTTAGTTTATAAGAATTGTAAAAAGTTTTAAGTTCATTTGTATATTTTTCCTTCTGATTCCGTTTCCGTTCGAAAAAACGAAGAAACGAAGAAGAGAGAACGAAGTAAACGAAGGAACGTGTGCGTTATGCTATTGAGTTAAAGTTGAATTTCATTATGTTCATTTTTTGGAAATTCGCTTCGACTCTGCGCTAGTAGGTATAAATCGACAGTAAAACAACAAGAATGAATACATTTCCTAAACACAGCCACACATTTATGAATTTATTATACTTATTACAAGACAACCATTATGTATATTTTATTATCTATTCTAACCACCGAAGATAAATAAGAGAGGTAAAAAATAAATATTTTTTTTTATTATGTTATTAGAATTTGAATAATACGTTGCACATTTTATGGGGCATTAGATTTAGTAGGTAATTGTTTCTGCAACTAGCTCCAAAGACCTCTACCCACTACAATGTATCATACTAAGCGTGCTAGGAACATGTAAATCAAATATATATTATATTTATGTGGCCCCAGTAAGAAAACTGTTAGCGGCTGACTAGTTTGCGGCGTATCGATTTAGTACGCCCTACCATATATTTGAAATGGAGTGTCCACAGTCAGCTAGTTTTCGCTCACTGTACGCAAGTTGCAGCGTTACGCGCGCTGACTATCTCAGACAGCGGCCGACTTCTACCAAAACCGGTGATTTCATTGATTTGAGTTTGCAGCTTACTCTTTCAGTTCGCCACAAATTTGCGGGTCACTTAGTCGGCCGCTAACAGTTTGCCTACTGGGGCCACGGCCTTAAAAGTATGCGACTATACCCCTTATACTTGACCGTTCCGTCACCGAAAAGCAGCGTGCCGTGCCATGCACGCAGCGGCAAGAATTGTCGGCGAGATTATATCGAAATCGGTGCTGACGGGAACGGTTTAGTGGACGGACATAGAATAGCGTATCGCGTTGCTTTCCGATGCTGACACGTTCCTAGCACGCTCAAAGTATGATACGTTGTATTGGGTAAAAATGGCGTGGCTCTATGTATGCAGTCAGTAATTGCTCAAATTATTTGTTTATTAAAATGGTCTAACACTGCCACATTGTTACTGGTAGTAAGTGGCTTACTTTGACCTTTTAAATAACAAACAACGATTTATAATAAGTAAAACAATTTCTTACTAGATACATTTACCAATCTAAAGGAAGGCGGAACAAACATGTCATCTAGCTGTTCTAGCATAACGGAATACTAAAAAATACTAAACCTGGGTAATATCTTGATGAATATTCACCCGTATATAAATAAGATAAGGGTGAAGCCAAACGAGTGTAATTTTTTGAGTTTGAGTCACGTCAAGAGTACCCTAAACCGACGGGCATGTATGAGGCGACTGATGAGTGTGGATGACGCGAAAGAAGTGTGTTTGGATCGTAGCAAGTGGAAGGAAGTGGTCTCTGCCTACCCCGATGGGAGAGAGGAGTGACGGATATGTATGTAGGTATGTACCTATGTGTATGTGAGTCGCATATTTTCGGTCAATTACTTTACCTTCGATTACCACTGTATTCGACAACTCATTTTGCGTCGTCATGTGGCTGCAACTGCATTTTTGTATGAAACCGAATGCAATACAATTTCTCCGGCCGAAATTCTACAAGACGCGAACTCGCGACTCACAAAATTACGCTCGTTTGACCTCACCCTAAAATTGTAGCTAATTAATTAAGCTAGGTAAGTATTTCTTCAGTAGAATCAAAACAGCATAAGTCAGATCACACCTCGAGCGAGGCGAATAACATCGATTCATTCGATTATATTGATGACGTATTTTCCGGTGTGAACAGAAGTAGGTGAAATAGTGCTCTCGTTTGATATTTCGCTCACTGGTGGAGTACTCTGAGTGTGAGTTCAATTTTATGAATTTAGCTTTGAAATAGGTAAAAAATTATGCCAACTGACATTTTTGTGAAAACATCTGTATGCGAAAAGATGTTTATGTAAGAAAAGTTCTTTTACCAAAGAGAATGTACCAATTAAAAGATGAATTTAAATACCTGTTTCAAATGTGGGTATGTATTTGTCTTTTTGTATGTCCATGGAACTCAAAGCACAGGGAGTCTTAGTGTAATGAGTGTGGAATGTTTAGGCCCTGTTTCGCAACTAACAGATAAAATTTAACTGACAGATATTTTATACCTATCACAGTCTTAAATGTCACATTTTAAGCAATAGACATAGCTTTATTTGTCAATTAAATTTTATGGCGGGTCGCTACCGGAGACCGTGTTAAATGGAAAGTCACGGGGGAGGCCTTTGCCCAGCAGTGGGATCTTAATAGCTAACAAAAAAAAAATTATCTGTAGTAGTGAGACAGGGCTGTAATTTTTTCTTTTTACCTCATCTTCATAATTCAAACTTGTACAAAAACAGGTACAGGCAAAGGAGCCGTGGCTCGTCTGTCAAGGTTGACTCTATTCCTCATTAGATGGAGACTATTCTCTGATACTTTTGTACAGCCTCGCATTAGTAAGCCTTCTAGTTTAGAACAGTGTATTGCTAAAGCCCTGAAAAGGTAAAAATTTAAGTTATATAGGGGTTAGATAATGATTGTGATTTAATATACATAATTTGGTTCAATAGGTATTTGGTAATAATTGCAAAGGTAGGTATTTGATATAACTTGAAATTAATTATGCCTATTGACATACTATACTAGGTTCTATACTAGGTGTAGAATTTGTGATTTTCAGCTTTTTTTTGTGGGATAAGACCATTTTTATAGCCTTCATGTAAGATTGAGATTATTAAAGTGCTCCCAAAAATGCTGTTATAAAATGTTTAGTAACGTTTGTATACTAAATGTATGCTAACAAATGTTAACAAAATTTTTATTACGGCAGTGTGGGTGCACCATTAAAAAGAAGTAAAATCTCAACTTACCTAACTCCTTTATCAGTGATATCTGAACAACCGCTCAAATTGAGAAGCTTCAACATTGTACTATATTTCGACATAGCAAACAGACATTTATCCGTTACTTGCTTATTGCCTTCTAAGTTCAAAATTTTAATCATTCTGAATTTCTTCAAAAAGATCAATATACAACTCTCTGATATAGAGGGGCAATATGATAAATCTACATCTTCTAATTTACTTTGGTGTAAAGCTAGAGCTTCTACAGCTCCTGTGGTCAACCACGGACATCTCGCCAGTTTTAAAACTTTCAAATCATTGCAATATAGGATAACTGGCTGTAAACATTTGGCTGAAACATTTTTACAGTGGCTCAGGTTCAAACTCGTCAATCCGACGTTCTGCCGCAACATCGGGATCATTTCGGTGTCAGTCACTGTAGAACATTTACTCAGATTCAGCAAATTCAACTGTGTACATGTCTTGCTAAACACCTGCAAAATTAAATGATTTCACGTTATGAATTCGTTGTTGTTTTCACACTACACAAAGATCGTTCTGGATTAATCTCCCTTACAGAGAATGTTTCCGGAGAAAATGCATTATTTATCAGTTTAAGTGTTTTAATTTTGGAAAAATAAATGTTTATTATCTGCAAGCAAGTTCTGGATACACATCGAAAATTGAAACATTCTCGAATTGTTAGGTATGGTAAAACTTCAGCAACTATTATATCCTCCCAATATAAATCAAAGAAATGAGTTTTCCTCCTTTTCTTTTTATTATTTGAACACATTTTCACGTAAACATCTTTTCTTTTCGTTCGATGTCGCTCGATGGAAATTGCGACAATATTTCTTTTGTTTTGACATTGACACTGACATTGACACTTTAGCTTTTTAAATGTGATGTTTTTCTTATTTCGGGTATAGCATCTATATTATTTAGCCATTCAATAAATAATTTTATTTTTTGTTTGACGAGCACATAATGTTTTAAACAAAGTTTGTTTATCGCATTTATAGTAATGATTATGAAATAACTTTAATGTAAACGTTCGTGAAGATCGAAAAACTTAGTTTAATTCATTTCACTTGGGCCGGATTGGTTTATACACGTTCATCTGTCTATTTTCGCCTGCAAAACGAACAGGGTAATGGCTCATGAGTACGTCTGTTTAAATGTCTCAGTTTTTTTAGATGACTTGAAACCGAAGTACCTACCTAAATTCGTAGAAAGTGTGATAAGAATATTAATCTACCTACATCTATTGAAGTCTACATTACATTTACCCTACTAACATCTTACCTATAAAGCAGCAAACAAAACAAGAAGTCTTTACAGCAAGCGTTCACGCGAAATTACTTTCCGTTCGCTTTGAACTGAACAAATTATATGTTCATACACATGTCGAAGCCATTGTTCAAATTACTGCTTACAACGGCAATGGCTGACTGAATCAAAATTATATGTTGACTATAAAATTAAAGAGGTATAGGTAGACGTATAGGCTCCTGCTTAAGTCATTTAAGTGGACTTAGGTCTTCAATTGATACCTAGGTATTTACTATACTGATAAATGGGTAGGTACTTTACTTAGAAATCATTAGCTAAATATATAGTCTTGGCACAAGTTGGCTAATATACTTACCTTGTATAAAGTGATTTAATATAGTACTTAGGTACTTACTTACATACCTAGTTTCTATTCATAACTACAGCTTGAGAGAGTCTCTTTTTCAGAAAAGATACCTACCTATACCTAAACATTAAGATTTTATTTTTCAGAAAAGATTTATCTATAGGCACAATATTAAGGTTAAACAAATGGTTTTTATGGATTCTGCCCATGTCAAGAGAAGTAAAACTTACTTTAATTAATATCTATGATTTGTACTATAAACATACATACTGACATAGGTATTTATTATGCACACAAACACCCAGAACATCTGTGTACTCACATCGAATGAACTTATTTTAAAAAGCAGTTAAAAATCTAGTTATCTAGGTAACTAGTTGGTAGGTTCTTGATGACAGACTAACTAGGTAGGCTCTAGGTCCTATTAGTTATCTTTTGAAATTGCCTTTATGTTCCTACATACTACTTACAACTTAGGTAGGTACCTACGTACCTAAATAATATGATTGCAATTAAAATAAATAACCTTTCCGTAGATATTAAGGTTAACCTCTAACATAAAACTACAAATGACAAGAATCATAAAGCATGACTTTTTAGAAATAAACATAATAATAACAGCATTTAATAATACTGTCGAGATATTATATTTAATGGCGACAATCTTGAAGATGGTATATCATATCTAATTGCTGTGAAGTGTGGTGATAATTAAAACATGGTTATTAAGCAGGGGCGGATCGTGAATTTGTGGGGCCCTTGGCTAAAACTAAAAATTAGGCACTTAGCCCCTAAGTACTATATGGTTAAGGAGGAAACAGCTGCTCAGTCGGGTACAGTGACTCACCATCGGTTTGTAAAGAAGGAAAGAAGATACGTTTATCTCTTTTGCATTTGTCGGAAGCGTTTGGCACGCGCAAGCGCAAGTGCAAAAGAAATGAACCGTATCTCTTTTCCTTCTTTACAAACCGATGGAGAGTCACTGTACCCGACTGAGCAACAGTTTCCTCCTTAACCCTACAAAAACATAAATTTTACCTCTACGTAAGTATTAGTTGTACAAAAGGCGATATTACTGCTTGGTAGCAATCTCTTCCAGGCAACCTTTGAATGAGAAAATGAAATAGTGAGGATGTTGCCATTATTGCCAACATTAATTTGTTTTTTATTTTTAAAATTTTTATTGTTTTTTATTAAGTATTTAATCTTAATTTACATATGTAATAAAATATTACAATATGGGGCTGGTTTCTTCTGACACAAGCGGTCAAAGCTTACAAGGAGATTTCAATCAAATAACTCTATGTAAAACTTTTGGAGTATAAATAAAGATTTATTTATTATTATTTATTTAAAGATTTATTTATTACCTATTATTTATTTTAAAAATCGTCTTTGTTTTAGCGGGGTTTGGAGGTCCCTCCCTTGTGACCTCGGGGCCCTGGGCTGCAGCCCAAACAGCCCTTAGGTAGATCCGGCCCTGTTATTAAGGCACCATAGACGACCATGCCCTTGACTGTTTCCTATGACCAGTAATTTGTGCAGACGGACTTTGCAAGGGTATATTTAACAGTTGCAGAAATGATCGTAATGATCAGTCATTTAATGGACCCTTAGATTTAATTGTAAAACTTAAATTGAAAAGAGCAACCCTACAGAGTTTCTTGCTAGGTTCTTCTCTGGGGAAAACTGCACTCTTGCGAATCTAGCATTAACTTTAAAAAATGACCCGTCCTAAGTGTTGTCAAAACCTACAGGATTAAATGATTTTTCATTTCATTTTATTTCATTAATAGCCTTTTGTAAAACAGCTTTTCAGCTGTTTGTTTTTGTTTTTTTGTTGTTTCCTTTCGGAATAGGAGTCAAAGAAATGGGCTAAAACATATAAAGCTGATCTTATTTTGAGGCCTTTGCTCGGACATTACAGGGGCCCAAGTCTGCTAATTTAAAAAAGCCTCAGTTATGGTATCTACACACCAAAGCCGTCGGCTTTTTTGACAGCTACCATTCATATGACGTAAAGCCGCTGGCCTAGCCCGACGGCATGTCGGCGGCTTTGATGTGTAGATAGCATTATGTGTGTCGGCAGAGTGCTAATGGCATTTTTTGACACATTTGGGATTCTGCTAAACAATGGCTTACACTGATTGCGACCAAATGTGTCAAAAATGCCATTGACGCTCTTCCGACACACAAATTAGAATATTGTACGAGTAAATTAGCAGACTTGGGACCCATGTTGTCTGTATTGTGTCTGTATCTGTACGAATGAGTATATTCATAAGCAACCAAAACAACCTATAACTTAGAATTACGTTGTAAAGTGATAAAAGGCAAATGAGTTGTCCCGATGCATTTAATTACAGGTCATAAATGAGGTGCTATGTGATTTACTTCATTATACCATATCACGTTTCATACATGGTGAATAGGATATAATGCAATATCGAAAGAATTTTGTTCAGTATTAAAGACAAGGTACAATAATTTACACAGATTGCTTTACCTATAAACTGTCCCACTGCTGGGCAAAGGTCACTAAATGTGCATCTTTAATTTAACCAGAATATTTTATACCTGAAATGCTTGGCACAATTCACCTAAGTATAAAATCTTCTGGATATAAGGATATGGAGCCGCCGGCATGCCTACGGGCTAGGCCGCCGGCTTTACTACGTCATACGAATGACAGCTGTCAAAAAAGCCGGCGGCTTTGGTTTGTAGATAGCATTAGTTACTTAAACAAACAACTACTGAAAACAATTTAAAGTTCCTGAAGTGTGTATTGAAAAGGTGCGTACAGACCATGTAACATAACATGTTATTTAACATTGTTATATAACATGTTTTACATAATGTGGACACTGAATGTTATAAAACAATGTTATTGATATGTACAACAATGTTATATAACTTTGATGCGTACAGACCATGTAACATGTTATATAACTTGTGTTATATAACACGTCCACACTATGACCTTGTGATTCAACATTGCAACATAAAAATGTAACAATGTTATATAACAATGTTATATAACATTGTTATATTGCATTGTTATTCTAATGTGTACAGTATTATTTTATGTTGCAATGTTGAATAACAAGGTTACATAGTGTGGACGTGTTATATAACACAAGTTATATAACATGTTACATGGTCTGTACGCACCGTAAGGACGAATCGACGATGTTTTGGTCAAATCCATAAACGTTGAAACAACAGTTATTTACAAATCTTCGAAAAAGTTGTTACTTAAATTACTTTGTAGATGTGCCTTGTAGGTTCCTAGATATTAGTACTAGGAACTAGACATTAGTAGGTTATTTAGTTTAGATTCAGACCCTTTATTTTCACTTACTATTTCACATACTTAAACTATTTTTAGTACACCTACCGTTGTAGTTTCAGGTACACTACAAGTTTCCTAAAAGATCGGTTAAAGTTTTCTAATAAATCCAGTCACCCTTCATCTGTTTTTTACAGACACAGTTTAATCCAGCATTAACTTTAAACTCCGATCTCTGCAACGGCCTGAAAGTAAGGAAAACAACAACATAATCAGGTTTTAATGATTCGCAATTTGCACATCACTGTATTTTGTCCGCTTGCCCGGAAGCGTTAGCCTGAAAGTACTGGCTATAACTCCGAGATGACCAAGATTATACTATTAGTTGTAGTCCAGTCTTGTGCGTTGTGGGTTGTTAGTTTAGGTTACAATGGTGAGTCTTTACCTAGGTATACTAAGATGGTACCTAATCTTGATATTGTAGATATAACGGAAAGAGTCGGAACAAGCTTTATTGAAACTCTTTTGGCAGAAAGGCTATCTTTTAGAAGATTATCTTTTCTCCTTTTAGGTCGTAAATTTAAAAACCTAGAAGTTCAATTGGTAGAGTCCTTTTCACGAAAGAAGTCCCCTAGTCGCGGCGCTGTATTTCATGTCAAAATTGATAATGTTGCCATTTATGAGTACAACATCTACCTATATTATGTTTATTTCATTTGTAATTTATTAAATATTATTATTTCCTGCATATTTTGACTGTTCTGGTCATTCCATGAGTAGGTTGGTATATATTTTGATAAAATTGTCTACTTAGCTATATTTCTGTTATGTAAAAAGTGTATTTTTATTAAGATAAGTAAGGGGTTTTCTACCTACTATCAGGGAAAAGGTCAGAAAATAGGGAAAATAGACCTGTCAAATTTAGTTCCAAAAATATCCGGGGGACTTCTTTCGTGAAAAGCACTCTACCTGTATACTATCTGTCATGCCTCTCTCCCATCGGGGTAGGCAGGGACCTTCCCGTCACTTGCTACGAAGAAGAAAAAGATCTAGAAGTTACTTTTGAAATTATACAGTGAAATGTACCTAAACGTTGTTCAAATAAGTTTAATTTGGTTTGGGGCGTATGAGAGGTTAAATATTTCGTTGTTTATACACAAATATTAGGTAGATGACTAGGTACTGCCAGTGAAACCCTGGTCTAAAAGATGGGGATAGATGCCAAAAGGGTTAAATCTAGCTAAAGTACCAATTAATACTTACTTACCTACTTACTAATATAATAAACGGCATAATAAGTAGGTACTTAAAATATTTCCAGCTATTCGCATGGCTGTTAATCCCATGCGTCCTGCTATGCTGCGCACACGCATTTCTATGGTGGAGGGGGCGGCGGGCGCGCAAGATGTTTAAAGGGTTACCCTCCTACCCGCCTCTGCCTTTCATTGGGAATTTACATCAGATCTTTGGAGATGGGCCGTGTGAGTACCTATTCATTGTAGAAAGAAAAGTTTTAGTTATTAAAGGCTGCTCTGTGCGTGACTTCGAACGCATATTTATCATCCCATCTTTGAAGAAATATGATATCTTTTGTAGTCTATACTATGACTCTAAACTCTATGATGTATATCAAACATCTAAACTATGTGATATACTTAAACATACCAAAGCCGCAGGCATACCGCCGGGCTAGGCCGGCGGCTTTACGTCATACGAATGGCAGCTGTCAAAAAAGCCGGCGGCTTTGGTGTGTAGATACCATTAACAACAATATTATGAAAAAAATCTGTTCGGTAGTTTTTGCGTGAAAGAGTAACAAACATCCGCATATGGCTATACATTCATCCATCGGCACTTAGTTTGACATTCACGATAAAACCTAATAGGATAGCATGGTATAAAATCGATAGTATTATAAGAAAGTACGTTTACGAGTATTAAGCGAGCCACACACGCTAGGTTATGCCTGACGGTTATGCTTACACAGTTCAACTGTGCAATCATAACTGAACGTGTGTATTCAAATTTTGCTTGCGTAGTCAAAAAAATATATCATACACACGTTCAGTTATGCTTGCACAGTTCAATTTCACAAGCATAACCGACAGGCATAACCTAACTAACCTGTCCTAGCCACGAATCGTATATTATTGATTGACCACTGTGTTACCACTAAATTAAACTATAAATATTTACTTTTTCTTCAGATTTATTTCAGGTAATAAATAACATAACTAAGATGAGTGAGGAAGCTGGGTTACCTTTCGCAGCGTGGATTGGACCAAGCCCTTTAATAGGTATGTTACTTGAATTGCTTGAACTTCATTTCCTCTTGTCGTGTGTTGAAGTTATACAGGTTGTAACAGAAAGAGGGTATAGCCGACACAGCAATAGTCCTTATAAAACTGAACAACTTTCCCCAAGGAACATGGGCCGTAACTCGAAAAAAAAATTTCGTCTCCCCATACAAAATGTTCGATCAGCTGATTGAGTAAGTATAGGTGATCCAAAATTTTTTTCGAGTTACGACCCATGTTCCTTGGAGAAAGTTGTTTAGTTTCATGAGGACTATCGCTGTGTTTCGGCTTTATACCCCCTTTCTGTTACACCCTGTATACTGAAGCAGGGGTAAAATGAACAAGTCCTCGAAAAGTCAATAGTACCGTAAACTGACGTGCATGAAGCGACTGGTCAATGTGGATGAGTGAAAGAAGTGTGTGCTCTTTCCAGACACACTTCCTGCTTCATCCACATACATGCACGTCGGTTTAGGGTACACCTGACTTGGCCTTTCTTTAACAAGTCCTCTATTTGATCGAGATACGTTCGCCTTGGCCCTCCCAGTAATTAACTATATTTACATGCCTTTTTTTGTTTCAGTGGTAATGGAACCGGACGACGTAAAGACTGTCACAAACGCGTTTACAGATAAACCGTATTATTACAATTTTGCAAAAGACTGGGTCGGGAATGGACTTGTAACTGCACCTAGTGAGTTAATTATTTATTCCTTATGAAAATGAAAAGAGTTTTTTCAAAAATAGGCAAAATTCATTACACTTTTTTGATGTCACTTTTTGATCTAAAACTACTGCCGGTTTACTACCTGTATATCCGAGAGGAAGAAAACGGCAAGGAACCTTCGGCACAGGGCCCTACGTTATGTCCAATAAGTATATCTTTTTTTTTTAAATCAACGGACTTATACATTATATGTTGGTACTTAACTTGTTATCACAGTAATTTACATGACTTATTTTCATTACCTATGTACTTCTGTGTCTACAGAAGGCTAAGGCTGGCATTTAAGCACCTACACTCAACTCAAGGAAAACAAAAGAACAGCAATTGAACAGGTTACAAATTCCAGGTTACATCTGGAAGCGCAGTATAAAGAAACTAGCTGGTACCTTCACTGGTTCCATAGTGGACGGGTATCAAGATGTCTTCAATGCGCAAGCGCAGCGGTTGGTAGAGAACTTGAAAGGGGAAGTGGGAGGGGAACCTTTCAATCTCCTTCATAAATATCTGGCTTATACGACCTTGGAGAGTTTTTGCCGTAAGTTAAATTTTTGCAGTTTTTTTTTAAATTTATTTAAAAACCAGAGCCTGCTCGCAACTTCATGCGCATTTAATTCACACAATATTTTAAAATAATATACGTAGCTTATTTTTTTATGTTATTCTGATGTGATAGTTTCAATACTGCAAAGTTTCATCAAAATCTGTTCAGTGGTTATTGCGTGAAAGAGCAAGAAACATCCTCAGATCCGTCCATCCTTCGGCACAATAATCGATGGACATATTATTAGTAGGATTTGTAGGGGTCACTTCATTCATTAATCATCTAAAAGCATGCTGCGACGGTAGCAGAACATAATAGCTTGTATAACTATGCTATCTTTACTTCACTATGTTTATGCTTTGACCTTGACTTTCAAATAAGCACTTTATCTTTTCAGAAACAGCTCTAGGCATCAACGACATGACAGACAGTATAGTCACCCGCGAATACTACCGCGCCTTCAACCGTACCTTCGAGTTATTTGTCGAACGAGGCATGAATATCTTTTTACACTTGGACTGCGTGTACCAGCTTACACCAGGGTATAAAGAGATGATGAGATGTGTTGCTGTTATGCAGAGGGTTTCTATATCTGTGAGTTTAGAAAAAAAAAATTTCTTCTTTTTCTTTATTTTCTTCTTTATTTTTTCTTTTTTTTATATTTTTTTTTCTGTGAGTTTGATTTTGATTACAATTAATGTGAATTAGGAGAGAGATCCGCCCAGAAGTGAAACACTAAGCGCCAAAACACACGGTGAAACGCAACTGAAACTGCTAGTTACTTTTGAGTTGCATCGCAGTTTCTGCTATAGACTTCCTTAGAAAACTACACACGACGCAACTAGTTTGAAACGTTTCGTTTCAGTTGCGTTGCATTTGCGTTTCACCGTGTGTTCTGGGTCTTATGGACAGATTGGATTAGATTAACGTGAACGGAGGGCCTTATGCAAGATTCTTGCCGTTTCTTCCTCTCGGCTATGCAGGTAGGTAGGTAGTGAAACTGTAGGTAACTAGTGGCTTTAGATAAAAATGATGTCAAAAGGTGTAAGAAATTAATTATTTAAAATATTTTTGATTTTACAAGATATCACTTGTTTAAACAGTTTTTATTTTTATCGGGCTCCTTTTCAAATCGTCCATTTAAAAAGTTGAGTGATTTTAAATGAGTACCTACCTATGACTATAGCTTCATATATATTGCTATGCCACAGGCGTCTCCACTTGCTTATCCATCCTTACGACAAATATGAACACGCTCTTTAATATGTTAACGAAATAGGGATCATGATCATTTGTGGCAACAAAATAGTTAGATACAATTTAATACGAAAGTAACAATTAAATACCTACAAGATTTTAAATACAAAGGCTATTATGAATCACATTTTCACATTAAAACATCTTACAGATAATGAAAAAGAGAATGCAAGAGCGAGAAGCGATGAAGAAGAACGGCACCTTGCAAACTACCACAGAAAATTCTAAAACAAAATTCAAAGCATTTTTGGACATTCTCTTTGACCTTCAAGAGGCTGATCCGACGATGACTGACCAGCAAGTGAGGGCTGAAGTGGACACTATCATAGTTGGTGGTCAAGAGACTGTGGCTACCACGTTGTTCATGACGCTACTGATCTTGGGAAGTCGGCCTGATGTACAGGATAAATTGTATGCTGAGTAAGTGGATAGATAAATAATCAATACGCAAGGCATCTAATTTTCTCGATCCCTTAGTGGATAAGTTTCCATTGTTATGGACTTGGTATCCATAACATATCTAAAAGCACAGGCGATAAATATACAAAAATAATAATATTTATAAACAATACAAAAATAAAAGTGTCATTATCGTTTATAAAACTTATTTCTATTTTTGTATTGTTTTGATGTCGATGGCTTTATTTTACGATAGCTATTTGAAATAAGGGCCTGGTAACGTGGTGCTAAAACTTGAAATATCAATTTTCCAGAATGAAAGAGATCTTCGGTGACAGTAAAAGGGCCATCCAGAAAGAGGACCTGGTTCGGATGGAGTATTGCGAGTGTGTGCTGTATGAGACCCTGAGGCTGTATCCACCGATTCCCTTCATCATGAGGAACGCTGATCGGGATCTTCCGCTTAGTGAGTTCATTCAATTTTGATAAAGAAAAACATTGGGGCGACGTGGTTTTCCCTTTTTAAATTGAAAGAACAAAGAAATACTGTAGAAAGAGCCTGTCGCTTCTCTGAAATGCGACCTCATGTCCCAGTCTTGTATAGTACCTAAATAAATATTTATTATGAAAGCTGATGGCAGTTATGGAGTGTCACTATAAAATAATATTTAGGTGCATATTACAATTCCTAAAATTGAAACATCTACAAACTCCTAAGCTCAAAACCCCTAAAATCATGTAGGTACCTACACGACATACGCAATGCATTATGAAATCTGCTCTCTAGAAATAATATGATTAGAATTCTAATCAAGATTCTAGTTTGTCTCTATCTTTAAGGTCCATCTACACAAATCCGGGCCGTGCCCGGGACGTGTCCGGGCCGTGGCCCGTCAGGAGGGAAAACAACGGCCCGGACACGTCCCGGGCACGGCCCGGATCTAAGTAGATAGACTTTTACTGTTCTCTCGTAACTTTCAACATTTCAATAGTGTTATTGGCATTAATACTGGCAATAATGATTTCAGAATCCTGCACCATCCCAAAAGGAGCAGCATGCGGTGTGAACGCGTGGGGCGCGGGCAGGTCCAAGAAATACTGGGGAGAAGACGCTGGTGCCTACCGACCTGAACGATGGATGAACAACGACCTGGCTAGGATGAACTCTACTAACTTCCTTGCTTTTAGTTACGGAAAGAGGGCTTGTATTGGTGGGTATTTTTGGGTATTTATGATTCTTTTGGGTTGAGGTTCCATCTGTGGAGGTGCTGTGGGTTATGCAGGCTACACGCAATTGTTCAAACATGCTTTTCAGTAGTAATTTCATAGACGGCAAAATGATTCTATTATTATGTCTATCACGCCTCTCTCCCATCAGGGTAGGCGGAGACTACTTACTCCCCCTTGCTACGATCAAACACAGTTTCTTCGCTTCCTCCACATTCATCAGTCACCTCATACATACGTTAACTATTCCTGACTTGGCTTCTGAATTGTTCATAAATTCTTATTTTATTACATTTTCAGGAAAACGTTACGCGATGTCAATAATGAAGACTATACTGGCGTGGTGTATTCGAGAACTACGATTTACATCGGAGTTTGACAAACTGAAGCTCAAGTTTGATATAACCTTGAAAGCTGCCAGTGGTGAGCTGATGAATGTACATCTACGAGATTAACTTGCTGTGGGGATGTTATTTATCTTATCTTATCCAGCCATCGGCGTCCCACTGCTAGGCAAAGGCCTCTCTCCTCTTATTCCATGATTCAATATCCTGGGCCGCCTCTGCCCAGACATCCAAGAAGGCGTCCAGCTCATATCGACACCTTTTTCGTGGTCTGCTGCTAGGTCTTATATTGTTTAACTCTCTGTTAAAATATAGCTGTTATTATTTAACTGCGTTTTCTGCAACAGGGGTTAATGTCGCAGCATTTGCTCTTCAAGAGTCGATATTACTTTTTGCAAACCTTAATAAGGAGGTATTTTTTATTTATATTTAATTTTAAGCTAATTGTCCTACATAACATTGCTTACTTACCTATAGTTACTTATGTATTTTTGTTTTATAATACTTACCTAAGAATTTGTTAAGTAGGTACGTAATAACAAATAAAACACATTATTATTTTTGTTTTTATTGTTGCTTAATTTTGACTCTTTACAAACTTATTAATCACAATGTTTAAAATTTCTACGCTACCATGTCCAATAAAATTCAAGCCTGAAGTATTCCAAAATATTATTTCCTTAAATTGATTTCCAGCAAATGCCCCTTTAATGCTTTCACAGTAATGTCAATAGCCAGTTCCAATTCTTCATCATCAGATTTGAACTCCAATTCTCGTACACAGAATGCTAGCGACGTCATTAGAATCGGCATGGCGTATTTTTTACCTGAAACAGAGTATGTATCAGTTCAAAATTCAGTATTTTGTATCTCTATTAATACGGAAAGTCTATACCTACTGACTATACTAGAGGTGCTATGTTTTCTAATAATGAAGATAATGCAAGGGCCCTAGTTTAAAAAACATTCTCAGTTGTGTGTCGGCATAGTGTCAATGTCATTTTTGACACATTTGGTCGCAATAAGTATCACCCATTATTTAGCATTTTAGTGTCAAAAATTGGCATTGACACTCTGCCGACACACAACTAAAGCTATTTTTAGGGCACAAGGAGATTTACCACGAACGTCGAAATACAGAGCAGCGTTCGTGCAGGTACACGTGGACGAAACTTTTTTCTGACACATAGGTACTAATAATATGTGGTTAGGTATCTTCAATTTATCATCCGAATTTTAAGTAATTCTTAAATGTGGTTTATAGAAAAACATTAGACTGTACCTATAACTTCTCCATCTATACTCACCTAAACAAGCTCGACGTCCAAAACTAAAAGAGAACAACGGCGCTTGATCAGTGACGGTGCCATCCAACCATCTTTCTGGTCTGAACTCATTCGCGTCCTGTCCCCACACACTCTTCAACCGATTCGACCCCAAGATGTTGATGCCGCAGCCAGCTCCTTTTGGAATCGTGCATTTTTCTGTATGTATTCAGTCAAAGTTAATCTATGTAAATTAATCAGAAACTGATAATTATCGATACTTGTGAGTGGTATAAGTGATGGTTTTTGAAATTAAAAAAAGGGAAACTAAGGGTCGCGGACTGTATTTATAACACTAGTTTTAATAACAAAAAGGAAAATAACAACATGTACAGAAAGAAACAAGGAAAAATTACACGTCAGTAATTCTAAAAACCAATTAGGTACCCAAAAAAGTCGGTAATTCTCAGTTTCTGAAAGAAAACCAAACACGCACTCCATGGTCCTATATGAACTTATGTAGAATCCTTGAGCATATAGATCAAAAGTCAGCGTTAGCTAAGCTAACTTAGCTTTGAGTTTAAATGAAAAATTGCTGAAAATCTGTCAAGATCTGCCCAAATTCAGTTAGAATTCTTTGAAATTTTGCTATTTCAAATTAGAAAAAGAATTTATCTACCTAGTTTCAAGTCCTGATCAGCGTCTCTAATAGCAAAAGGAACCGGTGGATGCAGTCTCAAGGTTTCCTTTAAAACAGCTTCGCAATACGGCATTTGGGAGAAATCTTCTTTCTGCACTGGTCGGTTGCTGTCTCCTAATACATATTTTATTCTGGAAAAAAGAGGAATATGAAAGATATCATCATATATGACCACTTTTATTGTATTCTTGCTTTGTGATGTGAGAGAAATAAGATGGACAGATGACATGGTGAAGGCTGTACATTGTTGCGGAGACGAGTGGAAATCTTTAAGGGAGGCCTATGTCTAGCTTAGGACGTCCTACGACTGATGGATGATGACATCAACTTGTACCTACCCTTAGTCCCCGTCTTTCGCCTTCCTTCACTTGCTACGATCCAAACACACTTCCTTCGCTTTATCCACATTCATCAGTCGCCATGCATATCGGTTTAGGGTACCTACTCCCGACTTTTTTAAATACATTCGCCTTGGCCTTCTCCCAACATTTCCATCCACTCTCGTCTTGTATTAACAACTTAAAAGACTCCTTGTAAAGGTAAATTTCAACTTACTCAGCATACAATTTCTCCTGAACCTCAGGATGTTTAGCAATCATAACAAGAGCGAGCAGCAACGCCGTTGACGTGGTATCCGACCCTCCCAAGATGACCGTGAACACTTCAGATCTGAGGTAATTATCCGATAAATTAGGATCTAACTCTTGCATGTCTAATAGCATGTTCAAAACTGGTTGGAATTTTGTTTTCGTTTCTGTAAAAAACAACATGATTTGTCCTTGGTGGTCCAAAGCGGTAATACAGCGAGCGTCATGGGCACATTTGTATCGGAAAGGACAGTAAGGGAGTAAATAATGCTATAGACAGGTAAATACTTTGTATAGTTAACTATAGTTAATCTTTAGTTAACTGAAGTTCAATCTTACTTCCTACTTTTATTATAAGTAAATGTCAATATTTGTGCCGATGGATGGATGTTTGTTACTCTTTCACGCAAAAATTACCAAATAGATCTTAATGAAATTTGGTAGTATTGTAGCGTATCTATATATCAGAATAACATATTAAGCATGTCGACGAGGAGTCATCAGAAGTGGCGTTTAAGCTTTTAGTTAAAATAAGACAGTGGGCGTGTACTGAACAAACTGGCTTTATTGTGTAGTTTGCAATCACGTTATTAAATAATAAGATGTACGTGATGACTTCCGATATCTTGTCTCCATCGATATCCAAACAATAATCCACTACACATGACAGCCTCTTCAAATATGAAAGCGCCAACTTGACAACCAGTTAGAAACATGCCAGTTCTTGCATTTTAGCAGCAAAGAGTTTGCAAATGGTTCTAAAATATCCTTCATGAACGTAATCTCAGCTGTTCTCCGACAAGCATATTATTTTTGTTTAATATGATGATTTTTCCAAGATATGATCATAAATGCGTACGAAGTCACGGGGAGCCCCTAGTATTATAACAAGTAGCCAAGGGAAGTGATCTCTGTCTACCCCAATGGGAAAGTGACGTGATAAATAGTAAGAAGAAAGAAATAGATGTCTGAGAATAGATGTCAGCAAGTTCAGTGGAAGAATAAGAAAACTTACCAGTTGTTGTCTTTCCTGTCTTTTTAAGATATTCTCGTTCTGCCTTCTTTTGATGAATTATCTGAAATTAGGATGAAAGCATCGTTAATGTTTTCAGTCCTTTTTGGATTTGGTTTCGGCCACAGTTTAAAATAATCAGTTTGTGGTTTGAAGCTTTCTTATGTAATATTCATAACTAGGTGTTTGGATCCTATATGCATAACAGTAAAAACAAATTATATTTATATAGGAACGCCTTATAAAAAGTATAAAAAACTTACTTCTTAATGAATTAAAAAATAAATCTTTTATTCTATTCTAATGATTACATAATTACCTTATCACAAAACTCAACTAGATTATTTTTCAGTTTAGTACTCTCTTTATATGCTGGAGTGAGACGGTAAAAAAAGTCCAAATGGCAAACAAGGTTCATAAGCCTGTTCATAATTAATCTCTTATTGTCTTCAAATAAATCGAAGATTTCTTGCGTTATTATACCTTCTGCTACATTCTTTGGAGTACCTAATGCGGTTTCTGAAAACGAAAAATTAGGGTTTAGGTTAGATTTTTCTAGTATTATCCGTCGGAAATATCTGCGCGTCTATCTGGAATGTCAATCAGCTTTTGTCCAGCAGTGGACGTCCATAAGCCTGATGATCTGGAATGCGCTTCCTTTGCGCCTACCCAGAGTTTTGAGGAGTACGTACGAGTTGCATGACGTTTGTATAACTTCTTGTATATCATACGCAGATATTTCCGGCAGGTTATAAAACAATTGACAGCCTAGGGCCCAAGTCTCCTAATTTAAAATAGCCTCAGTTGTGTGTCGGTTAATAGATATAGGTAGGTACTTAAAAACGTCACTAACTATTTAGTAATCTGTGCTAAAACACAGCTTGGTATTAGGTAACTTGAGTTACTTCAAAGTTTGCTTATTATCGGACCATAAAGCTGATTTTAACAATATTTATGTCATTTAAGCAATAGGTCTTATGTAGCAGCAATAGGACTTATTATATAAATAGTACGATAATTAAAAGTCATAAGAGTTCTATTTCTGTGTAAGGTTTTTAATTGAACACCCACACGACGACGTGTTAGTTACTTACTACCATCTGAGGCCAAGACTTTTATAAAGGAAGTGGGGTGCCGCCTTAGGAATCGTAATTCAGATCCCCGTGTCGAGTCATTTTTGGTGCAACGAATTTCACTGGCCATTCAGCGTGGCAATTCTGCCAAAATATTACATTGAGACTCTCATTGACTCTCTGCCAATGCCAACACACAACTGAAAATACTGTAAATTGGCAGACTTATGAGCCCCTGGCTTATTGGATTATCTCGTCTATTGGCCTCGTGTAAAAGGGCCACAAACCAAAGAACAACTTACCGCAAATAGCTTCCAAGAAGTTGTACATCACGTATTTCTCGCCAATATCAACGGGACCACCTCCTGCCTCGAGTTTCAGGTTATCAACCAGCTTCCTCGCTTGTCCATTGAATATATCTTGGTAACCGTCCACGACGCTCACACTGAATGTGTTAGCTAGCTTTTTGATGTTTTGTTTCCATATTGCACCTGGAAAAAGGGGTCTTAAAGTTCTATGGAACCAATATCGCATGTAATATGTTGTTTCATCATGTATGGTGATTGTTCAACATCATAAATAGATACAGACACAGACAGTCACACAACAGTGCAAAGGCCTCTCTTCGCTCTCTATCTAGTTTTACCATGCGCCAGGATTTGCCATTCTTAGGTGAATGAGTCGAGCTCGTCTCGCGATCTTCCCCAAGGTCTGTTGCGATGACGTTTCTTGTTTTTGGGAAGCTATATCATCAGCCTGAACGATTTCTAGCGATCTCGGTAGGATACGGTTTGCATCCATCGTGAACCTGAAGACTTAGTGCCCGTTTCCCCCCCTGCAGATAAAATTTAACTGACAGAAACCTATGTCTATTTCGACTATTGAGACAGTGACAGGTGTTATAAATCTGTCAGATAAATTTTATCTGTAAATCTAGTCCATCTTATTGGTACGTCTGACGTCACCCGAACCGCGGTTCCCATTTCATCCTATACTGCCAATACTGCCATCTATTTGACTCGTTTAATACTCGCTATTAGTTCCGTATTAATAAACTAGATGGCGTTTATCAACGATAAGAGAGGTCACCATAGAATCTACCAACAATTTGGTGTAAGTCTACATAATTTTTCAAGATCTTTCAATAAAAGTATGACCTTACCGGGTGCAATCAGTAATCCATTGTCCAGTATATATCGTGCGAATCCGTAGAAGTATGGCTTCTCAACGAATGTGTTTGTCGCGGCTTTTATTTCATTTGGGTCGCTTAAGACTGAAACAATTTCAGGATTCTAAAGTACTGTTCCGTATTCTCCAAGTATATCGCACACCCTAATCGTAAGTTTTTGTCTTTGTCACACGACCTAAGTGAGAAAGCGACACGCGATGATGACAACCCTGATTATTGTGATACAGGTCTTAAAATTACGTATGTTAGTTTCTTATTTTGAGTCATTAATGAAGTATGTTAATGTGTCAAAGTTTTAAAGAATTTATACATGTACTTGAAGATATCAAAAAAAAAGGTACTAACGCACGACAGGCGTAGGTCCAATCCAAAATAAAAATGGCGATTGTAGTTCTTCCATGATTTTTGACAAATGCATTAAACTTTTCATCATATCTGCAAAAGGAAGACAAATGGTTTATTTTACTACTTAAAGTTATGGTGTCTACACTACACACCAATGCAACCAATGAGGAAGGAATATAAGGAGTGGCCCCCATTTTTTTTTCATATACAAATGAGTTTATGAAAGCGTGCCAAGGTTGCGCCAAGTTTTCATAGTTTTCTTGGTAGATGACCTGTCAAACGATAAGTAGTACTATTGAAAAAGATAGCCATTTTGCGCAGACCACGCACGCAGATCCAGACGTTATTGCTCCTCCTTATACATATATGTGTCGGAGACATATGAGATTACGTTCATGAAGGCTATTTTGGAACCATTTGCAAACTCTTTACTGCTAAAATGCAAGAACTGGCATGTTTCTAACTGGTTGTCAAGTTGGCGCTTTCATATTTGAAGATGCGGTCATGTGTAGTGGATGATGGTTTGGAGATCGATGGAAACAAGTTATCGCAAGACATCACGTTCACCTTATTATTTGATAACGTGATTGCAAACTACCCAATAAAGCCAGTTTGTTCAGTACACGCCCACTGTCTTATTTTAACTAAAAGCCGCAACGCCACTTCTGATGCCTCCTCGCCGACATATGTATATTCTATACTCAAAGCCAATTCATTTTTAAACATTTTCGATGACATTTTTAACAGATGAAGGCCGCCGGCCAGGCGACTGATGAATGTGGAAAGAGGTGTGTTTGGATCGTAACAAGTGGAGGAAAGTGGTCTCTGCTTACCCCGATGGACATTCGCTGATATAAGGAGATAAAGTTGTAACTTACGTTTCCCATCGCCCAAAGCTTGATGAACATTTCCAATGACAGGTAACGGCGTGAAGGTCGGGAGGTGACCGAGGAACTTGCGCCCGCGGCGCGTGTAGAACCACAGGTATACGTACACGCATGCTATTGCGCAAAAGATTAGAGAACCCAACATTTTTTTAGGTTTGTTAACGGCTGGTAGTTTTCTAGTAATTTGATGAAGTTTTGGTTATCCCGAATTTTAGAAATCTGGATTTCTGGAACAACAGTTGAAGTAAAATTATATTATAATGCTACTTTAAAATCTATTTTTTATATTAAATTGTTCTTTTGTTAGCCTGGGGAGGTAGGTACAACCCGTCGGTAATATCTGCGCACCTGACTCACTGTCGCCCTGCAACTCGTACGTACTCGTCACGGTACTGGATAGGTGAAAACGGGGAAAGCACATTTCAGCAAGATGCACAGATATTTCGGACTGATATTCTGATGCATAAGCTACAATATCGCCAAGTTTCATCCAAATCTGTTCAGAGGTTTTTACGTGATGAAGTAACAAACATCCATCCATCGGCAAAAACATTGACATTTATAATATTATTAGGATTAGTATAAAGGCACAGTGGGCGAATAAGGCCCACCGTTTTGCAAGGCCTAATAAACGAGTTCACGTCGTTGTACCTACCAGAGCTTTTTATTTAATTTTAGTATAAAATATAAAAAACTTCAAAAACGTGAAATGACATTGACCGAATAGGGTACAATTAATACACAAGCACTTGTGTTCACATAATCTCCAACGAAGCTAATAAATTATTCTAATACCTAGTTTCAAACTAGTTTTTAGTTGCCTCAAAATATCTAAATATTACGTAGGTGTATAGAATCTCCGAATCTAGGTAAGTAAATTGTTTTTGCTCATTCTGCTTCAAATATTATAAAGTTGTTATAAACTTCCTTATTCTTACGTTTGGTTTATGAAGAAAAACATTGTAGGTAAACAATAGGTTATAACAAAAAACAATATGTTCAAAATTTAAATTTATAAATAACCATTTCGAAGTAGGTATAATAACACCACCAAAAAAAAAAAAAATAATAACACCACTCCCAAAAAATACACCTACTAATAAACCCACAAATACAAATTAATTACACCTACTTCTAACTAGTTGTTACCACAATTATTTCAAAGAAGTTTTTAATAGTTAAGTATACGTATTTTAATTTAAGTTTTTTAAATTTAATCTATGGTTGATAGAGTAACGGTAGAGTTATACCTAGAGTCCATTTCACGAAAGAAGTCCCCTAGCCGCGGCGCTGTATAGCATGTCAAAATTGATAATGTTGCCATTTATGAGTACAAATTTTACCTATTTTATGTATATTTCATTTGTAATTTATCAAATACATAATACTATGTCCTGCATACTTCGAGTGTCCTAGTCATTTTACATGAGTAGGTTGATATACATTTTGATAAAAACATCTATTTACCTACATTTCTGTTATGTGAAAAGTATATTTTTATTAAGATAAGTAACGGTTTTTCTACCTACTATCAAGGAAAGGGTCAGAAAATAGGGAAAATAGATCTGTCAAATTTAGTTCCAAAAATATCCGGGGGACTTCTTTCGTGAAACGCACTCTACATATTCTCAATGTTATTCTATCTATTTATAATTTTTTCATAGTCGATCGCTAGTAGAATAAAAAAAAATAAGCGATATTTAAAAAATAATTAATTAACTTTTATAAAAAATTAAAGCACGTCCACTCACCTTCGAAGGCAAACAGCTTATGTTTTGAAAACAGGATAAAATTAAAAATAAAAATTGTTATTCCGTAGGTCAATAAGAAACCCTATATTATAAATTATGCTTTTATTTGATAATTTATTTTTAATTGACTTTTCGGCCTTAAAAAGTAACGAAATAGTCATATCTAACGCAATATTATCTTACTTTAATCTTAATCCTGAAAATATATATTTTTTCCAAGTTTTCAAGCATATTTAATGCTACTAGAGGCTGCTGTTTAATAAAAAATAAAAAATCTATTCAGTAGTTTTTACGTGAAAGTGTAACAAACATCCTTACATACATCCACCCATCCTTCGGCACAAATATTTATAATATTAGTAGGATTTAGATATATAGGGTGACTTTAAATTAGTGAACGATAGAAAAGGATATGCATGTACTCGTAATAACAAACAACTTTTACTATGGGGTCAAGTTCAAAATCGTAAAAAAATTATTGTTTCCCCATACTATCAGCTGATGCATTTTGTATAGGGAGTTCAAAAATTTTTGAATGATTTCGACCTTGTTCCCATAGTAGAAGTTGTTTGTTATCACAAGTACATGCATATCCTTTTCTATCGTTCACTAATTTAAAGTCACCCTATATAAGGTAATTCTACGGAACCATTTCGAATAACTGCAAATTATACAATGCGCCGTTTGAGATTTGCAAAACGCGCAATAATTAACTTGATATCCGAAATGTTTACCCGATGATACTATTGTAGTGCCAAGTTAAGTCTTTTCATGTAACTTGAGTTTCGGTACTTACGTAATCAGACAAACTCGTTTGACAGGACATTGTTCTGTAATCAAAGTTGTTTAAGATCAAATTGCAATAACTTATAAAAATTACAATTCTTTTCTTTAAGACAATGAATAGATAACTTTATCTAACTTTTAACAAATTTTATTTATTTTACCTGGCACCTTTGGGTGTAGAATATATAAGGAGGTGCCATATGAATATATAAGGAGGTGCCATATTTTTTTTTCATATGCAAATGAGTATGACAGCGTGCCAAGGTTGGCGCAAGTTTTTCATAGTTTTCATGGTAGATGACATGTCAAACGATAAGAAATACCATACAAAGAGGTAGCCATTTTGCACCAGACCACACGCAGATCCAGACGGTATGGCATCTCCTGGCACCGACTCTAAACATAATCTAATAAGCAATTATTTCTTATGTTTTATTTAATGCATATTCATTAAGATGTTTTGAAGTCGGTTTCTTTTTTAATAAACTTTTTGTAATTAAGTAAGTTACACACACAGAAAACACAATAAGTTTTCTTAGTAATTTGGTATTCTGCTAAACAATGGTTTACACAACGTAGGGCCCTGTGCCGAAGGTTTCTTACCGTCTTCTTCCTCTCGGCTATACAGGTAGTGAACCGGCAGTAGTTTTAGATAAAAATAGTGATATCAAGAAAGTGTAATAAATTTTGCCTATTTTTGAATTTTTGAATTTACCTTTGGGCGGGGGGCGATCCGTGGTGGTCTTTTCGATTAGTGGTTTGACGATGCTTGTTGCTGATACTTTCCTTGTTATTAACTATATTTTTGACGAAGCCTGTTGCTGATTTATTTTGTTGTTTCTTAGGTTTATTTTGACGAAGCCTGTTGCGGATTGTCGATTCTGTAAGTACTTTTATATTTTTTCAAATACATATTTTACAGTATTTTTGAATAAAACACTTCACTTTTCATTTTCACTGATTGAAATGTGTCAAAAATGCCATTGACACTCTGCCGAGACACAGCTGATAGGCTATTTTAAATTAGCTGACCTGACCCCCTGAAAAATATAACGCAGTTTTAAGCTTCTCAACTTCAACAATGTGCTATCCTAAAAGCAGCCAATACCTCTATCTTATCCATTTTAAAGTGGCTCTTAAATGGCCTTATAAACTAGCTAATGCCTCCGACTCGGCCTGCAAATGGAGTCCAATTTCACGGTCCGTTACTCCCTCCATTCACCGATTTTATTTTCTCGTGTGCAACCTTTAAAATAGTTCCTCGCTACTTTGTTGGCTTATTGGCAGTGCACTGTGGTATTTGAACGTAGATATATTGAGTGGTAGGTTTTAGGTAAAATTGGGATAAAGAAGTCATCTTTATATTATAAGAATTATAATAAAACTTTATTTGAAAAGAGACTTTATGTACAACAGTATAAACAACAATATGAAGACTTTATAATTATATTGAGTGGTAGGTTAAAATTGGGATAAAGAAGTAATTACCTACTTGATCTTATTAGATATATAAATTATAAGTCTACCTAGATATGTTATATATCTACTTATATATTAGGTTTTAGGTAAAATGTTCGAAAATGTCAAATATTTATAAGCTTGAGCAGATATAATATTTCACGACTCAACTTTCCTAATTAGGAAAGGAAGGTAAAATTGGGATAAAGAAGTTATGTTATTATAAGAATTGTAAAACTAATTGAAATGAGCAAATAGTTTCTTGCTAGATTTTTCTTTGTGGAAAACTGCCACGCGAATCTAGCGTTAGCTTAAAAAATAACATTATCGTATTTCAAGTGCTATGAAATAAAGATTATTTGAGTTTCAGTTCCCATTTTTAATGAATCGCATCAGGTTTTTTAACGTTAACATGCCTTAGTATTAATATAACATCTAAGTAAAAAAAAAAGACAAGATCTGTGTCTTATGAAAAATATCCTGCCACTGCTGCAGCATTCGTTCCAATAACAAAATAAAAACAAACGACTCACGACTTTGAAAACAATTGACACTCGACAATTGAAAACAAACTTCAAACATTTTAATCACAAAAATTGATCCTCATTCAGATTAAAATCAGCAAAATGTAACAGGACGTTCCGAATAAGAAAATCTTTATTGAAATAAATTTCATTGTCCGTGGAAAAGTTTGTAACAATGTAGAATGTAGATGGTATTCAATGGCTTCGCTCAATGTTTTAACTTTACCTGCTAACGCAAATATTAAGAAAGGGTACCGTTTTATATTATTGGACTTGATTGAAATATCTTTCTCTTCTCTTTTATATTACAATTAAAATATTACATTAATACCTATTTGTTTCTTTATTTAGAATGACACGTTCAGTGATAACATCGTAACAATCAAACACAATTTCATAACAATTTTTCAAACAACAGTTTTTATGATTTTTTTGAACATTTACCTATAGGATACAGCTGTTATATTACAGGTAAATAAAGAGAATCGTAAGTTGATCAATTTTCGAGGTAGTTTATCAACTTTCGGGAAATCATAAACGGTAGGTAGATTTATTCATTTTTCGAAAGTAGATCACTAACAGCATATATTGATCAATTTTCGATTTTTAATATTACCCGGTGTCGTAAACAAAATTGAGCATCTCTGTAAAATTATTGCGAGGGGCTCCAAAAGTTGCAAAGCGTCTCAATATTTGAGTTGCGAAGTAAAACCGGACTCGAATCCACGGGCTGTCATTAAATACAATGCTACTCTCAATTGTACGGATTTATTGTCTCGAAATGTTATTGCAACGATGAATACGGACGAAATTTCTATTGTAGGACCATAGATAGGAACCTCTAAAATGTTCTCTCTATTAAAAATTATACAAATTTCATTAATCTTGTGTGTATTTGTTCAATTCTAACAATTACGTTATCTATACAGGATGTTTATGCTTTCCCTGATTGTAATCTGGGGCCCAACTCTACAAATTTACATTATTTTCAGTTGTGTGTTGGCGGAGCGTCAATGAGAGAGTCAATATCATTTTTTTTACACATTTGGTCGCATTAGATAGATAGATAGATAGAAATTCTTTATTGCACACAAAGAAATACAACTTAAAACTAAAACATTGTGCGCAAAGGCGGCCTTATCACTAAAAGTGATCTCTTCCAGACAACCTTTGGAGTAGGACTAGTTTAGGAAGACTGTAGAGTAGAGCAGGGCAATAAATAAATACTGTAATTTACTACTTATTAAATAAATAAAGTGTACAAATATAGATAATAATACAAAAAAATTGCATTCAGTGTAAGCCATTGTTTAGCAGAATACCAAAAGTGTCAAAAAATGCCATTGACACTCTACCAACTGAGGCTATTTTAAATTCGCGGACGAAATATACTACCCTTCGGAAATACCTGCGCACCTGGCTTTGTCATCATCATCATCATCAGCCCGTTGCAGTTGCAGTCCACTGCTGGACATAGGCCTCTCCTATTGTACACTGTGATCTTTCTTCTGCTGCTCGTATCCAGCTCCTGCCAGCCATTCTGCGCAAATCGTCACTCCACCTTGTCCGAGGACCTGGCTTTGTGACGTCATGCAACTCGTACCTACTCGTCACGGTACTGGATAGGCGAAAACAGTAGCGTGGGAGAAAACACATTACCAGGTGTGCAGATATTTATTTGTAGGTTAAAATTATGACAAAAATTACACTTCTTATCTTATCTAGCCTTCAGTGTTCAACTGCCGGGCAAAGGTCTCTCTCCTCTTCTTCCACGATTCCCTATCCTGGGCCACCTCTGCCCAGACATCCAAGAAGGTGTCAAGCTCATCTCGCCATCTTTTTCGTGGTCGGCCTCGAGCCTATATAGGGTGACTTCAAATTAGCGAGAAAAGGATATGCATGTACTCGTGATAGCAAACAACTTTTACTATGGGACCATGGTTGAAATCATTCAAAAATTTTTGAACTCCCCATACAAAATGCACCAGCTGATAGTATAATTCAATTTAAAGTCACCTTGTATACTACACACACTGTATATTTTGTTATCAATTTTGCCTACCTACTTTATTATTATCTTTACGACAAACTAAATCACGATTATGGCAGTGTGAGAGATATTTATTTGAAAATGGTCGCGCACATTTGGAGGGAGGTAAGGCTTGATAGTCATTTGTCCAGGGGCCCAAGCCTGCTGATTTAAAATAGCCCCAGTTGTGTGTCGGCAGAGTGTCATTGGCATTTTTTGATACATTTGGTATTCTGCTAACCAATGGCTTACACTGATTGTGTCAAAAAATGACATTGACACTCCTCCGTACCTAACCCAACTAAGGATATATTAAATTAGCAAACTTGGGACCCTCGTTTTATGCTAAATCTAGCACCTGATTTTCACTTCCAGTTGCATGAAATAGCACAAATAAAAACCAACATATTTAATGCTATCTACACACCAAAGCCGCAGGCATGCCGCCGGTTTTACGTCATACGAATCGAATGGCAGCTGTCAAAAAAGCCGGCGGGTTTGGTGTGTAGATACCGTAACGTAATTAAGTGTCAACGAAAAATATATACAAGCGAGAGTGGAAGGAAATGTTAGGAGAGTAAGGCCAAGAAGAACGTATCTCGATCAAATCGGGGATTTGGAAAGGCTAATTCAGAAGTACCCTAACCCGACGTGCGACCATGAGGCGATTGATGAATGTGGTTGAAGCGAAAAAACTGAGTTTGGATCGTAGTAAGTGGAGGGAAGTGTTCTCTGTCAACTCCAGTGGGAGAGAGGAGTGACGGATATGTATGTTACACAGAGATACGTGGTCTCCGGAGCCATCATCCAATCAATAGCCACTGGTATGGAGTATGCATTACCAGCGATCCTGACTCCGGCCATCACATCTAACCGCACTGACACAGATATTTACGCTAGCAGAGAAGAAGCATCATGGATCAGTGAGTAAATATTGATGAAAACTAGAAGCTGCCGGCGACTTTATACTCATATCTTAGTAAAACACATCCATCATCTTTTATTAAATAATATAGCTGATGTAAATATTTTACCTAATGTTTCATTAAGACGTGGTTTTTGCGTGAGAGAAACAGACATCCTAACATACAACCATTCTTCAAGAATGTCCTCTAATATTGATGGATTTATAAACCTGTACCCAGCTATTTTTTGAAATTATCTCTGACTTAGTTTATTTATGCGTCATTTGTTACTCTTCTCCCCTTATCTCCCACCTCAAGAGATTCAACAGTTTTAATTATCTTTCATAAGTAATAACATTATTTACGTTTCTGGTGTCTACAAAACAAAGCCGCCGGCTCGGCGAATTTCGAAACAAACTTGCAAGCTGTAAAGCAAATATGCCACCGGGCAAGGCCGGATTGCAGCTGTGAAAAACCGCCGGGTACGCCCGCCGGCTTCGAGCCGGCGGGTTAAATCTTGCCGGCGGTTTTGGTGTGTAGATGATTTCTATAGTTCAAAATTTCTTTTTCCAGCGGCTGCACAAGGTATATCTGGGCCAATAGGCTACCTGCTCATACCACCTGTAATGCAGATGTATGGACGTCGATTGGCCAATATCTTACTCAACTCGTTTATGCTCATTGGAACAGTGACGATCGCAACGGCAACAGATCTGACAAGTCTCATCGCAGGTCGATCTACTCAAGGATTATCTTTCTGTCAACTATTCATTAGTAGCTTACTCATCGCTGAGTACAGCCATCCACAGAGACGTGGCTCATATATTACTTTGAAATTTGTAGCTCTCAATTTCGGAATGTTTCTCTGTTACACATTAAGTATTGTACTAAATTGGAGGCAAATCGTCTGGCTATCAACTATACCCAGCATCTTAGGTGCCATATCCACTTTAACCTGGCCTGAGAGTCCATCATGGTTGGCTTACAAGGAATGCTACGACGAATGCACGAAGTCCTTCGAGTGGTTGCGAGGGAAAGGATCGGAATCACGAACTGAGTTGAGAGAATTGATAACTGCTCAACGAGAAATTAGGAAGATGGAAACTTCGAGTAGTACTTTAGCAAGATTTTTAAAAGCTTTTCGAGCAAAAGAATTTATAAAACCGTTTCTTATTTCAATTTATCTTATAATCATAACACATTCTTGCGGATTGTACTATCTGTTTGCTTATACAATTCAGATTATTACTCAATTAACTGGGGATAGTTCGCATTCATTATATTATGCGATAGGTTTAGCTTTTATAAAATTATTAGCTTGCATCAGTTCTACAATTTGGATCAAAATGTTTAAAAGAAGAACTCTAATATTAACAGCGGGCAGTGTCTCTTGTACGATTCTTGCATTAACTGCTATATTAGATTACCTAAATAAGAGTGGTGCACTTAATTATCCAGGATTATCTCCAATTTTATTAGCATTATACGGTTTTATTATTAATCTAGGGTTAACGCCAGGGTCTACCGTGGTTAAAGGTGAAATATTTCCAGTTCATCTTAAAGGAATAGGTACGACCACTTGTGGTATAGTAAACGCGTTAATAGGAGCTTTTGTTTTAAAAATAACTTCAAATATGTTGGACTATTTTAACACGTACGGCACTTTCTCTTTGTATTTGATTATAACATCCCTATTTTTGGTTATAGTTTACTTTGTTTTACCAGAAACTAAGGACAGAACTCTCCAAGACATTGAAAATGAGTTTTTGAATCTAAAAATTGATAAAGATGCAGACACAAATAGTGTATTAATAAATAAATAGCTTTATACGAGTACAAAGTGATTCTTTCATTGCAACATACACAACAATCTTTTCCTAAAACAATGCTAGAGGAAGTTTGTGGAAGAATCATTTGCTAGCTTACACAGGATCTCCACAACGACCGGTCATGTGCTACCCGCATCCAACAAGGTGGACCGACGACTTGGTAAAAGTCGCGGTAAGCCGTTAGAATTTTTAAATTATCGTTAAATATCTACTCTATAATGGTATCTACACACCAAAGCCACCGGCTTTTTTGACAGCTGCCATTCGTATGACGTAAAGCCGACGGCCTAGCCCGGCGGCATGCCGGCGGCTTTGGTGTGTAGATAGCACTATACATTGTTATTTTGTATAGATTGTATGTATTAATTACTTAAGCTAACATTTGCGCACCTGCCAGCAGGAAGAACGCATTAACGTTGTATTTATTAGACCTTTACTTATTAAGTATATTCATTCAAATTTTATTCCACTTAATTTTATTAAAAAAAAAAAAACGTTCACGACAACACGTGAAAAAGTACACTGTTTTCTTTTATCAATTTCGACTAACTTATGAATTACTATCTTTACGGCAAACCGACTCACGATCATGGCAGTGTAAGGAATATTTAATTGAAAATGGTCGCGCACATTTGGAGAGAGGTAAGGTTATCTTCCTAGTCTTTTAACAGACTGGGGCCCAAGTCTGCTAATTTAAAATAGCCTCAGTTGTCGGCAGGGTGTCAATTACATTTTTTGAAACTTTTGGTATTCTGCTAAACAATGGCTTACACGGATTGCGATCAAAAGTGTCAAAAAATGACATTTTTATTGACACTCTGCCGACACACAACTGAGAATTTAGTAAATTTTGCAGACTTGAGCCCCAGACTGGCTTCATGTTAAATCTAACAGCTGATATTCACCCCCAGTTGCATGAGGGGGTCATTAAGTAAATAATCCATTAACCATCGTGCCGTTTTATTTTGATTGTTTACAATGTCAGTGACAGTGACTGGATATAGGTGTAATGGAGCGTTATGGTATCTACACACCAAAGCCGCCGGCTTTTTGACAGCTGCCATTCGTATGACATAAAGCCGCCGGCCTATACCGGTGGTATGCCGGCGGCTTTGGTGTGTAGATAGCATTTGTTTAATTGATCATTCTTGCAACTGCTTTTTAGAGTGCAACAGAAACGCATCTCCTTTTCTTCATCCACATCTCTTAGAAACTTCATATAATACACATAGATGTACCTGCAACTGTAGCACAAATAGGAAGCAATAATTTTATCGTACCTAATTAATATAAAGACGTTTACACAGAGATACGTGGTCTCTGGAGCCGTCATCCAATCAATAGCCACTGGTGTGGAGTATGCTTTGCCAGCGATCCTGACTCCAGCCATCACATCTAACAGCACTGATACAGACATTCACGTCAGCAGAGAAGAAGCATCATGGATCAGTGAGTAAATATTAAGAATACGATAGGTAAACGTCAAACTGGAGCTCTTTATGAAAGAAACATAAAAAGTGAATGAACGTGGTAAGCGTTCGGCATTCTCCGTCAATTGTTCGATTACACTCGGTTACCCAAATATGAAAAGCAGGACCATTTTTCCATTTTGCTCGCACCGAGTTGCTTTCGTTTTGGTGCATCAAGGTAAGAGTAAGTATTCACCAATGTTGGTAGATAAGTAATTTGTGAGAAAAATCCCTTAAAGGAAGAATCTTCTCAAATATTCCCAGATTATTGGCCTGTAGCTTAATGGTATCTACACACCAAAGCCGCCGGCTGTTTTGACAGCTGCCATTCGTATGACGTAAAGCCGCCGGCATGCCACCGGCGGCTTTGGTGTGTAGATAGCATAACTCTTGAAATTATCTGTGACATTTGTTTGTTAAACGAGTCATTTGTTTCGCTTCCCTCCTTATCTCCACCTCAACAAAACCAACAATGTATGGTATTCATAACAACAATACCTATGGTATTCATAACTACGATTCTTTAAAGTTCAACATTTCTTTTTCCAGCGGCTGCACAAGGCATATCCGGGTCAATAGGCTACCTGCTCATACCACCTGTAATGCAGATGTATGGACGTCGATTGGCCAACATCTTGCTCAACTTGTTTATGCTCATTGGAACAGTGACGATCGCTTCGGCAATAAATCTGACAAGCCTCATCGCAGGTCGATCTATTCAAGGATTGTCTTTCTGTCATCTTTTCATCAGCAACTTACTTATCGCTGAGTACAGCCATCCACAGAGACGGGGCTTTTATAGTGTCTTAAAATTTGTAGCTCTCAATTTCGGAATGTTTCTCTGTCACACATTAAGTATTGTACTAAATTGGAGGCAAATCGTCTGGCTATCAACTATACCCAGCATCTTAGGTGCCATATCCACTTTAACCTGGCCTGAGAGTCCACCGTGGTTGGCTTACAAGGAACGTTACGAAGACTGTACCAAGTCCTTCGAGTGGTTGCGAGGGAAAGGATTGGAATCACGAACTGAGTTGAAAGAATTGATAACTGCTCAACGAGAAATCAGGAAAATGGAAACTTCGAGCAGTACTTTAGCAAGATTTTTGAAGGCTTTTCGAGCAAAAGAATTTATAAAACCATTTCTCATTTCACTTTATCTTCTAATCATATTACATTCTTGTGGAATGTACTATTTGTTCGCTTATACACTTCAGATTATTACTCAATTAACTGGGGATAGTTCGCATTCATTATATTATGCGATTGGTTTAGCTTTTATGAAATTATTAGCTTGCATCAGTTCTACAATTTGGATCAAAATGTTTAAAAGAAGAACTCTTATATTAACAGCGGGCAGTATCTCTTGTACGATTTTTGCATTAATTTGTATATTAGATTACCTAAATAAGAGTGGTGCACTAAATTATCCAGGATTATCTCCACTTCTATTAGCTTTTTACGGTTTTTTTATAAATCTAGGGTTAGTCCCAGTAATTACAGTGGTTAAAGGTGAACTATTTCCAGTGCATCTTAAAGGAATAGGTACGACCACTTGTGGTATTGCAGATGCGTTAATAAGTGCTTTTGTTTTAAAAATAACTTCAAATATGTTGGATTATTTTAACACGTACGGCACTTTCTCTTTGTACTTGATTGTAACATCCCTATTTTTGGTTATAGTTTACTTTGTTTTACCAGAAACTAAGGACAGAACTCTTCAAGACATAGAAAATGAGTTTTTGGATCTAAAAATGGATAAAGATGAGATTAAAGATGCAGACACAAATACTGTATTCATAAATAAGTAGATTTATACGAGTACATAGTGATTGTATGGTGTCTATACCTAAAGTCGCCGGCCCGGCGGCATAACAAGCCGGTGGCTTTTGACAGCTGCCATTCGTATGACGTAAAGTCACCGGCATGATGAATTATGCCGCCGGCCGGCGGCTTGGGTGTGTAGACATCAAGGGTATTTTCCTAAAACAATTTACGATATCTTCCTATTATAAGTGGGGTATCTATGAGGTTACCTATGTATAAATATTTATATAAATATGTATATACTTAAGTACTTAAGTAGCATAAGTTTGTATTATATTTTATTGTATATATTTGTATTTACCAAAGTGTATAATGGTTTCTACACACCAAGGCCGGCGGCTTCATTTGCCAAAAATGTCATAGAAAATGTTTGAAAATGAAATAAGCCGTCAGTAGTAGGGATTCGTTGTTTCTGGACCAAAGGGCGGGTCACTTTGGGCACTTTGTGGTGCCTTCGCAAAAAGCTCTTCCCATATGGTTTTGATTCGCGCACATGTGATTTTAATTCGCGGTTTAATTCGCGGTTTAATTCGCGGTTTGATTCGCGGTTTAATTCGCGGTTTTATTAGGTAATTCGCGGTTTAATTTGTGGTTTTCATTAATTCGCTTTTCGCATATATGTGATTTTAATTCGCGGTTTCAATTCCTTCGCTCAATTAAATCGCGTTTTAATTCGCGGTTTCCATTCATTCGCGTATACGTGATTCTCATTCGCGCACATATCTTTTCAAAATTCACAATTCATGTATTCATATCACCATCGATTTCATTTATACCTACCAATAATCAACTTTATACCTACTTCCTTTCAACCACAAAACATGTCTTGACGAGTTATCTACTCTATTGTATTTTTGAACAATGGCTCTCCAATTGAACGTTACTCATCGCAACTAGTAATGACCATTCTTTGCGTTTTTTATTGTGCTTCCTGCTTTTATGATAACGCTAACTTTACTTATCTTAATGTATCCTTTTGTTCTGTGATAATAAAATCCATCCTTTTGAAAATGTTTTACTTATTTCTATGTGTGAGTCTTGTTATAAAAGCGAAGCATAAGCCTCAGTGATTCACAAATTGTCCTGAGTTGCGTGAAGTAGTATTAACATCAAGTGTTTAAAGTTGTGAAAACGTTTGATAGACCTACCACAATGTTGCGGTCTACAGCCAGCTGCATGGGACAAATGGAGGTAAGAATCATTATGTTCCTTTCTATTATTTTGTTTTATATTCACCTCACAAACATAGCTCATATTTACAGTTGCATGATAGAAATATCTTCCTAGTATTAAAGTTGATTAAATATAGGTACACATAGTTCAGTCTAAACCTTATAATTTTAATGTGTTTCTCTAAGTAATATATCTGATTGTAATTAAAGTAAATTTTCTTTCACTGTATGTACCTTAGTTGTCCTTTATTTTGTTTTCATAATAAATGTCTTATGTTTTGTTTTAGGGTTCGACAATTAACGCTGATGACATACCAAACACGTTCAAGAATTATTACTTCGCCGCATCAAGTGATGAAGAAGGCGACAACACACTTACTATTGTCGAATCCGATCAAAAATCACCTAAACGAACAGGCAGTTTTAATTGTATCGATCAATTTTTCGACACACCCAAAATCAAGAAACAAAAGAAAGTGCAATCTTCGACAGTTGGTATGGGTCGAAACGGAGGTGTATCCTATCTATCTTCAAATGCCAATGACGCAGCAAACGCAACACATCTAATTAAATTAGAAGTCTATGAGCTGAAAAAATTAGCCAAGGTGCCTTCAAACAACCACTGGAAGCATGCTGATGTTCGATAGACAATATTTACGATCGCAGCAAGGAGCTAATATATGAAATCACGAAGAACGTCTCACAATCACAAGACTGTAAAAAATACTTTTTCGATAAGTAATTAGATATTATCAACCAGGTATTTTACAGAAAACAATAGGAACCAGCACACCGCCCAACAACAAAGCAACTTGTCTTTCTACCTGAACAATGGATCAATATTTTCAACGTGGGATTTTATAGAAAATAATACGCACCACTACAATGGGTTCTTCATGTTTAACTAAGGATGGATACAACAATAGAGTCGAATTCACTACTTAAGCAAACGATACCAAGCTTCGCAAAGACAGTCAGTATTAGGCTTGAACTTGTGTGGTTAAGTACTACTCGCTATCATTTTACAGTATTGAATATTTCTATTATAATATGGAGTTCAAAAAAGACCAAGTGATCAGTTATTTTTTTCAAGAAAAAAGTGAAAATGACCCTGTGTTTGATGAGTTTTTTAACAGTGAAGTTTTAGAACAATGTGATGTGTTAGAGGAAAACCATAAAAGTACACCTATGAATTTAAATAGCTTCTCATCCGAACATGATGCTGCGTTATGTGAAATAACATCTGAGATAGAACATCAACTCATGTAAGTATATAAAAGAAAAAAAACAATTAGTTAAATTTAAAGTAATCCAAACGATTGGTGTTGTTTTATTCGTTACATATTTTTTATTTTATTTAATAAGTATGGTTGTGCTAACATTTTCTTTTTTCAATTCAGAAACTTGGTACAAACTGGAAGAGGAAAGAAGAGAAAATCACCAGATGATGGCGAATTTACTGATGAAACTCATGTGGAAGCTGTCCCTGGACCCTCATCATCTAGAAGGGAACTCCCAAGTAAAGAAATGATTAAATGTGATATTTGTAATGTAATGGTGAGTCGGAAATATTTTCCTAACCACGTTCGGAGTTCCTCCCATAAAAGTAAGCTCTTATCAAGGAAGCATAATTTTGAAAATGTTACTATTTTAAACACTGCATTCGGTTCAAGAGTTATTACATATCAGATAACTTCACCTCTACAAAGTTCAACCATACTAGAAACACCTGAACAGTTCTTTGAATCGGTAAAAGATACTATTTTAAAATTAATTAATGAAAGTATAGAAGACTTAACAATAATAAAAGTAAATTTTGTGATTCATGCTGATTTTGTGCAAGAAACAAAAGATTTAAAGAACACTTTCGATTTCCAAACTTCTAATTATACGATTTGTCGAGGTGATGACTTAGAACCTTATTTTAAATTACTAGGTGAAACAATTAAAAGCAAAATGAGTGATTTCGAAAAAAAAGATAGTGGATGGAGCTTCAAATCAGTGCATCATTTAGAAATGAATGTCAATAAATTTAATTCTTTACAAGGTTCTTCTTATGTAAAATTACCAAATGACATTCAAAACAAAAAAGCTGTTATTAACGTAAAAAACAATGATCATGAATGTCTTAAATGGGCTTTACTTTCTGCATTATACCCCGCACAGCATCACGTGAACAGGGTTTCGTCTTATCACAAACATCAAAACAAACTTAATTTTGATAATGTGTCTTTTCCTGTGAAGATAAAGGATATAGCTAATGTTGAAAACAACAACAATATCAGTATTAATGTTTTTGGATTAGAGTTTGATGAAGTTTCAAAGAAGAACACAATAGTGGGGCCACTTTATTTTACTAAAAATAAACGTGAGAAACATATTAATTTGCTTTATATTTCAAACGGTATTAATGGACATTACTGTTTTATTAAAAATTTGTCTCGCTTAGTTAGCAGGCAGTTATCAAACAGGACAAATGCGGTTTTTATTTGTGATGGGTGTTTATTACATTTTTCTTCAAAAGTGAGATTAGATAACCACCAAAAGTTCGACTGTAGTCATGTTTTTACAGAATTACCTAGTCCATCAAAAACTAAAAAAGATTCGTTTGGTAATAATGAACGTTCAGATAAAATATGTTTTAATAATTATCAAAGACAGATGAGAGTGCCTTTTGTAGTTTATGCTGATACTGAGGCGTTTCTTAAACCTATTTCTGGTTGTGATCCAGATCCATCTAAGTCATACACAACCAATTTACAGGAGCATGAGATTTATAGTTATGGATATTACATTAAATGTTCATATGATGATAGCTTATCGACATATAAAACATATACCGGATCCGACTGTACTAAAAGTTTTTTTGAAAATCTGTGTGAAGACGTTAGTGAAATTCAAAAAAGAAATTGTAAACAAAAACCACCGATACCACTAAAAGATTGGCAAGAGGCTGATGTTCTTCAAACAAAAACTTGTCACATTTGCTTAAAAAATCTTGATTCAGAATCCACTCTAAATTTTGACTCAAATACAGGTTTGTTTAGAGGAGTTGCACATCCTTTGTGCAGTTCTAAATTTAGAGCTCCATATTTCATTCCCGTTTTTTTGCACAATCTCAGTAATTATGATGCTCATTTTCTTGTTCACTCTTTACATTTAAAGGAGGGTGAAATAGAAAAAATCCCTCAAAACAAAGAAAAATATATATCATTTTCTAAAAAGCTGAATATTAACGGACATAATGTGCACTTAAGATTTTTAGATTCATTCAAATTCATGCCAAGTAGTTTGGACTGCTTATCAAAAAACCTACAAGTTGATCAACTAAGAGAGTTAAAAAAACAAGTACCTAATGAAGAAGATTTTAAACGTTTGATAAGGAAGGGTATTTTTCCCTATGAATTTATTCAATCATATTCATCACTGGAAACCACCTGTTTACCAAATCAATCAGATTTTTATAGCTCTTTAACAGGATCACATGTTTCTGATGAAGATTATAAACATGCACAAGATGTCTGGCAACATTTTGAATGTCAAAATATGATGGATTATGCTAATCTTTATTTAAAAACCGATGTTTTACTTTTGGCCGATATCTTTGAGAACTTTAGAGATGTTTGTTTAAAAACATATGGATTAGATCCAGCACATTATTACACTGCACCTGGTCTAAGCTGGGATGCTATGCTGAAGTGCACAAAAATTGAATTAGATTTGTTGACAGATTTCGATATGATAGCGTTTATTAAAAAAAGGGATAAGAGGTGGGGTATCAGTATGTAGCAACCGCTATGCGAGGGCCAATAATGAATACTTAGATGACTACAATGCAAAGGATCGCAAATCTTTTTTAACTTATTTAGACGCAAACAATTTGTATGGGTGGGCTATGTCGCAGTTTCTCCCTTATAGTGGTTTTAGATGGGTTGATACAACGGTAAATTTTCAAGTCTCTCCTACTTCAGATACAGGATATATACTAGAAGTTGACCTAGACTATCCAGACAATTTACACGATTTACATTCTGACCTACCACGGTGCCCTGAAAATACTTGTACTGGAGGAAGTAAGCAACCGAAACTAGTGCCAAACTTAAACAATAAAAGAAAGTACATTATTCATTATCGAAACCTAATGCAGTGTTTAGAAATAGGTATGAAACTGGTAAAAGTTCACAGAGTTTTAGAATTTAAGCAGAGTTGTTGGATGCAAAAATATATTGAGCTAAACACTCAATTAAGAACTAAAGCGAAGTCTGATTTTGAGAAGGACTTTTACAAGCTAATGAACAATGCTGTCTTCGGTAAAACAATGGAAAATATTGAAAAACGAGTGAATGTTAAACTACTTACACACTGGGAAAATCATGGTAAAGTTCAAGGGGCACAAAGTTTAATAGCTCGCCCGAATTTTCATAGTTTATCTATATTTTCCGAAAATTTAGTATGTGTGCAATTAAATAAAATTAAACTATTTTACAATAAACCTATTTACTTAGGATTTTGTATTTTAGAAATTTCAAAGACACTCATGTACGATTTTCATTACAATTATATAAAAAAGAAATTTAATCACAATGCAAAGTTGTTATATACAGACACTGACAGTTTAATTTATCAGATTTTTACAAATAATTTTTACTATGATATAAGACCTGACTTAGAAAAATATTTTGACACTTCGGATTATCCTGTAAATAATATATTTAATTTTCCTAATGTAAACAAAAAGAAGATTGGGTTATTTAAAGACGAAAATAATGGTTGGATTTTTAAAGAATTTGTCGGTCTACGATCGAAAATGTATGCCATTCAGGTAGAAGATCAAGTTATTGCAAAAGCCAAGGGGGTTAATAAAAGCGTAACAAAGAAAATGAAAATTGATGACTATAGATCTTGTTTACATAACAAAAATGTACAGTTTGCTAAAATGCATCGATTTCGATCAATAAAACATGTAGTTTTTACACAAAAAAATAATAAAGTAAGTTTGTGTGGTTATGATAGTAAGAGATACATTTTACCAAACTCCACCGATACATTGGCTTGGGGACACTATAGCATAAGAAATAATGAAAATAATATTTGTAAGAAATAATAAACTGTCATGTATAAATATTGTATCATTATTGTTAATGTCATGAAATTTGTTTCTTACTCGTATTCATGTTATTTCCTAAGTAAATCCTGTGTTGAACATATATACAAATAAATAAATTATTGGCTAGTGGTGTACATTTTAAGTAAATTTTAATTTTTGTGTTATTTTTATTTTACATTTAATCTGTATGTACTAGAATAAACTATATAATGATTGATTTTGTTGTTTACTTTCATTCCTTTATACTGTCAACTCAAACTAACACGTAACCATGATTCATTTTATTCATCCTTTCACCGCAATAGTAGCAGGTCCTAGTGGATGTGGAAAATCAAACTTTGTTACAAATTTTTTAAAATATTCTCATGAAATTTGTAATCAGGATTTTGTTGAAGTAATATGGTGCTATGATGAAATGCAACCTTTGTACAATTTGGATAATGTGAATTACAGTCAAGGCATTCCAGATTTGAGTATGTTTGACGGGAAATATCCTAGACTTCTAATTATTGATGATCTTATGAGAGAATCTGATGGACGAATAGTTGATATTTTTACTAAAGGTAGCCATCATAGAAATCTCAGTGTCTTCTACATCACACAAAACATCTTTCACCAAGGAAAAGGTCAACGAGATATTTCTTTAAATTCAAGCTATATAGTTTATTTTAAAAATCCTCGTGATAGAACACAGATACGTCATTTAGCTCGTCAAGTATATCCTGATAATGTTAAATTTTTAGAAGAATCATACAAAGATGCAACTAACCAAGCCCATGGTTATCTTTTTATTGATCTAAAACAAAATACAAATGACATATGTCGTTTTAAAAGTAAATTATTTCCGTTTGATGGTCACTGTACTGTATAAATACCAAAAAAGGGATATAAATATGATGCACAACAAACGATTTCTGTCAGTACCAAACACGTTCAAGAATTATTACTTCGCCGCATCAAGTGATGAAGAAGGCGACAACACACTTACTATTGTCGAATCCGATCAAAAATCACCTAAACGAACAGGCAGTTTTAATTGTATCGATCAATTTTTCGACACACCCAAAATCAAGAAACAAAAGAAAGTGCAATCTTCGACAGTTGGTATGGGTCGAAACGGAGGTGTATCCTATCTATCTTCAAATGCCAATGACGCAGCAAACGCAACACATCTAATTAAATTAGAAGTCTATGAGCTGAAAAAATTAGCCAAGGTGCCTTCAAACAACCACTGGAAGCATGCTGATGTTCGATAGACAATATTTACGATCGCAGCAAGGAGCTAATATATGAAATCACGAAGAACGTCTCACAATCACAAGACTGTAAAAAATACTTTTTCGATAAGTAATTAGATATTATCAACCAGGTATTTTACAGAAAACAATAGGAACCAGCACACCGCCCAACAACAAAGCAACTTGTCTTTCTACCTGAACAATGGATCAATATTTTCAACGTGGGATTTTATAGAAAATAATACGCACCACTACAATGGGTTCTTCATGTTTAACTAAGGATGGATACAACAATAGAGTCGAATTCACTACTTAAGCAAACGATACCAACATTTCCTACCTGTGCCACTTGTATAAATAGGGTCTGTAACAACCCATTTCTAATTAATAACGTTAGCGTCGTCAAAGTGTTTGCAGTTAAAAATGTCTTTCTCTAAAGATATCATAAAAACCATGACAAAAAGTACGATTCTTGCCAATTATTCGCAATGTATAAGGTGGTGGTACATAAGCAATGAATTGCCGGAGGATCTTATCAAAGATGAAGATATCAAACCATTTTATACTCCGTGTGAGGGTCACTCCACTCAAGAAAAAAGTGATTCTGAAGATTCAGTCGATAATGCAGTGTTTAAAATAGTAACATTTTGAAAATTATGCTTCCTTGATAAGAGCTTACTTTTATGGGAGGAACTCCGAACGTGGTTAGGAAAATATTTCCGACTCACCATTACATTACAAATATCACATTTAATCATTTCTTTACTTGGGAGTTCCCTTCTAGATGATGAGGGTCCAGGGACAGCTTCCACATGAGTTTCATCAGTAAATTCGCCATCATCTGGTGATTTTCTCTTCTTTCCTCTTCCAGTTTGTACCAAGTTTCTGAATTGAAAAAAGAAAATGTTAGCACAACCATACTTATTAAATAAAATAAAAAATATGTAACGAATAAAACAACACCAATCGTTTGGATTACTTTAAATTTAACTAATTGTTTTTTTTCTTTTATATACTTACATGAGTTGATGTTCTATCTCAGATGTTATTTCACATAACGCAGCATCATGTTCGGATGAGAAGCTATTTAAATTCATAGGTGTACTTTTATGGTTTTCCTCTAACACATCACATTGTTCTAAAACTTCACTGTTAAAAAACTCATCAAACACAGGGTCATTTTCACTTTTTTCTTGAAAAAAATAACTGATCACTTGGTCTTTTTTGAACTCCATATTATAATAGAAATATTCAATACTGTAAAATGATAGCGAGTAGTACTTAACCACACAAGTTCAAGCCTAATACTGACTGTCTTTGCGAAGCTTGGTATCGTTTGCTTAAGTAGTGAATTCGACTCTATTGTTGTATCCATCCTTAGTTAAACATGAAGAACCCATTGTAGTGGTGCGTATTATTTTCTATAAAATCCCACGTTGAAAATATTGATCCATTGTTCAGGTAGAAAGACAAGTTGCTTTGTTGTTGGGCGGTGTGCTGGTTCCTATTGTTTTCTGTAAAATACCTGGTTGATAATATCTAATTACTTATCGAAAAAGTATTTTTTACAGTCTTGTGATTGTGAGACGTTCTTCGTGATTTCATATATTAGCTCCTTGCTGCGATCGTAAATATTGTCTATCGAACATCAGCATGCTTCCAGTGGTTGTTTGAAGGCACCTTGGCTAATTTTTTCAGCTCATAGACTTCTAATTTAATTAGATGTGTTGCGTTTGCTGCGTCATTGGCATTTGAAGATAGATAGGATACACCTCCGTTTCGACCCATACCAACTGTCGAAGATTGCACTTTCTTTTGTTTCTTGATTTTGGGTGTGTCGAAAAATTGATCGATACAATTAAAACTGCCTGTTCGTTTAGGTGATTTTTGATCGGATTCGACAATAGTAAGTGTGTTGTCGCCTTCTTCATCACTTGATGCGGCGAAGTAATAATTCTTGAACGTGTTTGGTATGTCATCAGCGTTAATTGTCGAACCCTAAAACAAAACATAAGACATTTATTATGAAAACAAAATAAAGGACAACTAAGGTACATACAGTGAAAGAAAATTTACTTTAATTACAATCAGATATATTACTTAGAGAAACACATTAAAATTATAAGGTTTAGACTGAACTATGTGTACCTATATTTAATCAACTTTAATACTAGGAAGATATTTCTATCATGCAACTGTAAATATGAGCTATGTTTGTGAGGTGAATATAAAACAAAATAATAGAAAGGAACATAATGATTCTTACCTCCATTTGTCCCATGCAGCTGGCTGTAGACCGCAACATTGTGGTAGGTCTATCAAACGTTTTCACAACTTTAAACACTTGATGTTAATACTACTTCACGCAACTCAGGACAATTTGTGAATCACTGAGGCTTATGCTTCGCTTTTATAACAAGACTCACACATAGAAATAAGTAAAACATTTTCAAAAGGATGGATTTTATTATCACAGAACAAAAGGATACATTAAGATAAGTAAAGTTAGCGTTATCATAAAAGCAGGAAGCACAATAAAAAACGCAAAGAATGGTCATTACTAGTTGCGATGAGTAACGTTCAATTGGAGAGCCATTGTTCAAAAATACAATAGAGTAGATAACTCGTCAAGACATGTTTTGTGGTTGAAAGGAAGTAGGTATAAAGTTGATTATTGGTAGGTATAAATGAAATCGATGGTGATATGAATACATGAATTGTGAATTTTGAAAAGATATGTGCGCGAATGAGAATCACGTATACGCGAATGAATGGAAACCGCGAATTAAAACGCGATTTAATTGAGCGAAGGAATTGAAACCGCGAATTAAAATCACATATATGCGAAAAGCGAATTAATGAAAACCACAAATTAAACCGCGAATTACCTAATAAAACCGCGAATTAAACCGCGAATCAAACCGCGAATTAAACCGCGAATTAAAATCACATGTGCGCGAATCAAAACCATATGGGAAGAGCTTTTTGCGAAGGCACCACAAAGTGCCCAAAGTGACCCGCCCTTTGGTCCAGAACCAACGAATCCCTACTACTGCCGTCAAGCCAGTGGCTTTGGTGTGTAGACACCATAAGGACATAAGAAGCAGGTTTTCCGGGATGATTTGTAGAAGAATCCAGGATTTTATAACGCCTTAAATCAACAACTACACAAACTGTTATTGCTAATGTAATTCGGTAGGCGTTTATAATGGGGATGATGACTAAGTTCAAAAATTCAAAAATTATTAGTCCGTCTTTTAGGCTATTAAAAATATTTGAAACACATTTTTTACCTGATCAAATACATAAATAAACACAAAGATACAGAGCATCAAACTCGGTTAAAATCGTACTTAGGCGTGACGTCACGAGCAACTTTAACCCAGTGTATCTTTGTCATTTTTAGTTTAAGAGAAAAAAACCGGCCAAGTGCGAGTCGGACTCGCGCACCGAGGGTTCCGTACAAACCTGCAAGGTTTACAAAGTTCGTTCATTACGACAATCGAGTCATAACTATGGTATTTTTATTGCAAAATGAAATTCATAACATTACAATGGGGAAAGATGGAGGAGCATAAATTTAAGACAAAGATCTCTTTATCGTTTAAGTAATCCTTTATTTTATATTAACACATATCATTTATCTATAATATAACTGAAACACTTATACTAGCCTTGCAGCAGACTTGCGAAAGTTCTTTTATTAAAGTTATTTATTTACTAAGTTTTTTAGTCACTATTTAGAAATCTGGTTCAAAAATATTAATTAAGTATTAAATTTGAACCAGACCTGTAAATGGTGACTGAAAAAGGTGTGAATAGCCCCGCGTGCCACCCGTGCCACAAGCGTCCCATCAAACTTCGCCAGTAGAAACAATACAAGCAAGCTGTCTGATAATAACCAACAATAAGAAATATAATAATGTCATTTAATTTAATTATAAGTATAACACTTTAAGCAGTTAGGACGCATTTAGATTATACAGCTACATTCACCAAAACATCGGGATTGAATGACGATGAGTGAGGTCGTCTTTGCCGTTTGAAAAATGTTGCCCTCCCCATACATAGTATAATAACTCGCGGTCATTGCTGTAACTACAATTATGTTTACAATCACAATTTTTTTGGTGGTATAACTACTTAAAATTTTAAGCTTTTCGGAATTTTTCTGTTACCTGTGCTGTAAGCTATTGCTTCTTACCAAATTTCGAGATTCTATGTCAACGGGAAGTGGTCTTTAGGTTTTAATTCCCTTGCGTGTAGTTGCGAGTTTCAAAATATGCGGTATCAATGGTTGTACTTTTGCGTTTTGCGTTTTCGGGTTGACTTATAATTTTTTTTTTTTCACGGGTTAAAGGCAATTAGATCTAAGTATTTGATATGAATTTCAACTTGATAGCTCTACGCGTTCATGAGGAAAAAAGTAATAAGTTTATATTTATTAAAAAATATATATTTTGTAATGTAACTAAAAATTTAAGGTTTTCGGAATTTTTCCTTTATGTGTGGTATAAAACGTTGCTTCATGCCAAATTTCAAGATTCAAGGTCGACTGGAAGTACCCTTTAGGTTTTGATTCCCTTGCAAGTACTTGCGAGTTTCAAAATATGCAGCTTAAATTGCTGTTTCTTTTGATTGCGTTGACATAGAAGTTTGATTTTGCTACAGCTTAAAGGTATTATAGACCTGAGTATTTGGTATGAATTTCAATTTAATACCTCTACGCGTTTATGAGGAAATGGGTAGTAAGTTTAAGATTATTAAAAAAAAATATATTTTGTGATGTAACTAAAAATTTATGGTTTTCGTAATTTTTCCTTTATCTATGCTATAAGACGTTGCTTCGTACCAAATTTCAAGATTCTGAGTTCACGGGAAGCACCCTGTAGGTTTTGATTCCCTTGCAAGTGTCGAAAATTTGCGGCATAAATTGCTGTATCTTTTGATTGCGTTGGCTTAGAAGTTTGATTTTTTCACAGCTTCAAGGGACAGTAGACTTGAGTAATTGATATAAATTTCAGCTTCATACCTCTACGCGTTCCTGAGAAAAAGGGTCTTGACAGACGGACGGACGGACAGACGGACAACAAAGTGATCCTATAAGGGTTCCGTTTTTTCCTTTTGAGGTACGGAACCCTAAAAAGAAAAAAATACGTGTCGAATATTTTAAAATAATTTATGTGATGGATGGACTAAATTTTTTTTTTTAGTCATCATGCCAATTAGAAACCTTCCGTCCTTCATTTGATTTTAAAGGTTATCTACTCAATGTTAAGTACCTAATTCTATATATATTTTTGTTCTTTGAGTGTTATCTTTATTAAATTCGAATGTTAAATAAAACGATCACGACTATAATGGTATAATTGTACATAACATACTAAATTCTTGACAGCTGTGTAAATACACGATATTAAAGAAAGACCAAGTCAAGATTCTTCTTCGTCGTTCCTTCAGTGCTGAGGATCGCGACCACGTGTAATCTGATCCCAGCGTGTGTGGTCGTCGTAAGTCATGTGGACTGCCAGGGCTACCTACCCTAAACTGATGTGCTGATGAATGTGGATGGAGTGAAGGATGGGATGGAGGCGTGCCAGAAATTCACAAACTGACTTTCGGTCTCGCAGTCTTTTACTTTGAATTGACGGACTATTTAGGGCGTTTCAACATCATCATGTCAGCTTATGGATGTCCACTGCTGGACAAAAGCCTCCCCCAAGGATCTCCACAACGACCGGTCTTGCGCTGCCCACATCCAACGGCTTCCAGCGACTTTAACCAAGTCGTCAGTCCACCTTATTGGAGGCCTTCCCACACTGCGTCGTCCGGTGCGTGGTCGCCACTCGTGAACCTTTCTGCCCCATCGTCCATCGGTTCTACGAGCAATGTGCCCCGCCCGCTGCCACTTAAGGTTTGCGATTCTTCGAGCTATGTCAGTGACCTTGGTTCTTCTGCGTTTAGGACGTTTATTTTGTCATAATGTGATCGGTTCGACTCGTAACCATGAGTTTCATTGATAAAGGTGTTCACACGGTAATAAGGGCCCGTGTCAAAACCCATAGATAAAATTTCTTTTCTTTCTTTATCAGCCCATATATGTCCCCACCGAGGGGCACGAGCCTACTCACATACAGAGAGTGATTAGGCCGTAATCCACCACGCTGGCCAAGTGCGGGTTGGCGGATTTCACATACACCTTCGAATTTCTTCTCTAGTGTATGCAGGTTTCCTCACGATGTTTTCCTTCACCGTTAGCAAGTGGTAATCGAATAAATTGATCCGTACATGAGAAATAAACTCAGAGGTACGTGCCCGCACCAGGATTCGAACCCGCGCTCTCGGAGTCCGAGGCAAGCGTTCTACCAACTGGGCTACCACCGCTTCATATAACTAGATAAAATATAACTAACGGATAAACCTACGTTTATTTCATAAAATATGACGCGTTATGCTGTCTACACATCAAAGCCGCCGGCATGCCGCTAGGCCGGCGGTTTAACGTCATACGAATGGCAGCTGTCAAAAAACCCGGCGGCTTTGGTGTGTAGATACCATTAGACAAAGGCAGGTATAAATATCTGTCAGATAAATTTTATCTGTAAATGATGAAGCAGGCCCTTTGTCCCAAGTGTGTTTGGATCGTAGCAAGTAGGGTGAAATGGTACTCCGATGGGAGGAAAGCGTGATTGGATATTGTGTGTTTATTTGTACTGTTTTTGAAAATAAATGTCTTATGTCTTATTGACTGGACTTGGAATTACAACTGAAACGATAAAGAGGCAAATAAAATAAACAAATTCCAATCGAAGACAGCTTTATTGTTAAGTTTAAGCACATTATTATCTTCAATGAACATATTTATCGAAAGAACGTCATTGAAGAAAAGGTTGAGGGGAAGAGAGGAAGAGAAATACCAAGACGTAGGTACCTTAGCTTAAGTGTGTCGTATCAAGAAGTCAAATTGTTGGCAGAAGAAAGGCAAAAATCCCGATTTCTCCACCAAAAAGAGCCTGGACTTCAATATGTGACTAATTTTAATCTTTCTCTTCCTGTTTTATTAATTTAATTTTCGTTTCCATATCATTAATATCGTCATTGTTAATTTTAAGATTGAAAAATTCATTTTCAATATTCTGCAGAGTTCTGTCCTTAGTTTCGGGTAAAATGAAATAAACTATTGTCAAAAATAAAACTATAAAAAATAAGTAAACAGCAAAAGTCCCATATGTATCTAGGGATTGTAACATATTTGACGTTATTTTCAACACGATAGCACCTGTTAAAGAGTTGCCTATACCATAAGCTGTTGTTCCAATTCCTTTAAATTCAATTGGAAATACTTCTCCTTTTATTACCATAGATGCTGCCAATACACCTGTATTCATAACGAAACCATAAACAGCTAATGAAATAAACGACAACCATGGATAACTTAAAAAACCACTCTTACTGTGATAATCTAAAATACATGTTATAGCAAGAGATGCACAAGATAGAATGCCGCCTACAAATAAGAGCGTTCTTCTGCGGAACATTTTTATCCAAATTACGGAAGACATGATACCAAAAAATTAGATCAAATCTACCCCTAATGTGTAGTATAATGATTTTGACTTATCTCCTGTCAATTGCGTGACTATTTCAATTGTGTAAGCTAAAAGATAATACAACCCACAGGCATGTACTGTCATAGCTAAACTAATGGTAATGCATAAAGGTTTCAAAAACGCCTTCGAACGGAAAGCTTTCACAGTCCGTGCCAAAGTACTGCTTGAAGTTTCCATTTTCCTAATTTCCCGTTGAGCAGTTATCAATTCTCTCAACTCAGTTCGTGATTCCAATCCTTTCCCTCGCAACCACTCGAAGGACTTCGTACATTCGTCGTAGCGTTCCTTGTAAGCCAACCATGATGGACTCTCAGGCCAGGTTAGAGCGGATATCACACCTAAGATGCTGGGTATAGTTGATAGCCAGACGATTTGCCTCCAGTGTAAAAAGAGATTTAAGCCATGGCAAAGTATTAGGCCAATCATTATGAAAGAGGCTTTGGAAATAGTGTACAATCCACGTCTCTTAGGGTGACCATACTCAGCGATGAGTAAACTACAGATGAAGAGATGACAAAAAGATAATCCTTGAATGGATCGACCAGTGATCAAAGTACTCACATCACTGGCTGAAGCAATTGTTACTGTTCCTATGAGGAGTAACAAATTTATTACAACGTTGATGAACCGTCGTCCAAACATCTGCATAAGTGATGGCATGATCAAGTATCCTATTGGACCTGTTATGCCTTGGGCAGCAGCTGTAAACAATACAAAGAAATACTAATCTGAGGATAGAAACTGAAGTATCAATCATTTATGAAATTATAAGTCTTTTCAAGCCATATAGTGCTCAAAAATTTAAATAGTATAGGTACCTCATTAAAGTTTTTGAGCACTATAGTACTACTAACTGAAGCACATCAGCGTTCAAAAATTCAACAATACATTTCAATAAATAGTACTAATGATGTTCAAATAGAGTCAGAAGTTACTAGTTAAATACAAAGGGCAGAAAGCTTGATAACTGTTTGTCGAAAGCAATAACCATTTGGTGGTGCTGTATGATATGTATGGCATCATTATCATCATAATTTCAGCCTATAGCTGCCCACTGCTGAGCATAGGCCTCTTCAATGATTTTCCATGGTGACTGGTTCATTTGTATGTATAGTAAAATTTTGCATTTACTCACTAATCCATGATGCTTCTTCTCTGCTGGCGTGGATATCTGTGTCAGTACTGTTAGATGTGATGGCCGGAGTCAGGATCGCTGGTAATCCCAGTATAGCACCAGAAGCCAAGTTTTGAATGATTATACCGGACGCTACGTATGTCTGAAATCAATTTCAAACCATGATTGTATCTACATGATATCGTATATGCTGAGTGAAGTCATTTTCCCAGTCCTATTTTTTATTTTGTTTTTCTTTATTCATGTCTATTTACACATATCGTCATGACGACGAATTGTTTTCCATGCTGACGGGCCACGGCCCGGACACGTCCCGGCCACGGCCCGGATATGTGTAGATAGACCATTTAAAGGTAAACCGGCCGGGCAAGGCGTGCGGCCCGATTTTGTAACAAACTTGCCGGCGGCACAGCTAAGTCCGCCGGGCAAGGCCGGAGCTTGAACAATCATGCGAGCGGCTTTGGTGTAGTGTTTTTGGTTTTTGGTAAAAAACTCAGAAAATACTGTTATTTTGAATATGGTTTGATTAAATAAAAATGAATATTATTTAAAAAATTGGAATGAATTTGTGAATGCAGAGTTGTAAAATAGTAAAAGAAAAGCTAACACAAGAAAGTCTTTTAACAAGTACAAGCAATCAAAATCCGCTAAAAACCACCCACATCTTAAAACAAAGCAAAATATGGTCCCTAAATAAATAATAATGAAACCTTACCTCTTTCCAAACATGACCAACCATTTTTTAAAAGCAAATTCGACGTGTCAAGATCGTGACTGAAATAACATTACCATAAAATGACACACAAGGTAATTAAGTATTTTATGTAAATAGGTATTTAAGTACAGTCAAATGGATGTGTTAATCGACTTATGATGCTGACCGTACCAGTACCAGTTTATATTCCAATACAAAATAACTTGATATCAAAAAATCTCATTTCGTCTAGCAAGCGAATTCCTCTCCTTGAAAAGAGGAATTGACTCGTATTACAAAGAAACTTTACATCACTGACTTTGATTGATTGTCTTATGGTATCTACTTACCAAAACCACCGGCCCGGTGGCATAACCCGCTGGCTTTTGACAGCTGCCATTCGTTCGTATGACGTAAAGCCGCCGGCATGATTATTTTACCCGTCGTCCTTGCCGGGCGAGTTATGCCGCCGGGCTGGCAGCTTTGGTGTGTAGATACCTATTTTATCGACCGTTAAGAAGTGAATCAATGATAAAAGAGATGGCTTAAAGGAATAAATCATCTTTTAAATGAAGAGGTTTGAAATAAGCGTGTCGTTCACAATTTGCACAGATGGATTTATATATGTACGTAGTGTTGACAGAAATTGACTTAAGTACCTAATTAATATGTATACGAAATTATTATTTTGCAAGAATAAGAATAATTTATTACAATACAAATTCTGTTTACAAGCTGTTACAAAGAAATTTTATAAATAGGTACCTAGCTACTTTAATAAGGGATAGTGGTTTATATAAAATAATAAATCAATTAAACTAATATTTTATCAATGTTCTAAACTTTATTTTCGTTGTTAGTATTGTCTATTTTGTTAATAATCTTCATTTCTAAATCGCAAATCCCGTCATTGTTAATTTTAAGATCCAACATTTCATTTTCAATGTCTTGCAAATTTCTGTCCTTAGTTTCTGGTAAAATAAAATAAAGAACAACCAAAAATAAAGTCATCACTGTTGAATACACTAAAAACGTGCCATATGTATCTAAAGAATGCAACATATTAGATGTTATTTTTAAAATGAAAGCACCAATCATTGCGTTTGCGATACCACAAGTGGTTGTACCTACTCCTTTGAATTTAACTGGAAATATTTCCCCTTTTATCACACTACTGACTGGCATCAAACCTGAAAATACCATAACGATATACAAGGACAGTGCTGTAATTGATAAAAATGGAATATGTAACAAACCACTCTTATTTATGTAATCTATTAGACAAGTTAATGCAAGAAGCATACAAGCGACACCACCGGCTGCAAACAAAAGGGTTCTCCTACTAAACATTTCTATCCAAATCAAGGAAAAACAGGTTGCCAATAATTTTATAAAAGTGAACCCAACCGCGTAGTACGAGGCATTCAATTTGTCTCCTGTTATTTGTGTGATGATTTGAATTGTATAAGACAGGAGATAAAAAACTCCAGCACTATGTTTAGCAACAGCAAGATTCAATGTAATCGAAAATGGTTTTAGGAATTCTTTAGAACGCCACGCTTCTGCAAATCTTGCTAAACTACTACTCGAAGTTTCCATTTTCCTAATTTCCCGTTGAGCAGTTATCAATTCTCTCAACTCAGTTCGTGATTCCAATCCTTTCCCTCGCAACCACTCGAAGGACTTTGTACATTCGTCGTAGCGTTCCTTGTAAGCCAACCATGATGGACTCTCAGGCCAGGTTAAAGTGGATATGGCACCTAAGATGCTGGGTATAGTTGATAGCCAGACGATTTGCCTCCAGTGTAGAACAAGGTTAAAGGCGTAACAGAGAAACATTGCAAAATGAATGGAAATTAATTTAAAGACGATGTGTAGTCCTCGTCTTTTTGGGTGGCTATACTCGGCAATTAATAAACTACATATGAATGGGTGACAGTAGACTAATCCTTGGATCGATCGACCAGTGATCAGACCTGTCAAACTTGTTGCAGAAGCGATGATCATAGTTCCAATGAGCACTAATAAATTTGCTATCACATTGATGTAACGCCGTCCAAACATCTGCATAAGTGACGGAATAATTATGAATCCTATAGGACCTGTTATGCTATGGGCAGCAGCTGTAAAAAACAAATAGACTTATGTTTTAACAAACTTTACAAATGATATTGAGACGAGTGTCGTCGGATTAAAGTCATAAAATGCTTACTGATCCAAGATGCTTCTTCGTGGCTAACATGAATATCAGATTCTGTGCTATTAGATGTGATGATGGGAGTCAGGATCGCTGGAAATGCATATATGAGACCCTTCGCCATATTTTGACCAGCTATGCAACTGACGATGTATCTCTGTGACAAAATAGAAAAAAAGTAGGTAAATGGCAACAATACAAAGTTATGGTGTCTACACACCAAAGGGTCAGCGGCCTCATTTTCGTGCAAATAGAGCTTTGATGTGTAGAAACCATTACGCCAAAATTGTTTTACTTTTATTATTATTAAGAGGCATTAACACATTTCATCTCTATCAGGTTGGACATCTTGTTATAATAATTTTACCGAAGGCTTATTAGTTTTTAGTAAATTGAAAAGTAAAGTGAAAGATAAAAATTATGCGAGAAGTCAAATTGTTGGTAGAAGCGAGGCAGAAGGCAGAAGCCTTGGCGTTTACTCCACCGATAAGAGCTTGGCTCTTATATATTATGTATGAATGAAAAGCGAAGTCTTACCTCTCTCCAAATGTGTGCAACCATTTTAAATTACATAGAACGTAATGAAATTGAAAATACTAAACTATGCAGACGTAGGTGAGTATAATAAAATTATTATTATAGACGTTTTAATATAAAAATATACACGACAAGACTCCTGATATACATTTGAAGATTTTAATGACTTTAGAAATTCGTGATTATAGCAATTTTATTGGATATACTAATACCTATATACATAAATAAGACGGAGGAGTATCTGCGCTTGTTATACTAAAAAAAAACCTTAAACCCCCTTAATACAAAACGCGGTTTAAAGATAGTCCTAGGACTAATATCATTTTTTGATTCATTATAGCCGAAACGTCATTTATCAGAGTTTATTCTAGGCCTATAAATAAAACTCGTTTTGTAATAAGGAGGTATAGGTTCTTTCACGAACGGTGCCTATTTTTCAATTTCAGTGGCTTTTTTTATCTGCAGGTTTTGAAATAAGACTTGGGTTTCATATTGATCACGTCAGTAATTATAGCTCTATCAGCCGAAATTAACATGCAGTATATTTATGAACAGAGATAAATGGCGTCTACCGTAAACGTAATAGTATACGTATAGTAGCTAATGACTTGCCACCAAAATTTTTAAAAAAAAGCACAACTAAAATTGTGACTGGTCACCGAAATTACATCCTTACAATATCTCATACAAAATGCTGCCACCGAAATTGATTTTCAAATAACCTAGTTTCTGGGTTATGTTTATTTCAAAAAGTTTAAATTAAAGACAATTTGTGTAGAAGTTGAATATTTATAATTATTAATTTATACATTTGGCGTTACTATATTAATTTTTTCTTCACTCCGCTCTTCCAAAACTACAGGTAATTTTATATTGGTGTAATAATTATCAATGCTCTGCAATGTTCTATCCTTTGTTTCAGGCATCGTAAAGTATAATAGAATTAATACTACTGAACAAATGAGGAGATAAATTGCCAACATTCCGTGGGTGTCAAATTTATCCATTAAAGCTGTGGTTATTTTTAATGCTAAAGCGGCAGTAGTCGATAACAATATCCCTGTAATACAAGCACCTATACCTCGATATTGTAAAGGAAACAGTTCCCCTTTAGATACAATTGTAATAGGCACAATACTCAAGTTACAAATAAATATATACAACAGCATAAACAAAGGACTTAACCATTTGAAATCTAAAACTTCATGGCGTTCTAAATAACCAAATATACATACTATCCCTAATAATTTACAAGCAATCGAGCCGCCAGTAAATAAAATAGTTCTTCTACCTAACATTCTAAGAACATAACTTGAAGTTAATAAAGCAGTGATTTTCAGAACATCGAATCCAATTGCGAAATAGAAAGCTTTAGACTGATCCCCAGTCATTGTCTTCATGATTTCTATTAAATGAGCTATCAGAAAGAATGTTCCACAAGCTTGCAGTACAAATACCATAAGGCACGCAGGTAGCAAGGGTTTCAAGAATTCTTTCGATCGAAACGCTTTCAAAACTGACTTGAAACTTGTTCCGTAATCTTTGGTCGTTCTTTGCAACTCTTGTTGAGCAGACATGAGTTCTGCTAATTCCTTTCTTGCTTCGAGACCTTTTCCTCTGAGTTTTTCGAAGGATTTCTTGCAATCTTCATATCGACCTTGAAAGGCGAGCCATGCTGGGCTTTCTGGCCATGTAAGAGTTGTTAGAACACCTATTGTAGAAGGTACAGTAGCCATCCAGGCTAGCTGTCGCCATGTCAAACGCATTCCAAGTGCGTGACATAGTAATTCCCCGAAACACATTCCTGCTATTTTCACCGCAATGAAGGCTCCTCTTCTCTTCGGATGGCTGTATTCAGCAATGATAACACAACCAACGACGACGCCGGCGAAAGATAAGCCTTGGGTTGCTCTACCGATGATGAGGACGGTGACGTTAGGAGCTGATGCTATGATGATGGAGCCGATGAAGATGAATAGGTTCATGAGGACCTTGGCGATGCGACGGCCGTAGATCTGCATGACGGCCGGAAGAACCAAGAAGCTGATGGCTCCAGTTAACCCGAAACATGCAGCTGAAAGTGGAAATTAAGAACATTTTATCTTTTCTTTGAAGTTATCATAAGTACCTACGAGTAAATCATAGGTAATTAATTATACAAATTCTTTCATTTTGTCTTAAGCACCAAGATACCATTGGTACAAATTTCTTAAAAATAACTTGAAATTATCTCTTACTGTATTAATTAGTTTTTTTAAACATGTTTATTTTGGTAGCATACACGGATGTAATATTCTTTGAATATCTAAATGAACAATCAATCAATCAATCAATCAAATAGTCTTTATTTCGTAGGCAAACATAGCAATATGTCAATGTTTTCATTGTTCAACCTTCATCATGTCAGCTTATGGACGTCCACTGCTGGACAAAAGCCTTTCCCAAGGATCTCCACAACGTTCGGTCATGCGCTGCCCACATCCAACAGTTTCTCGCGAATGTTACGTCTTATTATTTATCTTGTGCTGTCTACACACCAAAGCCGCCGGCATGCCGCCGGGCTAGGCTGGCGGCTTTCCGTCATACGAATTGCAGCTGTCAAAAAAGCCGGCGGCTTTGCTTTGTAGACAACATTACATATTAATCTTAAATTGTAAAATAAAATAAAATTGTCATAACTCCTCGTAATCTTATTATGAAGAAATTTATTAAGGAAGGAATTTCTGCCTACCCCAATGGGAGATAGGCGTGACAGATATATGTATGTACCTAGGTATTTATCAGATACTCACTGAACCATGATGCTTGATCCTTAGTAGCGTGGATATCAGTACCGTTGCCAGTTATAACAGGGGTCACCAGAGATGGCAACGCGAGGGCAATGCCAATCGCGACGTGATAGAAAAGAAGACATACTACGATGTAGCACTGAAATTAATAAACATTGTAACAAACGAAACGCAACCCCGCCATACAAATATTAGTTCCACCGAAAATTCATGGATGGCGCCACCTGACTTCTGAAACGCGCTATCGACTTGTATCACGCTGTTAGCTATAAGCCTCGAGTGACTACCCTATTGTTGTCTAATTGTTACGGATAGGTAGTACTATCTCAAGCTCTGCTCTGCCGTATAATAGCTTGCTTCGGTGACTATTATACATCCTAAAACTTGTGTAGAACTTTCCATAGTGCCCGTACTCGCTTGCCTATGTGACGTGTTCGGCTCTATGTGTATTCGCTCAGTTACTTATCTATCTTGTAACAGTTTTCTTGTAACTAAACTTCGTACGTGACGTTTCTACTGTCTTTTCCTTCTACTTTGGCCGACGAAAACCACTCCCACCTACAACATTAGGTTTTAGTGACAGTTTGTTTGACCTTGAAGTATGCAAATATTATGAAGTAGGTAAATATAACCTTGCTCTGTGAATTACAAAATATTTTTGACCGCAGTAGTATATTTGCAGGTAGAATATTTTACAGCATATGGTAAAAATATGTATAACTTTATGGTATCTGCCCACGAAGTATCTAAACTTGATCTCTTTGAGTATACATAGAATATATAAGGAGGTGCCATACCGTCTGGATCTGCGTGCCTGGTCTAGTGCAAAATAGCTACCTTTTTGTATGGAATTTCTTATCGTTTGACAGGTCATCTATGAAAAACTTACGCAAACCTTGGCACGCTGTCATAAACTCATTTGTATACAAAAAAAATGGGGCCACTCCTTATCCTCTCATCCTTCATTCGTCAAAAATGTTATCGAAAATATTTGAAAATGACGTAAGCCGCCGGGCCGGCGGCTTTGGTGGGTATAGACCATTATTTGGTGATGGATATTGTTAGAAGATTGTTAGATAAGGCCACGAATAAGTTGATAGTTAATTTTGGCGGCAGTTAAGTTGCAAAAAAATCACAATATGGCTTGTAAATATCGCAAAAACGACAGTTCAATCGAGTTTTCACTTGCACTATATCGATTTTTTATGTGTTTGCAGTTTTTTATAAATAATCTGCCACTATAGAGCCTATAGATTCCAGCCTTTATCAGATTCAATCCAACATACGGCACGTAGGAACAACTCTTTTAAAGAGATTGAATTAACAATAATAAATAATAATATGACTTTATTGTTATGTTACCTTATTTATAGTTAAGATGACGATATGCTTAAATTAATAAATAAATAATAGTAATATTTGAAAATGACGTAAGCCGCCGGGCCAGCGGCTTTGGTGTGTAGAAATAGAAATTTATTGCTATTCACAGTTCTAGTTCAATCATACCTACATCAAAGATGAGTCAAATAAAAAGATTTTATGGCTATCAAGCTAGGCATTGCAATGTCCGTTTTTTACAATCAAATACTAACTTACCTCAACATATATTGGCGACACCATTTTTACTAATAAGTAGGTGTACTTAGTACTTTTTCAAACATTTATTCACGTTATAAGTAAAATAATTGTGCTCCATTAAAAAAAATCCATTTAAAAATTGCCAGTACAATTTGATAATAAACTTGTGTACATTTACAGTTTTATGGCAAACACGATAGTTGTAAAATATTTTATTATGAATAAAATAAAAATATTAAATCTATTTTATGTTATATTTTCGCGCGTACAAACGTTTTGGTACTGATAAACTATTAAAATGACACTTTATTGAGACTACGGCGATAGATAGGTAGGTATGTAAAATAAATATTTATACAGGGTGTAACAGAAAGGGTATATAAAGCCGAAACACAGCGATAGTCCTCATGAAACTGAACAACTTTCCCCAAGGAACATGGGTCGTAACTCGAAAAAAATTTTTGGATCGCCCATACTTACTCGATCAGCTGATCGGGCATTTTGTATGGGGAGGCGAAATTTTTTTTTCGAGTTACGACCCATGTTCCTTGGGGAAAGTTGTTCAGTTTCATGAGGACTATCGCTGTGTTTCGGCTTTATATACCCTTTCTGTTACACCCTGTATTAAGTAGGTACCTAGAGGCAGCCCGCGACTTCGTGCGCATCTATTCTATCATCATATCTGGTATCTACACACCAAAGCCGCCGGCTTTTTTGACAGCTGCCATTCGTATGGCGTAAAGCCACCGGCCTAACCAGGCGGCATGCCGGCGGCTTTGGTGTGTAGACAGCATACGTAACAATATTATGATATCTTAATATAATATGGCCTATGTGCTATTCTGATGTGTAAGCTACAATATTGCCAAGTTTCATCAAAATATGTTCAGTAGTTTTCGCGTGAAAGAGTAACAAACATCCATCCATCGGCACAAATATTTTTATAATATTAGTAGTATGTAATTGTTGGAACATGTGGTATGTTCGATTGTTTTGCTTCTTGTAACAGATCAGTGTTTAAAATTAGTGTTTCCGGCATTGTTAGTAATTGAAATGTACGATTGTGTAGGTCGCGCCACGTAAAATGAACTCTGGAAATAATTGAAAGTGATGTGTTCGCGCATGAGTACACTTACGCACGAAAGTACTAGGGCTATTTATCGTTTCATTCTTGAAAGAGTCTTTTGCACGCGGTTACGTATATTGACTTATAGACTGAAAAACATATTAAATGAAATATAAATATAATTAAAACTCTTTGGATTCAGTGTTAAATGCTTATTGGTTTTTTCCAATATATTTTTTTTATTTATATTCCACCCTACTAATACTACAAATAATATTTTTCTTTCCTTGGTGCGTAAAACCATGACTTTAATTAAACAGTTTTTTACGCGATGGTATTTTAAAACAAATGTTACACGTCAGAATCAAAAATCGTCTAATGCGCAGCTGACAGCCAAAGTTCTTTTTAGGCCGTGGTTTTAGTAGGCAAACTGTTAGCGGCCGGGCCGTGTCCTTGACGTGTCTGGGAAAAAATATCATTCCATACATTTTCTATGGATTCGTTCAGACACGTTGTCATGACGACGTATTGTTTTCCCTTCTAAGGGGCCTCGGCCCGGATCTGTGTTGATAGACCTTTAGTATAATGTAAAATTATGAATTTTAATTATTGGAACAAGTGTTATGTACTGTTTTATTCTACAGCATGTGACCTATTACGTCAACGTAAAATAAAGATTACCTTGTTTTGTTCCACAAATTATTTTAAACAAGTTAAAAACCGTCAACCAATGATTTTTTATAGGTACAGATATGTTACCTTTATAGTGATTAGCGTTTTAAATCTGTGCCGAACAATGATTACAATGACGTAAATGACAGCACTTCAAATCATACTCCAAATGTCTTCAGACTAACAGTCTAACAGAGACTAACTACAACTTGTATTAAATAGGTCTATTTACAGTCTTCAAAATGTGCGCGCATATGACATATCTGCACCTAGTATATATGATATCAGTGCCGTCAATTGTTTTTAAACGGTTTTATTTAGCTCACCCCGTTTGTTTTATTTTTTATTCTTGGGTCAAATTTAGTAATTCAAATTTCACCATCTTCCTGTCAACCGATTAATCTGAAATTTTGTATACACTTTGGATTTTGGTGACAATACAATTATGTTTATTCATTATCATTATAAATTCAAGATGGCCGCCGCTACAAAATGGCGGATAATTTAGGTTTTATTAATCCCATCAATATGGGTATCAAATGAAAGGGCTCAACAAGCAGAATACAATATACTATAAAATATTGAAATCCAAGATGGCGGCCGCTACAAAATGGCGGATAGCGTAGGTTTTATCAATCCCATCAATATGGGTATCAAATGAAAGTGCTCAACCAGTAGAATACAATGTACTATATAAAATTAAAATCCAAGATGGCGGCCGCTACAAAATGGGGGATAACTTAGGTTTTATCAATCCCATCAATATGGATATCAAATGAAAGTGCTCAACCAGTAGAATACAATGTACTATATAAAATTAAAATCCAAGATGGCGGCCGCTACAAAACGGCGGATAACTTAGGTTTTATCAATCCCATCAATATGGGTATCAAATGAAAGTGCTCAACCAGTAGAATACAATGTACTATATAAAATTAAAATCCAAGATGGCGGCCGCTACAAAATGGCGGATAACTTAGGTTTTATCAATCCCATCAATATGGGTATCAAATGAAAGGTCTCAACAAGTAGAATACAATTTACTATGCAAAATTGAAATCTAAGATGGCCGCCGCTACCAAATGGCTGATAACAATTTTTTATCAATCCCACCAATATGGGTATCAAATAAAAGGGCTTGCCAAGAAGAATACAGTGCACTATACAACCTCAATAATTAAGATGGGCGCAGCCACTAAATGGCGAATAATAATAAGATTTAAATTTAGAAATTGAATCTGTAATTTAGGTATCTGATTAATCCAGCCTGAATCCACCACCCAAGTCAAGATTTATGCAGGGCAGCACTGTGGATCACGCAGTCGTATACTTAGGTGCGAAACTGTTTGAAGAAGGTCAAGCCTACGTGGCTCTTTGTAGAGTAAGAGCTTTGCAGGGACTACGTATAGAGGAGTTGGACTGCAATAAACTAACGGGCAAGAAACCTTGCAATAATGAAGCACTAAATGAATTAAACAGAATGCGAAATAAAAACTAAAAACTAGAAAATAAAAATAGGTAAAAAAACTTTTTAAGTTAAACGGTTTTATGTTAAACATACATTGCAATGTTTAAGATAAATGTACTAAAAACCAAAAAATAATAAAATAGATACAGTCGTGGGAATTATAAACATATGCATAGACTAGACTAAAATAAAACCGTGGGGCACGTTGTCTACAATCGTTGATTAAAATGTTTGTTTTGTAATGTTACACTATAATATAATTAGGCAGTTGTTCAACCGACAACGATGGACGTGTGATAAGTAGGGCTAGAATGTGGAAACAAGCTAGCAAGCTCGATTATAAGCGAGTTTTAGGGTTTCATAGTGTTGAGCGATTAGTACTTTTATCATATGTTTTGTCGATTAAAGACAAACTACGAGCAGTGAAACGATTCTTCGCCAGCCAGCAGTGTGAATGTCCAACGATAAACTAGTTGAAACATCTCTTTTATTTACATGGAGTGTATAACTATTGGAATTTCCATGAGCAAGAAAATAGTAAGTAATTTCCTCACCGTCTGCGGGCCAACTGCCTAACGACGAATTAAACGATTCTTCTATCGCACATTAAGTCGATAATTTGTAGACAATTGACGTGCCCCACGGTTTTATTTTAGTCTAGTCTATGCATATGTTTATAATTCCCACGACTGTATCTATTTTATTATTTTTTGGTTTTTAGTACATTTATCTTAAACATTGCAATGTATGTTTAACATAAAACCGTTTAACTTAAAAAGTTTTTTTACCTATTTTTTTAAAGGCACCTTACCATTGTAGATTCTGCCAGTTTAAAGAGAAGTAAAGCTTACTAAATACATGTACTATGTATTATTATGCATAGTATAGTTTACTATACATGCATATGTTACCGGAAATGTATGAAATCAAGGAATTGTATACAAATCCTAGGAAATGTGTACAATTCCGATGCTATTTAGGAAATGTATAAAATATATACACATACACATATACATACACATTTCCTAGGATATCTATATATCCTAGGAAATGTGTACATTTCCTCGGCAATATAATTCTAATATCGTTTTAGGAAATATAGAAAATAAATGATTTCTGCTATAAAATAAAGCCACCCCCTTGGGGCCAGGCATGACGGTTATGTGGGACTCCCTTTCCAAGACGAGAGGTTATAGCCACTCAAACCCCGCGGTGGTCTTCCCATGCAGATTGAGGGAACCCTGGGATTGCTTTAGCGCATCCAGTGTCCCCCCTGCCATTTCCCTAAGGGGAAACCTAACCTAACCTGACCATCAATATCTATGTCAAATGTTTTACATTTCCGATTGCTATTTAGGAAATGTATAGATTTCCTAGGAAATGTGTATAATATAATTTAATTCACACATTTCCGTGCTATTTTAGGAATTACATTTATTTCATAGGAATTGTATACAATGACGGATTACATAAATTTCCGGTAACACATACACATACAAACACTCAGTCACCCAAGCTTAAGACAATCGTTTCTGTTCATCATCATAATGTTTGTCTCTAGCAGGAATCGAACTTAAGACCTGTGACATGGCAAGCAGGGTCAGACAGATAAAAGAAACAACTTTACTCCAGAGGTGTTTATATAATATACATATATACATGTCGACGAGACGAGTCATCAGAAGTGGCGTTTAAGCTTTTAGTTAAAATAAGACAGTGGGCGTGTAACGAACAAACTGGCTTTATTGGGTAGTTTCCAATCACTTTATAAAATAACAAGGTGTACGTGATGTCTTCCGATATCTTGTCTTCGTCGATCTCCAAACAATAATCAAACAGAATCCATCAAACATGACAGCGACTCAAATATGAAAGCGCCAAAGTGACAACCAGTCCGAAACATGCCAGTTCTTGCATTTTAGCAGTAAAGAGTTTGCAAATGGTTCCAAAATAGCCTTCATGAACGTAATCTTAGATGTCTCCGACATACATATATTGTACATATGGGGTTACTTTCAATTAGGGAACGATAGAAGATATGCATGTACGTATAGGTACTTGTGATAACCAACAACTTTTACTAAGGGATCAAGGTCGAAATCATGCAAACATTTTTGAACTCTCCATTCAAAATGCACCAGCTGATATGGTATGGTGGAACAATTTTTTTTATGATTTCGAACTTGGCCCCATAGTAAAAGTTGTTTGATATCACGAGTACATGTATACCCTTTTCTAATCGTTCACTAATTTAAAGTCACCCTATAGATATATATTAGATAAACAGCCAGACAGATAAAAGAAATACAACCAGGAGGGACCCAAGTCTGCTAATCACAAATAACCTTCAGTTGTGTGTCGGCAATCAATGGCATTTTTTGACACATTTGGTATTCTGCTAAACAAGGGCTTGTACACTGATTGCGTTGCGACCAAATGTGTCAAAAAATTACAATGACACTATCATTGACACTCTGCCGACATACAACTAAAAACATGTAAATTAGCAGACTTGGGTCCGGTAATGCAGGGGTGTAAAATAAGAAACATTATTACACCTTGTGGTTTGTTTGAATGCTGCAGGAACAAAATTAATTTTAGGGACAATAATTATAATGATGAAAATACTTTTATACCTGTGTAACTGTTTATTAACCCCCGACGCCAAAAGAGGGGTGTTATAAGTTTGACGTCGATGTCTGTCTGTGTATCTGTCTGTCTGTCTGTCTGTGGCACTGTAGCTCCTAAACGCTTGGACGGATTTGAATGCGGTTTTTTTTTAAATTAAAGCTGGTATTCCTGGGAGTGTTCTTAGGTATATAATATGCAAATCAGTTCAGCCATTTCAAGGTCATCAGCTCTTTTGTCGGCTGTGGTAGGGTTGTAGATCCAATATTTATAACAGCAGATATGTCGTGTTTGGATTCATTTTGATCAGTGTATAATTTTTAATATAATGCAATGGTGACAACTGATGAGGAGCTGATGATGGAGTCAGAATTTCCAGCATTCCATCCATTCTTGAAAAATTAACAGCAGATACATAGTGTTTGGATTCGTTTTGATCAGTGTTAAATTCTTAATATAATGTAATAGTGTCAACAGGCGAGGAGCTGATGATGGAGCACGAATTTCCAGCACTGCACCAATTCTTGAAAAATGTAACAGAAGATATGTCGTGTTTGGATTCATTTTGATCAGTGTTTAATTCTTTGTATAGTGCAATATCGATAACAGGAGGAGCTTGTAATCATTATTATAATAAAGGTTTAAAAACTTTGAAATAAAAATTAAATTAAAAATTAAAAAACCCCCGACTATAAAAAGTAACAAATAAAATAAATAGTGTTTTGTCAACTGAACATCGCTTAATATTTCATACAAATTGATAACTTTCATACAAACTTCATTTTGTCGGGGGACCGCTAAGTAGCTAGGTAGGTACGCAAAAATATATACCTATCATGCATGAGTAATCATAATGACATATCAAAATTAAAAAAATAATAGAATGCGGTCCCACGACGAAATAAAATTTGTATGAAAGTTATCAATTTGTATGAAATATTAAGCGATGTTCAGTTGTCAAAATACTATTTATTTTATTTGTTACTTTTTATAGTCGGGGGTTTTTTAAGAGTTGTAAAACTTCATTTGAAAAGAGCAACCTCACAGAGTTTCTTGCTAGGTTCTTCTCTGGAGGAAACTGCACCTTGCGAATCTAGCGCTAGCTTTAAAAAAATACCTTTAAAATAATGTAACGGTTTCAAGAGCATTTTTTGTGCCTATGAAATAAATATATTTTCTACTTTGACTTTGAAATAGTCAGATAAAAGAAATAACCTTACTGCAAAGGTGTAAAACTTGATAATGTAATCTGAATAACACTCTTGAGTAGGAACGCTTTTAGTAGAGCAAACGGCTCAAGTACATTCAAGTTTAGGTAAATCTAAACAAAACAGCTACGATATCGAAAACGGCAGGTCTTTTTGTAGTAAGAGTTAAATTAAGGCATGATAAGTATGAGCGCCTATATAATTTGGGTTTTAAGTTAAGATTTGTTTGGGATCTGGGTTTATTTAAGCCTGCTATACAAAGGGTAAGTAACGAACACACAAACTAAACTAGGACAAGACAAGACTAGTGAATTAGAAAACATCAATTCCTGTATGAATTAAGGAGTCAGTGGCTGACTTTATACTAACTTAAAACTAATACACATAAAGGTCTATCTTATACACATAAAGGACACAGATCGGGGCCGTGCCCGGGACGTGTCCGGGCCGTGGCCCGTCAGGAGGGAAAACAATTCGTCGTCATAGATAAACCTTAAAAGTTTCTATATCTGTCGAATTATGAATAAGAACTTTTCTATGAGACTTTTCGGAAAGCAGCTGTCATTATAAGCAATAAAAAACTATAAAACAGATTGAATATAGAACTAAAAACAAAACACTGTCACCAATAGAACGTAACACAAACTCTACCCGCATGCTATGAACCATAGAACGTAAACGTCATTGCAAGTTCATTTACATTTTGAAATTGACAGTTGATTAAAGCAATGTTTTGCAAGGGCAATATATCTCGTATCAAAGGGCCTTCAAGAATTTAATAAAACGTTCACACGACTAGAGACGAGGCGCGGAATGAAATTCTTATTCGATCTAAGTTATTTTTGCTTTGGCTCTACTTTAAGTGGCATGTAAGTCAGAGGAAAAAGAAAGAAAAGCCAAATCAAGAGTACCCTAAACCGACGGGCATATATGAGGCGACTGATGATAGTGGATGAAACGAAAGAGGTGTTTTGGATCGAAGCAAGTGGAAGGAAGTGGAAGGAAGTGGTCTCTGCCTACCCCAATGGGAGAGAGGCATGACAGATATTTATGTATGTATGTAAGTAAGAGGAAGACAAATAAATTCAACACTTCTCTACCCACTTGTTGTATTCAAATAAAAGCTCAAAAAACCCAATATATACCTACGTACATAGGTACATGCATATCTGTCACGCCTCTTTTCCATCGGGGTAAGCAGTGACCACTTTGCCTCCACTTACACATTTACAAACTTACTTCTTACAAAAAACTCAAGTCCTATAACAAGAACCTCAGGTGCTATTTCCATGAGCAAGAGAATCGCGGCGATATTATCGTCGTGCTACGTATTTCTATACACTCTCTGTGGAGCCGTCTCCATAAGGCGATATTATCGCCGCGATGCGACGTACAGAAGTACATCATGGTACGACGGTAATGTCGCCGCGATTCTCTAAGACAGGTACCAAAGTTTTTCAAAGGTGTTTTTTACGCCTGTAAACAAATACAATTTGGCGCCATCTAGCGCCTGATTGGTGTAGTTCATTGTTTGCTTTTTGAATTGTGTTCCATTGTCAGTTTATCTATTGTTTTTGATTCTTTACCATGTTTTTTTTATCTCAGTTTAAAAATATTAATTATAAAGAAAGGTTCATCAATTATAAGAGTTTTATTAACAAGTCGTGCTGCTACAGGTGTCATATCAATTTCCTCATTTAAAATCAATGACCTCTCTCCCATCGGGATAGGAAGATACTTCTCTCCATTTACTTGTTATGTCAAAATATGCCTATGGTTATAAAATAAGTTCGAAGTAGAGTCATTGAATAAGCGCAAAGGAAATAATGGACGAATAAGCGTATCAATTTGTTTGCGAATAGCATTTCCCCATCTTTTTCCGTTAGTCTATGTTGCAAAGATGTAAGTACTATTATTTACATTTTGAACTCTAAAGGTATGGCAATGTCGTTTAAAATTATTATCTTACGGTATCTACACACCAAAGCCACCGGCTTTTTTGATAGCTGCCATTCGTATGACGTAAAGCCGCCGGCTTTCGTGTGTAGATAGCATTAACTTCTCAACTGAACAATAAACAACTTAAACCGACTTTTTAAAGGAACGTCTGTCAACGACATAATTTTCGTATTATTTATTGTCATTGATTAACATTTTAGTCGGGTTTTACAGTCAATGAGTAACAAACATCCTGACATCGGTACAAACTTTGACATTTATTATTATATTAGTAGAATAGTAGGTAGTTTAATAAAGAAGGCAATAACATTTTTAAAAGAATTTTTGCACACCTCGAGTTTACACGTGCGTTGTGACACTATTTTGCGTGACTCCCCATTTTGCAAAACTATTTTTTCCATCTCTGACTGCAATTTTCCAAGGATGTCCTCACTGTGCGACGGATGCAGATAGCTACTGTCATTTGTTTGCGGCGTGTCAGTGTGACGGATGTGCGTCAACCCATACGTTGGGGGGTTTGAGGGAGGGGCGGGAGCGGGGTTTCTTTCGGTTCTAAGGTTGGTATCAGACTGGCCTGTTTGCGTGGTTGGTGGTGACCCTGCTTGCCAAGCCGCAGGACGTGGGTTCGAGAACCACTAGAGACAAACATGGTGTACAGATATATTTGTCTTGAGTTTGGGTGTTAATTTGTACTATAATTTACTTGCAGCAGGCATTCGTAGTAGGTAATGATATCTACACACCAAAGCCGCCGGCTTTTTTGACAGCTGCCATTCTTATGACGTAAAGCCGCCGGCCTCGCTCGGCGGCATGCCGGCGGCTTTGGTATGTAGATAGCATTAAACAATATAAAATATTCTTAAGTAAACCTCCAATGGTAATTACCTCTTCAATTAAAAGTTGGTATCGGCAATTCTTGTTTAGTTGACTTTTTTAATTTACATTTAAGGCTGAAAGGTTTATTTTTGTTAATTATAATTTTCCGCTTACGTCTTTTACCATGTATTAGAAATACCCGTCCGTCTCGTAGAGAGTGGAAGAAAAACATGATAATATCTCAAAATAATAAAGCCTATATTTTATTTTGATGTAAAACCTACAATATTGCCAAACTTCATGAAAATCTATTCAGTGGTTTTTACGTGATGAAGTAACAAACATCCGTCCATCGGCACAAACATTGACATTTAAGTATAATATTATTAAGATTTGTTTAATAATCGTGAATACTTACTTCCACATAAAATGGTGAAAGCATTTTTAAATAAATTATTTTTTATTTTTAACCAATAGTCACACACTTTCAATTATACTTTTCAACTGATACACATCACGACCAAGTCAATACTATTTATATATAAATTATTTTAGTACCTATATTAAAGATATAAGTTTAATGTAGGTACTACATATTTATTTATTTCACAGTGGCGATAATAACATCGACTTGTATAAACTAGAATGTTTTACTTATGGAAAGATCTTGTTACTTTTAGTTTAAAACTTCACACAGTGGAAGTTAAAATAATTATTTCCATAATGTGTAAAGGCCTATCTACACACATCCGGGCCGTGCCCGGGACGTGTCCGGGCCGTGGTCCGTCAGGAGGGAAAACAACGTCGTCATGACTTTACCAACTTTTATTTGAAAAGGTAATTACCATTGTAGGTTTACTTAAGAATATTTTATATTGTTTAATGCTATCTACACACCAAAGTCGCCGGCATGCCGCCGCGCTAGGCCGGCGGCTTTACATCATACGAATGGCAGCTGTCAAAAAAACCGGCGGCTTTGGTGTGTAGATAGCATTAAACAATATAAAATATTCTTAAGTAAAACTACAATGGTAATTACTCTTCAATTAAAAGTTAGTATCGGCAATTCTTGTTTAGTTGACTTAAACAGTTGAATCGTTTTAAATGCATTTACATTTTTATTTACTTTTAAGACTGAAAGGTTTATTTTTGTTTTATAATTTTCCGCTTACGTCTTTTACCATGTATTACAAATACCCGTCCGTCTCGTAGAGAGCGAGTGTCGTGTTTTGACACCGCAATTTATGGAGAACCGAAGGCAATTCGATTGTGCCGACGTTTACGACTCTCCCCTTTCAACCTGATATTTTATTAATGCACTTAGAGACGTGAGATTGTTTTTTTTAATGGCTTGTATCGGATTTTTTTCTTCACTCAAGTGAAGGAGAAAGTTGGCGTCATGTTGTATCAAGAAGTGAAAGCACTGGCAGGAGATGGGCCTAAATGGCGAATGAGTGTAATGACGATGACGATGGATATTTTTTGCCTGTTTTTTTTTTTTTTAATGCAACTACCATTGTGGATTCAGCCAATGTCAATTGCAGTAAAACAAAAGTTAACCCACAAACATCCAAACTTATAAAAAAGACAAAGTATCTATAAAAGTATCTATAAAGCCCGGAGCTGTGTAAATAGCCTTTATACATATTATGACGTTTTTGTGACAAATATTACATTTTTTAATGGCAAAACGCTATCAAAGCAACCCTAAAATCTGGTATTCGCGTACTTTCTTTGTATGACGTTGAATACTTACTTTAACCGACCACTTGTGTAAAGAAATACAATTTTTGTTACCGACGTAGCATTTTGTTCAATACAGTTTTTGTATCATGAATTAATTACGTCAGGGAACATCGACTTTAATTTCTAGATTGACAAACAGAATACATTTTGTAGTGTGCATTTCACGAAAGAAGTCCCCCGGATATTTTTGGAACTAAATTTGACAGATCTATTTTCCCTATTTTCAGACCTTTTCCCTTTTGATAGTTGGTAGAAAACTCTTTAGTTATTTTAATAAAAATATACTTATAACAAAACAGAAATATAGGTAAATAGATATTTTTATCAAAATGTATACAATTTACTTATGGAATGACCAGTACACTCGAAATATGCAGGAAATAGAATTATAATGTTATATGATAAATTAAATATAAATAATATAGGTACATTTTGTACTCATCAATGGCAACATTGTCAATTTTGACATGGTAAACAGCGCCGCGGCTAGGGGACTTCTTTCGTGAAATGAACTCTACCACCCTAATCCTACTTATATTATAAATGTCAATGTTTGTGCCGATTGATGGATTGTAGAATGTGAAGGATGTTTGTTACTCTTTCAAATAAAAACTACTGAACTAATGAAACTGTGCAATATTTATAGCTAGCTTATCAGACTAACACATAGGCTATATTATTTTGAGATATTGTGTTTTTCCAAAATATGTTCGATAAATGTGTACAAATTACGTACAATACATTAAAATTATGATATCTTCTGTTAGCCTACACTCGATTCGTATTGCGACATTTTCTATGGATTCGTTCACACACGTTGTCATGACGACGTATTGTTTTCCCTCCTAACAGACCACGGCCCGGACACGTCTCGGACACGGCCCGGATTTGTGTAGATAGGCCTTTACACATTATGGAAATAATTATTTTAACTTCCACTATGTGAAGTTTTAAAGTAACAAGATCTTTCTATAAGTAAAACATTCTAGTTTATACAAGTCGATGTTATTATCGCCACTGTGAAATAAATATGTAGTTCCTACATTAAACTTATATCTTTATTATAGGTACTAAAATAATTTATATATAAATAGTATTGACTTGGTCGTAATGTGTATCAGTTGAAAAATATAATTGAAAGTGTGTGACTATTGGTTAAAAATAAAAAATATATTTAAGTATAAAATGCTGTCACCATTTTATGTGGAAGTAAGTATTTAATATTCAAGATTATTAAACAAATCTTAATAATATTATACTTAAATGTCAATGTTTGTGCCGATGGATGGATGTTTGTTACTCCATCACGTAAAAACCACTGAATAGATTTTCATGAAATTTGGCAATATTGTAGGTTTTACATCAAAATAACATATAAGCTTTATTATTTTGAGATATTATCATGTTTTGGTTGTTTGTTTGTTTTTTATGTTTTGGTAAGTTGGTAGAACGCTTGCCTCGAATTCTGAGGGCGCGGGTTCGAAACCTGGCGCGGGCACGTACCTCTGAGTTTATTTCTCATGTACGGATCAATTTATTCGATTACCACTTGCTAACGGTAAAGAAAACCATCGTGAGGAAACCTGCATACACCAGAGAATAAATTCGAAGGTGTATGTGAAATCCGCTAACCCGCACTTGGCCAGCGTGGTGGATTACGGCCTAATCACTCTCTGTATGAGAGTAGGCTCGTGCCCCTCGGTGGGGACATATATGGGCTGATAACAACATTATCATGTTTTTTTTTCAAGATAAGACAATAAATGCTTACGAAGTCGCGGGTAGCCTCTATTCCTACTATAAATGTGTCCGCTGGTTGCACGGATGTGAGGATATCGAGATACTCTTTCACGCAAAAACCACTGAACTGAATTTAAACTAAACTCTACAATATTTTAGCTTGCACATCATAATTACACGTACCTACCCCGTCATTACAAAACGAGTTATAAATATAGTTTAGGACTAATGTAATTTTTTGACGTTTTGTCTATAGCTCAAACGTCATTTATCTGAGTTAGTTCCAGAAATATGAATTAAACAAGTTTGTGATAAGAGGGATAGGGTATATTATTTAAAGATGTAGTTCAAGTTCAAGAATAATTTATTCGTAGGAGCATCGAACCTAATTGGTATAGTAAAAAATTTTGGTATCACTTAGGCTACACATCCCCTTTTCGAGCTAGTATGGAAAAAAAAGTTGGCGGCCAATGATGAAACTTACGTCAATCGATAGAGAACAATATTATAAAACGATAGTATTTTGAATAATTGGCAAAAGTGATATACTTTCGGAGGTATAGGACTTTGAAAATAAAAAAAATCACCACCTTCTTGCACCAGTTCGTCACTATAGTCTTTTCCTTTTCCGATGATGTTCGTGACAGCTCTGATTTCCGTGTCATACATACCTCTTCAAAGTAGGTAATGAAAAATAAATTGGTGCAATGAACTGGTGCAAGCAGGTGGTGATTTTTTTCATTTTTAAAGTCCTATATCTCGGAAAGTACTCGTATATCACTTTTGACAATTATCCAAAATAATATCAATATATAATATTTTTCTCTATCGATTGACGTAAGTTTCATCAGTGGCCGCCAACTTTTTTTTTCCATACTAACTCGAGTAGGGGATGTTTAGCCTAATTGATACCCTTTTTTTACTATACCTGACTCCATACAAATATGTTCCATGCCATTTACACTTGAATTCGTCACAAAGAAAATATTATAAATTTTATGTAGTGTGTTTTTCAAGATATTATGACGATAAATGCGTACGACGACATAGGCATAGTAACCAAAGTGTATCTTTCTATATTTGCAGTGTTACATATTATTATGTGTGTTCTGTACACACATTTCTATCGGAATGGTCCTTGCACTGCCGTCCATCGTGACCCCAGCTATCACGAGCAATTTTACTGATATACATGCTACGACGAACGAAGCGTCTTGGTTTAGTAAGTATCTTCTAGAGTCCATTTCACGAAAGAAGTCCCCTAGCCGCGGCGCTGTATGGTTAAGGAGGAAACAGTTGCTCAGTCGGGTACAGTGACTCACCATCGTTTTGTAAAGAAGGAAAAATGCTAAAAGCTTCCAAAAAGTGCAAAAGAGATGAACGTATCTCTTTTCCTTCTTTACAAACCGGTGGTGAGTCACTGTACCCGACTGAGCAACTGTTTCCTCCTTAACCCTATAGCATGTTAAAATTAATAATGTTGCCATTTATGAGTACAAAATTTACATATATTATGTATATTTCATTAATAATTTATCAAATAATACTATTTCCCGCATTCTTCTAGTGTCTTGGTTATTCCATGAGTGGGTTGGTACGCATTTTGATAAAAATATTTATTTAGCTATATTTCTGTTATGTAAAATGTATATTTTTAATAAGATAAGTAAGAGGTTTTCTATCTACTATCAGGGAAAAGATCATAAAATAGGGAAAATAGACCTGTCTTTAGTTCCAAAAATATCCGGGGGACTTCTTTCGTGAAATGCACTCTACTTGAACTCTTTTGACATCCCCACTACAGCGACACGAGCCTAACTATCATACAAGAGTGATTAGGCCGTAGTAAGTAGGTATATATCTATTTTGGGCAGAGGAAGCTAGAGTCAGAAAGTCATGGCGGATGAGGTGAGAGGCCTTTGCCCAACAGTGGTACACGAGTGGCTAAATTAGATTAGTTTTGTATAGGTTTGAAAATTCTTTTCTCGTCCTCATTTTAATTATACATACATAATTTAAAGATACTTGTTTCATAAATCACAGATATTGATACTTAGGAATATTTTTTATACCTGTCACTCTTTAGAACGTACGGTAAATGGCATGATGAAAAAGTTGTAGGTATAACTAACTGTCAGTTAAATTTTATCTGTAAGTGGTAAATCGCATCTAACACTTGAATTATTATATTAATTAAATTCTTGAATTAATGGTACTTTCAGCTGCCAGTTTCGGAATGACCGGCCCCATAAGTTTCCTACTCCTTCCTGCCGTTTTGCAACTCTACGGCCGCCGGATCACCGTCATCTTAATCAACTTCATCATCTTCACCGGCTCCGTCATCATCGCCTCATCATCGAACATCACCAGTCTCATCATCGGCCGGGCTATTCAAGGCTTTGCGTTTGCCGGCATTGTTCTTTGCTGTATCATTGTCGCTGAATACAGTCATCCAAGACGAAGAGGGTCATTCATCACTTTGAAAGTTGCTGGAATGTGTTTTGGGGAACTACTATGTCATGGACTAGGATTATGTTTGTCTTGGAGGTGCTTAGCGTGGATGGCAACTGTACCTAGCGCTTTAGGTATTATATCTACCCTAAACTGGCCGGAAAGCCCTGCATGGTTAGCCTACCAATGCCGCTACGAAGATTGCAAGAAATCCTTCGAAAAACTCAGAGGAAAAAGTCGAGAAGCAAAAAAAGAATTGACAGAACTTATTTCTGCTCAACAAGAGTTGAAAAGAACTAGCTTAGATTACGGAACGAATGTAAAAGCTATATTGAAGACAATGCGGTCAAAGGAGTTCCTAAAACCTTTGCTATCTGTAATTCTATTAATCACGTTACTACACGCGTCTGGTAAATTTTATTTAATCGCATATTTGATAGAAATTATGACCAAAATGACTGGTGATAAACGCAAAGCGTATTATTTCGCTATATGTTTTGATGCGATGAAAACTATAGCTTTATTTCTATCTAGTTATGTTATTAGGTTATACAATAGACGAACTATTTTATTCGGTTGTGGGTCCATTGCTTGTTTACTATTAGGTTTAGTTTGTGTGTTTAGTTATTTAGAAAGCATCGGAACGTTAAATTCTCAATGGATAAGCCCTTTACTAATGTTGTTGTATATATTTATGTGTACTTCAGGAATTACGGCTATATGTATTGTGTCTAAAGGTGAATTATTTCCTTTACATTATAGGGGTATAGGGTCGTGTGTCAGTGGAATATTTCTAGCATGTTCTGCATCTCTCATCTTCAAAATAACACACGCCATGATAGAAACTTTACAAGTATATGGTATGTTATCTGTCTATTTAATTGTTTGTATAATTATGTTGATAATACTTTATTTCGTATTACCAGAGACTAAAGACGAAACTCTACAGCAAATTGAGAATAATTACTTCAATATCAAATTGCCTGTTGATCTAGAGGAACGTGGTGATGAAATTATAAAAGATGTTAAAACTTGATATATGCGTAACTGAATATCTAATTTATTATACTTAATTTATTGATTGTTTAAATGGGCATGATGACTAAAAAATTTTTTTGTGTCTATCACATAGATTATTTTAAAATATTCGACACATATTTTTTCTTTTTTCTCTTAAACTAAAAATGACAAAGATACACTGGGTTGAAGTTGCTCGTGACGTCACGCCTCAGTACGATTTTAACCGAGGAGTGACGTTAATACCCCCCACTCCGTAACTTTGATGCTCTGTATCTTTGTATTTATTTATGTATTTGATCTGGTAAAAAATGTGTTTCAAATATTTTATAATAGCCTAAAAAGATGGACTAATTATTTTTTGAATGTAGTCATCATCCCCATTGATTTATGTTTACAATCTAGTAGGTACCTACCTACCTACTTCGCACAAATGAAAAAAAAAAATACGTCGTTTCGTATCAAGAAATCAAATTGTTGGCAGAAGAAAGGCAAAGGTGGCGAATACTCTACCGATAAGAGCCTGGCTTTTATTCTATTAATACCTTAAATGTCAATGTTTGTGCCTATGAATGGATGGATGTTTGTTACTTCACCACGTAAAATCCACTACACAGATTTTAATGTTACTGTAACTTAGCTTGGACATCAGAATAACAGATAGGCTATATTATTTGTAGATATTTTGTGTTTTTTTTTCAAAGATATAACGATTAATGCGTACGAAGTCGCGGGCAACCTCTAGTATATAAATAAATGAATGAACAAAGTTTGATCGTTTTCAAGAGCAAAGTCAGAAGATTTCAAAATCACTTTTTACAAACAAATATTATTTCTATTTATCTTTCTATTTTGAAAATGGAGTCGTTATAATAACTTGGTCTGCAATAAGTGGAAGAAACCAATCAAGCTTTGCGAAAATAAATAATTTGGTCCCAAGAGATGTTTTGGTATTTGCCGAGATTGAATTCTATTCTTTTCGTAATAACTTTAGGGCGTTCTTGTAAATACAGTTGAGCCTGGCAGCCTGGCTATGAAATCTGAGGTTTTAAATTTAAACGAAGTTTAATACATATCGCAAACTTTAAGTGGCAGTGGGCGGGGCACATTGCTCGCAGAACCGATGGACGATGGGGCAGAGAGCATCCAACAAGGTGGACTGACGACTTGGTTAAAGTCGCTGGAAGCCGTTGGATGTGGGCAGCGCAAGACCGGTCGTTGTGGAGATAATTGGGGGAGGCTTTTGTTCAGCAGTGGACGTCCATAAGGTGATATGATGGTGATGATGACATACATAATATCTGCCACGCGTCTTTCCATTCATATAAAAGAAACGCAGATACCGGTTAAGAACTATTATTATTATAAACCAAACGTTACAAGGATATTAAAATCTAACTAAGGAAAGCAATATGACCTAGCAATGAACCTAAACAATAATCTTAAATATTATCCGACCACGAAATAGTTCCGAGTGCCGCTAAAGTTTTTCAATCCCCGCCAAGTTTTTTTCAGGAAGCAAGTGGCGCCCTCTATAACAAAATACTTGAAACTAACGCTTCGTTGACGTACTTTTAAAAGTTACTTCAATACTAATCTCGCCACACCGGAAGTATTACGCGCCCTCTTTACATATTTTACATGAACTATAAACCAATTGCTTAACTTTTATATAAATTAAAACTATAATGAATAATTTAAAACCAAGGAAGACAACATCCGGCCGTCCTGCGCACGCTTTCGTCCCCGAAAGCGTTCATGTCTGGTGCAGAATGCTGAGAACAAAATGACATCACATGAAATTCATTGAGTAAAGTTAAACTGAGCGTCGTCATCGCATGCGTGGTGACATTACAGCAAGCTATTCCTTCGGCGGCCGCCTTACTGTAATCCACCACCACCTTTGAAGCTTCGATTATTATTATCAACATCATCTGTTCCTTCGACGGCCAGCATGATAAGATAATCAATAATCATTCGTATTATCAGGCTTCCATCGCAATTCCATCGTTGGCCTGCGACGAAGCTTACTCTCTTTCATACTCTAAACGTGATTCGTCCCTGCATAAATCTGAATCACCCGCTTTTCCCTCAACGGCCATTACTCATTGGTTTTCCTGTTTAGCGTCACCTAAGGCCGACGCTAACACTCACTACCAATATCACGGATTCAGATATTATGTCTCCATACGAATCAATCACGTTCGAAGCATTCGCACTAGACTATTAAAATTATGACCGAAAGCTAACAAAAGTCGCCTGACAACATCCAAGCGCCGTCCTCGCTGCGGTCCCTTTACTTCACTAGGGACCGCAGCCGTAGTTTTATTAACTGTACTGTTAATGCCCTGTTGTATCTGTGTTATATTCTGATCCCATCTGTCAGAATCCGTGTCAGCACCCATACTTCTTAACGCGTCCAGAAAAGTGCGGTTAAATCTTTCCACCACCTGTCTTTGAGCGTGGCATGTCCGTAGCAATAACGTGATAACGAATACATTTATCTTTATAATAATTCGTAAATAATTTCGTAGTAATGCACTCCCTGCATCGCAAATGATTCGCTTGGGGTTTCCAAATACTTTAAAAAAATTATTAAGCTCTTTAACAACTCCCACAGACTTTGTACTACAAACTGCGGCAATGAAAACAAATTTAGTAAAAGCATCAACTAAAACTAATAAATCCGTATTTTTAAAGGACAGTTAATTTATTGCAAAAATACATGTGAATATGTTATTAAAAATATTTCACTCTAATAAATGAAATATGACCGCTAAACTAAACTAAACTTAACCTAACTAACACTAATCCGGGAATAATCCGCCCGTATGTTGTTTTGTGGTTTTAACAAAAGGTTTCAAGTGATCCACGTGCAATGTATGGAATGGTCTGGCATACTTTGGAATAGGAAACAATTCACCTGGTTTCTGACCTGAAGGAGTTTTCGAATAAATACAATCAATACAGTTTTTCACATACTTTTTACAGTTTTTCTCATGCGAGAAAACCAATATTTATCTCTTATTCGTTCTATAGTTTTATCTATAGCAAAATGACCGAAATCATCATGATTTGCTTTAATAATAATCTTTACACAACTTTTAGGGACAACCTAACGCCTACCAAAGTCCGTTCTACGATAAACTTTGTTTCCCAACAATTCATAGTCATTCAATATTAGTTCATGCGCCTCGGCATCGCCTGACTCAAACAGTTATTTAATCGCACAAATATGACAAAAGCCAGTCCGATTCGGTAATTGACATAATGTTCTCATTATGTATCAAAGTTAATCAACTTCTTCATCAACTTCAGAACGGGATTCCGACTAAGGACGTCTACATATTGAATTTGTGGACCAGGCCTATGAACTATATCAAAAGTAAACTCCTGAGTCTGGAGAACCTACCTACCAATCCGTCGGTTGACTTCTTTTTTTATCTACAGAATGACGCACTGCGTTACAGTCAGTAACTACTTTACAAAATGTAGTGCCTAAACTTTTGTAAGCCGACTGTTAAAGCCAAAAACCCTAATTCGAACGAATGATATCGTTTCTCTTCATCAGTAGTTTGTCTGCTGTAAAAATTAACTGGTTTTTCTCCAGAATCTTTTGTGTTAAAACACAACCCAATCCGTCACGACTAGCGTCTGAATAAACAACTACTTATAGTTAATTCCGAATCAAATATTGAAAGCGAGGCATTAACCAGCTCAGTTTTCAGCACAAAATCCGCTTCGTTATGTTCTAGTCACTTTGTAGCTTTGTCAACGATATATTATACATAAAATAGCACAGTTTTTAATAAATTTCCTAAAATACTTAATCAAACCTAAAAACTGCCGTACCTACTTGATGAACATTTTGAGGTGTTGGGTAATCTTTGATTGCGTCTAACTTCCTAGTTCCGGGACGTACCTACTCCATCAGAGGAGATCTCATAACCAAAAAAAAATTACATTGCTTTAAAAAAAAATTCATTTATCTAAATTAATAGTTTTACCATTATCTTGAAATTTTACCGAGAGTAGATAGATCGTTAGCAATTACTTTAGGAAATCTCTCAAAAATGTCGTTAAAACTTTTAAGTGTTCTTTACAATTAACATTGATCATTGACGACTCGATTAATAAAACCTGGGGCCGTATTCTTCCAATTACCAAATGAAAAATGGTGTCTCTCCAGAATGTGAACCGCATGAATTGACACATTTTGGCACTCTCCTAACAGACAAGTTCACAGTGGACAGCGATCGGCCGTACATTTTATTACTCCACGCCACAATCGGTATTCTACTCCGCAATGTCACATGAGTGGCAGTTCCAAACGGCACTCTGTTCGCCATTCGACAGCAGACAAAACCCTCTATAGACTACCAATCGACTACTAATCGACTATTAATCGACTAATAATCGTGGCACTCAAGAGAATACCAAACTTGTGACATATTGCTTTCGAATGTCTATCCGTTGGCCATAGTTTGGTCGCCTAACTCAATTTAGCAGAATTGCTACCCAGGGTCTGTTCTTTTGATACTTATTCAAACGTCAAATTATTCCCAATCCTAGTACCTATACATTATGTCAGAATTTTCAGTATAATACCTCCCGATCAATACCTCACAACTCGAAAGCGACTCAATGATATAAAAAGTTTTATAAGAGAACAGTCACTACCCATATCAATAAAAGCTTGACAATCAAAATTATTAATAGTAACTTGCTTAAAAAAAAAAATTTTTTAGTACTCTGCATTTCAATCAATTTAATTTCAACCGTTTTTTTTTCATTCTTAGCTACTGGTTTTGATCGACAAGCATCCAAGTTTCAAGTGACCGGGCTTACTACAAAAATTACATTTTTAAATTATCATTCTTATGTCTACAATTCATCTTCATATGCCCCGGTTCACCACAAACAAAACATTTTTTTTTAAACTTTAGAAGTAGAATCGTTGTTAATTTTCCGATCGAAACTATTAGTATTAAATCTCAAAAACTGTGGTTTCAAAAACGTCTTTTTGTACCTCCGGCTTGGAATAAACTTTACTAAGTACCTAAAGACGAAGCCAAATCATCACAGTAACGAAAATTACCAGCTTCGGCTGCTGTACTTATATTTTTATCTCCAATAGATCCAACTATAATTAAAATTATATCTCTATCAAAAAAAAAAATCCAAATTCAAATTCGTATAATGATTGCCCGTCGGTCGGCTTCATTTCCATTAAATCTTTTAACTCCGTTGCAAATGTATCTAACAATGTATTACGCCAGTCCTTCCACGTCCATTTTGCCCAACGTGTTTCGTTTTTTTAAAAGAGAATCATACCAAGTTTTCGCCGTTTTACGTAATTTTTGTAACGCTTGAAATTTAATTTCTTAGTCGGACCACGTCGGACCTACCAAATGCATTGGCAAACATTGGCATCGACAACGTTTATCCACACATTAACACTATCAAATCAACCAACGGGTCAAATTCCGGAACAACAGTAGACAAAATAGCATTGTTACTCACGGTTTCAGGTGAATAGCGCCTTGACCGCTTGGCCTTAGACGCCCTGTACCTGGACCGGCTACGCCGTGACGCGCCGCCGCTGCTGCTGCTCCCAGAACTTGACGATGAACTATCACTTGACGCGTTAGACGAACACATTGAGCAAGACGAAGAAGAACTAGACGACGAGGGTGACCGAGCCCTTTTTCTCCCTTTACTTGTATTAGTTTTACGCGTTCTAACTTTTTGTTTTTTCTTACTGCGCGTTTTCGTTTTCATGAACTAGTATTAGTAATTTAAAATGGCGGCATAGCGAACGGTAAAACGAGGGTCCGAACACTTCTGATATAAAAGAAACGCAGATACCGGTTAAGAACTATTATTATTATAAACCAAACGTTACAAGGATATTAAAATCTAACTAAGGAAAGCAATATGACCTAGCAATGAACCTAAACAATAATCTTAAATATTATCCGACCACGAAATAGTTCCGAGTGCCGCTAAAGTTTTTCAATCCCCGCCAAGTTTTTTTCAGGAAGCAAGTGGCGCCCTCTATAACAAAATACTTGAAACTAACGCTTCGTTGACGTACTTTTAAAAGTTACTTCAATACTAATCTCGCCACACCGGAAGTATTACGCGCCCTCTTTACATATTTTACATGAACTATAAACCAATTGCTTAACTTTTATATAAATTAAAACTATAATGAATAATTTAAAACCAAGGAAGACAACATTCAGGGTAGATAAAGACCATTTCCCTGCTTTTGCTACGATCCAAACATACTTCCTTCGCTTCGTACACATTTATCAGTCGCCTCATACATGCACGTCGATTTATGGTACATACTCCTATACGATAGAGACCCCTGATTTTATATATGTCGGCAAGAAGAGTCATCAGAAGTGGCGTTTTAGCTTTTAGTTAAAATAATACAGTGGGCGTGTAACGAACAAACTGGCTTTATTGGCTTTATTTCAATCACGTTATTAAATAACAAGGTGAACGTGATGTCTTTCGATATCTCTTCAAATCAATAATCCCAACAATAATCCATCACACATGACAGCCTCTTCAAATATGAAAGCGCCAACTTGACAACCAGTTAGAAACATGCCAGTTCTTGCATTTTAGCAGCAAAGAGTTTGCAAATGGTTCCAAAATATCCTTCATGAACGTAATCTCCGACATATATTAGTTTTAGAATACATATTATAATGTATTTAAAAAAACACTGACATATTTCAATTGCTATGTTACGCAGGTACCATATATTTGCCTACGAAATAAAGATTTATTTAAGTTTGAGTTTCCTAATTCCTTTGTGTCAGGAATCGTAGTCCGTTAAAAAACCTGATCCAACAACAACAAGAAGGATAAACCAAAGCAAGATAATAAAAAAGGAATGTACACAATAAATAAGCTACAAAACTACTTATAAAATGTTTTTCCCAGATACCTATATATTCGCATAGTAATCTCGTTTCATGGTTGAAGCGATCATAATACGTATCTTTTCGGGTGTAACTCTGTTATTTTTTGAATAAAACTTTATACGGTCTCCTGAACCCGAGTTTATTAACCTAACCTCTTTCAACTTTAACCTTCGTAATAAAATATGATATAAACCTACAATATTATATTAACTGTGAGTTGCAAATACGTTTGTTAAAGTATGTTGTAGAAACAACGATTAAACATAATTGTTTGATCTTTTGACGACTTTTTCTGATTTTCAATCGACTTTAAACTAAAACGATTCTACTAAAAAGTGGTTGTTCTCAATTTGGCTGAATATTCTTTTTCTATTTCGATTATAAACGAACAACTGAAAAGAAAATATTTTTGCTGAGAAAAGTTCCAAGCGCCTGATGCAAATATCATCCTTACTTTTAAGCGTGATTGTTTCTTTTGCTTTAATAAAGCAGCAGGCGTTCTATAAAGATAAAATGTATAAATAGTACATATTTTGTCAAGTATATCTCCAATTCCGACAATAATAAGATTTATGTCTAGATACAGTTGTAATGAAATAGTCATACATTAAAGAAGAACAACGAACTTCATACAAAACTGCCTTTTTCGAAGATTAAAAAAAATAAGTTCTAAAAACTAAAACCCGCCTACGGAAAACCTGCGATCTTAAAAGTAAGAAACAAGAAATAATTCTTGTCTTCTTAACTAGGTACCCCATAAATGCACAGACGTATCGATTTTCAGAGGAAAGCCGTGGTCGTATGCCTCTGTGCCTTGATATTAATAACCGTGCAATGTCGGAACCTGTTTAACGTACCTTTGTAATAAGGTAGGTATCAATTGCTTGCAGGCAGCCATTTATAGTTATATGGAGGCATACGACCACGGCTTTCCTCTGAAAATCGCTACGTCTGTGCATTTATGGGGTACCTAGTTAAGAAGACAAGAATTATTTCTTGTTTCTTACTTTTAAGATCGCAGGTTTTCCGTAGGCGGGTTTTAGTTTTTAGAACTTATTTTTTATTTCACACTTTTTAGTTAAACCAGTGATATCTACGTACATACTACAGAACTCATACAAACACATACATGACAACTATTCAAACTCCATGTTACACTTTCAATCTATCTTTTCATCTCAACATATTGTACTAGCGGGCATCCGCGACTTCATAGTCATCTACACCACAGTTACTTTTCAAAGTGGATAATAATTATAGGGTAACAATCCTAAAATATTGCAATTTTTTTGATAGAGTACATAACACTAAAAAAACTATACAAAAAGTACCTAGATAGGTAGGTACCTACTTTTGAGCAGAGATGCTCAACGCTTTCCTGGTCCAAAGTAAGTAGAGTAATCCGTTTCGGATAGGTATGAGTGTGGATCAAAGATGCCTTTTATTTTATTTTGACGGGGCGCTGCGCCCCCAAAGCCTGATAATCTCACACTGATAATCTGTCCATAGTACGAGTATATGTAAAAAGTATCTATTTCCTTATTGCAGCGGGGGGCTGCGTCCCCCCAAACTGACACAATGACTTCTTTGTCCACAGTAGAGTTCAAGAAGTGTTTTGTTTATTTTTGCGGGGGGCTGCGCTCCCCCCAAACCCCCCCACACAGTGACAACTTTGACCAGTATAGTTCAAGAAGGTTTTGTTTCATTTTGACGAGGGTCTGCGCCCCCCAAACCCCCCTACACAGTGACTTCTTTATCCATAGTAGAGTTTAAGATGTGTTTCGTGTCTTTTGGCGGGGGGCTACGCCCCCCAAACCCCCCCATACAGTGACAGCTTTGTCTAGTAGAATTCAAGAAGTGTTTTGTTTAATTTTGGAGGGGGGCTGTGCCCCCCAAACCCCCCCACACAGTGACAACTTTGTTCAGTATAGTTCACGAAGGTTTTGTTTCATTTTGGCGAGGGTCTGCGCCCCCCAAACCTCCCTACACAGCCACTACTTTATCCATAGTAGAGTTCAAGAAGTGTTTCGTGTCTTTTGGCGGGGGGCTGCGCCCCCCAAACCCCCCCAAACAATGACAACTTTATCTAGTATGGTTCACGAAGGTTTTGTTTCATTTTGGCGAGGGTCTGCGCCCCCCAAACCTCCCTACACAGTGACTACTTTATCCATAGTAGAGTTCAAGAAGTGTTTCGTTTATTTTGGCGGGGGCTACGCCCCCCAATCCCCTCCACACAGTGACAACTTTATCTAGTAGAATTCAAGAAGTGTTTTGTTTAATTTTGGCGGGGGGCTGCGCCCCCCAAACTTTCCTACACACTTTGTTCATAGTATGAATGTGAGTTCAAGAAGTCTTGTAGTTTATTTCAAACTTCCCTTTTAAGACACGCTTTACAAATTAAAATCACTGCTTGAACTCATGATAATAAACAACTTTGAATATGGGATCTTTGTCAGAGTCTAAAAATGTTTGCTTTTTCGTACACGTTACGTGGGCAAAATGTACCTATTGAGGGACCGAAAATGTTTGAATGCCAACAAAGTTGATTCCATAGGTAGTACAAGTTGTAGGTAATTTAGCTTAAAACTAGCCAAAACAGTCAACATAATTCTGAAAAGGCCTGATTTGGCAAGCTGTAGGTAAGTAATCAGTAGTTTCGAAGTAATTATGATAGAAAAGACAAGACGTTAAAAGACATATTAACAAGTAAAACCGCGTGCTAAACCTAGTGATATATATAATATTTGGAATGTACTCGCTGAGCCCTTTCATTTGATACCCCACACATTATCCTTTGTAAAATTTAATATTTTTCGTCGCGACTTCTTGTCCACTAGTTTACAAGCAAATCCGTGCGCAAAACCTAGTGATATATATATTTTTGGAATGTACTTGCTGAGCTCTTGAATTTGATACCCCACACAACATCATTTACAAACTTTTATTTTTTTCTTCGTGACTTTTTGCCCACTAGTGGGCAAAGTATTGAACTTATTGCCTAACTAGTTATCCTATGTCACCCGCCGTATTATTACGAATCTTTTGACACCTCATTCATTAAAATCGGTTCAGTAGTTTAGACGCTACGGTGGAACATACATACATACATACATACATACATACAAACAAACAAACAAACAAACAAACAAACATACATACATACATACATACATACATACATACATAGACTGCCAAAAACATTACCCTTCCTTTTGGCTTTGCCGTAGTCGGGTAAAAAGACATGATTACTCAAATTTCATACTTCAATATTTACTTCGCAACTAATATTGACGTTAACCATGATCGAGTAACGAAATAGGACGAACAAAACAAAACAAACAAAAAATCGTTGGGAACTTCGACCAAACAGACCGTGGTGGTCGAACTTATTCTGCGATTCGGTCCTCAAAGTTTTGGGCTATCCTTGAGCATCTGTTCTTGTGTTTACACAGGGTGGGACACTCCCTCGGGCAACAAGAGACGTTCTGTAGGGTTGCCATTTTACTATTTAATTGGAATTTTGTTTTATTTAGATTTGGTTGTGTTTTTCTTTTTGAGGAATCAATCTTTAGGAGTGCAGTGGTAGATTTAAAAACATTGTGACTATTTTAAGTCATCTTTGCTACTTTGAAATTAATAGATAGGTAGGTACTTGAAGTATGAAATTTTAACGATAGCCGACAACATTTTTGTCAAAATAAAAGGCACAAATAAAGCAAGTTGTTTTTTTGTGTTGTGCTTTTTAATAAACTTGTCATGATCAAGTTTTTTTTCTCTTTTAAAGCCTTGTTTCTCAAAAAGCACCTGTAGTTTTGCCGATGTCATATCAAATTGAAACTTTTTTTATCCTAAATACCCATAAAAACATGGACATCCTACAAAGGATCAAAAATATAGTCCAGGGGCCGACGATAAAAATGATAAATAACAATAGTGACAGTCGTAATGTACGCATGATGTGGGTTCTTGTACTATAACACCGTATTATAGGTTTGAAAGGATGCGTTATGAAAAGGTACGACTGAGGGAAGGTTTCTTATAAAACTTTTATAAGAAAATTGTTTTGGATATTTGAGGGGTCAAATGTAGGAACTCTAAATTACTGAGGCATAATAGATCGTAACGAATATTTGTTTGGTATTATGAAGTAGGAAGGTACTTAGCTATATTGTACGTCTCAGTAAACTCTGCTAACATTTAAAAAAATATGGCTACTATAGTGGATTCTGCTAATGTCAAGTGACGTAAAGCTTTGGTACTATAATTATATGTCGGGGACATCTGAGATTACGTTCATGAAGGCTATTTTTACTGTTAAATAAAATGCAAGAACTGGCTTGTTTTAGACTGGTTGTCAGTTTGGCGCTTTCATATTTGAGATGCTGTCATGTATGATGGATTCTGTTTAAGAATTGATTTGATATCGGCCAAGAAGAGACATCGGAAGACATCACATACATCTTGTTATTTTCTAACGTGATTTGGAAACTACACAATAAACCTAGTTTGTTCAGTACACGCCGACTGTCTTATTTTAACGAAAATCCTTGTTATGGACGAGCATCACTATTCATAAACACCCCTCCTGATGACTCGTCGTCATGAATATAATATGTATTATAGCAGACTATACTTAAATACATGCAGACTATGAATATAATACTCAGACTCAAGCCAAACATCTCTGTACTTCACAGCAATGATTGTCCCTAGTAGCCTAGTAGCGGCATGGCAAACAAACTATCAAGCACGTCAACAGACCAAAAACCCTTAATTTTTATTAAACATCGTGCCGTATTTTTCTTAATTTTGACAATGACAGAGACAGCTATATAATGGTGATAGATATAATGGTGCATTAGTTTAATTTTGAACTTTCTTGCAACTGCCTGTAATTGAAATTAGCATAGAGTGAGTGAAATTAAACGACGCCCCTCACAATATACAGAATTGGACAGATCGAACGTGCCCCGATATCGCCACGAAATTAATTTACTCTTTGATATTATCAGTGAGTGAGTATTCTGTGTAGAAGGCACACAGTTTTTGAAGAGGTTTTTTTCTGATTATTGTTTTTTGAAATCCATTTTATATTTTAATATTTCTTCGCTTTTTATGGAGCCACGAGTTTAAAAAAGTACACACTTGTGTGTATTTTAAGTTGCTAGCCCCTAATTGCAGAAAATTGGTCTTTATCCATTATGTACAACATTTTCGAAGATTTTCAAACAAACAAAGGCCGCTAGCCTTGCCGGCGGCTTTGGTGTGTAGATGCGATGTCATCATTAACAGCATATTTAGTAACAAGTTTGGGAAATAGGCCAATACTGCCTATTTTCCAAATAGGTAGCGAAGTATCTTAATCACAGTACCTAGGTTAATTAAAAAAAAAATAACTAAAAAAGTCAAGCAACAGCCATACCTAAACCATAAATACTCGTAGTTCTCATTTTCAAAATCTATGTGCGAAAAAAATAAGTTTGTAAGAAGTCCTGTCTAATCTGTTCACAATAATCTTTGTAGAATGATACATCTTTTATAGATTACGTGAATCCGCGCAATCTGCCGCGAAGCACGTTTGATTTGACATTTCCCCGGTTTTAGGGGAGTTAAATTAAATTGCCCATATTTTAAGGGGTAAAATTCATAAATAGCGTCGTCTTTAAGACGTAAGCTGCAGATAATTAATGTGAAAGATGAATAGCATGGAAATGAACTTGGCTTTGGGATTATCATACGGGTTTAAGTAATTAATTTCATGTTTTGAATTGTCATTTGAGCGTTCTTGGTTTTGGTGAACTATTAAGGTATGGGAGGTATTCTAAACGCCGGAATGTCTTTTAATGGCGTATTTGTTAAAGGCTGCTCGCGAATTCGTACGCATTTATCGGCAAGCGGCAAAGTTTACGCGAAATGACAAAATACTTTAAGTAGATACCTATTCTTAGTGTTATTCTGAAGTGCGGATTACAATATTGTATAGTTTTATCAAAATCGGTTCAGTGGTTTTTGTGTGAAACATCCTTACATCCATCCATAGGCATACATTGACATCTACAGGGTGTAACAGAAAGGGTATATAAAGCCGAAACACAGCGATAGTCCTCATGAAACTGAACAACTTTCCCCAAGGAGCATGGGTCGTAACTCGAAAAAAAAATTTCGCCTCCCCATACAAAATGTCCGATCAGCTGATCGAGTAAGTATGGGCGATCCAAAAATTTTTTTCGAGTTACGACCCATGTTCCTTGGGGAAAGTTGTTCAGTTTCATGAGGACTATCGCTGTGTTTCGGCTTTATATACCCTTTCTGTTACACCCTGTATAATATTAATGAAGTATGTTTTTTTGACATAAATTAATGTTTACTCTATAACATTATGAACCTACATCAAATTCCATAGAGTAAAACATAACCTCCAAATAATATACAATTCCCTGACCCCAAAACCGTAACAGCATAATTCCAAACACCTGCAAAGTAGGTACTGTAACAAGGGCTGTGTATAATCCGTTGCCATGGTAACCGCCTAATTGCATTATTTGGTTATTAGTATCGATTTTCGCGGCTATTTTTGACGAAGACGTTTTAAATTGAAAGGGGAAGGGGCGTTTAATTAGATTGATGAGTTTATGGGGATTGAGTTAACAAAAATGGGGAAAAGGATTATTTTCAAAGACAGTATCGCTAAAACATTTATGGAGCGATCAAAATTTTAAGTATTTTGCCATTTTGATATATATTTCATAGTCAAAGTCCATTGTTACATGATTTTAATTACATCTTTATGTATTGGTATCTATTTAGGAAAAACATATGTAAACATTTATTAATAAGAAGTATCCTTTGCATATATATATATATATATATATAGATGTCTATATCTATCATGCCTCTTTACCATCGAGGTAGCCAGAGACTACTTCCCTTCACTTGCTACGCTACACTTCCTTCGCTTCATCCACATTCATCAGTCGCCACATGCACGTCGGTTTAGGGTACTCTTGACTTGGCTCTATCTAAACACACTTTTTTCGCTTCATCCACATTCATCACTCACCTCATACATGCACGTCGGTTTAGGGTACTCTTGACTTGGCTCTATCTAAACACACTTTTTTCGCTTCATCCACATTCATCAGTCACCTCATACATGCACGTCGGTTTAGGGTACTCTTGACTTGGTTCTATCTAAACACACTTCTTTCCCTTCATCCACATTCATCAGTCACCTCATACATGCACGTCGGTTTAGGGTACTCTTGACTTGGTTCTATCTAAATACACTTCCTTCGCTTCATCCACATTCATCAGTCGCCACATGCACTTCGGTTTAGGGTACTCTTGACTTGGTTCTATCTAAACACACTTCTTTCCCTTCATCCACATTCATCAGTCACCTCATACATGCACGTCGGTTTAGGGTACTCTTGACTTGGTTCTATCTAAACACACTTCTATCCCTTCATCCACATTCATCAGTCACCTCATACATTCACGTCGGTTTAGGGTACTCTTGACTTGGCTCTATCTAAACACACTTCTATCCCTTCATCCACATTCATCAGTAGCCACATGCACGTCGGTTTAGGGTACTCTTGACTTGGTTCTATCTAAACACACTTCCTTCCCTTCATCCACATTCATCAGTCGCCACATGCACGTCGGTTTAGGGTACTCTTGACTTGGCTCTATCTAAACACACTTCCTTCGCTTCATCCACATTCATCAGTAGCCACATGCACGTCGGTTTAGGGTACTCTTGACTTGGCTCTATCTAAACACACTTCCTTCGCTTCATCCACATTCATCAGTCGCTAAAATTCACGTCGGTTTAGGGTACTCTTGACTTGGCTCTATCTAAACACACTTCCTTCCCTTCATCCACATTCATCAGTCGCTAAAATTCACGTCGGTTTAGGGTACTCTTGACTTGGCTCTATCTAAACACACTTCCTTCCCTTCATCCACATTCATCAGTCGCAAACATTCACGTCGGTTTAGGGTACTCTTGACTTAGCTCTATCTAAACACACTTCCTTCCCTTCATCCACACTGAGCCACATGCACGTCGGTTTAGGGTACTCTTGACTTGGCTCTATCTAAACACACTTCCTTCGCTTCATCCACATTCATCAGTAGCCACATGCACGTCGGTTTAGGGTACTCTTGACTTGGCTCTATCTAAACACACTTCCTTCGCTTCATCCACATTCATCAGTAGCCACATGCACGTCGGTTTAGGGTACTCTTGACTTGGTTCTATCTAAACACACTTCCTTCCCTTCATCCACATTCATCAGTCGCTAAAATTCACGTCGGTTTAGGGTACTCTTGACTTGGCTCTATCTAAACACACTTCCTTCCCTTCATCCACATTCATCAGTCGCAAACATTCACGTCGGTTTAGGGTACTCTTGACTTGGCTCTATCTAAACACACTTCCTTCCCTTCATCCACATTCATCAGTCGCTAAAATTCACGTCGGTTTAGGGTACTCTTGACTTGGCTCTATCTAAACACACTTCCTTCCCTTCATCCACATTCATCAGTCGCAAACATTCACGTCGGTTTAGGGTACTCTTGACTTGGCTCTATCTAAACACACTTCCTTCCCTTCATCCACATTCATCAGTAGCCACATGCACGTCGGTTTAGGGTACTCTTGACTTGGCTCTATCTAAACACACTTCTATCCCTTCATCCACATTCATCAGTCACAAACATTCACGTCGGTTTAGGGTACTCTTGACTTGGTTCTATCCTTTACAAGTACATGCCTACTACACGTCCCTATTACAAAACTCAGTCGAGGTTAGATTACATCTGGGCGATGATAATTACATGCTGCACACGCGAACTAGAATCGCGTGCATTTGCTAGTACCTATTTGCAACTAGTCTCCAATTCTGGTCACTAACTTAACGTCTATCTACACAGATCTGGGACGTGTCCAGGCCGTGGCCTGTTAGGAGTGAACACAATTCGTCGTCATGACAGCCGGACTCGTCGTGCCCGGGACGTGTCCGGGCACGGCCTGGATCTGTGTAGATAGATCCTACACATAGACCTTTAAGGAAAAAAGAACTTTCAAAGGAGCCTATAGCAGAAACTTAAATTAAACTGTATTCTGGGGTCCAAGACTGCAGAGTGTCAATGTCATTTGTTGTCACATTCGGTTGCAATCAGTGCAAGCCATATATTTAGCAGAATATCAAACGTGTCAAAAAATGCCATTGAAACTGCCGACATACCACCCAGGCTATTTTAAATTAGCAGATTTGGGCCTCTAGTCACTTACGTTAACTAAGCTGCCCGGTTTTCTAAAGGTAGCCATGACGGCAATTATCTTGAGCAAAGCTATTGAATGCGTAAAAGGCTGATTCTCAAAAAAGTGGCACCGCTGAATTAAATTTGCATTTTTTTTTTAAGTTTGCGATTTTAAGTTTCTGACTTCAGTTATCGCTAGATATATAGACCAGTATTCGATATCAAGTGGAGGGAAGTAAATTATTCAAATAGTTTAGGAAATATAAGCATTTAAAAATACTAGGCGTCCAGGTTAATGACTGTGATGACAGGTGAACGAATATTAGGATCCAGGTTATTGATAAGAAGTGCAGGATACCGACAATCCAATACAAAATTAGTTGAAACTATCAGCGGGTTAACGACAATGTGCGCAGGTTCATAGTTTAGACAAATAAAATACAGTTCATTTAGAATAATCAATCACAATTATTTTAATTATCTTTAATATTAGCCTTTTCAAAGTACCTCTTAGGCTATAACGAAAAATAAACAAAGCATAATTCTAAACTTTTTCCAAATAATTATTAAGGAAACCAAAATTTTAGTAAAAAAAATTTTATTTCAAATGCCTAACAATCCGTAAATATATCGCAAGTACTTTAGAAGAAGGGTAAACAACCCGATTGGTTAGTCTTTTGTTTAACACTAGCAGGCTAACGACTTACAGGTAACCGACAATTTAACGGTTTTTTTACAATTACAAGGAAAGTATTTGGTTTATGCCCGTAATATGTTTTGACAAGAAAATAAACACCAATTTACATAATGTAAACGAATTTGATCACATCAACTAGTACATATTTTTCGACTTTTGAATGGCAGAACAAAGACAACATACCTGTTACAAACTCCCGCTCGCCGAATATTTTTATTTTCCACGTCGCCTACAATAGCTATAAACACGTGAACTTGTAACAGGAGCTGGCCGACATCTGGACGCGTCGATTCATGCAAGAGGGGGCACGGGGGGTAACATAGTGCTTACTCTATAGGAGTGTTCGTGCGGTGGCAGAACAACGACAAAAACTACCTCGGACAAACTTTAACTGCATTTATCTACAAAAATTTGTATTAAGAGCAGTTGTAAAATACTAAAATTATAAATATGGAAGGTATAAGTAAGCTACGTAAAGCACTCAATATTTTTTTGGTTAATGTTTTCTATTTTATTTTTAACCTCAAAGTTCGGTATCTGGCGTTGGGACACGTCAAGTGAACGACAAAACGTAGTTACAAACTAAAGTTAATATAATATTATACATTTTATTTACTTTTAATTACTAGGCCTCGATGTAGAAAGTGTCTTTAAATAATAATTGATAATTTAAATACGATTAGGACGTACTGTAAAAAAAAAGTTCTAACATTAATTGATTGACAGGTTGCGGTGCCACTTTTTTGAGAATTAGCCAAAAATTAAATTGAATCTTAATGATTGGTAGGTAGGTGTTGCCATTTTATAAGAAAAAGAAACAGTAATTTTAAACGAGGTGAATGAACCCTATATACTTAAAGCAAGGCAATTTGAATCAATACTAGTACCTTCACAGGTACGAGCGCTAGCATGATTCATCAGAATTGCGACCCTCTAGTTTATGAAGGAAGATTTCACAGCAAAACCTTGGGCTTAGATCATATTTGCATACGATTTTGTACGGGGTTCAATGTGGTAAATATTTGTAATAGTCGGTTTTAGGCCCGGTTTTTCAATTGTCATTTAAAATGTATTCCTAGGAATATTTTATACCTGTCACTGTCTAAAACGTCATGATTTATGAAATAGATATAGGTTTATCTGTCAGTTTTTTTTTTATCTTATTTAGTACATTGCATACGTCGACCAAGAACGAGGAAGACCAAGACGAACTTATTTCGCTCAAGTGAAGGAAAAAATTAACGTCGTGTCGTATCAGGAAGTCAAATTGTTGGCGGAAGAGAGACAAAGATGGCGATTACTCCACCGACAAGAGCCTGGCTCTTAAATATATGATGATGATACGTCAAAACCGCATGTTCAGGCACCTGAAATTGGGGTGAAGTGTCACTCAAAAAAACTCGTTTACTTATGGTATCTACACAACGAAGCCGCCGGCTTTTTTGACAGCTGCCATTCGTATGATGTAAAGCCGCTGACCTAGCCTAGCTTGGTGAGTAGATAGCATTAAGTAGAATTTTTAAAAAGTAAGTAAGGATAAATTATCAAGAGAAGGCAACGAAATGAACCTATATCCTATAGACAGTACATGATACATACCTACAAAGAGGTTTAAACTTAGGTACTAATTTTTTATCGAGAGAAGGCAACAAAACGAACAATTATATGTTCTATGTACAGTACCTAGTACACACTGACATAAATAGAACTTTAACAGTATATTTTCTCACGTATCGATGTTGTAATAGGAGTTTAATGACGAGTCGAACAGCGTCCGTCATTAACGAGCCTCTAATGGTTCTTTTATCGGAACATCCGGATAAAACTGGTTCAGACATCCGTTGACTTTTTTAATTTAAGAAAAAATTAAAAGAAGTGTGTTTGGATTGTAGCAAGTGGAGGGAAGTGGTCTTTGCCTACCCCGATGGGAAAGACGCGGGCGGGTAGATAGGTAGGTGTATTAATACAACATAGGTACCTACTTTGTATTGTAAATTTTATTTTCCTGCAGTTTAATTTATTGCTTCAATACATTATAATCTATGCATATTAATGGAAGCCAGTACTTGCGCATGCGTCTATAAAGTATTCGGAGTTGATCGATAGACTATAAATATCAAGGTTTACTCTAGGAAATATTTTAAATTCGTTCCTACTAGTTATATGCCGGATTCAGTTATGGCACGTTATAGTGTCTACACACCAAAGCCACCGGCTTTTTTGACTGCTGCCATTTGTATGACGTAAAGCCGCCAGCTTAGCTCCGCGGCATGCCTATGGCAGCTGTCAAAAAGCCGGCCCAACTGCGGCACGAATCCGGCGGGTTAATGCCAGCGGGTATTCCCGGTAGCTTTTGACAGCTGCAACTCGGCCACCAGTCCGGCGGCATAACCCGCCAGGCCGCGTGGCTGTTGTGTGTGTAGATACCTTAATAAATTGGGTTTTGATCAATCAATCTAAGTATTTCAATCAAACAAGGCTACCAGATTTCGTTACATAATCTCATAAAAGTTTGCTAAAACAACCGCACGCGCATCTCCAAAGGTATTCCCCAGAAACAACATTATTAAATCTAACTACCTATTATCACGTAAATACATGAATTAAATTGCATAATTGTTTTATTAGATAACGAATTATTCATAACATAAGTAAGATTCAAGATCTGTTGGTAAACATTGTGGATTTTTTTTTGCAGTAATCTGCCTTGAATACTTAGCTGTAGGGTTTAAAATTGATGGTAGGTGTGAAGTAAGTTGTAACGTTGTGTAGTTGAGTGGTAAGTCGTGATTGTGCTGCATACTTTGAGTTTGACCTTCAAACGCTCACGCTTTGTCTGTACTGGTCGTCACAAAAGTATTAATGAGGAAATAAGGGCTTACGTATAGATTTTATTAGGCATACACTGCTGAAGTGGGTTTGTTTTAGACGTTTGTGCCGATGTATTGGATGGATAGATGGATGGATGGATAGATGGATGGATGGATAGATGGATGGATAGATGGATGGATAGATGGCTGGATAGATGGATGGATAGAAGGATGGATAGAAGGATGGATAGATGGATAGATGGATAGATAGATGGATGGATAGATGGATGGATAGATGGATGGATAGATGGATGGATAGATGGATGGATAGATGGATAGATGGATAGATGGATGGATAGATGGATGGATAGATGGATGGATGGATAGATGGATAGATGGATGGATAGATGGATGGATAGATGGATGGATAGATGGATGGATAGATGGATAGATGGATGGATAGATGGATGGATGGATAGATGGATGGATAGATGGATGGATAGATGGATAGATAGATGGATGGATGGATAGATGGATAGATAGATGGATGGATAGATGGATGGATGGAAGGATAGATAGATGGATAGATGGATGGATAGATGGATAGATGGATGGATAGATGGATAGATGGATGGATAGATGGATGGATGTTCAGATGTTTGATACTCTTTCACGCAGAGTTGTAGTTTACACACTTACACATTAGAATAGCAGATAGTCTACCTACATTATTTTGAGATATTCTTAATGTAGAGTACGTGGTCTCTATCTACCTACCTTGATGGGAAAAAAGGCGTGATAGATATGTATGTATGTTAAGGTACCTAATTTTCCAAGATCCTGTAACACATATGGTGTGCAAAATTAAGAATTTGAATTTGAATTTAAATGCGTACAAGTCGCGTGCAGCCTGTATTTAAACTATAAATAAGGTAGCACTTTCGTCCCCGACTGTACACGTTCATCGACTAACTTAGAAGTCAAGTATAATCGTAGTTTTATGTAAGACACCTAGTTGCAATGGAAATTAACAGGTTGCGCATCGTTTTACCGACATTTTATTATGATAATTTAATCTTGTCCATACTATAATAAGGCGACAAAGGTATAACAATAAGGGAATATAAATCAAAGGCAAATGGTTAAATAATGTAGAAAAAACAAAAACCAATCAAAATACATTAAAGCACTCGGAAAATAAAATGTCTGACCTAAATAAAATGGGCTCGGAAAATAAAACAACTTTTCTAAATTAAATGGGTGACTTTTTAATAAATTCAATAATGGTATCTACATACCATTTATTTGTCAAAAATGTAATTGAAAATGTTTATGAAAACATGAAAACTCATTAAAACTAAAGAAAATGGTAAGTATTAGTTGCGTCGTGAGAATCTTTTTGTTTCTCAAAATTTGCAGTAAGTAAATAATTCATCGGCAAGTTGAAATCTATTTTAAAGTACATATTGGGCAAGTTTATACAGGAAATGATGATAACATTCAACATTTACTTTTACATAACCTACAATTTTAAAATTAACCTTATACCTAGCCTATCTACACACCAAAGCCGCAGGCATGCCACCGAACTAGGCCGGCGGCTTTACGTCATACGAATGGCAGCTGTCAAAAAAGCCGGCGGCTTTGGTGTGTAGATACCATTATCGAGTTTTTATAACAACACAACATTTCATATCCGTATAATATAAACTGCGAGTAATACAACCGTATTGAAAACAAAGGCAGTGACGTCACGAGTTTTTGCTCAGTGCCAGGTGGTACCAAGATCTAAGTGATCAGTAAATTATACTCGTGACACAGTGATATTGTTGCTTGTGGGAATCTTTTTGAAATAGTCAGTGTCATCAGTAGATAGAAGTGGTTTTTCCGTGTTTTCCTATTAGTCTTTTACGTCTTTACTGAATAAAGCTGTCAAAGCTAGGGCCCTAGTCTGCTTATTTCAAATAGCCTCAGTTGTCGGTGTCGGCAGAGTGTCAATCAATGAGGAAGGAATATAAGGAGTGGCCCCATTTTTTTTCCATAATTATACAAATGAATTTATGACAGCGTGCCAAGGTTGCGCCAAGTTTTTCATAGTTTTCTTGGTAGATGACCTGTCAAAGGATAAAGAATACCGTACAAAAAGGTAACCATTTTGCGCCAGACCAGGCACGCAGATCCAGACGGTAAAGGTGTCAATGGCATTTTTTAACACATTTGTCATTTTTGTAAACAATGGCTTACATTGATTGCGACCAAATGTGTCAAAAAATAACATTGACACTCTCATTGACAATTTGTTAATTTAAACTAGAGGAAGGCATTTGCCAAATAATGAAAAAAAACTAGAGGAATTGGCTCGCAGGCATGGGATTAAATTAGTATATTTAGGGCTCTCTGGACTGCTGAACATTTTCTTATGTACAATTTAATAACATTCCATTTCCTACCTTAACTTGTATTGTAACATCTCATTTTCCGAGAATATAACTCAAATAAGAATAATTTACGTAAGTACAATACAATACAAATATTCTTTAATGCACAAAAATATACAAGGTACAGACACAAACAAGAATATAAGAAGCAACAGGCGGCCTTATTGGCTAGGTAACAATATCTTCCAGGCAACCTTAAGTATTACAAATTGATAAAAAGTTGTTTTATAATAAATTTTCTAATTTTATTCTACAGTTGAAACAAAAAGCGTGTAATTCTGAAGGCATTAGTACTCAGTACTAAATGATAATGATGAAAAAAAAATCATTGCCCGAATCGGACGAGGACGTCTAGTTTTTTTTTACTTGCAACCTGTAATGTTACGGTTAAGTAGAGATTTGGGGCGGTTTTCATTACAGCCACTTTCAAGATTACCTAAATGAATAAGTTAACGACATTGCACTGATTTTGTGAAAGGTACGGATGATTGTTTGTGTTTTTTTATGATTGATTAGGTGATTGCCACGCACTGTGCTGCATAGCGCGTGAATGCGTGTTCTAATACGTTCCTTGCCTACTACATTGGGAATCTGTCTTCCGAATCCAGCGTAGCTTCTCTCCTTATTTATTTTTTATTAGAAATAGTTATTTACGACATATCTATCCAAATGTTATTTTGAGTTACCCCCGTATAGGTACGAACTTTTGAATTTCAAATTTTGAATGTAGCTTAGCTTAAAAAAACTAACATATTTTTTGTACACTTTTTCCAATCCAGTCTTAGTTAAAAAAAACATTGACATATTTTTTTGTTCACTAGCTTTTCGATCCATCGTTAGCTTTCAAAATTAAGATCTATTTTTAACTTTAAAAGACAGAAAATTCAAAAGCCATCCACAGGGTCCTATCGGCAAAGTCCCAACTAAAAAAAAGTGTTTTACACAGTTCTAACTTCGAAGTTCAACTTTAAAAGTTTCCTATCATTAGCTCCAAGGGACCAATTGCACCTGGACTTTTTGAAAAAGACCAACTATCAAAATTCCTGTAACGTTCGCAAAAGAATTCTGATTATAATAATTTAGGGTTCGGTTATGTTTCTCGGGAAACGACATTGCGACAGACCGGGGGCTCAAGTCTGCTAATTTCCAATAGGTATTCTTAGTTAGTAGAATGTCGGCAGAGTGTCAATGGCATGTTTTGACAGATTTGGTATGAGGTTATCGCAAATTAACCGACTTGGGCCCCTAAGCGAAGATGGCGAGACGAGCTCGACTCATTCAGCAAAAGCTGGCAAATCCTCCACACAGCAAAACTGAGACCTTTGCCCATTTGTGGGACGTGACAGGCTAACTGTAGATATCTATCTGTGTCTGTTCCTCTATCACTGCTTTAACTCTTTGTTAAATAGTATTGTTAAAACTGTAATGCAATATTTGACATTTGACATGACATTCTAGATCTATGTCGGCCAATGAGGAAGGAATATAAGGGGTGGCCCCATTTTTTTTCATATACAAATGAGTTTATGACACCGTGCCAACGTTGCGCCGAGTTTTTCATAGTTTTCTTGGTAGATGACCAGTCAAACGATAAGAAATTCCATACAAAAAGGTAGCCATTTTGCGCCAGGCCGGGCACGCAGATTCAGATGGTATGGCTCCTCCTTATTTATTCTATACTCAAAGATGTCGGCCTTTAACACAATTGTCAAGCTTTTGTGTCGCGGTTGCTAGTATTTGAATGGTTAACGTATTTACGTACAGAACCCTATAAAAGTAATGTCTATACACACTTGTCCGTGTCCATTCGTAATTATTAAAACAGTATTCAAATTACGTGAAGCCGAGGTATTATACGAACAATAATATTGAATTTAAATTAGGCATACTATTTATTAACATTAAGTGTTAATTCTTAAATAACCTGTTAAACCTTTGCTTATTTTAACTTTTTTCGCAAAATATAATTGATGGCAGTATGACAGTGGGCTACTGTTTTAAAATAAACATTTGGATATGTTTACATTTGTATGTGACACCCATTGTTAATACTTAAGTATTGGTTGAGAATGGAAAGTAGGACCTTACCAATGTGGTACCTAAGCGGTTGAATTGCAGTTTTGTTTCATATCAAACGTCAAACCGCAATCGCGTTTCAACTGCGTAAGAGCGTAAGTGCTTACGTATTGCCATTGCGGTATGACATTTTATACTGGTTGTAACAGAATGTGCAACACAGCGATAGTCCTCATGAAACTGAATAACTTTCCCCAAGGAACATGGGTCGTACGTAACACGATAAAAAAAAATCGCCCCCCCATACAAAATGTCCAATCAGCTGATCGAGTAAGTATGGGCTATTCAAAAATTTTTTCGAGTTACGACCCATGTTCCTTGGGGAAATTTGTTCAGTTTTATGGGGACTATCGCTGTGTTTCGGCTTTATACCGGCTTTATACCTTTCTGTTACACCTTGTATAAAACTATCGCTCATATAGTCCTACTACAACAAAAGTTAAACAACGGAAGCAATCCAACCGCGTAACTACGTATAATCTCGGTCTTTTGCACTAGTGGTGGTGACGCGTTTTCCATTCGACGTTTTATAATAAAAATGCGATCTGCGGTAGGTCGTTTACCCGCGGTTTCATATCAAACGTGGCCGACGGCTGCGTTTTTTTTCAGGTTATAGATATTTACCTCTCTCCCATCGAGGTAGAGACTACTTATCTCCACTTGCTATGATCGAAACATACTTCTTTCGCTTCATCCACATTCATCAGTCGCCTCATACATGCACGGAGTAGGTTTTTGATTGCGCTCTATCTACATATGCATCTTCTTTTTCTTATTTAAGAGCTCTTGTCGGTGGAGTCTCTTCCATGCCTCCCTATTCTCTGCCTTCTTTTTAACATCTTGATACGACATGACACCCGCCTTTTCCTTCACCTGTTCTAGGAACGTCCGTCCGGGTCTTCTTCTCTTCCTTTTCCCTTCAATTTTTCCTTCTATGATGTTTTTTATGAAGGAATCATGTCGTATCAAATGTCCTAGCATCTTTCCTCTTCTGTTCTCAATACATCGTGGAAGCCCGTTGTCAAGAACGTTATTACTTTTATTTTCCATCTTCATGCTCCTTAAAAGGGAATAAGTATAGTGTGTTGGTTTCCCACTTTGCTCTATGCATATCAGTCTCATATTTTCAATATTTGACATTTGACATGACATTCTAGATCTATGTCGGCCAATGAGGAAGGAATATAAGGAGTGACCCTATTTTTTTTTCATATACAAATGAGTTTATGACAGCGTGCCAAGGTTGCCAGTTTGTGGGATGTACCTACCTGTCTATCACAGAAGGTTACCTTAATATAATACCGATGTCTAGATCTCTAACTTAACATATCATTGTAATGTCAATTACCAAAATATCTGTATAAAATGGACGTGACATTGGCAGAATGCATATTATGTTATTGCCAAAGCAGTGAACATTGTTTTAAAAAAGTTCGCAGGTACGCAATAAGCAAGGACGTTATGAATATTATAATCACTGTATTGTAATGTTACTTGGCAATAAGCGAGCAGGAAGTTGAGTATTCTAAACATGATGTTTTGTAGGTACCTATGAAATGAAATGAAATGAAAAATCGAAATGAAATGAAAAACCATTTAATCCTGTAGGTTTTGACAACACTTAGGACGGGTCGTTTTTTAAAGTTAATGCTAGATTCGCAAGAGTGCAGTTTTCCCCCAGAGAAGAACCTAGCAAGAAACTCTGTAACCTATTGATGTTTTACCCGACTGCGCCAGAAGGAGGGTTATGTTTTTAGAGAGTATGTATGTATGTATAATTCTTTGGCACGCCGCCCTACTGCCTAAACGGCTTGTTGGATTTTATTTACAGTGACAGTGACACTGGGTAAATCAAATTAAAAAAAAAAGTTTTTTTTTTAAATAAAAAGTTTAAAGTTTATTAATATCCTACTAATATTATAAATGTCAATATTTGTGCTAATGGATGGATGTGAAGATGTTTGTTTTAATGACAATTTACAGTAATTTAACTTATATTTCAAAATAACACATAAGCTAAGTATATAATTTTAAGACATTGTGTAAGTTTTCCAAAATACGATATTGAAGTACTTATTTTACTTTTTAAATTTTATTTGCAAAAACGAAACGCCGTTTTCAAAACGCTACATTGCAAAACTTATCGTTTTTTTTATAAAAAAAAACAAAAGACGCGCGAATGTCAAAGTTCTTACCAAGTGACCTAACCTTGCGAATGGCAGATTACACTTTTATGCTCAAAATCAATGTTTTCGACACATTTTATTGCAATTTCGTAGAAAATTTATAATTGACGTTTCAAATGTCGTATATTGTAACATACTCGTATGTACCTATTCATTTTTCTAAATACGAAGACAAAGAGTTTTTATTCAGTTTTGGGATGAAAAAGATAGGTATTTTGTTCTTTTTTATTTGACTAGAGACAATCTTTAATGGCAGTTGCCATACTAATGTTAGCCATTTCTGTGCCACTGCTGGGCAAAGGCCTCTCTATTCATCCGCCATGACTTTCGGTCTGGAGCCACCTTCGCCCAGGTACTTAAGAAATTGCCATAAGTTTAAAAAAATATATTTATAAGGTAAACCTACTTATTGAACTTATTGTAGGTTGAGGGAAAGAAAGAGAGAGGAAGAGGAAGAGCTACTTTACTCAAGTGAAGGAGAAAGTTAACGTCATTTCGTATCAAGAAGTCAAAGCACTGGCAGAGGATAGGCCTAAATGGCGGATGCTGCACCGACAAGAGCCTAACTCTTAAAATGTAAATTAATCTTATTGTAAGGTATTTTATAGGCAATGATAGCTCTATCATGATATCTTTGATTTTTACGGTTCCGTACCCAAAGGTGAAAACGGGACCCTATTACTGAGACTTGGCTGTCCGTCTGTCTGTCCGTCCGTCTGGCACCAGGCTGTAACTCATTAACCGTTATAGCTAGAGCGTTGAAATTTTCACAGATGTATTACCATTGCAGCTATAACAACAATTACTAAAAATAGAATAATAATAATCATTAAAGGGGGCTCCCATGCAACAAACCTGATTTTTTTGCCTTTTTTGCTCGATATCAATAGTGAATGGCACGGAACCCTTCCTGCGCGAGTCCGACAGGCCGTTTTTTTTCAAGACGACAAATGACGAAGTCGCTTGCAGCCTTTAGTTCTCTTATAAAACGAACCTAACTCAAACTTGACCGCATTTTTGTTAGCACAGTGTCGTAATAGGTAGTACGATGGTAGTCATTGTATCTAAGTGAGCTCTAATAGGATGATAGCTCGTATTCTTGAGCAATGGCGGCAGACGGCTCGTTAGTGTTTGGACTTACATTTCTTTGTGGAAGATTGTGGTTTATTTTAAGTAGTTTTGAATTTTGAAGCTTGTTACGGGCTTAGAATAGGAATGATGACTACATTCAAAAATTCAAAAAATAATTAGTCCGTCTTTTAGGTTATTAAAAAATATTTGAAACACATTTTTACCTGATCAAATACCTACATAAATAAATAAATACAAAGATACAGAGCATCAAAGTTACGGAGTGGGGGGTATTGACGTCACTCCTAGGTAAAAATCGTACCTAGGCGTGACGTCATGCACGAGCAACTTTAACCCAGTGTATCTTTGTCATTTTTAGTTTAAGAGGAAAAAATACGTGTCGAATATTTTAAAATAATCTACGCGATGGACTAAAAAAATTTTTTTAATCATCATGCCTATTTTAATCCTAGGTTGGAATCTTTTAAAACTATGACTGTCTGAGGTAAGCTTTAGGGCGATTGACACACTAGCCTGTTGGTATGACTGTTGACTGTTTGTATGAAATCACGGATCGATCACCTACGTATATAGGTACATAGATACATATCTGTCATGCCTCTTCCCCATCGGGGTAGACAGAGGCCTTCCTCCACTTGCTAAGATCCACACTTCCTTCGCTTCATCCATATCAGTCGCCTCATACATGAACGTCCACTGTCCTAGTGGCATTATTAAATCTGTGATAGTACGGACGTACTTAAAGTGTTCGTGATTTGGGAGCACTTTGTACGTGCCTCGAAAACTCAATATCTAATGTATAATGCGGACATTATGATATAACAATCGAAAGTGTACTAAGGCCGTGGCTCCAGTAGGCAAACTGTTAGCGGCTGACTAGTTTGCGACGTAGTACGCTCTTCTAGTGTTGCCGCTCGATAAGCCAATATCGATAGCCTATCGATAGGTCGAAAAACATGTACCCTATCGATAGCACAATCGATACTATCGATATTATCGGTTGTGCTTTCGCTGCAATAGAATCGGTTAACAGCAATACTATCGATACTATCAATAGTATTGCTCTCCAATATTGCATACCTATACGATATAATATCGATAGTATCGATAGTTTTGCACAATCGATAGTGATCATTTTTTCGATAGTATTGCATTCAGTAAGCAGGCATACTATCGATACTATCGATAGTATCGATTGTGCTATCGATAGGGTACATGTTTTTGGCGTTTAACAATCGATTGTAAAACTATCGATTTTTCGGCAACGCTACGCTCTTCCATATATTTGAAAAGGAGTGTTCACAGTCAGCTAGTTTTCGCTCACTGTACGCAGTTTGCAGCGTTACGCGTGCTGACTATCTCAGACAGCGGCCGACTCCCACAAAAACCGGTTTTTTCATTGATTTGAGTTTGCAGCTAACTCTTTCAGTTTGCCACAAAGCGGCTCACTCAGTCGGCCGCTAATAGTTTGCCTACTGGGGCCACGGCCTTACAGTCGTGTTTTGGATACATTTGGATATGGTAGAGTTACACTTTATAAGGAAGAAATTTGACACGATTTCATGGCTAAATATGGTGATTTTATGGGAATTTCGTATGATGTAAGTGAGATAATTTTGAATGATGATTCTACACATGAATCTTGGCGACTTTCTCTAAGAAACAAACGAAGAAAACGTTTTGTTCTCCAAATAGGACGATGGCCAGATCGCTGAGCATTTAGAGTGCCTATTTAAGGTCTGTCAACACAGATCCGAGCCGTGCCCGGGACGTGTCCGGGCCGTGGCCCGTCAGGAGGGAAAAAAATACGTCATCATGACAACACATCCGGTTGTCGGATGTATCAGGTCCGGTTGTCATGACGACGTATTGTTTTATCTGTGTAGATAGACCTTTAGCAAGCTACAATATTGTAAAGTTTTATTAACATCTATTCAGTGGTTTTTGCGTGAAAGAGTAACAAACATCCTCATAGCCATCCATCCATCGGCATAAACATTGACATTTATAATATCAGTAGGGTATAAAAACTCATTTAACTATTGTCAACAAGCCAATTTAACACTATATCACTAAAACATAAAGTCCATAGTTCAGTTAACCTTAAAACTAGGTAAACCTGTGAACATATTCGATCAATAAAACGTGGCCTTTTTAGAGGTCAGACGACTCTGTTTTAAGTAAGTATTCTAAGTTTGTTAAATGTAGGTTATTGTTTTAAAAGACGATAATAGGTGCAAGTTACTGCCGAAACACAGCGATAGTCCTTATGAAACTGAACAACTTTCTCCAAGGAACATGGGTCGTAACGTCCCGGGCACGGTCCGGATCTGTGTAGATATAAGTATCTTTAGACCTTTAGAGCTCAAAAGTACTCAGTACAGCTCATCACACATCGAAATTCGATATCCAAATAACTAAAGTAATCAATACTGACCTCAGTTAAACAGTTATTTAATGAGAAAGTCATATATTTCGGTAGTTTCGGTAGTAGTTTATCTACGGTCTTGACCTACGCATGGCGTCGAACACAGATAAGCGTAATGCTTTTTTAATTGTAGGTTGTTTTTCTGTGATTTCTTGTAACGTTTTGTATGTTCGTAATTACGCTACTGTTGAAACGCCTCTGCGGTTTGTCGTTTGATATAACATTATGAACAGTGTTAGGCGTCTAAATCAACGGTTAGGCGCGGTCTTTAAATTACAATATTCTCAGCTGTGTTTACAGAGTGTCAATGTAATTTTTTGACACATTTGGTCGCAATCGGCGTAGCCATTTTTTAGCAGAATACTGAGTGAGTCAAAAACTGCCATTGACAGTATGCCGACACACAACTGAGAGACAACTTCCCTCCACTTGCACCTTTTTCGTTCGCTTTATCCACATTATTCCCCATTCATCAGTCGCTTCATACATGCACGTCGGTTTATGGTAGGCATTCTTGAATTGGCCTAATCTTAATTTTGATGGTAAAGGACTAGCCTCTGTAGAGCCAAAAAAGGTATTCTAAGTACTTTTATATAAATATTCATCCTAAGGGCGCGTTCCCACTATGTCGTAACGACTAATTTATCGTTCGACGACTCTCGTCTCTACCTGTTCCCATTATAACTATTGTTTTGACAAAGTGTCGTCACTGCAAAAATGTCGTAGACGACAGTAAATTGTGTCGTTCTAAATGTGAACACCTCCATTTAAACATATAAGCCACGACACACGATTATCTGTCGTCACGACATAGTGGGAACGCGCCCTGAGCTAACAAAACTGTCTATGCTGTCACTCTTGTATGGAAATTCAATATTTTATGAAAAGCAAGGATGAGATCGGTAAGCCGCGGCGACGACAAAGGAATAAAATGTAATAAAAAGACGTATGCTTAGTTTTGCAAATCACGTTACTGTAATAAATCATTGTTTTCTTCAAGACTGTATGCTGGTTGAATATTTTTTGTATAATAGTATCTACACACCAAAGCCGCCGGCTTTTTTGACAGCTGCCATTCGTATGACGTAAAGCCGCCAGCCTAGCCCGGCGGCATGCCGGCGGCTTTGGTGTGTAGATAGCATTACGGTAGGTTTTGTAGGCTTCTACAGTGTAAAATCCTTGTAAAATGATAAATGTCAGTGTTCGTACCAATGGATAGATGAATGTTACTATTTCACGAAAAAAACTACTTAACAGATTTTGACGAAACTTGGCAATATTTTAGCTTGCACATCAGGTTAACAGATAGGATAAATTATTATATAGTGTTGTGTAAATTTTCGAAAATATCGTCGCGAGCAGCCTCTAGTGGACGTGTTAAATTTAGGGCACAGATTTTTTAAATATAACCTCTTTTATCTTGAATAAAACAGAATCAGTAGATGCCATAAAAAATATACTGGACCGAATCAAAAATCAATAAATCTTATATCAACAGTCTTTGTCCGTGACCTTCACATCAGCGTGCTCATCCACTTGTCACCTCTCCGACCTTGCGCGGAGGACATCTCGTGACATTCTGCCGGTTAGGTGATAATTGGCGGGAAATGGTGAAAAGGAGTTTTTTAAATATAATAAAAACTCTTTTCTGGTGCGAATGGATCTAAGCGATGGATTTGGATTAACTAACTTTTTTTTTTAATGGTTGTCCATTGTGTATTGTCGTGACCCCGATAAAAATGGTAGATTAAAAAAATATGACAATTGTTTTTTGATTTATGGATTTGGAAAATTATTTCTTTGTTTTCGATTAGTTTACCTATTTACTTACCCTTTTTTAATTAATTCGTTTTAGAGTTATCGTTAAACATAAAAATTTATTGATTGGAACCTCCTTTTAGTTTATTAGGTATAGTTATTATATATTTTTTTGTTCATTTGTTGTTTTCGAGGATCCAAAAAGCTAATGGCTTGGATTTTTCTAAAATTTGATGTTTTCGGCTTCTAATCTAATTGGCATGGAATAATTACGTACCTATACCTACCATACCTGTACCTATCGACAAGTACCAACGAGTATGCAGTGACATAACTCAAATAAAATATGCTGTAGGTACCCATTGTATAACTTTCTATGTGTTGTTATCTGATTCTTGGTACAAATACAATAATATTTCGATTGAAATCGACAGTATTGTGAAAAGTTATTGAAATAAAACATAACTTCAAGTACTTCGAGCATCAAGAACGTGGTAAAATTCAAATGAAAAGGAAAATTATTTTCATTTCACATACGACGTTCCATTACACGTAATTTATGATTGACAGACAATGACTTCAATCGAAACCAATTGGATGTGGATGTGAAGTGAAATGAAACGACCAAACCATTTATTATACAACCAATACACACATGGGTACTTGTAGGCACAACACGTACAGACTTAGTTAGGAACCGTACCTAATCGATTTTTCTTTAAAGTAAGTATTTTCACAATTTATTTTTCTATATAACTATATAAAAAAAAAAAAATTGAGATTTTTTATTTTTTATTAGCCGCAAATATTGTCGGAAAAAAGAACTTTCAATTCAAACACAATTTTTAATTTATGCCCCGCGATTGCCTAAAAGAGAACATCGAGAGAAAACAAATGAAAATCACGGAAGGGAATCAAAAATGCATGCGTTGTTTATTTCATATCGCAGTTGAATCTCGTTGGAAAAACCACCAAAAATCCATCCCCTCGTATTTAATTACGGCTACATAAACAAACGATTCATTGTTTTCAGGTTGCATGGAGGAAAATCGTGTGGCGGTCGCCTTTGGCATCGACTCCTCGGCAGTGGCTAGTCGTCCCGCGCTCACTCGGCGGCGCGGACCTGTATCGCTCGATCACCGCCCGCCAAATTTTCCCGCGCCGCGAGTGACATTCGAATTTGACAATTGTGCTTTATTTTTTTTTACTGAATTTTCTCTCAGTGCACTGTGCTTGGATTTTTAAATTTTGGAACACAGGTTTGTTCTGTTTCAGTAACTACGTTTTTTCTGTGTTTGTTTTTTTTTTTTACTATCTTACGTAAAATGAAGTATCGTTGTTATATTTTACGATGGACGGCAGTTAGATAACAATGAAATCGCTTTCCAAGTAAAAGTCGAGGAAACTAGGTACTTTACCTACCAATTACTAAAGAATAACGATTTTTCAATAAATGTGCCATGGTTACGCTTTCTGATTCGTTTGTTATATTATAAAATCTATTGTCTTTTTATTATAATTGTCTATTGTGCACATTGTTAAAAGTATTATTTGTTTAATAAGGTTATTGAATTTTCGCTTTAAGGTATTGAGTAGTGGACATCCAATTAGAATAACAAAAACGTCCCCAAGCGGAATAAGGTGTTTAAAAATAAACGATAACATCATATCATAGCAGTCATTTGAAAAAAGAATATGTTTGAAAAAAAGGAAGAAAAACTTTTATACTTTTTGAAGCCAAGGTCATTGAAGCGTTCGAAAATATTTGAATAGCAAAAAGTTCCGAAAACATCTTCCAAATAGGCTATTAAAATTACTGGCTGGTTGTTCCTGTTTTTTCTGACGGAACATGCAACAGTTGACTGCATTTTTTTTCACTTCCCGCAGTGCAGTTAATCAAATAAGTACTTAGCCGTCTGTTACGCATTAACACGGAATTGCTACGTTTTCCTTTAATTCTTGTACTTTTTTTACCTCTTTTGCTAGAATAGAAAAATGCTGGCTGGAAATTAAGACAGATTTTAAAAAAGCTTTTTACTTTTTTTGAAAATATATTCGAATTGTTCCAAGTTTGAAATACTAGCTCTATGCTATAAATACTTACATAAGCGAGATGAATTTTCTTAAGACATCTCAGAATCAGAAGATTAAATGACAAAGTTTTCAACTCCCACAATATTTTTTATTTATTATAATTCAATTATTTAAATTATAAATTTAGTTTGTTGTTTGACTAGCCTCTACATCATTAATAAAAGTAAATAGTCTACAGTAGTCTAACAAAAAGAGACTTTATAACAAGAAAACGTAAAAAATGTGGACGAAAAAAGTTTTGTGCTTATTATTTATTCAGGCTTGGGAGCGGCTGTTTTTACCTTTACATACTTGAGCGGTAAAAAAGACACTTTCCACCTAAACAGAGACCAGTCACGATATTTTTTTTCTTACCTTATGAAATAATATATAAGTAATATATTAAAATCTATCAACCGTAACCTAATAGGTTTTATGTAGGAAAATATTTTATTTCCTGTTAAATTATGTTTTAATTTTCACTTACATTAAATTTCACTAGCTTTTGATTAAGTCTTATCTTATATAGCCATCGGTGTCCCACTGCTGGGCAAAGGCCTCTGTCCTCTTCTTCTACGACTCTCTATCCCTATCCTGGGCCACCTCTGTCCAGACATCGAAGAAGTCTAGAATAACCATATCATTTGGTTTAAGTTCTACCAAAAAACTTAGAAGAAACTAGCATAATATGTTCGCAATACCAAGTTGAAAAAACAACTTTTTTAAATATTTGAGGTTATAAATACTTAACCCCTTAAGGGTCATATACAATTAAAGAGATAAGTAAATAACGAGCGGTTATCGCTTACACACAGGAGGGATTATATTTTTATCGCGGAGTACAATTAGCGGCTGTACAACAGTTGAGTAAATTCGTTAAAAATGTAAAAAGTCAGCGGGAATTTTTCACTAAATTGAAAAATCCAGTCAGGGCCCGTCTGAGCTTGTCCAGGCGATTTCCCAAAGGGTTCGCTTGTGTAAAACGTTCTAGCTTTTGTATTAAATTTTTCAAACCCGTTTCAATATTAGTGTTAGTTTTTTCTGTGACGTTTTTTGTGGTCTGTCTTGTGGTATTGTGGACAAAATTGTCGGTGTGTCAGTCTGTCGTTTTGGACTTTGGACGTGAATAAATTAAAATACATACATTGGTGTAGGCAGAGACCACTTCCTTCCACTTGCTTCGATCCAAACACACCTCTTTCGCTTCATCCACACTCATCAGTCGCCTCATACATGTCCGTCGGTTTAGGGTACTCTTGAAAAAAATAAATTAAAAATAAAATAACTTTACCTTTTTATATAAAAAAAACCCGACTGCGTTTTTAAAACGCATTTTTTTATTTTGATGAACCCAGTGTCACTCTCACTGTAAATACGAATCTAACGACATTTCTCAAGCAAATTCCATCAAGCCGTTTAGGCTGTAGTGCGTGCCAAAGAATTAAAGATACAAACATACATTACATACTATCGAAAAACATAACCCTCCGTCTGGCGCAGTCAGGTAATAAAATTGATATTTTAACTCTATTTTAGTACTTTCTATTGACATATCAATTTGTTACATGCCACGTGATATACCTACTAGCTTGGGACTTGGGAATCACAGAAATGTTATCTGACTTTGAACTAAGATATTTATTTACGTCACACCTATATGACCTATTGAGAGTCAGATTATGAAAGTGCCATTATTTTTCGATGAGTTGATATTGGTTAGGTTTTATGATAAACAATAAAATGTTTATTTTTATTATTTAATCTGTTATACCGGAAAACTATTTGAAATAAAAAACAAAAAAATATCATGCATTTTTTAAATATAATATATTTTACAATAGGGAAAACTAAAGAGTGATTCATTCATCAGAGCTGTGATATGCAATCCGCACTTTTTTGACGATGCTATAAGAAAACTAGGTTGTTATTTCATTTGACAAAGGCGATAGAAATCTATCGCTATTGTTTACGACGCCACAAACAAGAGGGCAAAATGCACATACGTTTACAAATATAAAACCGAGTTACATATTGTTTATACATTCGAATCTATATATCGATTGTCTATTGTCTGTGGTGATATCGTGTTATTCTTTCAGTGAAATTTTGAATTGACTTTTTGATGGCCTGTTATCGTTTGGACAATTGGACATGGGAACTTTTTTGATCAAACTCTGACATGCTGGCTGACAGAACTGTTGTTTTTATGTTTTTTAATGACATTTAGAAAAAAGCGCATTATTTAATTTTTTCAAGTGTAATTTTCGTAAATAAGTAGGTACCTAATTAAAGTTAAAAATTCAATACTCTAATGACTTCCTGTTTTATTTAGCGACAACTATTTAACGAAACAAGCTTTTGACTTTAAAAAAATATGTCAAAATTTGAACATGTGCCGGTATAGTTCTATTTCGGACGAAAATTTTTATACAAACACCGTCATCTGACGAGTGTGAATAGTTTCATTCAAAATATTCTTCCACTGACTTTTACGATAAAAATCCGTAGAAAATTTAAAAATAGTCGACAACTAGGAACAAGAACAAGGCTGGATGCTCACGACAAAAATCCATGAAAATCCAGCACAAGTGGGTACAAGACTCTACACCCCTACAACCTTACTTACATATCCCCAAGATCAAAGCACGTTTGACACACACATGCACAAAGACGAGCAAAGTAATTCACCTGTCAAACTCTTCATAACCTTACACATAGGCATAGGCATCCCGCTGACAATGTTGACAGCTCACTTTGTTCGATGACAGGAATACCTTCATACAACTTTCAAGAGTTAACTTGAGCCGGGAGATATACAGGATATCTTAGAAAGGAGGTTTCTAGTTAGTTATTGTTGGTATTGTGTGAATAACTTGAGTTGGTACTTAGTAAAGTAATTTGTTGGGTTTGATTACCTCTTCCGCGTTATTGTAATGCATTGTTGCAGAGAAGACTGTTTTAGTAAGGATTAATTTAATATCGTGTCGTGTTGACATTGACAGTTTAACTGTACTGACAAAAAAAAAGAAAACTTTTTCTAGGTCATCGTCTACTATGCTGAATTTATTTCGTAAAGTGTCAAAAATAAGAACATTTTATATGGCACTTTAGATATCGTAATTAAGACAAGTATTAAGTAGCTATTCTTATATTTAATATTTCTGACAGTTTTATAAAATATATACTTATTAAATTCTGTTACTATAAATAACCTTTCATAACCTATCTAGACTCACTCAAAATAAAAATAGAAAACAATTAAGTCTCCTTTGTTTTATAAATAACAAAAAAACAAAAGTAGTTTTTAATCCAAAGAGTATAAATATTAAATTTTGTTTAAGCGACAAAATAAATAAAAAAAGTTAATAGAATATTCTTGCTGTAACAAAAAGGCGTAGGTAATTTTTTACACTGGTAACCTTGCCGGGTCGTAAAAAAGTCTGACTTTTTTGTTCTTTGTACCAGTTTGGTGACTCTGACATTGAAATCATAGGAACTTATGAATGAGTAATGAGCGGTATACTCATTTGTAGGTGATATTATCAATCAAACTAATTTAATAATATATTATGTTGCCGTGTGTCAAAATTCAACACCCTTCCCGTTTAAATTAAAACAACTCCACATTTTTTGTGGTTAAGTATAGCTTCAATTTTTAACCGTTTACCAATAGCCAAACGTTTACATCAAACCGATTTCAAAATTGGAATGCAATGCAATATTGTTTTAAAAAGAATAAACAATTTTATCGAACTCTGTATTCCTAACCTGGTTAATAAGGTGCTGCTGTGATCGCCGGTCATGTCATGCGGATCCTATCAAACTAAGCCTTTCACTTCCCTGTTTCCCATTTACTTACCTTACTTTTTCCTGGATATTGCGGGGTCAAATTTTTATTATTTATTTATGGATAGCTCTTTTGAAATATCAATTTTATTATATATTTCTGTGTTTATGCCTGAGATTTGTAAAACTTAAATTGAAAAGAGCAACCCTACAGAGTTTCTTGCTAGGTTCTTCTCTGGGGAAAACTGCACTCTTGCGAATCTAGCATTAACTTTAAAAAATGACCCGTCCTAAGTGTTGTCAAAACCTACAGGATTAAATGATTTTTCATTTCATTTCATAACCTAAATCACGGAAAAACCTTTTCTTTACACTGTAATTATACCTACTTATATTGGAAAAGCACATATCCAATTACTTACGACTATATCATAATATAAGAAGAGGAAAATCTTACAGAAATAATCTTGTTAAGGAAACTGTATCCCCATTATATAGAGCCTTAAAGAATATGAAGAAGCTAGCAGATGCTACAGAGTGCATATCTCATTAACCTAAATGAGCGCGCTTTGTGAACGGCCATCTTGTATTTATTGTACCTAGCCATCAAGGGACCTGCTAATTTATTCTATGACCCACTTTTGAGGTTAGGTTGTATTAATGGAAGGTCTGTGCGTGCATCGTTTTAAAATTATTGTAAGTGATTTGTTATGTAATTGGTGATTAGATTATGTTACTTGGTTGGTTTATAACTAACTTCAAACATTAAAGGGAAGGAAGGAGAGCTTAGTCAAAGTCAAAGAATCTTTGTCTTTGACAATACAATACAAATATTCCTTATTGCACACTAAGATATAAGATACAGACACAAACAGGAATATAGAAGCAACAGGCGGCCTTATTGCTAGGTAGCAATATCTTTGACATTATTTTTTTAAAGCTAATGCTAGATTCTCAAGAGTGCCGTTTTACTCAGAGAAAAATCTAGCAAGAAATATATACCTAGTAAAGCGATTTCATTTTGCAATTAACAGCCAAAAGGTTATTTGAATCGATAATCTTCATTCTTAAATCATGTACAATATTGGGTACTGGCTGATTATAACTAAAAAACCTTTATTATAATCTAGATTTTCAGGTTTCAATTTATCATTATTATTAATCAGTTGAACTAAAATAATATCGAAGAGGTCAAGGGCATATTAATTTTAAAGATGAATCAATTTTTTGAATGAAAAATGATATTTCCATTTTAAATATAGTTAGAACGGAAATTGTTATAAAATAATTATCTTTATATGTATTATTATTTTAATAATCGTGTTTACCATTCTCTGGGCCTTCACCGGCCAGTTCACGGTCACTCTAATTTGACCACCTGACTGTAGCATCACGAAATTGACCAAAACAAAAAAGATTTCAATGCGTTCTTTTTTTCACTTAATTGGGACTGGCTGATTTGCTGTTCTATTTTTAAACCTTGAGAATCAATTCGGATTCTGATTATTTTGCATTAGAAGAAACTTCTTGATTTTATCTTTTTGGTTTTGCAAAATCAAAAATGGATTTGCTTTTCCATTTTTAAATTAATTAAAAGTTTATGATTGTTGTTAATGCTCGACCACTTCTCGACTAACTTTCAGGTTTTAAGAAATTCCATAGACAAATAAACATTAAACATCTGCAACTTTTTTAATCAATTTGAAAATAGAAAAGTTACGTATACACACGATTGTATTACCTACGTAAATACAGACTACTTTTTAAACGTATTTCATTACTTGTTTTCAGTTTTCATGGGGTTTTCTTCTTACATAAGAAGTATGAGGAAATAAAGTTAAAAGAGGTCTCATAACATAGTTTCCGCTAACAAAATATTACTCAATTAACAGAGATTTGTAATATTTGATACAGTGACATACCTGTACCTATTGGTATAAACTTAGCATTAATAATTGATACGCGATGATTGGATCAATCTACGTTAATGTTCGAAACTGTATAGGGCTGACACAAAATATAAATACCTATTTGGAAATACGTTACAAAATGTTCTCTATTTGAAGAAAAAAGAAAATACAATGTGTCATGCCAAAAAATTACAAAATATACCTAGAAATCACTTATACGCGTTTGAAAATTAAAAAAAAAATATATGAAAAAAAAACGTTCAATCGTTGTTGTAAAAAGTTGAATTTTATCAATAAAATCAGACTTAAGTCACAAAATAGCTGCACTATAAATTGGCACATATATACAAGAACACAAATCTACTTTTAGCATACCAATTGACACAAACATCACAAAAAACCCAAGATAATTATCCGCTTCTTATTCAAAACTTACAAGCCATTAGTTCGGAATCGTTGCCGACCCGCGAAATCCGGCTGAATCCGGCTAATTCCCCTTAACTGGCAACCCTTAAGGAATTATCGTGATAATCCCCTCTTAGAACGCTATTGATGTTGTAGTATGCGTGTTTGAATTACGAATTATTTTTAAATGAAGATTTTTATGTGAGAATTAAATGTTGCCAGCGACTTCGTACGCGTGTATCGTTATAGCTTAAAAAGTATTTAATACAGTATCTTAAAATAACAAAGCCTATCTATTATTACAAAACGAGTTTTATTTATAGTCGTAGAATAAACTCAGATAAACAACGTTTCGGCTATAGACAAAACTTCAAAAAATGACATTAGTCCTAGGACTCGAGAATCGAGAATCTTAAAAACTCGTTTTGTAATAAGGGGGGTTAGCGTTTATTATGTGCAAGCTAAAATATTGTAAACTTTCATTAAAATCTCTGAAGTGGTCTTTGTTTTCTGAAGTTCTATATTATAAAGATATATTGGACATAACGTAGGGCCCTGTGCCGAAGGTTTCCTGCCGTTTTCTTCCTCTCGGCTATACAGGTAGTGAATCGGTAGTAGTTTTAGATCAAAAAAGTGACATCAAAAAAGTGTAATGAATTTTGCCTATTGTTGAATAAACGCTTTTCATTCATTCATTCTATGCATTGCATAACATACATACATACATACATACATATCGGTCACGCCTCTTTCCCATCAGGCTAGACATAGACCACTTCCCTCCACTTGCTTCGCTTACGCCGTTGCAGTGGTGGCGCTGTGTGTCGGGTCTCCTACTTCCCTAAAATATGTGGAAGGGGTTGATGGCTGGCACATGCGTTGAGACCTGTGTGAAGGTGCTGCTGTGATGGCTGGTCATGTCATGCGGATCCCATCAAACTAAGCATTTCACTTCTTTGTTTCCCATTTGCTTGCCTTACTTTTTCCTGGATATTGTGGGGTCAAATTTTTATTATTTATTTATGGATAGCTGTTTTGAAATATTAATTTGATTATATGTTTCTGTGTTTATGCCTGAGATTTGTAAAACTTAAATTAAAAAGAGCAACCCTACAGAGTTTCTTGCTAGGTTCTTCTCTGGGGAAACTGCACTCTTGTGAATCTAGCATTAACTTTAAAAAATGACCCGTCTTAAGTGTTGTCAAAACCTACAGGATTAAATGATTTTCATTTCATTTCATTTCATTTCATTGCTTCAATCCACACTTCCTTCGCTTCATCGCCTTCATCCACATTCATTGCTTAACCTTATCAAGTAAAGCTAATTAATTAGTACACTAATATGCTTAATGGCACTTCAATCTTAATGGCTCAACAAACAGTATTCTGTTTGCCTACATGCCTTCTAATTACGAGCTTGTTGCAGGAATTGGTCATTATAGCTAACACGTCATTAATATATTAGGTCTTTACCTATGAAATTGCCGTTTTGTATGAAAAAATTCAAACGATTCTTTTTCATATAATTTTTATTTGTATTAAGTGAAGTAATTCAATGCATCTTTGCCAACGCAGTGGCAGTTTATTAATGCCCTTCTTAAAGAAATCAGCTGGACGAGAGGCAACAAATTCTTCAAAGGCGTTTTGAACTGCCTCTTGGTTATTGAATTTTTTTCCAGTCAAGAAGTTATCCAAATTCTGGAAAAAGTAGTAGTCTGTAGGGGCAAGGTCCGGTGAGTACGGTGGATGAGGGAGAGCTTCCAACCCCAGTTCTTGCAACTTGGAGACCGTCATTTGTGCGGTATGAGGTCGCGCGTTGTCGTGCAGGAGCAGCGGAGACGAGCGATTGACTAATGCTGGTCGGAGACGTGCCAGCTTCTCCATCATTATGTTCAATTCTTCACAGTACACATCTGCAGTAATACTCTCCCCATTTGGTAAGAAGCTGTGATGAATCACACCGGTGCTAGACCACCAAACAGTAACCATCACCTTTTTAGGGGTAAGTTTTCGTTTAGGGCATTGTTTAGGTGCTGAACCAGGATCCAACCAACTTGCTGAGCGCTTACGGTTATCAAACAGAATCCATTTTTCATCACAGGTGACAATGCGGTTCAAAATTCCTTCATCTGTGTGTCTGTTGAGCAATGCACGGCACGTCTCGACGCGTACTTGGCGCTGGCGATCATTGAGTTCGTGGGGCACCCATTTGTCAAGCTTTTTTACCTTGCCAATTTGACGCAAATGGACCAATATTGTTTTGATGCTAACGTTGAAAGCTGCTGCTAATTCAGCCGTAGATTGAGTATCATCAGCTTCCACGATCGCCTTCAATTCGTCTGCATCGACCAAAGTCTTCGGACGACCGCGGGGTTCATTTTTCAGGTCGAAATTTCCAGAACGGAAGCGAGCAAACCAATAACTAGTGGTTCGTTGGTTTGTAGTGTTAGCTCCGTACACGTCGTTGATGTTGCGAGCCGCTTGTGCCGCGTTGCTGCCACGACGGAACTCATATTCCATAATTACTCGAATTTTTAACGTATCCATGTTGACGAAAATGATTGAAATGCAATGAAAATGTAACACTAACCAATAAACAAATGACTGTTTTTGGAAAAAGAATTCCATATTTTTAAAATGAAATTAATTTGAAATTAGAATTCTTAGCTAAACAAAAAATATTTTTAATTGAAATGGCCAGTACTGTAAAACGGCAATTTCATAGGTAAAGACCTATTATTAATAATAGTAGACTATCTCTTTTTTTAAAAAACAAATGAAGAAGGCACGATGTTCGGTTAATGAATTCTAACGGATGTTTTTGAAAATAGGGATGCCGAAGTAAAAATAAAATTGTTTAAAAAACTTTTTATAGAAGTATGTACAGCGTGATTATTGATAAATCAACTAGACTGCAAAATGGGCATGATGACTAAAAAAATATTTTAGTCCATCACATAGATTATTTTAAAATATTCGACACGTATTTTTTCTTTTTTCTCTTAAACTAAAAATGACACAGATACACTGGGTTAAAGCTGCTCATGACGTCACGCCTTAGTACGATTTTTACGTAGGTGTGACGTCAATACGCCCCACTCTGTAACTTTGATGCCCTGTATCTTTGTATTTATTTATGTATTTGATCAGGTAAAAAACGTGTTTCAAATATTTTTAATAGCCTAAAAGACGGACTAATTATTTTTTGAATTTTCGAATGCAGTCATCATCCCCATTAGTATCCCTATACTGTCATGACGACGTATTGTTTTCCGTCCTGACGGGCCACGGCCCGGACACGTCCCGGGCACGACCCGGATCTGTGTAGATAGACCGTTATACCCTGCATCAATTTAAATAAAGCAAAATTACTTTCTCATCCCATTACCCTTGCAAGACGATCCTCGCTTCAACCCTCTTAGGAGCGCACGAAGCGGCTTATTAAATAAAGATTATTGTAACATCCACGGAACATAGAGTATTTAAAGGAAATCGCTTGTCATAACGTTAGTATTGGCACCAGTGAATGATTTTTTATAGGTACAGATATGTTACCTTTATAGTGATTGGCGTTTTAAATCGGTGCCGAACAATGATTACAATGATATTAATGACAGCACTTCAAATCATACTCCAAATGTCTTCAGACTAACTGAGACTAGCTACAAGTTGTCTTAAATAGGTCTATTTACAGTCTTCAAAATGTGCGCGCATATAACATATCTGCACCTAGTTTATATATAATATCATTGGAACCAGTGTAGCCAGGTATTTATTTCAGTAAAAAGTGGCCTAAATCTATTGATCAAGGCTGAAACACACCGGATGCGTATGCGTAACGTAGACGTAAGCACGGCGTAGTTACGGTGTAGCCCGATGTGACACCGGGCTACGCGTCACGTCAACGTGTACGTCTACGTTATGCAAGCGGTGACGGTTCCATACATTACAACTCAGAGGTACGCATACGTCTACGTATACGCAACGCATACGCATCCGGTGTGTTTTGGCCTTCATACAATTGAAAATATGTCGTAACATCCTGCAATGGGATTTATTTTGCTTTAAGTCAAACAGTATTTGCGACGTTTTGTTATGTGAAGTCAAACTGAACCGAGCTGTCACTACTCGACCAATAGATGCCGCAAGCTTGTGAACGAGTGAACGATCACTTAATGTTGACACACGCTACAAGTCTCCTTACCATTTCCGTTCGACTTTTGTTTTCAATTAATAAAGATGAAGGAATAAGGTGTGGCCCCATTTTTTTTCATATACAAATGAGTTTATGACAGCGTGCCAAGGTTGCGCCAAGTTTTTTCATAGTTTTCTTGGTATAATGATGACCTGTCAAACATTAAGTAGTACCGTACAAAAAGGTAGCCATTTTGCGCCCGACCAGGCACGCAGAACCAGACGGTATGGCTCCTTATATATTTTATACTCAAAGATAAAGATTATTGTAACATCTGACAGCCCTGATCCGTTATAATCCTACCTAATTCAGAAGGTAATCAATGTAATACTGGGGTCGTATTCGTGTATTTCTATTTGATTGGGTTAGGTTATGTTTGAACGGGTAAATCGTTGTTCGGGAATAATTGGGCCGATGGATTTTACCAGGCTGTTTCAATCTTTGACATCGGTTTTGAGGTTTGTTTAGATGGTGTTTGTATTACTTACTTGGCGAGTTTAGTCGGTAGGTACTTGGTTGGTTAGTTAGTACAATCTACTGTGAAAGATCTACTGTGATCTAAAGATCTATAGTGGTTTTTTACAAAAATGGAGGCAGTGTAGGTATTTTGTCAAGATCAGTAGTATTATATCAACATTGTGTCACTTGAAAATCACGATAACCTTAATAAAAGAAATCTTGCACTGAAAACTATGTTCTTTATTTTGAAACGGAACTGTTAAAATTCGTAATAGGCATGATGACTAAAATTTTTTTTTAGTCCACCACATAGATTATTTTAAAATATTCGACACTTTTTTTTTTTTCTCTTAAACTAAAAATGACAAAGATATAAGTACTGGGTTAAAGTTGCTCGTGACGTCACGCTTAAGTACGATTTTTACCTAGGAGTGACGTCAATACTCCGTATCATTGATGCTCTGTATATTTGTATTTATTTATGTACGGTCAGCATCATAAGTCGATGAACACATTCAGATTTTCAAAAGTAAAATACACCGTTATAAGACGAGATCGCTTAGCAAAAGATACTCTAGGGTTTAATGACCATCCAATAAGGTTCAAAATAAAGAAAATAAGTAAGGTTTTACGTCTAATAATTGTGTATATTACTTTTGAAAATTTGAATGTGTTCATCGACTTATGATGATGACTGTACCTATTTGATCAGGTAAAAAATGTGATTCCAAATATTTTTAATAGCCTAAAAGACGGACTAACAATTTTTTTAATTTTTTAATGCAGTCATCATCCGTATTGTAAAAGTAAAGTGTTTACAGTATAATTTTTCATTATCTATTTCAGTATCCATCACCTATACAGTAAGCTTACTTGACCAATCAAGTAGTTAAGTACCTACTGTCATAGAAACGAGGCATCAAATCAATAGTCGTATTCTAAATTATTCGGGCACCAGCCAGTACTGGTTGGAAATTAATAAAACTTGGTTTTACTAAGTAAACTTTCAATTTCTCAATCAATATGGCACTTTGATTGGCTTTTCGAACTGATACTGTTTATCTTTGAACCTATTAAACATGCTCCCCTTTTGTTCTATACATTAAATTAGATAATAGATAATGTCGGATATTAGATTATAATTGCTTTATTGTAATATTCAAAATTGTAATTTAAAAAAATACTCTAGTTACTCCAGAGTTCTTTTCACTTAAGAAGTCCCCTAGCCGCGGCGCTGTATTTCATGTCAAAATTGATAATGTTGCCATTTATGAGTACAACATCTACCTATATTGTGTTTATTTCATTTGTAATTTATTAAATAATATTATTTCCAGCATATTTCGACTGTTCTGGTCATTCCATGAGTAGGTTGGTATATATTTTGATAAAATTGTCTAGGTACTTAGCTATATTTCTGTTGTGTAAAAAGTGTATTTTTATTAAAATAAGTAAGGGGTTTTCTACCTACTATCAGAAAACGGGGAAAATAGACCTGTCAAATTTAGTTCCAAAAATATCCGGGGGACTTCTTTCGTGAAATACCATTGTGGATTCTGACATTGTCAAGTGAAGTAAAACTTACTAAAACTAATGTAAAGTTTAGCTACTTACTCTAAATATATATTATAACATTTATAACACGAAAATACCCAGACTCAAGATTGAAGAGAAAGATCTCTGTTCATCGTTACAATGTTTATCTTTAGTGGGAAACCCACGACCAGCGGCGTGGTAGGGGTCAGTACCAACCAACTCAACTAGCAAGTTATTGTCATTTTTATAGGAAAATGTCATGAAATGTCTAAACCAGACACTCCCGTTACTAAAACAACCAGCCAAGTGTGAGTCGGAGTCGCGCAGCAATCACTATTGATATCGAACAAAAAAGGCAAAAAAAATACATGGGTTGTATGGGAGCCCCCCTTATTTATTATTATTATTATATTTTTTGTATTTGTTGTTTTAGCAGCAACAGTAATACATTATTTGTGCTTTCAACACTCTAGCTATAACGGTTCACGAGATACAGCCTAGAGACAAACGGACAAACGGACAGACGGACAGACGGACAGACGGACAGACGGACAGCCGAGCCTCAGTAATTCCATTTTCAGCCTTAGGGTACGGAACCCTAACAAGGAACAACTCACAAGAAACTATCAAAATATCCAATTAAAAACTCAACCTAACCTATACATGTCGCAAACGGCCATTAGTGTTATTATCCGACCGCAAAATAACGCGGCAAGGTTAAAACAATTACTGTGTTGCGAAGGTACAACTCCTATAGCCGCGTAATACGGTTTCGCAAGTGTTGCCAATTGTATCCTTTGGGGTAGGAATATGTTGTTTATTACTTTTTTCTGGGTAAAGTAGCTTGCTGATTGCTTAAAGGGTTTTTTTGCTGAAAAAAACTGACTAGATAGGATCTGTGTAGTGGATGTACTTAAAGAAAGTTTAAAGTTAGTTAAAGGTAGGTACCTAATTTTTTGAAGACCTAAGTAGGTAAATTAATAAAAATATAATTGACTATGCAGTACTAGCTGCTTGATTCCTTACATGTTTAAAATAAATATATTCCAAAAACTGAACTTACTTGTACCTATGTTTCGCGTTTCAGTAAAAACTACGAAAATGCCATAACTATGTCAAAACTTATTTTGGAAAGCTTTTAATCTAACTTAAAAAAAACTGAGCATAGAAAAAAGAAAGAAATGCAGTGACAGATAGATCGTAAATATTTCAGTCTTTAAAAAAAAAAACTAAAAAGAGGTAAGTTGCAAATTCCCATTATCAACTTATTCTGCCATTAAGATCTCTTTGGTCGACATCTATCATCTCTGGTTCACTTGTGGCTGGCCAGTTGCCATTACTTCATTTGTTTGTCAGTAAGGTGAACCGCTGCAGGTATCGTTGGCTAGGTTCCCATAATTATGTTTTATGGGCCGCCATACTCATTATTGGAAAATATTTTCTATTTTATTGCCTTTTATTGTTTTATGGGCGAATCGTTTTTATTAGGCGCCCTGTTGAAATATTGTGTGACCTATGGTTTGCTTAGGGCCTTTACGAATGTGTGTTGAACGATTTCGTAGCTTAAAAGTTTTATATGAAAATCTACAACCGATATTGACGATTGGATTGGCGGATTGTTGCGATTTCATAATATGTCATTATTCTTATCTGGTCATATTATTTGTCTCTTAATTTCTCCTCTAATAGAAGAAAAATACAAATTTCTTTTTTTTAGCGATGAGTTAGTTTTGCAACGTCAAGTTTTAATACTATGGCATAAACCTAATCTAAATTTAAAAATTCTTCATAAATGTTTAGGCGCCAAAAATGCTGTGACGGAATTGAATGTCGAATAATAGAATAGTTCGACCGATTATTCTTTATTCAGTACTTGTAATTCGGCTCATCTCTAAAATCTACTTTTTAATATCTCTCATATTCAAGCGCATAAGTAATACCTACTTAATGCTGTCTACACTCCAAAGCCGCCGGCTTGTTTGACAGCTGCCATTCGTATGAAGAAAAGCCGCTGGCCTAGCCCGGTGGCATGCCGGCGGCTTTGGTGTGAAGACAGCAAGCTTTCAAAGGCTTTCAATGTACTTATAATTTTGCATGCAAGAGGGACTTAGTTTCCGATTACAAGCGAACAGAAACAATAGCACTCCAACAAGCGATAGCAAACTTCAGAGCCGTGTATTATTTACCTGAATAGAAATTGCTTCAGTACCTTTACTAAGGGTTGTGTCGTTTATATGAAAAGACGTAATAGGGTGTGAAAAAGGTAACTTTGCAGTTGTAAACTTTTACCCCCGTACAGAATGAGTTTTAAAGATAGTTCTAAGACTTAGGTATGTAATTTTTTGACGTTTTCTCCATAGTCAAAAGCCACCCTCCTTTTTGATAAGGGGGCTTAAGTATAGGCAATATTTAGTAAAAAAAAAGAGATGTGTTCCTACATTCCTAAAGAAGATGATTTTGTAGAACAGAGTGGACTAGAACAGAGTGTCGGACTCCATCGACAAGAGTGACGCTTTTTTTCATGATGATTTTGTACGAAAAATATAGAGTAGAGAAGGAGAGGTTATTGTTTTATCTTATTTTCCTGAGACTATCTTGGGAAAGATTGTGTTTTGCCTTCGTTATGCATTGAAAATACTTTTGAGTTTAGCTTATATATAAGGAGGTATAAGGAGTTGCCCCATATTTTTTTTCATATCTAAATGAGTTTATGACAACGTGCCAATGTTGGCGGAAGTTTTTCATAGTTTTCTTGGTAGAGGACCTGTCAAACGATAAGAAATTCCATACAAAAAGGTAGCCATTTTGCGCCAGACCAGGCACGCAAGTCCAGACGGTATGGCACCTCCTTACATATTCTATACTCAAAGGAAAATACCTACTTGTTATCCAGCTACTTATTCATATTATAAACTTTCGAATATCATTTTATTGATTTTGTGTCACTATCACTATATCAGCGGGTTAATCAATTCCTCTTATAAAAATCATTCAACTCTTTAACCCAAAAAAGTGTTGTCACAAAAGTTGAGTGATTTTGACAGTGATTATAAACAAATGGAACTGCGAGGTTGCCTTGCGACCCTGTGCAATGAAGCAATTCAATTTCCATCTGTAACTACAACTTGCAGTAGAGTCAAAGCAACTTAAGATGTATTCAGTTGTTTGCAGTCAAGTACCACGGTTCAACACAGTGTACTTCGGCCGCAAATTGTCCAACTATTAACTAGGTTTTGGAGTTTCTACCGACTTGTATATTGTGTGTAGGTACCTCTATTTGGTATGTTATGGTCTGTCTACATAGATCCGGGCCGCGCCCGGGACGTGTCCGGGCCGTGGCCAGTCATGAGGGAAAACAATACGTCGTCATGACAACGTTTCTGGGCCGTGTCAGGGAAAAAATGTCATTCCATACATTTTCTATGGATTCGTCACACACGTTGTCATGACGACGTATTGTTTTCCCTCCTGAAGGGCCACGGCCCGGACACGTTCCGGGCACGGCCCGGATCTGTGTAGATAGATCTTAGGTGTGAGTTTTTGTGGTTAGACTGACTTACTAATACTTAAGGCGTAATAAAAAAAGGATAGACGGCATAGATTACGAGTTTGCGAGTGTCAGATAACTGCCAAAGGAACCAAATTCCAGATTTCAGAATTGGGGACTATTCTTACCTATATTATTGTGTACACATGGTAGGAATTTCAGCTTTCCAAATTTAAGATAGGTCTGGCATTACTAAACAGCAACAAAGTAAGACGCCAAAGTGAAACTCTAGTTTTTAAAAATAAACAAATTATTTCGATTCGAAGTCCATTGCTCGTTTTATAGTCCCCTAGCTAGTGCAATTATCGTAATAAACCTGCAATGGAACCACTAGGTCGCCTACCCGTCTGTGGTTTCAGTTACGTAAATATACATGTGAATTATTTATCGTCTGACGAAGACTAGTTTAGATGGAGCTCCAAGGTTAATTGCAATGCATACGATGAGTGGGTCAAATGAAATTGGATATCAATGGCCAGTTCTGATTGGACTCTAAAGTCAATAAAATTGCATAATATGGATAGGTCAAGTTTATTTGTGTATTGGCCGATTGATTTGGGTCATAAGAAAAACTTTGACCGCGAATTTACTGGGTGTACCAGAAAGGGGGTATAAAGCCGAAACACAGCTATAGTCTTCATAAAATTGAACAACTTTCCCCAACATGAACATGATCGTAACCCGATTTTTTTGGATCGCCCATACTTACTCGATTACTGATTGGACATTTTGTATGGGGAGGCGAATTTATTTTTTCGAGTTAAGACCCATGTTCCTTAGGGAAAGTTGTTCAGTTTCATGGGGACTAACCCTGTATATAAGCGTTGTTTTTATATTCTATTTCACATGTGTCATACATACATATCTGTCACGCCTCTTCCCTATTCGTCGTCGTATTTAAGAACCACTTCCTTCCACTTGCTTCGATCCAAACACACCTCTTTCGGTTCATCCACACTCATCAGTCGCCTCATACATGCCCGTCGGTTTAGGGTACTCTTTTAGTGGTCTCTGCTTACCCCAATGGGAGAGAGGCGTGACGGATATGTATGTATTTAAGAACAATGGTACAATGTCTTAAAGCTATAGTATTTATATTATTATAATATGTAAACTAGAATATAATATTAAGTACCAAGTTTTTAGCGCGGGATTTACTTACTAAAAATAATATTTTAAAAATAAAAAATATCTCCATCTTCATTAAAAGGTCGTCATCTGAAAACATCTTAACAATTATAAATCGAAACGCAAATAGGTATCTGAATTCCTAAGATATTAGTCTTATACAATTCGAGGAAGTTCCAGTGATAAATTACTGCTGTCAAACTTAAACAATTTTGTAACAAGAATTTCTTACTTAAACTCCACGTTTTCTTCGTATTGTTTCTCACCTGGCTGTTTTCCAAAATGGCTATTTAGTAATTAATTGGTGGAAATTAAAATTGGATTGAAAATTACGAAAATTAAGTAGGTTTTCGTAACCTATTTTAGAAATCTAGGTGCTAAACCTTAAAATTTGTTGGATTATTTTACAATAGAATCTGGAGATATCAAAATGAAAAGAATTTAAAAATTAACAAAAAAAATTACATTTTTTTTTCAATTTATTGCTTTAATCTTTAAAATAAGCTTAAAGTTAGGTAAGGCTAAAAATACTTCTCTTAAAACCATTATAAAGACAATTTCAACACATTAGCAACGAAATTATTACCCGTTCCACAAAATTCAAACGATAAAAAACAAAAACCAACGCAGTCCTGAAACGCGGTATTAAAGTTTTTCACTCGCGTAGCATAAATACCCCGACCGATTCTGCTCAGTTGGGGTGGGCCGTCTCTACATAGGGAGCCGAGGGGAGACTGGGCCGGTTTATACCAGTCGTTCATTCAGATGACTGTACGTCTGTATAGACGACAGTGTATGTCCAGAAATTCAAGAAACAAAACAGACAGTTTCAAATTCCTACGAGTTTGATACCCCACTACTGTAGAGGATTTGTCTACCCTTTTGTTTTCAATGGACGTGAGGATGTTTTTATCTCTTTCACGCAAAAACTACTAAACAGATTTTCATGTAACTTCATAATATTTTCGCTTGCACATCAGATTAAGACATAGGCTATATTTTTCAAGATATTGTGTAAATTTTCAAAGATATTGTGTTAATTCTCAAAATCATGAAAAAGAAAAGGCTAGTAAAATAATAAAAGTAAATATAGACAAAGGATAACTTCACAGATATGTCGTTATTCTAAATAGTCCTTTGTTCCGTCGTAATACAATACACAATCAATTGGAACGTGACCCGAGGCACGTTTGTAGTAAATTCATTCTTGTTAGATAGGTTTCATTGATAGAACAGATCGTAAAGTGGTATGAATTTCAACATTTATCTTTCTTTTTGCGGTTGTCTATGTTTACCTTTCATTTGTAAAGAGATTGGCATTATAATCGAAAAATAGTATTTCTTCAATGATAAAATGTTTCAGTTTAGCACAAACAAAAAGAAAGATAAGATTATTTATTGTTTAAAAATAAATAGAAGAAAAAAGATGGTCGATGTCAATAATAGATTTTAACAAGAAAAACATCGATATTTTAAAATCGATAAAAAAAACTAATTTGAACGAAAGAGGGGTGGGGGGGTGTTGGTTCGCGAGCGAGCGAGAGAGAGCGAGAGAATCTTTTATTAAACATTGAAAAATCGATGTCATACATGAGTTTTAAAATACCGACCAAAAAGATTTAATCATAAAAAAATTAAAGCGCGGGAAGCAATCCAGACACAAAATGTCGCTTCGCTTGTATATTCCCGGAAGCCGTTCCTTTTCCAAAACAAACTTTAAAAAATTAAACCATAAAAAATGCCAGGCCGAAAAACCGGTATTTTCCGGAAACCTCTGACAAACTAAAACCGTTAACGTTCTATCTCTACGATAGGACGTTCCTTTGAAATATGATTTTGGCGCCAGAATTCAGTCAGTTGATGAGTTGATCGTTTCTCAACGTTATCGTACGGGGCAGGCTCGGAACGTTCCCTGCATAAATTGTTATGATCGACGACCAGACGTTTGGGTGCCTAGGCTATTAGACGAAACGTTACCTTAGTTATTCATGCGAAATATTAATATTTTATTGATAGGATATTGTTTTAGGAAACAAATGAATTCCTAGATTGGAATAGATTGTTATTCGATATAAAACTTTTGCCTAAATATGTATGAAATTGAAATAAAGGGCTAGGATCAAACCGATGACGATGGCAAAAAAACTAATTGGAATAGCATAAGTTATCTATGCTGTTGTCGGTACAAAAATAAAAAATCACGATAAGCACAGGATTATTATTCGAATATTAGAAAACATACACCTAAATAACGTGGAGGGAAGTGTCTCTGGCTTCTCCGATGGGAGAGGGGCGTGGCAGATATGTTACCTTTTTAAATAGAATCTCCTTTGACAAAATATTTCTAATATCTAATCACTTAGTCCCCAAAACTCAACCAGTAATACGAGTAGGTACGGTCAGCATCATAAGTCGATGAACACATTCAGATTTTTAAAAGTAAAATACACCATTTTTAGATGAAAATCGCTTAGCAAAAATACTCTAGAGTTAAATGAACATCCAGTAAGGTTCAAAATAAGGAAAAATAAGTAAGGTAATACGTCTAACAGTGGTGTATATTACTTTTGAAAATCTGAATGTGTTCATTGACCTATGATGCTGACCGTACCTACACTACACATCACACACAAAATCCTAAATCCATATCGAAGTGTATCTCTGAATTCATTTGCTAATGGAAGCTAGAGCCTTTGCTTAAACCGCTAGTGTCGACACGGATAAGGGACGCAATTTTGAGCTAAACCCCTCAACGGACAGCAAGCTGGAATTCACTGGATTTATCTGGTAGTTGTAAAAGATGAAAATGGTGAATTGTTGAATTTTAGTGTTAAATTCTTGTGAACGTTAAAATTGTAAATGTTGATTTTAATGTTTCTGTTTATGCCTAAGAATTTGGCAACCCAAAACAATGTCTTGCTAGATTCTTCTCTGGGGAAAAATTGCACACTTTAACTTTAAAAAATTACCCGTCTTAGGTGTTGTCAAACCCATCCTATAAGATTAAATATTTTTTTCATTTAAAAATGAAAATCTCTTAATAACAAACACACATATCCGTCACGGTTCCCTCCCATCGGCGTAGACCACTTCCCTCCACTTGTTTCGATCTAAACTTCCTTCGCTTCATCCACATTCATTAGTCGTCTCATACATGCACGTCATTTTAGGGTACTTGCTTATCTTTTTTATTGGCTTTCTTCATAATGCACGTATTTTGATACAGATAAGTTATTGTTTAAATTACTCCTAATTAATTAAATACCTACTATACGTTTCTCCTATCTACTACACATAAAGTTGGTAGAAAAAAAAGCAAAAAGAAAATACAATGAAGTAAAGTAAAGAATCGCAAATTTAAAAAAAAAACGATTATTTTCGAATTTCCGTTTTTAACAGAACCAATCGAAGTTGATTGCTTTGAAAATTAAAAAGTTAGTCTCTGATACGTTATTTCAAAAATCGAAAGTGTGAAACTGTGAACTAGGCAATGAAAAACAAAACAAAATAAAGGTAAATCCAGACGAATGTGAAATAAAGGCGAGTGTACAAAAGAGCGTGCGGCAATCACGACAATAAATCAAGACTAAAGACTCAAAGGGACACAAATCCTCCCCACGACAAATTAAAATGAATTCTTACTTTTTCTGAGAAGTGTTCTTGTTCAAGTTACAAGATATAACCACAACTTATTTTCAAGGTGAATATTAAAACAAACAAATGCGTAGCTAGTCAATATTCGTTATGAATTCGCAGATAGTCCAAATGCGTAAAATGTCTAATCTAAAACGTGAGTGGTCAACTTCGGAAAACGTCCGATAAGCTAGCATTAGCGACTAGTAATCGGATATTCAAGCCGTACATGAGAAATAAATCTCAGAGATACATGCCGGAGATCGAAGCCACGTCTCCAAGATTGGAGGCGGGCGTTCTTTAAACTAGGCTACCACTTACGCTTTCGGCTATCTCCCTACTAACTTTTAAATTAGTTTTCTATTTTAAACCAAACCTTAAAGAATTACAAGACCCTACAAAACAACGATTAACTCAACATTAATACCTACCTATTTGAATGAATAATGGAGGTTCCGCAAACATAAGAAAATAGGTAAAAATATTTTCGTAGTCTCCCCTTTTAAAACTGATTTTATGTTGGAAGCTGTTTTTCGGTACTGACGGAGCCGAACTAGAATTTTATGGACTAGTTACTACTAGTATTATTACTAGTTGCAATGAGTAGTTTTTATTGCATGAATTTATAAATAGGTCCCTATTTTGCTTTTTCCCTAAACCGACGTGCATGTGTGAGACGATTGATGAATGTGGATGAAGCGAAAGAAGTGTGTTTTGATAGTAGCAAGTGGAGCGAAGTTGTTTCTGCCTACCCAAACGGGAAATAGGCGTTACAGAATACATATCTGTATTTTTTTTTTTAATCTGCATCAATTTAAATAAAATTTTTCATTCCATTTTCTTTGCAACATGCTCCTTGCTTTTACTTCCTTAAAACGAAGGTTTTAACCAATTTAATATAACAGAATCAGCTCGTAACATAAACACAGGCTTACAGCCAGCCCAATTTGAAAATTGACGCTGATATGCTACTCATTTGCTTAAGCGAAGCATTCTTTCCACTAACTGAATTGATGTTTAATGGCTTTATGGCTTGATGGATGGGCTGTATTGTGTTTCTTTCGCTTGCTACTGAGTTACGTGTGTTTTTTGGTATTTTTTTAAAAGGTGAATAGAGGTGGAATGAAAGGAGTTTTTGTTAAAAAGGTTTTAATTTGATTAGAAACTTTTTGATGATATTTAGAAAGGAGATTGCTTTTCGGATGGTTAAAGAATCTTATCAGCCAGTTAATGCTCCATTCAATGAGGAAGGAATATAAGGAGTGGCTCCATTTTTGTTTCATATACTTACAAATGAGTTTATGACAGCGTGTCAAGGTTTCGCCAAGTTTTCTCATAGGCACGCAGATCCAGACGGTATGGCACCTCCTTATATATTCTATACTCAAAGATTAAATTGATGACTCTTTCTGGCAACTGGCGGTTTGACTTAAGATTATGAAAATTGACAAAATGTGTTAATTTTATATAACGTTTTTAAACGCGGAGGCTTTTTAACAGCTAATGCGTAAACGCCTACTAGAGCAATATCTGTAAGTAATTATATATTTATTATTTATTTTCCAGGTAATACAATTGACTGCGTGTTCTTCCTGATTCACACGTTTTTGTAGGTAAGAGAAACTATGAAAAATACGATTTGCCTAGATACTGAGTTTTTTTATAACTTTGCTTTTGAAACTAGATGAAAGCAAGCCAGGGTGTTACGAAAATATATATATTTTTATCTCTTATCTAAATAAATTCAGATAATCTTTTACCCTTACCCTGAGGATGACACGACGTAGCGGGTGCGTATTAACAAACCGTCAACAGAAATCCTTTTCGCGCCCAAATCCACGTCAAATAAGACAACGTTTTGTAAATATGCGACCCGTAAATTCGAATCTAAAGGTAGGTTTGAAATTTGAATTAACAAAGTGTTCTATTTGACAAGGTTCTTTTATGTTAAACTAAATTTATAAAAAAGGAAGGTGTTTTATAGTACCATTTATTTTAAGAAGATGTTTTTAACTTCATTAAGTATTTCTCGGTTTTTTAAATTGAAATCGACTATTATGATTACTATATTTACTTGCTTCTTGGACTTCAAATGCATTTTTGCATAAAAAACTTACCTTATTTTTAATTCTTCCAAAGAAAAAAGGTTTGAAGGAAATGCGCTGGAAAAAGAAATGAAGTAAACAAAATCATACACAATATCAGTTGAAAACCGAATATAAACCGTTTTTTCACTGAACCTATCAGAAAACGTCTTTCAAAAATTGACTAGAGTGATATATTTCGTAGATACGATCACCGACGCGGACGTGTCATACATCATCTATCTATTTCGCGGCCATATTGGAAATGTCGTGGCTCATTCAACATTCTGCCTTCTACTGCAGTAAACCAGATTATGGAGGGCCTGTCAGTCAGGCTACACTTTAATCCGAGCTGAAATGCTACGGAAGTTCTGTCATAAATGGAGTTCAGATTTGATAACCTTTTTTTTTGCTTTCAGTTTTGGTTTTGACAGTCTTTGATGCAAAATTTTAAACTTCAGTTTAACTGCGACATGACGACGACTATATCTGTGTTGCCATTTGAAATATTTAGCTATAATAGTCGCCCAGTATCTTATACTTTGAGCTGAGGCCCAAGTCTGCAAATTTTAAATAGCCTCAGTTGTGCGACTATTGAGTGTCAATGTGTCGATGGCATTTTTTGACACATTTGGTATTCTGCTAAACAATGGTTTACACTGATTACGACCGTGTCAAAAAATCACATCGACACTCTCATTGACACTCTGCCGACACTAATCTAATCTAATTTAGCCATATGTGTCCCACTGCTGGGCAAAGGCCTCTCTCCTCATCCTCCATGACTTACTGTCGCGAGCTTCCTCCGCCCAGCTACTGCCGACACACAACTTAAAATATTCTTTATTAGAAGACTTGGGCCCTAGCGCAAGCGGCCCAATCGCAAGCGTGTAGAACCCTTAACAATGATAAACTACAGGTTATTAGTGTGACAAGTAATTTCCATTTAATTAATTTGCTTTGAGCAGTAAGATCACGTATTATAGTAGATTACACTAGCTGGGTGATGTTTATACGCAGTAACAACTTCTTGTGATGTATGAAGCTTTCATGTTTAGACTGTTTAGGTGTTCGCAGAATTAGGAGCGATCGATGTTATTTATGGAGAAGTCAAGGTCATGTTAAACATATATAGGCGTACTGTCGCTGTGTTCCGATTACACCCTTTCTATTACACCTAGTACTTACCGGTATCTATATTTACTGTATTCCCGTCACGAGTTCACGCGTCTCTCTCATCTGGGTAGGCAGAGACGACTTCTTTCGCTTCATCCGCATTCATCAGTCACTCATACATGCACTTCGGTTTAGGGTGCTCTTGACTTGACCTTTCTTTAACAAGTCGTGGTTTTGTGTTAATTTATACCGTACGTAAACAATTAAGTTGCGTTTAATGGTATCTACACACCAAAGCCGCCGGATTTTTTGACAGCTGCCATTCGTATGACAAAAAGCCGCCGGCCCAGCCCAGCGGCATGCCGGCGGCTTTGGTATGTAGATAGCATTATACAGTAAATACTGGTTAATATTAAGTACATTTTATGTATAATAGTAAAGTGTATATAATATTAAGTGTAAGTCCTTAAATATACTTACATCATAATCACCAAAAGATAACACTTAAGACATCTATCAAGAAAAGATCACAAAACTTCCTTATAGCCCTAATAATTATCTTTCCGAAAGTAATACAAATATAATAACGAAACTAGAAAAACAACCCTTAAGAAAATATCAATTTTCCACCCCTTTTTTTAGCCAGGCCGCCTTATTTAACCTTTAAGCTGTCATGGGGTAGAAAGAAAAATCCGAAGGGTGGATTCGATTTGACCCCCGGAACAAACAATTTTCTGGATGATAGTTAGATGTAATCATAGTCTTATGCTATGTTAGGATGGACACTGATTATAATTTTACAATTTTGAGCTTTACGTAGGTAACATAAGTAATAATAATTAAAAAATATGTAGACCCTTGTTGGGCGCCAAATTAAATTTTTGGCGCCCGAACTGGGACTAGAAAATTTTGAATTTAGAAACACGTTTTGTGATTTGAAACATTAGGACTTGTATGACGAGTAGATATGTACATACTTAAATATAAAAAAAAACCGTTAAATTAGCTTAGTTTCCATTTAAAATGACGATTCTTTGCCCTCCTTCAATGTTTGCGTTTTACCACTCTCATTTTGGTCCAAAACTTATTTGTAACGTCTTGCACAGGCCTACAAGCCAACAAGCAATATTGCCCTGTCAGCAATATTGCCAACATGGCGTAATGGCGGGGACATCTGTCTCCTCGCCGCCACATCATAATGTACACGCAGATTTACTATATGAACGAATAGTTTCCTTATTAGGTAAGGTTACGTTGGAGTAATATAGGGTTTTCTGTATAGTAGTTGTTATATTTCAGGCTTTCTGTATGTTGGTTAGTATGTTTAAGGCTTTGTATACTTGTAGTTTGACCAAAAGTTTTAAAAAATGGTTGATCGTGAGTAGTTTTATAAATGGGGTAGTTAATTCGTCAGTGTCATCTGGAGTGACAAATTTAAATTTAGAAATATTAATCATTTAAAGAATTGTCACATTACTATAACCAAGGGCCCAAGAGTGCTAATTCACTATATTTTCAATTATTTGTCGGCAGAGTGTTAATGGCATTTTTGACAGATTCTTTGACACATTTGGTCGTAATCAATGTAAGCCATTGTTAAGCAGAATACCAAATGTGTCAAAAAATGCCATTGACACTCTGTCGACACACAACTTTGGCTATTTTAAATTAACAGACTTGGGCCCCTGGTAGATGTATTAAAATATACTGAATCCATTGAGTGTTATTCTAGCGTTTATAAGAAAAAAAGCTACTAAGCGCCAAAACACACGGTGAAACGCAACTGTAACGCAACTGAAACTTTTGAGTTGCATCGAAGTTTCTGCTATAGACTTCCTTAGAAAACGACACACGACGCAACTGAAACGAAACGTTTCAAATTAGTTGCGTCGAAACTTCAATGCAACTCAAAAGTAACTAGCAGTTTCAGTTGCGTTGCAGTTACGTTTCACCGTGTGTTCTGGGTCTAAGTAAACCAAGGTTCAAAGTACAAAGCCTTCAGTAATACCATCATGAATGGCAGGCTGTCCTAATGGCCGCTATACTTTTACACGACCACATCACACACGCTGATTTACTTATGAATATCCCTTATTACGTTAGAGGGACAGAGTGTATGTGATATTACTATACAGGGTGTTAGGAAAAGTATCACTTTCCTTTTAACCAGGTATAGTGTTAGTCATGTAGAACACATTCCAAGAAAACAATAAATTTTTTTTGAACTCATTTTTAACTAAGAATTTCATTCGAAATCATTCAAAAATGTTTGAACTTCCCATACAAAATGCACCAACTGATAGTATGGGGCAACAATTTTTTGAATGATTTCTAACTTGGCCCTATAGTAAAAGTTGTTTGTTATCACGAGTACATGCATAATGCATATCCTTTTCTATCGTTCACTAATTTAAAGTCATTGTTATCATGTTATAATTTTATAAGCAGATGACATATAGAAGCAGTTGGTTTGCAAGGGGCCACTCAACCAGTCAAAACCACTTTTGACCTAACATCAGTAGAAAGTGGTTTTTATAAGGACGTAAAATTACAAAAAAAAAGACAAGAAAAAAATTAAGAGTAGGTACCCTAAACTGACGGGCTTGTATGACACGACTGATAAGTGTGGATGAAGCGAAAGAGGTGTGTTTGGATCGTAGCAAGTGGAAGGAAGTGTTCTCTGCCTACCCCAAAGGGAGAGAGGCGTGACGGATATGTATGTATGTAAGATTACTAAAAATCGCTTTTATATTCTGTTTTCATAACATTTGAAGCGTAAAAAAGCGAATCAGTTCAAAAGATGTCACACAACAGACATTTAATGCACAAATCAGAACCTCTGACGATTATAAGCCAATTTTTCAGAAGCAATAACATTTTTCAATCAGACGGCACAGGGTTGAGCCGTATTTCATTCGAATGTTTCTAAAAATGAAAAAGTAATAAGGCTTGTATTGAATTTAATCCGATTCTTGTATACGGTGACAATATTTTGCAAGTTTTATCGGATATTTTTCATTGGTTTTTCTTTTTGAATAAAAGATATCATAATTTTAATAACTAGCCTTTGTAATACCAAAAAGTGTAAAAAATAACCTACTTTGAGTGAAACATTTATGAATTTTGTGCAAGCTACAATATTGTAAAGTTTCAATAAAATCTGTTGAGTGTTTTTTTCTTGATCGAGTAACAAACCTCCTCACGTCCATCTATCAGCACAAACTATAAAATTTTTAACATTAGTAGGATTAGAGGAACACAATTATAAAATCGACATTCAGGAAGTACTATTACAAGTATTAGAAGTAGGGCGTCTTCAGAACTAGCGTTTTGTAAGCACGTATATGGTCGTTTTGAGCATAAACGCGTACGCGCGTATAAAACACTAGTCTAAAACGCCCTTAGAGCAGGAAGTAGTGCATATGCAGAGCTGTTTTATGCGGATCTCTAGCACTCAGTCCCATAAGAGTTGATTGGACAAAATCTGCAACATTTCGGGCCCTGTGAGTGTGATACGTCGCATTTCTAGGGCAGATGGTGACGAGCCGAGCGCTCTATTTGAAAGCCCATAGCTTTGGTGAAAGGTAAAGGATTTAGCGGGTGTAGGCCTATTTTTGGCTTTGTGATGATAATATAATTTAACGTTTTATCAAATGTAGATGGACAATTTAATTGATGTAAAAAATATGCTTGGTATATTAGAACCCAGATTTTGATGTCGAAGATATTATAAATGAACTGTTGCTATATCAATGTCTATCATAGATAATTATGTGAATATAAATGTAGATAGGAGTCAGAAAGCTAAAAAATACGAATCCTGCGACGTAAATGTTGACGCAAAAAAATTGGCAACAATGAATCCTTAAATAAGCTAACTTATGGTCACCCTAGCCCTTCAGCAGGTTGGCAGCTTTTGAAAATAGCAATAACGAATCCCCAAAGAGAAATGCTAAAGAAACGTGCTCATTTCAATTTAATATTATATTACTTAATGATTGTAATAAAACTGGAATAAATTAATAGTACTTACCATAGATTAAAAAGGATTTTTCTTATATTTTTTAATGGCAAAGACGATTTTGCATTCTGCCAACACAATAATTTTATTATATATAGATATTATAATTTTATAGTTTACTATGAATACATACTTAATCTACATAATAACAAACAGACATACCAAACATATTTGTACATCACAGTAATGTTTGTCTCTAGAGGGAATCGAATCTACGACCTATGGCACGGCAGGCAGGGTAACTACCAACCACGCCAACTGACTTGTCCACACTTATTAAATTATCATTCGTACGCATTTATCGTCATATCTTGGAAAAATATCATGATATCATAAAATTATAGTCTATGTGTTTTTCTAATGTCCAAGCTAAGTTATTGTAAAATTTCATTAAAATCTGTTCAGTGGTTTTTACGTGATGAAGTAATGAACATCCATCTATCCGTCCATCGGCACAAACATTGACATTTATAATATTATTAATAGGATAAGCACATATTCGCATAAGTCAATGAATGTTATCTTATGTTGCTACTTCCACAAAAACAACTTTACCATGCACCTGTATTTAATACTAATAGCTCTTAAGTAAAGAGTGATAAGTCTTAAACTCGCACCAAACCCCAGAAGTAGATTGAAAGACTCATTTGCCCACAGGAAGTGGCCATTGCTCGGATATTCGTTCCTTTATCACTCGCAGGACAGACCCCATTGTGGTGGCCTATTGTGACCTAATGCCGTCTCTTACGGACTTATGCTAGTGATGATTAGAGCGAGGGAGTGGAGAGATGTGTTAAGTATCTACTTAACAGATATATATCTGTTTGATTAATATTATGTGTGAGATGTTTTGGATCGCATTGAGAGTTTCTGTGTTTAGATATTGATGTTTAAGGGCCGGCACACCTGACGGAGCGCTGCGCAGAGCATTTTTAATTGTCATATTATTATCGACATTGTTCTCATTAGAATAAAATTCAAAGTTGACATAACATTTGCATTTAGTCGCTTCGATTCTCCGGTGCTCATTTGATGTGCTAACTAGTTTTGAATATTATTCTAATGAGAACAACTTAAGGCCAAAACACACCGGATGCGTATGCGTAGACGTGTGCGTACCTCTGAGTTGTAATGTATGGAACTGTCACCGCTTGCATCTACGTCTACGTTACGCAAGCGGTGACAGTTCCATACAGGGGTACGCATACGTCTACGCATACGCAATGCATACGCATCCGGTGTGTTTTGGCCTTTAGTACTATCCAAACTCACTTCTAATGATTCAAAACACGACAAAAAAATGTAGATTTTTACTAATACCCTATCTAGGCTGGGGTTGCCATTTCATAACTTGAAAATAGTATGTTCATCGGACCTTCTGCACCAATGAACTGTCTACTCCGGAAATAGAAGGCAGACAGAACATAGTTTATATTGGCCCTGGCCTTATTTCACACTATGTTCTGATGAAAGCTGGAAGGGGTCTATAAATTATCGTACCTATATGTACTAGGCTGCCCGCGCCTTCGTATCGTACGCATTTATCGACATATCTTGAAAAACTACACATTATCTCAAATTCATATAGCCTATAACACATTTTGATGTGCAATCTACAATATTGTCAAGTTTCATCATAATCTGTTCAGTAGTTTTTGCGAGAAACAGTGACAAACATCCTCACATCCATCCATCGGCACAAACACTGACATTTATAATATTAGTAAGATTTATACAGGGTGTAACAGATACCGATATACGACGATATTAAAAAAACTAAAACACTTTTCCCAAAAAAAAAAAAGAAAAAAAATGACAGCCGATAGATCCATTTGTATCGAAAGTAAAAACAAAAACAACACGCTGGGTTTCGAATTGCTATACTCTTAAAAAAACAATATTTTTGTTGATATTAAACAGTACCTACTTAGGCCCCCCACACAAAAACAAAACACGACACGATATATTATATCTGTAGAATCTTTATAAACAACATAACTTTTAAATAAGATGTTATTAAGAACAAACTTTTTGATGCGATTTTACGGATATGTGTCGTAGATTTCCACGACGCGACGTCGTGTCATGGGAGCCCTTATTCCCTATGCTATAATAGCTACATTTCTATTACACCCATTACTAAATTACCTATATTATTGTATAATGGTTTCTACACGCCAAACCCGCCGGCTTTTTTGACAGTTGCCATTCGTATGACGAAAAGCCGCCGGCCTAGCCCGATGGCATGCCAGCGGCTTTGGTGTGTAGATAGCATAACGTAAAAGACCCCTCTGTAATAAATTCATTAAATCTCTTAAAATTGGGGACGACAAATGATTTTAAATGCGTGTTTGGAAGTTTGTATCGAAACTTTGCTGTTAAGTATGAAGGCGTTATAACTTTGTCCCCGTTTTGTTTCAGTCTGTACTTATTAATTATTATTTCACTTTAAAGTGTTTTTGGTCTATCAAAAAGGTTTTTGAAGTTCTTAGTTTGCGCTTTTATCTTCATTGTTTGTTATTTTGACAGGCGTCTGTCAAACTTTGACAGGCGTCTGTCAAACTTTGACAGTTTAAGACAAGTTTGTGGATTTTCTAAATATTTTTTCACTAGTTATTTTAGTTTTTCTATTAAAAATAAAAGATCGACATGGCGAGCTGTCAAGTTCAGCTGAGTTAGTTTTCACTGGTTTTCATGTATGCTTTAATTAAAATGTCTGGGCGAAGGCTGTCAATTTTTCATTTCGATAGACACAGAAATAATAAAAAAAAAAAAATAACAATGTTTTCAAATCCTTCTTCCTACTAAGTCACGAAGTCACGGGCAGCCACTAGGTATAAATAATAAAGCAGTTTTGTCTTATCAGAAACATACCTCATTTTAGGCAACCAATTCGTAATCTTATTTTGCTTTAAAATTCTATCAAGCTCAAAGACCGTTTCCACCAAAATTCGTCTCAAAACCCGTAACGGTTGATTTACGACCTTACTCCTACTCCCAAGGGGACAGTTATAAACGCCATTAACCAGCGCCTACGGGAACCGGTTAAATCCAGTTTTAGTGTCAGTTAAACCGGGCCTCGTGAACGTAATGACTCAAAGATTTCATTGTCATTGAAATTGATTTTGGTTTGCATATTTCTAATGTTTTTCAAGCTGTGGACAATACTGCTATTATGGCACTGAGCTATATTTGCTAAATGACTAGTAAAGTGTGTACTAGACGTATTATAAGAATGGTTAAGTAAGACATATTCATTTAAAAAAAAATGCCAAGGTTAGTATTTTTTGTTACAAGTACTACAACAAAAGGCGTATAGGTATGCTTTCTTGTCTGTCTTCTCATTTGACAGTGAAACACAATAAGTATCAGTATTTTAAGACCTTTTAGCCACTGGCTGGGACAGATTTTTATAAATATTTAATTTTGACAGAATGCTTAACGGTAGTGGATCTATATTAAAAAAAAACAACTGGCAGCCATCTTTAAAACAAACTAAAGGGACATAACTCCAATTCCCTTGATTTATATTACCCAAGAGGGCAGTAAAACACACCATTAAAACGACACCGCGCAACATTACCCGCCATCATTTGGCATTGACGACTGCCAAACGTCAGTTTAAAAAGTTATTAAATTGCCGCCAAATTTTTACGCCATTTTGTTTTTATGTTCTGGTGTGTGTTTGTGGTTATTTTGGCCTGTCCACTTGTCAAGCTTATTATTTATTTATTGTTTTTAAATCAATATTAAAACATGAATAATCACAATAGTTTTTACAAATGAATATTTTAAACTAAACATATAGTGGTCTCTGCCTTCCCCGAAGGAAAAGAGGCATGACAAATATTTATTTATGCTAAGTATTGATATAAGTACCTAAGTATGTCTATACATAAATCGTAAAAGTGAAGTTGTGTAGGTAGACATCGTTGCAAATTAATTTAGAAGTGCTCTATTTTAAGGAGTATTCATTTGCATTAATTTACATTTATAACTATTAGGATTATGGCATACCGCATGAAATACGTCACGCAATCTTTGTTCTATAAGGGTTTTCTTGATGCTTTGTAATTAAATAAAATTTTTACTATATTGTATTATGTGTACAAAGTACTTGTATATTATATTATACTTGTCTATACATACCTTTTGCTTGCAAGTTTGATTCTAACCTTTGCCCATAATGTCTTGGCATAGCTCTATAATTTGATTCGATCGAAATCAGAACTTTAGTAAATACCTAATAATCCAGCTAAATTAAACTCATAACAATAATCTTGAATTTTAATCGCAACATTTACAATATTAAGTAATAAGAACCTAAATAAATGAGGCAATACAAAGAATAAAATAAAACACTACTTATCAACTTAAAACCATAAATTCATTAAAGCAACCCCGCGAGACTTAAACAAAACTAAAAACGAAAAAACAAAGAAAAGCGAAGAAATTTCTCCAAGTCATATTACATTTAATAAACTCTACTTCCGCTCTCGGATGTAATAAAAATTCCGTACGATTCAGACTTTTCATTTTGCACGACTTGTTTAATTACGCCTGGGCGGGAATGCCCGCTACGACGGGTAATATTAACTTTTATCGCAAGCGGATTTCTTAACACCCTGTGTATGTAAACTTTGGATAAATGCTTTTTTGTCGCGACTGATTAGATATTTAGGAATAAGGATAGACCCTTTGTCTACTCCACATCGTGCTTTTACAGCAAAACACATAAGCATAATTACTAACTACACTATATGCCACAGGCCACAGCAAACATTTGGAGCAACGTCATTGGCTGCTCACAAAATGCAATTGGACCTTATTTGTAAGTGTGTTTGGATCAGGGCAATTTGAGGGAGGTACTATCTGCCTATGCCGATGGGAAAGAGGCTTGACAGATATGTATCATTATGTATGTCTGTTGTATGTTCAATGTGGTTCAATTTAGAAGACAAGAATAATTCGTTGTTTCTTACATTTAAAAGCTCTGTCTCTATAATCGGTTTTTAGTTTTCAAAACTCATCTTTAACATAACTAAAATTACGTAACAAGTAAAGATGTGCCAATTTGCCCATATAGGTAATTTAGGCAGCACTATTGTCCGTACAAAAAGTAAAGTAGCCATGAACATAGGCTGTTAACAACAGAACAAAAACATATAAACTACAATGTAGTTTTACAACACAATAAATGTTTCTGTGTAATATTTACGAGTAACACTACTTTGTTGAAGTTTTGTAAGACCTTATCGCTTTATTTTCATAAAAGATGTATTTGTGAACATTTTTCAAACGTTTATGAGAGGCAACGATATTTTGCAAATTTCTTTTCAGGATTCCGTACTCAATGAGTGAAAACGGTATTACTAAGGCTAGGTTGTCCTTCCGTCTGTCCATCTGTGCGTTCGTCTGTCTGTCACCAGGTTATATCTCATGAACCGTTATAATTATAAAGTTCATCGATCCCTGTCAATTCGTCTAGTTTAAAATAACTGTCAAAACTGTATAATCCTAGTTAATAAAAATGTCCTTAGTATAAAAATTATGACGTTTAGGGATTTCTGTCGATTGTATTAAGATGTATGAAAATGTAAATAAAATGAAAATATACTAATGAAATGATATAAGACAATTGAAATTTTATGAAAAACCTACAGAGCAACCGCAACCAAACAAATAGGTAATGACATTACGAACCAAATGACTAAAAATGTTGGTAAAAATGTAGGTAACTGACTAAAAGCATAGGCACACATTTGAAGCTAAAAAATAAATTAAAAAGTGAAATAAAACTTTCGATGTAACGCCGACGAATCTGTTTCATCATAAATGTCTCACATTCGTTGCGTGTCTCGTCTTATTTCTCACATAAATCTAAAATACAAGTTGTGTCAAATGAGGGCATGACTATAACTATAATTCTTGTATGCAATACTTATTAGCAAATTTTTGTTAATATGTCATATTAATTAATTATTACGGAACCTAACATACAAATGGTTGAGGCGTGGCTGCTATTTGACGATTGATATGAAAAAGATAAAAAACAGCCATTTTTTTATTGATTTATTTATTTCAATAGTACAGCCAAAAAACACCACCATTACGGGAGACTTTTCCAAATCGATGATGTTATATTACTAGATATACTTTTACACAAAAAATAAAAAAATAAAAACACTAAAATTAAGTACTTAATATCTAATTGAGATCATTAGAAGATATTGAGAATCACTTTCCTTTTTTCAGTTGGATGGATTATAGTTTGAAGTCGGTTAAAAACCGCTAAAAGCTCGGGTTATATGACAAACGCAGATTGCATTTTTCATATATAAAAAAAACTGTAGTCAAATAACCTAACATTTTTACTTAGGTAATCTTTCACATCCCAGAAAAAAAACAATAGAAAATCTATTGCCTCTGGGTTTATAATGGGTCAGTGGGATGTGAGAGGTTAAAAAAACCGGACTGCGTTTAAAAAACGCATTTTCTTATTTTGATGTAACGAGTGTCACACTCTCACTGTAAATAAATACGAATATAACGGACTCTCAAGCTAAAATCCGTCAAGCCGTTTAGGCTGTAGAGCGTGCCAAAGAATTATTACTTACCTCACATACATACTCTCAAAAAACATAACCCTCCTTCTGGCGCAATCGGGTAAATAAACATACGTTTCATAAAATTTTGTCTTCTCAAATAAAATATTTCGAAGCAAACATTTTTTCCGTACTAAGTAATAAGATTGTTGTTTACTCAGCCAATAATATTAATAGTGGAGTGCCGTAAGGCATAAAAATGGTCAAACCTCGGAATCCAGGGCCAGTCAATGAATCTTAATTTAAACCTTGAAAATATGTTTTTAATAGTATATAGAATAATGTTAAAAAAAAATTTTTTCCCGCTCTCAATTTTTTTTTTAATTTTTTTTTTTTTTATCCTTATTCGTCCCACTGCTGGGCAAAATCCACTCCCATGCCTCTCCAAACACTCCTATTATTAGCTGCTTCCCACCAATCGTCCCTAAATGAGCGTAGGTCGTCACTCCATCGTTTTTTGGGCCTAAAATTATTATAAACAATTATTAATTTTTTGGAGTTTTCATTGATTTATATTAGTCAAAAGTCATATTTTAAAAAGAACAACTATTACAAACTTGAAAACTTGATCTTGGATCTTTAGGGACTGCAGGTATACCGATGAAGGTCGGGTTGGAGAATAGAGGGGATAACAGCAGCTGTTCGGTATTGTTCATGGCGGGCCCCGAACTTCGTACCGCCTAACAGTCAATGAATGTCGTGTTACTTTTTAGCTAAACTAATTTAGGCTTTGATGAACGTAAAACAAACAAAATAATACGTATCGGTTTCAGGAGCAGGAATCTCCGCACATCCCAAAAATAGGCCGGCAAACTGACACCGGAGGTAGATGGACTTAAGGTGCATCAAATAAGCCTTACATGCCCATAGAAAAGTCTTATGAGTATCGAGTTAAACCCGTTTTAGTGATTTTTGAAAAAAGAACCACTTTTTGATGGTTTTTGTATCAGAGAGCGATTAATATTCAATTAATTTAAAAAAAAGTACGTTAACGGCTTCTTCGATAGTTACTTATGATATGGCGAAAATAATTCGTTGATGATTAAAGTGGAACATCGACAAATTAACTGTCTTTAACTTTAATTCTCTCCCAAAAACAATAACTCGACTTTGAGCAGCTGCCACGAAAAATATTTACTCGGTACTTAATGAACAAATGTTTTTAAAAACTGCCTTGTATTATTCCGAATCCAGAATGGTATAACATGTATTGCAAAAACAACAAATTCGGGGTATTAGATATCGAAGACTTACCTAAGTCGGATTATTTCAAAAACTTAGAAGTTGAGTTAAGGTGGTTAAATTGACAAAATCGAGTAGTTAAGAGAAGTAATCTAGTAGGGCGTTTGTTTTTCAGCCTGACTAAGAAAAAGGGAGTGATAAAGGCAAAAACTAAGTCGCTGTTTAAAGCAAAATAGTCTAATGGACCAAAACAGGTAGTATTTGAATGGTGCATCGGTATACCTGCAGTCCCTAAAGATCCAAGATCAAGTTTTCAAGTTTGTAATAGTTGTTCTTTTTAAAATATGACTTTTGACTAATATAAATCAATGAAAACTCCAAAAAATTAATAATTGTTTATAATAATTTTAGGCCCAAAAAACGATGGAGTGACGACCTACGCTCATTTAGGGACGATTGGTGGGAAGCAGCTAATAATAGGAGTGTTTGGAGAGGCATGGGAGAGGCTTTTGCCCAGAAGTGGGACGAATTAGGCTAAAAAAAAAAAAAAAAAATTTAAAAAAAAATTGAGAGAGCGAAAAATTTTTTTTTTACATTTTTCTATATACTATTAAAAACATATTTTCAAGGTTTATATTAAGATTCATTGACTGGCCCTGGATTCCGAGGTATAAACCTTACGGCACTCTACTATAAGAATACAAATAACTTTATATTTACAAAAACAAACAGTATATTCGATTTCTGTTATGGATTCCATTGAATCTGCTATCTACTTACCATACTGACTTTACGTCATACGAATGACAGCTGTCAAAAAAGCCGGCGGCTTTGGTCTGTAGACACCATTGGATATTTTTTGAATATAATAGAGAGAAGACTTGGTTAAAGTCGCTGGAAACCATTGGATGTGGGCAGCGCAAAACCGGTCGTTGTGGAGATCCTTGAGGCTTTTATCCAGCAGTGGACGTCCATAAGCTGACATGACGATGATGATGATGAGAGAAGACTTCCTAGAATTCCAACTAGGTAATAATTATAATAAACATCAATGTTTGTGTCCATAGTCCATAGATCTCCCTTCTCTGGCTCCACTGAAAATCAGCGTCATGTCTCTGGCATCCATTGACATGACACTATGCTGAGTGGAGACCATTTTCCAGTCCATACCTACCTTCTTTCTCATTCTTGTTTCTCCGTTCTATTTTTATGTTTAGTTTTAAGATTCTAAGTTTTAAGTTCCTTTTTTATTTTGTGTTTAATTTTGTTAATTTTATTTTGTTTCTGTACTCACATTTATATTGGACTGGAAATAAATATTTACTTTACTTTTAGATGGATGATCGCGACTTCGTGCGCATTTTTCGTCATATCTTGGAAAAAAAATATGATGTGTTAAAACTTTCAAAATATCTCAAAATAATATAGCCCTATGTGATATTCTGGTATAAGCTACAATATTGCAAAGTTTCATCAAAATCTGTTTAGAAGTTTTTGCATGAAAGAGTAACATATATTCACACATCCATATGCAAAAACATTGAAATGTATATTAAGTAGTAGGATTAAAAATCGCTGTAGAAAACATTCGCCATATTCTAGAGGTACAGCAGGAAAGTCCGAGCAGTCCGCATAATCCGAGTACTTCCGATTATTGACGAATATTGCCGACCGAATATTATCCAAATATGTAAATTGGAGATATTTGAGAATTCTGCGGGTTTGGTATTCTCGTCCTCTCGAGTCTAAGATTTCAGAATTCTGGTCGTTGAAATGTCTGCAGTTTGGCTAAGTCAGGCTAAGCTAAGCGCAAGTTATTTGATTACCTAAAGCCAAATATGTGGAAAAAGATAGTTTTGTGGTAATTTTCGTCATTAATAAAAGTATCAAAAACTATGCGACGTTTTGCTCGTTTTTCTTTTAAATTATTTACCTACTACAGACTGTCCGCAAATTCCTAAGCGTTTTTCGTCATATCTTTGCCATAAAACTTAGGCAATATTTTTTAATAATATAGCCTATGTATACTGATGTGTAAGCTACAATATTGCCAAGTTTTATTCTAATCTGTTCAATGGTTTTCGCCGGAAGGGTAACAAACATCCTCATATCCATCCATCGACATAAACATTGACAATTATTAGTTTATAAAATATTAGTTTAACCACAATGGAACCTAAATAGTGCTAAATACCGCTAACCTTTATTCTTCTTATAACCTAAAAACTCAATACGCCCTATTTCTATAAATATTTCGCCCCTCTCTGTGGGGTCTGCAGGAAGAAATTTCTTTTAGAAATATGCTGTACCATTTGTATAACTTCTCTTTTTTTCTGTCTCTATGTACTATCATCTTACAATAAACTGTTAAATAAATAAATAAATAAACAATATAATAATGATGCGCTACAATTTTCTTTAGATAAGGTTTTCCTGTTCTTTGCCGCCATGATTTTGTTATTTTCAACCCTTTTACTTTTCTCCCTTTAGGGGGTGAATTCCTTAATAACCTTTTAAAAGAAGAAAGTGTTTTTAAATTTAAGGTATTGTATTTATTGTGTGACTAGAAGACGTTTTTTAAATAAATATGGGTAAATCTATCTTAAACAGTTTAGATTTTTTATATGTATTTAATAGGGACGATGACTACATTCAAAAATTCAAAAAATAATTAGTCCGTCTTTTAGGCTATTAAAAACTATTTGAAACACATTTTTTACCTGATCAAATACATAAATAAATACAAAGATACAGAGCATCAAAGTTACGGAGTGGGGGGTTTTTACGTCACCATTGAGTAAAAATAGTACTCAAACGTGACGTCACGAGCAACTTTAACCCAGTGTAACTTTGTAATTTTTGGTTTAAGAGAAAAAAGAAAAAATACGTGTCGATTATTTTAAAATAGTCTATGTGACAGACTAAAAAAAATTTTTTTGTCATCATGCCTATTTTGATGTAAAAACGTGCAATTAGGCGAATTTACAATTATCGCAGTTGTGTGTCGGCAGAGTGTCAAAGGTTTTTGTCATATTTGGTATTCTACTAAACAATGGCTTACACTGATTGCGACCAAATGTGACAAAATAAAATGCCATTGACACTGCCGACACACAACTGAGAGCTTTACTTTTTAGCTATCTATTTACATCTTGTGGTTTGTTTGAATGCTGCAGGATCAAAGATTCATTTAGAGTCAATAATTGTTATAATGTAAATATGTAAACTGTAAGAATTGTAAAACTTTATTTGAAAAGAGCAACCCCACAGAGTTTCTTGCTAGGTTCTTCTCTTGGGGAAACTGCGCTTTGCGAATCTAGCACTAGCTTAAAAAAAGTATATTATTATAATAAGTAATGTAACGGTTTCAAGAGCATTTTTTGTGACTATGAAATAAATATATTTTGACTTTGACTTTGACTTTGAGAGTATTGTAAATTATCAGACTTGGGCTATTTTTATCTAGATACATAAATGTCCTTAAAAGTTCCTTCAATTTTATCGAACTCAACCTCACCAGCTAGCTTAGCATGGCACTCTGTGACAAGACGTTGTCGTGCGTTTGTCACGCTTACGTCTCTGTCTATAGTATTAAATGTGATAAGCACAGCATACGTGAGATAATTGTCGCGGCTCGCCATGCTAAGCCCCCAGGTATTCAACAGTTGCCTATTAACAAAATGACCAATAAATCATTGAAATAAACGAGACTTGTGACCTTCTTGCACGTGCTGGCCTGACATCGACATTCTAACAATCAGGTCAATGCCCGATACAAGTTTGACAACTAGTTGTGCAATCCGATGATCCGAAGAGACGATGTTTAGTGATAAGTGGCTGATCTGGCTTATATTCTGATAAATAATATTATAATTGGGAACTATTTTGGTATCGTTAATTAAGGAGACAATTTTGTCAATCATAAAACTGTAGATATTATTTGATTACTTAAACGTAACTTTTTGTGACGATTGAAACTAATAAATTGAACTTTAATAAGAAATATACCTATAAAATATTTATTGACTCAAAAAATATTTGCTTGATAAAGCTCTTACAGACTAGCAGTTGTGGTGCGGATGCTGTTTGTCGTTTGATGTTAAAACACGATCTGCAAAAGGCGGTTAATCCGCAGTTTTGTCGGTAGCAATCAGAAGTAGATGTAATAAGTATGATAATCTATGAACCTTTATGATTGAAATACGCATTAAAATCATCAGAGCCAAACACAATGCAGTAGAGGTCGGCCATTACGATTAAATAACAAAAATAAAATTAGTTCCACTCATAAAATATGTATTTACAAAAGGTTATTTATTTGTTGATGGAGAATTAAATTTCAATTCAGAGGTCATTACGGACTCATTTAAACGCAATAACATCTTGTTTCTTGATGAGTTTTCATATTAAATTAATATTTTATTATCTGCGCTTTGAGATTTGAGGACAAATGTATTTATTGTAAAGTCAAAAGTTTAATGTTACGTAATGGTATCTACACACTAAAGCCGCCGCCTTTTTTTACAGCTGCCATTCGTATGACGTAAACCCGCCGGCCTAGCCCGGCAACATGCCGGCGGCTTTGGTGTGTAGATAGCATTAGAAGTTCCTATAGGACAAAAGCTTGAGGAATCACAGTAGAATACTGTCTCAAAACAAAAGGAAGGTGATGTCAAGTTTCCGATTGTTTAAAAAAAACATCATTTAAAAGTCATTTATTAAAACTTATTATGCGAGATGAACTGGACACCTTCACGAACGACTTGGCAGAGGCGGCTCAGTATAGAGAATCATGGAGAAGGAGGAGAGAGGCCTTTGCCCAGCAGTGGGACAACAACGGCTAGATAAGATAAGATAAGATAAATTAGTTTTTGTTACTAAAATACAGTTTTAATTTGTTATTCTGTTTGCCACACAAGGAAGACATTTCCACAAATACAATCATAATTCAAATCTTTCGTCTGCACACGCAATCGTTTGCACACGCTAATTCGACTTGTACTAAAATGTGTGTTATTTTTCAGGTAATTACTCCTAATTTGCTGTGACTACTGCGACCTCAAAGTAAGAAAATTAAGTATTACTAGAGGTTTCCCGCGATTTTATGCTCATCTATCGTTCTTTCTTGGAAAACTTAAGGCCAAAACACACCGAATGCGTATGCGTTGCGTGTGCGTAGACGTATGCGTACCTCTGAGTTGTAATGAAAGGAACTGTCACCGCTTAAGTACGTCTACGTCTACGTTACGCAAGCAGTTCCATACATTACAACTCAGAGGTACGCATGTGTCTACGCATACGCATCCGATGTATTTGGAAATTCAATGTCTTAAAATAATATAGCTAAATTATTAAATTAATGTCGTGTCGTTTCAAGAACTCTAATTGTTGGCAGAAGAAAGGCAAAGGTGGAGATTACTCCACCGGCAAGAGTCTGGCTCTTGAATAAGTGTATGAATGAAAGTGTTATTTGATGTGCAAGCGATACTATTGTGAAGTTTCATTAACATCTCTTCAGTAGTTTTTGCGCGAAAGTTCAGTAGTGCAAAATTGACATTTATAATATTAAACAAAAAAATTAAAAAAACTACTTTTTTGTTTAAAAAGTTGTTAATTATTAAAAATATCTTCCACAACATTAACCCAAGCGATCTTTGCAGGCTGAAGTTTGTCCTTTCGACACAAAAGGCTAACTCTCGTTCTTTGATCACAAAAAGCGGCCATCAACAAATCGTGTCTAATTTGTTTATTAACACTCCAATAATTTCGTTTAATTAACGGAGATGGGTGACCGTGAGTTTTTGTGAAAAAAGGAATGCGTTTTTTAATATTTTTTTTGTAATTTGAAGATTTATTTGAGCAACGTATCCAAAATTCAATTCAAAAATAATTCATTCAGAATTGATCAAATCAAAATCTGTTGAGTAGTTTTTGCGTAGAGTGACAAACATTTATAACATTAGTAGGATAAACTATAAATATACTTACTACTTCTACTATTTCTATGTTATATTATCATTTACCTCATAGAAACGCAAGCTTTTATCAGTCCAAGCAAATTGAAGTACCTAATTAATCAATAGGGCACTATCCCCCTTATTACAAAACGAGTTTTATTTATAGTCCTAGAATAAACACAGATAAATGACGTTTCGGCTATAGAAAAAAATGACAAAAAATGACGATAGTCTAGGACTATCTTTTAAATTCGTTTTGTAGGTAATAAGGGGGTATAAGTTTATCCTTAAATTTCCCAAACCCATGTGCACTCTACTGCAATAATTATCCCAGTGGTACCCATTCGTAAAGTTACCCTTTTGTTAGCAGACACCAAGTGGCTTCAAACCGTTTTATTCGCTACATTCTTTGAATTTAAATGAAAAACGATATTTTTATTATAAAATACTTTTTTTAAAATGATCATAATATGAAAGGACGAATTAATTTATTTCAATTTTAATTATTTTTTTCAATGTTCATTATTTCTATTGATGATAATAATAAATTAGTTAAATAAATAATGGTCTATCTACACACATCCAGGCCGTGTCAGAGAAAAAAATATCATTCCATACATTCACTATGGATTCGTTCACACACGTTGTCATGACGACGTATTGTTTTCCCTCCTGACGCCCCAAGGCCCGGACACGTCACGGGCACGGCCCGGATCTGTGTTGATAGACCTTAAAACGTCAAACTTAAAACAAACTATTCCAATGAATATAAACAGCATAAAGCTGCCGGGTACATTACCATTATTTATTATGTGCGTGCGACACATAGACCAAGTGAAACACTTTCTTTGTTATTGCATGTCGGTGGTGTAAGCGATAAGTGATTGAGACTTCTTTCCCCTTTATTACAAAACGAGGTTTAAAGATAGTCAGACGTTAGTTCGTTTCTTTTGACGTATCGGCTATGGTTTCCTTTTGTAATAAAGGGGTTTAGGTTTACGTTTTTGCTGTTACGTTTCTTTCCATATCTTTCTCTCGGCTATACATAATACAGTGAAACGGTAGTAGTTTTAGATAAAAAAAATACGTCAAAAGGTGTAAGTTACATCAAAAAGTATACTTACGAAATTTGAATGAAAAATTTTTTGAATTTTGATTTTTTTATTAACTTACAGAAAACTGATTATCTCATCAAATTATGAAAATTTCTCTCATATCACTCATCAATGAGTGAGCAAAAAAATCCTAGTTTTCGTAATCGTCCTCCATGTTAGGTACAAAGCAAAAACATAAACAAAATCTTCTTCTTTCAGTCCGCATTCAGCTCTCAGTATTGCCTTAAAAAGTAAAAAAAAGAGATGAAAATCGCTTCCGCCCCTCCCTCACCCCACCCTATCAATAAACTACAAGTAACGGCCAGTTGCGCAAGTTACGTAAGGAGAAAGAGCCACGCGTTGCGGACGCGCACCTATTCTGTGATATCGTCTAGTTATCGCATCGTTCACACTTTTCTAATTGTATACTATTAGATACAATTTGGTAGTATAGTAGTATTATACTATTATTTTAAAGTATAGTAAGTAATTTGTTTGGGTAGGCGTTAGTTTCGGTAGTTTGATAGATTTTACTAAGTTATTGTTTTGAAATATTCGTTTCTTTTATAAAATATAATTTTTAGTACTTGTATAGAAACTTTATTACTAATTAAAAATAAACAGGCAAATGTAGTATTTTCCTAGGGCCCCAATCTGCTAATTTAAAATAGCTTCAGTTGTGTGTCGGCTGAGTGTCAATGAGAGTGGAATGTCATTTTTGACACATTGTTGAGCAGAATACCAAATGGATCAAAAAATGCTATTAACACTCTACCGACACACAACTGTGGCTATTTTAAATTAGCAGACTTGAGAAGGAAAGGCTCCAGCTCTTTCCTTGTATTATCAAGAACACAATCCAACAACAAAGCAATATTCAACTATGAATTATTTAACATATTAAAAGGCACTAAAGACACAGAACCTTTATCAGAGGAAGCTCCGTCGTTGTCGCCAGATATAACATCCATACTAGGCGTGGGTTAGCGGGCAAGGAGATTGATACTGAATCCGCCCTTAACACACACACATTAGCCACTGAAAATTGCAGCCTCTGCAATAGCTTTCACAAACACAATGTTCCGCTGATCATATAAACGCTCAACTCATTTTATTCTGGTAAAACAATGAATAATCGAAAAATAACGACTCCCATGACATTAAGACAGTCTCTGGCGCTAGTGTCAGTATTACGTTTAGGAATCAACTTAACTTACACACTTCCTCCGAAATCTCGTAAATCAATTCGAATCAACCTATTCGAATTATAATTACTAGCAACTAAATCGATACGCTGCGCAGACATATTAAAATTGTTATGCATAACCGTACAAACTCACGAAGTATCGTTACAATTGCGAATATCTCACTCTAAATGACATAATAGTGCAATACAGTAAACTTATCTAATATGTAACTGTTACATACTCGAAGTTATTTGGTAATAGTTACTGTAACTGTTATTTCCGATTTGGAATGCGTGATTTAGGATAACTGTATTGTTTTCTAAATACTTTATTTTGATTACAAATACCGCTTTTACCCACTACCTACCGGTTTTTGTGCAGTTAAAAGTTTTACATTAACAAAGAACTAAAAGGGCTTTTAGGTTTTTTTTAGTCGACAGTCATGCATTGTACGTGCGATTGAGGAAACGCGCGTAAGCAAGTGGACGCGACATTATGTAGCTCAAGTATCTCGAGTACGCGCGTAAAACGCGTCATGTGGACGGACAGGCTCTTAGTTTTTTTTTTGAAAAACGCAACTCGCAGTAGGCGGTTGGATTGCTATACTTCATCAATAATCTTCATACCTATTTAAGAGTTAGATTCTTGTCAGTGAAGCATCAGCCATTTAGGCCTATTTTTGGTTATTGACTTCTTGATTGGAAACTATAATGAGGATGATGACTACATTCAAAAATTCAAAAAATAATTAGACCCGTCTTTTAGGCTATTAAAAATATTGGAAACACATTTTTTACCTGATCAAATACATAAATAAATACAAAGATACAGAGCATCAAAGTTACGGAGTGGGGGGTATTGACGTCAATCCTCGGTTAAATAAAATCGTACTGAGGCGTGTCGTCACGAGCAACTTTAACCCAGTGTATCTTTGTCATTTTTAGTTTAAGAGAAAAAAGAAAAAATACGTGTCGAATATTTTAAAATAATGTACGTATGTGATGGACTAAAAAAAATTTTTTAGTCATCATGCCCATTACATCACTAAACACTTCGCCCAAATTAAAAAGTCGCCCACCAATTAAATTCCACTTGAATCTTCCTTATTCCTATTTCGTGCGGATAATACCCCGATTTCAAGACCCATTTATAAATTGCTCGGACAATTTCAAGTTAGAACTCCGCTGTTAGTTCCACGCCATTGCCTCAAATGTAGGTTTGGCATTAATATTCAAATGTGACAGATCTGAAGTCCCTAGATTGTTTAAAGTGAATGAGTGGAAGTAATGGATTTATTTATGAGACTAGTTTTATTTACGTACTAGAGGCTGCCCGCGACTTCGGACGCATTTTTCGTCATATTATGGAAAAAAGTCATGACTTCTGAAAATAATATAGCCTATGTGTTATTCTGATGTTTAAGCTACAATATTGCCAAGTTTCATCAAAATCTGTTCAGTAGTTTTTGCGTGATGAAGTAACAAACATTCATCGGCACAAACATTGACATTTATAATACTATTAGGATAGGATTATCGGTTGGTTCACCGTTTTGACGATTATTACGAAGTTGCGATAAATCCGCAGATTTGTTTAGAGAGTTTGATGTTTTGAAAATTAAACGTCAAACGCTGAAGCGACTCAACCGCGTATTCATAGAAGCTTTAGGATTTATTGCGTTTTTAAAAAAAATTGCGATATTACGAAACGAGAATTAAATATAGTACTGGAACTAATGTCATACCTACACATGTCATTTATCTGTTTTAGTTTTAGAACTATAATTAAACCTCGTTTTGTAATAACGGGGTTTAATTTGATAAGTTGTAGTCATCGACTGACATGTCCGTGACAATATAGCTCTCCTACGATCATTGCTCAGAATTCCAACATTAAACACACAGACCGACGCATGCGCAGTTTAAACTGTATCAATTTACCCCGGTCTACCCACTGGCTTCCTGCAAGACGTATCAAATTGGTCTAATTTGCCCCGACCTCCTTCGAGATATGTAATCGAACAATTACATGTGGAATCGATTGGTAGCTTCAGGCTAGTTTAGTCATTGTATTTGAAGTTTGGATTGTAATTTGATCGATATGTTAGGATCTGCCAACATGTTAGAACATGTTCGATTCCTCTTGTGTAAAATCATTGTCAACCACTAAATTGTCAACCCGACAATTTAAGTGTCAATGTCATAATATTCATTCTACTAATAACATTCCATTGATTTGTATTTAGTCACGTTATATGATTGGTTTTAATTTATGATTTTAGGTTTAAATGGTATCTACACACCAAAGCCGGCGGCGGCATGCGGCATGCCGCCGCCGGCTTTTTTGACACCTGCCATGCGTATGACGTACTAAAGCCGCCTAGCCCGGCGGCATGCCGGCGGCTTTGGTGTGTAGATAGCATTAGGTTCATTGTGAGGGCGTTTTCAGACCTTGCGTTTTATACGCAGTACGCACGTCGTTTTCAGCATACGCGCGTACATACGCGCTTCAAAAAACGAGCATATCTATTTATTTATTCACGAACAATATACATAGTGTTTGAATTAAAATGAATTAGAATTTGATAATAAACTAAAATTACACATAAAAACATTACTTACAGAAACACTCATTAAATTAAAAAAATATCTATCTAATAATAGTCTGAAAACGCCCTTGCTTGATGATTGCAAGACCAATTCTTGCATCTTACGTAGAAACAATCAAATATGGGTCAATACATTCGTCTTGCAATCGTTAATTAAGGAAAACGTGCGTATGGCGTGCGACGTAAATGGCCTAATGCTGTCTACACACCAAAGCCGCCGGCTTTTTTGACAGCAGTCATTCCTATGACTGACGCAAACCCGACGACCTAGCCCGGCGGCAAGCCGGCGGCTTTGGTGTGTACATACCATTAAAGAAGTAAAAGAGTCAGACAAAACCTAACATTTCAGAATGTAAACTTATAGAAAAACACGTAAACAGCTACAAATTTTCCTAAATTCTTCCCCTAAATGTAACCCAAAACACCTCTACAATTGATACACGAACCCTAATAAAATTGACCCTCAAAATACCCTTAAAGTACTCCGGTCAGCTGTTTTATAACCTAACCTAACCTAACTTTATGACGATTTGATTCAGTTAACACAAATTAAAACTAGTTCTAAAGCCGTTTACATGCCAATTTGGCAGATTTAAGTTTTTTTAGGAACTATGACGGTTTGAATTGAATGAGTTTATTTGCATTGTATAGGGTACAGTACAGAACATAGTAAGAATAGTAATATCACAATATAAGATTCACCTACGCAGCCGTTTTAACATCGGCATGCAAATTAAAAGTTTAAAAAAGAAATCCAAATTTAGTCAACATGCACAATAAGTAATTTCTGTATACATAATTAGTTCTCATTTTAATACTCGTTAAATAATACTTTAAGAAACAATATTTTATTACATTTGATAGGTGGGCTCAATAAAATTAAATATAACTAAAATAAATTTTGTAAAAGTGAAGCTGAACACAATACATTAGAAACATACATGATATTTGCATTATTAGGTACATACACGGTTTCTTGAGAAACGTCATTCAATTCAATATATGATGACGACTAGGTATTATACGTAGGGTAAATCCGGGATATTTGCCTCAGCGGGATAGACGCCCGAATTCAATATTTTAAAATGTAAGAAATGTGACCAAAAAATTACCTTACAATATGATAGCACCCCTTCCCCCAATCAGCATGCCGCAAAGCACGCGGCTGTTTATTGCAGCGTTATTGCGAGTATTGCGAGACACTCTATTAGTATCGTAATTTTACTTTGGGGATGATTTTAGAACTACTGAAACTTTCTAATTTACCGGTAAGTTAATTTTATTTTTGGTTCTTAATGAGAACTGAAGTATAAAGATTATTTTAATTGTACTTTGAAAATAAAATACATTCATATAACTTATTTTTTCTTAGTTGGCGTCTATCCATGCAAAAAGTGATATTTGCCCTAATAAGTTTCGGGTTAGATGCCCTTTGGGCATCCCCTTTGGGTATCTAACCAAACTTATGAACTTGTGATTAAATATTATATTTTTAATTAACTTGTACATATAATAAGTATGTGTTTATGTTTTTAGGAAAACTACCCATTCTTGGATTCAAAAATGAATATTGGCTGGATATAATTTTAAGTAGTTTTGACAAATACTTTTGATATAATGACATCTTAAAAAAACACGCTAAAGACATAATTATGCATATTTGACAAACAAAAATGTAAAAAATGTTTAACATGTATAAAATGTTTATTTTATTCTGAAGGGCACCTATCCCCTCCAAAAATTTTGGTACAGGGCATATAACCGGCCAATGTGGCATTTATCCCGTAATTCAATTTTACGTTTAAACCGAAATAAATCATTTATTTATGGATTATTCTACAAAATGCAGCATGATACAGTTAAATAAAGTAACAAAGACTGTAAACAAATTTATGCTAAGTGTGTATTGTTTTTATTTTACGAATTATAAGTGAAATAAAATTGGGTTGGCATATATCCCGGATTTACCCTATAGTTTACTATACGGTGTAGGTACCTACCAGGGATGTTAGGGAGCTCCGTAACCGTAACCGAAACTATCGGATATCCGATATAAAAAATCATCCGTAACCGTAACCGAATCCGAAATAAAAGTTTCGCATAATATCGGATAGGAGTGGAGCCTAATTGAGACACGTTATTTGTATTTTACTTTTGAAATTCCTTAAAAAATTAATATCCGTAACCGAAACTAACGGATAATCCGAAATAATTTATTATTCGTATCCGTAACCGTATCCGGTATAATTATCATTCCTAAATCCGTATCCAATCCGTATCCGAAATTTTATATCCATAACATCCCTAGTACCTACATATTAAACACACAAACAAAAATTTGATGAAACATACTCTCGTTTTGAATTCTATAGATATTTAATTTGAATGAGTGTGTTAGATAATAAGATGTAGTATAGTGTTATAGAGACGATCAAGGTGTTATTTACTGAATATGAGATGTCAGGATTTAATTGATTCTAATATGAAATGTGTACCTAAAGTTACTTTATAGTTGCAATGAAGCTATTGTATTGAAAATGTTACTAAGTAAAGGGATTATTAAGATATTAAAGATGGAGGATTATTAGAGAAACAAGGAATACCATTAAATCAATATTGTATTATCATGTTAAGCAGCGATACAAAAGATAAACCACAGAACAAACGATAAATCACTAAAGTTATAATACAAATGGCCAACGCCCAATTATTTCTAGGAATATTTACAAAATACTTAACTTGTGTCCTGCAGGAAGATAGACGAACAAGAGAGCGGGAAGTAGGTATCTACCCGTATTTATAACCACCACTATAATATGGTCTGAGACCACCACACATTACACTGCGCTTCAGCCAATCACAGATTGACTTAGAGCCGCGAACATTTAAACACGTATAACTTATGTAACAAAAGACAGTATTTGTACTTAATCTAAACACTATAATTATTAACATAATTGTTGAAGTTCTTCTACAATAACTATCATGTTATTACGGTAGTATTTACTCAATAATCCTAATATGTAATTAGTCCATTAGACAATGCTGCCACCTGTGACATAACAAATAGCTACTGCGGATATAATATTGAATTACATTTTAAAGTTCAACAATAGTTTAGTCTAGGTATTAAAACCTAAATACTTAGATTAATTAAATAGGTAATTACTCAAGTCTAAGTACGTTATTTAGTAGTCTCAATAACATTAATAATATAATTAAAAGGTATATCTTATCAGGTCAGGTACTGCCACCTGTGTCGTAGATGCGGAACTATTAAAAGAAATGGCCCTTGACCATGACTATCTTGGCTTTGACCTATAACCCGCCAAATTTAAAAATGAGATATTTACAGCATAATTTACATTATAGTGTCTAGGTAATTCGACACTTAGGCTATGTTCCACACAATAACAGTAATTTATATAATTAATACAATTAATATGAACAAGTATTATGATAATCTATCTATTGATGATAAGTATAAAATGTAAATGACAATCAGACTTGCCAACACACTGTGAGCCAGTGTGTTGTATCATTATTGAAGCCTTATAATAAGCGAGAGGATGCTTCACCTAAAGGACTACGTTTTACAAGCTGAATTATCATGAAATTACAGTACTGAAGTACTTATATGACCATCATATTCTATCACGGCCATACTGACAGTACTTCGTCCTCGAAGTACGTACACACACACAAAAAAAAGCAAACATAAAATTAGAATGTTTTACAAAACAAAAAGAATATTATTCGTCTTATGTTCTAGCTTAATTAGTAATAGTGTAAGTTGGTTTTACTGTGAGCTTTAAATACACATATTGTAGTCATTAGTTATGAAATATAATATACCTATTTACTTATTTAGAAGAAAAGTGTCAAAAGTGTCCTTCGCATAGTACCCAATGAAAAAGCAGTCAAAACAAGATTGGTATGTGCCAGATACATAGACATGTCAACCCGAATCACCCGCTGCGTATGAGATAGTTGACACCAAGTATAAGGCCGACCAGCGGATACCAAAAAAAACAAATGATGCGTCTAGGGTATGTGCCCAATACATAGTCATGCCAACCCAAATCACCCGCTGCATATGAGATAATTGGCAGAAAGTAAGGGGCCGACCAGCGGATACCCAACATCGAAGAGGTACATACTTATCATTGGTACTTGCGAAATTGATGCATCTAGGGTATGTGCCCAATACATAGTCATGCCAACCCAAATCACCCGCTGCATATGAGATAATTGGCAGAAAGTAAGGGGCCGACCAGCGGATACCCAACATCGTAGAGGTACATACTTATCATTGACACATGCAAAATTTATTTATTTATCAGAACCGAAATGCTGACCGCTTTCAGCCACTGCCATAAAGGCAAGTCAGCATCATGTATGTGGTCCCCAGTGGTTAACCAAAATAAAAGATTACACTCGCACAGTATCTCTACTGGCCTCTCTTTTTAAAATAAAAACATCACCAAAGAAAAACTTAAATCTCACAATAAAATCCACTTTCAACCAGTTTAAAACAAAGTAACATCTCAGCTTTACTTATTATGAATTACACCTTCAATAGCAATGTTCCTCATTTCGGAAATAAATAATAGGTATTTATTTTTTTCTTAAATATATTTATTTCTAATATATAACGTTCAAATATGTATATCATGTGTAGTGTTTATGAAATGATATAAATAAATAATTGGACCAATTGCGAATTTTATCATTCGCCAATAAGATCAATTTGAAAATACTTACAAAATAAAATAATATTGACAATTCCGGCAAGTACAATCTGACAAGCTGTGAATGTGACCATTTGCTAATTATACCAATCGCGAAATGGAAACGTGGAATAAACAAATTGCGAATGGGATAGGACGCACCTAAAAGGTAATTAAAATCCAGAAATACTAATAGCTGTGCCGATGTATGGATGGATTGGATATGAGGATGTTTGACGCAAAATCCACTAACAGATTTTGATGAAGCTGCAACATTTTAACTTATTCATCAGGATTCTCGGAAATTAATGTTATATAAAGATATCATATCATTATGTACCTATGTATTTTATGTGATGATAAATTTGATGGAAGTCGCTGGAAGCCTCTGGTATCTCAATATATAATAAATTGCAAATATGTACTATGTAAATGCATAACTTTCATAAAAGATGTATTTAATATTGACCTTAAAAGAAAACATGCTAGTTGGACATTATGAGATATAGACATTTTGCGAATTGGGCATTTTATGTGTTGGGTCTTTTAGAAATTGGGCACTTCTAACTGGTCATTTTGAGAATTTGCAAATTAAACATTTTGCTAATTGAGCATTATGCTACCAAGCGAATACATAATATAACAGTTATTTATTATCCAAAAATAGCAATACACACACATATATATAATTATAGTGATCTAAAATTCGTTCGGCCAATCTGACTTCATTATAAATAATAAGTAGGTGCCTATTGATCTGCACAGCAATTCCCACATCTTGGGTCATCAATCAGATAAGGTAGCTTAGCTACAAATCTATCCATATACATAAAAGGAAGTTGTGTTAGTTACACATTTTATAACTCAAGAACAGCTATACCAATTTTACTAATAATTGGTAGCTCCAAATAGTACCTACAATAAAAATGCTTTTGTAAGCAAAGAGAGGCTATCAGAATGATGAAACTTATTCCTCCTTAGAAACCATTGAAGGATTAGTTTGTTAAGTTCCAAATAGTAAATGTGTTTATTTCATTGTTGTATGAGGAAAAGAGGCCTTTGCCCAGCAGTGGGACAAGAGTGGCTAAATAAGATAAGATAGGTAAAATATGTTGTAAAAAGAGAAACCACTTGAGACAGCAGATGAAAAGAAACAGGTAACTAAACATTAGGAAAAAGTTTTAAAACTTCATTCAAATCTAGATTTTTAAAAAGTTAGGTACCTACTTGCACTAAGCCATCCGACTACCTGTTTACCTATTTCATAAATTAGTGAATAAGATAATGAAATAGACAATCTTAATATGGTTAAAAATAAAATAAAAGGTGTTTTCTCTAAATAAGAATAATTAACCTTTTGACGAATTTACAAGTTGATTGTTGATATCTAGGTTTTAAGTATAGGTACCTATACCTAGGCGTATAACACCTATTATATGATCTAAAAGACTTCCTTATTGTTAGAAGTTAAATATTATTTTAGCACATAGTTATGTCTTATAGTAGTGCTGTCTTGCTACATAATTGATAGGTATCACACTAACAGTATCACCCAATGGAATTTGCTTCAATTTTTAAGTGGTAGAACACAATAAGCAAACGCAAAAGTGTCTCGACCATGTCCTATTTGGGAAACTACAGATAACTATTTTTTGTGAAGTTTGTGAATTGTGTTTGTGAAGTTTTGTAAATGATATAGATAAGTAGGTAAATGCTAAGATGTCAGAAATACATTATAAATATAACACTGCTATTGAACAATGCCAGAAGGTATAATAGGGTACCTACCTAATTAATTATCCTAACATTAATTTATCCTATCCTTTATAGTCAACATTAGACAGAAACTTCTTTTGGAAAAAAAAAATACTTAATACAATATGGTTCAGCTATTTTATCTAGTCGAACTAGATCTAGGTACATTAGAGACCTATCACAAATAGCCTGTACAATGATTTATAATCCAATGTTATCTATAATGGAGCAGATAAGTAATATAACTATAAAGTATTAAGTAACATTCCTACCTATCAATATTTATGATTTAAGTATCAAGCAGAAATCTTCTTTAAAATACAATAACACTCAGTACCTCGTAAAATCCGATGACGTTTTGATCTAATAATCCGTTCGGTGTCACAATCACAACCGGGAGAGCTGGTTATAAGTTACCAACTGCGTCGAATCACAGAGCTGGTAAGGGTCGAAGCTGCGATGTCTGGAACACTGCCGTCGCAAGTTTAGCCGCCGCGGACGACGGGTAGGTAGTTTAAGCCCCGTGACGGTAGGAGATCTGGGACTTCGGCGTCGCATAGTTTGGGCCGTCGATGCCGAACATCGGTTGTCGTTTATTAAACAACCACGGGTGGGACTGCAACCGCCTTCAACGCTTGATGGTAGCTGCGCAGCACAAGGCGCCGCCGCCATATTGTGCACTGTTGTTGCTGAATGAAAATCTCTTGCCGGTCCAAGAGGCCGGCTGCTGAGCCGCAGTTGCTAGATGCACGTTGATAGCGTGAAGAGAAGTTACTTCGTTCCGCCGATAAATGGGAAATTCGAGTCGTCATCCTTGACGACTTTCCCAGAGCTTTGCCACGTCGCGACGTGTTTCTGAAACTTTCAATTGACAAAATTAGGCCTGATAGGTAATGGATTGTATCCCACTTCTGATGTTAGAAAATAAGATGTAGTATAGTGTTATAGAGACGATCAAGGTGTTATTTACTGAATATGAGATGTCAGGATTTAATTGATTCTAATATGAAATGTGTACCTAAAGTTACTTTATAGTTGCAATGAAGCTATTGTATTGAAAATGTTACTAAGTAAAGGGATTATTAAGATATTAAAGATGGAGGATTATTAGAGAAACAAGGAATACCATTAAATCAATATTGTATTATCATGTTAAGCAGCGATACAAAAGATAAACCACAGAACAAACGATAAATCACTAAAGTTATAATACAAATGGCCAACGCCCAATTATTTCTAGGAATATTTACAAAATACTTAACTTGTGTCCTGCAGGAAGATAGACGAACAAGAGAGCGGGAAGTAGGTATCTACCCGTATTTATAACCACCACTATAATATGGTCTGAGACCACCACACATTACACTGCGCTTCAGCCAATCACAGATTGACTTAGAGCCGCGAACATTTAAACACGTATAACTTATGTAACAAAAGACAGTATTTGTACTTAATCTAAACACTATAATTATTAACATAATTGTTGAAGTTCTTCTACAATAACTATCATGTTATTACGGTAGTATTTACTCAATAATCCTAATATGTAATTAGTCCATTAGACAATGCTGCCACCTGTGACATAACAAATAGCTACTGCGGATATAATATTGAATTACATTTTAAAGTTCAACAATAGTTTAGTCTAGGTATTAAAACCTAAATACTTAGATTAATTAAATAGGTAATTACTCAAGTCTAAGTACGTTATTTAGTAGTCTCAATAACATTAATAATATAATTAAAAGGTATATCTTATCAGGTCAGGTACTGCCACCTGTGTCGTAGATGCGGAACTATTAAAAGAAATGGCCCTTGACCATGACTATCTTGGCTTTGACCTATAACCCGCCAAATTTAAAAATGAGATATTTACAGCATAATTTACATTATAGTGTCTAGGTAATTCGACACTTAGGCTATGTTCCACACAATAACAGTAATTTATATAATTAATACAATTAATATGAACAAGTATTATGATAATCTATCTATTGATGATAAGTATAAAATGTAAATGACAATCAGACTTGCCAACACACTGTGAGCCAGTGTGTTGTATCATTATTGAAGCCTTATAATAAGCGAGAGGATGCTTCACCTAAAGGACTACGTTTTACAAGCTGAATTATCATGAAATTACAGTACTGAAGTACTTATATGACCATCATATTCTATCACGGCCATACTGACAGTACTTCGTCCTCGAAGTACGTACACACACACAAAAAAAAGCAAACATAAAATTAGAATGTTTTACAAAACAAAAAGAATATTATTCGTCTTATGTTCTAGCTTAATTAGTAATAGTGTAAGTTGGTTTTACTGTGAGCTTTAAATACACATATTGTAGTCATTAGTTATGAAATATAATATACCTATTTACTTATTTAGAAGAAAAGTGTCAAAAGTGTCCTTCGCATAGTACCCAATGAAAAAGCAGTCAAAACAAGATTGGTATGTGCCAGATACATAGACATGTCAACCCGAATCACCCGCTGCGTATGAGATAGTTGACACCAAGTATAAGGCCGACCAGCGGATACCAAAAAAAACAAATGATGCGTCTAGGGTATGTGCCCAATACATAGTCATGCCAACCCAAATCACCCGCTGCATATGAGATAATTGGCAGAAAGTAAGGGGCCGACCAGCGGATACCCAACATCGAAGAGGTACATACTTATCATTGGTACTTGCGAAATTGATGCATCTAGGGTATGTGCCCAATACATAGTCATGCCAACCCAAATCACCCGCTGCATATGAGATAATTGGCAGAAAGTAAGGGGCCGACCAGCGGATACCCAACATCGTAGAGGTACATACTTATCATTGACACATGCAAAATTTATTTATTTATCAGAACCGAAATGCTGACCGCTTTCAGCCACTGCCATAAAGGCAAGTCAGCATCATGTATGTGGTCCCCAGTGGTTAACCAAAATAAAAGATTACACTCGCACAGTATCTCTACTGGCCTCTCTTTTTAAAATAAAAACATCACCAAAGAAAAACTTAAATCTCACAATAAAATCCACTTTCAACCAGTTTAAAACAAAGTAACATCTCAGCTTTACTTATTATGAATTACACCTTCAATAGCAATGTTCCTCATTTCGGAAATAAATAATAGGTATTTATTTTTTTCTTAAATATATTTATTTCTAATATATAACGTTCAAATATGTATATCATGTGTAGTGTTTATGAAATGATATAAATAAATAATTGGACCAATTGCGAATTTTATCATTCGCCAATAAGATCAATTTGAAAATACTTACAAAATAAAATAATATTGACAATTCCGGCAAGTACAATCTGACAAGCTGTGAATGTGACCATTTGCTAATTATACCAATCGCGAAATGGAAACGTGGAATAAACAAATTGCGAATGGGATAGGACGCACCTAAAAGGTAATTAAAATCCAGAAATACTAATAGCTGTGCCGATGTATGGATGGATTGGATATGAGGATGTTTGACGCAAAATCCACTAACAGATTTTGATGAAGCTGCAACATTTTAACTTATTCATCAGGATTCTCGGAAATTAATGTTATATAAAGATATCATATCATTATGTACCTATGTATTTTATGTGATGATAAATTTGATGGAAGTCGCTGGAAGCCTCTGGTATCTCAATATATAATAAATTGCAAATATGTACTATGTAAATGCATAACTTTCATAAAAGATGTATTTAATATTGACCTTAAAAGAAAACATGCTAGTTGGACATTATGAGATATAGACATTTTGCGAATTGGGCATTTTATGTGTTGGGTCTTTTAGAAATTGGGCACTTCTAACTGGTCATTTTGAGAATTTGCAAATTAAACATTTTGCTAATTGAGCATTATGCTACCAAGCGAATACATAATATAACAGTTATTTATTATCCAAAAATAGCAATACACACACATATATATAATTATAGTGATCTAAAATTCGTTCGGCCAATCTGACTTCATTATAAATAATAAGTAGGTGCCTATTGATCTGCACAGCAATTCCCACATCTTGGGTCATCAATCAGATAAGGTAGCTTAGCTACAAATCTATCCATATACATAAAAGGAAGTTGTGTTAGTTACACATTTTATAACTCAAGAACAGCTATACCAATTTTACTAATAATTGGTAGCTCCAAATAGTACCTACAATAAAAATGCTTTTGTAAGCAAAGAGAGGCTATCAGAATGATGAAACTTATTCCTCCTTAGAAACCATTGAAGGATTAGTTTGTTAAGTTCCAAATAGTAAATGTGTTTATTTCATTGTTGTATGAGGAAAAGAGGCCTTTGCCCAGCAGTGGGACAAGAGTGGCTAAATAAGATAAGATAGGTAAAATATGTTGTAAAAAGAGAAACCACTTGAGACAGCAGATGAAAAGAAACAGGTAACTAAACATTAGGAAAAAGTTTTAAAACTTCATTCAAATCTAGATTTTTAAAAAGTTAGGTACCTACTTGCACTAAGCCATCCGACTACCTGTTTACCTATTTCATAAATTAGTGAATAAGATAATGAAATAGACAATCTTAATATGGTTAAAAATAAAATAAAAGGTGTTTTCTCTAAATAAGAATAATTAACCTTTTGACGAATTTACAAGTTGATTGTTGATATCTAGGTTTTAAGTATAGGTACCTATACCTAGGCGTATAACACCTATTATATGATCTAAAAGACTTCCTTATTGTTAGAAGTTAAATATTATTTTAGCACATAGTTATGTCTTATAGTAGTGCTGTCTTGCTACATAATTGATAGGTATCACACTAACAGTATCACCCAATGGAATTTGCTTCAATTTTTAAGTGGTAGAACACAATAAGCAAACGCAAAAGTGTCTCGACCATGTCCTATTTGGGAAACTACAGATAACTATTTTTTGTGAAGTTTGTGAATTGTGTTTGTGAAGTTTTGTAAATGATATAGATAAGTAGGTAAATGCTAAGATGTCAGAAATACATTATAAATATAACACTGCTATTGAACAATGCCAGAAGGTATAATAGGGTACCTACCTAATTAATTATCCTAACATTAATTTATCCTATCCTTTATAGTCAACATTAGACAGAAACTTCTTTTGGAAAAAAAAAATACTTAATACAATATGGTTCAGCTATTTTATCTAGTCGAACTAGATCTAGGTACATTAGAGACCTATCACAAATAGCCTGTACAATGATTTATAATCCAATGTTATCTATAATGGAGCAGATAAGTAATATAACTATAAAGTATTAAGTAACATTCCTACCTATCAATATTTATGATTTAAGTATCAAGCAGAAATCTTCTTTAAAATACAATAACACTCAGTACCTCGTAAAATCCGATGACGTTTTGATCTAATAATCCGTTCGGTGTCACAATCACAACCGGGAGAGCTGGTTATAAGTTACCAACTGCGTCGAATCACAGAGCTGGTAAGGGTCGAAGCTGCGATGTCTGGAACACTGCCGTCGCAAGTTTAGCCGCCGCGGACGACGGGTAGGTAGTTTAAGCCCCGTGACGGTAGGAGATCTGGGACTTCGGCGTCGCATAGTTTGGGCCGTCGATGCCGAACATCGGTTGTCGTTTATTAAACAACCACGGGTGGGACTGCAACCGCCTTCAACGCTTGATGGTAGCTGCGCAGCACAAGGCGCCGCCGCCATATTGTGCACTGTTGTTGCTGAATGAAAATCTCTTGCCGGTCCAAGAGGCCGGCTGCTGAGCCGCAGTTGCTAGATGCACGTTGATAGCGTGAAGAGAAGTTACTTCGTTCCGCCGATAAATGGGAAATTCGAGTCGTCATCCTTGACGACTTTCCCAGAGCTTTGCCACGTCGCGACGTGTTTCTGAAACTTTCAATTGACAAAATTAGGCCTGATAGGTAATGGATTGTATCCCACTTCTGATGTTAGAAAATAAGATGTAGTATAGTGTTATAGAGACGATCAAGGTGTTATTTACTGAATATGAGATGTCAGGATTTAATTGATTCTAATATGAAATGTGTACCTAAAGTTACTTTATAGTTGCAATGAAGCTATTGTATTGAAAATGTTACTAAGTAAAGGGATTATTAAGATATTAAAGATGGAGGATTATTAGAGAAACAAGGAATACCATTAAATCAATATTGTATTATCATGTTAAGCAGCGATACAAAAGATAAACCACAGAACAAACGATAAATCACTAAAGTTATAATACAAATGGCCAACGCCCAATTATTTCTAGGAATATTTACAAAATACTTAACTTGTGTCCTGCAGGAAGATAGACGAACAAGAGAGCGGGAAGTAGGTATCTACCCGTATTTATAACCACCACTATAATATGGTCTGAGACCACCACACATTACACTGCGCTTCAGCCAATCACAGATTGACTTAGAGCCGCGAACATTTAAACACGTATAACTTATGTAACAAAAGACAGTATTTGTACTTAATCTAAACACTATAATTATTAACATAATTGTTGAAGTTCTTCTACAATAACTATCATGTTATTACGGTAGTATTTACTCAATAATCCTAATATGTAATTAGTCCATTAGACAATGCTGCCACCTGTGACATAACAAATAGCTACTGCGGATATAATATTGAATTACATTTTAAAGTTCAACAATAGTTTAGTCTAGGTATTAAAACCTAAATACTTAGATTAATTAAATAGGTAATTACTCAAGTCTAAGTACGTTATTTAGTAGTCTCAATAACATTAATAATATAATTAAAAGGTATATCTTATCAGGTCAGGTACTGCCACCTGTGTCGTAGATGCGGAACTATTAAAAGAAATGGCCCTTGACCATGACTATCTTGGCTTTGACCTATAACCCGCCAAATTTAAAAATGAGATATTTACAGCATAATTTACATTATAGTGTCTAGGTAATTCGACACTTAGGCTATGTTCCACACAATAACAGTAATTTATATAATTAATACAATTAATATGAACAAGTATTATGATAATCTATCTATTGATGATAAGTATAAAATGTAAATGACAATCAGACTTGCCAACACACTGTGAGCCAGTGTGTTGTATCATTATTGAAGCCTTATAATAAGCGAGAGGATGCTTCACCTAAAGGACTACGTTTTACAAGCTGAATTATCATGAAATTACAGTACTGAAGTACTTATATGACCATCATATTCTATCAAGTGCAATGACCTTTTGCCCGCACCGCACTGATTCCAAACACCCTGTATAACATGAATAGTTTAAACAGCTATACAGGTTGGAATGTATACGTATCGTTAATAATTAGCGTGGTATGTTCACTGATAAATGGATGCCTATGAATTGACGATGTATTAATTATTAATATTGAGGGTTCAATATTCATTATAATTCGGAATTATGATTTAGGATTTATTGAAAAACTAAGCTGCCCGCGACTTTGAACTCATTTATCGTTTTATCTTGGATAAAAAAATATGATGTCGTAAAATAATATAGCCTATGTGTTAATCTGATGTGTAAGCTACAATATTGTCAAGTTTTATTAAAATCTGTTGAGTAGTTATTGCGTGAAAGAGTAACAAACATCCATCCATCCATCCCTTCATCCATCCATTGGCACAAACATTGACATTTATAATTTATGTAAGTAATGCATTGACTTCTTGACATGACACGACGTTAACTGCCGTTGGCCGCCTGTTGCTTCTTATATTCTTGCTTGTGTCTGCACCTTATATCTTTTGTGCAATAAAGAATATGTGTATTGTATTTAGGGTTGCCAGATGTCGATAATTAGATAGATTACGCGATGTTCGGGAGTGTTTACGCAGTTGACCTAAGTACCTACTCGTTGAAAGAAGCAAAGTTTTTCGTTGTAGTTGCGTGTATGTTTGTGTTTTTGACTGTTTGTTGAGTTTTACATAAAGCTAATAGAAAATGGAGGAAGAAGAAGCTTCCACGAGTTATGCAACACCGCCAAAGAAAATAAGGCGAATGTGCCATTATTACCCAGCATACAACCAGGTTTGGGTTGTCCGGTATTTTTTCGCGACTCATCTGGCAACCCTAATTGTATTGTATTAACTTTCTCCTTTACTTGAGCAAAGGTCTCTCTCTCCCTCTCTTCCCCTTCAACCGTTCTTCTGTTTTTTATTTACGAAAACTAGCTGGATTTACTTTACGAAATAGCACGTCATTAGTTTCATCACTTTTCGTTTTCGTACAACTGATGAATGAAACTAGTTTCGTGAAACTGATTTCTAAAGCCTTCTACCTTTTTAATACAAAAATACCTAACCAAACCTTAAAATATACCTATTCACCTACGCACTTGAATCTCATTGTCAAAAACAGGTTTAATCCGGTTTAAAATAGGGTAAATAAGCAAACAATGGTGCTATAAATCGGGCTCCCTACACTAGGTACGTAATAGGGTAAGCGTGCCTATAATTGCCACATCCCCGAACTAGATAGCACAGTTTAACAGTTGTTAAACACAGTGCCAAATGACTCGGCCAGTCGTTCCATGTTTATTACTGTTTGTTGGTACTATAGGTTCTCGAAATTTTCTCGCTTTTTATTTTCTGTGAGTTTTGTATGACACTGTAACATTTTATTAATTTACACCTCGTTTGTTTGAATGCTGCTGGGTCAAAATTAATTTTAGGAACAATAATTATAATGATGTAAATAATGTACCTTTATACCTGTGTAACTGTTTATAAGAATTGTAAAACTTGATTTGAAAAGAGCAACCTCACAGAGTTTCTTGCTAGGTTCTTCTCTGGGGGAAACTGCACCTTGCGAATCTGGCGCTAGCTTTAAAAAATTACCTATATAATAATGTAACGGTTTCAAGAGCATTTTTGTGCCAATGAAATAAATATATTTTTGACTTGACTTGACATAATGCAACTATAGTAATGTCACCCGCTCGCTGCAGTTTGGGCCATATTTGAGAGTGGTTCAGCCATAGTTTCTCATTCGCAACACTATTTATTTTTCTCTTTTGTCTCATACTCGCAACACTATCTCTTTTTCTCTCTGTTTCATACAGATCTGAAATGATTTATGGCCCCGACTGCAGCGAGTTTATGAGACTACGATACCATTGTGGATTCTGCCAACGTCAAACAGAGGCTCACTTAATGGTTTACTAGAAATAAATTTATATTAATGCACACCAACACTAAGACTTACCCAAACATCTCTCAACCCAGCAATGTCAGTCTTTAGTGGGAATCGAACCCACGACCTACGGCATAGTAAGCAGGGTAGTGACCCTGCTTACTATACTACCAATCATGCCAACTGGCTAATCAGCGTAATCAGAAACCCAATGGCTATTTTTAAGGCGACTTTCTAGTGAAATCCAATAGTAAAGGCTGAACATATTCCATACTGTACTCACATATATGAATCTCATGTATTCTGAGTTGAGAACATTATTTTTAAGTAACACTTCCTTGTACAGTGATATTATATGAACCGGTTACAGTTAGTTTACCGGCTATGAGCTTGAATCGTTATAAAACTAGATATTGGTTTAGATAATGGCTTTGTACATCGAAATAGATGCTCTAGTAGTTTATATACAGTATAGGTATGTGCGTGCGTTTGTGTGTGTGTGTGTGTATATGTGTGTGTGTGTGTGTGTGTGTAGAAAAAACCAAGTCAAGAGTACCCTAAACTGACGTTCATGTTTGAGGCGACTGATGAATGTGGATGAAAAGAAAGAGCCGTGATAGTCGTAGCAAATGGAGGGAAGTGGTCTCTGTCTACCCCGATGAGAAAGAGGCTTGAAAGATATCATACATAATCCTATCACCTGAAACCCATACTGCAGAGTCTAAACTGTTTCCACCATGCACCTCTTTTCATTTTATTCATACATTTAAGAGATGGATTCTTCGTCGGTGAAGTACCTAATCACCATCTTTACCTTTCTTCCACCTGCTTTCACGCATCTCCAATCAGTAGCAGTCACACAGTTCGGTAACTGAGGGCTCCACTCTCAAACAGCTACTTGACAATCGACACAAATTGTACAGTAGGGTCTCAAATGTGCCTATTAGTGGTTGGAATCGGCGAGGACTCTTGACGTCACTGGTAAACAAGGGCCCAGAGCTTGCTTCTTCAATTGGCACTTGGGAGTTGGGATGCTTTCCACCTTTCTTTTTTCGTATATGGGAATTGGCTATCCTATATAAAGCAATCACAATTTTGTAACTATGTTCACCTTATTTTATCATTAAGTGTGCTTGTAATCAATTGAATTTACTGTTAACTGTTATTTATGTACTGTGCAGTGAATAAATGATTTATCTATCTATCTATGATATTATGAATGTTAATGTTTGTTCCGATGGGTGTGAGGATGTTTGTTACTCTTTCACTCAAAAACTATTGAACAGATTTTAATGAAACTTTACAGTATTGTGGCTTGCACCTCAGAATAACAAATAGGCTAGGTATATTATTTTTAGATTTCATAATTGACGAATAACTCTATAAAATTATGGAGTCATTCGTCATCTCGCACCCAAAAAACTCGCACCCAGGATTTTGCCTTGCTTTTTTGCTTTGCTTTGCTTTGGTGACGATAACTCCATAATTTTATTCCAAGATATGTCGAAAAATAATATAAAACTAAAGACTGCCCGTGACTTCGTAAGCATTTAACAAGTATCTTCTAATCGAACCCTCTACCTATGGCATGGCAGGAAGTCACTACCAACCCAACGTGATTCCTTACATTTTTATGGTCAATCTACTCTACACACATCCGGGCCGTGTCCGGGACGTGTCAGGAAAAAAATTCATTCCATACATTTTCTATGGATTCGTTTACACACGTTGTCATGACGTAATTTTTACCCTCCTGACAGGCCACGGCCCGGACACGTCCCGGACACGGCCCGGATCTGTGTAGATAGACCTTTACACCGTCATATATTAAATCAATCCGTAGATCATTTAATAATAGAAAGAAACAGATTATCACATAACAACGTGTAAAATTTCACTATTGTTATACTTAACGTCTCAGTTTCACACAGTATTAATGTCATACGTGTGAAGAGTACACAATATAATATAGCGTATAGTTCAGAAGCCGGATACAAAGATTTGACGTTTTGTGTAGTCCCAATTCAAAGACAGATAGATAATATTTTAAGAGATGCAGTACGTAACTGTGACGTAGGTTTCTAACCTTCAGAAGTGTCAAATTTTTTTTTTGAATTTGATATTGACATCTTCTGGCTGGCAAGTATTGAAACTGGCCGATTTTTTGACTAATCTTGTTTTACTAGATATTTAGATAGAAAAACATCCCAAACAAGATTTCTATGGCGTTTTCTGTCCAAATGCTCCATTATTGTGATCGAAAAACGCTTAATAATTTATTAATTACTGTCACACTTGCGGGGTTGCTAGTGGAATAAATTAAAGGCAGCCAGATGTTTTCGTAGGTTTATTACCAATACTAAGGGCCACTTGTACCATCGGGCTAATCAAAATTAAAAATGTGTTTAAATACAACTTTTTATTTAAGCGTAAAACTTGTCTTGTTCCAAGCGTTAATCGTGATTAGTAAGCTGTCAAACTTAAATGCTCCTTGATGGCCAATTAAGGTAGCCTAATCATAATTAGCTAGTTCAAAATGGCGGAATCTCATCAGCTGACTCAGCTATTGTCATTCATTTCTATCTGCCGCAAAATGGATGAAGATTGATTTCCAATTGATTTCAACAACAATCGAACTGACAATGACATTGACAGAGAGGATCTATTTTTAGGGCATTTTTAGATGTAGGAAAAAAAATAAAAAGAGACAGCACGACTGTATTTCTTAGAGCGCTATCTCTCTTTTAACTTATCTGTAAGTGTCAGAAAAAAGCAACAAATTATAAACGGAATTAGTTAAATATCATCTCAAATGGTGTGGTACAAGAAAGGCCTAAACGTAATTAGCGTAATCAAAATTAGCGAGTTAATTAGTTTTAGCTAATTTTATTTAAGATGAACTTAAATGTAAACTGGTACAAGTGGCCCTTAGTAATTACAAATATATCGTTAGGCATACAATTAATCATACAACCCTACAAGAGGAGTGTTCCTCGACCTAGCTGAGAATTAAAGAGGACTGCGGGGCTATCGCTCTTTAACCTCCCTAGACTTGTACTAGAAGACTGCTAGGCTATCGAACCAGCACAAGTCACTGAGGCATGAGAGGGCTGCGGGGCTACCGCTCTCAAGCTCATCTAGCGATCGAATGATGAGTTGCTCGGTGCGGCGTCCGTTTATATAGCCGGTGTCGCTGCCAGTGTGCGAGTACTGTAGGTGCCCGTCCATTGTTATGCGTAGTGCCGCTGTTGACTGGATCCGTGGCGTTTACGAAGATAGTTTAGTTACATCAAATATTTGCTACATTCTCCCCCTCTGGTACTCTAAAGTCGTCCCGACAGAGTACCAGCACCATCGTTCTTGCGTGGTCTACCTCTGCGTCGAATAGGGTTTGTAGGTTTTGGCATTTCTTGTTCCCTTTTCTCGAATTTAGTGATGGCGGAGCAGGTATGATATTTACCAATTGCTATCTTTGGTAAATCTGGATGTGATACTTCATATGTTGAGTTACCTTGTTTTGTCAATATAATTTAATTGCAATCAGCTGACGTTAGGAGCCTGCTTGCATATTCTACCGGGTGTTCTTCACTGTCCTCCCCCTATACTATAGCTGCTCCTATTGCATACTGACTTGCTCTATTTTATAATGATCAAGTGTCCCATGTATTTTATTTCTACTTCTAGCTGAGGATCAAAGAGGACTGCGTGGCTATCGCTCTTTAGCTTCCCTTTATTTGTGCTAGAAAACCGCTTGGCTATCGAACCATTACAAGCCACTGAGGCATGAGAGGGCTGCGGGGCTACCGCTCTCAGTTCGATGTTCTTGTTTCGATTCCATTTTAATAATTTCTTCTTGTGCCATATTTGCAGGTAGTATTCGAAAAAAAATGTTGTGGGTAGTTTGAAATAAGTATTTCAACTGTTCTCAATTCGATGTTTTTTGTTCTGCTGTCATTTTGATATTTTTCCCTTGTGTCATCTTTGTAGGTAGTTTTCAAAAATTGTGGGTAGTTCGAAATAAGTTGGGCGCCAATGTCACACTTGCGGGGTTGCTAGTGGAATAAATTAAAGGCAGCCAGATGTTTTCGTAGGTTTATTACCAATACTTAGTAATTACAAATATATCGTTAAGCATACAATTAATCATACAACCCTACAAGAGGAGTGTTCCTCGACCTAGCTGAGAATTAAAGAGGACTGCGGGGCTATCGCTCTTTAACCTCCCTAGACTTGTACTAGAAGACTGCTAGGCTATCGAACCAGCACAAGTCATTGAGGCATGAGAGGGCTGCGGGGCTACCGCTCTCAAGCTCATCTAGCGATCGAATGATGAGTTGCTCGGTGCGGCGTCCGTTTATATAGCCGGTGTCGCTGCCAGTGTGCGAGTACTGTAGGTGCCCGTCCATTGTTATGCGTAGTGCCGCTGTTGACTGGATCCGTGGCGTTTACGAAGATAGTTTAGTTACATCAAATATTTGCTACATTACTATTTATCTGCCATAACATACAAATTCTATTATTAAGAGCCTTAAAAATATTTATATTGGTTAAGTAATATTACTTTGACAAATATAATATTTAAATAGTTTTTTTTTTAATAATAAAAGAGCCAAAAAATACTTACAAACTTGTATTAAATCAATAGGTACTCGCATTCTGAGTGTTTATTTATTTATTTATTTTGTAATGTTGTATGTATGTCCTCAGTTTATTCCTTCCTCTTCCTGGCTCCACTGAAAATCAGCGTCATGTCATTGTATAGTGACATGACATATGCTGAGTGGAGTCCCAGTTCTATCTGTCTATTTTCCTTGTTTCTTGTATTAAAGTTTTTTTTATTTTTTTAGCATAAGGTGTTATTTTTTGTTTTGTTTATTTTAATTTTGTCCTGTAACTGAACTGGGAATAAATGATTTACTTACTTATTTATATTCACTAATTCAACACAGACTTTCCTTCACAAGCTCCTGTACTACAAACCCCATGAGCCTTGTTTACCGATGTTTGCCCTTGTCTTGTCATGTCGCGTCACGTAATTACCAATCACATCGTTTGATCACCCTATGACAACAATGGGGCTAATGATGGACGCCATTGATACCTACTCATTTCATGGTTATTTCTGCCGGATATTATTATATGGAAAATTGTTAGATACGTACAACTAACTAGCCTACGTGAATGGATCAGGCGACTGATAAATATGGATGACGGGCCGTGCCCGGGACGTGTTCGGGCCGTGTCGTCATGCCAACATGTCCGGTTATCATGACGATGAATTGTTTATCCCCCTGACGGGCCACGGCCCGGACACGTCTACTAATGTAGATAGACCTTTTGAATGAAGTAAATAAAGTGTGTTTGGATCGTAGCAAGTGGTGGGAAGTGGTCTCGGCTTAAACCGATGGGAGAGATGTGACGGATATGTGTGTAAGTTATAAGTAGGTTTGCTTAGGTGATTACGTTTTGTTTCGTACTTTCCAGTTTTTTTGTGATATGTTAATTCATCATTCTCTCTCTCTTTTCTCATATTTAGTGGTCGCTTACCTCAAGGCCTACCTCAATAGATATGTCTATGTTTGTTAAGCAAGTTATTTCAAACGCTTTTCAATTCATAAAATAAATAATTCGCAGCCTTTACTTTAAATATAATTTTCTTTTCTAGACTGCCACTAGGTACCTAGATTTTTAATAATATATTTACTTTATAGTCACGTATAGGCAACTCAACTTTATCTATAGTTTGAAACAACCTCGAAAAGTCACTTCGAAGGCATCTTTTGTCTTAAATTCTAGAGAGAAGCATGACAAAAGCATAACTAATCTAGTTACAACTAGACAAAACCAATTTCGACCCAATCTCGGGGCAAAAATACTAACAATGCAATAAAATGTACACGCTATGTAATAGCAGTGATATAATAATAGCTAGATATAACATGGATATTTAGTTGAAATTCTACGTGTATTGGATCGGAGTGACGTAAAAAAGGTCGTCCGATTAAAAATTTAATCCGATACTCGACTACCTAGTAAGAACAATAAAGTTTACTTACTTACGTTGTACCATGTTCCTATTTTCTTACCGACTTAAACCTAAAAGCAATTCTTTCTCAATCAGGTTCTCAACCAAGCTGTTTGGTTTTTAATTATTAATTACGAAAGAAGTGGGTTTGGATCGTAGCTAGTGGAAGAAAGTGGTCTCTACCTACTAAAGGTCTATGTATACAGGGAAAAAATATCATTCCATACATTTTCTATGGATTCGTTCATACACGTTGTCATGACGACGACGACGTATTGTTTTCCCTCCTGACGGGTCACGGCCCGGACACGTCCCGGGCACGGCCCGGGCACGGCCCGGTTCTGTGTAGATAGACCTTAATATGGGAAAGAGGTGTGACAAATATGCAGGTACTTATGTATGAATTAAATACTACATATTATTGGCTCTGTAGCGTTTAAAAACACAAATTTAAGTATTGGGTAGGTTTCATTTATTTGCTGCGCACCTACAGATACACTTAGACACATCTAAAGCTTAAAAAGTCGACGAAAACAGATAATAAAAAAAACAATGTTTTAGTGTTGCTACACTGAAAAAAACTCACCAAATTTGAGGGCAGAGGTCGTAAACCGGGTAGTGGTCGCTATAAAATATTTTATGAGCAAATCCCTGCTCTATGGCAGTGTTGTACGTACAATATACGCGACAGAAAGCGGAACAAACTGTCGTTGTTTTGTCATGTTTAATTTCAACTGGGAATTGTTCGGATGAAAATATCGCTTGGTTTTTACTGAACTGACTTATATATAAAGTACCTAATAAGTACCGTTATGTAAAAGTTTTTTAAGGTAAGTATCTATTTTGGGGTTATTCAGCAAAGAATGGGATGTCCTAGCGCACAGCAGAACAGGGGCCCGAGTCTGCTAATTTAAAATAGCCTCAATTGTGAGTCGACAATGGCTTACACTGATTGCGACCAAATGTGTCAAAAATGACATTAACACTCTCATTGACACTGTGCCGACACAAAACTGAGATCATATTGTAAATCAGCAGACCTCGGCCCCTGGATGGAGATCAAGGAGACTTTTGCCCAGCAGTGGGACATGACGGGCTGTATTTGTATAAGATAAGGGAATAAAATCACTCAATAAATCACATCAGAATAGCCACATCAGCCACATTATTTACAGACACGATGTTCTTTACAATACAATAATACAAATATTCTTTATTGCACAAAAAGATATAAGGTACAGACACAAACAAGAATGTAAGAAGCAACAGGCGGCCTTATTGCTAGGTAGCAATATCTTCCAGGCAACCTTAGGGTAAGAAATAGCGAGAAATAGGTAATAATGGTTGCGGGTTGTGCAAATAATACAGAATATATACATAACTACATATACATACTAAAAATACCTAGTACCTATAATAAAAATAAAAAAGAGACGAGAAGATATTTATTTATTTTTATTTATGTAGGTCACTAACAAATTGTACATTAACACATTATGGACAGGATCATAAGCTTAAAAACTTTTTAAGTTAAACGGTTTTATGTTAAACATACATTGCAATGTTTAAGATAAATGTACTAAAAACTAAAAAATAATAAAATAGATATAGTCGTGGGAATTATAAACATATGCATATTAGACTAGACTAAAATAAAACCGTGGGGCACGTCAATTGTCTACAATCGTTGATTAAAATGTTTTTTTTTTGTAATGTTACACTATCTATAGGTACCTAATTAGGCAGTTGTTCAACCGACAACGATGGACGTGTGATAATAGACAATTGCCATGCCCCACGGTTTTATTTTAGTCTAGTCTATGCATATGTTTATAATTCCCACGACTATATCTATTTTATTATTTTTTAGTTTTTAGTACATTTATCTTAAACATTGCAATGTATGTTTAACATAAAACCGTTTAACTTAAAAAGTTTTTTTTACCTATTTTTATTTTCTAGTTTTTAGTTTTTATTTCGCATTCTGTTTAATTCATTTAGTGCTTCATTATTGCAAGGTTTCTTGCCCGTTACTTTATTGCAGTCCAACTCCTCTATACGTAGTCCCTGCAAAGGTACTAAGAGTCACGTAGGCTTGACCTTCTTCAAACAGTTTCGCACCTAAGTATATTTCAATTTTGCATAGTAAATTATATTCTACTTGTTGAGACCTTTCATTTGATACCCATGTTGATGGGATTGATAAAACCTAAGTTATCCGCCATTTTGTAGAGGCCGCCATCTTGGATTTTAATTTTATATAGTACATTTAATTCTACTGGTTGAGCACTTTCATTTGATACCCATATTGATGGGATTGATAAAACCTACGTTATCCGCCATTTTGTAGCGGCCGCCATCTTGGATTTCAAATTTTTATAGTATATTGTATTCTGCTTGTTGAGCCCTTTCATTTGATACCCATATTGATGGGATTAATAAAACCTAAATTATCCGCCATTTTGTAGCGGCGGCCATCTTGAATTTATAATGATAATGAATAAACATAATTGTATTGTCACCAAAATCCAAAGTGTATACAAAATTTCAGATTAATCGGTTGACAGGAAGAGGGTGAAATTTGAATTACTAAATTTGACCCAAGAAAGAATAAAACAAACGGGGTGAGCTAAATAAAACCGTTTAAAAAATACATGGTGAATGCCAATTTAATTACAGGCGACGACGACATGCACAGAAAAAAAAGCATTTTTGGCGGTTGATGTAAACTAGTTAACAATTAGCACAAAAAAAAACTTAATGATAAGAAGAAAATTAATACAAAGTGATTTGAGCCCTTACGATAATGCTAGTAAAGGATAAATGTGTACAAAATCGCGTGCAGACTCTAGTACACTCATAAATTAGTACGATGCTAACATTGAGTAAAGATTACATTACAAACACAATTATCGGCGTAATTAGGTTACTAAATATCCTCTTTCAATTATCCTTCAATAGCGTTTATTGATTAATTATTGAACTTGTTTACGAAGCCCTGTTTTCTAAACTTGGCTTCACGTGTGTTTGTTTACGTTTATGTATTCATGTTACAATTTGCTTTATTTTATAGATGTTAACCTTTTGAATGGCAATATACCTAATGAAGTATATCATATGACGTTATACACTCGAGAGCAATGAATCCGGATCGGTTAAACAAAAAACTAAAAAATCTCCAAAACTAAAAATCCTAGCCTTATGAAATAAAATGCGTTTAAGAGACCAATAAATACTTGTTAAATGAAAATATAAAACTTCTGAGTTACTTCTTAATTTATGTCATAGCAATGACATTTTCGTTTGCGGATTTTGGTATATAGCATACCAAATATCGAATGGAAGTACGAGGATACAATGCGAAATGTAAAAATTCAACTAAATGGATATGTTGTTTTAAAAAAAATATTGTTTTACATTTTAGTTTTAAAGTTAGATCATCAGTTTTTTTCATAACGTAATATTCTATCATCAAAATGTTGTAACTCATAAATGTTATTATTTACATTGAAGGAGTATAGAATGGTCTATTAAACACAATTTATTTCATTTATCTAGCATACTTGGATCGCGAGTTTTTTGGATTCTTAAGTGACCCGGATTCATTGCTCTCGAGTGTATCTCCCATCGAGAGACTACTTCACTCTACTTACTACGATCCAACACTTATACAGGGTGTAACAGAAAGGGGGTATAAAGCCGAAACCCAGCGATAGTCCTCATGAAACTGAACAACTTTCCCCAAGGAACATGGGTCGTAACTCGAAAAAAAAAATTAGCCTTCCCATACAAAATGACCGATCAGCTGATCGAGTAAGTATGGACGATCCAAAAAAATTTTTCTAGTTACGACCCATGTTTCTTGGGGAAAGTTGTTCAGTTTCATGGGGACTATCGCTGTGTTTCGGCATTATACCCCCTTTCTATTACACCCAGTATAAGAATTCCCTTACTAAATTTAGAGCTCTTTAAAAACAAACGTATTTAACAACAACAAAGCTTATTCCATATAGCAATGGACTAAATAGTAATCATGCCCTTCGACCGTTTCCGTCCAACCCGTCTGTTTTCCGATCGAGCAATCCTAGGACGGGTCCAAAATGGTCGGACCGTCGTCACCACAAATCTACGAACTTACCTGAGGAAATTACTGCGATACCCAACCGTGATGACAATTGATAGATGGATGAGTTGAATGTATATTTGATTGTATTATTTGTTGGAAAATAGGAAGGGTATTGGAAAATAAGCGGTATGAAAATAATGAATTGGATATTTTTTTATTTGGTATAGCAACATAAAGATTCCTAGTTAAGTTTATAGGTATAGGTATGATCGCCGCCAAATGTAAACAGCATCTTAAAAAATGTTGCGCCACTGGAGCTCACGATAAAAATCCGTGAAAGATCCACGACAAGAAGAAGCTTAACTTCATTTTCTAACCGCAAAATTTGACTGTACTAGTTTTACTAATATTACTCACAAATATCAAAGTTTGTGCCGATTGATGGATATGAGGATGTTTGTTGCTCTTTCACGCAGAAAGCACTTAACAGTTTTGATGAAACTTTACATCAACAGAAAATATTATTTTAATAGTATATTTCATATTTTTTCTTGATGTAAAGATAATGCGAAGTCGCGAGCATCCTCTAGTCATTCCAATATTTAAACATAAGCATTAAATAAACGTCGAAATACTTTAAAACCTCCCACTTGACATTAAGAGCACGTGAACAATACAAGGCAATTATGTCATTGGCAGCGTTGGAGTCGTGCCAGCTTGTGAACACGATGTGATCAATGCCATAGCTGCGAGATGCTTGCTTTACGGTATAATGTGAGGGCAAGGTGTTAGTTACTACGTGTGTAACCTATATGGTAAAGGAGGGTTTTGGCGAGCTGTAACAGTAATCGTTGCACGCCCTGTAACTAAAGCTCAAGTTCTCACGCACTGCTCGTGCTAACTAAGTTCAAAGACTCTAAGTTAAAGAGCACTATCTTTCCTTATCATAGAGAATACAATATATATTTATATAAATTATAATATTTATGTAAGATGTGTATTTATCGAATATATATGTGTAGGTTTATATTTATATATTCATTGTTTATTGTAGGTTAAGTGACTATCCTGCCTTCATGCTATCACTTCTCTCTCTGTGGGGTCTGCAGGAAGAAATTTCTTTTGGCAATATGCTGTACCTTTTGTATAACTTCTCTTTTTTTCTGTATCTATGTACTATCATCTTACAATAAACTGTTAAATAAATAAAAAACATACCTAGGGTGTGCGCTCGCAGTAGGTTCGCAAACCATTGGTGAACTACGTACAGACTATGTTGTACGGTTAGGGCTTGGTAACGTATACGCGCCTTTAAGCTAGGCATAACGTCTTCTATAGATCGGCTAGGATTACCAACTGCAGTAAAATCTCGCATTATTTTTAAGTCGTTTATGATAATTGTAGAACGTAGGGATATTTATATATATAGGGATGTATATATGTAGGGATATTATTGTAGGACAAATCAAAAGCACCCTAAACCGACATGCATGTACTTATAAGGCGACTGATGTGGATGGAGCGAAAGAAGTAGGTATGTGTGGATCGCAGCAAATGGGGCGAAGTTACAGGGCGAAGTGGTGTCTGCTTAATGATAATGAAACTTTTTAATTATGTATTTATTAATAGAAATAAAAACTTTTTTAAAAAGTCGATAGGTAACTAACTACATAACAAATCTTCTCGAGTAGCGATTTCAATATAAGGAAAAAGTTTCAGTATTCAACTTTTTTTAGTCCGTAATTAAAAACAAGACCACACATAAAATATCAAAAACGTAAAATTCACGTCCTTGACGGTTCAAAAGTGTTCCTTTGTGAACATTTTTAGCTTGAAAATGTTTACTTTGTCGCGTGTAACCGTATGCCTGACCTTCTTTGCCTCATTATTTTTCTTAACATGTTTATAGATAGACAGTTAAGTTAAGTAAAATTAGTAGCTAAGTCCTTTAAAATGGCTTGTTAAAGAAAGACAAAGTCAAGAGTAACACCACCCTAAACCAACGTGCATGTATGAGGCGACTGATGAGTGTGGATGCAGCGAAAGAGGTGTGTTTGGATCGTAGCTAGTATAGGGAAATGGTAACCTACCCCGATGGGGGAGAGGTATACAGATATGTATGTTTGTATGTATACCATTTGGATCATATCAAGTGTCGTAATTTAATGTAATAATATCGATATGCAAACAAACCTAGCCCCACGAACGATCGTAAATTATTAATCGTAAAAGACAACATCATTGATGCTCATCTCTTTAGTACCTATTATAGAATATAATTTATTTGTCATCAATATGAAGTCTAGGTACACACGTGGCCTGATGTAAGTTATGGTATTGCGTCGTAGAAATAACAGAGATGGCACCTCATGGCACTGCATTTAATGGCACTATTGGCACGTTTAGTCACACATTGTGTTGAGTGGTAATATCTTAAACATAAATGGTTTGTTTATCTTAGTACTTGGTCGTCTTTAAGAGCATCGGAGTTTTTTGCTAGATTATTTTCTGGGGAATACTGCTATCTTGCGAATCTAGCGTGGTATCTTCACACCAAAGCCGCCGGCTTTTTTGACAGCTGCCATTCGTATGGCGCAAATCAGCCGGCCTAGCTCGACGGCATGCCGGCGGCTTTGGTGTGTAGATAGCATAACTTTAAAAAATAACAACAACATGTGAATGTCGATGAAGGAAAGGAGGTGTGTTTGGATCGTAGTAAGTGGAAGGAAGTGGTCTCTGTCAACCCCGATGGGATAGAGGCGTGACGGATATGTAGGTATGTATGTAAGTATTTCAAGTGCAATGTATTAATTCCAAATAATTGTTTCAGATAAAATACCTACCTCAGGCTGTTATCTACTTAGTCAAAGTGTAAGTACAAAAATAACATAAATCACTTCTTACCTACTTCCATTTATGCTACTAATATTACTTAAAAATATCAATGTTTGTGCCAATGGATGAATGGTCGGATGTTCGTTACTCTTTCACGCAAAAACTACTGGACAGATTGTAATGAAACTTGGCAATATTGTAGCTTATACATCAGACTAACACATAGGTTATATTATTTTGAGATATCATGATTTTTTCCAAGATATGACGATAAATGCCTACGAAGTGGCGGGCAGGCTCTAGTATTATAAATGTCAATGTTTTATCACTTAATGAGATGTTAAAAATTTACTTAATGAGACTTATGAGCTCATCTCATCAACTACCAAGGTTACCTAAATGCAACACAAGTAGCCGAAAAAAAACATGTTTATTTTTTTTCTCGACAACAAAACAAAAGACTGCGGCCTCGAGCACGAGCCATGACATTGTCAATATGTCACACCTATTACGTCATTATTCATTTGTCAAACGACTATTGCCTCAGATGTTCTTTTGTTTTAGAAATTACATTTTACGAATGTAATATTGTTATTCTGAGCATGTTTGTTACTCTTTCATAAACCACTGAACAGATTTTAGTGAAACTTTACAGTATTGTAGCTTGAATTCACAGACTATAAATGCGAGCGAAGTCGCGCGTAGCCTCTAGTGAGTACTATACCTATCTATGTTATGTTTTCTTATAAATTATTACTCGCCCGGAAAATGTAGCTATCTTTGCCATTTCCTCATTTTTAATAAAAAAAAATCCTTTTATTAACTTTTTATTAAAATTACAAACAGTATTTCATCGAAAATGAAACCTAAAGGCAACGAGGAAGAGCTTACATTGTTTATTTAACTTTTACCTTTGTAGGATTAGTTCTAAGTAGTCGACAAACATCTACCAAAATTTAAATCCCCCTTGTAATTAAACTGGTGTTATTAAAACACCCCTTTTCCCACCCTATTCCTCCCTCTTCCCACCTTTTTCCCACCCTATGACGTCACCACGTCACTCCTAATATGAAACGTCCAAAACTAATGAGTTAATTATTATTAATGACCCAACCACGAACGTTTACCTACCGGTCAGTTTTACCAACTTCATTTTACCGCTGGAAAAACCTATTCATCAAATTATTTCTAAACAAACTTCACTAGCGCGTCCGCAAAATTAACTTAGTTTCGAACGTAATGCAACAAAGTTGTTTTTGCTGGTCCGAAACTGGTGAGGCGTAGAATTGTTTTTGTGATTGTGTGTTTTTCGGCTGTAGTTTTAAGTTTGTTTTTTATTCGGAAGTAGGAAGGTTTGGTTAAGATGAGAGTTATGCAAGTCATGATTTTACAAATCGAAGGCTGTAAGGGAAATAGTTATTTTATGACTGACGTGATATAGTTACTCATTTTAGTATTTCCTTATTAATAAACGAAGTTTAAAATCACGATTCATCTCCCTCCCACATATGGATTTTTTAAGTAACTGAGGAGGATGCATGATAAGAAATACCTTGGATTCGTAACCCACTTGCCGTGGATTTTACACGGATTTCTATCATGAGCTTCAGTGGCAGAACATTTTGTTCGAAATCAGGTAGAGCACGGTTCACTCTCGTATGAGAGTTGGCTCGTGCCCCGGTAGTGGGGACAATAAAAGGGCTGATGATGGAGAGATCACGGAGGACTAACATAGAACGATTTAAAAAGGAAATAGAAATAGTCTCGTATCAATACAATACAATACAAATATTCTTTATTGCACAAAAGATATAAGGTACAGACACAAACAAGAATATAAGAAGCAACAGGCGGCCTTATTGCTAAGAAGCAATATCTTCCAGGCAACCTTAAGTCATATTATCAGTATCAGTTGCTCAAACCGACGGAGAATAGAGCAGAGTGGCGTAGACTCCATCGACAAGAGCGACGCTCTTATATACCTACATACTATAGTGGCTGCCTGCGACTTTTAACGCATTTATCGTCATATCTTGAAAAAAAATCACGATATCTCAAAATAATATAGTCTATGTGATCTGTTATGGTATCTACACAACACCTGTCCTGTCTCTGTGGTGTTCTGTCTTTCTTTGTGTGCAATAAAGAATTTCTATCTATCTATCTATCTATCTACACATCAAAGCCACCGGCTTTTTTGACAGCTGCCATTCGTATGATGTAAAGCCGCCGGCCAGCGTGGTGGGTTACGGCCTAATCACTCTCTGTATGAGAGTAGGTTCGTGCCCCTCGGTGGGGACATATATGGGCTGATAAAGAAGAAAGAAGAAAGCCGCCGGCCTAGCCCGGCTGCATGCCGGCGGCTTTGGTGTGTAGATAGCATTATATAAGCTACAATATTGCCAAAATTCATCTAAGTAAATCTATTAAGTAGTTTTTAACATCCGTCCTTCCATGGAAGAATGGATTTATAATATAGTAAGATAGAATAATTATGATACACGTATTACAGTCTATAATAGCCTTAAAACTACAAAAGGCCGGTATCATAGTTAACGTTAACTATTTATTTAAGCATTAATCAAATATCATAATTACGAGTATTTTTTTTAAAGTATGGGAAAGACCTTCGACTTATGCGGAAGAATGTATTGTGTTTGGCATTCAATGCGTCGCTTGCGCATCTCTTAGTCATGCTGTTTGATCACTATGAAAGGTTTACGTTCACTATGGATTAGGTTTTAATTTTTTGTATCTTTTTTAGTGTGTTATTTAGGTAATTAAATAAGCTTTCAAAAAAAGCAAATAAATAATACATATCTGTCACGCCTCCCTTCCATCGGGGTAAGCAGAAACCACTTCCCTCCACTTGCTACGAAGATAAACGATAAGCCCTATAAAACTGCAAAATTTAAAAAATGGCGCTATATTACAACTGAAATGACAAGTGAAAGAGAAAATTAACGTCGTGTCGTATCAGGAAGTCAAATTGCTGGCACAAGAAAGGCAAAGATAGCGTTTACTGCACCGGGTCTTAAATATATGGATAAATGAATCTACAACTAAAACCAAAATAGCTTTTCTCTTTGAGTATAGAATATACATATAAGGAGGTGCCATACCGTCTGGATCTGCGTGCCTGGTCTGGCGCAAAATGGCTACCCTTTTGTATGGAATTTCTTATCGTTTGACAGGTCATCTACCAAGAAAACTATGAAAAACTTGCACCAACGTTGGCACGCTGTCATAAACTCATTTGTATATGAAAAAAAAAGGGGCAACTCCTTGTATTCTTTCCTCAATGGCTTTTCTTGTGCAAAAATTACTAAAAATGAATCTAGGTACAACAATTTAACCTTAACAGTTAACAATGAGGAATAATTTAATACTCTAACATAATATTCCAATGTCGAATCATTCACGATTTGAACTTTAAAAGCAGCACCTTAGGGGTTAACGTAACACCCACGCATTTAGGTATTCGTAATAAAGGTCTATTATGATTAATTATTATGTATGACATCATTGCACGATGTTGTTCCGACGACTTTGTAAAAAAACATCATGGAAGGAAAAGTAGAGGGTAAACGGAAGAGAGGAGAACGGAGGACTTACATAGATCAAATTAAAGAGGGAATAGAAGTTGTGTCGTATTCAGCAGTGTGATTCCCGAAAACACAAAATACATATGTACTGTCGAGCTCGAATTCGAGCTCGAAGTAGAGCTCCCACGTTGTACGACATCATTTTGATGATAATGTTGTTCCATTTCATGACATATCTCGATCAAATCGGGGACTCGTCAAATAAAGCCAAGAGTACCCTAAACCAACGACACAGAAGTAGTTGCCAACGTGCAGTGTATTAGGCAATTGATAAATGATGATGAAGCGAAACTTATCCATAATAATTATGAGATTTAAAATCGATAGAAATAAAACTATACAGTCAAACCCGGACATATTGTCCTGTATGCAACTGTGTGGGAAACTCGACCTTTTGTCACAAAGAATTCAATTCAATTTACATTCACACGGACACACCGAGACCTGTTTTACATCTTCCTACATTGATTGAAATTAAAATACTTCCCGTTACTTATCGTGTGATTTAAAATTATGAATTCACTTTATTTCTTATTTTTATCATGCATAAGTATTATTTTTGGCAAGCATCCATAGCATTGTGTGTAAATTGGCGGTAGATAATAAATTTGCTTCGTTCTCACTTGTCGTGGATTTTCCACGGATTTTTATTGTCATCTCCTGTGGTAGAACATTTTGTATGAAGTTTTTCACACTTGTCGGGACACGCTCATAAATGTCTATCTACACGGATCCGGGCCGTGCCCGGGACGAGTCCGGGCTGTAGCCCGTGAGGAAGGAAAACAATACGTCGACAATTCTTCATGACAATGTGTCCGGGCCGTGTCAGGAAAAAAATATAATTCCATACATTTTCTATGGATTCGTTCACACGTCATGACGACATAATATTGTTTTCCCTCTTAACGGGCCACGGCCCGGACACGTCCCTGGCACGGCGCGGATCTGTGTTGATAGAGACCTTAATTAGCATAAAAATTGTCGACCGGTTGTTATACCTAATACCTACTATTTACTTAGGTACATATTTTGTTTTACACAATCCAATAGTTAATGCTATCTACACAAAGAAGCCGCCGGCATGCCGTCGGATTTTTGACATCTGCCATTACTATGACGTAAAGCCGCCAGCCTCGCCCGGCGGCATGCCGGCGGCTTTGATGTGTAGATAGCATTAGGTAGATATCTTTAAAAAATAATGAGCAAGACAGGGTTATAATTATTATTATTTAAAAAAAGTCTTTAACAATGACTAACTAAGTCAATCAGCAAAATATTCCAAAAACAAAAACATACTAATTTGCTAAAAATAATCAAAAATACATGTTTGCATTGCAAATTGGGTTCCTTGAACCTAGTGACCAATAGAACGAGTTTCTTACTAAAAATTCATTTAATTTGTTTATAAGGCGACCGTTCGATCTAAAGTACATTGAACTTTGGAACTAGTCCTTAAATGTCATTTAAAATCCGTGTTATACTTGTTTTGACTGGGTTCCAGATCTTTAGGTTTTATTATTAGGCAGAGCCTGCGAATTAGTACACATTAATAGTCATAGGTATCTTTGAAAATATAAACAACTTACTGTCCCGGCGAACTTTGTCCCGCCTTAGAATGAACTTTATTGTGTAGGAATCAAGTTCAAATTGACTCTACATTTTAGTAAGAAAACATTTGTATGGGAAAAAGAAAAGGTCTGTTTTAGGGCTTTCCCGGCAATTATTCGAATTTTTCTCACCGTAAAAACCATCCTTGGACTTCAATGAACATTAAAAAAAAAATCAGCTAAATCGGTCAAGCCGTTTTCATGTTATGTCGTGACAACGGAAAACGGGTTTCATTTTTATATATATAGATAGATATTTCAAAATAATACAGCCTATATGTTATTTTGAACACCAAGCTACAATATTGTTAAGTTTCATTCAAATCTGTTGAGTGGTTTTTGTGTGAAACAGTAACAAACATTCTCACATCCATCTATCGGCACAAACTTTGACATTTATCTACCTAGTAGGATTTTTGTCTATATTGAGAAACTGTAGGTTCAATCAATTAGACTTTTATTAACTGATTATAATTAATAAAAAGTTACTATTCATATCCAACTTTAACAGTAACCCCCTTATTACAAAACGAGTTTTAAAGAAAGTCCTAGAACTACATACAGAGTGTAACAGAAAGGGGGTATAAAGCCGAAACACAGCGATAGTCCCCATGAAACTGAACAACTTTCCCCAAGGAACATGGGTCGTAACTCGACAAAAAAATTTCGTCTCCCCATACAAAATGTCCGATCAGCTGATCGAGTAAGTACGGTTGATTCAAAAAAATTGTTCGAGTTACGACCCACGTTCCTTAGGGAAAGTTGTTCAGTTTCATGGGGACTATCGCTGTGTTTCGGTTTTATACCCCCTTTCTGTTACACCCTGTATAATATGTTTATAACTTGTTTTGTAATAAGAGTTTATGAGTATAAGCAAGCAGCCTTACTTATTTACATTTCCTTACTTCAATTGTGTTTTGACTATTATAGAAACCTACCTACATCACTATTCTTTTTCCTACATTTTTTATGTAAAGTTTTTATCAATAAAAAAAATACATTGCATCATGCTGATTAAGTAGTCAGCTTTTCAATTTCCTCATTCATTTACCAACCTAGTATTTAAATAACTAATATCTCATTCAAACGCAAAGGTTACTTAACTAAACACAATTAAACAATAAAACGTCTTACAAATCATCTATACCTTATAAAGGGATCGATAGTGCTGCGATGTTATTGGAACAGATAAAAATAATAGTTACAGAATCACTGTTACGTGGTGTTATGATATGAATGAGAGAAATTCTTAACTCGTATAAAAACATAGATCATTTATCTTTAATTGATTGATTAATAACAAAAATCCAGAATTATGTAAAACATGACCATAGACAAAGGTATGTACCTATGTTTGAACATAGAGAATAAAAATATGTCTGAATTTCTATTACATACGTAGCAAAATAAAGCTGATAGTTATTTAGAACAGTTATTTAAGACCTAGAACACACGAGAAACGCAACTGCAACTGCTAGTTACTTTTGAATTGCATCTAAGTTTCTGGTATAGACTCCTTTAGAAAACCACACACGACTCAACTAATCTGAAACGTCTCAAACTAGTTGCGTCGTGTGTGGTTTTCTAAAGGAGTTTTAACCAGAAACTTAGATGCAACTCAAAAGTAACTAGCAGTTGCAGTTGCGTTTCCCCGTGTTTTCTCGGCCTTAGTAAACTGATCGAGATAATAAAAAACAAGTGCACGTAATTAACATTGTTATTTTACCATTTCCATTTGAATACTTATATTACACTTAAAGTAACAGATCCCGATATCTGTTACAAAATTTCTCATCACTACAGTCCTTGTTTAGACCCGAATAGGGCGTTCAAACAGTCGCACGCGCATCGGCATTCAATGGTTGTACCAAGGCCGACTACATTGCTATGCGTACTAGTAATTAGTACGTAAGTATAGTTATTTGTTGTCTTGCCTTACAAGTTTATACTAGTGTTATGGATCGATATTCAACTGTTCAAAATATTGATCTATCGATATATATAGGGTGACTTTAAATTAGTGAATGATAGAAAAGGATATGCATGTACTCATGATTACAAACAACTTTTACTATGGGATCAAGGTCGAAATCATAAAAAAGTTATTGGTCCCCCATACTATCAGCTGGTGCATTTTGTATGGGGAGTTCGAAAATTTTTGAATGATTTCGAACTTGGTCCCATAGTAAAAGTTGTTTGTTATCACGAGTACATGCAAATTATTTTCTATCGTTCATTAATTTAAAGTCGCCCGATATATATTTATTTATTTTCATATTCAAATGTTGAATATTGACTTTTTAATCAGGGAGCAAGATTAAAAAATAACGACTAAAATTATGATAAATAAAGAAAAAATACACAAAATCAGGCCACACAATTGTAAAAAATATCCCTATCTCGAGTCAAATTTGGTGGAAAATTATATTGGAAGAGATCACTTTTAGTGCCTTTGCGCACAATGTTTTAGTTTTAAGTTTTATTTTTATTTATTTGTGTGCAATAAAATATTTCTATCTATCTATCTATGTATTGGAATATGTCGATAGTGTTTTGTTTAAGTAAATCTAGATTCGCTTATGGAAAGTAGGATTATAAGCTTGGTAGGTAAAGAACTTAAATAAATATTTTTTAATACCTACCTAAGTTTATTTTGACAGGCCAGTTAGCGTTGACGGTAGTGAGTCTGCCTCATACGAACGGGTCGCGGGTTCGATCCCCGCCGGTTAACAAACATTTGTGTGATGAGCACAAATGTTTGTTCAGTGTCTGGATGTTATATATTTACCTATGTATGTTTATCAGTCCCTGATACCCATAGTACAGGATTTGCCTAGTTTGGGGTCAGGTGACCGTGTGTGAAATGTCCCCCAATATTTATTTATTTTTAATTCTAATGACATTACAATTTGGCATTATATTAAAAGAATACTTTCGATATTATTAATCTATCGTCACTAAAGATAGATACTATAGTTTTTTTGGAAATAGGACCGTCTTTACGCACATTGTGTATTAGTTTAAATCTTCATAAAATTTTTCAATTTTCTTATTTCTTATCTTCTATTAACCTAAGGTAAGTCTGTTTCAATGTATCGATATAAAATCGATAAATTCGATGGATTATATCGATAAAAATCTATCGATACTTTAACAACACTAGAGCATATCCATTCATACATTTAAGGAGTTGCATTGAAGATACTTTGTTTAGAAGATGCGAGGTTGTAAAAAGGTAGGTTGATGAAGATCAATGTTAAAATGTCATTATTTTAATACGTTGATAAACGTAACCAAGACTGAATAGATATTTCTTAATCTTTTACACAAAAACTATTGAACAGATTTTGATGAAACTTTACTATATTGCAGTAATATTATGTCAAATCAAAAGTACCTTATCTACAGGCTGTAACAGAAAAGGGGTATAAAGCCGAAACACAGCGATAGTCCTCATGAAACTGAACAACTTTCACTAAGGAACATGGGTCGTAACTCGAAAAAAAAATTCACCTTATTATACAAAATATCCGATCAGATCAGATCCGATCAGCTGAACGAGTAAGTATCGGCGACCCAAAACATTTTTTCGAGTTACGACCCATGTTCCTTGTTCAGCTTCATGTGTTTCGGCTTTATACTCCCTTTCTGTTACACTCAGTATACTAAGAGTATTAATTTACTAGTTTAGTACCTAAATAATGTCCTAAATGAGTTCTAGGTCAGATGTGTGACCTAGAATTAAAGAATAAACCCACCTACATTAGGTCTTACAAAGTTAATTTGCCGCTAAAACAAATTACCTATTTACTTAGTATACTAGCAAAGATACTTATGTCGAAACAACTCATATTAGCTGTTAGTCAATTTGTATGTCACAGTACTAACGAGTAAATAAGCAAACAATTTTAGGATTGTGTTAGGTTAGGTATAAGCGATAATTTTCTTTGAGTAGGTATAGAATACTTAAGGAGGAGCCATAACGTCTGGATCTGCGTGCCTGGTCTGGCGCAAAATGGCTACCTACCTTTTTGTATGGTATTTCTTATCGTTTGACAGGTCATCTACCAAGAAAACTATGAAAAACTTGGCGCAATCTTGGCACGCTGTCATAAACTCATTTGTATATGAACATATTCCTTCCTCATTGATAATTTTAGGTGATAATAAATCGGTTTCATTTGTTTTAAGTTAGCTGTCATCAGCTTGCAGCCAGTGTTTATTTTTTAAATTAATAAATGACAAATGCCATTGTTGATTCTGCACATGTACTGCTATCTACACACCAAAGCCTCCGGCATGCTACCGGGCTAGGCAGGCGGCTTTACGTCATACGAATGGCACCTGTCAAAAAGCCGGCGGCTTTGGTGTGTAGATACCATAAAACTGCTATAATTGTATATTGCACTATAAGTATATAGTTTACTTAATGTATAATAATGTACATACATATTAAGAGATACAAGACTCAATAATTAAATTTTGGTATTCTGTGCTCAAGACATATATCCCTCTTAAACGGTATTATTTTGTTTTTCATAATTTAATTTGCAATAATTTCACATGTCATAATGTTCTACAGTCATAAAGTTCATATGCTATATTATTATTTATACTAACAACGATGGACATAATGGTTCAGTAGTCATAATTAACATTAGCCATAGTATTATGTTTCATAAACAACAAGGGCCATAATTATAATTTTCTATAACTATTAAATACATAATCTACAGATGACATATTATAATTATGCCATCGTGTGCGTATTATTATACTAGATGAGATGAATGTACTTACAATACAAAAAAACCTGACGTGACAGAGGGGGTCCGGGGGCGGAGCCCCCGAGGGGGGGCTCGGGGGGCGAAGCCCCCCGCAGAGAAAAAACAAAATACCAGGCAACCCCGATAGGATAGGTTAGGTTAGGTTAGAACATGATTTTTGCATCCCTGCTTGCTTGCATGCTGCATGCTTGCCTGAATGCTGCATGCTTGCTTGCATGCTGCATGTTTGCTTGCATGTTGCACGCTGGCATGCATGCTGCACGCTTGCTTGCATGCTGCATGCTTGCTTGCATGCTGCATGTTTGCTTGCATGTTGCACGCTGGCATGCATGCTGCACGCTTGCTTGCATGCTGCATGCTTGCTTGCATGCTGCATGCTTGCTTGCATGCTGCATGCTTGCTTGCATGCTGCATGCTTGCTTGCATGCTGCATGCTTGCTTGCATGCTGCATGCTTGCTTGCATGCTGCATGCTTGCTTGCATGCTGCATGTTTGCTTGCATGCTGCATGCTTGCTTACCTGCTGCATGCTTGCTTGCTTGCTGGCATGCATTGCATGCTGCTTGCTTTACCTGCTAGAGTAATAAATAGGTCAAATAAAACAGAGATTGACTAATCAAATCAAATATGTAATAAAAGAAATATAAATAGGCGGTTAGAAGTTTTACAATAAGCTCAAATTTGAGGCTAAAGCTCTTAAGAATTCGCATCTATTTCTTTAAATAGCTTCTTTAATTAAAATTATCTCATTTGTATTGTATGTAATGTAAAATTATTTATTATGAAGATTATGTCTTTCTATTAGTTATGAATATTAAAGTTATTGCAAATAATTTTATTGCTTTCGTTAGTTATGGCACCTAAATCATTATGTCAAATAAAATTATGGCTAATGAAATTATAGCCAATGAAATTATTGCAAATTAAGTTATGTCAAACATTAGTAAACCCTCTTAAACAGCAATGTTTGTCACTAGTGGGAATCAAACCCACGACCTGAGACATGGCAAGCAAGGTCACTACGAACCACAATTTTTTTTTAATGTAAAACTTAAACTACTCATACTGTGTTTGATGTAAATTACTGTGATAACAAGTTAAGTACCAACATGTAACTATAAGTCTGTTTATTAAAAAAAAAAAGATATATTGGACATAACGTAGGGCCCTGTGCCGAAGGTTTCTTGCCGTTTTCTTCCTCTCGGCTATACAGGTAGTGAACCGGCAGTAGTTTTAGATAAAAAAAGTGACATCGAAAAAGTGTAATGAATTTTGCCTATTTTTGAATAAAATACTTTTTATTTTCATGTTCCACGCAACCAACTGGCCAGTTATAGCTTCAATATATTTCCATATTACTGTATAACAATCCTTACGTTTTACGTTAAGCCAAATAAGTGACATGAAAAAGATAAATATTACGGAACTTAACAAACAGACTCACTTACAAAACACCCGTGACCTTAGCATGACATATATTTAGGTTTGTTGTATATACATACATACTTACATACATATCTGTCACGCCTCTTTCCGTCAGGGTAGGCAGAGACCACGGCCTCCACTTGCTTCGATTCTTTTTAAGCTATTGCATAGCTTCTATCGCGGGCCTTGAGCGCGGGGACCGAATCCAGAAATTCCGTAACGAAAAAACCTCACGCTCCCCACTCCGACGGGCACGGAGGTGTGGCTTGAAGGCCGTGCATCGTTTGTTTGTTTGTAATGAATAGGCTCCGAAACTACTGGTTTATTTTTATATTTTAATTTATTACACAGGATGTAACAGAAAGGGGATATAAAGTCGAAAAACAGCGATAGCCGTCATGAAACTGAACAACTTTCCTCAAGGAACATGGGTCGTAACTCAAAAAGAAATCACCTCCCCATACAAAATGCCCGATCAGCTAATCGAGTAAGTATGGACGATCCAAAATTTTTTTTCGAGTTACCACCCATGTTCATTGGGGAAAGTTGTTCAGTTTTATGAGGACTATCGCTGTGTTTCGGCATTATACCCCCTGTCTGTTACACCCTGTATTATAATTATTTTAATTTTGTTTTAAATTATTTATATTAAAACTGTGTTTAAAATACGGTTTTAATTTTGGAAGAAAGTATGTATTGTCACAGATCAAAAAACACTAATATTGTTTATTCTATGGTGTATAAAAAAAATACTTATAAAGAAAATGAAAACCGCACAATAAGCCTAGGAAACTCAAACAACTAAACTGAAACGTTTTGTTTGGGTATAAAGTTTAAATTTCATTGTTTTAATCTACCTATTGTTTGTTATTCTCATCTCTCGAGTCACTATTGTGTGCTAGAGTATCTTTTGTTTGCAATTTCTATGAGAATAGCATCTATTTCGGGCAATGGATTCTTTTCTTCGAGTGTTTCCATTGGGAAATTTAAATGGGCTTCAAAATAATGCACCGTACTTCAAATCCATACTATATATACTATATTACTATATTTTTACTATATAATATTATAAATGCGAAAGTAACTCTGTCTGTTTGTCTGTTACGCTTTCACGCCTAAACTACTGAACCGATTTCAATGAAATTTGGTATGGTGATAGATGATAACCTAGAAATGGTCATAGGCTGTAAATAATCACGCCATCGTTCTTAGGGGGTAGGCAGTAGGCAGATAACTAAATTGAGTTAGTGATTTTTAGTCGTTTTTGTTAGGACTTTTGCTCTTTCACGTCTAAACGGTTGAACGGATTTTGATGTAATTTAGTAAGGTAATAGATGGTTACCTAAAAACGGATATAAGATCAAAATGATCACGTCATCGTACTTAGGGGGTAGGAAGTAGGCAGAAAACTGAATTGAGTTAGTGATTTTTTTATGGTTTTTACTGGGAGTTTTGCTCTATCATGCCTAAACGGCTGAACGGATTTTGATGAAATTTTGTAAGGTAATAGATACATTCGGAGCTATCCATTATGTGCTTAGGTTGTTTTTGAACAAATTTTGATGTGAAGTTGAAGACCGGAACATGATAGTGGGACATTGTTGCAGGGGGACTTACAGCCGGGAGAAAACAAAAAAACTTATACGGACGAAGTCGCGGGTAAAAGCTAGTTATCATTATATTTAAGAGCGTCGCTCTTGTTGGTAGAGTCTTCGTCACTCTGCTCCATTCTCTGCTGTCAGTTTGAGCACCTGATACAGCGTTTGACGATGTCATATTATTTATACTCCAAAATGTTTTGTAATCAGTTGCATTATACAGTTGAGTCTTTTTACGATGATAGTGCTGGCTTGTAGATTGTTGACGCGTTAGATTTAATGACCAATTCCACAACGCGAGATCAAAAACCTTTGAAAACTTCTAACAGTCAAGAGATTTTCTATCCTAGTTCCCTTGCCCATCTTTTGTTTTCACCTCTTTCAAAATTCGAACAAATTTTCCCGCTCTCGCGTCCAACCATGAATTCGTCCTATTCGAATTTTAAATTTCAAATCGTTACGTTTGGCGTTCCATCACCGTTCAATTCCAAGTACGATCCTAACTTTTTTCAAACCATGCTAAAAAATGCCAGTACTAAGTGCTTTTAAAAAAAGATTATGACATTCTCATAAAATACGGCTGGCGACTCCATGGAGACTGCAAACAACGGAATCTATTTTCAGAAGAACTTGCTTCTATGAATTCCGAAGCATAAAAGGCGGAAATTTAAAATTTCATATTCGCTGAAATTCTATTCGTGGTATCCTTTCATGTCCTTCCATTTTTGAAATACCGTATGGAAAATGTTTTATTAGCTAACGTGATTTTTACTGGCTGTTTTCGTGAATAGTTTATATAGGTCTTGAACTCTTTTGTTTTCTGAGTTTCTATGAACTTTTTTTGTCTACATTCCTGTTAAATAAATATTGCGACTAAAACTCACATCAAAAAGACCAACTTTCGAAAGAAATAAGAGTAAATATCATTCTAGCTCTCATTATCAGGACAAAATACTATTTTCACACTTCAACCTATATTTCTAGGGTTAAATATAGTTCAACATCTATTAATCACTAAAGTTTTGAATATAGAACCACAATTTTCAAATTAACATCATTCAATTCGATCAATGTTCCTTTAGTTTTAGATTTTAATAATCTAATAAAAGCTAGCAACACACCGTAACTGTATTATCTAAAACGTTACTAAAGTATTAATAGCGTGAAGGCTGGCAACCCATTGCTCCTTTAGTTTTCAGCCGGACAGCGCCATCTAATTAAACATTCAAAGGCTTTCTAGTTTCAACCCGTTATAACTGGTTTGAATCGGTACTTATTTAGCGTTGTCTATGATATTTTTGTAGACTTTTATTGTTTTACTTTTACATCTAGTCTTTTGAATTCTTTGTGAATTTTAAAAATCATTTGGTTTTAGTCGAAAAAGATTTATAATTTTGTTTTAAATGTGTCCTGTCCTGTCCATGTGTTTCTAAAACAAAGAGTTTTTAGAAGATTTCATAAAAGTTAAAGGTTTTTATCAAACGTCGCCTCTTATGATAAAAATCTTGACAATCTCCCCCTTAATCACAAACTTTGAGTATAGAATATATAAGGAGATGCCATACCGTCTGGATCTGCGTGCCTGATCTGGCGCAAAATGGCTACCTTTTTGTATGGAATTTCTTATCGTTTGACAGGTCATCTACCAAGAAAACTATGAAAAACTTGCGCCAACCTTGGCACACTGTGATAAACTCATTTGTATATGAAAAAAATGTGGCACCTCCTTGTATATTCTATATACTTACCTACTCAAAGATCACAAACGACTTTTATTTATAGTCCTAGAACGAACTCGGATATATGACGTTTCGGCTATAGAAAAAACTTCAGAAAATGACATTAGTTCTAGAACTATATTTAAAACGCGTTTTGTAATGACGGGGTCTAGATTTGCGAAAAGATTTCTGTCATTTACTTTCATATCATCTTAAATCATCCCCGTACACCTGGTGGACCAGTATGACCCTTAATAAAAATAGCATGCCAGACCCGACAACCCAGGGAAAGAAATTCCTGGCGCAGACGTATTAGGAGAGCCGAACCTACCTAACGTGGGAATGGGCAAAGATGAAGAAGAGACACTTTCATATCATCTTGAAGTATAACAACACCCTGTATCACTTCAACTAACATTAAAAATGAATGTAAACGATTCTAGGGTTCACATTAAACAAAGTTCAAAACAAACAACCCCAAAAAGAGCAGCGATTACAAAATTAACTAGAAATACCTAACTAGTTAACAATTGTCTGGTTATGATGGAACCCTCATCATTCAAACACAAATAACGCTTGCTACACAAACTGTTTAAGCAAATATAACCCTTAATCCAATTAAATAAGGTTCTGTTGATGTTGGAAAGTTTCAGTCAGGTGAATCTGATCAATTTTCGAGGAAGGATTAAAGTTTGTTTTCAAGAGGATGAGTATTTTGTACATAAGTATGTAGGTATAGGTAGGTACTTATATGTATGAAATCTTAGATATAAGTTTCAGATTTATCCTTCTGATACCTATATTGAATGTCAGTGCTAGATTATAATAATATTTATAAATAATACAATTTAAATACTTACAATTGTTAGAGGTAATGTATCACTTAATAAGAATTGTAAAACTTTATTTGAAAAGAGCAACCCAACAGAGTTTCTTGCTAGATTCTTCTCTGGGGAAAACCGCTATCTTGTGAATCTAGCGTTAGCTTAAAAAAAATACCTGTGTCAACGTTTTCAAGGGCATGTCATTGTCTATGAAATAAACGATATACACTTTAACTTTGTGTACTTAGATGTAAGTTTGTAACGCCTGATAATATTATAAAGCAATTATGTCTATAGTACAGTCTTTTTTACAAAATGTTACAATTAGGCGCTTGAAACTTTTATTTTGGTAAATAGTAACCTACATTATCCGTTTTTATTTAAAAAATAATATTTTTCTTTTATTTTATTACTATTAGAAAAATAATAAAACAACCATAAAATGACGTACTTACTTACCTAAACTTGTTTATTACTTAATTCAATCGCCATTGACGTCTAAAAAATAAAGTTAGCCAACAAAATATCAGTACACAGTCTCATAATGTCCCGGTTTTGTCCCGTGAACCGGTTCCAATCCCGCGGGACACATTTGTACCGATTTATCTATCCACGACTTTTGTTGAATCTTTCACGGTTCACTCCGAACGAAACTACATTGTATTTTTGTTATTAAACGGTTTTTTAAACGGTTTTATTTTATTTTATATTATTTATTTATTATTATTATTATTATATATTTAGCTCACCCCGTTTGTTTTATTCTTGGGTCAAATTTAGTAATTCAAATTTCACCCTCTTCCTGTCAACCGATTAATCTGAAATTTTGTATACACTTTGGATTTTGGTGACAATACAATTATGTTTATTCATTATCATTATAAATTCAAGATGGCCGCCGCTACAAAATGGCGGATAATTTAGGTTTTATTAATCCCATCAATATGGGTATCAAATGAAAGGGCTCAACAAGCAGAATACAATATACTATAAAATATTGAAATCCAAGATGGCGGCCGCTACAAAATGGCGGATAACGTAGGTTTTATCAATCCCATCAATATGGGTATCAAATGAAAGTGCTCAACCAGTAGAATTCAATGTAGTACTATATAAAATTAAAATCCAAGATGGCGGCCTCTACAAAATGGCGGATAACTTAGGTTTTATCAATCCCATCAACATGGGTATCAAATGAAAGGTCTCAACAAGTAGAATATAATTTACTATGCAAAATTGAAATATACTTAGGTGCGAAACTGAAGAAGGTCAAGCCTACGTGGCTCTTAGTAGAGTAAGATCTTTGCAGGGACTACGTATAGAGGAGTTGGACTGCAATAAACTAACGGGCAAGAAACCTTGCAATAATGAAGCACTAAATGAATTAAACAGAATGCGAAATAAAAACTAAAAACTAGAAAATAAAAATAGGTAAAAAAACTTTTTAAGTTAAACGGTTTTATTTTAAACATACATTGCAATGTTTAAGATAAATGTGCTAAAAACTAAAAAATAATAAAATAGATACAGTCGTGGGAATTATAAACATATGCATAGACTAGACTAAAATAAAATCGTGGAGCACGTCAATTGTCTACAAATTATCGACTTAATGTGCGATAGAAGAATCGTTTAATTCGTCGTTAGGCAGTTGGCCCGCAGACGGTGAGGAAATTAAGTACTTACTATTTTCTTGCTCATGGAAATTCCAATAGTTATACACTCCATGTAAATAAAAGAGATGTTTCAACTAGTTTATTCTAGCCTTCTAGCCCTACTTATCACACGTCCATCGTTGTCGGTTGAACAACTGCCTAATTATAGTGTAACATTACAAAAAAAAAACATTTTAATCAACGATTGTAGACAATTGACGTGCCCCACGATTTTATTTTAGTCTAGTCTATGCATATGTTTATAATTCCCACGACTGTATCTATTTTATTATTTTTTAGTTTTTAGCACATTTATCTTAAACATTGCAATGTATGTTTAAAATAAAACCGTTTAACTTAAAAAGTTTTTGTAAATAGAACTTTGTTTACGATATTGAATTGGTAGCTTAAGGATAACTAGAGGCTATTTGCGTCTTTGTAAAAATTTACTTTTTTAATTTCGAGCTTACCGCGACGTGACATGACGCCGCCATCGTGATTTAGTTTTAGTTTTTATTTTATTAATAGTGTCCATAGATTTAAATGTATTGTATTTTATGTATCAATATGGCCTTACTTAGATGCCTGAAATATAGGAATAAATAAATAAAATAAATAAATTTACTATCGTCATATCTTGGAAAACTAACACAATATCTTTTTTTTAATAATATGGCCTAGGTACGGTAGGTACCTATAGAGTCTGTCCGCGTTTTCGTAAAATATTTTAGAATAATATATAGTTAGCCTATGTACTATATTCTGATGTTTAAGTTAAGTTTCTTTAAGATCTGTTCAGTGGTTTTTGCGTCAAAGAGTAACAAACACCCTTACTTCCATCGGTACAAACATTGAAATAATAATATTAATAGGATCACTAGTACTTAGAGGGATTTATTAAGGTATCATTTCTTTAACAGCATTAATACCAGCATGTTTACAAACAAAACACATTTATTTTTAGCTTCTATCTTCAAAAGTAAATTAAACTTCATTTTCATATCTTAATTATCCCAATTCATCAAAGTCAAAGTCAAAGTCAAAGTCAAAATATATTTATTTCATAGGCACAAAAAATGCTCTTGAAACCGTTACATTACTTATTATAATATACTTTTTTTAAGCTAGTATACTTTTTTAGCTAGCATCAAATCTCCGTTCCTTTTAATTATTTTGTTTATTTGCAAAACTGAATAATCTGCGAGCATTTTTCTCGTGTCCGCCCCCAAAATCTGGGTGGCAATCGAGGAAAAACTTCCCGCGATACGTCTTCAAACTTTTTGCGGGACAAGTTGGATATCCCGGTTTTTTTGTCCCGCTTCTGCCAATCTCTTCGCCCAACTTTTTTTACCACTTTGGAATTGTCCGCGTCAAGTTTTCGATGTTTTTTTTGTTTAAGTTCCTCGTGAAACTCTCGATCTTAATCTGAAGATCTTTGTTGGTTTATTGATTAGTTGGGAATGTTTAAGAATTATTTGGCATGTCAATGTCGTGTCAATGTGTCAAAAATCTAGTAAGTAATGGTAAGAATCTTCAAATGGAAGGTATTTACCTAAGTACCTATAGAAGTAAGTATAAAAAAGAAGTCTCCTCTCTTTCATTTGCGGTGCCCTATAACAGGGTCCATAATCCTTTACAATATAAGTAGCTGTAAGCTGTTATAGTATGTAATTTTTTAAGGGGCAATAAACCTATTGATTTTAAACATTGATCAATCTATTTTTTTCCAAGTAATCTGTATTTTGACTACTCGAATCGATTTAAACAAGAATAGGTACTAATAATAATAGTACTTAATTGAGATAAATATAACAGTTATAAACAATGATTTTTTATAGGTACGTTACCTTTATAGTGATTGGCGTTTTAAATCTGTGCCGAACAATGATTACAATGACATTAATGACAGCACTTCAAATCATACTCCAAATATCTTCAGACTAACTGAGACTAACTACAAGTTGTCTTAAATAGGTCTATTTACAGTCTTCAAAATGTGTGCGCATATAACATTTCTGCACCTAGTATATATGTAATATCATTGGTTATAAAATATAATAAACCAAAAACACATAAAATATATTAACATAACAAATCTCGTGCTATCCGTGATATAATGATACTATCTTTGACGCAAATAAGTAATTTACATTAAAATAGACACACAATTATAATAATCATACCGTGCGTGATATCATCGATAATTGTATGGAATATTTTCATGTAAAATAATAAGTAAATCTACATTAACCTAATCTAGCCATCTGTGTCTCCCTTCTGGGCAAAGGCCTCTTTCGATCTTTTGCCCAGGGGCCCAAATCTGCTAATTTAACCCTTTGGACGCCAATGACCACTTTAGTCGCAAATTGTTCGCGTGGCTGAGACGCCGCTGGCCTTAAGTCGTCTAAATTTGGCCATTTTTATAACAATAATTTTGTTTTATATAAGATGCCCTACCGCCTGTGTTAATTGATATAATATAATTGATATAATACTAGGCTCGGCGGCGTCGGGCGTGTATCAACGTCAAAAATGGCTGGCGTGCAAAAGGTTAAAATAGCCTCAGTTGTGTGTCGGCAGAGTGTCAATGGCATTTTTTGACACATTTGGTATTCTGCTAAACAATGGCTTAAATTGCGACCAAATGTGCCAAAAATGCCATTGACACTCTCAGTTGCCGATATACAACTAAAAATATAGTAAATTCGCAGACTTTGACCCCAGGTAATTAAGGTGCCATGGGGGCTTAGCATGGCGTGCCGCGACAATTATCTCACGTATGCTGTCCTTATCACATTTCAAACTATAGACAGAGACGTAAGCGTGACAAACGCACGACAACGTCTTGTCACAGAGTGCCATGCTAAGCTAGCAGCTCGTCCCACCACCTTTTCCTTGGTCTGCCGCAACGCCGTTTGGAAGTTGGTAGCTATTGGGTAGCTGTTTCAGACCATAATAGTTCTTATACTTCTTATACAGGGTGTAACAGAAAGGGTATATAAAGCCGAAACACAGCGATAGTCCTCATGAAACTGAACAACTTTCCCCAAGGAACATGGGTCGTAACTCGAAAAAAAAAATTCGCCTCCCCATACAAAATGCCCGATCAGCTGATCGAGTAAGTATGGGCGATCCAAAAAATTTTTTCGACTCCCGAAAAGTTGTCGAAAGTTGTTCAGTTTCATGAGGACTATCGCTGTGTTTCGGCTTTATATACCCTTTCTGTTACACCCTGTATATTATCATCTTATCTAGCCGTCAGTGACCCATTGCAGGGCAAAGGCCTCTCGACTACTTCACCTCGGGTCTTTATCCTATGGTGACTACCCAGACATCCTCTACCTACAGAAAATATGAATTTTAAAAAATCAAGAGCAACAATATCATCTCCCGCCCTTAATCAAAAACAATACCGAAACAACTCAGAACAAGATTAAAATTTACAACGACACAGCTTTATATCACAATAAACAGGGCAATAACAGTAAATTTAAATAAACCGTAACGAAATTAAAAGAGAAAAAAAAACCGCGCAATTATTGTCGATGGGTATCACCAAGGTTCCGCACCCACATAAAAGGGAAGTGTCTGAAATTTAATCCGGGAAAAATCCAATCGGTCCGTCTTGACCCCAAACCAATTCCATATATGTCCGGTTTTAGGGTTTTGGTACACTGAGACTTTACCGGGTCTCTGCTTATTTCACTAGATGGGTTAAAGTGTACGTAAAGTATCGAAGTTTCATAATATTACATGAATGAACGAATGAAAGATTAATTTGCGTCAAACATGGTAAATACAGATGTCATAAACTGAAGACCAAGCATGTTTCGACATAACAAGTGGCATGCAAAAATTTTACAGCTAACTTAGAATCTAACATAATAACTTTGTACAAGTCTTTTTAACCCCCGACGCCAAAAGAGGGGTGTTATAAGTTTGACGCCTCTGTCTGTGTGTCTGTCTGTGGCACTGTAGCTCCTAAACGCGTGGACGGATTTGTATGCGGTTGTTTTTAAATTTAAAGCTGGTATTCCTGGGATAATAATGAGTAATAATGGTGTTCTTAGATATATAATATGCAAATCGGTTCAGCCATTTCAAGGTCATCAGCTCTTTTGTCGGCTGTGGTAGGGTTGTAGATCCAATATAACAGCAGATATGTCGTGTTTGGATTCATTTTGATCAGTGTTTAATTCTTAATATAATTATTTGTTACTTTTTGTAGTCGGGGGTTTTTTAAATTTTTAATTTATTTTTTTTATGTTTATGAACTACTTACTTAATCCCATTGTTTAAAATCCATGGGAGCTGAAAGTGCATTATCAGCCTATTTTCAAGGCCCCTAAGTAAAGCTCTAATAATTATTTAAACCTACTATATACTTATACTAGATATAAATAATTATAATAGTAGGTACCTACTCAAGTACATATTAGACTGACGAGTAATGGATGAAGCGAAAGAAGTGTGTTCGGATCGTAGCACGTGGAAGGAAGTGGTCTCTGCCTACCCCAATGGGAGAGAAGCGTGACGGATATTTATGTATGTATGTCAAGTATCTACATTAAGATCTATCCACACACATCCGGGCCGTGCCAGGAACGTGACTCGGCCGTGGCCTGTCAGGAAGGAAAAAAATACGTCGTCATGACAACGTGTGTGAACGAATCCATAGAAAATGTACGGAATGATATTTATTCCCTGACACGTCCCGGACACGGCCCGGATGTGTGTTGATAGACCATTAATGTTCAATTTGATCTCAAACTCCGTTACTATTAATATCTCCTATTCCGTAACTATTATACAGGGTGTAACAGAAAGGGTATATAAAGCCGAAACACAGCGATAGTCCTCATGAAACTGAACAACTTTCCCCAAGGAACATGGGTCGTAACTCGAAACAAATTTTTGGATCGCCCATACTTACTCGATCAGCTGATCGGGCATTTTGTATGGGGAGGCGAAATTTTTTTTTCGTGTTACGACCCATGTTCCTTGGGGAAAGTTGTTCAGTTTCATGAGGACTATCGCTGTGTTTCGGCTTTAAATACCCTTTCTGTTACACCCTGTATATCTAAATAGACACAGTTATTAGGTTTTCTGTTGCCAAGTTAGATAACAAAATAACGTTTGTGGCTGTCATCGACGCCGATAACAAGAATCGAGATCTGAATGGGTGCCAATTTCAAGGAGCTTTCTTATTTTATTTAGAAAAATATGTAATTCCTTTTTTTTGTTCAGAATTGTGTGGAAAAATAAAAGAAATGATATAATTTTATTTCGAAAAATATGTTGGAATAATTTAATTGAATTTTACGAGCAAATATTAAATCTCCTTGATTTCTTAGTACAAATAATCTATTTATACTTAAATAGGAAACAAATATTGTGACAATGTTGCCACAATCATTTTCATTAAAGCACAAATTGAAATAAGAAACTCCATTGAAAAGAGTACAAGGTGATTGATGAGTTCATTTAATAGGTAATATAGACAATTTAAATTATGAAAACTATGAAAATCTATCGCAGTGGACGACGCAGTATGAGAAAGCCTCCAACAAGGTGGTCTGACTGGTGAAAATCGCGGGAAGTCGTTGGACGTGGACAGCGCAAGACCGATCGTTGTGGAGATCTTTGGGAAGGCTTTTGTCCAGTAGACGTCCATTAAACTGACACATAAAAAATCTATTCCTACATTTTAAAAATATTCCACTCGCTGTATCCCAAACTTAACCAGCGAGATGGTAATGGAAATAAATCGACATAAAGCGTAACCCTTCTCGCGTCCGGTGGTCACCCGGGTAAGACTATTGGTGCTCCTACTCTAGGTTGCTAAGACCCGGTTATTCAAATGTCAGTTAAAAATTCCTTGGAATATTTTATACCTGTCACAATGTAAAAAGTCATATTTTATGAAATATACATAGGTTTATCTGTCCGGGCCTCAGTCAACTCCAGTAGAAAACGTAAAATAATATCTTACCTATATGGTATTTCTTAAATAAATAGGAAATGTTTACTAGCGCATCGAATAAAATTATAATGTTACACTTCGTAAAAGCATACATACATACATGCATAGGTACATATCCGTCCCGCCTCTCTCCAATCGGGGCGGACAGAGACCACTTCCCTTCACTTGCTACGATCTAAACAAACTTCATTCGTTCACATTCATCAATCGCCTTATACATACACTTCGGTTTAGGGTACTCCTGACTTGGCCTTTTCTTAACAAGTCCCAGATTTTCTCGTACATACATACAAACATACATACAAACATACATACATATCTGTCACGCCTCTCTCCCATTGGGGTACGCAGAGACCACTTCCTCGTAAATTAAAGTTCAAAAAGCCAAGAATTTTAATCGCCAAAACCCCTTACCCCCTGTAGTAGTCACACAAGTTCACCCGGACGGTACTAACATCCGAGTAGATCTATTGTTACCAAATTGTAACACATTCTTTCAAATTGAATTCGGAACTATGATACAAGAAACTTTCTTTTGTTTTGTAAGTTGGAGTTCTTATTTTAAATTTATTTTATTTTTAAAAGCGCGTAAGTTGTTATGGGATAAACTATTGTCTAATAAGTACTACTAGCTATAAGTAGGTAGTATAATTTTTGATAGCGAATCTTTTTAAAAGATTTTTTTCTTTGTTACAGGTCTCGTATGAAACCAGTAAGCTAACTGCCAAGTACCTGCTGGGTGCAGAGCCTTACCATCAAAGTAAGTAAAAATTGCATCGAACATATTTGTATGGAGCCTGGTATAGTAAAAAAATTCGGTATCAATTACACTCAACATCCCCTATTCGAGCTAGTATGGAGAAAAAAAAAGGCGGCCACTGATGACACTAACGTCAATCGATAGAGAAAAATATTATTTTTTACTATACCAATTAGGTTGGATGCTCTTTGGCCGTGATTTTTCGTATGAGTATCTATTTTCGTACCTTGGAAAACTTATAAAATGCTTAAAATAGTTTAGGCATATCGTTATTCTAATTTATATGTAGGCGAGACGAGTCATCAGAAGTGGCGTTTAAGCTTTTAGTTTAAATAAGACAGTGGGCGTGTAACGAACAAACTGGCTTTATTGTGTAGTTTGCAATCACGTTATTAAATAATAAGATGTACGTGATGACTTCCGATATCTTGTCTCCATCGATATCCAAACAATAATCCACTACACATGACAGCCTCTTCAAATATGAAAGCGCCAACTTGACAACCAGTTAGAAACATGCCAGTTCTTGCATTTTAGCAGCAAAGAGTTTGCAAATGGTTCCAAAATATCCTTCATGAACGTAATCTCATCTGTTCTCCGACATATATATAACCTTCAATCTGTTCAGTAGTTACTCTTTCACGCAAAAATTACACAACAGATTTTATTGAAACTTGGCAATATTGTAGCTTACACATCAGAATAACACAAAGCCTATGTAATTTTAAGATAGCATGTTTTTTTTTTTTAAGATATGACGGTAAATGAGTACGAAGTCGCGGGCAGCCTCTAGTCCTATATATCTACACCACAAGAAATCCACTTCTGTACCCTTTAAGGCCCCATAAGGGACCACAAAAGGAATCTGCTGATTACTCAGTCCACCCCTAAAGGGCCACAAGTTTATGTAACCAACAAGTAATTTATGACTAGCATTATTTTAGTAATGTTACCATGGCCTTATACCCTGGATACTGGGTGTAACAGAAAGGGGGTATAATGGCAAAACACAGCGATAGTCCTAAAACTGAACGACTTTCCCCAAGGAACATAAGTCGTAACTCGAAAAAAAAATTTCGCCTCCCCAGACAAGATGTCCGATCAGCTGATCGAGTAAGTATGGGCGACCCAAAATTTTTTTTTAGTTACGACCCATGTTCCTTAGGGAAAGTTGTTCAGGTTCATGAGGACTATCTCTGTGTGTCGGCATTATACCTTCTTTCTGTTACACCCTGTATAAGTAGATATACATGGTGGTTTTGGATTTCGAATTATTATTTTTTCTAATTTGAAATGCAAGGATTTCAATCAAACCTATACTAGTGAAAATGAAAAACTTTTCATAAAAAAATGGGTATATAAAAAATAAGGAAAGCAATTTTTCGTATAGTAAAAGTATCGGATCAAATGATTGTGAAGTTATTTTCCGTTTTGTATCTTTTTTTGAAAATTATTTAACCCTTCTTTAAAGTACTTTTAAACGGAAGTTATTCGTTTCATCACATAATAAGGACCCCTTGAATTTCGCTAAGCGGTTTAAAAATACTCAGTATATAATCTATAGTATTTAACTAGAGACTCGAGAAATATACAATCAGAAATAAACCAGGTTCCAAGTTAAATCGAGCATGGTATAAGTGGGTCAACACAACTCGTCCATTAGTTGACAGGTGTGTGCTGTGACGAAAGAAGTAAAAAAAGGGTAAGAGTTGGATGCTTATTAGAAGGGTTTCGTACATTTTTCTGAGCATTAGAACAACTGATGATTATACTAAGTAATATTATAAATGTCAATGTTTGTGTCGACGGATGGATGTGACGATGTTTGTTTCTCTTTCACGTGAAAACCACTGAACAGATTGTAATGTAACTTTACAATATTATAGCTTACACATCAAAATAACACACAGGCTATATTATTATAAGATAGTATGTAAGAGTCATAGCAGATGGCGTTTTTCAAAACGCGCGGTTGAGGAGCGTTTTCCGCGATTCAAACGCGCCTCGACTGCAGCAAGATTTCTAAGATACATCCATTGATCGGCACAAATATCCTCATGAAACTGAACAACTTTCCCCAAGGAACATGGGTCGTAACTCGAAAAAAAATTTCGCCTCCCCATACAAAACGTCCGATCAGCTCATCGAATAAGTATGGGGAACCAAAATTTTTTTTATATTTTCAACCCATGTTCTTTCGGGCAAGTTGTTCAGTTTCATGAGGACTATCGCTGTGTTTCGGCTTTATACCCCCTTTCTGTTACACCCTGTATATAGCGGGATATTCAATAGAATCAATAGGTACTTACTTTACGTAAATAATATTTTTCTAAAATTTTCGAATATTCATTGTCTAGTTAGCCAATAAATTTGCCACAGCACCCCCAAAACCTTAGAAATATCAACAATAAATTCGTCACGTACACAAGAAATATAATAAATATTGTACCAGTAGAAATGTATTGGTAAAAATATATTCACCCTAAATCGCGGCCGCCATATTTCACTCGTATACTCGACCACACAAGTGCTGAATTATTTATTTACAGGTAATAGTGCGTTTGGAGGTGGCCTCGAAGTTTTCTATCGGTTTTTTTATTGTAGAAAAAAAAATTGTAAGCTTTTAACGCCCGCGACGTCGTATATAGAAAATAGGGAGGGATGGAAGAGGCTCCACCGACAAGAGCTTAGCTCTTAAATAATAAGAAGAAGAAGACGTCGTATATGTTTGTCGTGAGTAATTTTGTTAGATAACAAATATAATATTCATACATACATACGTACATATCCGTCACGCCTCTCTCCCATTGGGGCAGGCAGAGACCACTTCCTTCCACTTGCTACGAGCCAAACACACCTCTTTCGCTTTATCCACACTCATCAGTCGCGTCATACATGCCCGTCGGTTTAGGGTACTCTTGATTTGGCCTTGAAAGGGATGCTTTGATGGTTTGGGCATGTAGAAATAAGCGAAAGGAGATTAACCAAAAAAGAGATATACAAGGCAAGAGTGGATGGAAATGTTGGGAGGGGAAGGCCAAGACGAACGTACCTCGATCAAATCGGGGACTTGCTCAAACACAATATGTGTCAGAAAAATGCTAAATGCATATTTACTATGCGTGAGAGAACTGTATAAATCATTTTAAAAAATAGATATATTGGACATAACGTAGGGCCCTGTGCTGTGCCGAAGGTTTCTTGCCGTTTTCTTCCTCTCGGCTATACGGGTAGTGAACCGGCAGTAGTTTTAGATCGAAAAAGTGACATCAAAAAAGTGTAATGAATTTTGCCTATTTTTGAATAAACACTTTTATTTTCGAACTAATGAACGTGGATGAACCGAAGGAGGTGTATGTATGGTAATGGTCTCTGTCTACCCCGATAGGAATGAAGTGTGACAGATATGTATGTATGTAATGTAGTAGCATTGACATCAAATAACTGTAACCTATAACTATAACCAAAAAAACCTAGGTAGTGTGTATTTTTTCGCTAATTACGAACCTGCTGCGAGCGCAAACATCTTTTGGTTATTTTTTTTTTTTAGCCTATTTCGTCCCACTGCTGGGCAAAAGCCTCTCCCATGCCTCTCCAAACACTCCTGTTATTAGCTGCTTCCCACCAATCTTCCCTGAATGAGTGTAGGTCGTCACTCCATCGTTTTTTGGGCCTACCTTGGCGACGTTGGCCGTCTGGCACCCAATTTGTGGCTATTCTTTTTATTATTATAAATTTAAGAGCGTCGCTCTTGTCGATGGAGTCTGCGCCACTCTTCTCTATTCTCTGCCGTCCGTTTGAGCACCTGATACGACACAACTTAAGAAACGGTTACCGTTTTATAGTAATAGCCTATTGTGTTCCGCTGCTGGGGAAATTCCTTCCCAGCATCCTTCCAACCTTCCCTATCCCCTACCTATCCCAGTTTGCCAAGTATGCATCAGTTAGGGCTAAAACATAAATTCACGACACGACGCGACGCGGTACGACGCGACACGAAACGATGCGAAACGACGCGACACGACACGACGCGACACGACACGACACGACACAAGCGACGCGTAACGACGCGACACGACGTGTCTGGTCGTGTGGTATCGTTTTTCGACGCACGACGTCGTGTCGCGTCGTGTCGTGAATTTACGTTTTGGCCCTTACAGTTACAGTACGCTTATGAGTATGCGGCTTTAACCTCCTCAAATTCACATTTCCACCCTGTATACCCAATATAAGATCTGAATTATTTATATATCGTGATGGAAATAAATTGCGTTATCTTCGCGGTCCGGCTGATTGTATCGCGGACTTCATTGCGGTTCGGGTTATAGATTGGACTGTTATTTATAGGGTTACGACTCTAGATTCGTAATTGTTTTTCGGTTTTTTGGATTGAAAAATAAATTTAAAAAATACCGGCCAAGTGCGTGTCGGACTCGCGCAGGAAGGATTCCGAACCATTCACTATTGATATAGAGCCAAAAAAAGGCAAAAATCACATCATGTTGTATGGGAGTCCTTTGGGTACGGAACCCTAATAAAATACATTCATTTCAGACTTACCAAAGATTGAAAAAAAGGATTTTTTTTGGCTTGGTACCGCTTCTGCTATGTGTTGTTTTTAATTAAAACACTGAAAATGACAGATCAATTCACGGAATTTAGCTTTGTTAACCCTCACCATAAAAGTACCTATGTGTTCTACGTATATGTATATTTTAATTAAAAAACTGAAAGCTAGCCGATAAATTCACGGTAATAAATTACATGTATTTTTATACAGTTTGGACATTTTATAAAAAATAGTAAGTAGGTAGAATGAAGATGGATACTCTTTCTTACCTACTTATTAACATAACATGAAAAAATTACACAGAAACACATAGATTTTATGATATTAATCACCTACTCCATAGGTTTTAAACATTATGTGCTACACAAAGCAAAACTGCAAACAATCCTCAAACAAATCGCTCAACAAATCCAGATTCAAATTAAGAATGTGATCTCGAATTTAAACTTTGTTCGAAACGTAATAATTTCGAACAATACTACAAACGGTGAAATAGAAATTCAAATGTCGTCCCGAATAAGAATTTAATAGGAGTTCGTAGCACTCTTGTAGCTGCTACGGCACTGCTACGGCTACGGCGTAGAGCATAATTGCTACGACGCCATGATTGCTCGGTCCAGTGGTTAACCGGGGGATTATTCTGAAACATTGTTTGAAAATTGTTAAAGGAATATGCTTTGATTATTATATACATAAATTTATTTATTTATTATATTTATTTAACAGTTTATTGTAAGATGATAGTACATAGAGACAGAAAAAAGACAAGTTATACAAAAGGTACAGCATATTTCTAAAAGAAATTTCTTCCTGCAGACTCTACAGAGAGAGAAGTGATAGCAAGATGGCAGGATATTCATTTAACCAACGATAAACAATTAATATATTAAATAAAATAAATAAAACAGAAACAGAAATAAATGTAAGACGAAATGTTGAAAATTTTAAAATAGAGTAGAAATACAAGCAAAGAGGTTTGTTTAAGTAACATTTAAAAAAACTTTGTCGAATGATTTTAAACTTCGAACTCACTTGATATTATCAAACTTAAATATTTTCTTTTTTTAACTTAAATACTTATCCAACTTTTTACTTGTAAAGAAAGGTACTTTTTACTTGTAAAGAAAGTACCTACCTGCCCTAAACAGTCTTCCTTCCACGTATGAGGCTTCTGATGAAGCGAAAGAAGTATGTTTAGTTTGTAGCAAGTGAAAGGAAGTGGTCTTTACCTACCCCAAGGGGAAAAGGCGTAACTGATATGTATGTGGGAAGGAGATGGAAGAAGGAAACGGAAGTTACAGATGAATGAAAGGGATGCATGCTAAGGAGTAAGAGAGTGAGTGTTGTGGATTGGTTACTTAGCAACGGGGATGAATGGCGGATTTGGTTGTGGGTTTAAGTTTTTTTTCAAATAAATAATAAAACAGTATTTTTACTTATTTAAAGCCACGTGTGGGCTATATGTATGTAGGTACTTTTTACTTTAGAATGAATATTAAAGTAATTAACCAATAATTTTTTAATGATAAACGATTTAAAAAGATCTAAAATAAATTACAGAATAAACCTCTCGTTAATTAATAGACTTCTTTTGTTTTAGTTAGAAGTGCCGAGTTTTAAGAGCAACGATTAAATTTTGATTGTTATATTCAATCTAAGATTTTATTCGCCATCAACGTTTTATTCTACTGAATATTCGAGAATGTTCTGGAATTGTTATACTTATACCAAAATTATTGCATAAACTTTTCTAGATTATTTTAGAATAATCAAAGTATAAGTATAAATAAGCAGTTATATTTTTCATTATAAAAAGTACTTCAACATGCACTTTTTTTCCTTATAGAATTTCTTGAGAATTTTATAAGAGCGAGTAAATAAACTTAAAAATATTTTAAATTATTTACTGAGATAAGAGAAGATGAGGGAGGCTTTTGTCCAGCAGTGGACGTGTCCATAAGCTGACATGATGATATAAGAATTTTCTGTATGAAACAAAATCTTATATTCTAATACAGTGGATGATTTTAATATTAAACTACATAACGGTTAAACCGATTGTGATGTGACTTTGCACGTTGTTCCAGATGCGCGGCGTATCGCGGTGTGTGGCGCTGTGTGCGCTCATCGTCGCATGCCTAGCTGAATCTACTGAAGGTATGTTATCTTATTTATTACTTTAATTATTATATTTTGAAATTACAAAAAAATATGTCGGCGAGACGAGTCATCAGAAGTGGCGTTTAAGCTTTTAGTTAAAATAAGACAGTGGGCGTGTACTGAACAAACTGGCTTTATTGCGTAATTTCCAATCACGTTATAAATTAACAAGGTGTACGTGATGTCTTCTGATATCTATCTTGTCTTCATCGATATCCAAACAATAATCCATCATACATGACAGCATTTCAAATATGAAAGCGCCAAACTGACAACCAGTCCGAAACATGCCAGTTCTTGCATTTTAGCAGTAAAGAGTTTGCAAAAGGTTCCAAAATAGCCTTCATGAACGTAATCTCAGATGTCTCCGACAAATATATATCTACTTACCTACATTAAACTTAGTCATTGTGGGAATGTAGCGTAGAGTATATGCTCTCGCCCGAATAAAATTGCAATTAAAATTAAAGGTTTAAATTGTACTATCAATTAGCTCTCTCTTGTAATACGTTATCACGGCATATCTACCTATTACTCACAACTTACCAACTTACCAAGTTTTTATTAATAAAGAACTCCACAGATTTGCCACGAACTTCCAACATCAAAATATCACTACCTCACTACTGCTAGACATTATGTAATAACCCGGTAACATCATTTTATGCATGCGATGTACAATTTGTGCATGCAATGTACAATTTGTGCACCTGAATCCGTAGCAAACCTATAACCGAATCCGGATACAACTAGGTCGTATCAATATCAAATCGTATCGCTTTAGGGATGCACACGAGCCATATGAGAGCGCACCAACGATAGCAGAGTTCGGCGTAAGCGGTCGCTGTAACCGAAATCGGTCGGCATCAATAATCACGCGAGCAGTTGAGACCCGACTGCACAGGGCAGCCTGGGGGCCTGGTCTGACGGGGCTTCAGACCTGAAGCATACGTATATGGTCGTTTTCTGTTTACGCGCGTACATGCACTACATTACACCTATATACGCGCTTCAAAAAACCAGATTCGCGTACAACGGCGTAAACGCTCATACTGGTGGTGTCGTCTCAGTATCAAACATGGACTATACGAGCTTAGAAGCGCGTTAACGCTCGTACGAGTTAAAGACGCACCTATACACGCACACATGCGCTTCAAAAACGAACGTATACTCGCGTATAAAACGCTTGTCTAAAGAAGTTAGGGCCGCGACCGCGCGGTAAACTATTGAAATGTTCGCGACTGTTCGAGCAGTCACGTGACGGCACGGCTTCAAGCAGTAGCATCTCAACTGCTTGAAGCAGTCCATGTACTGCCACCCTAACAGCTTACATATTTAACCGGCACGATGCCAGCAGTCAGCAAACATCTTGCGAACTATATTGAATATTTTATTTTGTTTCAAGAGTTTCGAGTTCAAATTAAATTGGTTTTTGGCATTCGAAGGGCTTTAGATTGTTTAGAGTTTTATTTTGAAACGTATGTCTTTATATATCTTTTATAAAAAGATTGATTCGTGACCAGACACGTAATAAATATGACACGTAAAATATGTTATTTGAAAAGAGCAAACCAACAGATTATTCTCTGGGGAAAACTGCTACCTCTTGAATCTAGCGTTAGCTTTAAAAATGAGGCGGTTGTATGAGACATATGAGGCGAATGAGAAATGTATGACATGACTGATGAATATGGATGAAGCGGAAGAAGTGTGTTTGGATCGTAGCAAGTGGAGGAAAGTGGTCACTGTCTACCTCAATAGGAAAGAGGCGTGACAGATACGTATGTTGGTACGGTCAGCGTCATAAGTCGATGAACACATTCAGATTTTCAAAAGTAAAATACACTATTAATAGACGAAAATCGCTTAACAAAAAATACTACAGAGTTAAATGAACATCCAATTAGGGTCAAATTAAGAAAAATAATAATGTTTTACGTCTAACAATGGTGTATATCACTTTTGAAAATTCGAATGTGTTCATCGACTTATGATGCTGACTGTACCTATCAGCAAAATCCGTTTACAAAATCACATTTTCCTTATAAATCTAATAAGTTTCGACACACACATACGTACATCACAGTAAACAAATACTTTGCAATGTAAATTCAGTGAAATTGCATTAAATATCTAATGGAGGCTGTGCAAATCTAGTTACTAGTGCGTCGCTAATTTTGTTTGCCTTCTCGCGTACTGTGGAGACATTTGTATGAGTATTTGTCACACAAATGTTTCTATGAATACGACGATTTCGTAATATATTTCTTTCCTATCAATATTATAAGCATTAGTTTTGTGCCGATGTGAGCATGTTTGGATGGATAACCGGCACGGAAGGCACTATACTAAAGGGTCTATTATTACACCAGTGGTTGCGACGATTGCAGTAAACACACTAGTATAGAATAAGGAAAAAACTGATTAAGAAGGAACCACCTCTTTTTTCGATATAATCGTTTTTAGTTATAAGTCGGTGAAAAACTGGAACGTTATGTGGAATGGCCCGCGATTTGGCGCCGCTAGAGACACGTAAAGATACTGAATGTCAAACAGAAACACCTTAATCACTCACTAATACGACTTTTATTAAATCATGATTACAAATTACACAACAAAACAAAAGCATATCAATACCAAAAAAAAAAACAAAAGACTATAACATATCAGCCAATCAGAAATAATCGGCTTTACAGAAATAAAATACTACTTTCATCGTATTAAATTGTATTAAATCCTGCATGGTTTGAGTCCGTTTAATCCATTAATATAGCTCGGCTTTGGTTAAGAGTGATTCCCAGTATTCATTGATAAATATGACGGATAGGCGAGCGGGATATCATGCGAAGAGTAGAAATTCTTGTCTATCCGCCATCAGGGGTTCCTTGAGTATCCGAATTATTGCCTAATTAAATGTACGCTTTGTGAAACGCGGAGAGTTCTGTACTCCACGTTCATTCGATCACACAGCTCACGTTGTTCGTATACCCGCTATTACATGAAGCATAGACCACTCCCAAGCAATGACAGTGACAACTATCATCACTTGACGTTTCACAGACATTATTTAAGAAGTTTGGTTGATTTTATGACCAAAGAGACGCCAACACGCCGACAAATATAATCAGTCAGAAAAACTATGGTTAAACTATACTTGCTTTGGTGCTATGCTATTTGGTCGGGTTATAGTTTGAGTTAGACTATTTATTCGACGATATCTTTGTAATTTTTATATGAAAAGGGTTGTTACTGGACACAAATTTAAACTTGACTTCTTTATTTATCTTCTTTGTCATCATTTATCTTTTTTTATTTTGTATTCTTCTTTTTAGTTTTTTTTTAATGGGAGAGAAGACGGATATGTATGTATGTATATCTTCTTTCTAACATGGAACTTTTATTCGTAAAGTTACACATAGTTACCTAACCTATCTATTTATTTTATTCTATCTAACCTAATCTAACAAAACAAAACTCAATAATGTACCAACATCTAACACATCTCAAAGTAAACAAAACGAAAATGATATTACCTAAAACCAAAGATAAAAGACAGGGGCATAGACAGGAAAAAACAAACAGTTTTCATCAAGGAGGCTTTATAGTGGGAACAAAAGCTACAAATCAATATGGTCGCCCATCGCCCATCCAGCTATGGTAAATGAAATCTGGGAACAATACATCATTCCAATCTGCCGATATCCGCCCTCTTTTAGTTTGGGGGAAATGTCGGCAAATAAAGTTAATGGATCTACCCTTCATTTAATATACGGTCCAGAAGGATGGAAAGCGTAGTTACGATGTCTGTTGCAGAATAGAGAATTATAATTATTTTCTAAAACTTATAGTTTTGGTTAGATGTTTTATAATGAATCTGGCAGTTATAAGTTTATTGGGCCGTTAAATTTTATGAAGTTTTCTGCAACTGGCATTTTAAATTTAGGCTGCTCGCATATTGGCACCAACAAACATTTTATTTTTATATTTTTTTATAATTATTAAGATTAAGACGCCATTAAGATCCCACTGCTGGGCAAAGGCAAAAAAACATTTATATTTATAATATTAAGTACCTACTACGATTAGGACAATAGGTACATTATTCTGTGGTTATTTTTATTTACAATCGTTTCACGTTCTCTCTGTTTTTTTTAGTTTCGATTTTGTTTGAGTTTCGACAAAACCCTTTTTTATAAAAAAAAACAAATTACCTACGTTAAATAACGTTCTTTTTTTTAGCTTGTATTTCCAATTATTCATTGACGCTCGCATATACCTACACAGTGTTTACATACCTAAGTACAATACAATAGCAAAAACTTACACACCGACCAGAATACTTATTCATCCATCACTATGAGTTCGCCAAACTACTCGACCATGTGTATAACAAATAGGAAAGCACATTGGAACCGCATCACGTGAATAAGCGATATTTCATTTGGAATGAAACTCGGGACGTCATTTGAAGGGCCTCGATGACTTGTCCAATGCATATCGGCTAGGTAAGGTCAATGGGAACATAAAGTTTGTATGGAAGATTGAGTGAAGACTATTTCTGTCACGAGTTAGAGCTCCGATTCTTATGGTAACTACACACCAAAGCCGCTGGCTTTTTTGACAGCTGCCATTCGTATGACATAAAGCCGCCGGCCTAGCCCGTCGGCATGCCGGCGGCTTTGGTGTGTAGATAGAATTATCCGATCCGAGCTATTCAACATTCGAGATAGATCCTAGAACTATTTCTATCATAATTTATTATTTATTATAAATTGTATGTAGGTAGTGCGTATTTACCGAAATAGGTAGGTACACAATAATGACTTATCTTACTAAGATTATAAATATCTGCGCCATCATTTCACCGCCTCGACTATTTATAACCAGTTGGAAGATATCTGCGCACCTGGCTTAGTGACGTCATGAATTTTGTTTTTTCCACCGTTGCGTTAAGTGATTTTAACAGTGATTATAAGCACGAACAATTAACCCGTAGTATTCGAACTTATCCCAACAATATAACAAGCCAAAACCCTATACAAACAGATACTAGAATCATTCAAGCCTTATCGCGATGCAAGCACTCCGGAATCAAAGACGTAGAGATATGACTCGGCTTTGAGGCGTTCTATCATTGTCGGGAAGCTTTTGTTGCTATCCGTGTAGTTATGGAGATGGGTATACATATATAGCAGGGGTTCTTAGAGCGCTGCTGCTGGTGAACTGAAAAATTATTCATGTGCCAAAACACAAAAACCCGCCAATTGCGATTCGGACTCGCGCAGGAAGGGTTACCATTCACTATTGACATCGCACAAGAAAGGCAAAAAAACACGTTTGTTGTATGTGAGCCCTTATTATTCCATATTTAGTATTTGTTGTTATAGCGGCAACGGTAATCTATATACATATATAAAAATGAAACCCGTTTTCCGTTGTCACGGCATCACGCCTGAACGGCTGGACCGATTTCGCTAAATCTTTTTTTAAAATGTTCATTGAAGTCCAAGGATGGTTCTTACGATGAGAAAAATTCGAATAATTGCCGGGAAAGCCCTAAAACAGACCTTTTCTTTTTCCCATACAAATGTTTTCTTACTAAAATGTAGAGTCAATTTGAACTTTATTCCTACACAATAAAGTTCAGTCTAAGGCGGGACGAAGTTCGCCGGGACAGCTAGTACATCATAAATATCAACGCTTTAGCTTTAACGGTTCATGAGATACAAGGTGATAGACGGGCGGACAGGTGGATGGCTGAGTCTTAGTAATTATTGTCTCCCGTTTTCATTCTTTGGGTACGGAACCCTAAAAACTGCCAACTCGCGTTTCAAACACGACATAGAAGTACCCCTTGCCGTATAACAAAAATCATCTATTCCAAAGATAATCTCACGTTGAAATCGGACTTGTTAAAAAACGCTAATAAACAGATATTAACCATGTTTTTATGCAAATAAACAATATTATAGAATGAGGATGATGACTAAATTTGAAAATTCAAAAAATAATTAGTCCGTCTTTTAGGCTATTGAAAAATATTTGAAACACGTTTTTTACCTGATCGAATACATAAATAAATCCAAAGATACAGAGCATCAAAGTTACGGAGTGGGGGTATTGACGTCACTCCTCGGTAAAAATCGTACTAAGGCATGACGTCACGAGCAACTTCAACCCAGTGCATCTGTATCATTTTTAGTTTAAGAGCAAAAAGAAAAAAATACGTGTCGAATATTTTAAAATAATCTATGTGATGGACCAAAAAAAATTTTTTTGTCTTCATGCCCATTGTAGAATCAAAATTTACAAATAGGCGCTGTAGTTTGCACACTTTCTACGCATCAGAATTAATACTTCGATATTGCCTAACTTTACTAAAATATGACGATAAACGGGTACGAAGTCGCGGGCACCCTCTACCTACAAATAAACTGATATATCCTAAACCATATTCACCAAGTCTAGACAGAAATTAATAATGCAGCATATCCAAATAGCATCCCAAGGGCCTCATTCAAAGTTAAACTTACCTACTTTCAACATCATAGGCAGCTATTAGGCACCTCGCACACTTATCTGCATTTGCATTGCTTTGTGCCAAAGGACTGTGTGAAGATGGCTTTATGCGTTTAGTTGGGTAAAGTTGGTTGTATTACTTTTAGGTAAGTAGGTTTATGTATAAGATGTTGTTTCAATGCAGGATATTTTTATTAGCCATTAAGATCCCACTGCTGGGCAAAGGCCTCCACCGCGACTTTCCATTTAACACGGTCTCCGGTAGTGTCCCGCCATTCCCGTGAAAATGCATCCAAATCGTCTCTCCATCTTTTTCGAGGTCTACCTCGGCGTCTGTGACCATCTAGTGGCGCCCATTCAGTTTTTATTTTGGGCCAACGATCTGGATGCATTCTATGCAGGATATTGCAGAGTCGAATTATTTATTTATATATAGATCCACGGAAATATGAATAAATGTCTATCTATGTTTTTAGAGAAAAGAATTGTAAACTTTATTTGAAAAAAAGCGAATCTTTAAAAATAAAAAGTTGACGTAGGTATTGCAAGTGATACCTCTGTGGATTATTGTTCCCCAGAAATTCATTTCTTCATTCAAAGTGCTCGATCAGTTAGTTGACATTGGTTTGAGAAGATTTATTTTGTCGTGTTTCGACGGAGAATTGGTTCAGTTTTATAAACAGATTACGTCGCTTGATTATCAACAGGGAATTCAAAATATACATACATACATATCTGTCACGCCTCTTTCCCATCGAAGTAGGCAGAGACCACTGCCCTCCACTTACTTCCATCTTTGCTTAATCCACACTCATCAGTCACCTCATACATGCATGCGAATTCAAAAACATCTTAAAACCTCCAAAATTCAACTAACTAACCAAGACAAAACCTAAATTTTATTAAAGTGTATAATGAAAACAGGACCGTCTCAGTAAATTACATGCGGCGTGTGGACTTATGTACGTGTAGACACGGCAAATTCAATTAGAGCATTAGAGTTTACTGCGGTGTGCGAATGTAGAGCTATGAAGGTAACATATGAATGAGGTGTGTTTTGGAGGTAAGGAGGTCTATTCAATTTATATGTCGACGAATCATCAGAAGTGGCGTTTAAGCTGTTAGTTAAAATAAGACAGTGGGCGTGTACTGAACAAACTAGTTTTATTGCGCCGTTTCCAATCACGTTATAAAATAACAAGATGTACGTGATGTCTTCCGATATCAAATCCATAATCAAAGGGAATCCATCATGCATGACAACGTCTCCAAAATGAAAGCGCCAAACTAACAACCAGTCAGAAACGAGCCAGTTCTTGCATTTTATTAGTAAAGAGTTTGCAAATGGTTCCAAAATAGCCTTCATGAACGTAATCTCCGACATATATATCTATGTGTTTGCGGCTTGATTAACGATAATGCTGTATCCAACTGCGTTTTTACTACAGAAAATTGCTTGTTAAAGCCATTGGATATAAGTTAATATAAATATACTGATACTTACATACATATCTGTCAAGTCTCATGTCGTAAGTGGAGGGAAGTGGTCTCTTTCCACTTGGTACGATACAAACACCCCTTTCGCTTCATCTACATTCATCGGTCGCCTCATACATGCACGTCGGTTTATGGTACTCTGATTTGGTCCTTCTTTAAAAAGTCCTCCGATTTGATCAAATTATAATTAAGACTAATAGTACCTACCTCAATATATTTTTAACTTAGGTAATGAGCTCTTCATGAAGCTGGGGTTAAACTAAATCAAGACAAATGAAAATCTTTAAGGGGGCCTAAATCCAGCATCTTAAGACGATATATTTTTATTATAATTGGGTTATCTATGAGGTTATCTATGTATGTATAGTAGGAACTTAAGTAGAATAAGTTTGAATTATATTATATTGTATTGTATTAATTTAAGGTGAAATTATGTATATTTATTTATTGGGTTGTAAATAAACTGTTTCAGCAAGATTATTTCTAAATATAAATAATAAGATACCTAAGCATTGCTATCCAAAGAGGTAATGCTGCCAGCTTGTTGGGTACTTTGCCTCGTAGGGACGCGTTGGAAGATATATTTTTCCGGTTAATATTTAATTCTATATTTGTATTATTTTTTCTAATAAAGTACCCTTAATTATATTTCATTAATTAAGTATATTTATTTATAAACCTGTCTAAAACATCCCAACTCTACATTTTCATGTTAATAAGTGAGGAATCCGCCATGAAGGTGTATTTACGACAAGGATTATCACCTCACTGCCTAGCTGAGTGTTATACTCTGAAGTTAGATGCGATTCCAGTACCAACGTGCTGTTATGTGACTCGCGAAATAAACGTAAACTAGAGTGAAGTTAGCGAGGTATGTACCTACAGTTCTACAAGGATCTTTTGGCGCGTGGCGGAAATAGGAGCTAACGATATCATCTTGTAAATTGACATTATTTTGAGTTATTTATTCACCACCCACGCCCTCCTGACAACGTCACTCAAGTGCCAATAGATCCTTGTAGCACTGTTATATGAAAGCTTAAATAGGCCAAGTCGAATGAAAGTATCTTGATGAAATCCGGGAATTAAAAGGGGCAAGTCAAAAATACCCTTAACTGACGTGTATGAGGCGACTGATGAATGTTGATGAAGCGAAAGAGGTGTGTTTGGATCGTAGCAAGTTGAGGGAAATGGTCTGTATCTACTCCGGTGGGAAAGAGTCGTGACAGATATGTATGTACCTATTTAACTTTTACGGGATCGTAACTGCTAAAACTACGGGTTAACAATGAACCACTGTTAGGTCAACAATGGACCAACGTTCAAAGGGCAACAATGGACCAACATTTGAATTTTTCAATTAAACTGTAACTACACTGCAACCACATCGCAACCACTAAAGCATATAGAAGCTCATAACAAAATTAAACAGAAATGTAATATTTTAATGCACATTCGCCGCAGACATCTTTATATGAAAAGTTCCCTTTTGGAACAAATTTAACAACTTTTATTAGAGGCAATACTGTATAATGTAGTTACCACGTCGTTACTATGTAAGTATATCCAGATTTTAACTTTCATTTAACTATTTTGAATCTAGCAGCTAGATTCAAATTACATCTAGGTTAGGTATTGCATAGTTTTGTTACACTCTTCTGCCGAAAATGAAGGGACGTAGTCCTATCCTAATAATATTATAAATGCTAATGATTGTGCCGATGGATGTTTGTTACTCTTTCACGCAAAAACTACTTAATAGATTTTGATGAAATTTGGCAATATTGTACCTTGCATATCAGAATAACACATAGACTATATTATTTTGAGATATCATGTTTTTTTTTTCAAGGTATGACTCACATCCATCGGCACAAACATTGACATTTATAATGGGGATGATAACTACATTCAAAAGTTCAAAAAATAATTAGTCCATCTTTTAGGCTATTAAAAAATATTTAAAACACATTTTTTACCTGATCAAATACATAAATAAATACAAAGATACAGAGCATCAAAGTTACGGAGTGGGGGGTATTGACGTCACTCCTAGGTTAAAATAGTACTGAGGCGTGACGTCACGAGCAACTTCAACCCAGTGTATCTTTATCATTTCTAGTTTAAGACGAAAAAGAAAAAATACGTGTCGAATATTTTGAAATATTCTATGTAAGGGACTTAATTTTTTTTTTAATTCATCATGCCCATTAGTGGGATTAGTGGAACAATATTCCAGAAAAGCTAGTACAAACTACATTTTAATCTAAATTTAGTTGAAAACGCGTAATAATGTTGACACATGTTGTTTACTATAGTACAGGAGCCCGCGACGTAATTTACTAACACGTTATTTAACTTGAACACATAAAGTTGCGCTACAATCTACATCGAGACACTTTGAGGTACTTTCTAAGTAAAGAGCTAGTGGGAAATAAATTTAAATAGTTATTGTACGTTTCTAATGTAGAAAATTTGTTGTAAATGTTATGCCATAATATCTAACAGTTTTTCAGCTATTTAAAGATGTCAACCTGAAATTCTTGGCAAGAGCTGTCTCATCATTGCTAATTAATAATTAATTAATAGGTAAAACTTACATACTTAGTAGGTAGTGATTTTGTTTGATGTGTAATGCTGTCTACACACCAAAGCCGCCGGCTTTTTTGACAGCTGCCATTCGTATGACATAAAACCACCGGCCTAGCCCGGCGGCATGCCGGCAGCTTTGGTGTGTAGATAGCATTAGTTGACCAATAATTTTCATTAAAATATCTATTAGTCTATTCATTTTAATCTATATATATAAAAATGAAACCCGTTTTCCGTTGTCACGGCATCACGCCTGAACGGCTGGACCGATTTCGCTAAATCTTTTTTTAAAATGTTCATTGAAGTCCAAGGATGGTTCTTACGGTGAGAAAAATTCGAATAATTGCCGGGAAAGCCCTAAAACAGACCTTTTCTTTTTCCCTTACAAATGTTTTCTTACTAAAATGTAGAGTCAATTTGAACTTTATTCCTACACAATAAAGTTCATTCTAAGGCGGGACAAAGTTCGCCGGGACAGCTAGTTATCAATAAAGACAATCATAAAGATGTTTTTTTTTTATTAAAACACCATGTTTAATAACATTAATTATTTCACAATTATTAAAGAAACTTCGAAAACTAACAGCATTTTTTTCCCATCACAACAAACATTTTCTCCTTTTACGTCAATTACCAAAAGCCATCTAAAATTCCAACTAGCTCCTAAACCACACGCCATCTTATCTTAAAACTCATATGTTCCTAGTACGTCAAGTTACCGGCACTTGAGAGAAGCGGAGCGGAGTATAAGTCAGAGTGGAGCGGAGAGAAATTCATTATCACTCCGCCGCAAGACCTGAATATTTGAAACGGGTACCCATGTTTGATGGCTTCATAAAAGTTAGGAATTGAAGTGTAGATGGAGCGTTAAGTTTATTTATGTACATAATAGTTTATTAGGATAAGATTGTGTAAAGAAATATAAAATAGAATTTTCAACAATAATACGAAAGAAACGGCAAAAAAATTAAATTGTAAAGTTACGAGAAATTATTACCTATATTACAGAGCACCCCCTAATAGAGCCCGAATCATTACAATTTTATTCGAAACAAAACTCACAACTTTAGGCGGCAAGAATGAAGTGCGGGGGACGTGACAACTATGCTGTGATTTGCTGAATCAAGGTCAACGCATCGCTTAGAGATGTGCCGTGACGACAGTTAGGTTTATATTTACTTAAGTGTGTAACATTTTTTATTGTTGAACAATTCGATGTTATAACAAAATTAAATAATTAGAGAGGTTAAGTTAAAATTGCATGACAATTAACGACACTTACCGGTAAAATTAATTTGAAAATAAATACATGCTTCCGAAAACTGAATTTCAGTGTCCCAAATAACCCAAAACTAGGTTATTATTTAGAAACTTCTAATAAATATGCTGTACCTTTTTTGCTCAGGACATTTAGGAAATCTTTAAAAGAAAACAAACACCAACTTTATTCTATTATTTGCGATGAAAAGAAATAAAAAAATATCGAAGTAGTGTTCTTTACATATTAATAATAATTATTAGTCATTTTTTATCTACATCTCATCTCAACAAAAAGTATTTGATAAAATTAATCGATTACATTTAGTCGATAAATTTGTTACAACTCTAGTACTGAAATTTCGGAAACGAAAAAGGATAAACATAGTAATTAGCATAATGATAGAAAGGGATGTAGGCAAATGAAAATTTGTTGTCCAGTGTAACATGAACTCCGCGTAATATAAAACAAAAATTGTTTATACTTAGTGGTGAAAAGTTATTCCATTTTTCTTAAAGCTAGATGTCCCAGAATTTTTCCCGCACCATTTCACAGAACACACTGTCATTTTATTACGCTTTAAAGCAAAAAAAAAGCCATGTAAATTGCGAAAAACCTTGTGCGTACGGAAGTGACAGCTGGTCAGTACTGACTTGAATGACATAGTTCGCTTTGCTACATCTGCCGAATAAGACATATGTACGGTGCGCGTCTATTGCCTTGCAAGTACACTCTATTAGGGGGTGCTCTGTGCCTATATGTATGTATTTTTAAGATCTCTATGTTAATTATCGATTTCGGCTTATTATTCGGCTATTGACTGTTTAAAATGATTTTAAAAGCATTTTTCTTAACATCATATCAGCTCGTGGACGTCCACTGCTGGACAAAAGCCACCCCCAAGGATTTCCACAACGAACGGTTCTACGCTGCCCTCATTAAACGGCTCCACGCGATTTTATAGATAGATAGAAAGTTCATTTATTCACTGTACAGTACAAAAATAGCAGTTAACAACTTCAGACAATACAAGCACACTTAGTAATACAATAAGGCGTATTACAACAGTGATATGTAACAGTTTTAATTCACTGCACCATAGAAAATGACGACAAAAATCTGTAAATTCAGTAATAGACAAGGCTCCCTCTACCCTTCTACCTTACTCTATGATTGAAACGGGTTCTACAGTTCTACATTGATGTCATTAATAATTAACCTTGCACTCCACTGCGCTAATTGTGTAGCAATTGAATGAAGTGGAACATAGTAGTAGAAGTGCTTTGTGCCAAATATATCCTTTGTAATAGTTATTATAATAAAGACAATGGAAAATTTAAATATTCATGACCTTTTTGGATGTTACGTCGTGTTTTGAATGTTAAGGATGGATAAATGGAATAGCTTTTGAATTGATATTAAAACTTTTTAAAAGATTCTTTTTGGACAGAAATTAGACAGGCCTATGATCAGCAGTAGGCAGCTATGGGCTGAGAAAAAGAAGAAGAAAAAAATAAGTTTGAATTTCGAAAAGAGTTTTACCTAAGGCGCGTCCGCATCTGCGCTTCAAAAAGTGTTCCTTTATCGATATGATTCCGTTGTACCAACAGCCAGGTTCATTATCGAGCTGTAACCGTTGTACTGTAATATAACCAACTGTAACAAAAAAAAATATCGCGAATCTGCTACGAGCGCACTTCCTGTTTTTAAGATACAGTGCATGAGTCACGCGAAGTGCGAGGACAGGAGCAGATGGAGACGTTTTACGAGGGCCCTTTGCACCAACGGGGTACTATAAGACTTCAACACACACACACACACAAACACACTCACAAACACACACACACACATGCAACGATTACGGTTACAGCTCATTAATGAGTACGCGTCTTAAAGGTCTATTCTATACAGATCCGGGCCGTGCCCGGGACGTGTCCGGGACGTGTCAGGGAAAAAATATCATTCCATACATTTTCTATGGATTCGTTCATACGTATGTCATGACGACGTATGGTTTTCCCTCCTGACGGGCCACAGCCCGGACACATCCCGGGCACGTAGGCACGTGGGTAAAACTAAGAGCATCAAACAGCCTAATTATATACAAATTCTTACACGAAACACATTGTACACAAAAAAGGATTTAAATGAGGTATACACAGAGCTAAAAGCAGCTTATAATCCTTTGGAAAGTGAAGTGAAGAACGCATTAGACCCCCAAAAACCGGCCACATTACTATTCATGGCGACCACATACACGCCACAGCTCTGCCACTTTAGATTCCATTAAAGCTGAAATTCACTTTTAACCCTTGCCGTGGGTTTATGTCCTTATAAATATTTACTACTAGGGTTGGTTTTGAATGAGTCAGACTCAAATATCAAATAACTTTACAAATTGTATTTAATGTTAATTTGCAAAATTGTATATGTTAAAAGGTAGGATTATAGTGATGCTATACAGTGTGTACTGTAGTACCCTAGTAGTAAATATTTATAAGGACATTTTGCAGATTACATGGCATCAGACGTGTGTCTGATGCCATGTAATCTGCAAAATGAACCTGTAATCCATACAATAAACTATTTTATTATATTCTATTCATCATTTTTACTGAAACTGCTAGTTACTTTTGAGTTGCATCTCTTTCTGCTATAGACTCCTTTAGAAAACCTCACACGACGCAACTGAAATGAAACGTTTAAAACTAGTAACTAGCAGTTTCAGTTGTGTTGCAGTTGCGTTTCACTGTGTGTTCTGGGTCTAAAAGAGCAATTCATTCTACTGAATCAACTCACTTCGTAGGCACATCACTATAGGCCTAACCTTCTTCTAGAATTTCTATCAAATAAAATTATACTTTACCAGTAAAAAAGCTAATTTCCACTTGTAGCAGTGTTGCCAGAGTCTACCGAATATTTATTTTTAGTAAAAATCGGGGTCTAACGGCTGGTATTACAGAATTTTGCTTCATGAAACGGTTTTTTTTGTGGTGTTGGGTATTTCTAATTTTGAAATTTGTTCTCACACGATGTAGACAAAATTGCGTTTACACTAGAACAATAGATTTTTCGCGGTTCAGGATAGAGAGTCGCTGAGCAAGCGAGGGGCCTTTGCCCAGTAGTGGAAAAGTGACGGATTGATAAGAAAAGTGAAGATAGCATTTTTGTTAGAAAATTTTACCTGAATTAAGCCACGTAGTTATTTAACCTCCTCAGTCCCAGCCTCTATTTTACACGTATTTTTGTAAAGTGGCTGTGTATATACATGTTATATGTATTTTTGGGTTAGGTAATGCCTCGAGAACATGAACATTTTCCGGAAAATGGTTTTCCACTATGTCTCCTATTGGGTACATTGGGTTTTAATAGATACAAAAGTCCTCACATTACAACATAACTTTTATTTAGAAAATTACAAAAAATCATTATTTTTATATAAATAGAGATATAATTGGCTGATTTTATTTATAATTTTTTATTTTTATCTTACGGGTCAAAATTAAGACAAGTTTTTCAGTAAAAAATAGGCGGAGTATGAGAAAAACTTGGCGTAGGCGGGCTGTTGGCAGATGGTAGCGGCTCATCGCATTTTTTTCTATCATCTCCCTCTTCCTCCTCATCTTCGGCGTCCTTATCTCTTGAAATATATGGTGGATCATCAGCAATTCTTCGTTCTCAATACCTATCTAAATCAGAATCATCGCTATTTATCAAGTTATTATCAACTGATTACATCGCTGATTCTGTAAGACATATAAAACAACATTATTAATTATAAAATACCAAAATTACATAAAAAAAAATAAAAAAAATCGTTTTATAATTTCGAGATTTTTGTATAGTTTTAATCCCAATGTACCCAAAAGGGGACATACAACTTTCGCTACCGCGGAAGACATTTTAGTAATTTCAAGTTAATGCTATTTTGGCTCAGATGAACTTTAAAACTAATCTAAAATGTGATACAAGTAACTAATTTCAGATAAATAATAGGTTATTGAGTAAAATTGGCACTTACCTTGGGCGGGATCCACGATTTTGAGTTTTTTTTCGTAAGTCATTTTCAAACACCTACAGAAAAAAAATGGCAGAACGGAATGACCGCTGGCTCAAGGGAGCCGTGGTGCCATCTATCGAGAATAAATTAAATGCTTTGGAACGCGTCTATTGTGATGCACATTAATAATACAGTCATTTTCCCATAGGTGGCAGAATGTACCCATATGGGGACGCTGGGTCCGAGGAGGTTAAAAGAAAGCATGCATTGGAGATAAAAATATTAGTAACTTTAAGAATTAATTATTTCTCGTTTCTTTTTAAATAAACAAATAGATTAAAATAAAATCAAAATTAAAAAAATAAATAGTCATTATACCTATAGCTACCTATTAGCTCTTTTAACATCTCAATAGCGGACTTATCCCTTTGTAATAAAGTCCATCCCTAATATCATTAAGAAGCTTATTTCTTGAAAGGCGATCGACTGAAGAAATTCTTCAATGGGAGATGCTCTTTGTACCTTCGAACGCACAAAGCGTAGAAAAAGGGTGTAGGAATGTATGAGTGTAAGGTTTCTGTAGAACCTGTGGTAGGATTAAGGGATTAAGAAGGGCAAATAGAGTTAAAAGAGGGGTAATAGAGAGTTGGAAGTTTCATCGCTTATTGCAGACTTTGAAAATCATATATTTATTTATTTATTTATAGTAAATATGTCACGCTTCTTTACAATTGTGGTAGGCAGATACCACTCCCCTCCACTTGTTACAAACCAAACAAAGTGGAACCCAAGTTTTTTTAATTTATAATAGTCCCAGTTATATGACTATTAAGTGTCATGTTTTGACACATTTGGTCGCAATCAGTGTCAGGTCATTATTTAGCAGAATACCAAACGTGTCAAAAAATGCCATTGACACTCTACCAACACACAACTGCGACTATTTTAAATTAACAGACTTGGGTTAACTGTATAATGAGTCGCAATAAAATGCCCTAAAAATGCAATATAAACACTATTGACTACACAAAGACTCAAAAACAGTACAGAGTAAGGTAATGAAGTTGCAACAGGCGGACTTATTGCTAGATATAAGTTAACTTTAAAGTAAGAATAATAATGATTCTTTACTAGCGCCCTCGCGATAACACATTCCTCAATACATACATACATATCTGTTCCGCCTCTCTCCCATCAAGGTAGACAGAGACCACTTCCCTCCACTTGCTACGATCCAAACACACTTAGTTCGCTTCACCCACATTCATAATTCTCATCACTAATGAATGTAGATGTCTGATAAGGGTACCTATCTCATCTTTTATGAAAATAGAAAAAAAAAAATGGAGAAAATATAATTAGTTACAATAAATCATACATACATATCTGTCACACCTCTCTTCCAACAGGGTAGACAGAGACTTTCCTTCACTTGCCATGATCCAAACACAGTTCCTTCGCTTCATCCACTGATTACGTCTTAAGCTAAGTCCACTGAATAAAACACGAGAACTAGTATCAGTCCATTTATTGGATGGAAAGAAGGCAATGTATGTCGTAGTCGTGACTTTCTTCTCTCGCGCCGCAAGGCGCGAGGGGAGACCTTTCCAGTGTTTTACACTTTTAGGTAGCAGCTATCGCGGCCCACGTCTGGTGGGCCCGTCAATCCAAGGGTCCGTCTTCTCTCTTCTGCCTCACTCCGCGATCTGGCCCGCCAGGTGGAACCCGTAGGGGAAGCCCAGCGAACCGATCAAGCAGGGAGGAGGCGATCCCGCGAAGACGGTCCGGCATTGGTGGAGGCACCTCAAGGCCACGCGCCCTGCCGCGAGGCAGGGGGGCACAGTGAGGGGCCTCAGTGCTGTCATCTCAGAGAGGGCACCCCACGACCACGCGCCCTGCCGAAGCAGGGGGGTACGAGTGGGGGGCCCTGTGATGTCATCTCCGAGGGGGCACCCCACGACCACGCGCCCTGCCGAAGCAGGGGGGTACGAGTGGGGGGCCCCGTGGTGTCATCTCTGAGGAGGCACCCCACGACCACGCGCCCTGCCGAAGCAGGGGGGTACGAGTGGGGGGCCTCGTGGTGTCGTCTCTGGTGACGCCCCGCGAATCACCCCGGGCGAGGGACTCAAGCAGGGGCGTTGTCGACCCGTGGTGGTGCTCCCCCCGCCCCTCGACCCGACTGGGGAGTATGGGAGGGGGAAGCACTGGCGTCCTCGACGATGGTGGCGAGCTCCCGCGGGAGGGCTTTGGCAGTTCGGCGGCCGTCCGGTGGTCTAGCATGGAGCGGTGCGATGTCGCGCAGGTGCGGATGCGCCGAGCGATCGGCCCGCTCGTACATGCCCCTGGCCAGACGACGCACGAAGTCATCCAAGCCCTCAACCTGCAGGTCTCGTCGGATCGTGTCGTTACGCACATAGCGACCGGCATTCACAATCGTGCGGAGCGTCAGGTTTTCCTGAGCTCGGAGTCGGCGACGATGGGACTCGGCTACCAAGCCGTACCATGCCGGTGCTGCGTACGTAAGTCGCGACCTGACATAGGCTTTGTACAGACCTACCTTTGTGCGCAGCGGGAGCCGCGAGGCGAAGATAGGTCTCAGCTTAGCTCGAGCCACCTTGGCTTTGGCAAGCGTCTGTTTCACGTGGTCCACCATCGTCAATCCCTTGTCTATTACTAGGCCAAGGTATTTGACGCTGGTTGACCACGGGATCTCTTGCCCGGAGAGTTTCAACCGCGGGGGAATCCTTAGCCTACGACTCACCATCATGGCCTGCGTCTTCCCGACATTCACCGACAACCTCCATTTGGAGAGCCAGTTGGGTAAGGCATCGAGCGTGGGCTGCAGGTATTTCACTGCCTGGATAGGGTTCAACGACACCGCCCAGTAGGCGGTGTCGTCGGCAAAAAGCGCCAGAGTGGCGCGCCCTACCACTGGGATGTCGTCGGTGTACCGGGAATAGCAAGCCGGCGAGAGACAGCTTCCTTGCGGAACGCCAGCTCTCACCTGACGGGGAGTCGATACGGCGTCTTCCACCGCGACCTGGACCTTCCGTTCAGAGAGAAAAGACGCTATGACTCTTACCAGACGTCGAGGAGCAGTTGTCGTCGACAGCTTGTACAGCAGACCCTCGTGCCATACTCTGTCAAACGCCTTCTCCATGTCCAGCATCACCACTGCTACGCTTTCGCGCCTGTTAAGGCGGTCAGCGAGCTCGTGGAGCACCCGCGTGAGTTGCAGCGTCGTGGAGTGTTCGGGCCGAAACCCAAACTGCTCGGGACGCGGCGTGATGTGCGGCAGCAGGTGCTGCAGCAGGAGTCGTTCGAAGACCTTCGAGAGTGTCGGCAAGAGAGTTATAGGCCTATAACCCTCTGCTCGCATGGGAGACTTGCCTGGCTTCGGTAGCATGATGACGCGGCCTAGCTTCCAGGAAGTAGGAAAGTGACCCGTCCGGAGGATGCCGTTATACAAACGAGTGACCGCCGAGACGGTTTGGTGCGGCAGGTGCCGCAACGCCTCGTTCGTAATCTGGTCCACTCCCGGGGCTTTCCTAAGCTTCGACTTCAGCAGGGCACGCTTTACCTGACCAGGTGAGAAGACTATGGGGTCCTCAGTTGGCTCCAGCGGTTGCGCGAAATACTCACGAAGGTGTGACTCAACTGCTGCCACGTGTTGGTGGTCTTCAGCCGGATTTGGAGAGAACTGCAGCTCCAGGTGGTTGGCGAAGATCTCCGCCCGATCTTCAGCCTTGTACCGGAGCTCGCCATTCTCGTTCTGCAGCGGCCTTGTGGGAGTGACTTCGTTACCGAGCTGACGGCATAGGCGATGGACCGAGGGAATCTCATCGCTTATGGTCATGATGTGCTGGTCCCACGACTCTCTGGCGAAGTCAACCAGCTCTGCCTTCACCCTCTCGACCAAGGCGTTAAGCGCGGTCTTGAGGGTTGGGCATCGGGTATGCTGCCACCGCACACGCAGGTCGCGCTTCTCCGCTATCAAAGTCCTCAGCCGAGCCGGTAGCGGATCGCTCCTCTGCCGGACACGGTTCAGGGACGATGCGGACTTCAGCGCTCCCCGTATGGCGGCGGTTAGCTCCCCTGCGGCTGAGTCGACGTCATCAGGAGTCGAGATGGGCCTCGTGGGGGTTCCCTGTGACAGGGTGTCGGCGTAAGCATCCCAGTTGGTACTGTAACGCGGGCGCGGTGGGGACACGAGAGTGGTCCTCGTGTCGAGGTCACAGATGACCGGCCGGTGGTCACTGGGGAGGTCCATACACACCTGGAGGTGCGGTACGCCCGGCAGGCCCCTATAGACCACGATGTCCAAAATGTCATCGACCCGACCCATCGGGTCATACCGGGTGGGTTCGCTCGGGGCGGTGACATCGTAGTCGTGGTCTATAGCGTCCTGCAGTATGGCTCTCCCGGCGGCGTTACTGGTGGTCGAGTACCAGCTGGGATGCTTAGCGTTCAAGTCGCCCGCTACGATGGTCGAGCGGGACGACCTGATGAGGCCCCGAAGTTCACTCACCTCGAGTACGGCGCTCGGAGGTTTGTAGGCCGCGTACAGTCGCAGGTCCCCTCCCTCCGTGTGGACGTCGATGCCCAGTGCTGTCATCGACGTCAGCTGCTCTGGGGGTGCCGGTTGGTGGACTACTCTCCGGCGTACGAGGACAAGCAGACCCCTGTAGGCTACGCCCGCAGGGGACACCTCGTCCTGCCTGTACGCCAAGTAGCCCGAGATGTTAAACCGGGTTGACGCCCGCAGGTGCGTTTCGCATATCAGGGCCACGTCTATGTTGTGCTCGCGGAGGAAGTGCGCGAGCAATAGACGTTTCCCCGACAGCGTCTGCGCGTTCCAGTAGGCGACTCGCAACCTACCGGGGGGCGCCATTGGAGCTGGTTGGCTGTGTGGCAGCGGAGGGGTTGTCGCCGAGATGATTCTGGATCAGCAAGGCGATGGTCAGCAGTAGCTGCTCCGTGGAAGTGGCCGGTGCGGAGCTCTGGATCGGCTGGTGCTGTGCCTGCGCAGCTGGTGGCGCTGGCTGAGCCCCCTCGGTGACTACGGGGGGGTGCTCACTCACCTGCCTGTTGCCCCTAGCTCGGCCTCTTCCTCGCCTTCTTCTCCGTCCGGCGGAGGGACCTGCGTCGGGTCGACTGTCGGTGTCGGTGGGCCGCGTGGTGCCGCGCTGGGTCGGGCCGTTGGCTGGCGCCATCAGCGAAGCCGCTGACGTCTCCCCCACCTCAGCCCGCCCCACCGAGGCCCTCGTTGTGGGCCCACGTCGGGTTGGCGGCGCTGTCTTCGTCGTCGTGGTGGTACGCGCGACCGTGCCCGCCTTGCGGTTGCGCGTCTCCGCCCGTAGCACCGGGCAGGACGAGTGGTTGGCCGGGTGCGGCCCCAGGCAATTAGCGCACTTAGCCGGCGCGCTTAGGTCGCGCGGGCAGTCCGCCGCCGTATGTGCGCCCCCACAGCGCACACAGGCAAGAGGGCGGTGGCACCCCCGCGAAGAGTGCCGAAAGCCCTGGCAGCGGTGACATTGGGAGGGCCCCTTCTTCCCCCTCCAGGCCTCGATGGTGACTCCGGGCATACACAGCAACTCAGTGATGCTGTATATCCCCGGAATCACGTGCGGCTCGCGTTTGAGCAGCACATAAAACAGGCATCCGGGCCGGCCAGAACGTGCCCGAATCTGTTTTATGTGCTCCGCACTATAGCCCAGATCCGCGAGGGCCCCCTTGATGGCTTCGGGGTCTGTCTGGAGGGGAAGGCCGCGAATTGCGACCTTCAGGCCTCTCTCACCCTCCAGGGAGTAGGAGTACCATGATAGTTCCAGGCTCCTCTCCAAATCGGAAAGGTACGCCTGGACCTGTCGGTACTCGGACTCCCCGGAAGGCAGGAACCTGATTCCCCTCCCATAGGGGCGCGCGTTGGGCTTGTGCCCAAGCAGGTCCGTCAGCGCCCTGAAGTGGGTCACCCAATCCGGGAGTACCTCCACCACGATTGGTGGGTAGGTAGCTTTCCCCGGATTGGACGGCCCACTCCCAGCGCTGGGAACCCGATTGGACGGCCCGGGTGGAGAGGCGCGCCCCGAGACAGCCCCGTTGGTCGCGGAGGACCCCGCAACCTGGGCGAAGGTGAGGCCCCCTGGAGTAGGGGGAGGGGGGGCGGCTGGTCCCGCTCGGCGGGGGGGCAGGGCTCTCGGCGGCAGGGGCACCGCGCCGGCGGGGCGCGTGGTGGCCTGTGCGGCTGGGAGCGGTTGCGGCGGCGGCGGACTTGGGCCTGGGGCGCAAGGGCGCGCAGGCTGGGCAGGCGGGCTGGTCGGCGCGCGGCTCGTGCTGGGCGTGGCCGGTGGGGCGGGCTGTGGGTTACACTCACCCTGTGGCGGCGTGGGCGGGTCCAGCTCGAACGGGATCGGTGTCGGGCGGGGGCGCACAATACGTCCCTCGCTCGTGGACCTCGATCGCAGCCTGGGGTCCGCCGGGTGGGGCTTGTGCGGCCGCTTCCCCTCCGGTGGAGTCGGCGGGGTGAGCTGCCGCTTTTGGGCCGCTTGGACCCGCAGCAACCGGTAGACCGTGAGCGCGTCACGGTCCTGTTCGGATAAGGCCTCCCCCCTGATTACCCCCATATCCACTTCGGCTGCCCTGAGGTAGACGTCCAGCCACCTCTGCATCCCCGCACTTATGCGGTGGGAGGTGCAGAGGTGTGCAATGGCTGCCGCGTCCAACTCATATTGGGCGCGGTCAGTCATCTGGGACGCCCACCCCTCGGCAGCGAGCGGATATTGGGGACTGGGGGCGGCGGCGGCAGCAGCGGGGGCGGGGGCGGCGGCGGCGTGGGCGGCGGCGGGGGTGGGGGCGGCGGCGGGGGCGGCGGGCAGCGGGGGCGTCTGCGGCGGCGCGGTAGGCGCCGGCGACGGCGACCGCGGTCGCCTACCCACAGTCGGGGCCATCGGCATGGCGAAGGGGGTGGAGGGCGGTGTGAACCACTCCCCCCCCACCGGCGGCGTCACGGAGACGTTGACGCTTGGCGTCGTTGGTGCGGCCCTCATGGACCCAGCGCGTGCGGTGCCGGCGGTGCGCGCGGCAGCAAGCTGCAGGACCTCAGCTGCGGTTGACGCAGTGGGTCCCGCGGCGGCCGGCGCAACAGCGCGTGCGGCAGTGCGCGCGGCGGGTGTTGCGGCGGTTGGCGCAGCAGTACGTGCGGCGGCGCGCGCGGCGGCTGGCGCGGCGGCTGGCGCAGCTATGCGCGCAACTGATGTCGCGGCGGCTGGCACAGCGGAGCGCGCGGCGGGTGTCGGCGCTGGTGGCGCAGCTGAGCGCGCGGCGGGTGCCGTAGCAACCGGTGCGCTCGAGCGCGCGGCACTGGGAGGCGCAGCTGGGCGCGCAGTGGGTGGCGCGGCGACTGGCGCAGCAAGCGGCGCAGCGGTGCTCGCAACAGATGTTGCGGCGGCTGGCGCGGCGGCTGGTGCAGTGGCCGGCGCAGGTGTGGTTGGCGCGGCTGGCGGGGCTGCTGAGGAGGCCCGCGCGGTGGATACCGCGGCGGCCCGGGCAGCAGCGCGTGCAGCGGCGGCGTTCCCGGCCTCGCCGGTCGGCACCGAAGTGCCGGACCGAGGCTTGGGGTCCGGGGGTTTCGGCTTGCGGGGCTCCATATCGGGACCCCGTGACGACACAACAAACACAAAAGTCACTCACTCACGAGTAATGCGTCCTATCGCGAAAGTCAAAGTTAGTGTGGGTGGGAGGAGACGAACTCAACTCTAGACCACCCACATTTCACTGGCAGCGCTGGACACGAGTAGGCTCGGGTCCTCGCCCTCAGCCAACTGGGGGATCGGCGGGTCCCGGTCGCGCACCTACTATGTAGGCGCACGACTAGTATCGCCACTCGGTTTCACAAGAAACCGAGCGCGATAACCGAGTTGGGCTGAGGGTGACTTCGATCGCGGCGCGGGTCGGGGGGAGGGAGGGTAAGCGCTCGAACCTCACACAACCGACGGCGCAGGCGGACGCGGCGAGTCTGGCAATGTATGTCACAAGACCCTAGATATATATATCCTGCGACAAAAAAGTTAATACCACGTTCTAGAGTTAAAGTAACGCCATCTAAGAATCATCTTATGAACTATTCAAATATGACAAATCAATGACAAGTAAATAAAATAACATATAAAATCTCGTTCGACAAACATATAAAACCTCCTTCAACATCCACATTCATCAGTCGCTTCATACATGCACGTCGGTTTATGTTTCTCTAAATCCATACCTGTTCTTAATTACAATTCGAAAATGAAGCTACATCCTTCAGATCTCTTATTCCTTGATCTCTATTCAAAGGTACGTAAGGTTTTAATTAACATTTTGTATTGAATTTCATAGGTATTTGGTATGTGTTTTCCAGTAGAGTACGTAACATCAATGGTATCGCAAATTGCTTAAGAAATTGATTTCTTACGTGAATTTGAAAATCGTTTGATATCGTATTTCTAATTAACTTGGTTTTACTTGCAAAATATGTGGGAGTTTTGGAAAATTTTATGTAATTGTTTTTTAAATAAAACTAATGGCTGCACGCGACTTTGTGCGCTTATATTTGAAAAAATTGTATACATTTTTTTTTTTTTATAGATTATGTGTTATAAACCGACGGGCTTGTATGAGGCGACTGATAATTGTGGATGAAGCGAAAGAGGTGTGTTTGGATCGTAGCAAGTGGAAGGAAGTGGTCTCTGCCTTCCCCGATGAGAGAGAGGCGTGACGGATATGTATGTGTTATTCTGATGTTTAGGCTACAATATTGCCAATTCAATAGTTTTAGCGTGAAAGAGTGACAAACATTCTTACATCCATCCACAGGCAAAAACATTTACATATAAGTAGGACTAAACAGGCATTTAACACGGCAATAAATAATACATAACATACTAGAAATATTTCTACCTCTGTCTATCACGTTTCACACGTTTATGAGTCGGACAGAGACAACAATTAGACCTTTAAAAATAACGTAAGAATACGTTTGAAAATTATGAAAAAAGGAAGACGATTAGGTATCTTTAAGAAGGTTAGAAATGCGTTTGGAAAAATATAAAAGGAAAGACATTGTAAGCTTTTGAGAGTCCTTGTAAGGTATTCTTACAGCCCCGTGTTAACCTGAAAGAGGATGAAGATTTTATAAAATGTGATGACATCTCTTGTGGGAGGGGGTATATAGATGCGTAAAATAGCGAGCTAATTACTCAAAATTTCCTTAAAAACTACTACAGACTTCCTACTTATTTGTGGTCGTATATTGAAAAATTTAGGCAATATTTTGAGGTAAATAGCCTATGTAGTTATTTTGATGTGTAAGATACATTATTGTTAAGTTTCATTGAGATCTTTTCAGTAGTTTTTGCGTGAAATCGTAAAGCGGGCCACACCCGCTAGGTTATGCTTGAACTGTTGAACTGTGCAAGCATAGCTGAGCGTGTGTATGATATATTATTTTACCTGCGCAAGCAAAATTTAGGTACTCACGTTACACAGTTCAACTGTTCAAGCATAACCGTCAGGCATAACCTAGCGTGTGTGGCCCGCATAACAAAAATCCTCACATCCATACACATCTATCCATCGGCAGAATAGATATGTACATATACCATTTCTTATACTGAAAAAAATAATATACCTTATCTTCTGCTATAGTACTTACTTCCATCCTAGTAAACAATAAATAAATTTGTGTATAATTTGTTTATCATCCTTCTAATCTGTATCTCACATGATATACGAGGAAAGTGTTTCCCGTAGAACCTGCGCTTTGTATGATCTCACTTTGTTCGTGCCACCTGCGTTATACTTGAATTCTTTTTTCTCCAACGATAATAACCTTAGACCAGGGATTCCCAAAGTGGTCGATATTTAACCCCCTGGGGTCGATATTTGGACCAAGACGAGCCGCTTATATTAATTTCCTATATCGGTTTATTGGTTTTATACTGTTTTTTTTTTCAAATCGGTTTCCTAGGGTTCGACATAAACGAAAACTGATTTTGGGGGTCGACGAGGTCCAAATAACGACCCCTATTGAATTAACACAAGTTCTTATTTAAAACTTTTAAGATAGCTAGATTACTACTGTATTTTTTATGTTGTGTACTTATCTAAAATAAGAATAATAAATATTTTTGTAAGAAATAACATTGTTCGTACAAGATGAAAACTCGGCGAGTCTTGAAAGGGTCAAAATAAAAAAAAAACACTGCAGCAGCTGTTTTAAGTTAGCGGACCATTATGAAGAGGGGGTTGATCTTAGAAATAGGTAGGTAATTTGGCCATGGGCGGTAATAGCACATGAGAACTTCTACACAGTTTCTTTACTTATGAACATTTTCTTTTCTAATGTGCTGTGGTAATACATAGTTCATTTTGGAAATGGGGTCGCTTGTCCAAAAAGTTTGGGAATCTCTGCCTTAGAGGCTTGCTCGCGGAAATCCTCTTGTTGCGACGACGCGACGCGACGCGACGGTGTATTAACAAATTTAATTCCGGGTTTGTTTGAAAAGAATATATTTTCATTGTGTTTTTATTAGCACACATTTGATGATTAACTATAATATAAAAATTACTGTTATATACAGGGTGTGTCGTAAATAGTGGTCCATAGTAAAGGAGTCGATACACTGTGTTCTTAGGTATCACAAACCGGGATTTTAATTTTTTTTTTTTTGAAACCCTTTGTTAAAATAATAATAATAATATTTTAAAAAAAAAAATATTATTATTATTATTTTGAAACCCTTTGTTTTTAAAATTATTAAAATCCCGGTTTGTGATACCTAAGAACACAGTGTATCGACTCCTTTACTATGGACCACTATTTACGACACACCCTGTATAAAAAATAACTGTTTTGTTAATAGCCAATCAAAAAAAAAACTGTTTAAGTTTTATATCCAATATCGTGCTGTCTTCTTCTGATTATTAACAAAGAAAGAGCCAACAATTTTATAAAAAAATTATCTTCTTAAACTAAAGATAATGGTTACTAAATAGATATTATCTATCTTTAGAATATCATAATAGCACTTAACTTATCTATAACCGATCTAAGACGAGCCCTTAAAAGATTGAAAGGAAATTAAATACTTAAATGATGTAGATAGAGCAGGAACTGTGACGTCAAATAAAAATTGATTTATTGAGAAACGAGGTCAAGTTATAAGAAGCTTGAATGTGACGAACTGCAAAGTCTTTTGATTCTCTTTTCTCTTCTTCTTTATCAACCCATATATGTCCCCGCCGAGGGGCACGAGCCTACTCTCTTACAGAGAGTGATTAGGCCGTAATCCACCACGCTGGCCAAGTGCGGGTTGGCGGATTTCACATACACCTCCGAATTTCTTCTCTGGTGTATGCAGGTTTCCTCACGATGTTCCTCACGATCCTTCACCGTTAGCAAGTGGTAATCAAATAAATTGATCCGTACATGAGAAATAAACTCAGAGGTACGTGCCCCCGCCAGGATTCGAACTCACGCCCTCAGAATTCGAGGCAAGCGTTCTACCAACTGGGCTACCACCGCCACTGGGCTACCACCGCCGCTTTTGATTCTATGAGTGAAGAATTTACAATACCATACAAATATACTTTATTGCACAAAAGATATAAGGTACAGACACAAACAAGAATATAAGAAGCAACAGGCGGCCTTATTGCTAGATTAATTTTACAAAAATTTTACAACTTTCATAGCCAGTAGCATCGCGAATTTCATTTTACGATATACCTACCATATAAAAGAATGTCGATTCCGGTACTTTTTACGAATTCGTAACTATTTAACAGTTATATTATAGCACAATCAGTAATGCTATCTACACACCAAAGCCGCCGACTCGCTTTTCTTCATACAAATGGCAGCTATCAAAAAGCCGGCGGCATACCGGCGGCTTTGGTGTGTAGATAGCAAGGAACCAAAAAAATCTGATATTGTTAAAAGGATTCGATAACTAATCTCACGAAATAGATACCTACCTAATGCATTTTTTATATCTTTTTGAAACTTAGTAAAAGTTATTCTCTACTATTACTATCAAAAGTACATAATTAAGTATTACCAAACTATTTAGTTACTCTGTTGTTCTACTCACAGGACACAGCTTCAACTGCTTTTAATATAAATCCAGCAAAAAACCGTGCATCTAACCCCTAAGAGCCCTCACCACTCAACCAAAGCGGTTATCATACATATAGATTCATCCGCGTAAATATGCGGCCAATGAACGCCCCTCGCCCAATTTGCGTTGATTTCTTTATCCGAGAGCACGTGGGGCGCGGGGTACGCATTCTGATGAGATGAGGTGGTACGGTGGCGGTGAAAGCGGGAAAATTTGATGTAAGTTTGAAAATAGAATGATAAATAATAAAAAGAGTTTGAAAAAAGAATGACAATAAAAAAGGAATGAAGTGGAACCACCGATATGTAAAACTTATGGATATGAAATACCGTCTGGATCTGCGTGCCTGGTCTGGCGCAAAATGGCTCTAGTTTTCATAGGGATATCATATCGTTTGACAGGACATCTACCAAGAAAACTATGAGAAAACTTGGCGCAGCCTTGGCACGCTGTCATAAACTCATTTGTATATATTCCTTATTTTCCTTCCTCATTTAGTGGAACATTTAAAAAAAAAAAAAAAAACATAATACAAAAGACTATATTAGAACCAAAAAGAGACTATATATTTTTTTAATTGAAAAAAGAACTAGTGTTTTGATGAATAAAAAAACAAATGACTGTGATTTGACATTTGAATTTGCTTTTAATTGTCAAAATTTTTACGTTATGATTAGCTTCGTCATCAAAACAATTATACAAAGAAAACCCCAAAAATACCTTTAATCTTGTTATGAATAAATACAATGCCAAAAACGAGCCCCGACCCTAAATTCATTTTTTTGACATTTATATTCTTATGGAAGCTAGCGGTGAGTGTACAAATGACCTTTTTACTCGTTTTTATCAGACGTAGGTAGAGCCCGGGGCTAAATTCACTCTTAAATCCTTCAAAGGCCCTTTGAAGTATTAGTAGTCAGTTGCGAAAGTCAGTATTTATCGGTTAAAGTAAAAATGTAACGCATACTTTTATATTTTGTAGCATTTCTTCATATTTTCATAAAACGAATGTCATTGCGCCCTTGTAGATGAAGCGAAAGAAGTATTTTTGACGTTTAACATGAGTAAAGAAATTGTACAGAGACAAAGCTTCATACAATGCCCAGAAATAGGTACGTCACTACAAATGCAATGCGTATGTGTGCGTGACCACTGGCTCCTTGTCACGTACGAGTGGAAACAACTGCCTGTGACGTGCAGCCAGTGGACAAACTCGGGGCTTGCAGGCATGACGCGACGCTCGAACGTCGTGTGTGTTTTATAATATGCAAACTGTGGTAGGCGGTTAACCCGCAGTTTTGCCGCGGTTTCATATCAAACGTGTAATCACAACCGCACCGCTTAAACTTAGAAAGTTTTCGAGCACGTAAGGGCTTGTGTTGCCTCTGCGTTTGTTTTTTTATCCCTTTGTTTATACATTACGTTTGCTAGAGTTCCGTACCCAAAGGACCGGGACCTATTACTGAGAGTTGGCTGTCTCTGTCTGTCACCAGGCTTTATCTCATGAACCGTGATAAAAAAACCATGGCCGGTTTTTTTGTTAGTCATAATGTAAAACACGAGAGTGGTGACGGCATTTCAGCCTAAATTATACCTAAATAGTTATTGTTAATAGTAATTATAAAAATAATAACTATTAAAAAGTAACAAGTACGAAAACAGTTTCTTTCTCGTAACTGGAAAAGAGTTCAAACTTCATCCCATCCCTAGAAGTTAATACTTAAACGTACTTAAAATAAGCCCTTATTGACTGAGCCGTCGATATTGCAGTCTAGACTCAAGGGTAAAGTTTTAAAGAGGAAAATTTCAATATTTTATACTTCGTTACGGAGGTCGATCACAGCTTTGTAGCTAAAATTGAATTTTAGTATACTCGGTGTTGTTTCATGTTGAAAATTAAAGAATGTACCAGAATGTAGGTATATGTGTGTGTATGTGTGTTTATCATGTTTACCAACTTTCCACTTTCAAGAAAAGAATTTTTGAAATTGAAAATAGAAAATAAAAGGAAGGAAAAAGGGAACTACTTATAAGTCAAAATCATCTTTATTTTTATTTCCCTGTATTGCACTTGTACATGTCAATAATATATCTACCTAGGTACCTATTTTACACGCTTTTTATTAACTTTACTTGTAAGTAACTATGTATGTAAACAAATCTTGGAATCTTAATTGGACCCACTTCCCGGTCTTCGAATAGGATGAAATTTTGCACACGCTCTGAGTTCTGATGACAATACAATAACATGGTACTTTCGAACTGATATGATGATGGAGCATGTTTAGTGCAAGCTAAAGCGTGTTTTAGTTTTTTAGCTACCTATTTTTAAAGCTAACTAGATTCGTCTTCCCTATAAATACCCTGTATAAGAAAATTTGGTACCTAACTTTTGTAAATCAGAGAGTTTTATCCTGATGTTCATTTGAACTTTTTGCAGTCAATATGAACGTAATGAAGCATATAGAGAGAAAAATGTACTTTTTACTTTCTAAAGAGATATAATAATCAGTTGATTTTTGTATGCCTTTGAAGATATTTGAGATCCGATGGGTAACTAATCAAATATTCTTGAAAGTTCTTTTTCATTTGTGTTGTGTTTGTCTGTCAAAAATATAAAATCTAAATTTAATAAAGTTTCATATATTTAATCATCGGGCATGCAGTAGCTATTAATAATAATAAATAAGAAATATTTGCATTTTTTTTTATATCGATTCTATTTTTAATGTGTATTATGTTTAAATTGGTTAACCAAATTATCGTTAAAGTAAAACTTTATTTGAAAAGACCACACTTACCGTTTTTGCTAGATTCTTCTCTGGGGTAAACTCCACTTTTGCTAATCTAGCATTAACTTTAAAAATGACCCGTCTTAAGCTGGCTTCTCACTGCGCGTGTTAGACCGCGCCGCGCCGCGCCCGCACGCGCCCCGCGCAGTGTGGGCGGCTAGGCGCGGCGCGGCGCGGGCAGGTGTGGCGCGGCGCGGGCTATCCGCTAAAAGTCGGTAACTTCAAAGGCGCGGCGCGGGCTCGCGCGTGTAGGCGCGGGCGCGCGCGGCGCAGCGTGTGTATATCGATAGGATTCGTACCTATGTAATTATCCTAAAATACAAACAATGATTACCTTGACCGGCTCTTATTGAACGTTGACATCCACCAACGCCTCTTCTTCTTTTTGTTAATTTTATTAAGTATACGATATCCACAAAATAAGACAAAAACGGCTGATGCAACAGCCATGCCTTCTTCTCCAGTGGCATTGCTCCATGGCTGGAGGTGGCAATTCGACTCACAAGACATAGTGCGCTGCTCTCAACAGACTGAATCAAAGTGAAGTTTAGTAGTTTGAAGCTAGAAGGCACGCGCCGCGCCGCGCCAGTTTCCGTTGGGTGGCGCGGTGTGTCGCGTGGCGCGTCCTTGCGCGTGGAGCGGCGCGGCGCGGGCTAACACGCGCAGTGAGAACCCAGCTTTAGATGATGTCAAACCCATCCCACGAGATTAAATAAATTTTTCATTTTCATATAAACTAACTCTACAAATTCTTTCACAGACCTAAAAGGCGAATCAGTAGAAAGTGCCAGCACATCAACCGGCAGTTCCCAAGAAGATGAGGAGCCAAAAGAAGCCTGGATGAAGGCTCCAGCTGGAGGAGTCGCAGTCAGGAGTGGTGAAGATGCTCTGCTGACTTGCGTGGTGCTTGGAGCCAGAGGGAAGCCAGTCCTCTGGAGGAGGGCTAAGGATCTTCAGCTGTTGACTGCCGGAGGTGTGAGGGTCACCAGAGATGATAGGGTTCACGTGCTACATGATGATTGTGAGTATGATATTATTATATAGATAAATATTGTTGACAAGGACCTTGCAAATCTAATTTAGGCAGTTAGGATGAAATTTATTTTTGCATAAACGCAGATGCATATAGATTTCCAGAATTTACATAATATTCAATTCTAGTTATCGAATATTTATTTCTTTTAGTGGCAAATTTCATAATATGAAGGTATTTTTATAAGTATTATAGATTAATCATAACATGTATTCAGACTTAAGAACAATGCTCATTTCAATGGAGTCTATGACATTCCAATCTATAGATTATAGAAACATGATTAAGCATTTGGATATTAAAAACAAATGAAACCCGGCCACAGATTTAAAACCAAGAACCATAAAGAAAATGGACATATAGATATTAATACAACCATCAAATTTCCAGCGGAAGAACCCTTGCAAGGTCCAGGAATAGCTAAAGGTGGTGACGTGTGGGCGCTCGTCATCAAATCCGTGAAGCCTTCAGATGCAGGCTTGTATATGTGTGAGCTGAATACTGAGCCTCCAGTTAGAAGCTACCATAGACTTACTGGTAAGTCATTACTGCATAACAAACCATAGAGGTTAGGTGCTCTGGATGCGAGGATATTTATTAGTCTTTCACACAAAAGCACTGGAAGATTTTAATGAAACTTTGCTGGTTTTGATGCCGTACACTTATTGGTAAGAGTCGAGGTCTAAAAGCATTTTAGCTAATAACTAATGGCTACCAAGTGAGATCGATGTCAAATCTTTTAAATATTTTTTCTTTTATTTATTCTAAAGATAATTTTGGGTTGAATGTAAAATTAGAAGACAACTTCACTATGTTTAATTGATGATTAAAATCGGCTTTTTCTGCAAAAGCGAAATTGCAATTTTAAGAGTCAAGTATTAAAGATACAGATACACTTATCCTGTCACGCAAAGGCCTCCCTCCTTGCTTTAGATTTGCTTTCCTTCATTAAATAACCAAACCTAATCATTCTCAAAACGATACGTTTCATTTACATCTTCAATTCCAGTGATATCAAGAGGACTTACGCCTCCAGAAAACCAAAACATAACAGATAGTTACTCAGCAAACGTCCCTACATTGTCTTCCATGGCGTTGGCTCATAACTACACCGATTGTTGTGTAGCAGCCAATGTTACTAAAGGTTGCTTGGGCTTCTGTAGTATTCAGACTATCTTGGAAGGGACTGGGCAAGATCCTGAGTCTTGTCAACCTGATTTTCCTGCTATTGTTAAGTGAGTATCTTGTATTTTTGTTTTATAACTATTCAAGTCAACTTTATTATGTTATATTTTATAGTCATTATATAATAAATAAAGCCCCTTTTTTACCTCAGAATTAAAAAAAAACTAATGAAGAAACACTTTGACATTAGCTGATGATTACTTGTCACTTCATATTTTGCTACCTTCGTCAGATTTCCTTACCTTATCTATTTATACGTCTCTTACGCAGCTTTGTCAATAAGTTTTGACCCCAAAACTTTTCATTAATGTTAATGAGAAAACACTCCTCCAGAAAATTTCACTTTTATTCAATCAAAACCCTTTTTAAGTCATACAACTGCTACAAATTTTACTGTGCTATCTATCTCACAGATGTATGGCCGATGGTCGCAACCATGTCCCCTGCTGCGTCCAAGAGCGAGTCCCAGATATATGCCAGGATGTCTGCCGAGGGGAGTTCACGCCAGTCACAGATAACATCAAGACACACTACTCTTGTGCTTCGTATATGGAGAAAACTTTGGCCTGTATTGTTGAGGGCATTGGTAAGTAACTCATCAAAGTCTTAAGCCATTATGAATCTATATACTTTGTTCTTCTCTGCTGGTTTCTATCATGTTTCACCGAGAAAATAAAGCTTTATAAATGTTATCTGTCACGACGCACGCCTCTTTCCCATCGGGGCAGGCAGAGACGATTCCACTTGCTACTGTTCAAACACATTTCTTTTTGTTTTGATAAATTGTTTTACAAACTTACAAGACAAGAACAATTGACTGCTCAATTTCATCAATTCAATCATTTTTATCATAAAGGAAAATGTCACTTCAAAAACATCCATTCATGATTCAAATAGCCTAAGTCCTAGCCCAGTATAAAACATCAACTATAACTTAACTTCACACCTTGCAGAACTACTCCCAAGTCCTCCCGAAGACGTAGAAGTGGAACCTCTAAACGAGAAACAATTGAACGTCTCCTGGAATGCACCAGTAGAGAACACTGACACCGTAACAGAATATACCGTTAATATAACAGCATTGAGGTCCTTCGATGCCCATTTAATAGAACCTTTGGAGAGCACGATAAGGAATACGACGGTGAAAATGTCGCAGCCGATGACGTATAGAGTGCCAGCGAATAAAACCTTTTTGGTATTGAATGACTTGCTGCCGTTCACGATGTATGAGATTACAGTGACGTCGTTTAACATTCATGGGTCGAGTTTGCCTAGTTATGCTATTAGGTGAGTGGTTAGGCTAAGCTAGCTTTTGTCATGCTCGCTTACGCCGTTGCAGTGGTGGCGCTGTGTGTCGGGTCTCCTACTTCCCTAAAATAAGTGGAAGGGGTTGATGGCTGGCACATGCGTTGAGACCTGTGTGAAGGTGCTGCTGTGATGGCCGGTCATGTCATGCGGATCCCATCAAACTAAGCATTTCACTTCTTTGTTTCCCATTTGCTTGCCTTACTTTTTCCTGGATATTGTGGGGTCAAATTTTTATTATTTATTTATGGAAAGCTGTTTTGAAATATTAATTTGATTATATGTTTCTGTGTTTATGCCTGAGATTTGTAAAACTTAAATTAAAAAGAGCAACCCTACAGAGTTTCTTGCTAGGTTCTTCTCTGGGGAAACTGCACTCTTGCGAATCTAGCATTAACTTTAAAAAATGACCCGTCTTAAGTGTTGTCAAAACCTACAGGATTAAATGATTTTCATTTCATTTCATTTCATTTCTAGATGTTTATAATACTGATTAAAATCTATGTTACCTATGTAGGAAGAAGGATCTATGAACCAACTGTCGGCAGAGTTTAAATGAAAGTGTTAATGACATTTTCTGAAATATTTGGTTGGTCGCAATCATCGTAAGCCATTGTTTAGTAGAATAGCAAATATGTCAAAAATGCCATTGACACTCTGCCAACACACAACTGAGAATATAATTTAGAAGACTTGGGCCCCTGTACGTTTGCATTTTGTGCAGCTTGTATTGATTTAACAAATAGTCCATTTACTGTTTTATATTTTGCTTCTAAATAATATCTACGAAGTCATTTTATTCAACGTAAGTACGTGTTTGTCAACCTTTAATTCCAAAATTCTGACTTCACAGATCTTTAACCCTCGTTCCTGGTAAAATGAAGACAACAAAAGTGAATAACGCACCAAAACTACCAGATGTTCGAGGTTGCTGCGTCTCGCACGGAGTCAACCATTTTGGTTGCGTTGACAAATTGTGTGACCCCACCAAGACTTTTGAAATTGACGTAAGTGCAGAGCTTTTCATTTTGTTGGGTTATGCAATCATCTATGTGTGTGTTCATTAGATTCGATGTTCATGTTCATCTGTGATGCAATTAGGTAAGTAACACTTTTGCTTATGCTATGGTTGCAAGGACGTTTGGATAAGAAATCCTTACGCTGTCAAATCAACGAAAAATTTTGCAAAATTCATGTGCATCGTTGTAGTCAATAATCACTTTGTATTCGATGAAGTTGCTACGGCATGAAACACATTCTTACTATCACTAAGGACTTGATTAAATAATGCATTACGCAAAAAATTGAGTCTGTCATTCTTCATGTTTAACGATGCAATTGGATGAGTCGTCTCTTTTATGTTTAGCATAAAACAGCTAATAATATTATGCATAGTTCCTATTTAATGACGAACTCTTCATAACTTCTCATAACTGAGTAATTTATGAATAAATTCTGCATGCACATAAAACTTTATTATTGAATGGCAGATCATTAACACAATCTTCAAAATTGTTGTCCAATTTATCCGTAAATCGATCAATACATCAACCCAGTAGTTCGAATATAACAACAATATCATCCACAATTCATACCCATTTGTGACTAACGCACGATCATCCAAAGAAACCGTATTTAACCCTCAGCTGCAGGTAACAGATCTGATGATTTGCGCTCCATGGGCCGGCACAACCTTTGGCTGTTTGGCCAATGGCATGGACCATACCCCGTGCTGTCGGTCCAGAGGCCTACCTGAGCCATGTCTTCCTCTGTGCAGCGGGAATATTACTACGTTGGATTTTAATCATTTCAAGTAAGTATGCTCTTGATAGGTTTGAGTGGTGATCAAAGTATCAGCTTTCTCATACACTGACAAATTCACTGATGATAAGTTGGCAATTTTGTCCTTGCATTTTTATCCTTTAGAAAAATCACAAGACCTGAAATCCTTATAAAACACGTAACATAACCAGCAGACTAACAACTAACTAAGCAGTCATAACCTAACTTATGACTGCTTATAATCCTCCTCAAAACTCTCAGTTAGTGCCTGTCTCACAACCTACAGAAAAAAATTAAATGACAGATAAACTTATGTCTATTTCACAAAACAGCACGTTTTAGACAGAGACAGGTATAAAAAATCTATCAGATAAAATTTATCTGTAGATGGAAACACAGGCTCTAAGAATGTCGTATTGTTATCAACACCAATTATATCACGGGCAAACCGGTCTCTAAAAATCCGCCTAGTGAAAATCGCAGTGTCTCGTTGGAGATACAGGTGGCAATGAACAGGTCACGCTGCAGAATTATTGGAGAGACTATGCTCAGCAGTGGGCAGCTGCAGGTTGATTTGTTAATGATGATGATGTTTGGGATACTTCACATTTTATGCTCGCGATACTTTACAGCACTAGTTCTAACATCCTCAACTTTTCCAGATGCCTCCGCTACATGACAGCCTACACCAACTGCCTTCTCCAAGGCTACGGAGTGCTCCCTGGTCAGCCAACCCGCCTCCACCTCACAAACATTGACACAGACTATGCAGTGGTTCACTGGTCTCCTCCAAATACTCTAGCTGATACTGTTCAGCATTACAACTTGCATTACAAGTCGCTGCAGGCTGGTGATGATTATCGGGTTTTGGAAAAGGTTTGTTTGTTTTTGTTAAGTGGGTTTTACATAGTATAATCAAAGTAAAGAGAATAGGTGCTTTTCATATATTTAATACCCAGGCTCTTGTCAGTGGAGTTATCAGTTCCTAATCGCCATATTTACCTTTCTTCGACCAATAATTTGACTTCTTGATACGACACAACGTTATTTTTTTCTTTCACTTTAGCGAAGTAGATACAAGCTGCAATTAACCATACATAACACAATACGATCAGCTAATTTTTGGAAAAATAAATCACAAAGTTTTTCATTATCTTTCCTATCACTCGATTAGAGCTTGCCTAATGTAATAACTTCTTGCAGCTGCATTCACCATACATTCTAGAAGACCTAGAATCCAACACAGATTACGAGATCTATGTGGAAGCTGTTAATGAGCATGGAGTAGGTGAAGCGTCTCCTAGACTTATCTTCAGAACGCAGAGTCAGGTAAGTAGACGAAGAGTGTCTCTTCATTTTATCTTATCTTTTTCTGTTCAGAAGCTTAACAACACAATTTACATAATGTTGTGCGATTTGATTCATTAAAATCTTTAATTTTAATTTCCCGTAACTAATTCTGGTTATTAGCCATTAACAATGTCATCTTTCAAATACATACATATAAGCTCAAATCTTTTCTTTCACTCTTATTCTGATAAGACTCTAAACCTACACATCTATAACCAGATCTGTAGACTGTCAAAAATTTGCAAAATGTCGGATTCGGCGCATCTGTCGCGGAATATTGCAAATACTCTTTTATCTTGCAACTAATCGGTAACCTTTAACCTTATTTGTGGCAATGAACCGGTCGTGTTGGAGTCCTATGCTCAGCAGTGGGCAGCAATAGACTGAGATGATGATGGTAATGATGAATTTTATCCCCCCCCCCCACCAGCTAATACAAGAAGAGGAAGAAGCAGCGAACGCCTACAATGTAACAGCGTGTTGTGAGAGAGTACAATTAGCCGGTGTTTGTATGCCACTGTGCTCCTTTGATGCGAAGATGTCAGACCTGAGGACGCTCGCGCCGCTGTGTGCGCAAGAGTTCCATAAGTTGTTGAGATGTGGTGCTGGAGGTGAGATTATGAAATAGAATTTAATTTTTGATATCTAGGTCTAAATACCTTCTTTCTTCTTAAGCATGTCAGACTTCAAGGAAGGCATTGGCAGTATGCATATTATATACGTATTACAACTAGTGGATTATTTGATATGACTTTTCCAATGGCCCGTTTTACCACTTACCTACAGATAAAACTTAACTGTTAGATAAACCTATGTCTACTTCATAAAACAAGACGTTTTAGACAGTGACAGGAATAAAATTTCATCTGTAAGGGCCCAAAAACTTATATCCAAAATTATTTGCAAAACAAGTGACAATCAACCACCTTCTTAAGCTAATCTTTAACAGTTAAGTCACCCAATTCTTCTCTTACTTAAATCAGGTCGCAACCACGAAGAATGCTGTGCGCGTCGCGGTGTACCAGAAAACTGCCGTGGCGTCTGCTCCGGCGCATACAGCGGGGGGGTCAACCTTTGCGTGCCTTACATCGGAAATATTGTGCAGTGCTTTGAGGAAGGTTGGTATCTGGGATTGTAGTATCTTGGTTGTTGGTTAGATTCGGAATCCTGGTACAGTTAGCTAAGGTCATCCAAATAATAGCCATTTATTCTACCAAAGTATTGAATTTTTCAAGTGATTTGTGAGTTATCCTTCGAAATTAAGTTTCTATGGCCGCCACACACGTAACGAGAAATCGTTACAATAGGACTGCACTGTTTTTTGGAACGTTTTTGTTTATGAATTTTTGAACGTGCGCGATTTTTCAAAACTAAACAGTCGAGCCAACGTTCTATAGAACTACAATTTTACTGTACTTGTAACTGTACACAGTTTAAACTGCACCGTTTTATCGTTGGAAAAAACTGAAGGTGTGTGGTGCCCATTATTTTAGTTCCATACCTCTGAAACTTGTACACCATAATTTATATTCCCCTCCACTAGGTACAGGCATCCTTCCCGGTCCCCCGCGAGAAGTTCACGCCGTACTATCATCAGACAAGAAGCTGTTCTTAGATTGGTCCCCGCCGCAAGATGGCGCTAACGCTACCTCCTACGTAGTTCACTGGCAGAAAGTCGGCAACAACTCGCAGCCTTACTACTACAATACTCTTCAGCTTGATAATGTAAGTTTGTTAAGGGCAATGTAACTAATCCTACAAATATTATAAATCTCAATGTTTGTGCCGATATGTATGGATGGATGGACGGATGTATATACTCTTTCACGAAAAATTCCACAGAAGATTTTGATGAAAACTGGCAATATTGTAGCTTATATATCAGGATAGCACATAGATAGCCTATATTATTTTGAGATATTATGTTTTTTTCCAAGTTATGACTATAAATGCGTACGCAAACACTGCTATTTTGTTTGACCGATGTTATAACTTCAAAAAACTATATCTTTTTTCCCGGAGCCTATCTCTTTGACACCATATAATAAAATGTCTTGGCAGTCTAGAGTCTAGATCTATGCTCAGGCATATGTTTCATTTCTGAATGGTTAGTTTTTTTTGGGCCCAATAAGTTGCATTATCATTTAACACGTGGGGATTTTCCATTAAATATAAAGTACTTACATGGAAATGTACTTTAAAAAAACCTAAATAGACGAAAACCTCGGAAACACATTAAGTACTTTAGATCCGCTCAAAAAACTATCAAATGTGTTAATTAGTTACGAAATCCTACTCTACGGCACACAACACATAAATCTTTAATTCCCATCTAAATTCATTCACCACAGTTAAAAGGCAATGAATAACAAATGTTATCTCCACTCTACAGAAATGTTTGCTCTTGACAAACGTTCCTAGTTTGACATTTCTATTGTCTTCGTTTAATCCCGACTTAGCTTGTAACTTAAGTTATTTGGAAAGTTTTGTGTAAGTTTAGGGAGCTAGGGAGGTAAGGGTGTAAACATGTTCAAAATAGATAGATGTAGCTATTGATTATAAACACAAAAGTCAAAGAGTATGAATGAGGCGACTGATATATGTGGATGAAGCGAAAGATGTATGTAGGAATCGTACCTAATGGAGGGTCTTGGTCTCTGCCTAGCCCAATGGGAAAGAGGCGTGATATATGTATGAGTACCAAGCTTTACGTTTACATAAAAACTTTTTTCTAAATAAGTTCAAAAATTTATAAAAATGAATTAGTATCTATAGAGAGAGAACTTATATTTTGTACAGAAGTCATTTGATTAATAACTTGAATGGGGCGATGGTAAATTTTGCGCCCCCCTTTTCTCAATGTTCTGATTACAGCTCTGTGTAACTTCTTTACCTGTTTAGAAACTAGTGAGCCTAGATCGAAAGGCTTAAGGAACTTAGGTCTAGTTGTAGGTTGCTCACGTTTATAAAATTTAAACTATAACTGGAACACAAGCTTTGTTATCAGTAGGTATGCGTGTTTATCTTTGTAAAGTGATTCCTGTTTTAATGAAAATGAAAAGTGTTTTATTCAAAAATAGGCAAAATTCATTACACGTTTTGATGTCACTTTTTTATCTAAAACTACTGCCGGTTCACTACCTGTATAGCCGAGAGGAAGAAGACAGCAAGAAACCTTCGGCACAGGGCCCTACGTTATGTGCAATATATCTTTTTTTTTTTAATCGAGACTCTTATATACAATTACATGCAAATAAGTACTTATACAGATGATGGAAATCATGATACGTAAATACATCTGTCACGCCTCTTTTCGATTGGGGTTAGCAGAGACCACTTCCTCAACTTAATTACTACGATCCAAACACACCTTTTTTCTTTACACATTCATCAGTCACCTCATAAATGCACCGATTGAACTCAGGATACGTTTATACCTCAAAGCAACACCGTATATAAAAAAATTCTGTCTTAAACACCTATACTATAAGAGCGGATAGGCACTACATCGGATCCGATAAAATAGAAACAGTTCTCCGATCTATCTCGGATCGGATGCAGTGCGTAACCGCTCTTACTCTTTTCCCCAGAAAATGAACGTGACAGAGACAATTACCCACATCCCGAACTTGGAGGTAAACAGCACGTATCATGTATTTGTAGTGGCAGTGAATGAACACGGCACCTCGCTACCTTCTAGCATGATACTCGTCAATATTACTGATGGAGGTAAGACCTGCAATAGAAACTGAATGAAACAATTGACTTCTGAACTATAATCTATTTATGTTAAATTGAATCTTTCTTATTACTCATACTAACTACTTCTTACTTATCTTAAATTCTCACTTATTATAAATGTATAATAATCTGTAGATGGATGGATGTAGGTATGTGAGAATGTTTATTAATCTGGTACGAAAAAATCTCTTGATGAAACTTTGCAATATTGTAGTTTGCAAATAAGAATAATATATAATTTGAAGGCTATAATTTGAAGATCTTATCAGAGTTTTCAAAGAAATGAAGGTAAATGTGTACAAAGTCTCGGGCAATCTTTATTAAAGGCATTTTTCCTGTCATGCATGTTCCGTATGCGGATCTGGTCCGCATGCGTGCCGCTCGAAAGCTATCATTGCATAGAAGCATGTTATGATTTTCCTGTCATGCGAGCGGCACGTGTACTGGCCAGTAGCGTGCAATCACCCGCGTGCGGATCAAAACACGCATGGCAGGAAAAAGCTGCCTTATAAAAACTAAGCCATACAACATCATGACACTTAAAACTATTCTTCTCCAACAGAACCCGAGAAAGAAATGAACGGAATCCCGTCTCCCCCACACTCCCTCTCCGTATCATCTCACTCGGCTACCTGGTTGACCCTTAGCTGGCAGCCGCCGCAGTTTTCACAGCCTGATGAGAAGATCTCTTATACGTAAGTCCTAGTAACATAGTCCTAGTCGTATATTATTTTTTGTGGACAAGATGGACATAGCATCAAGGAAGAGTTAGAGAATTCTTGGTTGGCAGACGTAATATAAAACGTAACATGAGGTGGGGTAAGAAAAACTACGATGAAAGGGAAACACGTGGTTGTATCAGAACCATAGATGCTAACTCTACAGCTCATCGGTCGCTAAAATAGTTATTCTAACATAAATCCAGGAGAGCTGAATTAAAAAAGTTTATTATGGGTCAACAATATTGACGTCTAGTTTTGTCTTCTACATTATTTCTACAAAAATTTATGTGTAATACGTTTGTGTAATTCGGAATAGTCTGTTATTGGCCTTTATATTTGTTATACCTACCTACTTAATCTTTTTTTGGTTAGGTAGGTACTATATTTTGTAAAACGTCTTTTCAAATAAATGAATGACGATTGTCCAAATAAATACTTGTAAGTATTTGTCGGGGGGTAATACTTGTAAGTTGCAGGGGAGGCCTTTGCCCAGCAGTGGGATCCTAATGGCTAGTAAAAAAAAACAAAGTATTCGTCTCAGCTTCGAATCCAATTATACAAAAACATCACTTAAATTCACAAACTTAGAACCCCCTTTCTCCCACAGACTATACTTCAAATCACCAGCCCAAATAGGTACAAGCAACATCACAATAATCTCAACGACGGTACCTGGCCATACCTTGGAGAAGCTGACTCCAAACACTCAATACGTGGTCTGGGTCAAAGCTCATGCTGCCGCTGGAGATTCCTTACCTTCGGAGACGTTGTTAGCTTGGACTGATCCTGCTTACCCTGCGTATGTTGAGGTAAGGAAACTAAGGGTTAAATATGATGGTGTGAATGTTGTAAGTGTAAAACTATTGAAAAGATGATAAAAGTTGGTGGATGCAATATCTACTCGAAACAAATTAACAAAGAGGTAGATGAACATAGTTGAAGTGTAAAGGCTATTTTTGGATCAAATCCACTTCACAATATAGGGTGACTTTAAATTAGTGAACGATAGAAAAGGATATGCATGTACTCGTCATAACAAACAACTTTTACTATGGGACCAAGGTCGAAATAATTAAAAAAAAATTGTTCCCCCATACTATCAGCTGATGCATTTTGTATGGGGAGTTCAAAAATTTTTGAACGGTTTCTACCTTGGTCCCATAGTAAAAGTTGTTTGTTATCACTAGTACATGCATACCCTTTTCTATCGTTCACTAATTTAAAGTCACCCTATATAAGTAAAAAGTGAACGTATCCTTATAAAATAAAAGAAATTGAAAATGAACTAAATGTCACTGAAATCAAAATAACAATCACATAGTGTTCATGAAATTTTTAAATTTACCAGTACCTTGTGTCCTCCCTCACAGCCGCCAACAGTAAACCCAGTAAACCTCGTGGTGGAAGGCTCTAGTATGACTATACTTTGCATTGCAATGGGAACTCCAACACCTACTATATCTTTATACATTTCTGGTAAGTAAATTGATATATTCTTAAGTTCTTTTTAATTTTGTAAACACATGTAAGTCGCATGCGCACGAAGCGTTGGGCGAGAATAGCTACAGAATGGATGCCAGTCGATAGTCAACGTCGCCGTGGTAGGCCGAAGAAACAATGGTGTAACGGCCTACGCACATTCAGAGAAGATTGATGGTAAGCAGCCACTGACAGGAATCTATGGAGAAGCATGGGAGAGGCTTTTGCCCTGCAGTGGGACGAAACAGATTATTAAAAGAACCATTTTGAGATAAATTAAGCATCTAAAAAATAAACTGCTAAAACGGTTTATATCTCCAAAAAAAAAAACTTTCTAGATTGAATGCCATTATGTGGATACACATATGCCATCATCATTATAAGAGAGTGAGACTCCTAACGGTGGAGCATCCGCCATTTAGGCCAAGGTATCTTCTGCTGATGCTTTGACTTCTTGACATAAACTTTAACTCTCACCTTCACACATGTCTAATTTGTGCCCAAACGGGTCGCATAAGAGCTATATAATATAGCAAGCTACATGGCTATTGTAGCTACGTTGTGCAGCTTGTGGAGCACATGTGAACGACTAGACATCTTATATAGAACCCCGAATGCTATTTGGAATAATATGTATGCCAATGCCACACATATTGATAAACCATCATATGAGATGTTTTGTGATCTAAATCATCCACTATGTACACGGCATCTATTTAATTTACCAGTATTTTTAACTCTTCTAAACCCTAGGTCGTCTCGTCCGCCAAGAAGTGACCCGCCACATGGTGACAGTGATCCACAACGTGACAAGAGATATGGACCAGATCAGCTGTTACGCTGACAACGGCTATGGAACTCCTATGCAGGCTTCTCGAAGGATTAATATTTCACGTGAGTTTGTCATTTATGATTTTGTCTAGGATCTTTTCATGGTCCTCTCGGAGGTTGGGCTGTGTTAATTGAATATTATGCAAGGTAACATTCGAATCTCTTACAGAGGGCTATTTCTTGGTACTTGTGGTCCTATATCAATACTTTTCTAGAATATTCGCGGGTTTTTGTATGAAAGTTTTTTTTATACTGGGTGTAATAGAAAGGGGGTATAAAGCCGAAACACAGCGATAGTCCTCGTAAACCTCGTGACCGCCCATACTTGCTCGATCAGCTGATCTGTCATTTTGTATGGGGAAGCAATTTTTTTTTTCGAGTTACGACCCTTATTTCTTGGGGAAAGTTTTTCAGTTTCACGAGGACTATCGCTGTGTTTCGGCTTTATACCCCCTTTCTGTTACACCCTGTATGAACTTCAATACTTTCATTTGCTACTTAAGTGGGTACTTGTTCTAGGTTTCAAATAAAATAAAATTACTTAACCGCACCGCACTTAATATATACCATATACCTACAGTTTTAAGGTTAGATATTCATATATCTTATCATAATATCTAAACCAATGATTTTTTATAGGTACAGATATGTTACCTTCATAGTGATTGGCTTTTTAAATCTGTGCCGAATAATGATTACAATGACATTAATGACAGCACTTCAAATCATACTTCAAATGTCTTCAGACTAACTGAGACTAGCTAGAAGTTGTCTTAAATAGGTCTATTTACAGTCTTCAAAATGTGCGCGCATGTAACATATCTGCACCTAGTTTACATATAATATCATTGATCTAAACGTAACAATTTCAAAGACTTAACAAACTCGAATTTAGCAGGATAATATGATATTTTATATTCATTGAATATTATCTCAAAGTAAATCTTATTTCAAAGTTCTTTAGACACGAAATTTTAGATTACGGAATGTCGGTTGGCTTTTTACTTTATCTGCCTTTATAATCCGACCTTTTTGCGATGATTTTAATAAACATTAAACAAGATGTTGTAGAGGATGTAGATTGCTACACGAGGGTTGAAAATAACCGATTTAGCGGCAAGATAAACTGAAATTGGTCGTTTGATAGTATATTGTCGTGTTATTTGAATCTTTGTCTGGATTTCTGCTATATATTCCTGGCATTATGAAATTCCTGTATAGAAAAAATGAATTATTTAAACAGTGATATATAATAATAAGGATATACTTACCGATAATAACGAAATACGATAATAAAATCAAGATCAAAATCTAAACTGAAAACCAATACCTACTTATTTTACTTTTAAAAATCAGAAGCTGAAATTATTTTTCCTGTATTTTCAAACTTTTTTTTTTTAAGAAAGGCCAAGTCAAGAGTAACCTAAATTGCCGTGTATGTATTAGGTGACTGATAAATGTGGATAAAGTGAAAGAAGTGTGTTTAGGTCGTCTGCTTGTGAAGTGAAGTGGTCTCTGCCTACCCCGGTGGGAAAGAGGCGTGACAGATTTGTACGTGTAGGTATATTTTTCAACAGATGTACCAACAATCCAAGCGTCAGGAATCACAATGGCGGCCGCAGGAGACTCTGTAATCCTCGAATGTAGAGTGGAAGCTTTACCGAAACCAACCATCGCTTTCTGGAGGGACCCTAACGGCAGAACCCCGGTCATTGACGGCCCTAATTACAGCATACAGCTGCTTGCTGATCCTGAGGTATGTTACACTAAAAAATAAAAACACGAAAATATATCCGTCTCTGTCTATAAGGTCTCTCGTGTGTGCGTGAGACAAAGACAACAATAAAAGCAGACAAGTAAAATTATCTGTCGCGCACTATATTTATCTACTATAAAACAACCAGACAAACCCCCCGCACTATGCGGCCAGCCGCAATGCGGTCAGCCGTCCTTTTAACTGCAGTATTAGCCGCAGCCGCTTCGCAGTGCGGATAAAAGCTACTTTAACATTCAAAATTTTGATAGCGGTTAGCCGGACGGCTGACCGCATAGTGCGGCGTTATCCTAAGGAGTTTTTATGATGAGAAAAAAGATTCAAACTAAACCCGACGATTAGTTAAAAAGTCAAACTCAAAAATATATTTATTTCATAGGCACAAAAAATGCTCTTGAAACCGTTACATTATTTTTTTTTAAACTAGCGCTAGATTCGCAAGGTGCAGTTTCCCCCAGAGAAGAATCTAGCAAGAAACTTTGTTGGGTTGCTGTTTTCAAATACAGATTTAATAAAATAATATTTTTATTGAATTCCATTCTAATAGTTTCAAAGCTTCTATTATAATTTGAAATAAAAAATTGAATTCCAGAAAGAATCCTATATCACTGTAATCAAAATCGAATCTCCATAATAATTAATATCTTGAAGATTATCAGGATCTCATTTTGTATTCATGAGGCTTGTCTATCTTTCTGCATTTTTTATCTTTTATCCTTTTACAACGCTCAACTGACTTTTGATCTGCTATGAACATATTTAAAACCATTTTGCATCTATTATGCAGATTTTATCGACTGCAAAATTAAAACTGTGTGATTCAATAGCAGAGGTGTTTCATTTTTAATAAGTGTAGAGAGAACTGCTGTATTGAATTCTTGTTTCATGTATTGTAGGTAAATTATCATAAAATAGGTAGGTGCCTTATAAATAGATATGACTCGTCTAATAGTGAAATGAGTTTCATGAAGTTTTTTTTCATCTTCGGTTGACTGACCCATTACAAGCCTACTTCTCATTATCAGCTAGCTTAGCATGCACTCCGTGACAAGACATTGTCATGCGTTTGTCACGCTTACGTCTCTGTCTATAGTTTTAAATGTGATAAGGACAGCATGACGTGAGATAATTGTCGCGGCACGCCTTGCTAAGCCCCCAGGTCTTTTACATCTACTTTCATACAATTGATAGTATTGCTAGCACTGTACCATTTCTAAGATTTTCAAAACAAACATGCATATTCATCACAACACTATTTAGGTCTAAAATTTGAAACACTACACCAACTGGCCAGTTTATAGTTTAAATAGAGGTACTACTGAGGACTCGTTTCACTACCTATATATAAATCTATGTCTATTTCATAAAACATGACTTTTTATACAGTGACAGGTATATCATATCTTTCAGTTTATTATCTGTAATTGGTGATACAGGCCCTTAGTTAGAGGCTGTTTCACCAGTGACATAGGTTATCTGTAAATTATAAAACGGCCCTTAAGTCTTCTAATATCACCCCCTTACCAACAGGAACCAACAAAATACACAATGCGTTTAGTAATAAAGAAGATAATGGAGACTGACGAAGGGGATTACTTCTGTCACGCTGAGAATGCGTTCGGCAAGACTCTACGACCGGTGTCCGTCAGGTTAAGGCATACGGCGCCTCAGCATAACGTTACCGAGTGCTGTGTGTCGGTAAGAACTTATTTCAAATAATTTTTGGGGTATAGTTGAAGAGATTTCAGGCAAAAAAGTGTAAAACACACATGTGATAAGTCCTAAAACTTTAATTAGCTAAAGAACCTACGTAAATAGATGGTCTCTGTTAAAAGTTTTTCTCTTATAAAGTCTTTTTTAGATTTCTAAAGTCTGACTTGTTAATATTGGCAAATATATTTTGTTCTCAAATAGATTTTAAATGTCTGATTTATTAATTTTGGTAAAAAAGATTGAAGCTAGATGTTGTTTAGTCAAAAATATTACAAAAGACAAAGCAAATCTATATAAAAAGCCTAGGTACCTACAACCTTTTAACAAACAGAGACTTGAGATTGGATTCTATGTAATAACGTCAGATATTTAGTTCTTTGACATTAATCTATACCTACTTAATTTTTAATTTATTTAAAACATATGCCTAATACCAATAATGCCTACCTATTTTGATCGCTTCTATATCCTCAATCTTCTATTTATTAAAACCCTAACCTTGTACATCATCGGTGAACAGAACAACGTATCATCATCATGCCTGGACGCGTGTAGCTTCCACCTCGATATGGACAACATTATGGACCGGCCGGAATGTATGAATGACTTCGACAAGCTTATGAAGTGCGCTGCTGATGGGTCAGGTGAGAAACAGATAACTTTCTCGTTATTTTATATTAATTACGTCGTAGAAAAGTCAAGACCTCAAAAAAGATGGAGAGGTGATCTGAATGCATGTTCACGGGAATCGCGGAACTCTACTGGAGACCGTGTTACATAGAAAATCTCGAGGGAGGCTTTTGCTCAGCAGTGGGATATTAGTGGCTATTAATAAAAAAATAACAACACTCCTTGCTCCCGTCCTACTTATGGCAATCAGATTTGGCAGTTCCTTTTTTAATCAAGAGAACATTTTGCTTGGCTTTTGTTTTTCACTGCGTTATTTTGCCGCTACAAAAGTATCGTTGTGTCCTTGTTATCAGCGTACTTTATTATGAAAGATTTATACAGTGTGCCAAAAGTAAATGATCTTGATCAAAATTGAATTTACTATGACCATTGTCATCATTAAAAAGAATGTTGCTCTTATAAGTATTTGAGTCTTCGCGCCACTCTATTTTCTACCGTCTTAGTACCTAATACTGAACAACACACAACTGTGATACAAAACACAAATTGTTAAGCACAATTATCTCTAAAACATTAACATAACCTAAATCCAAAACAGATCACAGAAGCTGCTGCGCTTCTTGGGGCGTACCACGCAACTGCTTGGAGCTCTGTCGTGGAGGTTCAGTCTCCAAAGCCTGTGCGTTACAACATGCGAGACGAGCTCTAGCTTGCTTTAGGGATTCCGGTGCTCGGTTACCAGGACCACCCAGGAATTTGAAGGCTCATGTGGCGCCGACACCGCAATCTGTTTTGTTGAGGTAGGTTTTGGTGATTAAAATGTAAACAAGCGCCTTTTTGGTCATTTTTTAGCAAGATTAATGGTATCTACACACCAAAGCCGCCGGCTTTTTTGACAGCTGCCATTCGTATGACGTAAAGCTGGCGGCCTAGCCCGGCGGCATGCCGGCGGCTTTGGTGTGTAGATAGCATTACATACAGTCATGAATGACGGTCTCAAGAACCACAGATTACGAAGTAACTACTTATAGTCATCTGAGCCACAGATAATATGAACATCGCAGTAATGATATCCTTATAATCTACTTTCATGATAAACCCATCCCATTATATGCTTCGAAACATTAAAAGAAGCCCATAAAAATGGTAATCATATCTACCACCACTATTTAAACCTTGATCTTATATCAAAACTTCCTACACAGCTGGGATCCCCCCCTAAAGAACCCTCAAACAGTCTACTTATACCGGGTATTCTGGAGAGCATACGGCGCAAAGGTGCCAGAGAAACTGGACACGAGCGAGACCAGCGTGGTGATCACAGGGTTGAAGGATGACCAGCGATATGAGTGCGTGGTGAAAGCTGCTAATGATATTGGTAAGTAGAACTTTGTTATAAGATAACTTCTAACGACAACCTAGTAAAATCCGCGGTGTCTCATTGGATGCAGGTGGCAATGAACCGGCTTCTCTGGAAAATTACTGGAGAAGCCTATGCTCAGCAGTGGGCAGGCTATGATGATGACGACTTGTAACAAATAAGGTCACTTAAGTGCTTGAAGCAAGAAAAGGAGAGAAGAATGCTTTGGATTCTTCTCTGAAAAGGATACTGAGTTTGTTAGTTCAATCCGATGGGTTTAAAATTAACATTATTGAAACCTTATTCTTATATCAACTCTTATAGGTTTAGTCGTAATTTTAAGAATGGTATTACTCATTGACGCAGAAACATATGTCTGCTTCAAATCTCACATTTCCTTCTCTAAATTCCCAATTTTCCAAGCCTTATATAGCTTATATTAAGCCTTATATTAAACCAGCATCATCATGAACCCCAAATTTCCCAACAGGTACATCATCCCTAAGTATTCCAATCATGTTCACAACGGCGGGTCAAGAGACCGGCGCGGCCGCAGCTCCTGTGACAGGCGCTGGGACCGCCACGGCGGTTGGTGTCGCACTCGCTTGTATACTAGTCGCTGCTATTGTCGCAGCTGCTGCGTTATATTATAGGCATAGGAAGGTAAGAATGCCATTAAGCTAGTAAAAGACTTATCCTACCTACGCAATGCATTGTTTTGTTCCATAGAAGCATCACATATGTTACACGCAACGTGAAACAGCGTTAAGCTTCTAATTATATTATTTCTACAAAGTGTAACAAAAGGGGGTATAATGCCGTAACACAGCGATAGACCTCATGAAACTGAACAACTTTCCCCAACTAACATGTCCGATCAGCTGGTCGAGTAAGTATGTGCGATCCAAAAAATATTTTTTAAGTTACGACCCATGTTCCTTGGGGAAAGTTGTTCAGTTTCATGAGGACTATCGCTGTGTTTCGGGCTTTATACCCCCTTTCTGTTACATCCTGTATAGAGTAGATGTTATAGTGTTTTGCATACGTGGGGCTAGTCTGTCTCTAGCTTAACTTAAGAGTCACTTGTTTTGTGATCTTTTAATATTGAGTTTGCTCATGGTCTATTCTTGATCAGATCATGATCCTGTGAGTAATTTTATATCTGTGAAATTTGCAGGATTTTTTTGATGCAAAAGTGGATTTGGTAAAAGTCAATCACTTATGCCGGTTTTACACGAGGGCAGAGCAGTGAGGCAGAGCAGTGGGCAGCACAGTACTGCTACTGTTTAAACGCACAGAATTTGTTAAGGCAGTTGAAGACAGTACTATTCTGTGCGTTTAAAAAGTAGCAGTACTATGCTGCTCACTGTTCTGCCTCACTGTTCTGTCCTCGTGTGAAACGGGCATTATTAAAGTATCTTCTCTCATTTCCTTATTCCCAAGCCGACCCAAAATAAGCCAATCATTGGCCTTGTTGGGTCAGATCAGAATATCACAGTGTGCGGACCAGAACCGGAACCTGTGGCCGGATCAACAGTAACAAATTTTTGAAGAGAATCAACTACAAAAGCTAACAAATTGTATAATTGTTTCAGAATCTTAGACTTAAGGCCCAAGGAGGGGTAGCGTTTGAAAACCCAAGCTACCTCAGAGAACCAAATCCAGATACAGTCGCAAACGTTGCTAATGTAAGTACCTACTTATACAATAGAGGTAGGTATAGTCTTATGGAGAAAATAACTAAACTGTTTTTCTAAGACCCAAATGCAACGCAACTGAAACTGCTAGTTACTTTTGAGTTGCATCGCAGTTTCTGCTAAAGACTAACGAAACGTTTCAATCTAGTTGCGTCGTGTGTGGTTTTCTAAGGAAGCCTGGTGACAGACGGACGGACAGACAGACAGGCTGACAGCCAGTCTCAGTAATAGGGTCCCGACTTTACTCACACATAACAATTTAAACAAAAGCTTATTTTCCAGGGTACCTTACCAAACGGCAACGCGAACGGCGGTACGGTAATCACGAATGGAGTATCAAACAGTGCAGCATGGAGACAGGAGACGTTACAGCCGACCAGTACGGCCAGGGAAGTAGACCCAACGCTGTATGAGGAGCTGAAGCTTGGTCAGGATGGCGCGGGGTTCAAGAGGTTGAAGCCATAGCCCGAGGTAAGGGTTGCTTAAATTCTAGGCTTGAGATTTGGTCATAAATTCTTCTGGATGTTCATATTTTGGAGGCTACTTGCACAATAACATGCAAACCAAAAATATTTTTTTGATCGGTCCATTCTTGATTTTCAGTTAGGTAGCAAAGCAACCGACCTATCTATAGATATAGAGCAGGTATATTTATCAGTGGATTTCGATGATGATGTAGATGGGTGGAGTACCGAATGGTAACTGCATAAACTGACTATGAAAATTTTGTAAATGTTTTCATAAGTATCATAAGAATGATGCCAAATAAGATAATCGTTTTACAATACAATACAAATATTCTTTATTGCACAAAAAGATATAAGTTACAGACACAAACAAGAATTTATGAAGCAACAGGCGGCCTTATTGCTAGGTAGCAATATCTTCCAGGCAACCTTAACCTTTTATGTACTTGGTAGCCTTCAAATCAAAATTAAATAGGGTTTCTCAATTTAGCACATAAATTGATGTTTTGTCCCCCCAGGTGTCGCGCCGCTCACCGCTCCGCTCGCCGCGGCTGTCGTCGCGGGTCGCGCCGCGGTTTTGAACGGTGCGAGCCCGTCGGTGACAACGGCTTGTCTCGCTCGCACTTCCAAAGCAACGGACAAGTAGAAAAGAGACAACTTGATTTTATCTTTCTCTCCAAAAATGGGGTAATTTGTGGAAAAGAAAATAAAGGACTTCTTTTGATTTTTTTTTCAATTTCGAATTATGTTTAGAATTTAATTTACTTTTTTGTATCAGTTTTTTAATATTGTACGTTGCTTTGTTCGCAAGTAATGAGCGAGATTTATTTGAATAAGAATAAAAAACATAAATCATATACATATTGTACAGTAGTATTTAAAGAAAGAACCACAGAAAAATGGCGGCGGAGTGTAGATAATTAAAAACGTAATTTAAAAATACAATATATTTTCAGTATCATATCTGATGTGATTTTAACCAAAAAAAAAGACCTCATATACTTGTCATTCCATGTAAAATGTAAATATTTTTTCGCTAAAAAACTGCTTTTTCTCACAAGGGATGGAACATGCAATTTTTTTCAAAAAACTTTTCTCTTGACCATTTTTTATTTTTATTTTTTCTGCCTTGGCAGGAAAAGCATGTTTTCAGTGAAATTTAGAAAAAGAAGTTCTATTAGATCACGTAGCTTCAGCGTCGCACTGAAGTTGAGTTAGAATTTTTATAGTTCTATGAAAATGTGCCTTCGAACAATTTAAAAGTAGATAGTGTAAATAGAATTAGTTACCGTTGGCCTATGAATTTGTAACGTGTACATAAAAACATTTCTAGACATTCTTTAGACGACTTTGTATCTGACGTTTGTATTTTTAATCTTTGAAATTCAAGGTGGCGGCGGAACGCTACTGGAAAAGTAAAAAAAAAAGCGTTTAAAATCTTTTTTTTTTCAGAGTTAGTTATAGCGAAAATTTGTCATCATAATATGTTTTTTAAAAGTTTTTATTATTTTCATTGTTTTTCATATTAAAAATGATCTCATTGTCATTTGAAGTCTCGAAATGGATTTATTTAGTTTTTCCCATATAGAAAATATAAAGTTTTACTCTGATATATTGTTCGCGAGTTGATTGCCTACCAAATCATGTTCTAAAAATAAATTTTATGTTTCAAAAAGTTCTTCTTAATCACTATTGGCGACTATTATGTATAAAAATTCTAACATTATTTTCTATTCTTTTACATTTTATTCAGTAAAATTACAAATGTCAATTTACTTACAACACAAAAAATATTAATACATAAAACAGCTAAAGTATTAGCTAAGTCAAAAGCCGAATCTATCGATTCTCTATTAAACTACTACTTAAATACCTAATAGGTATATAAGAAATATAATAAGATAAGCATTACCTATCTAAAGCCATTGCAAAAGCTTAACAATAAATGACAAAAGAAACACTATGAAACCTCCTACTTTTTTAAAAGTCGGTTAAATATACAGGGTGTAACAGAAAGGGGGTATAATGCCGAAACACAGCGATAGTCCTCATGAAACTGAACAACTTTCCCCAAGGAACATGGGTCGTAACTCGAAAAAAAAAATTGCGTCCCCATACAAAATGTCCGATCAGCTGATCGAGTAAGTATGGGCGATCAAAAAAATGTTTTCAAGTTACGACCCATGTTCCTTGGGGAAAGTTGTTCAGTTTCATAAGGACTATAGCTTTGTTTCGGCTTTATACCCCCTTTCTGTTACACCCTGTATATTTATAGAGCAGCAAAACCGAAAATAAAGGACACGGTGCGGCAAACTACTCGCGTGCGACCAAACGAATCATGTTCTGAACTTACTTTCATTTAGAACTTCTTCAACTAAAGTAATGGAATAATTTAGTTAGAAGCGGATGTGATTAGACTTGTAAATAATTTATAAAAAAAAGGATGATGATAAAATAATTTTGTCTTTTTATTTTATTCTTAGGTAAGGTACTCTCCTATTTGATATTTTGACACCTATACATTCAAGGCCAAAACACACGGGATGCGTCTACGTCTACGTTACGCAAGCGGTGACAGTTCCATACATTACAACTCAGAGGTACGCATACGTCTACGCATACGCATCCGGACCGGTGTGTTTTGGCCTTAAACAGTACTACGAGAAAATACTACTGATTTTGATCCTCACTTATAATATTACAAAGTAGAATACGGTGGATGAAGCGAAAGAAGAAGAAAAAAGAAAAGAAAATAATAAGAAAAAAAAAAGAAAAGAAAGAAAGAAGTGTGTTTGGATCGTAGCAATTCAAAGAAAGTGGTCTTTGCTTACTCCGATGGGAGAGAGGCGTAACAGAAATGTAAGCAACCCTATAGAGTTTCTGGCTAGGTTCTTCACTGGGGAAAACTGCACTCTTGCGAATCTAGCATTAACTTTAAAAAATGACCCGTCCTAAGTGTTGTCAACACCTACAGGCTTAATGATTTTTCATTTTCATTTTCAACTAATTTGGTTTTTAACACAAGTATCTGGTCCATTTATTTATAATCAACATCTAACTTACCTTCTTACACCAAAGTTAAAAGAAAACATCCTTTTCCTGACTCCCAATACCTTGACAGAAGTTTTTTCATTACCTTCGTAACGGTTTCTTTGGAAAACTTAACCTTTGAAGGCATCGCGTTGAAAGTAAAATTACTTGTAGCAAACATCGAGATGTTTTCTGTAATTTTGTATAATACGAACCTGTAAAGCTAATTAGGTACTTACTATATTGCTATTTGTTGATAAGATTTTTTGTATACTCTCTTTGTGGAGTGGGTGAAATTGAGTTGATATCAAAGTAGTTGATTTTTATAAGAACGATTATCGTCATTTTATCTTAATGTTATTCTGATGTTTATGCTGATGATTCGTATGAAAAAATGTCAAGGTTTTTTTTTCCAATAGACAGATGTAATAGCAAAAACTGATCAACAGATTTTAATGAAACTGTCTATTATTGTGGCTTGCACAATGACATCTAAATAGAATATAAGCTATATTACTTTAAGATATTGCGTATTTTACAACATATGACGAGAAATGCGTACGAAGTCGCGGGCAATCTCTTGTAATAAAACAAAAACAAGAACAAGTAATTAAGTTATAAAAACACAACATTAAAAAAAAAACATTTTCCTAATTTAAAATCGCACGTGTAACAGTCAAGGTCATATTACAGGTAGCTGTCCCTTAAGGTTAAGGGCCAGTCAACACCCAATTAAGATACACTTACTTAAGTACTCTTCGATATTCGATACCTATGGGAGAGCCCGATTAATATCTTTAAGTAGGTAGGTACTTAGTGCTTAGGGCCGATTTACATTATCTTAGTTTAAGCTGAGTGCTTTAGGCTAGTACTTAGTACATTAGTTGAAACATGTACCTATCAAAACGCTATTTGCTTTAGTATGATTCTATTCGACTAGAACTATAGAACTTACCTTTCAAGTTTTAGGTATTAAGTATAATACTATCCTTAACGCTAATAATTTAAATCGGCCCTAATACCAACCTTATTTTCATGTAAACTCACTAATAAAAAAGAGTCGACAATATTTTTCTTAAATGAATGTGTTTAAAATACATAAATGTTAATGTAGATGCCGCAAAAAATCACTGAACATATTGACAGTTGTTATAGACAACATTTCGTTCGTTTATTTCAAATACTTATTAGCCTTTATAACCAACTCAAAACACCAAAACAATATCCAGGTACAAAAAAAACGCAATAAATGAAAAATCCTGATCATTAAATTGCTTCCGAGATCCACTTTAATTCGAACGCTTGGATTTTTGATTTTATTTTTTTTACGGAGTAGACACAAAAGAGATCCAATTTACACAATTTTCCCTAAAGGCAACACTTTGAAAAAAGAAAAAAAGGTCAAAGGGTTACTGCCGATGAAAGCAAAGTCTATCAAATTAGGAGCTGGACTGTCTTCTTTTTTTTGTCCCTAGAGAGGAAAAGGTTGTGCATTTGTGTCTATAATTAGTCATAGATTCAAAAATAAAAGCAACTTTCTATAATTGCCCTATTTTCGCCGTAACATAGGTAGAGTCCATTTCGCGAAAGACGTCCCCTAGCCGCGGCGCAGTTTATCATGTCAAAATTGACAATGTTGCCGTTTATGAGTACAAATTTTACCTTTTTTATTTATATTTCAATTGTAATTTATCAAATTTTACTAATAATTGCATACTTCGAGTGTCCTAGTCATTCCATGAGTAGGTTGGTATACATTTTGATAAAAACATCCACTTACCTACATTTCTGTTATGTAAAAAGTATATTTTTATTAAGATAAGTAAGGGTTTTTCTGCCTACTATCAGGGAACAGGTCAGAGAATAGGGAAATTAGATCTGTCAAATTTAGTTCCAAAAATATCTGGGGGACTTCTTTCGTGAAATGCACTCTAGTGCAGTCTCAATCTATAGTTTTTTTTTTATGACAACAACAATTGGATTCTGCTAATGTTGAGTGAAGTAAAGATTATTAAAATTATTTAATGTACTATTTGTAGGTACTATAATTACATAATTTATAATAAATACAAACATATTATACACACAAACACCCACACTTAAGAAAAGCATCTCTATATGTACATCACAGTAATGTTTGTCTGTAATGGGAATGGAACCCACGACCTGCGGCATGGCAGGGTCACTACCAACCACACCAACTGGCCATTTACAATAGAATTTATTAGATACTAGAGGCCAGGGATGTTAGGGAGCTCCGTAACCGTAACCTAAACTATTGGATATCCGATATAAAGCATCCGTAACCGTAACCGAATCCGAAATAAAAGTTTCGCATAGTATCGGATAGTGGCGGAGCCTAATTGAGACACGTTATTTGTATTTTACTTTTGAAATTCCTTAAAAAAATAATATCCGTAACCGAAACTAACGGATAATCCGAAATAATTTATTATTCGTATCCGTAACCGTATCTGGTATAATAATCATTCCTAAATCCGTATCCAATCCGTATCCGAAATTTAATATCCATAACATCCCTTCAAGAGGCTGCCCGCGATTTCGTACACATTTATCGTCATATCTTGAAAAATTTACGCAATATCTTAAAATAATATAGCCTATGTGTTAATTTGATTTATAAATTACAATATTGCCAAATTTCATCAAAATCTATTCAGTAGTTTTTGCGTGAAAGAGTAACAAACATCCATCCCTAAGCATAAACATAGACATTTATAATATTAATAGGATTTTTTTGACAACTTTCGCTAAGAGTAAAAATAGTTATCTTCATATTTTATGGATCAAAGAGTAAGTTCAGAAGTGGTGATATAATGAAACCACAGCGGTTTAAACTTATAACAGAATTGGTTAGTGAGTTGAGAGATAAATGAACTTTTAAGAAGTCAGGCTGCGCCGGCGAGCCTTTGTGCAATTTCAACTTTGAAGCCATTCATTTTGTTGTTAACTGGCTATTTGAGGGCGTATTCTATATTTGAGGGGTATATATATAGGTAAACCGATCTTTTCAGTTGATTGTAAGTAAGTAGATAAATTAATATAAAATATTCTTAACTAAAAAGAGGTACCAATATTCAATAACCTGTGCTTTTTTATATACCTAGGTACAAAAGTAAACTAGCGAGCACATGAAGATATACCTAGGGCATAGGGTATAAAGAACACTGTAGGTAGTTAGTTTGATTGTTTCGCCACGTGAAGCGAATGAGTCTTATTTGCTTAGTTAGTCGTTACATAATACGTGTAAATTAATAATGCAACGTGACAACTATTTTCGAAGATATGAAAGTTATAAAATAATGTCACGCCACATCGTCACGCCTATTTATTCATAGTGCTTTCATCGCAAAGAAAACTATTTTAAAACTTTCGACATTCTACCACTTTACAATAAATCGAGGAAATATGACCTGAAGGTATGTTATCTTCTATACAGGGTGTAACAGAAAGGGTATATAAAGCCGAAACACAGCGATAGTCCTCATGAAACTGAACAACTTTCCCCAAGGAACATAGGTCGTAACTCGAAAAAAAAATTTCGCCTCCCCATACAAAATGCCCGATCAGCTGATCGAGTAAGTATGGGCGATCCAAACATTTTTTTCGAGTTACGACCCATGTTTCTTGGGGAATGTTGTTCAGTTTCATGAGGACTATCGCTGTGTTTCGGCTTTATATACCCTTTCTGTTACATCCTGTATATAAAAATGAAACCCGTTTTCCGTTGTCACGGCATCACGCCTGAACGGCTGGACCGATTTCGCTAATTCTTTTTTTAAAATGTTCATTGAAGTCCAAGGATGGTTCTTACGGTGAGAAAAAATCGAATAATTGCCGGGAAAGCCCTTAAACAGACCTTTTCTTTTTCCCATACAAATGTTTTCATACTAAAATATAGAGTCAATTTGAACTTTATTCCTACACAATAAAGTTCATTCTAAGGCGGGACAAAGTTCGCCGGGACAGCTAGTCTTATCATAAAAATCGAAGAGCGAGCTACGGGCCAAGACTATATCTCACACTCGGCCACACTGCCCGCTGGGCGTACAATAGAAATAAATTGCCCTCTACCTCCAAACTACCCATATTGTAGCTTTTGTAGCCCCTAGAGGACTATCCACACCGAATAAACACCAAAAACGTGACTTTTGGGGATGCCACAACGAGTTTTGTGTACAATTTATTTGTACAGCTTAAGTTAGGTTGTTCTAAAATCAAACGGTTTGAAAAATAATAGAGAAAGATAGGTAGGACAGAAATAATTTCACAAAATTTTATTTTCTACGCAATAAATTCCATTTTCCAATAGTTGCAGATTTAGGTCAATCTATTTTCATGAAAAAAAATAAAAAGATCGCATATCAAAAAATCCAGTTAAAAAAAAGATGTAAAAAAGCATCCCGGTGTAAACAGTAGAAAAATACAAATTTTAAAACACCTTTTAATGGATTTTTAAAATAAAATGTTATTCTTTTTAAATAAAAGCGTAGCGTTCGCAATTCAAACAGGTATTTCAAAATATGTTTACCTACAGCCTGTGTGATAGACAATTTAACGAGTAGGTACCTAAATTGTTTTGTGAAAATCTTTTTGCTGTATTGGTAAGTATTAAATAAAATTAACATGTACCTACACTTTTTGGTAAATATCTTTTTGTTAAAGGCTGAAACTACGATGAGACATTATCAATACAAACATAAAGGTACCTAGGTGTACAGAATAGATGGTAATAGAATTTTGTAAAGTTTGTCGTCCTAGACAAATAGTGGTAAGCTTGCAAACTGGCTGCAGCGTATTTTGGGAACAGGGTCGTATTTTGAATTTGGAAAATAAAAGGCCAATTTAACGATGTCATTAGGTAATCGGAATCCTGGTAGCAGCAAAACCAATGAGGGAAAAACTGACACATCCTGATAATATTAAAAATGTCAATGTTTGCGACGAATGACGATTGATAACTGGATGTAAGATTGTTTGTTACTCTTTCACGCAAAAACTACTGAACAGATTTTGATGAAACTTTGCAATATTGCATACATCAAAATAACACATAAGTTTAGTCTACATAACTTAAAAATAATGTGTAAATTTTCCATGTACGCATATGACTAATTCGTACGAAGTCGCGGGCAGCCTCTAGCAAATGAAATAAAATAGGGTAGACAAATCCTCTACAGTAGTGGGGCAATCAAAGTCATGGAACTTGACAGTGGTTTTTTCAGAGTCATGTTAACAATTTATATAAATACTGTCGTCTATTTACAGACGTAACAGTCATCTGAATGAACGACTGGTATAGACCGACCCAGTCTCCCCTCGGCTCCCTATGTAGAGACGGCCCACCCCAATTGTACAGAATCGGTCGGGGTATTTATGCTACGCGAGTGAAAAACTTTGATACCGCGTTTTAGGACTGCGTTGGCTTTTGTTTATTCTTTATTTGAATTTTGAGTTTTTATTATTTAGAAGTGTTTGGGTTCTGTTTAATGTGTTTTATGTGAGATATAAAGACAGAAAATTTTAATATTATTCTGTTTTATATTAAGTTATCTTCCCTTGATACTTTTTTATCATCATTTTAATCTTTATGTTTGATTTTTTAGCTATATAAGTCATAGTCTATGATACCCAGTTTCATACACATGCAAAATCATAATATATAACATCCTTAATATAGAGTACCCTAAACCGACGGGCATGTATGAGGCGACTGATGAGTGTGGATGAAGCGAAAGAGGTGTGTTTGGATCGAAGCAAGTGAAAGGAAGTGGTCTCTGCCTATCCCAATGGGAGAGAGGCGTGATAGATATGTATGTATGTATGTGTATGTATCCGTAAAATATACAAAATACCTATGCTATGAATTCCACATACTTTGTTCTTACTAAACAAATTAACTTGATTAATCTTATATAATAATAACATTAAAGGAAATGTAAAAAGGAAGAGAGGGAGAGGAAGACTAAATGAAGGAGAAAGTTAACGTCATGTCGTATTAAGAAGTCAAAGCACTGGCAGAAGATAGACCTAAATGGCGAATGCTCCACCGACAAGAGTCTAACTCTTAAATATTTTTATATAAATAAGGTTACCTTATTATTACCTTTACCTAATATTTAAACACCTATAATTACTAATATTTTATATTTTAGATTTTATTTATTATATATACCATTTGGATGCATTTTCACGGGAATGGCAGAACGCCACCGGAGACCGTGTTAAATGGAAAGTCGCGGGGGAGGCCTTTTCCTAGCAGTGGGATCTTAAAGGCTGATTTACATTGAGTGAGTAACTGACGTCAGTACACTATCGCGTCAGTACTGACTTCACTATTCCCATACGAATATTGAAGTCAGTACTGACACGTCAGTGGTCATTTTACACTATGGCAATACCAGGTCAGTTCAGTAACTGTCAGATACTTACTCAATGTAAATCAGCCTTAATGGCTAGCAAAAAAAATAAGGTAATGCGGTATATATAGTTCCTCCCTCCCTCCCTGTGTGGCTAGAGGCACAGGTCGTGCCACTGAAACGGTTCATCGTTTACATAATAGACGCTGAAACGGCAACCGCACTCTTGTTTCACTGTTCACTTCAGACGCGGCAAACGGCAATACAATGAATACATTATCGTTGTAGAAATATAATTATTAAATAGCTACCTAACTCTGTCACTGTTGGAAATCAAAAGAAGATGGCATGATGTTGTCAGGATTAAATAAAACTCAACTGATTTTCTGAGCAATTGCGTAAAAAATAGTAATTAAGTAAGTCCTTTACCATTTGGGAAGGGGTATGATCTACTCTACTATAGTTCTTTATAGCCCGCCTTAATAGAAGACTAGGTATTGTCGGTACCTAATAAGGAAAACATGAAATTGTAAACCGTTCATTTAAAAGGTTATACAGTTGAATCGCTATCACGGTTGGTTTCCTACCGCCGAAAAAACAATGCCTTATTAGGAATCAGTAAAATGAAAACAGGTAATTTAATGCCCTCAAGGGAAATCAGATAGTCAACAAATAAAGAACTCCCATTGCAAAAATTAATCCTAAAAAACTTTTAATTGTAAAATGTATCCTGTTTTACAATAAAGAATTTTACGTAACACATCATGTATCACATATGTGTGATACGTGCGTGACGATAATAAATATCAATGACAGATAAGTAAGTACCTACATAGATGTTGTAACCGTTGCCGAAATCACTTAAAAATGGCATCCAACATATTTGTATGGAGCCTGTTATAGTAAAAAAAAACATCCCCTATTAGAGTTAGTATGGAAAAAAAATCGGTATCACTTAGGCTAAACAATATTCGAGCTAGTATGGAAAAAAAAAGTTGGCGGCCACTGATGAAACTTACGTCAATCGATAGAGAAAAATATTATAAAACGAAAGTAATTTGGATAATTGTCAAAAGTTATATACTTTCCGAGATATAGGACTTTGAAAATGAAAAAAATCACCACCTTCTTACACCAGTTTATTGCACCAATTTATTTTTCATTACATACTTTGAAGAGGTATGCATGACACGGAGGACATCAGAGCTGTCACGAAAATCATCTGAAAACGAAAAGACTATAGTGACGAACTGGTGCAAGAAGGTGGTGATTTTTTTCATTTTCAAAGTAGTATATCTCCGAAAGTATATCACTTTTGGCAATTATTCAAAATACTATCGTTTTATCATATTTTTCTCTGAAATGAAATGAAAATTTTACTATACCAATTAGATTCGATGCTCTTTCAAGATATTAGGTAAGTTATAAATTATAAAATATTATACGATGCATAGGTACGAAACCGCAGGCAACCGCTAGCAACTATAACTACCACCTAACCTATAGACCGTAGAATAATTCAGTGGCTCCTGATTCAGGGCTTGCATCCAACCGATATTGAATATTTACTCGCCACTAGAATGACGAAACAGGGCGGGGGTTGTAACTCCCTAATGGAACAATGTTTGTATTGTTGTGTATTGTATTTTGCAGTACCTGTGAGGGCGTTCTTCATGTATGCTATCTACACACCAAAGCCGCCGGCATGCCGCCGGGCTAGGCAGGCGGCTTTCCGTCATACGAATGGCAGCTGTCAAAAAAGCCGGCGGCTTTGGTGTGTAGATACCATTAGAATTTTAGAACATCAAGCTGCAATTGCATCACAACATCATAGAGATAAGAGATATTTTTGTTTTAAAAAAGTTGTGAGCATTTGACTGATTGGACACCTTCACGAACGACTGGGCAGAGGCGGCTCAGGATAGAGAATCATGGAGAAGGAGGAGAGAGGTCTTTGGGACAACAACGGCTAGATAAGATAAGATAAGACTGATCATGCTATTATGATTGAATAAGATTATTTTTTAAAAAATAACCCAATAACTTTAGCGTCTTTTTTTTCTTACAGTATAAGTACCTACTAAATTTTTAATTCAATATATTTTACTAGTAACAAAATAATAAATAATGCCCAAAGATTACGTAGGTACCACCTATGTTTAAAAACTATAGCACTATATCTACTTACTAAATGCTTATATTGCTACTTACATATTAGGTTGGGGAAAAAGTTTCTTCGTATTTTATATGAAAATTCAAAAAGTTTTTTTTATAGTTTATTTACATTTGACTAAAGTATGTAGGTGCCATTTTGTTCCATAACTTTTTGCCATCTTGTTGGTAGTGACATGATCCCATTGCTGTAAAAATTTTGAGGCTTCTGATCGAAAAACTGCGACAAGTGGTTTTGGCAGTCCTCTCGTGATGTTAACCTGACACTGCCTAAGGAATTCTGCAGAGACCGAAACAGATAAAAATCTGAAGGTCCAAGGTCAGGACTATACGGCGGATGCATTAATACCTCCCAGCCAAACTCTCGTAATTTTTGCTGAGTGGCTAAAGATGTGTGAGGTCTAGCGTTGTCATGGTGAAAAACCACACCCCTTCTGTTGATCAATTCTGGCCGCTTTCTCTCAATTTTTTGCTTCAATCTCATCAATTGTTCGCAATACAGTTCTGAATCGATGGTCCTGCCTGGCGGTAACAGCTCATAATGAATGATGCCCTTCCAATCCCACCTTACACCCAGCATTACCTTGTTGCGAGTTAACCCGGGTTTTGCCACAGTCTGTGAAGCTTGACCGGCCTTTGACCACGATCTTTTTCGCACGTTCTTGTCGTATGTGATCCACTTTTCATCACCAGTTATCAGCTTTTTCAAAAATGGTTCGGTTTCATTACGTCGTAATAAAGAATCACAAATGAGTACACGGTTCATTAGGTTTCTTTCAGTGAGCTCATGAGGCACCCAAATATCGAGCTTTTTAGTGTACCCAGCTTTATTCAAATGAGTCAAAACCGTTTTGTGGTCAATTGCCAGTTCTTCAGCTACATCGTAACTACTAATATACCGATCTTGCTCCACTTTTTCAAAAATGTCATCAATTTTGTCCGTAACAGGGCGACCAGAGCGAGATGCATCTTTGATATCAAAATTTCCGGCTTGAAAACGCTTAAACCAAACTTGCGCTACTCTCACAGATACTGCATTAGGTCCATAAACATCACAAATTTTTTTCGCGGCTTGAGTTGCATTTTTACCTTTTTTATAGTAAAATTTTAAAATGTATCGAATTTCTTCTTTAGATTCACTCATTTTAACAACAACAATAACAAATGAAAATCACACAAATTCCTAATTTGAATTTGGAAGTGCCTTCTTTAAAATTAAAACTTTTTAATGATACCAAAACCAGCCAGATACAAATGGTATAGCCAAAGAGATTTTAATACAAGTTCATACATACTATATGCGAAAAGACTTTTTCCCCAACCTATTATAATAGCTACTAAACAAACGGCTTCTTGCTACTTCATTGTTTACCTTCATTATCATTATTTCCTTTTATATTATTGTGTACAAATAAGCATTTTTATTGTATTGCCAGTATTTTAAGCAGGTATCTACTCTTAAATAAACGATACAAAACTGTTTAATAGTAACTACACACCAAAGCCGCCGGCTTTTTTGACAGCTGCCATTCGTATGACGTAAAGGCCTAGCTCGACGGCATGCCGCCGGCGGCTTTGGTGTTTAGATAGCATAAAACTGCAAAACAAACCGCTAAAATGAAACTAAACAGACGCCGGCAACAAAATTGAATCTTATTTTTATCGCTAGGCTCTAAAACAGATACTTTCGGCCCTCGGGAGGCATAGCCGTTAATTTTAATAGAGGAATAAGTTAAAGCGGGAAGGGACACAGAGGAGGTAAATAAAATAAAAAAATACGATATTTTTTATACTATTTATAATTATGTAAATAAGGAAGTGAAGGGGAAGAGAGAGGGACAGCTAAAATTAGGCAAGGTGTGAGGCAGGGGTGTCCATTGTCTCCATTAATATTTACGAATTTATTGAATGTGCCATTAGAATAATAATAAATACAGGAAAGGGGAGGGATCAAAATTAATGGGGACAGAATACTATTTATAAGATTTGCAGATGACATCGCAGCTTTTGCAGAGAACCGACATCAATTACAGGAACAAATTAATGAAATGGACACAGTATTTACACAGACAGGACTTAAAATTAATGCAAACAAAACTAAAATCTTAACGACATCAAAAAAACCATCAATAAGTAGCCCGATTAAACTCAATAATATCCCACTAGAAGAGGTTAACAGTTTTAAATACTTGGGAAGTATAATTACCCATGACTCCAGATGTACAGCGGATGTCGTTTCCCGAATTGCAATGGCCAAAAAAGCTTTTAACAATAAAAAACATCTTTTAAAAGCTAAGATATCAAAGGCAGCAAGGAAACGACTAATAAAGGTGTAATCTGGAGCATAGCACTATATGGATGTGAGACATGGACCCTGAAGCAAAGAGAGAAAGACTGGAAGCTTTTGAAATGTGGTGCTGGAGGAGGATGGAGAAGATAAGCTGGACAGAGAGGAAGAGTAACGAGGAAGTGTTAAACATGGTCAACTAGAAGCGCTGCTTGTTAAGAACTGTAGAAAATAGAAGAGGGAAGATGATAGGGCACTTGATACGACATGACAGTTTCTTGAGAAACATTATTGAAAGAAAGGAAAAACGACATACTTACTTCGCTCAGGTGAAGGAGAAAGTTAACGTCATGTCGTATCAAGAAGTTAAAGCACTGGCAGAGGATATAGGCCTAGATGGCGAACACTCCACCGACAAGAGTCTAACTCTCAAATTAAATGATGATGAAAGAAGTGAGGTATAGGAGATGCTTTTGCCTAGCAGTGGGACGAAATAGGCTAAAAAAAAATAAGTCAGGTTTTAAAAAAAGCCTGTCGTTTAAAAAAACAAGCTAATTATGAACCTGTAAACCCTAACAAACTTAGATAGCTTACTTGTCATGGTTAGTCAAAGTTTGTGCCGATGTATTGGCGAGGCAAAGATTCTAACTAGCGCCTCTAGTGTCAAAATTGTGAAGCTGTCTAAGAACGACACTTTGACAGTTTTCGTTACAATTAACGTCAGGGAAAAACATAAATAATAAATACAAATCTGACATTGAAGTTATGTCTGACATTGAAGTTACAAATAAACAAACAAAGTGTCGTTCTTAGACAGTTTCTAAATTTCGCCGCTAGAGGCGTGCGGATAATCTTTGCATCGCCAATGGATGGATGGATATGAGGACGTTTTGCAATAGCTACTTAATAGATTTTGATGAAACTTTGCAATATTGTAGCTTATACATCAGAATGCCACATATGCTACATTTTTTATGAATGTACCTGTTTTTCAAGATATAGATAATTATTATGACAAAGCGTATGAAGTCGCGAGCAGCTTTTATTACAAATATCTTTGTTATAAAAAAATTGCTCCTGTGCAATATAATTTTTAAGGTATTCAACATGAAAAAAAAATATAAAAAAAAAAATATTTTGTCATATTTTACAGGGGCCGTATTCTTCTAATTACCAAATGAAAAATGGTGTCTCTCTAGAATGTGAATTGTATGAATTGACACATTTTGGTATTCTCTTAACAGATAAGTTGACAGTGGACAGCGATCGGCCGTACATTTTATTACTTTACGCTATAATCGGTATTCTACTCCGCAATGTCACATGAGTGGCAGTTCCAAACGGTATTCTCTTCGCTATTTGACAGTAGACAAAACCCTCTAGAAACTACTAATCGACTATTAATCGTGGCACTTATGAGAATACCAAATTTGTGACATATTGCTGTCGAATGTTTATCTGTTGGCTATAGTTTGGTCGCTTAACTTAATTTAGCGGAATTGCTACCCAGGTCTACTGATTTATTTAGACTACGGTAGTTAGCCCCAACGGGCGGTTTGTGTAATAAAACATAATCCCTAATTTCACTAATCTCGTCCGTCCACGTGTAACACACACTATCCGGCTTAATCCTACACAAACGTGTGTACAAATTACATATTTACTCTGTTTTTAGTTAAACTTCCCACTAATATTATAAACGTTAATGTTTGTTTCGATGGATGCATGGATATATGAATATAGATATGTATGTGAAGATGTTTGTTACCTCCTTCATGCGAAAACCACAAAAAATATTTTAATGCAATTTTGAAATATTGTAGCCAATGATATTATATATATACTAGGTGCAGATATGTCATATGCGCGCACATTTTGAAGACTGTAAATAGACCTATTTAAGACAACTTGTAGCTAGTCTCAGTTAGTCTGAAGACATTTGGAGTATGATTTGAAGTGCTGTCGTTTATGTCATTGTGATCATTGTTCGGCACAGATTTAAAACGCTAATCACTATAAAGCTAATATATCTGTACCTATAAAAAATCATTGATGTAATACAATTATATATGCATAATGTAATTCTACCAAAATGTAGTAGGTAATGATTATTTAGTTATTTCATTCATCCGGTGCCATAACTTTTATAATTGAAAATAAACACACAACGTAATAATGATACATCCTACTAATACACTCGAGAGCAATGAATCCGGGTCGGGTAAACAAAAAACTAAAATATCTCGAAAACTTAGAATCCTAGCCTTATGAAATAAAATGTGTTTAAAAGACCAATAAATACTTGTCAAATGAAAATATAAAACTTCTGAGTTTCTTCTATATCATAACAATGAAATCTTCGTTTGCGGATTTTGATATAGGTATAGCATGCCAAATATCGAATGGAAGCACGAGAAGGCAATGCGAAATGTTAAAATTCAAGAAAATGCTTATGTTGTTTAAAAAAATATATTGTTAGTAGTTTTAAAGTTAGATCATCAGTTTTTTCTTTACTTAATATTCTGTTATTAAAATGTTGTGACTTATAAATGTTATTACTTACATTGAAGGAGTATAAAATTGTCTATTAAACACAATATATTTCATTAATCTAGCATTCTTGGATCGCGAGTTTTTTGGATTCTTTAGTGACCCGGATTCATTGCTCTCGAGTGTATTATAAATGTCAATGTCTGTGCCGATGGATGGATGTGAGGATAATTGGTCTTTCATGAAAAAGCAAATGATTTAATGAAACTTTGCCTTTTTTTCAGATGACAATTTGTATGTCTTTTTTTTTTTTTTTTGAAGTTATAGATTGAATTATTGTGGTGGCGAACAGGGTCCCACGTTTGTTAATTATATTATCAGTTATGTGTCCGCAGAGTGTCAATGACATTTTTTGACAGATTTGGTCGCAATCAGTTTAAGCCATTGCTTACCAGCTAGCTTAGCATGCACTCCGTGACAAGACGTTGTCATGCGTTTATCACGCTTACGTCTCTGTCTATAGTTTTAAATGTGATAAGGACAGCATGACGTGAGATAATTGTCGCGGCACGCATGCTAAGCCTCCTGAATACCAAATGTGTTCAAACATGCTCAATACTCAATCATTTATTGCACTCCACAGGTTTTTACAGATCTTATAAACAACTTAAAGTACCAAATGCGGATCCTGATTATGGCACGGCAATTTGTGTAGCAAAGCTACAAATTTAAAAATGCCGACATACAACTGAGGCTATTTTAAATAAGCAGACTTGGGATCCTGGAATAAAAGATGTGAAAAGCAAAATTGCATTTTCCTTTTTTTAGAGCTAATATAGTACCTAAAGTAAAGTAAAGTAAAGTAAATATTTATTTCTAGTACAATATAAATGTGAGTAGGTACAGAAACAAAATAAAATTAACAAAATTAAACACAAAACAAAAAATAAAATAAAAAAGGAACTTAAAACTTAGAATCTTAAAACTAAACATAAAAATAGAACGGAGAAACAAGAATGAGAAAGAATAGCGTGTAGTAGAGAAGACCATTTCTCTTACGTAATCAGCATTGTTCTTACTCAACATGATGCTAGCTTCTCGTATTTCTACGTAAAAGTCAATATAATTTATCGTTCTCCTATCTTTAGGCAAATATAGCAAAACAAACGTTTAGCGAGACAGATGGCGCTCTGTGACAACATCCGATTTATTGCTGCGTCTGACAACTGGGGCCTCTCTTGCTTTGTCCAGGGGACCAAGTCTGCTCATTTTAAATTGCCTCAGTTGTATGTCGGCAGTGTCTATGGCATTTTTTGACACATTTGGTAAGTGTATTGCTTAACAATGGTTTACGCTGATTGTGTCCAAATATGTCAAAAAATTACAGTGACATTCTTATTGACACTCTGCCGACATACAACCGATATACAAGTAAAATTTTATTTGAAAAAGAGCAACTTAACAGAGTTTCTTGCTAGATTCTTCTATAACGAAAAGTGCAACCTTGCGAATCTAGCATTATCTAGCGTTAGCTTTAAAAACCTACTACTTATAAAGGGCGATAAAGCATGCACATCGATATTTTGAAAGAGGCAATTTGGTAATTTTGTGTCGCACACACAAGTCGTGACGTTTTGTCAATCGTGGTCCAAATTCGAGAGAATGCAACATTGAAGGAATTAATTCTAAATTCAAATTCTGATTAACAAATAATTTTTAACATTATGTAACTACTCTCGTTCATGGAAATTAGCATTCGTTTGTATTCGGAAATGCGATGATTGCCGATATGCATATTGCATTCTTTATTTATCGCCTTTTACACAGTAAGTACACAAAATTTTAAGAATAGAGAAATTCTTTCTTCCAGCCATACAGGAATAACCCCAAAAATGATAAGTCGTTCCCATTTCTTTGGTTACATTTATCAAACTTCCATTTGCAGTTACGAGATAACATTTCAGACGAATTGTGTCTGTATTTCTTCGGTGAAAGAGTTATAACACAGTTTATTGAGTGTAAATAGAGTTAGTTTTGTCAAAGTTTCAGTAGCTGAGGGCAAAGTGGCTTGGTTTGAAAGATATTTCTTGTTGCGTCTAGATACTTCTTAGATTTAGTTAGTTTTTGTCTTGGACGATTGTTTAGTTAGAGTTCGGAGCGCTAGCTTGGTTTTCAACTGTTTTAACTGTTCCCGAGTGAATAAACTTCTTTAAAAATAAACAGTCGAAGAACCACCTTTTGTTGGCTTTTCTTTAATTGAAGTCGGATAGAAACAAATTAGATCTTCAGTGTTTTATACCATAACCTTAAATAAGATTTAGAACTATTTCTAGAGACTAGCGAGTAGATATTTAAATGTATCAGGCTTGGATCTTATAAAATAGTCTTTATGTGTGTCTATGGCACAAGGAACAGGTTGTGTGAGGCTATGAGCGTGGAGCGTAATAATAGAATAAACGCTCCACGTAGGTAATAATATATTGTCGAAGTTGTCAAAATGTCAAAGTTTGTGCCAATGGATGGATGAGATTATATCTGTTACTCTTTCACGCAAAAAATACTGAACAGATTTTAATTAAACTTCACAATATTGTGCTTGCACATCAAAATAACACATACCTAGGTAGGTTAGGTTATATGTGTCGACGAGTCATCAGAAGTGGCGTTTAAGCTTTTAGTTAAAATAAGACAGTGGGCGTGTACTGAACAAACTGGCTTTATTGAGTAGTTTCCAATCACGTTACCTATTCAATAATAAGATGTACGTGATGTCTTCCGATGTCTCTTCATCGATATCCAAACAATAATCAAACAGAATCCATCAAACATGACAGCATCTTAAATATGAAAGCGTCAAACTGACAACCAGTCAAAAACAAGCCAGTTCTTGCATTTAGCAGTAAAGAGTTTGCAAATGATTCCAAAATAGCCTTCATGAACGTAATCTCCGACATATATATTACCTAAATATATTGTATAAGTGTAAATTTTCTAAGATATAACGATGAATGCGCATAAAATCGCGGGCAGCTTCAAGTTATATATAGGTACCTAAACTACAAAATTTCTGCTCACTGAATTACAGTAAACATTACCCGTTTGTGTTGTATGTAACTGATATCAAAGGATCTATCATGTTTCGAAACAATTAGTACAACATAGCAATTAGTATAGTTACAAGAGCTTTCAATTATATCTAAAGGTAGAACAAAGGTAGCGTTTACTTCAATTCCGGGTTTAATTATAGTTTCGTATACGGATATTTCTCATTTTAAGGCCTTTGGGATGAGAATTATGAAACAAATTATAGCAATGAAGCCATCTTATTTCATATTACCTATAAATGTTAATGTTTGTGCCGATGGATGAGATGTTAAAAGAATTTACTCTTTCACGCAAAAACTACTGAATAGAATTTAACAAAACTTTACAATATTGTATCTTACACATCAAAATAAAATATGGGCTATGTTATTTTAAGTTGTTGCAAAAATTTTCCAAGTTATGACGAAAAATTCTTATAAAATAATGAGAAACCTCTAATATGCTTAAATTGAAATTGTGTTTATTTCGTATTTTGTAAAAAATCCTTTTAACAATAAATGAGAACAGAACACGAAAAAAAATACATTCCACAATCATCAGCTCCATTTTTAAGCATTTTTATTTTATATAATTTATCGTAGGTTATTAAATATCGTAACACTTGAAGTGTTTACTGCATATTCATGTCTTAGACGCCATTTTCTTGAAATAGAGAATTCCAATTGTAATAATTACGCGAGTGCCTGTTTTCTGAGAGCGCTAGACTGTGTACCTGTCACAAATATATGGCAGAGTATGGACTCACAGAAGAGACGACCTTCTATATTTACCTATTTCTTTTTTCTTTGGCTACGATTACACTTTAAGAGCCCCAGCAGATCGCCACTGATCTAGATGATCTACTTAATTGTCGACACTGACTGATCTAATAGTCGGGTTGTCCTGCTAGTGCATCTATCATCTAGTGCAAATCGTCATAGTACACGCACTTGCATACATCTACGTACTGATTAAGAGCCCAACTAAACTATCGGCTGGCAGAAAGTCTGTGTGTATCTACCGGGGCTCTCTTCCCATATAACTCTAACGACTTTATTTTTAGTGTCTTGAAGAGATCACTTTTAGTGAGAAAGCCGCCTTAGAGCACAATTTCATAGTTTTTTGTTTAGTCTGTATCTATTTGTGTGCCATACAGTATTTCTATCTATCTAACTTGCTATTTCGAATATATCAACTTATAATTTGACGGAGAAAACAACCAAAACAGGTTTCAGGTTACAGTTCGACCGAATTCGGCGTAGCATGCCTCAACGCTACGCGAGGCGAGAATAGGGAAGCAAACAGGTTCGGACGTTTACCTAAGCCGAGGTTCACAGATTTCAGATACAATGGTAAGGTAACCGTCGAGCCATTGAATAATGCCTGAGGTAATATTCTTTGCTGAATTGTAAGCTAGGTTTACTGGAATTACTGAGTTCACTTACCAGGATAACATAATGCTATCTACACACCAAAGCCGCCGGCATGCCACTGGGCTAGGCCGGCAGCTTTACGTCATACGAATGGCAGCTGTCAAAAAAGCCGGCGGCTTTGGTGTGTATATACTATAACGTATGTTCTAATATTATGCTTCTAAATTCAAATATAACGTGTCCTTTAAGTCGTAAGAAATAAGTTGAGATATGAGAAATTGAACCCTATAGCACCACTAGTTCCATAAAATGTAATTCGAACTCAAATAATATAATATATCTTTATACGAAGCAAATAGAGGTAACGCTACATTCGCAAGGTAGCAGTTTTCTCCAGCGAAGAATCTAGCTAGAAAACCTATTGGGTTGCTCTTTTTAAATTAAGTTTTGCAATTCTTATGAACACACAAGTTATGTACCAGGGCGGAGGTAGCTCGAGACCGAAAATCATGGCGGATGAGGGGAAAGGCCTTTGCTCAGCCGTGGGACACAAATGGCTAGATAAGATTAGATAGATTATATTATATATACGTATTTATTGTTTATTGTAGGTTAAGTGACTATCCTGCCTTCATGCTATCACTTCTCTCTCTGTGGGGTCTGCAGGTAGAAATTAATTGTAGAAATATGCTGTACCTTTTGTATAACTTCTCTATTTTTCTGTCTCTATGTACTATCATCTTACAATAAACTGTTAAATAAATAAATAGACATGCACATAGGTAAATACATGAAATTTTACGCCAACAATACCGTCTGCACATTGTTTAGTCTATGGCATAGGAATTTAAATACCTCCCTCATCTCGCGGAGTAAGTGGGAACCTTTCTTGAGTCGTCACGTAGGATCCAGGGGGGCGCAACATTTTTATACAACTAACCCTTTTTTAATTTTAAACTGCATTTGTTTTTTAAATGACAATTACCATTGTGGGTTCAGCTAATGTCAGATGAAGTAAAGCTTAACATCACTATATAGGGTGTCACATAAAGGGGGTATAAAGCCGAAACATAGCGATAGTCCTCATAAAACTGAACAACTTTCCCCAAGGAACATGGGTCGTAACTCGAAAAACATTTTTGGATCGCCCATACTTACTCGATCAGATGAAGTTGTTCAGTTTCATGAGGACTATCGGCGATAGTCTATCGCTGTGTTTTGGCGTTATACTCCCGTTCTGTTACACCCAGTATACCCATCATATATGTAAATTTGAATGAGGACAGACATAATAGTCTGTCCAAAAAGAGTAGAAATTAAAAAGTGGCAACACTGTCTTGTCGTCTAGTTTTGTTAGATTGATTCGAAAGGGACGACGCTACTGTGTTGCCATTTTTAAATTTGCACTCTTTTAGGACAAACTATAAAAACACATCATTTTATATTTTAGCAAAATGTTGGCCACCCCAGCTAGAACACGATTCACGGTACGATGGCTACAAATAATGGGTAGGTGCTGTCGTCGAGCAAGCTTTTCCAGCTCTAGACCTATCTAGGGTACCTGCCAGACAAACACTAGGTTTCCTAGGTGTTTCTTATTGGTAATGGTTTCACTGTTTTATTTTGTTGAAGTTGCTTTTATGAAACTACTTCGTGTAACGTGTTTTGATATTAATTTGTGAAATGTAGAAGGACGACTTACCTATTACCACTATATATAGGGTGACTTTAAATTAGTGAACGATAGAAAAGGATATGCATGTACTCGTGATAACAAACAACTTTTACTATGGGATCTAGGCCGAAATCATTCAAAAAAATTTTGAACTCCCCATACAAAATGCACCAGCTGATAGTATGGAGGAACAATTTTTTTTTGTGATTTCGACCTTGATCCCATAATAAAAGTTGTTTGTTATCACGAGTACGTGCATATCCTTTTCTCTCGTTCACCAATTTAAAGTTACCCTGTATATCCATTTTCTTATCATTTCCTACAATCAAGCCTATAACATTCGTTGTTTAAGTACCTACCTCAGCGGCGCGGCTCACGAGTGTCCGCAGTCATTAATATGTCGGAGACATCTGAGATTACGTTCATGAAAACTATTTTAGAACTATTTGCAAACTCTTTACTACTAAAATGCAAGAACTGGCTTGTTTCTGACTGGTTGTCAGTTTGGCGCTTTCATATTTGAGATGCTGTCACGTATGATGGATTCTGTTTGATTATTGATTTGGTATCGGTCAAAAAGAGACATCGGAAGACATCACGTACATCTTGTTATTTTATAACGTGATTGGGAACGACGCAATAAAGCTAGTTTGTTCAGTACACGCCCACTGTCTTATTTTAACGAAACTCCTTGTTATGGACGAGCATCACTCTTCATAAACATCCCTTCTGATGACTCTTCGACAAATATGTTATTCAGCTATGAATTACAACGAAACCCCAACTTATTCTAAGTATTCCAAACATTTAATTAAGTACGTACCCACTTATTTGAGAGAGCAAAAATTTCGTTCCACAATTAATTACCTACCTAAATTAAACTCAAATTAAACTATTAGAAAATCAAACAAAATTTTCAAATTACGAACATCAACGTTCCAATTCCGGTTGGAGCCAGTTCCATCCGGTTTGCAAATACTGAAATGAGAACGAATGGATGAAACGAACCCACACTCTACCAAACAGTATGAATTTTGCTTTTTAATTCCCGCCAGTTTTAAAAGACCTTTGACATCAAATGTGGCACATATTTTTTGAAAGTCTATTTATAGTGGCTAAAGACACGCTAAAGCTATGCTAAATTAATAAAAAAAAGTAACAGATATTTCTTTTCCAAGCAATAAAAATATAGCTAAGCTTTAGAAACGCATTTCTCAAGTAAGTAATACAAACTCGTTTGAGATTTCCTAACACAACCTTTTTTTGCTTAAAAGGAGATTCCCAACCATAAAGTTTTTAATTCTTGCAAGTTCAGAAAAGCATTTCTCAAGTAGAGTCCATTTCACGAAAGAAGTCCCCTAGCCGCGGCGCTGTATACTTAGTATGTCAAAATGAACAATGTTGGCATTTATGAGTACAAATTTTACCTATATTATTTGTATCTCATTTGTAATTTATCAAATAATACTAATTATTACATACTTCGAGTATCCTAGTCATGGAATATTAGTAGGTTGGTATACATTTTGATAAAAATATCTATTTACTTACATTTCTGTTATATAAAAAGTATATTTTTATTAAAATAATTGTTTTTCTACCTACTATCAGGGAAAAGGTCAGAAAATAGGGAAAATAGACCTGTCAAGTTTAGTTCCAAAAATATCCAGGGGACTTCTTTCGTGAAATCCACTCTCTTTCTTTTCAGATTTCCTAATACAACCTTTTTTTGTTTAAAAGCAGATTGCCAACCAAAAAGATCGTAATTCTTTATTTCACCATAGAGATAAAGACTGGAAACCTGTCAGAGATCTCCAAATTCTGGTCACAATAATAACTAAAGCAAACTGAATGAAGAAGGGACATAAATGAAAATTATATCAAATAATATGTTTAAAGCCAGTTCGTTGCTCAGTAGTCACGAACACTCTCTCAAAGTCTCAAATACTTAATAGCGTATTTTATTTCAAAGTCGAAAAGCTTAGTTTAATGAAATTTCATAAGTAGAGTGCATTTCACGAAAGAAGTCCCCCGTATATTTTTGGAACTAAATTTGACAGGTCTGTTTTCCCTATTTTTCTGATCTTTTCCCTGATATTAGGTAGAAACCCCCTTACTTATCTTAATCAAAATATACTTTTCACCTAACAGAAATATAGGTAAATATATATTTATATCAAAATGTACACCAACCTACTCATGAAATGATCAGGACACCTGAAGTATGCAGGACATAGTATTATTTGATAAATTGCAAATGAAATATACATAATATAGGTAAACTTTGTACTTATAAATGGCAACATTATCAATTTCGACATACTATACAGCGCCGCGGCTAGGGGACTTCTTTCGTGAAATGGACTCTACCAAATATATTCATTTTGAGTGTTTTGTTTATAAAAATGGGGACAAAGGAATATCAAAATAACATAAAATCAAAATCAAATTTTTTTTTATTTCAAAATTGGCACATAAATAAGTACACTTTGAATGTTATTTTTTATTTTAAACTATTACCGCTTCACTACTTATAAGTATAGCCTTTATACCTAGACATACTATAGGTACTAGTATAGGTAAACTAGTTATGTATTTAGTCAAAACTATAGGTTACTGACTGAATAATGTCACGCCTCTCTCCCATCGTGGTAGGCAGATACCACTTCACTCCACTTGCTACGATCCAAAGTTCCAAAAACACCGCTTTCGCTTCATCCACATTCATCAGTCGCCTCATACATACATGCCGGTTTAGGATGCTCTTGACTTGAGTTGGTCTTTCTTTAACAAGCTAGTTTAACTTTCACTGAATTTGTTCAAAATATCAAATAACCTAACATTTTTATTTAAAAAAAAGCCTGAAATTTTAGTACCCAGTGTTACTCTCACTGTAAATACCTACAAATCTAACGACACCTCTCAAGCTTTGATTTTAACCTTTAGCCGTTTCGGCTGTACGGCGTGCCAAAGAATCAGACATACAAAATTACATACATGTTCTCGAAAAAACATAACCCTTCTTCTGGCGCAGTCAGGTAAGAATCAAAACATTTAGTTTCCTTCTCTACGCAATTAAAGAACGACTGAAATAAATAAATCACGGAGAATTTATTCTAGGTGTAAGCAAAAGCCGAGAGATTCCCTGAAAAGAATGTAGACAAGGAAATGTAAATGAGAAAGGAAAGTGTACAAGGGATAGGAGGGCCCGCGACGGTATTGGGGCGGCACGTAGAGTGGGGATTTTAACTAGTATCGGGTTGTATAATAGGTAGAAAGTAACTGTTAAATATCTGTTTGTGAGATACGTTCAAAAATTAATGAAATCTGTTTAAGTAGGATAGTGGTTTTACACTCTTCGCCAAAAATCTAATGACGTAATTTTCACTAAGACTGAATAACTCTCCTCAAGAAAAAATGAATATTTATTTAATAGTACGTATAAGTAAGTAAACACCTAACTTAATTTAATGGATTATTTATTTTATAACTTATTTTAGTAAATCATATACCTATGTGTTCCTTCACAAACCAAAATTGTTTGCCGTGCTCAATAATAGGGTCCATCCACAACATAACATTAACTACTTACTTCAAACATATTCATAACATCTTATGCAACTTTATAGAAGTGCAATAATTATGACTAAGAAACATGGGTTGAAATACGTCTAAACCGATTTTATGTCAGCCAGAGCTTTTTTTTTTTAGCCTATTTCGTCCCACTGCTGGGCAAAAGCCTCTCCCATGCCTCTCCAAACACTCCTGTTATTAGTTGCTTCCCACCAATTTTCCCTGAATGAGCGTAGGTCGTCACTCCATCGTTTTTTGGGCCTACCTCAGCGACGTTGGCCGTCTGGCACCCAATTTGTGGCTATTCTCGCCCAGCGCTTCGTATGTATGCGACTTACATGGCCAGCCCAGTCGTATTTTAATTTGGCGGCTTTTCGTCCAACATCTGCGATTCCAGTATTGGAACGCAGCACAGTGTTCCTCATCCGGTCTATTCTTTTATACACCTAGTATGCTGCGCTCCATTGCGCTTTGGCAGACCTTGAGCTTGGACTTTCGATCTCAGTGAGTGACCAAGTCTGAGCACCGTAGGTTAGGACAGGCAGTATGCACATGTCAACGAGTTTGCGTATAAGTGTCATAGGGAGGTCCCCCTTCAGGAAACGCTTTAGAGACCAATAGCTCTTCGAGGCATTTTCAATTCGACGATCGACTTCCTTTTCCTGCCTGTTTTCGAAGGATACTAAACTAACTAACCAACTAACTAACAGCCAGAGCTTATAAAATATAAAATGCCAGTTAAATCTTTATCAATCACTGTTACTCGTTAAGTTTTTCCCATCACTAAATCAATGTCTAGTCAGCATTTGGCTTTGTATAAGCAGTATTTGAGAGAGGACAATCGAACTTACAGATAAGTCAATAATTCTAAGACGTTTTGTTAAAGGTTAACATAATTTACTTTACTTTATTTAGAAGTTTCTAATGTTGGTGCAATAGGACTTGATATTCAAAATTATGTATCAAATAATTAGTTCTAAATAGTTAATACTCAATCATTTATTGCACTCCACAGGTTTTTACAGATCTTATAAACAACATAAAGTACCAAAATGTGAACCCTGATTAGGGCACGGCAATTTGTTAGGTTAAATAATTAGTTTTAACTTCTCTTTTCCTCTATCTCTATGTATAGGTCGCGCCACGGAAAATGAACCCTAGCTGGCAGCTGCGCATTAGACGATTTTTGAGTCTGACGTTTAACATTTGTTTTAAAATACCATCTCGCACAAAAGTGTTTAATTAAGTCATTGTTTTTACGCACAAAGAAAAGAAAAATAATATTAGCAGTATTAGTAGGGTGGAATATAAATAAAAAAAAAACACTTTTTGGTGGTTTTTGTATCAGAGAGATTAATATTCAATTAATTAAAAAGAAAAGTACGTTAACGGCTTCGTCGATATTTACTTATGATGTGGCGAAAAATATTTGTTGATGACTAAAGTGGAACATCGACAAATTTACTGTCACAGTTGTAGTCCTGTATATAATTAATTTTAAATAGATCTCGCACTGAATTGCCCAAGAACGGGCGTTAGTAAATAACATAATGAAGTGCTTAAACTGTTTTCCCAAAATTCATTTTCGTAAAACATTGACTCCTAGTTACAGAAAATGAAGTTAAAGAAATGTTTCACTAAACCTTTGAGTATAGAATATATAAGGAGGAGCCATAAGGTCTGGATCTGCGTGCCTGGCCTGGCGCAAAATGGCTACCCTACCTTTTTGTATGGTACTACTTATCATTTGACAGGACATCTATGAAGAATACTATGAAAAACTTGGCGCAACCTTGGGCCGCTGTCATATACTCATGTGTGTATGAAAAAAAATGGGGCCACTCCTTATATTCCTTCCTCATTGCATTAAACGTATTGCAGTCTTCTTCTGATTTTAGCATAGACAATAACAATGACAACTTAAGTTTTAACGATCTTTTTTATCAGGGACTCCTTTTGAGCGAACTTTAAATACAGGACTTTCGTGTTCCTAATTCAAAGCAAAGGCATAGTAAACATAGAATGACAACATCCGTTGAAAGTCAATTAGTACAAAACCAACTTCTATTGGTGTTGGCAGGATATGAACTGGCGGCTATATTGCTGTATCTGGACTGAAAAACGAATATCTTGACTCATCTTGGCTAGGGCGGGCAATCTTACTCATAAACGCCTGTCACTTTTGGACAATCCTATTCATCTACTGTCACATCCAAAGCCACTTGACTAATTTTTAAATGAACTTAATTTTAACTTGCATTGATTTGTGTAATTCAGTTGAAGCATTTATTGCGGTATATTTTTGTAATAAGTAATTACATGAACTCAGGATTTAAAAATAACGACTAAAATTATGATAGATAAATAAATAAAAAATACACAAAATCATTATGTATTCAGTTGAATGAATAAGACGGTAATTTTTTAACCGAATTAAAAAACTTAAAACAATCAAACAAAGAAGATGGTTATGTACGTATGTGAAATACGTACATATCCGTCACGCCTCTCTCCCATTGGGTTAGGCAGAGACCACTTCCTTTCACTTGCTTCGATCCAAACACACCTCTGTCGCTTCATCCACACTCATTAGTCGTCTCATACATGCCCGTCGTCGGTTTAGGGTACTCTTGGCCTTTCTTGAGTAAGTCCCCGATTTGATCGAGGTACGTTCGCCTTGGCCTTCCCCTCCCAGCATTTCCATTCACTCTTGCCTTGTATATCTCTTTTGTTTTGTTATTTTGTAATGGTTTTCATTTCGGTTGATATTTTTTTAGAATGAATAAAATTGATCGTTACTTATAGCTTTATTGATTAGGTACCTACATTAGAATATATTCTAAATATAGAAGATTGTAGCCTATTATGTATGTATCTTTCCCCCGTTTGCCGTATTCTCTACTAAACTTATTTCCCGTTTAAGGCTAAAACACACCGGATGCGTATGCGTAACGTAGACGTAAGCACGGCGTAAACACGCGCGTAGTTACGGTGTAACCCTTTGAGTATAGAATATATAAGAAGGTGCCATACTGTCTGGATCTGCGTGCCTGGTCTCACGCAAAATGGCTACCTTTTTGTATGGAATTTCTTATGGTTTGACAGGTCATCTACCAAGAAAACTATGAAAAACTTGCGCCAACCTTGGCACACTGTCATAAACTCATTTGTATATGAAAAAAAAGTGGCATCTCCTTATATATTCTATACTGAAAGGTGTAACCCGATGTGACACTGGGCTACGCGTCACGTCGACGTGTATATCTTCTTTACGCAAGCGGTGACAGTTCCATACATTACAACTCAGAGGTACGCATACGTCTACGCATACGCAACGCAAACGCATCCGGTTTGTTTTGGCTTTTACCCCTTTGACACCAATAAAGTAACAAAAAAGCGTAACATCACGAAAACACAGCCTTCTATCCCTTAGAGTGTAAGGTGAAAGTGGCAAAGACAATAAAATAAAATTACACCTCTTTAGTACTACGACTCGACTCAGTCGCAGCGTCTCTGTATAAATTTTCACACCGCATTACCGTGGGCGATAAAAATTCTCAACGCGGGACCGATACGTACCATCCTTATTTGGGGAGAGTAGGGTATGAAACAGAGGCTAAATATTTCCGGAAAATACATAAGACTGCCAAATCATTACCCTTCCTTCCCCGTAGTCGGGTAAAAAGGAGGTAACTACTGAAGTATATTGTCGGTCAAAGTTGACAGCTTAGGTAACTTAGTATGTGCATGCTTTTTAATTTTTTGACTGACTTTTAAGTTCGTCTATTTGGGCACTTTAAATAGATAAAGTCGTAATTTAAAAGAATGTATCCTAACATACGAAAATGATGATAAAATCCGGGTTGTAAGTACTTTTTTACCAACTATTTTTTTTTTATGAAGCCACAAAAACACTTATACACGTTTCTTTTACGCGGTTACGTATTCCTGTGCAAAATAAGAAGACGAGCAACTCCTCGAAGAAAAAAGTACTAACCTGTAAAAAAGCTAAGTACCTACATACTTATCTGCTTTAATGAAAAAAGAAAAGTAAAGTTATCACCTTGTTAATAAAGCTTCCAAGCTTCTGCAGTTCGAACTCCTTACGCATTCTCTGTCTCATCCCCTACTCTAACAAAATAGTCAATCCAATATAAATATTTACGTCCCCGAAACGGTTTTATAGGTGTAATAAAATCAGTTGAAACCGCAGTAAATTGGTAGTGAATTACCCTTTTTTGTGGAGGCTAATGGCGGGGGTGATATCGCGAATCGCGACCACTTCAAACTCCGCACTTACAAGGTATAGGTCGCGCTACGTAAAAAGAACTTTAGAAACAATTGAAAATCACGTGTTCGCGCATGGGTACACTTACGCTTGAAAGTACTAGGGCTATTTATCGTTTCATTCTTGAAAGAGTCTTTTGCACGCGGTTACGTATGTTGACTTATAGACTATGCGTAGGGTATGATGATTCTGATTCAAAAGGTTATGAAGGTGACGACAACGATGATAATAAAATGGCTACTTCTGGTATCAACGCCGCGTCCTCATCTGGTTGATTGTAAAACTTTATTTGAAAAGAGCAACCTCACAGAGTTTCTTGCTAGGTTCTTCTCTGGGGGAAACTGCACCTTGCGAATCTAGCGCTAGCTTTAAAAAAATACCTATATAATAATGTAACGGTTTCAAGAGCATTTTTTGTGCCTATGAAATAAATATATTTTTGACTTTGACTTTTCGCGCCACCCATGAAGACCTAATGGAAGAACAATATGTTTTTTTTTTAATTTTCGAATATTTTTTTACATTTTTACACTAAATCCAATATAATGACTGGTAATTGTGTATTTTTGTTTATTTATATTCCACCCTACTAATACTACTACTTAACAATATTTTTCTTTTCTTTGTGCGTAAAACCATGACTGTAATTAAAAACTTTTGTGTGCGATGGTATTTTAAAACAAATGTTAAACGTCAGACTCAAAAATCGTCTAATGCGCAGCTGTCTACTAGGGTTCATTTTACGTGGCGCGACCTATAAAATATTATGTGTTGATAAAAAAAACTCGCAACGAATGGTTTTATTTGAGACGTGATATGGAATAAAGAGAATTCTGTTCTCTATTTTTGAGCAAATGTATAGATTTGAGTTTAGCTGATTGTACACGCAGCAAACTTAATAGATTGTTAATCAGTTCAAAACTGATAGAGAATCCCTGGGTATTTATTAACGGATTTTCTGTATAGAGCGGGCCACACACGCTAGGTTATGCCTGACGGTTATGCTTGAACAGTTGAACTGTGCAAGCATAACTGAACGTGTGTAGAATATATTTTTTTGCCTGGGCAAGCAAAATTTAGGTACACACGTTCAGTTATGCTTGCACAGTTCAACCATTCAAGCATAACCGTCAGGCAAAGCCTAGCGTGTGTGGCCCGCTTAGTACGATGGTTTAATTTAATATACAAACATTATATAGGTTCAAACATACACTCATAAATGGATCGTAGCAAGTGGAGGGAATCCAAACACACCTCTTTCGCTTCATTCACATTCATCTGTCGCTTCAATGCCTCGGAAGGCCAAGGTGAACAAAACTCGATCAAATCAGAGACTTGCTGAAGAAAAATCAAGTCAAGAGTACTGTGACGACATGCAAATGCTGTCTACGCACCAAAGCCGTCGGTATGCCGTCTAGTGCTATGCTAGTGCTAGGCCGGCGGCTTTACGTCATACGAATGGCAGCTGTCAAAAAAGCCGGCGGCTTTGGTGGGTAGATACCAAAACGTTGCAAATGTTTTAACGCTGATAAATGACCGACAGATATTTTCCTACAAAAAGAATGAGGTAAAATCATAATTATTCACTTCTAACAAACAATGTGAATACCTCCCGACTTACAATTAGAGACCCCATTCACGAGGTAAAGGCGGACTATTTAAAATTGCATTTTGTGAATATTCATTAGTGGTTCCCTCACTTTTTAGTGCATTTAAAAAGGTGCAAATTTTATCTTTGACCCCCGTCGGCAAAGAGTGAAATGAAAGAAACGTCCTCGTCGGAAAATAAATGGGAAATACTTCAGTGTTACCAGTTTTTAAAAAGGATTTTTGTTTTTAATTCTAAGTATTTTGGGTACGGATGCGAGTGTGCAAGAATAAAAATCATTTTCAAATTGATTACGAAGACAGCATGATGTTTAATAGACAAATAACTCAAAGGGCTAGCCAGTTGGCGTGGTTGGCAGTGACTTTACCATGCCGCAAGTCTTGGGTTCGATTTCCACTACACATTCATATAATCCTATCCTATTAATATTATAAATGTCAATGTTTGTGCCGATGGATGGATGTATGTTTGTTACTTCATCACGCCAAAACTACTGAACATATTTTGATGAAACTTGGCAATATTGTAGCTTGCACATCAGAATAACACACAGGCTATATTATTTTGAGATATCTTGATTATTTTTCAAGATATGACAATAAATGCGTACGATGTCGCGGGCAGCCACTAGTACCTATTTAAAGATGTTAGTAAACGTATATTAAGTAAGCCTAATGCTATCTACACACCAAAGCCGCCGGCATGCCGCCGAGCTTGGCTGGCGGCTTTACGCCATACGAATGGCAGCTGTCAAACAAGCCGGCGGCTTTGGCGTGTAGACACCATTACTTCGCTTGACATTGACAGAATCAACAATGATAATGCCATTTTTTATTTTCACGGCCATTTTTGTAACTAAGGATTAATGTTCATAAAAACATGATCCTTACAAAGTTACCGTCAAAAGAACGATTAAAAAAGTATTAGCGCTGTTCGGTGGCGGTCCGTTGAGTAATGAGATTCTTTCAGCCCAAGGGTAGTGTAACATTGAATAGGGGGTGTAATAAAACCTCTCTACGGTCTCTAACATCAGCTAGTAGTGGAACTAGAGCTATTTTTAAGCTAATTACTTACCTACAAAGGTGTATGTGAAATCCGCCAACCCGCACTTGGCCAGTGGATTACGGCCTAATCACTCTCTGTATGAGAGTAGGCTCGTGCCCCTCGGTGGGGACATATAATGGGCTAACAACAACAATGACAATTTACCTACGTGGTTTATGTAATTTACCAGTTGCCAACACACCAAGATGTGCCGTATTTGACAGTTCACTGTCAAATTCCTTGTACAGGACTCGCAGCAGACGACTGGTTATGTAATTTACCAGTTGCAAACACACCTGTATGTGCTTGAGGAAAAATCGCGCATCATACATGTAGGCAGCAGATCTTGGGGCTGGTTATTAAATAAATGAAAGTCTTCAAGTATTGGCACGAACTGGGTTTTTATTCACTTAATTTTTGCACACCAAAAGTTACATAGCACACGTATTCGTAGCAGAGCGGGAAGTTAGAGAAGTGAAAAAAGTGTTGCTACATTAAAGAAATATAAAACTACTTTTTACTTTTTGTTGGTGTTGCCAACAATACATACATACATATACGTCGAGCCATTCTCCCATCAGGGTAGACTATATGGGGTAGACAGAGACCACTTCCTCCACGCGCTACAATCCAAACACACCTCTTTCGCTTTATCCGCATTCATCAATCGCCTCATACATGCACGTCGGTTTAAGGTACTCCTGACTTGGTGGCCTTTTTTGACTTGGTGCATTATATTATAATGCAGTTTCCTTCAAGCAGTCAATAAAGGATACTTGCCGCAGCGTATACTAAGTTGATACACAGATCTATAGATATACTAGAAACTAAAATAAAATGCATAGATTATGAAGACATTTAAAAAATGAATCGGAGCAAAATACGGAAAACGCGACCTAATTGTAAACAAAACCTCGCGGCGGAGTTAGTATGCCATAAAACGGATTTTCTTTGTATTGGTGTTGTGATTTGTTGGAAAAATACTAGGTGTTACTGTTAAATACTTAATAGCTTGTTACTGGGATCGACGCTCGACGGCCGCAGTAGTAGAGGTCGGCTAAAAAGAAGATGGCGCGATGTATACTTGGTGCACTGGCCAGAATTTGCTGGGGATAAAGAAAGATGGAAGGATGCGGGGGTTTTGACCAAGCAGTGGTATTAAACTGGCTAATAAAAATGTACAAGTAAATATGAACTTAATTATCTACTAATTTTAATTACTTTTACAATGAGCGAAAGGAAATTAACAAAAGAAATATACAAGGCAAGAGTGGATGGAAATGCTGGGAGGGGGGCCAAGACGAATGTACCTCGATCAAATCGGGGACTTACTCAAGAAAAGCCAAATCAAGAGTACCCTAAACCGACGGGCATGTATGAGGCGACTGATGAGTGTGGATGAAGCGAAAGAGGTGTGTTTGGATCGAAGCAAGTGGAAGGAAGTGGTCTCTGCCTACCCCGATGTGAAAGAAGCGTGAAGGATATGTCGGTGGAGGCCTCGAGTTTTTCGCCACTGTGCTCTATCTTTACCGTCTGTTTGAGGACCTGATGCAACACAACTCCTATTCCATCTTTTTATATATGTACGACTATGTATGTAGTTACTTTTTACTAGTTAGCCACCCACCTCGAAGCAACTCTAGAGCATTTCCTCAAGTTTTACGTCCCACTTTTTATCCAAGCCGGCTTTTATTTTACCCGGCGTCTTATTTAAATCCATAATCTAAATGCAGATGAGTTTCTTGATGAAACGCCTCGTATTTGGATAATGCTCACTAATCTCATAAAAACGAACAAATACAATTTTCGAAAGAATTATGAGAGTTATAAAGTGAATTGGGTTTTAAGTATTCTTGATTTTGTGGCGTTTTTTCAACTTGGCTGGTTTTGGCATGGTTCTTATTTGTCGGTCCGGTTTACCGTCACTCGACAAGTGTGAATAGCTTTATAGAAAATATTCTGCTACTAGAAAACACGATAAAAATCTGTGAGAAATCCGCAAGAAGTGGAAAGGTAGCCTACCTCCTTTAAACTGATAAAATATTATAATTTAGAAATAGTAAGCAGACGGTTTCACCTCTATATTTTCCCTCTTTAACTTTTACTAATTGTTCAATTAATAAATAAAACTTTTAATGAACAAAAGCAGTTTCGCGAATCATAACGTTCGAGCTTCAAAGGGTTTCACTTGTAAAATATAGTTAATTAAAATTTAAAACCTTTGAGGTACACGCGCCAATTATCAGTTACTACTTTTTGCTAATTAGTGCTCATTAAAAATGTAATTTACTTTGCGAGGGAAATAGGTGTGACCATTTTAAAAATTGTATTTCTTTTTTCGTTTCCTGAAACCGGCGTTCTACCAAAACACTCGTATCTAGTTTTTACTCTTTGTGGACCTAACGATGGCTGTGTAAAATCGCTTTGTCAGATAAATCTGAGAACCTGTTTGATGTAGAATATGAAACCGTGATAAATCCGCCGATTTCCCATATTAATCTGTCATCAATAAGGCTGTTTATCAGGCATTCCACAATGGTAGTTGAATGGGTAGTTGTATCACATCATATGAACATCACTAATACTTAATGGTTTCTACGTACGCAGCACCAATGCCGCCAGCAATGCCGGGGGCCTTCGTTTGTCAGGAATTACGTAATGAAATGAAATGAAATGAAAATCATTAAATCTTGTAGGTTTTGACAACACTTAATTAACTTTAAAAAATGACCCGTCTTGCACTCTTGCGAATCTAGCATTAATGCTTCGCAAGAGTGCAGTTTTTCCCAGAGAAGAACCTAGCAAGAAACTCTGTAGGGTCGCTCTTTTTAATTTAAGTTTTACAAATCTCAGGAATACACAGAAACATATCATAAAATTAATATTTCAAAACAGCTATCCATAAATAAATAATAAAAATTTGACCCCGCAATATCCAGGAAAAAGTAAGGCAAGTAAATGGGAAATAGAGAAGTGAAAGGCTTAGTTTGGTGGGTTCCGCATGACATGACCGGCCATCACAGCAGCACCTTCACACAGGTCTCAACGCATGTGCCAGCCATCAGCCCCTTCCACATATTTTAGGAAAGTAGGAGACCCGACACACAGGTAAGCCGCCGGCCTGCGGCATTGATGCGTAAGTAGATACCATTATCCAATTTTGGTGCGTAGAAACCCAACACTCAATAATAAAACATACTACCCTCACTGGACCGCTGCAGGAAACCACGTATACAGAGCTTCTGGGGGCTTAACACGGCGTGCCGCGACAATTATCTCACGACATGCTGTCCTTATCACATTTAAAACTATAGACAGAGACGTAAGCGTGACAAACGCATGATAACGTCATGTCACGGAGTGTATGCTAAGCTAGCAGAGTCCAATAATACGTAATTTAAAAAATAAATAAAACTACATCAACCCAAAAATATATTAATTACATTCTTCATTTAAAGTTTTTGCTTGGGTTTTCGTTCTTTTACTTTCAAAGTCTTCAACTCCATATCAACGTAACCCCATCCCATAAGATCTTTATTCGGTAAGTACGTTACGTTCGCCATGATACGCCCTTTCGTAAATGGAAACCCATTCGGTATAGCGTCGGGTAAAATCGTCATGTTATACATATCGTATACACCCTGAAATACAATTAACTAGGTATAAGTATGTTTATGGTTTTCGTTTTTGGAGAAGGATTATGGAGGCATACGACCACGGCCATCTTCTGAACATCGCATCATCTGTGCATTTATGGGGGTAAATTCAAATTCAATAAAGATTTATTCATAGGTAACCCAAAATTACATTTGAATGCGTCAGAAACATAAAACAAAAATATAACAAATTAACAAAAGTAAAATCAAATTAACTGACTGAAGCTACGCTGACTTCGGAAGGCAGATTCCCCAGAGAAGAAGCCAGCAAGAAACTCTAGAGGTTAGGTTAGAAGACAAGGAACATTTTTTGTTTCTCAGTCTGAGTTTGTGAGCAATGTATTTTTGTTTTTCTAGGATAGAAAAGCAGTGACAAAAATTGTGCTTACCGGTGGATGTGGGCAAGGTTGAGCCAATTTCCCCTGTTTCATCGCGGTACCGAAGAACAAGTCTTTGTGGATCAAATCACACCATTTAATATGCATCTCCACAAAACTACGGTGATATCTGTTACTTAGAAACTGGTAGAAATAAAATGATATCTGTAATAGAATGACAAAGGCCGCATATTATACAATTATATTATGAGACAGAGCCATTACTTGATTAAGCTTAGTGAAATAGAATCTACACCAGGTATTAAAGAACTTTTTATTAAGTAAGAATTGTTATTCTAAATTGCTGATTTTTTAAGTGATTGTTAAAGTTTTAAAAAATATGTTTTTTATCCCTGTAATGATCTCAAAAAAGTTCCTACATAACTCTTAGCTTGTAAGTTAGCTGTTACTAGCATTTTTCGCACACAGTATTTATTTGTAGGTACTGTTTTTGAAAATAACTGTCTTATCTTTTTTATTACAGTGGCATGCAACACTTACAGGTACAGCTCGCCAATAAATACGCGTCTTAAAAGTCAATCTACAAACATCCGGGCCGTGTCCGGGACGTGACCGGGCCTTGGCCTGTCAGGAGGAAAAAAATACGTCGTTATGACGTGTGTGAACGAATCCATACAAAATGTATGGAATGATATTTTTTCCCTGACACGTCCCGGATTCAGCCCAGATGTGGGTAGATAGATTATAATACACCTAGCTACTCTTAAATACATACCAGCACTTTATTATCGAACGGTATTGCTATATCCAAGACCATATTCATATAATACACAGGGCTGCTACGTCCGTACCTAAATGATGTCATGTTGACGTAATTACAATATTTCTTGTCAAACCCCCCGACTACTGGCCGTTCAATACTCGCGTAGGTTATCTGGTTGAAAACAATTATTTAAATCTATGAAGTTTTGCATAGTTTTTGACGAAATGAAAGGACACACGATCTTAATTTTGCAGTTATGTCATCATGCTGTGTCAGCTCGTAGACGTCTGCTCCTGGACAAAAGCCTCATATCCACAACGACCGGTCCGGCACTGCTAGCAACAAACGGCTTCCCGTGACTTTCACCATGTCGTCGGTCCACCTTGTTAGAGGCCTGCGTTGTCCGATTCGTGGTCGTTATTCAAGAACCTTACTGCGCCGTCGTCCATCGGTTTTACGAGCAATGTACCCACCCAGCCCGCTGCCACTTAGGTCATATTATGAATAATGAATTCGGATCGATGGACAAAAATAACAAAAGAATGGGAATTTATTTTTTACGGTAAAACTAAAAGAAGGCATACGACCACGGCTATCCGCTGAACATCACTTCGTCTGTGCATTTATGATGTAGGTAAGAAGAAAAGATATTTTTTTGTTTGTCACTTTTAAGATCGTAGGATTTCCAGCAGAGTTTAGATTTAAGAACTTAGTATTTTTTTTCTATTGAATTAAAAAAACTGACTCTACTTGTAGACATCAAAAGAATTATGATTGAAACCAAACCAATCAAACCAAATTATTTACCTTTTCAACACACATAACGTCGAATGTTTTAAAAAAATATAAAAGCAGCACAAAAATTGCAGTGACTCCCATTTTTGGTATTTACGTATAGGTATACTAGATATTGGTCTAATCAAATTCGAATTTATGAAGGTAAAATATGATTCACATAATTGTATAATATACCTAGGTAGGTAGATAAAGCAGATAATAGAAAATAGATTTTCATTTTATGTATTTCAATTGCTTCAGGTAATCTAATCGAACTGTGCAAATGTGCAGTGTGTGGTTCCGTTTAAATTTTGTAATACAGAAAAATGCAAATAAAATGTGTCCACACACCAAAACCGCCAGGCCGGCGGATTAACCCGCCGGGCAAGGCCGGGGCTTAAACAGTCATGCCGGCGGCTTTACACTACACGAATGGCAGCTGTCAAAAGCCATCCAAGCCATGTCAAAAGCCAAGGTAGGTTACGCCGCCGGGCTAGCGGCCGATTGCACCTGTCAAAAGCCACCGGCATACACCCGCCGGTTTTGTGCCGCCGCCGCCAGCCCGGCGGCTTTGGTGTGTAGATGTTACAGCCAAAGTGTTAATTAGCTATTACACATAATAACCGGTCATTATACTTAAAACTAAATTTATTTATTTATTGGAAAACCAACAGCTTCAATATACAGAATAGAAAATTATAAATTAACAAAGGAGCCAATTACAGGTTTTCACAAATAGAAACATAATAAAGTATTGACAAAGCACTTATGCACGTGATTATGTGTGTAGTAACATAAACACACACGCACCTACACGTCATAATTGCCATATTGTTGTATTTATTTTTACAATCATCTTAAACTAATGCTATAAATAAACTAATGTATTAAAATTATTAATTAATTAACAGCAAAAAAATAAAAAACATTTTAATTGACCAGATAAAGTGTTTCATTAATCACTTTAGCCAGTCATTATTCATAATATCCGGCCCAAACTAGCCAAAGTAATAAATATGATTCAACGAGTTGTTACCCCTTCTCTTCCGCTCTTCATCCCGTGTGTCACAGACCTATTTTCTGGGTTATCATAAAAAAAATCCTAAACGTAACCTTGGGGATTGTAATATGCACCCTTGTTAAGATTTCATTACTTTTTAGAGGCAAAAAAAAACAGCTCCGTCGAAACTTGACTAGTTCTTTTTAAATAATTTTGGTGGGATAAACATGAGGTACAATTTATAGGGGCATAAAGGCTGATTAAAATACAATTTTATACTAATCTTTACCTAGCTCTATTTGTTTTATTACTTTATCCAAATCATCAAAGATATTATATATTTTGAATCATTAATTACTTTGACAAAATTGAGTAGTTATTATATAATATCTGAATTAATCAATTTGGCTGTAACATAGACAACAAAAGAAACAATATTCATTGTTTACTTACCTAATCACGATAAGCTACATCCGACTTAGTACACATAATCGTCATATCTTGGAAAACTAACACATCATCTTGAAAAAATATAGCCTATGTGTTCTAATGTGAAAGCTAAAATATTAAAGTTTCACTCACATCATTCATAACATCTGTTAATGCGTTATGGTATCTACAAAACAAAGCCGCCGGCTTTTTTGACGGCTGCCATTCGTATCACGTAAAGCCGCCAGCCTAGCCCGGCGGCTTTGGTGTGTAGATAGCATAAAAGAGTAACAAACATACATCCATCCATCTATCGGCACAAATATAGGCATTTAGGAAGGTACTTATAGAGGAAGGAAATAGGATTAAAGATTCACGTTCTTATTGCGTTTTTTAGGGTTCCGTACCTCAAAAGGAAAAAACGGAACCCTTATAGGATCACTTTGTTGTCCGTCTGTCCGTCCGTCCGTCTGTCAAGACCCTTTTTCTCAGGAACGCGTAGAGGTATGAAGCTGAAATTTATATCAATTACTCAGGTCTACTGTCCCTTGAAGCTGTGAAAAAATCAAACTTCTAAGCCAACGCAATCAAAAGATACAGCCATTTATGCCGCAAATTTTCGACACTTGCAAGGGAATCAAAACCTACAGGGTGCTTCCCGTGAACTCAAAATCTTGAAATTTGGTACGAAGCAACGTCTTATAGCATAGATAAAGGAAAAATTACGAAAACCATAAATTTTTAGTTACATCACAAAATATTTTTTTTTTTAATAATCTTAAACTTACTACCCATTTCCTCATAAACGCGTAGAGGTATTAAATTGAAATTCATACCAAATACTCAGGTCTATAATACCTTTAAGCTGTAGCAAAATCAAACTTCTATGTCAACGCAATCAAAAGAAACAGCAATTTAAGCTGCATATTTTGAAACTCGCAAGTACTTGCAAGGGAATCAAAACCTAAAGGGTACTTCCAGTCGACCTTGAATCTTGAAATTTGGCATGAAGCAACGTTTTATACCACACATAGAGGAAAAATTCCGAAAACCTTAAATTTTTAGTTACATTACAAAATATATATTTTTTAATAAATATAAACTTATTACTTTTTTCCTCATGAACGCGTAGAGCTATCAAGTTGAAATTCATATCAAATACTTAGATCTAATTGCCTTTAACCCGTGAAAAAAAAAATTATAAGTCAACCCGAAAACGCAAAACGCAAAAGTACAACCATTGATACCGCATATTTTGAAACTCGCAACTACACGCAAGGGAATTAAAACCTAAAGACCACTTCCCGTTGACATAGAATCTCGAAATTTGGTAAGAAGCAATAGCTTACAGCACAGGTAACAGAAAAATTCCGAAAAGCTTAAAATTTTAAGTAGTTATACCACCAAAAAAATTGTGATTGTAAACATAATTGTAGTTACAGCAATGACCGCGAGTTATTATACTATGTATGGGGAGGGCAACATTTTTCAAACGGCAAAGACGACCTCACTCATCGTCATTCAATCCCGATGTTTTGGTGAATGTAGCTGTATAATCTAAATGCGTCCTAACTGCTTAAAGTGTTATACTTATAATTAAATTCAATGACATTATTATATTTCTTATTGTTGGTTATTATCATTATCAGACAGCTTGCTTGTATTGTTTCTACTGGCGAAGTTTGATGGGACGCTGGTGGCACGGGTGGCACGCGGGGCTATTCACACCTTTTTCAGTCACCATTTACAGGTCTGGTTCAAATTTAATACTTAATTAATATTTTTGAACCAGATTTCTAAATAGTGACTAAAAAACTTAGTAAATAAATAACTTTAATAAAAGAACTTTCGCAAGTCTGCTGCAAGGCTAGTATAAGTGTTTCAGTTATATTATAGATAAATGATATGTGTTAATATAAAATAAAGGATTACTTAAACGATAAAGAGATCTTTGTCTTAAATTTATGCTCCTCCATCTTTCCCCATTGTAATGTTATGAATTTCATTTTGCAATAAAAATACCATAGTTATGACTCGATTGTCGTAATTAACGAACTTTGTAAACCTTGCAGGTTTGTACGGAACCCTCGGTGCGCGAGTCCGACTCGCACTTGGCCGGTTTTTTATTTTTGAGACGTTTAGTTAAAAGACAAAATTTCAAAACAAAATAAATAAAACGACATCCACGCAAAGATTTATTAATAACATTCCATATTTAAAGCTTTTGCTTGGGTTTTCGCTCTTTTACTTTCAAAGTCTTCAACTCCATATCAACGTGGCCCCATCCAATAAAATCTTTAGTCGGTAAGTACGTAAAGTTAGCCATGATACGACCTTTTGTAAATGGGAATCCATTTGGTATAGCTTCTGGTAAAATCGTCATGTTATACGTATCGTATACACCCTGAAATACAATTAATTACTATGCATATATGTCATAAGAGTTTCTTATTCTTGAAGGAGGATTTTGGGGGACGTTTTTACGACCATACGAAAGACCACACGACACGACCACAGCCATCCTCTGAACATCGCATCATCGGTGTATTTATGGGGGTAGGTAAGAAGACAAGGAACATTTCTCGTTCTTCATTTTGAGTTTGTAAACAAAGGTTTTTTGTATTCCTAGGGGAAAAAGCAGTGATAGAAAATTGCTTTGTTTACCGGCGGATATGGGCAAGGTTGAGCCCATTTCCCCTGTTTCAACGCGGTACCAAAGAACACGTCTTTGTGGATCAAATCGCACCATTTCCAATGCATCTCTACGAAACTGCGGTGATATCTGTTACTTAAGAACTGGTAGAAGTAGAATGATACCTGAAATAAAAGACATCATTGATGGAAGATAACATCCGCATTTATCGTCACATGGGGGCTTAGCACGGCGTGCCGCGACAATTATCTCACGCATGCTGTCCTTATCACATTTAATACTATAGACAGAGATGTAAGCGTGACAAACGCATGACAACATCTTGTCACGGAGTGCCATGCTAAGCTAGCTGTAATCTCAAAATAATATAGTGTAGGTACGTATTTTATCTGATTTGCAGGCTACAATATTGTAAATCTTCATTAAAATGTTCAGTGGTTTTTGCGTGAAAGAGTAACAAACATCCTCACATTCATCCATCCCTCCATAGGTTTAAACATTGACATTTATAATATTAGTAGGATACTGTTGAATGTTTTTGTTTGACTCTAAGGCCGTGGCCCCAGTAGGCAAACTGTTAGCAGCCGACTGACTGAGCCGCAAATTTATGGCGAACTGAAAGAGTTAGCTGCAAACTCAAATCAATGAAATCACCGGTTTTGGTGAGAGTCGGCCGCTGTCTGAAATAGTCAGCACGCGTAACGCTGCAAACTGCGTACAGTGAGCGAAAACTAGCTGACTGTGGACACTCTATTACAAGTATATGGAAGGGCGTACTAAATCGATACGCCGCAAACTAGTCAGCAGCTAACAGTTTGCCTACTGGGGCCACGGCCTAAATTCAAACGAGAAAAAATTCCCGCTGTAGCGAGTTATAGGAGCTACCATTACATTTAAATACATACCAGCACTTTATTATCGAACGGTATTGATATTTCCATGACCATGTTCATATAATACACAGGGCTGTTACGTCCGTATCTGAATGATGTCATATTGACGTAATTAAAATATTTCTTGTCGAACCACCCGATTACTGGCCGTTCAATACTCGCGTAGGTTATCTGGTTGAAAACAATTATTGAAATCAATTAAGTTTTGTATATTATTTGATGGAATAGAAGGACACAAAATATACAATGAGATTTGGTTCGCAGCTCTATCTGACAAGAGACAAAGACGTCGACAAGGCAACTCCACTCCAACTGTTGCAAACTTCTCTTGTCAGGCCTGCGGTAAAACTTGTCGCTCTCGCATCGGGTTATTCAGCCACCAAAAGTGTTGTAGTTAACAGGCTTGCATCATAAATCGCCTGCAATACGTTAGGCCTAAGTTTATGAATAGACTGCATTCAAATCGGGAAAAAATACCAAAAAAATGGTAAGTTTTCCTTGGCTAATGATAATTTTAAATGTTATTTTATTAACCCGACTACGAAGGCAAATGGTGTCTACACACCAAAGCTGCCGATCCAGCTGCCTTCATTTGTTAGAAAAGCCGGCTTTGTTGTGTAGACATCGAAAAGGAAGGCAAACGACCACAGCTATCTTCTGAACATCGCTTCGTCTGTGCGTTTATGGGGTAGGTAAGAAGACAAGAATTAATACCTGTTCTCACTTTTAAGATCGCAGGTTTTCCGTAAATGGGTTTTAGTTTTAGAACGTATATTTTTTAGACTGCTCAATTTTTTTTCTGAGTTCAAATAATCTGACTCTTGTTGAAGACAACTTAAAAATTATGATTGAAATAAAGACGCTAAAATCTCCCAAATTATTTACCTTTTCAACACACATAACGTTGAATGTTTTAAAAAAATACAAAAACAACACAAAAATTGCAGTGACTCGCATTTTTGCTACAAATATACTAGATTTTACTGCAATCAAATTCAAATTTATGAAGGTAAAATATTCACGTAATTGTTAATGTGGGAGATAATACAGAATTGATTTTCATTGTATTTCCATTGCTTCTGGAAATCGAATTGAACTGTGTAGGTTAATGTATAGTGTGTGGTTCCGTTTGAATATTTAAAACAGCAAATAAAGTAATGAAACAATATTCATTTATTTATGGTGTCTACACTCCGAAGCCACCGGCCCGGCGGCACAAACCCGGCGGGTTCATGCCGGCGGCTTCTGAATGTTGTAAATCGGCGGCATAACCCGCCGGGCAAGGCCGACAGCTATCATTCGGATAACATAAAGCCGCCGGCTTTGTTTTAAGCCCCAGACTTGTCGCCGGGCCGTTGGCCTTGCTGTTCCGCCGCAACGCTTGTTTTCCAAATGAGGCGGCCTGGCCGTCGGCTTTGGTGTGTTTTACTTAATAACCTATACTTTATATCTAATAGAAGCTACATGCGACTTAGAACACATTTATCGTCATTTCTTGAAAAACTTATGGTATCTCCTACACACCAAAGCCGCCGGCTTTTTTGACCGCTGCCATTCGTATGACGTAAATCCGCCGGCGGCTTTCGTGTGTAGACAGCAGTACACAACGTCTTGAAAACAATATACTTAAGTGTAATGTAGAATTCCATTAAAATCTGTTATTGCGTGGAAGAGTAACAAAACTAGATCCTTCCATTCACCCACACAAATATAGACATTAAGAGCCAAAACACACCTCAAAAACACACCGGATGCGTATGCGTTGCGTCTACGTCTACGCATACGCAGCCGGTGTGTTTTGGCCTTTATAGTGGTAATATTAGTACGAAGGAAATAGGATTAAAGATTCACATTCTTATTGCGTTTTTTTTTTGAGACGTTAAGTAAAAAGACAATATTTCAAAACAAAATAAATAAAACGACATCCACGCAAAGATTTATTAATAAAATTTTACATTTAAAGCTTTTGCTTAGGTTTCCGTGCTTTTACTTTCAAAGTCTTCAACTCCATATCAACGTGGCCCCATCCAATAAGATCTTTATTCGGTAAATAAGTTAAATTAGCGACTATACGCCCTTTCGTAAATGGGAACCCATTCGGTATAGCGTCGGGCAAAATCGTCATGTTATACAACTCGTACACTCCCTGAAATAAAATTGTATGCACATTGCACATTGTATGCTTTCTTTACGCAAACTTAGGGATATACAGTGCTACAAGGATTTATTGGCACTTGAGTGGCATTGTCAGGAGGGCGTGGGCTTTGGCATGGGTGATGAATAAATAACTCAAAATAATGACAATTTGCAACACGATATCTTTAGTTCCAATTTCTGCCACGTGCCAAAAGATCCATATAGATGTATGCGCATGAAACCACTTTAAAGACACATGATTTGAAAAATGATAATGTTTTCAGTCGGTCAGCTGATCGGGAAAGTACTTATATTCATAAGTACTTTCTTGTTTGGCTGATTGATACGCTTTTATGAACAAAAAGTTTTTTTTTGTTTTTCTAGAATGAAAAGATAGCGACAAAAAGTAATGTCTTTACCGGCTGATGTGGGCAAGGTTGAGACAATTTCCCCTGTCTCATTGCAGCACCAAAAAATAAATCCTTGTGAATCAAATCGCACCATTTCCAATGCATCTCCACGAAACTACGGTGATATCTGTTACTTAGGAACTGATAGAAATAAAATGATAACTGAAATAAAATACATTTGATTACAAAAAAAGATTTTTTAAATATTACTTAAGCTATCTGTGACGGGACGAGCTGGACACCTTCTTAAGTACCTGGGCGGAGGAAACTCGAGACAGAAAGTCATGGCGGATGAGGTGAGAGGCCATTGCTTTGCTTTAGTGGGACACAAGTGACTAGATTAGATTTGATTAGATCTGTGAAACGGTCGCAATCAGTGAGAGAGAACCATTGTTTAGCAGAATACTAAAACGTGTCAAAAAACGAAATTGACACACTGCTGACACACAACTGAGGCTATTTTAAATTAGCAGACTTGGGCCCCAGTTCCACAACCACACCGGTGTTAATTGAGATTCTACTGAAATGTGTCGTGGATTTCCACGACGACGTGACGTCATGTCGTTTTATGTGTGGAAGCCCTCACACAATTGTGTCTATTTTGAATTAAGGTCTATCTACACAGATCCGGGCCGTGCCCGGGACGTGACCGGGCCGGTTGTCATGACGACGTATTGTTTTCCCTCCTGATGGGCCACGGCCCGGAAACGTCCCGGGCACGGCCCGGATCTGTCTTGATAGACCTTTAGCAGACTTGGGCCCCTGATCTGCTGTAATGTTAAAAGAACTAGATAGCTTCTTTTAAATACATACTTGCATTTTATTATCGAAAGGTATCGCCATATCCATGAACATGTTCATGTAATACACAGGGCTGTTTCGTCCGTATCTGAATGATGTCATGTTTATATAACTGAAGTATTTCTTGTTGTATTCCTCGATTAAAGGCCGCTCGATGCTTACGTAGGTTATCTGGTATAGAAAACGATCGTTTTAAGACTGTGACCTTTAGAATTGTGTCTTAAGGTGTCTACACACGAAAGCAGCCGGGATGCTGTCGGGCAAGGCTGGCAGCTTAAACAATCATGCCGGTCGGCTATACGTCATATGAATGGCAGCTGTCAAAAGCCGCCAGCCAAGCCCGGCGGGTTATGCCGCCGGCACGGCGGCTTTGGAGTGTAGACACTATTTGAATGTGACTCTTTAGTTTAGACTAAAGATAGACTAGATCACCTTACCAAAATGAATTTAAATTATACCTAAAGGATTTATTTTAACGCTCAAAATTTACATTTTGTGTTTAGACCTGTCATTTTTAAAATGACAATTCCAAAAGTTATTTTTAATTAAGTACTTATACCCCTTATACCTCCTCCTCCTTCTTTAATATCGTCAATAACATTACGACACTAACAAATTGTTAACCAAAACCTATGTCCCACTTTATGTATTTTACTTGTATTGACGAATAAAGATTTGATTGATTGAAAAAAAAAGAAAACTGTTGTTTGTTAGCTAACAAATTACCTTCTCCACACACATTACGTCGTATGTTTTAAAAAAATATAAAAGCAACAAAAAAATTACAGTGGCACTCATTTTAGCCATAAACAGACTTATAGAAATGGCTCTAAATCGATCTAAAACGAATTTATGAGGATCAACTATGAGTCATGTAATTGTTAAGGTAGTAGGACGACCTTAATTGTCATTGTTCTAGGTTAGAAGTAAGCATGGTTCCATTTATATATTTATTTATAGACTAACACAACAGTTAAAGGTTTATCTACACAGATCCGGGACGTGTCCGGGCCGTGGCCCGTCAGGAGAAAAAACAATAGGTACGTCGTCATGACAACTTGTTCGGGCCGTGTCCGGGACGTGCCAGGAAAAAAATATCATTCCATACATTTTCTATGGATTCGTTCACACACCGTTGTTGTGACGACGTATTGTTTTCCCTCCTGACGGGCCACAGCCCGGACATGTCCCGGGCACGGATCTGTGTACCTTAACAATCAGTGTAAACAATAACTTTAACAATACCTACATATTTTTGTATTCTGCTAAACACTGATTGCAACCAAATGTGTCAAAAATGACACTGACAATCTCATTGATACTCTGCCATAAGAATATTGTCAATTAGTAGTCATGGGTCCCTGAATACAAAACAATAGTAATATATTTCTAATCGTTATGTGTTTTATGACCCATGTCCAACTGAATCCTAAAATAAAATCTGATTTCGTTATACCTACATTATTGTAACTACATAAAACAGATAAATTGGAAAGATAAGTGCCCTTTGTGCCATACGCACCTACTCTTCGATTGTTATATTTTTTAATTCGTTTATTTATAATATATTATACAGGGTGGCCCGTCGATTGACGTCCAAAAGGAAAATTTGGATTCCGCGTGTCATAGAGTATTCGAATCACCCCCATGTATGTTCCGCGATTTTTCACGGTTTCCGAGTTATGACGTGTTTTAATTCTGATTTTTTGAGATTTTTCAACCAACCACCCTAAAAAGGTTCGTAGAAAAAAAAGTACAACACTTTTTGATAATTTTATTTTTGCATCAGATGCTTCATGAGCCGTACTTTTATGCATAAAATATTCAGCTTCGTAACTTTAATAAAAGTTAGGGAATCTGAAAATTTTTGAAATTTTTGAAAAAAAAATTGAAAATTAGGAAATCTTCAAACTTAAATTTTATTAAGAAGTTAAAATGACGACTTCATGGATTTGGAGCTAGCTTGAAAAAAGCGCCAATTTCTCAGCTTTCATAATCATTGAAAAAAATTGGTACTCAATGGGGTACTTTTGCTAGAATCAGCCTTTAAAGAGAGCAAGGTGGAAGAATTTCAGAATTGGACGTTTGAGTATTTTTTCTTTCTTATTTTATGATCACCCCTCAGTAGGCTTAAAGACAGCGTTATTTTACCGAGAAGTACAAAAAAGGAGCCAAAATTGACACATTTGGGGGTTTTGGAGCACCTGTAAGAGATGAGTTACACCTTGAGAAAATTATGCAGATATGCATCATTTCTATGGGGTTGCACAAGAAAACGGCCTTGAAACACAAGAATCTAATCATCCAATGACTCTTAGCGCCAAAACACACGTTGAAACGCAACTACAACTGCTTGTTACTTTTGAGTTGCATTAAAGTTTCTGCTATAGATTCCTTAAGAAAACCACACACGATGCAACTAATCTGAAACGTTTCAAACTAGTTGCGTCGTATTTCCCCGTGTGTTCTAGGCCTTAGCCTACAGATATATTAAATTTGACACACAAATACCTAGCTATTTGTATAGTACAAATATAATGGAATAGCATAAGGCAGTTTTTAAAAACATTTGTTCATTATGTTCCGAGTCAATTTTTTTCGTGGCAGCTGCTCAAAGTCGAGTTATTGTTTTTGGGAGAGAATTAAAGTTAACTTTGACAGTTAATTTTTCGATGTTTCACTTTAATCATCAACGAATAATTTTCGCCACATCATGCCTAACCACCGAAGAAGCCGTTAACGTACTTTTGTTTTAAATTAATTGAATATTAATCGCTCTCTGATACAAAAACCATGAAAAAGTGGTTATTTTTTCAAAAATCACTAAAACGGGTCTAACTCAATACTCATAACACTTTTCTATGGGCATGTTAGGCTTATTTGATGCACCTTAAGTCCATCTACCTCCGGTGTCAGTTTGTCGGCCTATTTATGGGACACCCTGTAGAAAGGTTTACTTGATTTGACATTGGCAGAACTGACAATGGTAATTGCCATAAAAAATAACTCACTCAGTTTCCCGTGACGGTTACCTTCGTATTACGATCTCTAAAGTTGTTGGACCTACGGTCATAATGCCTATGGACGAAAGGCCTAATTTTTTAAAGGCCTAAGTACCTTAACCTTAACACCACGCCTATGTACAACTGGAACTTTGATGCTGTTTTTTAGGGTCCCGTACTTAAAGGGTGAAAACGGGACCCTTTTACTGAGACGGCTGTCGTTCTGTCTGTCTGCCCGTCCGTCTGTCACCAGACTGTATCTCGTAAACCGATATAGCTAGAGCGTTGAAATTTTTACAAATGATGTTTTACCGTTGCCGCTTTAACAACAAATACTAAATATAGAGCAATAATAATTATAAAGGGGGGCACTCATACAACAAACGTGATTTTTTTTTGCCTTTTTTGGTACGGAACCCTTCACGCGCGAGTCCGACTCGCACTTGGCCGGTTTTTTCTATAAATAACTTTTTGTAGGTAAATATTCACCTTTTTTGAACATTCTAAAAGGCGGCTTAAACGCAATTTTTAAATGTAGTCGTCATCCCTAGTCCATTGGTATCGTTGTGATTTTCAACTGTCTAACTAAATACAAAATGTACCTACATTGTAGGTACTCATGAATCAAAATTGTAGTATCTATATCCCACATTATAAATGTCACGTTTGTCCCTATGAATGTGAGGATGTGTGTTACTCTATCACGCAAAAACCACTGAACTAGGTATTATATGATGTCGTAATTTTAAAGACCATTGCTGAAAGGAGAGGAAAGATGCTGGGTCACCTGATACGACACGACGACTTTTAAAAAAACATCTTGGAAGGAAAAGTAGAAGGAAGACGAAAGAGAGGGGGAGACCACGAAGAACTTACATAGACCAAATAAAAGAGGGAATAGAAGTTGTGTTGTATCAGGTGCTCAAACGGACGGCAGAGAATAGAGAAGAGTGGCGCAGACTCTTCACCGACAAGAGCGACACCGACAAATTTATGAAGATGATGTGATTTTTGTCTACGATGTAACGTTGTCAAGTGAGTTTGGATCGTAGCAAGTGGCCTATAATCTCAAAAAGATGTACCAACAAATAATAATAATAATTCTTTATTTCGGATTAATCCATATTCTGCTTAGTACTTACAATGTCTCTTAAATAAATAACTAGGGTTAGTAAAACAATAATACCTAATCTTAATATCTAAAATATCACCAAAGCGTCACTGTACCCTCCGTATGAAGCCGAGTACAGTGACGCAATATATAGCCATCCACTCTGCCTGCTATTAATTTCAGGAGCCTATTCGGGCTCCTCCTCACCCTGCCCAACAGGGATGCCGCTCTATTGCGTATAATACCCACCTATGCCTACCCCGATGGGAGAGAGGCGTGACAGATATGTATGTATGTATGTGACGAAAAATTTCATATAAAGTCGCAGGCAGTCTTTATTGTCTATCTCGGTGATTTAAAACGAGTGGAATTGCCACCGGATATAGCACTTATCATTTACCTACTTATATAATAAAAAAAACCGGCCAAGTGCGAGTCGGACTCGCGCAAGAAGGGTTCCGTACCATTCACAAGGTTAACAATAGCAGCAATTAGATATAGGTAGACATGATATCAAGTAAAAAAATGTGAAAAAATCACGTTTATTGTATGGGAGCCCCCCCTCAATATTATTAGTGTGCTATGTTTAGTTTTTTTTTGTTATAGCGGCAACGGTAATACATCATTCATAAAAATTTTAGCGCTCTAGCTATAACGGTTCATGAGATACAGCCTGGTGACCATAGATGAATATACTAGTGACAGACGACAGACGGACAACCGAGTCTCAGTAATAGGGTTCTCTGGGGAATCTGCCTTCCGAAGTCAGCGTAGCTTCAGTCAGTTAATTTGCTTTTACTTTTGTTAACTTGTTATATTTTTGTTTTTATTTTTTGTTTTATATTTCTAACGCATTCAAGTGTAATTTTGTGTTACCTATGAATAAATCTTTAATGAATTTGAATTGAAAAGGGTCCCGTTTTCACCCTTTGGGTACGGAACCTCAAAAACAGATAACTATAAATAACAAAATATGGAGGCCAAAAACGGAAAACCAGTTAATATTAACAAGCATGATTAAGATTATGATCAGGTACTTCATAAAACGATTTTGTGATCAGTTTAGCGAGCATATACTACCAAATAGGTTGTTCATGTACCCGTAAGTACTTATATTTTAAACAAGTCGGGTGTTACTGTCTCTTTCTGACGTATAAGTGTGAATTGTGATAAAGGGAGACAGAAACACTTCTCGATGTGTGTTTTTAATGTCGATTATTGATGAATTACGGGAGCGGTATGGAACGGAAAGTGTCGTGTATTACCCGTATTTCTCTTTTATTTATTTAAGGTGTATAAACCAGAATACAGCCAAAACATTTCATAAATCTTATAAAACAATTAGCTTAGGTCTAGGACGTATCCCTTAAAAAAGGCCAAAAGGCCTTAAGGCCCTAAAATGTGTGTATGGATAGCCAATCCACACATTTCCGGGTAAGGGCTATCCGAGTTCAGAGTTGTCCATTCCAGACGCCTGACACTAAGCTGTGTGAACAAGTTCATACAATTTGTATGTAACCGATTTTTGTCGTGTTCCGTCAGGGACGCGTACCCGGACATGTGTGGTTAGCGCTTAAGATGGTTTCAAATAAGCGCTATTTTATTTTAAAGGCAATTCTTTTGTGCAGGTGAACAATGTATTTGAGAACAGGAAATATTACGTTAACTTTTATAGTAACAGCTTATTTATTAAAGATTATATTATCCGCTACAAACAGGGTAAGTAACAACAAAAATATTTATTTATTTATTGGAAAACCAACAGCTTCAATATACAAAATAGAAAATTATAAATTAACAAAGGAGCCAATTACAGGTTTTCACAAATAGAAACATAATAAATATGTAGGCATAAGGTATGTCCCCCCCACTAGCGCGCTTTCGTTTTCATTTTTATATTCAGCTTGCGATTCAATTTTCAGTTCGTTTTGCGTCAAGCGCTCTGCCCTCTTTGACACATTTTGAAGCGTGCGCTATTGTATGGGCTATAGTTTTGCGGGCATGCTTCAAATGCAAACGCAAGATGAACGTGAAAGCGCGCTGGGTGGAGGCATACCTATTGGCAGAGACCACTTCCCTCCACTTGCTACGATTCAAACACATTTCCTTTGCTTTATTTTCTTTTGTATTGTGTTTAACTATCTGTAATTTTGGGATAGCCTCTGAAGATAGATAGCTTGGTACTGCCGATTAAGGATATCTGTCTATCCATCTATCTATAGATCTATCTATCATTCCATCCATCTATATATCTACCCATCTATCTATTTATATATCTAACTATCTATCTATCTATCTATTTAACTATATATCTATCTATCTATCATTCCATCCATCCATCTATCTATCTATCCATTTATATATCTAACTATATATCTACCTATCTAACTAACTATATCTATCTATCTACCCATCTATCTATCTATCTATTTAACTATATATCTATCTATCTATCATTCCATCCATCCATCCATCCATCTATCTATTTATCTATCTAACTATCTATCTATCTATCTATCTATCCATCTATCTATTTATCTTTAACTGTTGATAGATTATTGGGAACGACATAATCTTTGGATATATTTCAGGAGTATTTCCTAAGTACAGAAAGGCCTGTAGTAGTATACTATAATGAACATTATTATCGCTCCTGTAAGTTAACTTCAAGAAGATATGGACGGAGTGACCCTACTTACTATGTGTCATTGTACTATGACTCTGTTTACTCGTATGATAATAATATTACTGTAAGTATTTATTTATTGGAATAACCTAAACTTTTTATTTAAAAAAAACCCCGACTGGGGGAAACTGCACCTTGCGAATCTAACGCTAGCTTTAAAAAAATACCTATATAATAATGTAACGGTTTCAAGAGCATTTTTTGTGTCTATGAAATAAAATATTTTTGACTTTGACTTTGACTCCGATTAAAAAATACTTTTTTAATATTTTGATGTACCTAGTATCACTTTTACAATATTTAAGAATCTAACGACACCTCTCGAGAGGTGTCGTTAAATTCTTAAAATCCACCAAGCCGTTCAGACTGTAGAGCGTGCCAAAGAATTATACATACTCTCGAAAAACCTAACCCTCGCGCAGTCGGGTATAAAAAAAGTCATGACGGATGAGGAGAGATACCTTTGCCCAGCAGTGGGACATAAATAGCTACATAGATTAGGAGACTAGAAGCTGCTTGCGACTTCGGACGCATTTATAGTTAAAATTCGCAAAACACATGTAACCTTAAAATAATGTACCAATTCCATTCTATGTGTTATTCTGATGTAGGTATAAGTTACATTATTGTAAAGTTTCATTAAAATCAATTCAGTGGTTTTAACAAGAAACAGTTAGAAACATCATTCCGCTTCGCTTATAACCTCTAATTTGTTAACTTACAGGTAAGCTTTTACCTTTACGAATACACAGGACATAGATACCAGCGTAGCTTAATCGAGCTGCATTTTAAATTCTGTGATTTAATACACAAAGACAAGCTTTTTGGAGCTTAGATGAAGCAGGGGAAGTTGTTGCAGCCTTGTCCTTATCCTCCGGTAAGTTAAGTAGCTTAGGCCGGTTTTCATCAACTAACCCCTAACGTAAGAGACCCCTTAGCGCCAAAACACACGGTGAAACGCAACTGCAACGCAGCTGAAACGAAACGTTTCAAATTAGTTGCGTCTTGTGTGGTTTTTTAAGGAAGTCTATAGCAGGAACTGCGATGCAACTCAAAAGTAACTAGCAGTTTCAGTTGCGTTGCATTTGCGTTTCACCGTGTGTTCTGCCGCTTAGTGTGTGGTCACATCTGCGTAACGTACGGCGCCAAACGTTTGATTCAATACGGTCGCAATGTGTTTCTAGTCACCTACACATCAGCTGAAATTAAGTCGTATACATTTAATACAGCCGTTAAACTTTCGGCGCGGTACGTAACGCAGATGTGTCGCGACCCTTAGCCATACAACTGACGTTGACAGACATTCAGTTGTACTGCAATGGAGTCTTAGGGGTCTTAGTATTAGGGGTTCCTTGTGTTAGGAGTTAGTTGGTGAAAACGGGCATTAGAAACCATTTTTTATTTCTTTATGCTATGAATTAATACGCGTTTGCTGTTCATCTTGGAAAAAGCACACAACATCTTTAAATAATATAGCCTATGTGTTGTTCTGATGACTAAGCTAAAATTTTGTTTCATTAAAATCTGTTCAATATTTTTTGCGTGAAAGAGTAACAAACACACACACACACAGAAGAGCAATAAATAGGATTATGATTATGACAAACATTCTCACATCCATCCATCGGCATAAACATTGACATTTACAATATTAATTATTGTTCCAGGGTGAATATAACTTATCAAACATGACGTTACCAGAGGAATCGTTACCTGGTTGGTTCCCAATTAAAAAAGGTCGTATCTGGGCTAACGTTACCGGCACTTACAACAAAATACTCGCGGCTTCGGGTTATATTGATGTGGAAATCAAGCAGCGGAGAAAAGGAAAAAGAATTAATTCAAAGTAATGGAGAAGAGAGTGGAATTTGAGTGATTGTCTCTCGAAAAGGTTATTTTTGAGTTTGTTGCCTCTAATTCTGATAACCAAAGCTTGATCATTACAGCAAAACACAGGGTAAAGCAAAAATATCTGGTAATGCAGGTAGAGGAAGTGACGAAAATTACCCCCTGAAAAGATAATTACGTCAACAAATTCCACACCTACTTTACTATTTTTATTGTTCAAATTGTCAATAAACTGAATTTAATAAAATTATTTATATTAAAATGTATTTATTTATTTAATAGTTTATTGTAAAAAGATAGAAAAAAGAGAAGTTATGTAAAAGGTTTTTTCGGCGAAATTAGTTTTAGAGTAGGATTGATTATGCGATTAACATAGTGAATACGTGGCTATTTGCGTTGAACCGCCTCAGTGACGCCGATTAGTATGAAATCTCGACAATTCCGACGAATCAATCGTCCAACGTGTCCAACTAACTCCTAATGTAAGAGCCATACATACAGCGCTACTAGGATCTATTGGCAATTAAGTGCGATTGTGAGGAGGGCGTGGGTGATGAATAAATAACTCAAAATAATGACAATTATTTACCAGATGATATCGTTAATTCCGATTTCTGCCACGTGCTAAAATATCCTTGTAGCACTGTACAACTGACGTTCACAGACGTCAGTTGTATTGTACTGCAAAGGGGTCACGAAAACAGACATAAAACAAATTATTTGCATTCATATTGTTAAAGAAAAAAGAATACGGCCGTTTTGTTTGGGCTCGACTTGGCGGGGGCACGGCCGTGCCCCCAGATGTGTAACAATAAATAATAAAGGTGGACTGTTATTTAACTGGTTTAGTGGAAAATAATTAAGTATTAATAATGATGGATACAAGGGAAAAAAGGGAAGAGCAAAGAAAAAGAACAAACTGACACACTACATACAAAAAAACAAAACTAAACATTTTACTTTTTAAAACTAAAAACAAGGTAAAAAAAATTAAAAAAATTTTGCTCAGCAACATATTTATAATATTATATTAGTAGGTCATCTATAAAGGATATTATAAAATGACTGTAATATAAATTTAAATTACAAGTTCTTAAATTTAATGTTTCTTAATAACCTACAATTCTATACGTAATTGTTTGTTCAATAGTTATTTTTATAATAGAATTTACCATGTAAATAAATGTAAAATAGGTAAACGGTGACCAGTGTACAAAAAAAATAGTTACAATGAGAAATGAAATAAAAATAAATATATTGTTTTATATTATTTTCTTTATAATTTGCTTTGTGATTTTAACCTGTGTTGCTAAAAAGGTAAGTGTTAAATTAATGTTACATTATTGGTAAAAGAGTTATTAATTACTGAAAATAAGGTTGAAACTACAACTTTTCCGTATTAGGAAACATTTGCTCCGTCGAGTACAGTGACTCACCATGGGTTTGTAAAGGAAAAGATAATATACATTCTTCTCTTTTGCATTTTTCGGAAGCGTTCGGCACGTGCAAGCGTAAATGCAAAGGAGATGACCGTATCTCTTTTCCTTCTTTACAAACCGATGGTGAGTCACTGTACCCGACTGAGCAACTGTTTCCTCCTTAACCCTTCTTTACAATACAAAGAACTGATTCTTTTTTTAAATTTCCATTATGCTTACTTGTCAACAAAATAGGGCCGAGTTTTGGATGTATATTTTCCTTAACAAATAAGTACCTAAATAAAAAAATTACAATCGTGAGTTGGAAGAGTTTTGTACATTTTTTTCGAGATATTTACTTATAGTTATGTATATCTTATTTTAGACTCTATTCTCGTATTTAGCAATAATGTAAAGAGCACAGTGTTTTGTTTACTTTGAGTCAAATACGTACAAGTATACTGGGTGTAACAGAAAGGGGGTATAACGCCGAAACACAGCGATAGTCCTCATGAAACTGAACAACTTTCCCCAAGGAACATGGGTCGTAACTCGAAATAAAAATTTCGCCTCCCCATAAAAAATGCCCGATCAGCCGATCGAGTAAGTATGGGCGATCCAAAAATTTTTTTCGAGTTACGACCCATGTTCCTGGGGAAAGTTGTTCAGTTTGATGGAGACTATCGCTGTGTTTCAGCGTTATACCCCCTTTCTGTTACACCCTGTATAATAACTATATACGCATCATTGGACTCTCAAAATATCATCAATTTTTATCCTAATTTTTGTACCTACCAATAAGGACGAATAAAGACTTGCACCATAGTTCACGCACGTCTGTCATATAATATCAAATATCTGTCAAATCTAAGTGTATCAGTTCGTCGGATAAATCGGAAGAATCCAATATACTACGGAACATTCTACGTGGTCACTGTGGTGCCATTTGACGACAATATTTCGGTAAGACTGCGCTTTAACGTAGATACCAGTTACATACATACATATCTGTCACTCCAATCGGGATAGAGTGTGTTTCACGAAAGAAGTCCCCCGGATATTTTTGGAACTAAATTTGACAGGTTTAGTTCCCTATTTTCTGACCTTTTCCCTGATAGTAGGTAAGAAACCCCTTACTTATCTTAATAAAAATACACTTTTTACATAACATTTACATAACATATAGCTAAGTAGGTAGACGTTTTTATCAAAATATATACCTACTTACTCATGGAATGACCAGAACAGCCGAAATATGCAGGAAATACGAATAGGAAATAATATTATTTAATAAATTACAAATGAAATAAACATAATTTAAGTAGATGCTGTACTCATAAATTTCAACATTAGCAATTTTGACATGAAATACAGCGCCGCAACTAGGGGACTTCTTTCGTGAAATAGACTCTAGGCAAAGATCACTTCCCTCTACTAGCTACGATGCGATCTAAACTAAAGACATGTGGCGTGTAAATACTTTTTATATGTAGGTAAATACATTCTATTTCGACTTTAAAAAAAGAAATTTCAAATTTTTTGTTCATGACGTTTTTGTTGTTTTTTTGTTTCTTTTCTTGCTGTCATATTTTATATTTTGTGCTGTGCATTTTCTTGAATATTAAAGAACATTGTTATCAAAAAACCTCGCTCTTTCGCCTTCCTTACTTCTTCCCCATAGACACCTCCTTCGCCTCATACGTGCACGTCGGTTTTGGGTAGGTACCTACTCCTTACCTGGGACCAAAGTCTGCTGATTTAAAATAGCCTCAGTTGTCTGTCGGCAGAGTGTCAATGGCATTTTTTACACATTTGGTATTCTGCTAAACAATGGCTTACACTGATTGCGTCCAAATGTGTCAAAAAATTACATTGACATTCTAATTAACACTCTGCCGACACATAACTATTCTCAATATTGTGAATTAGCAGACTTAGGCCCCAGGTCTGTCCCATTGCGTCAAGGTCTGCGATTTGATCGAGGTACGTTCGCCCTGGTCTTCTAAGATTTCATCTATTAAATCTATCCACAGGTTCATTTATACTTATACTCGACATCCAGCAACCATAAATACTACCGCACGTACATAGACTGTCATTATAAACTGTGTACTATGATACATCAAGACAATTTCATTGGAGTTGTGTTTAGACGTGGCAGATTGGCGTTACCTTGTCCATATCCACCTGTAAGTATTAATTCATTCTAAGTACTAATAAGTATTATAAATGTCAATGTTTGTGCCGATGGATGTTTGTTGCTCTTTCACACAAAAACCACTGAACAGATTTTGATGAAACTTGGCAATATTGTAGCTTGCACATTAGAATAACACATAGGCTATATTATTATGAGTACTTTTTTCAAGATATGGCTAGAAATGCGTACAAGACGCCTATGTTCAGCAGTGGACGTCTTATAGCTTATAATAATAATAATTTTTGAAACTAATAAAATATACAAAAAAAAAAAAAAAAAAAAAAAAAAAAAAAAAAAAAAAAAAAAAAAAAAAAAAAAAAAAAAAAAAAAAAAAAAAAAAAAAAAAAAAAAAAAAAAAAAACCTAGTAATCTTTAAGTGTTTTTTTTTTCTATTTCTAGGGCGAATATTCCCTAACAAACTTGACAGTGAAACAAGACAATATCCCGAAAATAATACCTTTGTCCCGCGGCCGAGTGTACATCAACGTTACAAACGATTTAAATAACGAAACTATATCTAACGGATATATCGATATTGAAATTAGAGATATTATTGTTTAAAGCAAGAATTTTTTTTATTAAATGGGTAATTTTGATTTGCATTCTATTTTTTTCTGCCTCTAGGGACCACGGGCCCAGTCTGCTAATTTAAAATAGCCACAGTTGTGTGTCAAATTCATTTTTAACACATTTAGTATTCTGTTAAACAATGGCTTACACTGTTGCGACCAAATGTGTCAAAATATGACATTGACACTCTGTCGACACATAACTGAGATAGGGATGTTAGGGAGCTCCGTAACCGTAACCGAAACTATCGGATATCCGATATAAAAAATCATCCGTAACCGTAACCGAATCCGAAATAAAAGTTTCGCATAGTATCGGATAGGGGCGGAGCCTAATTGAGACACGTTATTTGTATTTTACTTTTTATATTCCTTAAAAAATTAATATCCGTAACCGAAACTAACGGATAATCCGAAATAATTTATTATTCGTATCCGTAACCGTATCCGGTATAATAATCATTTCTAAATCCGTATCCAATCCGTATCCGAAATTTCATATCCATAACATCCCTACTGAGAATATTGGAAATTAACAGGCTTGTTAGTTTGCAGCAGTAAATGTCAGACTTCGTATTCACTAATTATCGTCGATTTTCTCCAGTGGCAGGATATTTTCATTGAAGCCAAACTCAAAAACTCTCAAACTCAAATTATCCTTATTTAGTAGACAGTGTACATACCTACGTAGCACGTGCATTATGTCGAAGTTATTATTTTTTTAAGCCAACGCTAGATTCGCAAGATATCAGTTTTCCCCAAAGAAGAATCTAGCCAGAAACTCAGTTGGATTGCTATTAGTTAGGTTATTGTATCCCGGGTGACGTCGCTAATCTAGCTGGCCTATGCTCTGGTCACAACGTCTATGCTGTACCTAACATAAATAATGTAAAAAGACATAAGGTAAGCCTGATGATTTAATAATTAAAATTTACCCAAACCATAACCTACTCTAACAACAAAATTATTCCCGTTCTAAATTAACCCTCAAATTGTCTAAAATGATGAGAAATTGTCGAAATTCGCCGGCCTATTGTGTTTGTCGTATTACATCGCTCTCTGAGTGATACGGCGCGCAATTTCCGACACCTACCGCGCTACCGGCGCAATGGCTCATTTCCGATCGTTTCCAACAACCTTCTAGAATTTTTTGGATGTGACATCATGTGAAATATTATAAAACAGTGTCACATAAAAAGCATCGAAATTATTCAATTGCTTTCTCATTTTGTTAGAAAGCAATTGAATAATTTCGATGCTTTTTATGTGACAACACAAAATATGGCATTCAATAAAAGGGTCTACATTAAGATCGCGTTTTCTCTTCTATGCAAAAAAAGCGATTTTTAGAAGATCTTCAAGTAAACCTTCCTTGAAAAGTATAGATGTCGTTTTAACTCTCGAATATAAGAAGGGGATGCCAGATAATTAAATTTTTCGTCATTTTCTGTAAGTGGCTGTAAATGTTTTGAACTCTACATTTGGGGAACGCTAGCCGTAAGCTGATAGACAGTTCAGTATTCAAGCGCTCATTAATAAAAAGGTTGTACAGTTTAGAAGTTATGACAGTATATCTAACAAACATCAAACTTCTTTTGTTTCCCTTCGTTTCTTGACATTTTATTATTTAAACAATTTTGTTGAGATTTGACCTCTGCAATAGGCATGATGACAAAAAACATTTTTTTAGTCCATCACATAGATTATTTTAAAATATTAGACACGTATTTTTTCTTTTTTTTCTTAAACTAAACATGACAAAGATACACTGGGTTAAAGTTCCTCGTGACGTCACGTTTGAGTACGATTTTTACTCAAAAGTGACGTAAAATCCCCCCACTCCGTAACTTTGATGCTCTGTATCTTTGTATTTATTTATGTATTTGATCAGGTAAAAAATGTGTTTCAAATATTTTTTATAGACGGACTAATTATTTTTTGAATTTTTGAATGTAGTCATCATCCCTTTTCATTTTACGCAAAACGTCACATCCAAAACAACACCACGATCCTCGAGTACTCCTTTCTGTCGTATATCGCGAGGACAATAGGCAATTTATCGACGGTAAAGTAGCGTGCATTTTATTTATCGAAAACGATTTGCGTGCACATGATTTTGTCATTTGTCTATATAAAAATTTAAGAGCTATTTTTGTGGGTTTGACATTTAGTGAAATCGGGACGGATTCGCCGATCGATCGTCGAGATTGGTTGAGGTTTTTGTAAATAAACGTCAAAACGTTTTGGCGGTTGAAAAGTTTTATCCTTTGAGTATATAAATAAATAAATACATATTTGAGACATTACAGCAGGGAGCCCCCTGCTAGCACGGCATGCCGCGACAATTATCTCACGCATGCTGTCCTCATCACATTTAAAACTATAGACAGAGACGTAAGCGTGACAAACGCATGACAACGTCTTGTCACGGAGTGCCATGCTAAGCTAGCGGTCGTGAGTTTGAATCCCACCAGAGACAAACATTGCTGTGATGTGCAGAGATGTTTGTCTTAAGTGTCGTCGTTTGCGTGTACCTAGGTGTAGTAGGTAGGTGCTCATAGTAAACTTTATAGAGTCCTTTTCACGAAAGAAGTCCCCTAGCCGCGGCGCTGTATTTCATGTGAAAATTGATAATGTTGCCATTTATGAGTACAACATCTACCTATATTGTGTTTATTTCATTTGTAATTAGGTAATTAAATAATATTATTTCCTGCATATTTCGACTGTTCTGGTCATTCCATGAGTAGGTTGGTATATATTTTGATAAAAATGTCTACTAAGCTATATTTCTGTTATGTAAAAAGTGTATTTTTATTAAGATAAGTAAGGGATTTTCTACCTACTATCAGGGAAAAGGTCAGAAAATAGGGAAAATAGACCTGTCAAATTTAGTTCCAAAAATATACGGGGGACTTCTTTCGTGAAAAGCACTCTAGTACTTAGGTATCGCTTTCCTTTACTTGACATTGGCAGACTTCAAAAAGGTAAGCTGCCATTGAAAAAAAAGTTTTATCTAGTTTTAAACAATATTTACAGACAAAACAGTTATCAAATTAATTCTTAACAATGTAATTTATCTAGAAAACTTTCTTTATGTGATAAAACGACGCTGAATAAACTAGATTATTATCCAAAATCACCCTTCGAATATTTATTTCCAACTTTCCCCTATTTATACCTACTTAACTATCCAATATTGCACGATAAAACGAAACTAATTGTAGTTAAAACTATCGGTTAAGTGATAGTTAACCAAGTTAAGCCTTAACCGGAGATTACGTAGCTGCAAACTATGATAATCGACTGTTAAAGGGGATTCAACCAGCCCGCGTTATTATTAGAAAACTTTGGCGGGGAAAGGCGAACTGAGATTTAAATATTACTGGAAGGATCAAGTGTTATATTTCAAATAGGTGCATGTTGGACACTTTTAGTATTTATTTATTGCAAGTATTATTTTTTTTATTATGTAAAGTAGCAATACTTGCCTTAATGATGACGTCATAGGGATGTATTACACTATTATTTTCTGATATTAAACGATCATATACAGGGTGTAACAGAAAGGGGGTATGAAACACAGCGATATTCCCCATGAAACTGAACAACTTTCCCCAAGGAACATGGGGCGTAACTCGAAAAAAAATTTGGATCGCCCATACTTACTCGATCAGCTGATCAGACATTTTGTATGGGGAGGCGAAATTTTTTTTCGAGTTAAGACCCATGTTTCTTGGGTAAAGTTGTTCAGTTCATATCGCTGTGTTTCAGCTTTATACCCCCTTTCTGTTACAACCTGTATTCAAAGTAGGTAGGTACATTTTGTATAGTGTGCTTATTGTTTTCCATAATCATAACAAGTAAAGTAATTTAATTTATTCCCAGATCAATTTACCTACATACAAACAGACAGCTACTCCGACACGCGTCCCAGACGCTACCCAGACGCTTGCTACGAGTACTTCCTAAAGACTTTTTGACGTTTTTTTTTTTTTCAAACACTACTTCTGTTTTTGTAAAATACCTTTAAGAGGACAAAATGGTCATAAAGTTATATAATGTTTTTATTTATAGAAGAAATCAATTTTAATTTTTGTTCGCCCCTGCTCTAGATAGAAAACGATAAATACTTTTTTTTATAAAAATGGCAATGACTATTTGTGCTCTAAACCAAGACTTTATACAATTTCAAGCCATTTCCATTCGTACATTATCTTTTAGAATACAGCCTCCCCCTTGGAGCCATCTCGTTTGATCTCGTCCATATTTTGTACCAAAATGAACCGCTACATCGAAAACTTGTGTTGCCGACGGTATTCGCGTCAACCGCCTTTTGAGACTTCAAAACAAGAGGGTAAAAGAGAATTTCGTAAAGTAGCTATGTAGATTATATCTACTACTTTTATTTTAATTTTTTTTTTTTTTATTTAAGTTATAAGTTTTATTGTATTTTTATGAAATGTATGCGATGAATGATATGACTTTGTTTGATAATAGTAAATTTTAAATGGACTTGGTTTTCGTGTTTCAGGATATTGTTTGACCTAAAAATACGCCTAAAAATGCAAACAATTAATTTGTTATTTATTTTATATTTAATTTATAGGCTGCCAGCTACATCGTCATATCTTCGAAAAATTATAGGTCACTAGCCTAGCTGTACCCGCGACTTCGTCCGCGTGGAATACTGAGTTTGGGGGCGCTCGCGTCGCGTTTGCTTAACCTGCGCTATTGAAATCAAAAGTAGCCTATGTCCTTTCTCAGGCTATAGCCTATCAAGGATTGTGCGCAAGTTACATTATTGTAAAGTTTAATTAAAAGTTGTTCAGTAGTTCTTCCGTGAAAAAGTCACAAAAAAACAAGCAATAAGTAGCCCCTAGCAATAATTCCATCTCTTACTGCTTCTTTGTCTGTACATATTGTATTCTCTATTTTTATCTCTTTGTCATTTTGTGCAGAGAAGAATTTTATTGCTAGGTGATTTTTTCACTTGGAATTATCTGTGTGCCGAAGGTTTCTTGCCGTCTTCTTCCCTCGGCAATACAGGTAGTGAAACGGCAATAGTTTTAGATAAAAAAAAGTGACATCAAAAAACTGAAATGAATTTTGCTTATTTTTGAATAAAACACTTTTCATTTTCATCTTCTACAGGTCGTAGGTTCGATTCCCACTAGATGCAAACATTATTGTGATGTAGGTACAGATAGGTAATAAGGATTAAGTCTGGAAAATTGTGCGTATAATAATATACAAGGTGACTTTAAATTAGTGAACGATAGAAAAGTATATGCATGTACTCGTGATAACAAACAACTTTTACTATGGGACCAAGGTCGAAATCACAAAAAAAGAATTGTTCTCCCCATACTATCAGCTGGTGCATTTTGTATAGGGAGTTCAAAAATTTTTGAATGATTTCGACCTTGGTCCTATAGTAAAAGTTGTTTGTTATCACGAGTACATGCATATCCTTTTCTATCGTTCACTAATTTAAAGTCACCTTATATAGCTATGCACTTATAGTAAACTTTATAATAATAATAATAGAGTTGATTGTTTTTGTGGAGATCCTTGGTAGTACAATTGGCTTTTGCGCTTTTGTCCAGCAGTGGACGTCCACAAGCTAACACAAGTACACAACAACAACAACATAGGTACATGATTTCGACAGAATCCACAGTTGTATTTGCCATTAAAAAAAACATAAAAAGTAATAGGTACAGTACACTTACCCTTAGGTACTTATACAGGGTGTAACAGAATGGGGGTATAATGCCGAAACACAGCGATAGTTCTCATGAAACTGAACAACTTTCCCCAAGGAACATTGGTCGTAACTCGAAAAAAAATTTTGGATCGCCCATACTTACTCGATCAGCTGTACGGACATTTTGTATGGGGAGGCCAACATTTTTTTTTCGAGTTACAACCCATGTTCCTTGGAGAAAGTTGTTCAGTTTCATGGGGACTATCGCTGTGTTTCGGCTTTATACACCCTTTCTGTTACACCCTGTATACTTATAATAAAACAACACACAACGTCACAACATGTTTTAACTTGGCAGCAAGCAAGTAATTTGCTCACAAACTCCAACCATTTATCAGCCTTAAGTCCATATTAATTAGAGCCATTAACATGCCATCGTTATTACTTGAACCCTCACTGTCATACTGATACAAAGGGGAGAAGTTTCAACTTCTTACAGTTTTAGCAGAGAAGTTTTATGAGTTGGTACCTTACTTTAATACTTATCTTTTAAAACGTGACTGTGTTACGTTTACGTTACATACCTACGTGTATAAATAAATAAATAAATATTGGGGGACATTTCACACACGGTCTCCTGACCTCAAACTAGGCAAATCCTGTACTATGGGTATCAGGGACTGATAAACATACATAGATAAATATATAACATCCAGACACGGAACAAACATTATGCTCATCACACAAATGTTTGTTAACCGGCGTGGATCGAACCCGCGACCCGTGCGTATGAGGCAGACTCACTACTGACTACGCTAATTGGCCTGTGTATATTGGGTGACTTTAAATTAGTGAACGATAGAAAAGGATATGCATGTACTCGTGATAACAAACAACTTTTACTATAGGACCAAGGTCGAAATCATTCAAAATTTTTGAACTCCCTATACAAAATGCATCAGCTGATAGTAGGGGGAGAACAATTCTTTTTTGTAATTTCGACCTTGACCCCATAGTAAAAGTTGTTTGTTATTACGAGTAGGTACATACATATCCTTTTCTATCGTTCACTAATTTAAAGTCACCCTATATATCTATGTAGATAGAATTAAACATCTTTATTTTCTTCTTTTATCGGAAAATTCTCGTTACAGCTCCGCCATCATCTTAATGTTATCTCGTTGCTAAGACACGCATTAACTCACTCACTCCTTAGCATGCATCCCTTTCATATATCCAGAACTTCCGTTTCCCACGTCTATCATGCCTCTTTCCCATCCGGGTGGCCAGATACCACATACACACATATCTATCATGCCTCTTTCCCATCGGATTAAGCAAATAAGGAAGAGACCATTTCGCACCACCTGCTACGATCCAAACATACCATTCCTTCGCTTCATCCATATTCATCAGTCACCTCACTTCACTTCCTATCATCGATTAACTACTTACTTAAGTAGGTAAACCTTTCTATAAGTAGTTGTTGTTATTAGCCCATATATGTCCCCCACCGAGGGGCACGAGCCTACTCTCATACAGAGAGTGATTAAAAATATTACATACATATCCGTCACGCCTCTCTCCCATTGGGGTAGGCTGAGACTAAGAATTGAGAAAGGGATGCTTAGATGGTTTGGGCATGTAGAAAGAATGAGCGAAAAGAGATTAACAAAAGAGATATACAAGGCAAGAGTGGATGGAAATGCTGGGAGGGAAAGGCCAAGACGAACGTACCTCGATCAAATCAGGGACTTACTAAAGAAAGACCAAATCAAGAGTACCCTAAACCGACGGGCATGTATGATGCGACTGATGAGTGAGGATGAAGCGAAAGAAGTGTGTATTCAAAGTATTAAAACCAAAATTAAAACTTATTCAAGTAAAAAGCTACTTATTTTTCTTATTTTCTCACTTAGTAAAACGTAAAACCTTATTCTTTCAGAAGCTGCTCGTAAAATCTAAAATTAACTTTTCATTGTTTCAAAAAGTTAAAACGCCCCTCCGCCGCGTTAATCATAACAGAATTACGTCTAACACAAATTAGAAAGTTTCGCGACAAAGTTTCGCAACAATATCTGTTTTTAAAACTGAGACAAAGTGTATTTGTCCCAACGTCTGCTAACTTCAAATAATTCATTAGGAGAGTAATTAAAAAGGGAAAATTTTCATTAAGATGGCTTCTTATTATAAATATCTTTCTGGGTGTTTTGTTGCGTAAAAGGGCGTATTGCGTAACTTACACTGTGTTCTTAATTGTCGTGTGTTTATTTAGGTTTTTGTCGAGTGACTATTTATATGAATTGTTACACAAAACTAGATCTTGTAGCTTCCATAAAGGTCTATCTACACAGATCCGGGCCGGGCCCGAGTCGTGTCCGGGCCGTGGCCCGTCAGGAGGGAAAACAATACCTACGTCATCATAACAACGTGTCCGGGCCGTGTCAGAGACGTATCAGGGAAAAAATATCATTCCATACACACACGTTGTCATGACGACGTATTGTTTGCTCTCCAGACGGGCCACGGCCCAGACACGTCCCGGGCACGGCCCGGATCTGTGGGCGTATTGCGTAACTTACACTGTTTTCTCAACTGTCGTGTGTTTATTAGGTTTTTGTCGGGCGACTATTCTTATATGAATGCTTACACAAAACTGGATCTTGTAGCTTGCATAAATAGCCTTTTTTTTTAACCATACTACAACATGCTGATTTACAAATCATTTCATTTTGGTAAATGCGCGATTAGTATAAGTACCTACGTTTCTATTCGTAGGTACTTGTACAGCTTACTAAGTATCTAGGTATTTATGTGAGTGAAGGAGCTTTTATAGAAAATCGTGAAAGTCGAAAACTCTTATTTTAATAGTTACTTCGGTACATAGTACATGTTCAGAGAAAGATTGATTCTCTGAAATATCGAAAAATGAAACATCTAAAACTCCCCTCTTAAAAAGTTAGGGCGTCTCGGCCCTTTTACTTACAAAAGAAGGGACAAACAATTTTTTAGCTTTTACAAATAATTTGCTGCTTTAATTTCGTATTGTTTTGTTTGGGCTCATTTTAAAAGGTTTCAGCGAAGTTTTGATTTATTACGTTGTCAGGAAATTAAGAATTTGGGTCTTTTTGCAGTGGTGTTTGGGCCGCTGCAGTGGTTTGGAATTTAACATGTAACTTTTTAGTACTTAACCGACGCGCATATGAGGCGACTGATCGTTGTGGAAGAAGCGAAAGAGGTGTGTTTGGATCGTAGCAAGTAAAGTAGCATGTGGAGGGAAGTGTTCTCTGTCTACCTCGATGGGAATGACGCGTGACAGATATAGATACCTATGTTTATAGATAACTTTCTTTTAATTATCGAAACGGTAAAAATACGGCTACGAAGCACCTCCATTCCAAAAATGGCGAGCCAAACTAGCAGCTATACAAAACAAAATCAATAATCCTGTAACAAGGCACCTGTATTGAACCAGCAAAACCAACTTACATCTATAACTTTAGGGCAAACAGCACAAACACCGGTTAAGTAAGACAGGTAGAAAAACAAGATTTTATTAGAAATATAATTTCGGTTTGCTTGTACCTAGGTAGGTAAGTACCTAGTATGATTCGTAGGTATGCCATCGAACTTAGGAAAGGCAAAGTCGGGAGTGCCCTAAACCGACGTATATGAGGCGACTGAATAATGTGAATGAAGCGAAGGAAGTGTGTTTATATCGTAGCAAGTGGAGAGAAGTGGTCTTTACCTACCTCGATGGGAAATAGGCGTGTTGGACATATAAGTTATGTATGTATAGTTATGTATTGATCTTTTCATTTCCAATTTTAGGGCAAAAACTTATTCTAAACGTAATCCGTTCCATTGTAACTTAAATGTTTGCTCGATTCTTCAGTTTGAATCATCTGAATATATCGTAATAAGATCCGCGCTCAAAAACGAAATGACATCAAACCATGTCGTCTAACTTTTTTTAATCTACTGAGCTAAGGCCCGGTTTTTCAATTGTCAGTTAAAATTTATTCCTAGGAATATTTTATTAACTGTAACTGTCTAAAGCGTCATATTTTATGAAATAGAAATAGATAGGTTTAAGTATCTGTCAGTTAAATATCTGACTTTTGAAAAGGCTAGTCTAACAAATCGTGCAACTGATCCGAAGACATTTCATAAACCGCGTCGAAGTTTCTTCGCTTCGAACCGTAACCACAGACTGCACTTTAATCGAACTTTATTTTATGCTTTACAATTTAGTCTGCATTTCGCACGGCTTTTATTTATTTTTTCTGTTTGTCGATTGTTTTTTTTGCTGAGACTTGTTTATGAAGAAGACTTCAGAGGTGCGAAGTTTTTTTTGTTTTTATGCATCCGGTAGTGCTTGTCTGATTAATTTTCATTTTTCATTTCATTTTTAAGATTTCTAAAAGATAGATTTAGCTATAGTAAATACAATTATCTAGATAAGTAGGTATTCTAATGCTTCACCGTTATTTCACTGAATTCAATAAATAATGGCTATTTAGCTACCTACCTGATTCTGATAAGTATAGTAAGGTAGGTGAGTAGGTTATATAGTTCATAAAAAGGGTATTTCTAGCTTCTATTTTTAATATCAATAGGTACCTAGTAGGTACCTAGTAGGTACCTATTGATATAGGTATCTATTGATATTATATTACATTTAGGTAAGAATCTAATCATCCAATGACTCTTAGCGCCAAAACACATGTTGAAACGCAACTGCAACGCAACGGAAACTGCTTGTTACTTTTGAGTTGCATCGAAGTTTCTGCTATAGACTTCTTTAGAAAACCACACACGACACGACGCAACTGAAGCGAAACGTTTCAAACTAGTTGCGTCATGTGTGTTCTGGGTCTTAGGTATCTATCTTTGCTCGAAATCACGCTGCTTCAAAGCATCTCATCTCGTGATCTTATTAAAATAAGCTAAACCTTCCACAGCTTCCACCAATCAGAACCTTCCACGTCATTTCCATCGGTAAACCAGTGCAAACCTTTTGCAAACAAGCAGTGGAGCAGTATTTCAACTGGGCCGTTTCACAAGACAAGTGGCCGACTGTCGTGAGATAAAATTGGATGTGTCCATGCTGATATTTATGGGGCAGCGATCTGTTAAACTGAATAGGGTATAGAATGGTCGAAAAAAACATAGAGGTTGAGTAATGAAAGTGGAATGGAAGGGGTAGGTATTTTGTTTAAAGTGAAAGGCCAAAACACACCGGATGCGTATGCGTTGTAATTGTAATGTATGGAACTGTCACCGCTTGCGTCTACGTCTACGTTACGCAAGCGGTGACATTTCCATACATTACAACTCAGAGGTACGCATACGTCTATACTCCAGTCATTATAGACATTCGAAATCGAAAATTTAACAATAATTCCAAAAGTTTTCAAACTTCGGTCAAGTGAATGGTACATTGGGACGACAATAAATCTCATTTTGCAACCTTGTCCGCAGTCCGGAACATTGTTAAAATTGCAATTAAATTATTTTTGCTCTATGGTCGTGAAAAAAATTCCAAAAGTTCTGCAAACTTGGGGAAGTTTTCGATATAATATTTCATATCACGTATTAAATTTGCAACCAATTTAAGTGTACGGAACATTTTTTGTTATTAAAAATTAATGTTTTTCTTTATTAAACTGAAGCAAACGTTCCAAAAGTTCTGTAAATTTAACACATATATCGGAAAAATATACCGAACGGTTGTATAAATTTGCAACCTTTTTCGGTGACCGGAACATGTTTATTTATAATTCTTTTTAATTCGTGGTCATTTTTTCGAGTAAGCTGGTCTCGGAATAATTACAAAAGTTTTGAAACATGGTTGCAAACTTCGAAAACATCTATTCTGGTGTATTTACAAATTTGCAACCTCATACGCTATCCGGAACTTTATGCAATTTGCAAAAATGTATTTTTTTTATTTTTTCACCTTCAAGAAAATTTCAAAAGTTTTGCAAATCGAGCGGATGGTCTTATTTTGGGATCGATACCACAATTCAAATTTGCAACTTCGCACGAGACCCGGAACCTTGTGTTATTTGCAAAAATCGACTTTTTTAATTTTATTACCGTCGAAAAAATAAATAGACATAATAAGAATTTCACTTGACCGAAGTTTGATAACTTTTGGAATTATTGTGAATTAATTGTCTTGACTGACTGGACTATACGCATACGCATCCGGTGTGTTTTGGCCTTTAGGCTTTAGGAAAGATATTATACAAAAAGTTTAGAGCGTTCGTGAATTTTAAAAAACTTTATTTAAAATTGTAAGTAGGTATCCAAGTAGGTAGGGTATTGATTCAAAGCAGTAGGTTTTCCTGGAACAAAAGACTATCTACCTACTAACATGAGTTTTCATTTCGTATTTCACTACAGTTCAACCAATCTAAGTGGTTAGATACCATTTTCCATAGACACCATAAAATACATATTTTTTTACTTTGTAAAGGTAGATATTTTTGGATCTTTATTCATTCAGAGATCTTATTAACACAAACCCACGTCCACAATCACGACTTGTTCACAAACAGCATCGTTTCCAGAATGAATAAATCTTCGTGCGAAGGACAAGGGAACAGCAATGAGATTATAGTTACAGCTCTGTCAGGATGTTCCTTTATGGGCTGCCTAATTAAATTCCCTTGGACACTTTCTCTGCCATTTCTTTGGTTAATGTTTCTTACATGACTTTTTTGGTTTGGACATTTTTCTTTTAGAGATGGTTATTGTGTGGACATTAGTTTAGATACTAGCTTAATTTCGTTTCATCTACAACTAAGACGATATTGGTACCTACCTAAGTACATATATATAGGGTGACTTTAAATTAGTGAACGATAGAAAAGGATATGCATGCACTCGTGATAATAAACAACTTTTACTATGGGACCAAGGTTGCAATCATTCAAAAAATTTTTAACTCCCCATACAAAATACACCAGCGGTATGGGGTATGGGGGACCAATTATTTTTTATGATTTCGAACTTGGCCCCATAGTAAAAGTTGTTTGTTATCACGAATACATTCATAACCTTTTCTATCGTTCACTGATTTAAAGTCACCCTGTATACCTATATAAATGTGTTAAAAAATAGATAGATAGAAATACTTTATTGCACACAAATAGATACCTACAGACAAAACTTAAAACTATAAAAATGTGCGCAAAGGCGGCCTTATCATTAAAAGTGATCTCTTCCAGACAACCTTTGGAGTAGGACACGTTTAAGAAGACTGTAGAGTTGTTGATGTTGTAGAACAGGTTGTAGAGATAGGTACAAAAAAAATCTACCTTTTGTCCAAAGACTTTGAACTAAGATCTAGGTTATCAGGCAGGTCTAGGCTAGATTGATAGGTAGCCTGAACCGCATTTGTTTGGCGCCTCGATCAGCAAAGCGATCGTCTTTCCGAATACAAACGAATATGCAAATTTTCATGTAGGTAGAAATCTACATAAATTATTAGATTAATCATTCATCATAAGTAATTTAAATTTTGAATGTAGGTACCTATACGAAGTCGAAATTAGCCGATTGCCTTCAACAAAACCCGATGTGCATTATTTATCGAGATCAAAAATACTTTAGGTAATTACAGGAACTGTTCCGATTGAAAATACCTATAGGTACTTACCTAAAAAATTTGATAAAGAAATAATACTAAAAGATTAATACTAAAAGAGCACCACAAACCAATCACAAATAAATCGCGAGCTTACATCGTATCGAAGCTGCCAACAACTTCGGCTAACGAATTAACTTTGGCGATAAGCTGAAATCTTATAATTTATCTCAGCAATGTAACTTCTCTCCCTTCGGACTCGCACGCTATCCATCCATGTCTCAAACTTGTCCAGTTGTAGGCTTACTACAATTTGTGGTATTGGTGGGATATGAACCGGTCATTTTGGAGCTTTCTGTTTAGCAGTGGGCAGCTATGGTCTGAGATGAAGATGATGGGATATTTTTTATGACAAAAATGATTGATACGGATCTGTGGATTGGGTAGGAGTGGTAAAAAATAATTAATCTAAAAGGTCAATTATTATATAAAAGGTCTTAAAGACCACAAATAAGGTATGTACAAAATTTTCGTTAGTTGAGGCCCAGAAGGAAGAATAAAGGATAAATAAGTAGATACTTAGGTATATTTCGATAAGCTCAATAATTGCACTTACAGAACTCCCATTCAAGATTTAGGTAATTAGATTTATGTACGTGACTGTACGATGGACAGAAAAGTGCAAATATCTATGATAAAACTACCTTTTGACGAATTCCCAAAAAAATCCGAGCTTTTCATTAAATCATGGAGTCACTTACTTAAAAAGTTGACCACGCACGGCTTGGCAGTTTAGTTTGAACTTGTCTTAGCGCTCAGAAACTAAATTATTTACCTGCTCACTGAGATTACTTTCTTCCTAAGGGATATTTGCGACCTTGTAAGTATTATATTTGTTGTCAAACTTCTATTCATATCTCAAAGTTAGTTCTAATAGAAAAACTACGTCAACCCACGGAACCCACCCTTATATTTTTTGTGCAATAAAGAATATTTGTATTGTATTGTATTGTATTGTAAGGAATAGTAATAGATACCATAGGAAAAATCGATATGTAAAATATATAAATAAATATTTGGGACATTTCACACACGGTCACCTGACCTCAAACTAGGTAGGTACTTAAATTATGTACTATGGGTATCAGGGACTGATAAATATACATATATACCTAGCTAGATAAATATATAACACCCAGACACGGAATAAACATTTATGCGCATCACATAAATGTTTGTAACCGGCGAGGATCGAACCCGCGACCCGTGCGTAGGAAGCAGACGCACTGCCGTCTACGCTAACTAACAGGCTTGACGAATGTATTGTGTGTAGGGTTGCCAGGTGAGTCGCGAAAAATACCGGACAAAACCAAACCGGTTGTATGCTGGGTAATAATGGCACATTCGCCTTATGTTCTTTGGCGGTGTTGCAGAACTCGTGGAAGCTTCTTCTTCCTCCATTTTCTATTAGCTTTGTGTAAAACTCAACAAACAGTCAAAAACACAAACATACTTCAACGAAAAACTTTGCTCCTTTAAACGAGTAGGTACTTAGGTCAACTGCGTAAACACTCCCGAACATCGCGTAATCTATCTTATTATCGACTAAACTCCAAAAAACAAAACACACTTTTTTATATGCCTACTTTTTGTAGGCGCTTGTCGATAGTAAGTACCGACTTTCCTCAAAATACCGGACATTGTTCTGTCCAGTATGACCATTAATTTTTTACCGGACAAGCCTCAAAAATACCGAACTGTACTCTTAAATACCGAACATCTGGCAACCATAATTGTGTGTAAGTAGGTTAATGAAAAATATTTTTTCCTGCATGCTTGTCAATTCTAGCCAAGATTTTAGCTCTCATTTGACAAAAAAGAATCGCTTTTTTTAAAATAGGTAGGCACTCCTTGTAACAAATACATTGGTACATAAGTAGGTAGGTACCTACCTACATTTAGAATTTAGATGTTTCCATTTAAGTATAGGATAACAAATATAGCATAATCAGGTAGGTATATGCTGCTCTGTGGGATGTGCTCCAAAAATCAGGTGTATTAAATTCAAAACTGCCAAAAGTAGTTCATAAATACATTATATTTCTTTGGTATAATTCACATAACATGCAATTTGTTTTAGACTAGAAAAATGTTGTCTTAAAACATTACTCATTTGTTTCATCTAAATTCATAACTGGGCCTATTCTGACAACAGCTATTATGACCGTCATACCGTCTGGATCTGCGTGCCTGGTCTAGCGCAAAATGGCTACCTTTTTGTATGGAATTTCTTATCATTTGACAGATCATCTACCAAGAAAACTATGAAAAACTTGCGCCAACCTTGGCACGCTGTCATAAACTCATTTGTATATGAAAAAAAATGGGGCCACTCCTTATATTCTTTCCTCCTTGATGCTGACAATAACTATTCTTAAATAGTAGGTAGTTATCGTTTGTCAGAATCAGCCAACGAAAGCAACAAACAACTTTAAATTCTCATGCAAAAAGTCTACAATTTCTATTCATCTATTTTACTTCTATGTTATCTCAGACAGCCTAGCTTCACTAACAAGACTTTGAATTTCAAGTTGAAGTCTCAAAGCTTTACGAGTATCCATTTGCCTCAGTTGTGTCGCTATTAACTTCCCATAGAGATCAAATTCATCCTCTCGGCATTCTGAATTCAAATTTTTAACATAGCTCGGAGTTTTATGCCTGTACTTTTTCTTTTTAATTTTCTTCAAAGAGGTTTTATGTTCTTTCTTTATGGTGTACTCTATGCTGTTGTCTAAAGAGGATTCATTTGTTTGAGAAATTAATGGATCTGCATTTTGTTCTTCGATAATTTCATTCTGTGTCTCACAATCTGTCAAAACTTGGTTTGATGAGTCTATTTCTTGTGATTGCTGTTTCTGTAAAAAAGTGTTAACATTTAAGTAAATTAATACAGTAAGTACCTAGTTAATTGTTTTTATTTGTGTAAGAAATAATTAATAATTTGTATGGCCTTTTACATGACAAAATATGTTTTATAGACCAATGTAAAAGGCGTCAAAAGAAAGACTACTTTTTACGGGAAAATTCATCACTCTACTTACATTATTAAACCTAAAATGCCGGGTAGAAGAAACATTCTTCAAACATCGATCCATTTCTTGGAACCAGACTAACGATGGTTCATGAATGTGTTCCGGGCTCGATTTCGTCAGAATTTTATTCACATTTTGCTGATACGTTGTCCTCAAGTTTTTTATCTTTGTTTTTATCTCATGAACAGTTAGAGATTTCGATGTAGCCGATCGAAACTCCGAGGCAATTGTATTAAAAGCCTTCTCTCTTTGGAACCGTAATTTGTAGAACGAATTTTCAGGATTCCACAGGCATTCATGTTTTAGATATATTTTCACGAATGCCGTTGTTTCTAATTCGCTCCAGCGCATTTCAAAGCTGTAAATACTACAGAAAAATGTTATTTTGTTGTTAATATGTTTTGAGTTTTGAGGTCAAATGATATTGTTGACATTACAAATAATGATTGATCAATCTGATAATTGACAACATGATTGACAATAAAAATGTGACCAGAAAATCTCATAAACTCCTGTTTGGTAGAATTTATCTTTATCAAAATAACAAAATAAACTTACAAACATTTTATATATACTTCTTTCTCGTACATACCTATGTATGATAAAAGCGTTGATTATTTCTCGTTTACATCAGAACACGTGGAAAATATTTTTTCTTTGGGCTTTTCCTCAGGGAATTTTTTGTGGCGGAAACTAGCAGCACTTTCTATTCTTTTGACTGTCAACCTACCCAGACAGAACTGTCATTGTCAATCAATCGCGGAAGGAAAACTGAATTTTTCGTATTTTTTGTGTAATGTACCTACCTAATTATTATTCGAATTCTGAGCTAAACTAATCCTTGTTTAGCAATAAAACTGAATAATTCTGAATACATCTAACCAATAACGATGCGTTGGACCGAAAGCGAGACCCGTTTATTTGTCAAGCTTTTGCACAGCCACCCACCTCTGTGGGATACCAAAGACGAAGGATTCAGATCACAAGAAATGAGAGACGAAGCTTATCAAGATATTGTCACAAAATTCAACGCTTTAACTAACATTTTGTTGGACAAAAGTAGAGTCAAGCTGAAAGTGAAAAGTTTGAGGTCGACATACGCACAGGAATTGGCTAAAATGAGGAAGCGGCCTGGTGTTTACAAGCCTAATATAAAATGGTTTTATTATTGGTACAAATGTTTTGGAACTGGTAAGCAACAGGTATCGGTGTCGAATGAAGAGTCGACTAACGAATCTGGAGATGAAGAAGTGAGTATAAGGAATTGATGATGTATGAAGTTCAGATATTTTTCTTTTGTGTTAATTTTGATTATTAATTGATTGCTAAAGTCGCAAGATAGTGTTATGTAGGTACAACTAAATATTTGAATCGAGTCCTCTACTTGTAACTTTTCATTTTTTATATTATTAATACTATAACTTTATTGTTCACAGCCAATAGAATTTAAAATAGACATAGATGAAAGCTGGCTTGAAGAAGAAATACTTGAAGAGGATAAGAATGAACAGTGTTTATCAAATGACGATGATTACGTACTGCTTTTAAAAGCAGAACCTGAAGACGAACAGCCAGTAGAAAGACCAGAAGAACAGCTAGAAAAAAATATAGAAGAACAGCCAGAGACAACTTACAAAAAAAGAAAAATAAAGCATCACCCAGAAATAGAATTCAGTAATTCTATTTTCAAAGCGAAGGAAGATGAATTTGATATTTATGGAAAGTTTATTGCTACTCAGTTGAGAAATATGGGTATAGAACAAGCATTGAAAGTACAAATGCAGATACATAATATTGTAAGTAGTGCCAGGATTGAATCTTTGACTAGCAGTCGACCATAGACAATAATAGAAAAGAACTCTGTGCAAGAATGGCCCAATCTTTTGAAGTAATTATTTTATTTTATAGACATTAACCTGTCTTGTCTAAATGGCGTTTTGAGGAGTAGAGTTTCGAATGTGGAGTGATATATTACCTCTTAAGGCTTTATGCTGTCTGTCTTTGATATTTTTCAATTACTTAAGTAAAAATGTTGCCAATTCCATGACAGGATCTTCAGTTTATTATATACTAGAGGCTGCCCGCGACTTCTTACGCATTTATCGTTATGTCGTGGGAAATAATAACAATATCATAAAATAATATTATAGCCTATGTGTTATTCTGATGTGGAAGCTACAATATTGTAGTTTCATAAAAATCTGTTCAGTGGCTTTTACGTGATGAAGTAACAAACATCCATCCATCGGCACAAACATTGACATTTATAATATTATTAGGATGAATCAGCCTTAATTTAATGAACAATATGTACTTGTTTTTTACAGGGTGTTAGGAAAAGGATCACTTTCCTTTTAACCAGGTATAGTGTTAGTGATGTAGAACACATTCTACGAAAAAATATATTTTTGGACTCATTCTTAATTAAGAATTTTATATTATTAATCTCGCGCTCTAATGCAATGGTCATTCAACTCTCAGCGAGTAAGTAGGTCGGGCGCGCGCTCGCTCGAAAGTTATACTTTTCCTAACCCTAACACCCATTGGATAAAAAAATGAAAGAGGATTAAGGATGATTTTATAAAAAAAGAAGAAATTAAACAAAACCTCATCTGCAAGTCTGATTTTTTATTGCTGTTACAGCATCTCTTTATAATACAAACAAACATCGCTTACATTTCACTAGTGAAAATTCAGATCATGTTGCTTGTACCAATTGTTCCTACGTAACATCTCATTCGGAAACATGTTTATGAAAAAATATACTGTGTCTGTGCAGCCGACAGCTTCTCTCATTAAAAAAGTAGTGAACTAAATCACATAGCAATGTAAAGCTAAATTAAGTACTTTAACGGTCCAATATGGAAGTCCGACTTCTAGGGCAGTGTGCAGTCGGATGTCAAAAAAAAAAAACTAAACGTTAAACTTAGGTTATAAATAAAAGGTCCGTTTACACTAACCAATGATTGTTAATCTCACTTGTGTACGTTATAATTATAATCAAGGATTTAGTGTAAACGGAACTTAGTTAAAGACTAGAGTATAGACTTTCTTTAGTGTCACAATCTCAAAAATACAGACATTCAGTATCCAACTGAAAAACATGTGCGTTGCTTTGTCGCTTACCCTTGTGATGTTAGTTAGACAAACTTACTTGTACATTTGAAAATTTCATAAACCAAGTTGCTTTACGGATAAATCAGAATTAGCTAACTGACATAAAGGTTTTACAAATCTGAACGTTATTATCCAATTTTAGTGAGAGCCATTCGAGCCCCAAAAGGCATTACAATGGTCTTAAATTCCCAAACGTACAAGTAACTTCGCCATGGCTAATCCTATTCATTCTATGGCATTCATTGAAACTTACATAAAATATTTGTCACATATTTTGTAAAAGAGCAAGTTTGAGGCATAATCCTGCTAAAATTATTGCGTTTTGTGATGAAAGATGCAATGATAATCAAAATTGCAATTAACATTTGCAAAATTAGGCCCCAAGGTTAACATTTTGATACGTTCAGATCTTTATGCAAATGCATGAGGGAAATGAAAAAAATTGGCGCCAAAATTCTTTCACTCATCGCGTCAACAAACGTCAAATACTTGTCACTTTTCAACCAATCAGAGGAGTTTTATTTCGACGCCATCTTGTTCACAATTTCCCGCCATTCCTGCGAAAACTTAACTCTAAATCCATCGACAGTTAAATCTCTCTTTTACCGTACTTTATCCTATCTTATCCAAACTTATTTTACTTCAAACGTGGACTCTCGAATGTAAATTTAAAATATTGTACTACGTAAATGTAACGGAGACAAAGCTACAAATTTTAAAAGGGCTTGAAAACCGCGCCACAGAAATTGGAAGCGAAAGGAAGTTTGGGTCACGTTGAACAAATGACTTCGGCAAATTCAAGATGGCCGCCTTTCCTCAGTGTCACTATTCGTTTACAAAAATAGGTTTTTTTATGGCCAAAAGGCAGTCCTCGTTTATTTTTCAGGCAAGGTAAGTACTTTTATCAATTCGCGATACTTTCTGGCACTATAATTTAACTTTTATGTCGCATAGAAAGAAACTATTTGTCAACGTTGTATTTGCCACAAAACATTAGCAACCCTAAAATGATAAAGTTCTGTAGGGTTGCCAATGATGTGATTGAAAATTAGAACCAGAAACATTTTAAGGAAAATTAATTTCACAGACTTGTCGATTTAAACAGCTTAGTTCTAACAACAGTTACAGAAGTAAATTATTGCTGTATTAATCAGGTTATCCATCCATTTTGACATTAATCACAATCTTAGGGTTGCCAGTTCAGGGACGCTTTAGCGAGATTCAACTTTTTATAAGTTTCAAACAATCTAAACATACTTAAAGAATCCTTTAATCTCTCTTTGTGATATGCTATTAATACTGTTTGTTATGTTTAATACTATTTAGCGTCTATGGCAACCCTAAACAAACATTGCTCGTACTAAATACAGTCGAACTGAGGGATTTTCTGATACATTTTTAATGAAAAATCAATTCAAAAAGATAGAAACTTTTTCTCTTTTTCACTAGATGGCGCTAATATCAGAAAATCCCTCAATGTATACAATCAAAAGGCAATTTAGGTAAAAGCTATTGAAACATCAAACAACAACAAAAATTTAAAACAACATCTACACACATTTTAGAACACCAAGTAAGCTGTGACAAAAATGTATTTGAAAAACTTTATTGTAATAAAAGTCTGGTTTTGAGACGCGATTTTGTCAAATTTAGTACCTATTGCTACTTTAAAAAAAGTTGGGTGTTATATTTTTTCACAGTAAAAAAGGTTATGTTCTGTAGGCTTTTGTAATAGGGAGTGAAAGCGCCATTGTGACAGAACCCGTGAAATTACTTAAGTGTAGAACACGTCATGAATCATACAAAAAAAACTGTGTCAAGGGTAGAAAGACATAGGCTATTTTTATACCCCCTTATTAAAAAAAGGGAGTTTTGTTTATAGTTCTAGAACTAAGTCAGATAAATGACGTTTCGGCTATAAACAGAACGTCAAAAAACCACATTAGTCCTAGATTATATTTAAAACTAGTTTTGTAATAACGGGGTTAGATAAAGTTTAAAAAAAAACTACGATTGAGTATAGCTATTGCAAATTAGATAATTCATCCATGACGACAGAAAGACGCTCATCTCAAAATCTTACCTTAAAAAACCGACATCAATTTAAAAACTACATTTAGGCCTGTTTCAACATCAACAGATAAAATTTATCTGACAGGTGCTTTACACCTCTGTCTAAAATGTCATGTTTTATGAAATAGACATAGGTTTATCTGTCAGTTAGATTTTATCAGTAGGTGCGGAAACGAGCACTTAAGAAGAAGACTCAATTCAGATCTTAATTTGTACAGTTTATCACATAAATTTAAAAGAACACGTATTTCTTGAAGATTGTTAAAACGTGGAGGAGTGAATTTTTCAAATTATGCATTAAAGAGATCATTAGTCACCATTAAAGTTAGTAAAAATGCACAGAACCAGAGAAATACAAAACTTAGGGCCTGTATCACTATATACTGATAAAATTTATCTGACAGATATTTTATACCTGTCTCTGTCTAAAACGTCATGTTTTATGAAATAGATAGGTATAGGTCTATCTGTCAGATAAATTTTATCTGTAGGTGATAAAACAGGCACTTAATGCTTTTTGTAACATTTTAGCTCGTTTTTACACAGAACTGGTTACTTTACAGCGAAACGTGACGATATAATATAAATGCTTCCAAATTATCCGAAACTTTTTTACTGGCAACACTGAAAAGACCGCGAATTACTGAAAAACAAAATGGCTGACGACGTTCGAAAAATTTTTAAAAAATCTGCTCTTTAATTTGAAATAACCGTAAATTCGGAAGCACTTACACAAAATGCTGTTTAATCAACAATAAATATATTTAAATATATAGTGTGGCTATTGCGCATTTAGCTTAGTTTTAACAATCAATCAGGTACAGACGCGCTACAAAACAAAGTTACAGTCTTTAGATACAACGCTAAGTTGTTTCAACCAAAGATTTTTAAATGGTCTCCGCGCGCTACGACTAAATACCGTACTATGAAGAAAAATCGGTTGTCTGTAAAGTCGGTTTACTGACGATAGTTGAACGTGACAACGTCATTAATGCTGCCGAACGCGGCCGATTGTGCCTCTTTGTCGCCCGATCCGCGCTCTCGCTTGCACTTCAAGCCTTAAATGGAACGCCTCAGAGCGAGGTAACGCCGCATGAGTCATGTTTTTTCGTGCGTGCAGCCGGCTCCATCGAATTATAAGACGTTGTCACATCAAAAACAGCATGCAAAATGCGCAACTCTTTGAGTATTGAATATATAAGGAGCCATACCGTCTGGATCTGCGTGCCTGGTATGGCGCAAAATGGGTACTTTTTGTAAGTTACTACTTATAGTTTGACTGGTCATTTACCGAGAAAACTATGAGAAAACTTGGCGCAACCTTGGCCCGCTATCATAAACTCATATGTATATGAAAAAAAAAATTACGTGGCAGTGTCAAACAATCATATGACAACTGGGCGCAACCGCAACTCGGCGTAATGACTAGCGCGGTACGCCCCGATCGGCGTAGTATTTTTGTCGTACTTTTGAAGTACGCCGTCGGTATCTAGTCGTAGCGCGGGGAGACCAATTATTTATCTAAGGTTTCAACGAATTTTTCAAAATATCTCTACGACAGTATTTATACATCGGCGAGTTCACATTTTGATATTTCTTTTTGATATATTTATTGGCGAAGCGATATTCTTATTGGACTATAAGGGCCGGTTTCAACATCTACTGATATGAAATGAAATGAAAATCATTTAATCCTGTAGGTTTTGACAACACTTAAGACGGGTCATTTTTTAAAGTTAATGCTAGATTCGCAAGAAGATAAAATTTATCTGACAGATATAAATACCTGAGTCTGTCTAAAACATCATGTTTTATGAAATAGACATAGGTTTATCTGTCAGTTTAATTTTATCTGTTAGTGGAGAAACAGGCACTAAGATTCTTAAATGAAATAACTTTTAAAAAATACCGGTCGAAGATACTAAATTTTGAATAAAGAATAAATAAAAATAAATAATCACTTGAAACTGGCAGAATCTGTTTTTAGTATTCGTCAAAAAAAACTTAACATTTCACCACCGTCACTTGTTTTTTTTTTACTTTTGTTTCTAGCATTTTCCAATTAAAATAATACTGTTGAAACGCCAACAAATCTATCAAAACCCGTCAAAATGTTCTGTGCGTAGTATACATACATTCCTTCATACTTTAGTAGGGTAAAAGGTACAGTGACTGTTGCAGATGAGCGAAATTCTACCACACATCATGTTTAGCTAGTTAATCCGTGAAAAAGACCTCGGCACTTCATACAACTTCCGAAATGACATACTACCATACATACTCGCGTTTGCACACGCGTGAATGTGTGTGTGTAATCATCTATGAAGATAATGATATTGGATAATATAGGGTGACTTTAAGTTAGTGAACGATGGAAAGGATATGTATGTAGTCATGATAACAAACAACTTTTACTATGGGACAAAGTACGAAATCATAAAAAAAAAATTAATCCATAGTACTATCAGCTGATGTATTTTATAGCTACTAGTAGCTAGTCGTATTCAAAAATTTTTGAATGATTTCCACCTTGGTCTCATAGTAAAAGTTGTTTGTTATTACGAGGTATCCTTTTTTATCGTTCACTAATTTTAGGGCATCCTATATAGGACTATGATCCATTTTCTCGTAGTCAATTATCTTATCAATATTATGATCACTTAATTTTGATCAGAAAAATTATAGTGTGATACCCCTTATGACTTCATCATCAACGGCTTTGCGCAAGCGACGATTTAATGGGAGTAGGCGAGTGTTACTTCTTTACATAATTAATAGTATAACCCGTCGGAAATATCTGCGCACCTGGTTGAACTGCGTTTCCCCCGTTCTCGCCTATTCATTACCGTGACGAGTACAAGTTGCCGTCAGTAAGCCAGGTGCACAGATATTTACGACGGGTTATTTCTAGTGGTAGAATCCGCTCGTCTGCTCAACTTACAAATCCAAATGTTTCATTGATGAAAAAATAAACGCTCTGTTTTTAATACACGGTTACAAAACTAACACACTCGTTTTTTTTAATGTTTCAGTTAAATCCAGTTATTTCCAGTTGCCACCGGAATTTGTATGGACATTTTTTTTCCTTTTAGTATCATCTATTTAAGTACAGAAAAAAGGGTTTTTGTAATATTGTTGGCAAGCTAACAAGAAATGCGATTAAAAATCTTGTACTTAAAAACTGTGACGCCAGTCTATGAAAGAAAAAATTAACGCCTAACAGATCTTTGCTTTCCTCGAATTCCTACTTTTATTAAATTAATATTTTTACCTAAATATGCTTATAAACTAAAATGAAAAAAGAAAACTTAAAAATGTGATCATCATTGTCATGAAGCTTTTTTAAATAATTGTGATGATCGCATGCACTGTGAAATAGAATTGTTAATGTCTACTTTGTTTAAAAAAAATTTAGACATTGAAAAAAAAACTTATTAGGTAGTCTTATAATATTTGGTAGGATTTCAAACATCAGAGCGGGTATTACTTTTTACCTCACACTCGTAAAAAGCAAAAACAAAAACAATTTTAAGAATACTGGCCAAAAAAAGAACAATTCAAAAATTCAAATTCCGAACATTCTTTCGTATTTCACCTTAAAATTTCAAGCGTCCCAAAAATTAAAATTGGAATTTAGTTTTATTTCTTCCTACCTTGCCAAATAATAAAAAATATGAGATCAGACAAACGCCCATACAAAGCCCAGCTTCGGACGAATTGTACGCATAGCTGTAGAAATAAATAGGCCACCGAACTTTATACCATTGAGTTTTTAACCTTATAACTCAATATACTTGTACTTTGGGGATTTTTCCATTTGTCATAAACATGCTATGGATTTAGAATTGTCAATTAAGAAAACAATTATGGGCTTTCAAAGATGCACCACAGTCATGTTAAATATCAAACAATCATAGTTACTTAAAACTTCAACGGTTAGTCAAGCAAGACCATTTTGAACTATGCCAAATTAAAAAAAAAAGATTTTGAAGAAAAATTGGTAACATTTGAAACTGTCATTTGCTTACGAAAATGTCATTCCAGACAATGTCATATTGTTTGAATAACATTTCACAAATGTCAGTTTTCAGTGTTACCATATTTATCAAAAAATTAATATATGTTACCATTGATAAAAAAAATACAAATAATTTACGGTTACTTTGACAGAGTTATCATAATTTTTACGTGACTTCAAGTGTAAAAAGTTACCAACGAAAAAAATAATTTTTAAATGAACTTTGTATGACCCATTTTTAATTACGAACGAATTCAACAGTCAAAAATTCAGTGGCCTATATTATCCCCAAGTTGTACTGTACTTAAGCATCGGAGCATAGTTGTTTGGGTGTGTAAACGGACGCGTTAGGGTCTAAGGGAGAGCTCTCTAGGCGTAGTTTAGAAATCGTTCCACTCACGCTAACAGGGGTCACGAACTCTGTAGGCATTACTGCCAACATCTGAGCTTTCAGTTCTTCGATTTCTTTCTCTTGTTTTGATATTAAACCTGGAAGAAATACCATATTTTGAAAAGCGAAAGAAGTGTGTTTGGTTGTTAGGAAGTGGAGGGAAGTGGTCTCTGCCTACCCCAATGGGAGAGAGGCGTGATGGATATCTATGTAATAATAATAATAAGTATTTATTTATCCACCACTTAAGCACACTTTAAAAATTACATAGGTCCATAAAATTAACACATTTTTGGATGCTACATCTTACGAGAATTAAGTCTTCCAAACTAGGCTTACTACCTGTATTTTGGAAGATAAGACAATTTTCCAAAATAAGCATTGTGGGTAGTTACATATTTGAGTATGTATATTATCTATTGTCAGAAGACGCTCGCGGAGAAACGTGTGAGAGTGTGCGATATATTTTTGTTATTTCTTCTCAGTCACGCACACCGGCCCCGAGCTATCTTTGTCCCTCACTAACGATTTTGTATAGATATTGTAGCATATGTGTAGTTATATTGGGTGAATAGATTGATGTTTCCAAGAGTGTACGTGAAAATTAGCATTCGTTTGTATTTGGAAATGCATGTGCATTCTTTATCGCCCTTTATTGTATTTGCTGTGTTATTAATTAACATTGTGCGTTTAAATGTAAGAATTTGAAAGTTATTTGAATAAGGCCAGGTTTTTCAATAGTCAGATAAAACTATGTCTATTTCATAAAACATGCCGTTTTAGACAGTGACAGGATAAAATATCCCTTGGAATTTTTAAATGACAATTGAAAAATCGGGCCTAAATTATATTACATACCTTCCTGTATATGCAATTGCCGCTTAGCGTCCCCGAGCGCGGAGAGTAGATCCAGTTTGACCCTAGTCTCAGCTGACAGAGATCGTTCTAGATGCGCGGCCCGTTCTTGTAACGCTGCGCACGCGCCGGCTAAGCGGGACTCTGACGTGCTGGTGGGCGGGCTCTCTGCGCGGGATTCTAGTGTTCGGACCTAAAGGGGTGAAACGAGTATGAATAGGATTTAATATCAACATTAGCATCCGCGGATGTGAGACATCTAAAATCCTCCCTTACATCATTATCTGTATAAGTGCGTGCGTTACCTGCTCCTGCGCAGCGGCAAGGTCCCGATGCAGCGAGTCAGCGCGGTCGTGCGCGCGTCGCAGCTCGCGCCGCAGCGACGCCGCGTCCGCGTCCAGTGCCGACCGACGCGACTTGCACCACTCGTTCTCGCATTCACCGCTGCGTAACAAACATAGGGTTACTTATACATTAAAGATAGTGGCGTCTTATTCTGATTGTGGTCTATGACAGTGATAGCTATAGGTGCAAGTGAGCATTTGAATTGACTTTTGTTCAAACTGGCTGTTCTAGTGAGTACAGAGAACGTAGTTTCGGTTTGAAGGGTAAAAATGGATATAAAATACGCCCATGTCTGTTGCGCACTATTGTGCGTCACAAATCTCAAATCCTATGGATTGCTGGCACCGACGCTTAAACCAGTGACGCTCTAGCTAGAGTTCTATTCGAACAAAATTTATTCACCTCTCTCCCCTCTCTCATTCCGTTTATTTCACTCATTCGTTCGTTTGGCAGGCGCTCATTTATCACCCTCTTACCTCTTGCTCGCACACGTCATCTCATTCCCTCATCACACGTCACATACACATTATGTAACTAAAGTGATACTCATTGCCAAAACTATCAAAAAATTGATACTAACTTAGGAGTCCGATTAGCGTTATGCCTCGCTCTCAGCAGTTGATGCTCGGCCTGTGTGCGCGCGCGCCGCTCCTCGCCCAGTCTCCGTTCTAGTGCTGCGCGTTCACTTGTACGCCATACTGATACTCTGTGGAAATATGATGAGCAAAATTATAAACAATTCTTATTTACTTAAATATTACTCAAAATCTTCTAAATTAGGACCTACCGATATGGATAGAATGTCTTGTTAAAGATTGAGTACACTTCTTTGATATCTTTAAGCAAGGCCTTTGTCCAGCAGTGGACGTTCTAAGATCACCAGGGACAATCAACTAGAGAAATGAGTCATATCTAAAGACAGGATTGAAAATAGCACGTTTCTGGGCTAAGACAAAGATTATTTGTCTAAACTAATCTAAGTCCGGGTATTTGTATGTTTATGTAATATGTATGTAGGTATGTAAGATAAACTATAATTTATCAAGTTCAGCTAATTTAATTATAGTAAGCTACTACGAAATTAGTAACAAAATTATCATTTTGTTACTTAATTTATTTATTTAACAGTTTATTGTAAGATGATAGTACATAGACAGAAAAAAAGAGAGGTTATACAAAAGGTACAGCATATTTCTAAAAGAAATTTCTTCCTGCAGACCCCACAGAGAGAGAAATGAAAACGAGAAGGCAGGATAGTCACTTAACCTACAATAAATATAATTTATATAAATATATATTGTATTCTCTATGATAAGGAAAGATAGTGCTCTTTAACTTTCCGTTTGAAAATGTGGAGAGAATGAGTGTCACGTATAGTGTGTGGCAATGAATTCCACAGCCGGACTGCATGAACAGAAAAGGAATAAGAGTAGGGTAGGAGTGAGACGGGAAATCAAGAAGGGATTTATATTAAGACTAGCTGTCTCGGCGAACTTTGTCCCGCCTTAGAATGAACTTTATTGTGTAGGAATAAAGTTCAAATTGACTCTACATTTAAGTAAGAAATCATTTGTATGGGAGAAAGAAAAGTCTGTTTAAGGGCTTTCCCGGCAATTATTCGATTTTTTCTCACCGTAAGAACCATCCTTGGACTTCAACGAACATTTAAAAAAAAGAATTGGCCAAATTGGTCCAGGCGTTGTTGAGTTATGCGGTTACCAACACATTTTGCGATTCATTTTTATATTATAGATTGACATCGGCAGAATCCACAATGGCAGTTGCTATTTAAAAAAAAATACACGTACTTGTGCTGTAACGTAGCGTGCGCCTGCTTCAGTTGCGTGTGGTCGATCCGCCTCTGCCGGTCGGCCTGCAGCGCCGCTTGTAACGCGCGTCTCGCCTCAGCCTCCGCTCTCCACGCGGCCGCCAACTCGCCTTTCACACGGCGTAGCTCTTCGGCGCATTCGCGAGCTGATTTCTGTGTGATGATTGTTTATTTATGTTTATGTGTTGTTGTTGTAATAGAATAATTTGTCCAAAAAAACTAGCTAACTAGTTTGAAACGTTTCAGATTATAAAGTCTATAGCAGAAACTTAAATGCAACTCAAAAGTAACTAGCAGTTTCAGTTTCGTTGCAGTTGCTTTTCATCGTGTCTTCTGGGCCTTAGGGAAATTTACAGACAAACATTTATTAATTAGTTAAATAGGCAAAAGATGCTAATAACATATTTCCACATATTTAAGAACAAAGGTATATCTTAGGCAGCAGTTAAAATAAAAAAATGACTCACCAACTCTTTTTCCCTCTCTTTCTCCCGTTCCTTCTCCTTTTCTTTCTCTTTAGCTTCCCTCTCCCTCTCCTTCTCTCTCTCCTTCGTTTCCTTCTCCTTCTCCCTTTCTCGTTCCCTCTCTTTCTCTTTCAAATTGATACTGTTGCACTCCTTGGTAGTTCTTAAATTAACATCTTTTACTGTTTCTAATATTATTAATTGTTCTTTTGCTGGAATTTTAAAATGGTTTTAATATTACAATGTGTTATAGTGTCAATAAGGCATAGTAGAACTGGATGGAAAGTAAGGAGGGCTTTTTGACCACAAAGTAGCTAGGCCCGTGACCCATTATATGAGTTATCCTTTCCTATTATTATTATAAACTAGCTGTCCCGGCGAACTTTGTCCCGCCTTATAATGAACTTTATTGTGTAGGAATAAAGTTCAAATTGACTCTACTAGTAAGAAAACATTTGTATGGGAAAAAGAAAAGGTCTGTTTTAGGGCTTTCGCGGCAATTATTCGAATTTTTCTCACCGTTTAGACCTACCCTGGACTACGACAAACATTTTAAAACCAAAATCAGCTCAATCGGCCCAGCCGTTCTCGAGTTTTAATCAGACTAACGAACATCAATTCATTTTTATTTATATAGATTATACAGGGTGTAACAGAAAGGGTATATAAAGCCGAAACACAGCGATAGTCCTCATGAAACTGAACAACTTTCCCCAAGAAACATGGGTCGTAACTCGAAAAAAATTTTTGTGTCGCCCATACTTACTCGATCAGCTGATCGGGCATTTTGTATGGAGAGGCGAATTTTTTTTTTTCGAGTTACGACCCATGTTCCTTGGGGTAAGTTGTGTTTCGGCTTTATATACCCTTTCTGTTACACCCTGTATAGATGTCAATGTTTGTGCCGAGATGGATGGATGGTTGTTACTCTTTCACGCAAAAATTACTGAACAGGGGGCTTAGCACAGCGTGCCGCGACAATTATCTCACGTATGCTGTCCTTATCACATTTAAAACTATAGACAGAGACGTAAGCGTGACAAACGCATGACAACGTCTTGTCACGGAGTGCCATGCTAAGCTAGCAGATTTTGATGAAATTTTACAATATTGTAGCTAGTACATCGGAATAACACATAAGCTATATTATTTTGAGATATCATGTTTTTTTTCCAAGATATGAGCGAAAGAAGTGTGTTTGGAAGTAGCAAGTGGAAGAAAGTGGTCTATGCCTACCCCAATGGGAGAGAGGCGCGACTAGGGTTACCATATCTCAGGATTTGTCCTGAGATTACCGGACTTTTCGACTTTTCTCAGGAGTGCGGCCGGACTTTGTCAATCTTGTGAAATCTCAGGAATTTCAAAATACAGCTTACATTTTTCAAAGATCTCTTTAATTAAAAGTTAAATCAACTAACATAAACTAAAAAATAGCTTTTTTTATAAATAATTACAGTTTAAATCTATACCTACTTAATTATCCTAGTAAAACGTAACCGAAATCATCTTCTTTTGATAACAGATTGCAGTTAAAATGTATACTTTTTTATACAGGTACCTACTGTACATAACGATATTACGTTTTTAAGATGAAATTCTCGAACTGTATAAAATCTCAGGACTTTTATATGAGAATTAGGACTTTTCTCCGGACTTTCGTTTATTTCATCTGGTAACCCTAGGCGCGACGGATATGTATGCATGTATATGACGAAATGCGAACGAAGTCGCAGGCAACCTCTAGTATGGAAATAAAAGCGTTGTTGGAGCGAAGTTGCAGGCAGCGTCTAGTTTACATATAAATTCGTTAGCCCATACTGCGCTCTAAAACGCGTATTGCTGATGTAGCAAAAACAGCCAAGCTGAAGTGGGATTGGGCCGACCACGCCTGCCGCATGCCAGAAGACTTATGGGCTACCAACTGCCAAACGGCGTCGCGGCAGACCACGGAAAAGGTGGCGGGACGAGTTGGACACCTTCTTAAGTACCTGGGCGGAGGAAGCTCGAGACAGAAAGTCATGGCGGATGTGGAGAGAGGCTTTTGCCGAGCAGTGGGACACAAATGGCTAGATTAGATTAGATTAGCCCATACTCACTTTGCTCTGTACCCTTATGACTATCGCTATGATTATCCTTATCTTTGTTTTTATTTCTCTTTCTCTCCTCTTTCGTTAATGTACTAGCCTCTTTCTTTTCACACTTTGATGACTTTGCACTACCTGAAAGGGATAGAAAATGTTATGGAAGTGGACCTGCCAGACAGACAAGCGTTACAGTGCTACCAAGTTATCTGTGAAACGGCCGTTATTGGAACTACGGCCACTAATACGGAGTAGTCAAAATCCAGAACTGCTGCGATTGGTAGAAATACAACTTTGTATTACTACTAGCGCCGCCGTTCTTTTCACAGATTACTTGGTAGCTCTGTCCGTATGCGCAAGGCGCTCTGTCCGCATACGAAAGGAAAACATTTTTTTAATGTAATATTTTAATATGATACTTATTGAGCGAGGCAAGGTATCTATTTGTAGAAGTTGGCATTTACGTACTCTAATATAAAGTAAATAAGAGCGTGTTTACCTTTACTGGTATCTACATGTGTGTCAGCGTGCGCGTCGCCGGCCGCGCCGGCCGCGACGCCGTTGGTGTGCGCATGCGCCGCGCCCCCGCTCGACGACTTGTCGCGGCTCGCTATGTGCTTCTCTAGCTTATCTAACTGCAAGTTTACATATATGAAATCACTATTTTAATTACACTGAAAATTTTTTTTACAGTACGTTGCGTTTCCGACGACAAAAATGGTCAGTAGCCCCATCTCCCATTACGATACGCACAGGCGATTCAAGTCTCGAAGACTAGTCACCGTGAATTATCTCACATACATTATCATTCAAATGTATGTTCTTCGCGGTGGGTGACTAGTCTTCGAGACTTGCACAATATTTGAATCGCCTAAGCGTATCGTAATGGTATCTACACACCAAACCCGCCGGCTTTTTTGACAGCTGCCATTCGTATGACGAAAAACCGCCGGCCCAGCCCGGCTTACCGGCGGCTTTGGTGTGTAGATAGCATAATGGGAGAAGAAGCTAAACACTGCGATCGAGTTGGACGATGTCTCGCTTACTCTAAATAAAACACAATAAGTAAGAAAGAGCCAGCCATACCTTAGCCTGCGTATTCGCAAGCTCGCTGACGAGCCCGTTTTCCTTGGGTTTGCGTCGCACGGAGCCGTTCATTTGTCTCGACTCGTGCGCACACTCGCCGTTACCAGATATACTCGTGGTAGGGGCGCGTTCCGCCTCTTTTGTTGTTTGCTGATTCTGTGGGATTTAATTAATTATACGGTATTCAAAGGATAGTAAACATCATCTGATGTTGTCAATGAAAATGTCAGCTATTAGTTTAACAGGGTGTTAAAAGACGATGCAACTCGGTCTAAGATTTCTGGGCCCAAGAAAACTCACTGCCCAGATATGAAACATGCCAGAGTAAAACCTAGACTGCCTCGACATTTCATTATATTGCGTCAAAAAATCGGCTCCGGGAAATAGGATTTATATCTTCATATAAAGCTGCTATAACACGTCGGAAATATCTGCGGACCTCGCTGGAATGCGCTTTGCCCCGCGCTTCCCCCGTTTTCGCCTATCCAGTACCGTGACGAGTACGTACGAGTTGCATGACGTCATCAAGCCAGGTCCGCAGATATTTCCGACGTGTTATAATTTGTTTCATTTCTGGGCAGTGAGTTTTTTTTGTGCCCAGAAAGGTGAATTATCGTTTAATTACCTTTCCTGGCACTACTCTTAGTTAGTAGGTAAGTCATAATAATAAGTCAGAATCAATAATAAACACTTTATGTGCGTATGTGTGTGCGCTCGCGTATGTTTGTTTGTGGGTGTGTGTGTTAGCGTTGCCGAAAAATCGATAGTTTTACAATCGATTGTTAAACGTCAAAAACATGTACCCTATCGATATCGATACTATCGATAGTATCGATTGTATATTCAATATTGGAGAGCAATACTATCGATAGTTCATTGATCGGCAGCGATCGAAACTATCGATACTATCGATAGTATTGCTGTTAACCGATACTATTGCAGCGAAAGCACAATCGATACTATCGATACTATCGATTGTGCTATCGATAGGGTACATGTTTTTCGACCTATCGATAGGCTATCGATATTGGCCTATCGAGCGGCAACACTAGTGTGTGTGTGTGTGTGTGTGTGTGTGTGTGTGTGTGTGATTGAGTGTGTGAGTGTGTGTGTGTGTGTGTGTGTCTGTGTGTGTGTGTGTGTGTCTGTGTGTGTACTGTATAATAATACTGACCTGTTCTAACGCACTCTCGGGAAGAGCATCCCTCATGAGTTTGAAATAGAACTCGTTCTCTTCCCTCACTTGCTTCTGCCTCCTCAACTTGAGTCTATGCCCTACGTAGGACTTGACTCCGAAGCCGAGTGTGACTACGGGGTACCCCACGCAGTGTGCGGCGAGAGGCCGGCATAGTTCTACGCCGCCGCGTTCGCCGCGTAGAGCGCCCTCTATGTACACTAACGCGCAGCATATCGCTACTGTTGGTAGGCATATGCCTTTATCTGCAACTGTGGATGAAGGAATTTATAAATAAATAGCTATATTATTTGAAAAAAAAATACAAAACACTATTCAATTAATAAGATAGCTAATTTACGAACTAATAATACGTTCATTTTTATAAAATTGTTGTAATCAAGCATGGAATTGTTAAGATACAGCTTTCTTGAGTATTTCAGAATTATACATTCATTCGTACGTAAGAAAACTAATGCTTAGTTCCGGGAAATACGGGAAGAGAAAACGAGTATTTTTAATAAGAGAGTAAACGAGGAAAATAAGGTAAATTCGTAACAGAATGTACGTAATATATTTCATTGTCCCGCCATCTTGAATCTACCAAGAAGATTGCTTTTGAATAAGGCCCAGAACACACGATGAAACGCAACTGCAACGCAACTGAAACTGCTAGTTACTTTTGAGTTGCATATAAGTTTGTGCTATACTCGTTTAGAAAACCACACACGACGCAACTAGTTTGAAAAGTTTCGTTTCAGTTGCGTTGCGAGAAGCAGAAACAAAAAAGTAACTAGCAGTTTCAGTTGCGTTGCGATTGCGTTTCACCGTGTGTTCTGGGTCTAAGTTTGACATGCTATAAAATATGTCCAAAATACTTACATGTATACCATACATACTGCACCCACACATAGGTGCTGGCAGCAAAGAATATGTACTGAAGGGGTATGAAGAAGAAACATATCATGTCAGATGTCAGCGCTATGCAGATGAAGAATACTGAGAAAGCCTGGAACAAACAGGGAATTTTTACACTTACATACGTATCTGTCACGCCTCTTTCTCTAAGGTAGGCAATTAGGTAAATGAGGTTGAAGTCAAAAAATGTAAAACTGGTTTTATTTGGATTTGAAAGTAGTGAGATGTCGCTACAGTACCTAGTTCTTCTCTGGGGGAAACTGCACCTTGCGAATCAAGCGCTAGCTTTAAAAAAAATACCTATATAATAATGAAACGGTTTCAAGAGCATTTTTTGTGCCTATGAAATAAATATATTTTTGACTTTGACTTTGACTTTGTACCACACTCGTCCATACTAGTTCAAATTCTGAATTGATTAGTATGGGCGAGGGTCCTCCGTTCTTATTCGCCTTAGCTCAATGGGGAGAACATGCTGTGTAGTTACTTGGGCGGATCTGTCTGAGAACTTACTCATACGAAATCTACCACTTCTTGCAAATCAAATTACAACAGGCGTGTACTATGGCTCTGCTCCTTAAACTGTACCTTTGACCTCCAAACTTTGATTGTTATAAAATGATTATAAACATTTTTGTATACTAAAAGTTTGTTAACATTATATGCAATGTGGAAGCACCATATAAACAATAAATAAAACGCAAAACTCACAATCCCCTGATACTTAAAGGAGTCATAGACGGATCTGATCATCATCCAGAACGGCCAGAGGAACTCGAAGCGGAACTCCAGCATGTAGTCGGCCATCTCCACTACAGCCCACAGCATCACGAACTTTAGGTATAGCATGGAACTGGAAAAAACATTTATGTTTTCGTATGATTATGTTAATTATCTATTTATTATCATTAGGTTTGTAGAAAAATACATATCTGTCACACCTCTTTCCCATGAGGGTATGCAGAGACCACTTCCCTCCACTTGCTACGAACTGAACACACTTCCTAAGCTTCATCTTTTTTTGATTATATTATTTTAGTAGGATATAGGATATATAAAGCAGGAGTGGATGGAAATGTTAGGGGAAGGCCAAGACGAAGGTATCGCGCTTGTAAAGGAAAGGCTAAGTCAGGTGCTCCATAAATCAACATCCATTTGTGAGGAGACTTATGAATGTGGATGCAGTGAAGGAAGTATGTTTGGGTCCTAACAAGTGGATACTCTCTAGCCTATCCCGATGGGAAAGAGGAGACACATGTGTATGCATGTAAATGACATAGGCCTAATGACCCCTGCTGATTACCAAGGCATATCATATTAATACGAAGTTTTCGCCACTATAACTTAAGAATTTCGCTGACTATAATCTTAAGAGGTGTTTTTTTATTAGCTTATTTCTTCCCACTGCTGGGCAAAAGCCTCTTCCATGCTTCTCCACAGGTTCCTGGAGGTGACGGTGACTAGTCTTCGAGACTTGAATCGCCTGTGCGTATCGTAATGGGAGAAAGGGCTAAACTGACCTTTTTTTGTCGTCAAAAGTTTATGATATACTATTGACTATCTTTAAAAGTAGATTAACTTAAACTGCAAATCTCTTTTAAATGATGTTATTAATGAAATATAAGTAGTTTGAGTTTCTAATTATTGCATCATTAATATCAGATTTGAAGTCACATTTTGTATAATGTGATATTTCAGTCTTATAATCAATAGTAAAGTCATTAAAGCTAATGCTCCTTTGAAACTATAGCTCACTTTGTTACTTTCAAATATTAGAAAGAAACAGCACAGAAATTAATGGATTTGAACTACCTATAGTGATCTTTCTCCAACTATTACCTCTTAGAGTAGAATGTACTTTGAGCTATTCATATTATACCTAGGTACCTATTCCTACCATTATTATAAAAGTAACATTTTATCAATGTGAGGATGCATAAATGTTTCTAACAATTATAACTTAGGCTACTGAACAGATTTTCATGGAACTTTACAATATTATAGCTCACACTTAAGTGCATCATCATTTTACCAATTCATAGAAATTGGGGTCCTTTTCAGGAATTTCTAAAATGTATGTATGTGGTGTGGTATGTTAGGCTGTTGTATTCTAATCCAACGTAATAATTAGGATCATGTATTTTAAGAAATGGCTATAAAATATTGAATAGGTTTAAATTTAAGTCATATATCGTCAACGATACTGCAAAACTGCTGATGTACCATATGCAATACTGCGTAAATACAAGAAATACTTACCGAAATTAAAATTAGCGTGCTGCGGCATACATGCTGGATATTGCGGGGTCAAATTTTTATTATTTATTTATGCATAGCTGTTTTGAAATATTAATTTTATTATATGTTTCTGAGATTTGTAAAACTTAAATTAAATAGAGCAACCCTACAGAGTTTCTTGCTAGGTTCTTCTCAGGGGAAAACTGCACTCTTGCGAATCTAGCATTAACTTTAAAAAATGACCCGTCTGAAGTGTTGTCAAAACCTACAAGATTAAATGATTTTCATTTCATTTCATTACATGGATGTCATTTGATCCCGCCCGTACTGTCTTCTGAAAAATTCGTCAGGTTGTAGTTACGCAGTATTGCAAATTGTAGATTAGCAGTTTTGCAGTATCACCGACGATATGTAAAGACATAGACAAAACAATAAAAATGCACACCTCGTTTCATTCTGTTGTATTCTGTTGTTTCAATGTATTGATCCGTAACTAATTTTGTCTACCTTTGAATAGCATACACTACTGACGATAAGTATCTTTGTATTGACTTGCATGTTGTTTTAGAAATAGTGATATTGATTTATTTAGGTAGTTAGGTATATCTAGGTTTGTGGGTTTGAGAATATTTTTAATCCCTAAAAAACTAACAGGTAGGTATTCTTTTTATTGTTTATTTGTAATAGTTAGGTAGGTACCTAGTTTAGAAGTTTATTGTTAGGTAAAAAGATAAAGTAAACTAAAAGTTCAGGGTAAGGGGACTGGTGTAGCCAAAATTATAAAATTGATAATACCTATGGCAAAATTTATAAGTTAATATTAAAATGGTATATTGTATATGACTTGCGGTGACCTATTCCCATCTTTGGTAATATTTAATGCTCTACATCAGCCCACTGCTGGACAAAAGTTGTTGATAAACATGTGATATGATACTTGGTTGATTAAGAGCTTTATTTATGCTAAACTTAAGCAATCACAATAACAAATTGTTATTATTATGGGCTTAAATTATGATGCAAAATTGATGCAATATTTTTACAAAATTGTAGACTGTAGCTGGTCTATACTCAAGTTAGAAACTCTCCCATACAAGCTAGCATGCATGTGAAACTCAATACATGTGTGTTACACATATGAGAACGCAAAACGACTAACATAAACACGTGTTAACGTTTCTTTCATGTTTTTTTGTCGCCACTCCAACAGCAGCAGATGGTTCAACCCACACGATTTCTACCCCAAATTTTCAACCCACGGCTTTCAACCCATACGTTGTCCAGGCCTACTAAGGTGCTAGAATGCTGTAAGGACATGATTTTCTCAAAACATAACCGTCTCCACTCACTTTCCGTACATTCCCTCGGTGATTTTCGTGCGCTTTATAGGGCGCCGCATCTTGCCAGTTTCGGCATTTCGCCTCTTCATATTTTTTCCTCCACTATGTAAATCACGAATATAGGCTGTCCGTTCACGACACTTTATATAGAAACATTTAAAACAACAATGCTCCAAATATCGCCTTTTGTTGTCAATCGGCCTACAGAATTTACGAGGGAGATGGATGAAATATCGGCAAGCTTTTTTTTGCGTTCACTCAAAATAATGTTGCAATGTTCTAAAACCAAATTCATCCAATACCCTGAATAATGACCCCGCACGAGAGCTTCATAAATCTGTAATGGCGTCGTTAGTTTTTTGTATTTATTTTTGTGTGACAGAGGAAAGTAGATTATTTTTTTAATATGACGTCTAATAAGCTTGATATTATGCCCGAAAAAGATGACGTCATAGTCCCGTCCCGTAAGCAAGACCGCGCCGCGGCATGAACGAGAGAGAGGCGTGATCAGCTCGAGTGACCGGTTCGGTTCGGTTGCGTGTTTAACGTTGTCTCGTCAAACTACCGTCTATAAACTAAACCAACTTTACATACAACCAATTTGCTTCCTTTTGAAACTTCTTTTTCATCAATTTTTAAATACTACTTAAAGTAAGAAGACTGCATAAAATTGAATGTTTTATCTCATTAAATCTTTAATAATCTTATCAAAATCATTAGTTCTTTTTATTTATTTATCAAAGATGTGATCAAGGAAAGAAAGACATTTTAGCTTATTTTTTTCGTTTCGATTATTTAATTGTATTTTATATCGTTTTACAGCTTAGAAAAAACGAGTACCTACGTAGCTTAAAAATATCTAAATTGTCATAAAAAAAACTCCATGAGCAATTTGCACTGAGTGCACCGAGAAATTGGTGTTGCCATTTGTTACAAATAACTTCCACATACTTTTTTTCGTAAGTAATTTTTATAGTTAAATGTAGCAACTCTAGTAGCAGGAAGGTTTTTTATTTTCTTGTTTGTGCTAAGATTTGTTTTACAAAGAGAAAGCATGAGCAACTCTCATACATGTCTTTAAACTCTTCGAAAATGTCGTAATTCACAAACGCAATTAAAAAGCGCAACGTCAAAATGGCAGAAAAACGTAAATAGAGGGAAACATGGATGGAAAAAAAATAATTATTTGTTGTTAATTGAATTTTAGGCTGCTACAAATGCATTGATTTGAGCGTAAAATGTCTAGCGAGTCTCGTATAAAATTAGTGCGGAGCTACTTGGCTTCGCACCATATGTATGTTGACAATGAATGGCTGACAGGGTAAGCAGATTATTTCATCGAATTTTGCGTTTATTTTCTTACTCTAGTCTCATAATAAGTAAATATTAATATCTTTGATACATTTTTCAGGTGTGTAGAGTACCTTACAGAGGATAGCAGTAATAATTACAGTGAAAGAGAGATACAACAGCTAGCCAAAGAACAGTGGTTATTGAATGATCTGAAAGACATTTGTCCCGGTTCCTTGCCGATTAACTTGAAGAATCAACAGAAAACAACACTAAATGGAAGGTTTGCTTTACAAATTAACGCCGCAACTGATATAGGTAAGTTTAAGGATTATTATTCTTATAGAATGAAAGGCATTCATCATTTTTATTGCCATTATAATAAACCTCATAGAGAAGATAGGTACCTACTTACCTACTGATAAAAATATTGCATACAAATAAGACTATTTTCAGGAACCCCAGCATATCAACAATATTTGAAGTTGCAAAAAGTCAATACGGAAAACATTGATGCTACTACAAAATACGATGATAAAATTCCTAATCACAGGTAAGATGGGTATAAAGAAAAATTAATACACAATAAAAAAAACAACTGGTCAGCCTTTTCAATTCCATTAAGGTATTACTTATAAGTTCAAATTCTATTGGCACCTATGATTTTATACTTAGGTAATAAGAATTTGTTATTTTGTTTTCTATTTATGTTATGTTATTATTACATATGTAGGTTTTGTTGGTCACTATAATGAAGCAAGCAAATGTATTTTCCCTTAAGGGACTGTCTCATACCAGTTGAAGACCTTTGCAATCATTTGCTTTAGGTACTTCTGTGGCAAAGTAAGACATACTAATTATAAAGTAAGATATACTGGATGTTATATATTTATCTATGTATGTTTATCAGTCCCTGATACCCATAGTACAGGATTTGCCTAGTTTGGGGTTAGATGACCGTGTGTGAAATGTCCCCCAATATTTATATTTATACTTACAGTTATTAAATCATACTAATCAAATAGGTATACTTTTTTATTTCTAGGATGATAAAATTATACTTAACCGATGGTGTCCAAGAGGTAACAGCTATAGAATACAAACCTATGAGGAACTTGAGCTGTGACATCACTCCAGGCTGCAAAGCACTTATTAAAGGTCAGTATATTATTTGACATACATATTGTCAAGATTCTCTCTCATCAGGGTAGGCAGAGACCACTTCCCTCCACTTGTTACACTCCGAATACATTTATTTCGCTTCATTCACAATCATATTTCAAGCCAGTTAGCATAGTTGGTAGTGAGTCTGCCTCACGCACGGGTTAACAAACATTTGTGTCATGAGCATAAATGTTTGTTCCGTGTCTGGGTGTTACATATTTATCTATGTATGTTTATCAGTCCCTGATATCCATAGTACAGGATTTGCCTAGTTTGGGGTCAGGTGACCGTGTGTGTGAAATGTCCCCCAATATTTTATATTTTTTTAAACTTCATTTAAAAACAGTCTAATAGCTAATTAAGCCACTTGCTTATAATCTAGATAGGTAGTCAAGACAGGATCTTGTATGTGGAGTCATCACCATATTTGCATTTTTTGTGCTAATTCGACTTTTTGATATGACATGATGTTAACTTTTTTTCACTTGAATGTAGTAAGTACGTCTTGGTTTTCCACTGTTCCCCTCAACCTGAGTTTCTTACTAGATTCATCTCTGGGCAAAACTCTTTTGCGAATCTAGCGTTTGCATTATAAAAATATTATCGACATATTTCTAGTGCTATCTATTTATTTATTTAACAGTTTATTGTAAGATGATAGTACATAGAGACAGAAAAAAAGAGAAGTTATACAAAAGGTACAGCATATTTGTAAAAGAAATTTCTTCCTGCAGATCCCACAGAGAGAGAAGTGATAGCATGAAGGCAGGATAGTCACTTAACCTACAATAAACAATAGATATATAAGTATAAACCTACACATATATATTCGATAAATACACATACATAAATATTATAATTTATCTGTCTATATACAAAAAAAACTGCAAAATACTTACAACTAGAGTCTTTGAGCCAGATTAAGTATGTACATGAGCATTTCTCTTTTTTTTGACCACCAGTATGTTTTACAGTGTCCCACAACTTTGCCTAAAAAAATCTTAAATTTTAAGCACTTCAAGGAGGAAGCGGTTTATGTAAAATATTCTTTGTTCTTTTCTTAAAGTAAAACTACCAAGAGTTGTTTAAAATGATTGGTTTAAAAGAATATATTCAATAAAATTCTAAACGTCCAAATACCCAATGTATGAAAAACGACTTGTCCCATAACAAATTTTGTTACTTCAAACTTCTTTCTTGTAAAAAAGTCGTATGAAACATTACTTTTTTTTTAATATAACTTTTATGTTGTAGTATTAAGATTGATTTTTTATACCGAATAAATAGTATTATCGGTTATTTGTGTTTCAAAATTCAATTTTAGTGATGTCCCAGAAAAATGTTCCAAAATAAAATTCTTCTTTTGTTACCTATTTTATACACTTAAATTTAATTTTAAAACTACCAATTCTATTCCATTTACAAATGGCAACACTTTAGAATACTTCCTCAGTCACCACTTTGCTTAGCTGCCATTCTATCAGTGTATTTGACGCAGTTAAAGTTCTGCTAGCTTGGAGATATAAAATAAGTTTCAGTTTTTGTTACTAAATTGCGAGGTTAATTCAATGTATTATTACTCTTTACTATTATTTTAAGCGAAATTAATATATTAACTAGAATATTTTCAAAAAAAATCTAGAATTAGTTTAAATTTAACCATATTAAATTATTAAAAACACTTGCGTACACGTGTTTCGTTACTTCCTTTTTCGTTACTTTTGTGTAGTAACGTATAAGAGGAATTTTTAGTAACAAAAAAGAAAAATTATAAAGGTCTATTTACATCAACTTAAAAACTAAAAACCTAAAGCCTAATTTTTTAAGTTAAACTTAAAAAAAAAACTTAATGGCTATGTAAGGATTGTAAGGACTAATAAATAGTACAAAAAAGGAGCTAGATGATAAAAGCTGTAAAGAATTGTCAAAAAAAATGAATCATACTAACCCTGTGCACTTACCAACTTTACATTTTCTTGAAATTTTAATGAGTATTAAAAAGTAATTACTGAAAACATATTTTGGTATTTCATCTATTTTTTTCAACCGCTACTTTTGTTCATTTTTTCTCTTTGTTATAATTTTGCCTTATTTTGAGTAAGTGGACATGCTGCTTTACATTTTTTATTTTGTTACCGTCAGTTTTTTTTTGTTACTGTCCCAATATTTTTTTACACGTCTTTTTAAATTTTTTGTCGAATTAATTAAAATAATCCAAATAAAAGTGATTAGAAATAAAAATATTTACGCGAAAATTTCCGTCAAAATATGAAAGCGTATTCAGTTTCTGCTAGTTTTTAAATAAAACTAAAGTTTGAATAAAATTTTACTAAAGTAACAAAATAAAATATATTCTCTTCGAATTAAAAAAGAAAACTTCATATTAACCTAAAATTTCTTATTTCCATAAAATATTAAGTCCATGCAGTTTATTAAAATATCATTAAAATACCGGATATATTTCAATCTATTGTTATATTGTTAATTTAAAAAGTAACAAAAATGGAATCAATTTTGTACCCTCACTTAGAAATTCTCTAATTTTAACTGTAATACTTAAATTAAAGGAGTTTCTTAGACAAAAAAACCGGCCAAGTGCGAGTCGGACTCGCGCACCGAGGGTTCCGTACAAACCTGCAAGGTTTACAAAGTTCGTTCATTACGACAATCGAGTCATAACTATGGTATTTTTATTGCAAAATGAAATTCATAACATTACAATGGGGAAAGATGGAGGAGCATAAATTTAAGACAAAGATCTCTTTATCGTTTAAGTAATCCTTTATTTTATATTAACACATATCATTTATCTATAATATAACTGAAACACTTATACTAGCCTTGCAGCAGACTTGCGAAAGTTCTTTTATTAAAGTTATATATTTACTAAGTTTTTTAGTCACTATTTAGAAATCTGGTTCAAAAATATTAATTAAGTATTAAATTTGAACCAGACCTGTAAATGGTGACTGAAAAAGGTGTGAATAGTACCACATTGAACATTGAAGTTCGAAAAAACGTTATCAATAGTTGTACAACTTCGTGTAGTGCTACTGTTTATTAACGGAAACATGTTTATGGAGGAAAAATATGTGGAAATTCCATTTTGGGGATTCATTTTGGCAATTAGATCTAAGTATTTGATATGAATTTCAACTTGATAGCTCTACGCGTTCATGAGGAAAAAAGTAATAAGTTTATATTTATTAAAAAATATATATTTTGTAATGTAACTAAAAATTTAAGGTTTTCGGAATTTTTCCTTTATGTGTGGTATAAAACGTTGCTTCATGCCAAATTTCAAGATTCAAGGTCGACTGGAAGTACCCTTTAGGTTTTGATTCCCTTGCAAGTACTTGCGAGTTTCAAAATATGCAGCTTAAATTGCCGTTTCTTTTGATTGCGTTGACATAGAAGTTTGATTTTGCTACAGCTTAAAGGTATTATAGACCTGAGTATTTGGTATGAATTTCAATTTAATACCTCTACGCGTTTATGAGGAAATGGGTAGTAAGTTTAAGATTATTAAAAAAAAACATATTTTGTGATGTAACTAAAAATTTATGGTTTTCGTAATTTTTCCTTTATCTATGCTATAAGACGTTGCTTCGTACCAAATTTCAAGATTCTGAATTCACGGGAAGCACCCTGTAGGTTTTGATTCCCTTGCAAGTGTCGAAAATTTGCGGCATAAATGGCTGTATCTTTTGATTGCGTTGGCTTAGAAGTTTGATTTTTTCACAGCTTCAAGGGACAGTAGACCTGAGTAATTGATATAAATTTCAGCTTCATACCTCTACGCGTTCCTGAGAAAAAGGGTCTTGACAGACGGACAGACGGACAACAAAGTGATCCTATAAGGGTTCCGTTTTTTCCTTTTGAGGTACGGAACCCTAAAAACAGATTATTTATAGTCTATTTCATTAAATTAAGTAATAAAATATTTACATTTAACAACTTTTAAATTTTTGACAAGTTTAGAAATTGGTGGTCAAAAAAAAGAGAAATGCTCACATATCTGATTAACTTTTCTTTATTTATCATTTTTCAGGACCAATAGAATGTCGTCGAGGAATGTTACTGCTTACAGAGAGCAATATAGAGCTGCTAGGTGGTGAAGTACAAGAGATTGCCATATCTAACTCCTTAGCTGGGCTTCTGTCTACTAAGTTAGGGTTGCCTATGAGTCAAGGTATGCTATTTTATTTATTTGTATTTGGTTGAATCTAGCTAGTTATAAATCGTCTGAAATATCTGGGTCCTTTTCTAGAATGCGCTTTCACTATTTTCGCCTATCCAGTAGGTACCGTGACGAGTACGTGCGATTTGCATGACGTCACTAAGCCAAGTGCGCAGATATTTCACTCAGATGGGTTATAAGTACATTTCAACTATTAAGGCTGATTTACATTGAGTAAGTAACTGACGTCAGTTACTGAACTGACCTGGTATTGCCATAGTGTAAATTGATCACTGACGTCAGTTACTCACTCAATGTAAATCAGCCTTTAAGTACTAGGTACCTAATTAAAAAACCCTAAGCTTTTGTAGCTTTAGAGTTTTGTTTGGCAAACTCTAGAATAATTTCTTATAATTTCTAATAAGGCATGAGATTTACAAGGGATTTCATAGCAAGACTATCAGCCTGGATGTGGGGAATTGAATTTGAGGGTAGTTTAAAAAGTTTAAAAGTAGCGGCGTATTTGTAATGCCACTTATTACAATAATGAAATTATAGTGAATTAACTAATTAAAGATTATTTACTAGAATAATAATAATATACAACATTCCAGCTCCAGACCTCAACACAACAATAAACCCGAGAAACACAAACATACCGACACCACACACGCAAATGCCGCCCCGACAAGAGTTGCCAATTCACGACGAAAATCCTACCATTTCTACCACTAACCGACCGGTTGCAAGAGTAACTAGTGTTCAAGTAGCTTCTTTTATCGAAGATGATATCGATATCGATCAAATAGCCGCTATAGAAGCTCAATTCGATTCTGGTAAAAGACCAGCGACAGAAAAAACAAAACAGCCAGAAAAAAGAATGAGAATGAACAACGCAGATGATTATCCAGACGATGATGATTTATTCGCGGAAGATGAAGACTATTTGAAAGAAATGGAAGCTGTTTTCGATGCAAAAGAAAATGCGAATGAAGTGACAAAATACCCTGTCAAAATAACAGCAGAACCGTTCGTGTATATAAAACAGATTAATGATTTAAATGATAGTGAGAAAGCAGGAAGAGTATTTAAAGTTAAAGCACAAATAATGAAGTTGCTATCAAAACTATCAGTAGGTAAAGATGGATGGAGTTTAAAGTGTACAATTTCAGATGGTACGGGTAGCGTAGATGTGGATTTTATGAGTACAGTACTTTCAAAATTGGTCGGGTATACACCGCAGGAAATGAATCAGTTGAAAAAGCAAATGGCGACCAAACCGGAGTTGAAGGAAAAGGCTGTGATGGTAAGAATAAATACTTTTTAATTTTTTTGTATTAACTTTACTAAATATATGAGGGAGAGGCCTTACCTTTACCTGTGCTTATTGCAATCAGCGAGTTAACGGTGTTGCCAATTATTAATTCCAAAAATATTTAAGTGAGTGTTGCCAGCTGACGTGCATGTAATGAAGAGACTGATGAATGTGTGTGGATGAAGCGAAGAGTGTGTGTTTTGATTGTAGTACGAGGTCTTTACTCTACCTACCTCGAAAGAGACGTCATGTATTTTTTTAAATAATTTTAGGGCCTGATAGGAGGCGTGATTTTTTTTTGCATGTGTGTTGCCATATTTTCACTAACAAATTGTTTTTTTTTTCTTACAGGCATTACAAAAAGCAAAAGACACACTGCAAGTGTTATACTGTATAATAGAATTAACAATATTAGAAGTACCCAAAATAACTTGCCTTATACCTTTCGAAGAAACGCATGTTGATTTATTAAAGCGAAGAATTGAATGTAGCGGATTATAGCATTTAGGAATTTATTTTTTTACTTATAAATAAGTTTATATAGATTTTTATCGATGAGTTTGACTAAAAAGGACCTATTTAAATATTTATGTAATCTGTAAGTCATCATACAAAAAATAAGCACTAAACTAACTTTTTCTAACTACGAAAAGATTCAATAAATACCGTATTTACTTATTTTTTGGTGCTAATTTTATCTATCAGTTAAGTTAGTGCAAGACGCACTTCAAAAGATTCTGAAATATTGTACAGCTGTAAAAAAAATAACCTCTGATTTTCTGTTTAAACTATCTTTTATTTGATACACCTGTTTCATAACATAGCAATGAAGTTCAATATACAAAAATATCGAATTAACGCTAATAACATAACACAGGCTAGCTACAACACCTGGCAAATGCAAATTTATATAAAAAAAAAAACTTAAAATTCGAAGCTGGTAACACTAGAACGACTATACCAATAAATACGAAGACATAAAAGATTGTTTTGGATATGTACGAATTTGATTGATTGCCTCTTGTTTTCGTACTTAGATAACATAATCTAATGCTAATTTTGTATGTTATCCAGATCCGCTATTTTAAACCCTAAGGTAAAATAAATATGGCAATTATTCCAAATTCGTGCACAACAAATAACATTTCATTTACATGAAAATAATTAAAAAGACAAAACGCACATGATTATCATTTTATCACAATATAACAAAACTGAAATTAAAATTTTAACGTTGTTCGCACAACACAAACGTAATTGTGCAAATTTCAATACAAAAAATATTTATTTATTTTTTTACAACACAAGTTACTACGTCATACAGGTATTTTTTACAATAACAAACAACCAATTCAATTAGGCATAAAATATTCAAAGTTCATTGTGAAATTAAATATCCGTCCTCATAAAAGACCTTCCGCCATTTTCCTTCTCTAGTGCCAAAAAGCTTCTATTAAAATCACATTCCATAAATAAAAATACGCGGGAAGCGCTAACTAAATTGAGCACTCGAATGAATATACATAATTAAAACTTAAATACATGTGACGCTTTACATTAAATAAAAATCATTAAAACAGGGTATTTACATTACAAATACATAAAATTTACCGTCAAATACGTATTTTTATAAAAATCTGGGACACATTTTTCGACACGAACTTTTTAAAGTTTAGTTTTCACAGGTTTTCGTGAGCAAACATTCTTATTTTGGCTCGGATTTCATTTTATTGTATTTTTTTACTTTAATCACTTGGGATACATTTGAAATTTCAAAAACTTCGTGAATGTAAAAGTTCGTCTATGTAAATAGACAATGATCTACGATACTACGGCGTCGGGTGCGAAAGAAAATTTGACGATTTATGATAATTCAAAGTAGGTAGGTATAAGAAAAACAAATGAAGTGGATATTTCTAAAACAATTTAAGGCGTCCATTAGACGGTCATGAAATCGTCAGTCAATTCCATCAATCACGAATTACGTTTGAATGTCGGTGACTGATGGAAATAATTAACGATTAGACGGTCATTCTGACTGATCGCCAGTCAATTTCATCGAGGACACACGTGTTTACGCGAGAAAATATGGACATTCTTAAAAGAAAAGCCTGTGTTGCCATTTTGATTGCGATGTTGGTTAAAAAACGTGTAAAAAGAAAGCGTCGGGTAAAAGACTGGCTGTTAAAAAGAGATTCTTATACCCATATAAACTTGTTGGCTGATATACGGGTTTCCAAAGAGGACAAAGACTATGAAAATTATTTTCGCATGAAAGATGCGTGTTTTGACAACCTTTTGGCGTTGGTAACACCGTACCTTTAAAAAAAAGATACCTATATGCGGAAAGCTATAACTCCTGAAGAAAAACTAGGAGCAACTTTGCGATATCTCGCAACTGGTAGAAATATTGAAGACATGAAATTTTCAGTAATTATGTCACCAGCTGCAATTTCTGAAGCAATTATGGATACATGTCGGGCATGTTCGCGCGCTGACTGACGCGTGATTGACAAAATGTCATTAGACGTTCACTCAAAAGTCATGATTGACAGTTGCATGATGCAAAAATCAAAATATCCAGATAATCGTCAATCAATTCCCAGCACCACCAGTCACCGCATTACACGGTAGGTTATTTGTTAATCACAATCATGACTGTGGCAAAACTGACAGCAAAACCTATCGTCTAATGGACGCCTAAACATGAAAATTGTCATGTCATTAGACGAGCATTCACTAGGCGAGCAGGCGCATAAGGTAAGCTTATGTATACTCAAAGGGGACCTCGCTATATCTTCAGGTTTAGTAGTGCCTAATTAGAGATCTTATTTTATTGGTTGAACGGTTGCGACGCTGCTCGCGAAGTGTACACGCGAATTTAAGATACAATGAGTAAGTATTTGACGGTACAGTATAATAGTTAAATAAATTGTAAATCGACATTACATTTGGGGCTAAAATCGGTCCTAAACGACCGAAACTAAAAATCGTATAAAACTTTATATTTACATTTACTGATATTAAAGCTACGCGTCCACTGTATCGGCATCGGACGGAGCGGAAGGATTTGTTGCTTTTTATTAAGTTCTATGGTACTGCGTGCTACATCGGCATTTTTGAGCCTTAGAAATCAATACTAAAGCAAGAAATCCTTCCGCTCTGTACGCTGCGATTACGATACAGTAGAAGCGTAGCTTTAAGCGGTTTTACCGACGCAAGTAACGGACACCGCCAGTGTGAATAGCTCTATAGATTACGTGTGAAATGGCTAAGTTCTCTTAATATAATGCTAGCGTCTAAACGCAGGAACTGTGTGTTAAATAGCGAATTTATAGTTATAATGGAGATATGATATCGATAATTCCATAGAGAAAACGATTGCTGCATTGCGTTTTATTAAAATTAAAACACTAAATAAAAACATTAAAACACACGGTGAAACGTAACTGAAACTGCTAGTTACTTTTGAGTTGCATCGCAGTTTCTGCTATAGACTTCCTTAGAAAACTACACACGACGCAACTAGTTTGAAACGTTTCGTTTCAGTTTATCTAACCACACACGACGTTACTAGTTTGAAACGTTTCGTTGCGTTGCAGTTGCGTTTCACCGTGTGTTCTGGGTCTAAGTCATACTGTAGCATCTATTATTTTGAAACCATAAAAACTTTCTATTTGGCCTAATTTAGCTATTTGTTTTAATTATAAAAAGAGCACAAGGTAGATACTGTAAATTGGGGTAACATTGCGTATATTGTGGTTATGAAAATTATATTTTCTTAATGTTAATTATATTTTTTTACTGAAAAATACAATGGGTAATGGAGATCTGCACAAATATGACGACACAAGACATTTAAGCTTTTAACATTCTAATTTTATAATAATCTGCGTTGACACTTCAATGGAAGACTACTTCAAAACATTAACAAAACAAACCTAACGGTGAAAAACTATTTATGAAACAAAAGTTCTAAGGTTACTGTGAAAACACTAAGAAGTCTAGATTTTTGGACCAGTTTTAAATACTATCTTATTAAAATTGGCCAAATTTTTGGCCCGGCTTCAAAGTTTTTTGCATAAATAACAAAATGAACAGACAACACAAAAAATAAATTTAAAATAACAGCATCCAAGCTTTTTTTAAAATAACCAATTGCGAATAAATAAATTAATTGCTAAAATTGATAAGTATTCAATAGACATGATACATTTAGACTTATTGATGGATTTTTATGAATGATCTTCACTATTTGACAAATATGGTATAGTTAGGGATACATAAGTCTTGTGACATATCCGTGGAACGTACGGCGCCGAACGTTCGGTTAAATACGCTCGCAATGTGTTTCAAGTCTATGACACATTAGCTGAAATTACGCCGCGTACATTCACTCAAGCCGCTGAACTTTCGGCAGATGTGTCCTTACACTAACTGGCGAGCTATTTAAAACATACCATAAATATATTCAAAAACACACATTTTTGAATATTCTAAAGCTTTTACCGAATTTAAGTAGCCGTACGTAAAAAAAATATGTCACAAATCATCATTAACAATGCGAAGAACATTCCTACTTTAGAAATTTAAATAGTGCTAAAGTTACTAGACTTTACGGTACGTATTTGCCCTCGACTTTGTCAAATAGTGAATAAATAACAAAAATGAATGAGTTACTACTACTTATAATATTACCAGTAATTGGTATTCACATGCAACGTTTTATTTAACCAATAGCTTCAATGAGTCCGCATTTGCAATGAGCCGTTTAGTAGAACATCGAATGTGTTTATGATAATGAATATTTGATAATACTCCTACACATTATACCTACTGCTAAATATTTCCCGTTATTTCATTACCGCTTCTTGCGGGAATTCTTACCGATTCGCGCAAAAATTTCTGCCGGTTCGAGCAATAATTCCTACCGATTCGAGCAAGAATTTCTACCGGTTCGAGCGAGAATTTCTATTAATTGCTAGCGCGGTTTGACAATATAAAGCTCAATTGAAGCTTAGCAATTTACTTCTTTATAAAGAATAACTTTCAGTTGTTTTACTCTAAAATCTATTAAGTTAGCAAAAAGATTATTGAGTGACATTTTAACGCGGCAGTGGCATAATGTGTAACCTTCAAACTCGTTAAATATTATGATTTGAATGAGTACAATTAATGAAACAGGGCAAAGTCCAACAATACAATTAAACTACTACGAAACACGATTACTGATTGTAAATATAAATATCATGATAAACGATGAAACTAGTAACAATAAATGGAGTAATCAATTTGTTCGAGAGGGAGAAAAAAAAATAAAACAAAAATGAATAGGGATGCGCGTATATTTTACAAACAGTAATCATGACAGAGTAAATATAAGTTACATAACATAAGTCACTTGAACGGATGCGACCGTCCGATTAAAAATTATCATTAAGAGCAAGCTCAAGCTATGTACAGCGATAGAGTAGTCATGCTCACGCCTACGTATATCCGACTTCACAAGTGTCAGTCTTCCACTTAAATGCCACTTCGTAACTTAGGCCGATAGAAAACCATTTATAAGATCCTTTCGTAGAACAGCAAGTACGCTTGTGCTCTGAGGACTTTTTCCTCGCTGACTTCTGACACCATGCTGTCGGATACGTAGTACCATTTACCGGGAGGGACTTCGGGGGTCGATGCGGGCCCTTCACCGGATTCGTAGCCGGATAAATCCGATTCGGAGTCGTTGTCGCCGTCCCCGCTACCGGCTGGGGTCGGGACAGTGTTAGCGCTCTTCGGTAAGAACCACCATCTCGGATCGCCCGCTTTAACCGGCTGCCTCACTTTCACATACGCTACATAATGCCCGCCGTGCATACCGCCCGAATGCTCAACAACTCCGTACAGCGAGTATAACAATTCATTCTGCCCTCGTGCAACATTTGGTAGCTTCTTCAACTTATCCATAGCACAGAATGGGGCTAGATCTAATACAGTTTGGAAATCAACATGTTTCGACATCTTCCTGAACATACATCTCGGGCCAATTTGGAACCTCTTTAGATGTAGAATTAGAATGGCCGGTGGACTCGATACAAGGAATCGTTTTGTCGCATTCGTGTATACAGTTTTCCCATTTTTACCATTGATTCTTTCAGTGCAAGTTTCGCAGCCGACTTTATTGTTTCCAGTTAACAGTTCTAATGCAGTGAAGTTACTGAGACACGACTGGATGCTGCATTCGTCTTCGTCGCAGTTCCGCGAGAAAGAGAGGTAATCCCTTTGCGAGCTTCTCTCGGCTTCTATGTTGTTTATTTTGGGTTTAGGCGCGGGCGGTGGTTCGGGGATGTCATTGGTGACGGGCGAGGGGCATGAAGGTTTAGAGGCCTTTGTATCATTGATAATAAGTTTCAATTCGTCTAGTTTGTTCGCGATATCGGGGTGGTTATTGAGATCGTTGAAGATATTCTCCTGCGGTTTGCTCTCTGGTAGAGACTCGTAGCTACTTTCCCCGCTATGTTCTAGAAGGTTCCTGCAGCCTTGAACACTGATGCCTCGAGCCACAACCTCGTTTGAGTATTCCTGAGCGTTGTATTGGGATATCCTTGATACTGGCCTTTCGAATTCCGTTTTAGGAGACATCGTGTGTTGGGGACTTGATAAATCGAGGTTTATCTCGCTCGATAAGGAACTGTGGCTGCCTAGCTCTTTCCCGTTAGTAGGCGAGTCGACATTGTCAACAGTTTCCGTGGAGTTATGTTTGGTTGCTTCCGGACTGGCGACGCCTGAATCTGGATTGGACAGGTTCTCTAGAGAAATCAAAGGTTTATATTCGAGCGGTATTGCGGTAGTCGAAGTAGACGAGTCGACGTATTCGACTTTATCTTTATCCGCGTTTTCCGGTGTGCTATCTGTTTTCTCTTTATCCAATTCGACTGGGCTGGTTCTTATGGAATCAGTGCTGACTACTTTTTCCGAGTTATAACCGGATTCCATGTATAAATAAGCTGCGAAGTTAGCAGCTGTGTGAGCAATGGCTTGTGTGCCTACAGAGACTGAATGTGTGTCGGTCTGTCGCGGCATATCTTCGAGATTATCCTCAACGTCCGCGTCAGATTCTGAACTGGACTTACCGTCTTCTTTGGCGCCGTTTGTCTCGCCCGTCGCTTCGTCTTTGCTCGTCGAGTTACCTGTAACAGAGTGAGAGGGATGTAAGTATCATTTTTGGATGAGTGTTGTGTGGATATAGCGAACGGAACCTAAGCGATGATGGATGATAGATAACCTAACAAGCTTCGCACGTTTTTACAGTTTTGGCAATGGGAGATACTTTAAGCATATTGTTAATAAAAATGTCGGAGATCACTTTTCAAATGGTTATTAATAGATATTTAAATCCCTTATATTGTTTAAAACTAATAAGTGTAATTCCGAAAGTAATACACATTTTAATTGTTACCAAAGGATAATTTCAATTATTCCTTCCTTATCGATTGGATTTATTAATGGCCATACAAAAGTTTTATTAGGCTCCATACAAAATTATCCTTCTTGTTTTAACCTTCAACGGTAAAAGCTTTAAAAAAATACTATTTTTAAACACATTTTTTAACATACAATTTAAACACATTTTTTAACATACAAAAATAGTTGACTCATTCCGAAGCATATTTTTTTATCTCACAAAAATTGATCATCTCGAACTTCAAATCTTAACAAAATGCCAACCAACCGACCAACAAGTTTACCAACAAATCCGCTCTCCCATAGCCAGAAACAAAGCAAACACAATTCGATACATGCAGTTACCACCTTTGTGTTTCCTAGCGGCCTTCCTCGCGGCTATACGCTCCTTCTTAAGTTGATGTTTAGATGGTTTCTCCTCTTGATTATTGTACATATTTTCTTCTGAAAATATGGGCTCGGATCAATTCATGCTTTAAGCGCAAGGGCATTCAGAATTAAGGTTTGTTTTGTTACATAAAATTTAAAGAAAGTTTTGTTTCTGATTGAGCCATATTTGTTACACCTAGCATACGTGCAGTGAAAAAAAGTTTATCGTTCCGTCTTTTTCATTTGCGTTGTTTTTTAGTGATGGAAGAGTGAGAGGAAACGACAAAATTTTGTCACGCCGCGTATGCTAGGATGTTTTCATATTACTTTAGATTTATTAATGACTGTGTATTGCTTGATTTTTCAACAAAAACTACAGCATTTATAATTGTAAAAAAATTGGAAACTATACGAAAACTAGCTTAAAAAAAAATTCAAATAAGCACTATTTAGCGGATCTAATTTATAAATTGGTCACACTGGGAAACAACTGGCAACACTGATCTAAATCTACAACACCATTTACACAACATCAAACAACATTCTTTCTATAAAAAAATATAAATTTCTCTAAATAGGTAGTCACACACACTATTCTTTAGTACTATACTAAAGCTCTTTTATATTTTTTCATAATAATTCTTTAAGTTTCGTGGTTTAGGCACTTGATTAATTCTTACTCATTACCTTTTGAGTAAAGATGCCCCCTTTATAAGAGCATTCGCGTGTGATATAACTTTACAGATTTGAGCATTATATCAGTGAAAGAGAAGAGCCAAGCATTACAATGCGCATCTTGTAACTTCGAATCTACAGGGTGTTAGGAAAAGTATCACTTTCCTTTTAACCAGGTATAGTGTTAGTGATGTAGAACACATTATACGAAAAAAAAAATTTTTTTTGAACTCGTTTTTGATTAAGAATTTCATCATTAATAGCGCGCTCTAACGCAAAGGTCATTCAACTCTCGTCGAGTAAGTAGGTCGGGCGCGCGGCGCGCTCTCTCCCTCTCTTTCGCTCACTACGGGCGGCGAGCGCTCCCAACCGCCGCCGAGAGTTGAATGACCTTTGCGTTAGAGCGCGCGAATCGCGCGATTATTAATGAAATTCTTAATTATAAAAATGAGTTCAAAAAAAATATTTTTTTTCGTGGAATGTGTTCTACATCACTAACACTATACCTCGTTAAAAGGAAAGTGATACTTTTCCTTACACCCTGTATATTATTACATTACACGCGAATGCTAGTCAGGGAGGTAATTATTGTAATGTAATGCTCAAAGACGATAATGTTACAGGTACACGTGAATGCTTTCGGTGGGGGAGCACCTTCAAATTTTAGAGACACTTTTGTTTGCATATCAACTGAATATCAAAGTCTCTAACCACCAAACTAAATACAACCACAGATCTCAAAAGAACTTCAAAAACAACCATAAATACATACCATTAGGAGTTTTCCTTCGCACAACCGCGGATTTCCTTCGAACGACGGCCGGTGGTTGGACTCTGCTTGCTGCCACTGGTAGAGATAAATCCAGGAAGTATTCTGATCTATCTGAATGGTGGAAGCAGTCCTGGCATTCCAGGGTCGAGACCAGGAAGCCGCGGAATACCTGGGGATTAAGATTTGTGTTTAGGTTGGTAGGTAGTGTTAATAATTTTAATTAATCTTTCACATCCCAGAAAAAAAAGAACAATAGAAAATCTATTGTGTCTGGGTTTATAATGGGACAGTGGGATGTGAAAAGCTGACCTTTGGCTGGTCTGCACACGCGCTAATTTGTGCCTAAGTGACTGATGAATGTGGATGAAGTGAAAGAGGTGTGTGTTTGGATCGTAACAAGTGGGGAGAAGTGGTCTCTGTCTACCCTGATGGGAAAAAGGCGTGACACGTATGTAATACGGCTTAATTTCAATAAAATAATAATATAAATTAAAGATTCTAAAGCAGGTTTACCCAAAGTTTTGTTTACGGCCCACATTAAGAACTATTTTAAGCGCTCCCTTTTTTCACCAATTTAGGAATTTTGGGCTTAGGGGCCTGTACATTATGCTTTAAATTTTTTCTGAGTCTTTTACCGTCTCCTTTAGGCGTAAGGGGGCGTTATCAACAACTTTGAGAAACACTATTCAAAGTGCTATCGATTAACGTGATAATACTAGTCTTATCAAAATATTCTCTTATATTATCCTCAACATACCTGCTCCGGCCTCAACATGGTGTCAGAGGCCTGCTGGCCGTAGAACTTGACTTTTTGCTTGACCTCCCCGTCCACTTTAGCTGGGTCCACCTTAGAGTTCATGCCCAGACTGCTGAGTATCACAGATTGGTAGCGGCGGAGGTCTTCGGATCTGGTGACGTGGAAAAGGTAATTAGAAGAGAGTATATTATTTGATTTTATTGAAGGAAAACCGATTTGCAATTGCGCATGTATGAAATCTTGTAAGTTGATGAAACATTTTGTTTTTCATTGCTAAACAAACGGGATAAATAAGCTTAACACTAAAAGTGTCCAATAGTTTATCATTCATTATGTATGTCTCCATCAGTGCGCTTTCACGTTCATGCGTTTTTATTTGAAACATGCCCGAAAAACCATAGCACATACAATAGCTTACGCCTCAAAATGTGTCAAACAGTAGGGCACAGCGAAAACGAACTGAAAATTTAATCGTAAGCTAAACGAAAACGAAAGTGCGATGCTGGAAACATACTTATTAGGTTTCTTGCCGTTTCTTCCTCTCATAATATTCTTTGTAACAATATTTCAGTAAAATTGAAAATTTTAGTAGTTTATTGACCTTAAACCTTGCATGAAAACAGAAATCGAAGTATATTTACAAACAACTCGCAATTCAACGCATATTGCAAAAGTAGTCCATTTGAGGCCAAGGTAAGACCTTGCAATCATGCGGGTAATTCTTATTTAATTTCCTGCATGATTTTCATGTAATACTTGTGTTATTTTTAGACTATTTAATGTGGAGTTTGGTGTAGTTATGTTATGTATTGTTAGAAGGTCAATATTAGTCAATATTTAATCAGTTCCTGATAAGACGAGAGGGTCTTGGCCTTGTAGTTTAAAAGGCTTGTTGTTCATGATGATGATTATGCTTTGATGATGAGCGAAACTGAAACTTTTCTTTAATTTTAGCAATATAAATTGTTTTCTTTGACAATATTGTAGCTTAGATATAGATAATAGAACATAGGCTACATTTTAAATATTAAGCTAATATTGTACCTAATATTCCAAGTTATGACGATAAATGCCAGTTAATTTGGGGGCATTTGTTTGGGCGTGTGTGTGTGTGTGTGTGTGTGTGTGTGTGTGTGAGTGTGTGTGTATGAGTGTGTATGTGTGTGTCAGCTTATGGACATCCACTGCTGGACAAAAGCCTCCCAAGGATCTCCACAACGACCCGTCCTGCACTGCCTTATTAAACTTCCTGCGACTTTACCACCTACTTCATCTAAAATTACATACATACATACCTAACAGCTTCAAGCAAATGCCTGAGCAGCTCGTGGGCGTCATGTTGATCCCCCCCTCCAAACTGGGGGAGTTTATTCACCAATGCTGACAGTAGTTTTCTAGGAGTGTACACTCCGCCTTCCCCTGAAAGATTGAGAAAGAAGATTTCATGTTATTTAACTGTTTTAGTCCTTGATTGGAATATAGTGATTGTGAACACTTTTATTTTAATCATATAGAAACATTCTATAATATTATACCTCTAAATGTTAATGTTTGTGTTGCTATGGGGATTGGTGTTTTGTTACCTTTTCATTTCTAACCTAACCATTGATCAAATTTTGATAAAACTTTCCAATGGGGAAGATGCGATATTTTTATTTTTGTGTTTATTTCAAAGAACTCCATGTAGAATAGACCACAAGTATATTAAAAAATGAAAAAACTGTAATTTACTGCAAAAAATGGGGTTTAAAATTGTCAATTTGAATTTTCGCGCGAAAACGGATCTATAGTTCGTATGACGTCACTCCCGTCTGCCACTCACTGGCCCACGTACTGTACGTCCTCTATGTATTTTATACTTTTGCATTTTTCTCGACTAACGAGACATTTTTTTGTAAAAATTTAATATGGACTATCCATCAACATCAGGCGATCATAGCTATACTATAGATACTCCGAAAAAAAGCCGTGTTGACGTATGTTTTGTGCCAATGTGTCCATCTACTTCAAAGCAGTTTCCAAATAAATTGTTTTTGACTGGACCTTCTGACCCAAAACTGCGAAAAAAGTGGTTTCAAGCTGTGAAGAGGAATGATAATTATTCCCCAAAGACCATCATTCGTTGCTGTGAAGACCACTTTGACGTAAGTCGGCGGATATATTTGATAAAAGCTTAGTTTAATCTGCTTGTATGCAAAAGAAACATAGTTATTATACCTACCTAATTACTTATCCAAACTTGTCAATGACTTTTGAATGAATTAAATACAAATTTAACTAATGATTTACACATACCGTAATAGTTTAGTCCCTTTCATTTCTACACTTGAAAACTCTGCACTTTCGACAAAAAAAGTCACTATCATGTCAACACTAACTTTTGGTAGATTCCTGGAGTCTGCTTTGACAAACCCAACTTCCATTTTTATTCGAAAAACGCAATTAATTCTCGTTATAATGTTCACTTTTTTACTACAACTATAATCTCAAATACGTTGTCATAACAGGAGTGACGTCACTGAACGCTGATAGGTGTTTTAAATCCGTTCCGTTTCAAGCTACTTTTAATTCGTAATTATTGTTGAAAAACAACATTATATAAAATATAAACCTTGCAGTGGCCCTTCTTTTATATATTTTTAACATTTTAATAACAAAATTTTCATAAATATTGTATTTGCATCTTCCCCATATTGTAAAGAACATTCTTTAGCTGATATTTAATTTTCTATAAATAAGTACCTCAATATAAAATAATTGAAATATCACTTATTATTTTAGTTTATGTGTTCCTATCACTTTTACATAACATTATCAATAATGTACAGGTATAGATAGTTTTACATATATACCACAAAGCAATATAGATACAGTTAACCTGTCATGTCTCACTGCTGGACAAAGGCCTCCTTCCTCTCTATCCAAACCTAATACATAACAGAAATATCATAATATTCTAGAGTAAACAAGCTATCCATAATACCATAATCTTTTCATTTCCTTCCAGCAAATCTGACTTAAAAAGCAACAATGTAACATATAAAACATAGCAGCTAGGGTTCATTGACTTAGTACCTAAATCTGGATACCTATTTATAGATCTTTGACCTATATACTCATGCCAATTGTTTCTTGTTATTTTGTCTGATTTATTTGGTACTTTTAGAGTGGATTTTACAACCATAACTGTAATTGTGTGTTTGGTACTTTTGGCAATAGGTACTATTGTATGAAATAGTTATTACTTAACCATAATATGTAAAATCAAGTAATATTATATAATTTTAGCAAATATTTTGTTTTTAATAAGTAAGAAATAGTCTTTTTGTGGAATTATTAATAACTCAACCAAAAATTGTAGTGTTAAAATTATAGTAAATAAGTTGGGCAAAGTTTAAAAGAAAAGTTTAACTTATTTAAACATATATAGAAATCTGAATATGTTTTATGATTATGCCATTTACTTTTTATTTTTATTTTAAAAGTAGTAAAACATGGCAATCTTTCACAATGCCTTTGTTTACAAACAATAAGCTTTGTTTATAATTCCTATTCAGTTCTTATTATAATTACTCTTATCAGATATAAATAGAAGACAAAGGACTTATTACAAGATCTGCAAGTATATAATAATGTGACATACCTGCTTGCAACTCTCCCAAAGTTTCAGCAAGGGTCCTTGTCAAAGTCCCCCATTCAGCCAACTGCCCAGTAATGGGTGGTAAATCTACCTCCTTCATTTCATCTCCTTCCCCTTTCAACTTCAATTTACCCCCAGGAAGGGTGAACCTTTCTCCCGGTGTTGCCATTTCTTGCAGCACTTGAATTAAGTAAGGAGTTTGGACTAAACATTGCATAACTGAGTTGAAGAAGCATGTATTCCCCAAGTTTGATAAACCTCGTACCCTCGGCAGGCTGAGAGCCATTGCCTTATCTTTCCCTTTCATTGAAGGTATATCTGTTTTTATTATAGTCTCTGTTGGAGTATCATTCTTTACTTGGTCGTACAACAGCTCTATATTGGGTAGGTTGGCATTTTTAGGATTCCCACCAGACACAGCCTGTTTCTTTAAATATTCTATGCATTCGTGGAGTTTCTTCGAGCTTGAAGCAGTCACTTCATTGTTGCAATTGTAACAGTAGATCTCCCAGGAAGTGGTGTTGGCTGTAAGGGCATGGCAGTCAGAATGGGGCGTGTTGAAGTGGTGTAGTGCGTGCTTGTTACGCGTACGGCCGCAGAGCTGTGTGCCACAACGTAAGCACATCCACAGACTCAAGTCTTCCTCAAAATCAGGGTCCGACACCTCCGTCTTTCCCGCCTTCTTACACTCCGCGCACTCCTTCTCGAACCCTCCCGCCTTGAGAGCCTTCTTCAGCCGAGTGAGGTCGACCGCCTTAGCAACGTGAGGACATGCGGACTTGACATTTTCGTCGCAAGACTCCGTAGATTCGTCCCCGTTCTCCCCTGGGTCGCTCCGTCTCTTAAATTTGACCATCCTAGCTGTAATTCGGTCAGCGGACTGCCTGCAACACGTAACGAGATACTTTCGTAAGAATAGCACGAACACAAAAAGAGAAAAATGACAAATCTGTGTCGATAGCCATTGCACGCGTGACAACGCACATTCATGGGGAAAGTCGAATAGGAATGATGTATCACTGCCAAATTAAGATAAATAAATAGATTCGGTACTTACAGTTACATACGATGCGGAGAGAATACAGTACAAGCGGCACAAAAGATGTAAATTTCCAATTTTTCTAAATTTTTTTGGTCAGAAAAGTAAACCACGGCCGTCAGACATCTTGGCGATGTTGCCATATGTCAAAAATATTGAAATGTGAACAAAGAAAATGTGATAACCAGAAAAATACACCACCATCTATACAGCCAAATAGCTTTTATTAAATCGATCGATTTAGCCAAAGACCTCGAAGTCAAGTCTGAAAGTGATAATAGCAGGCCCTCTAGCGTCAGTTTCTAGAACTAAATTTCTGAAACGTCAACACGGTCGTGATGGAATCTGCTAATCAAATTGCGAATTTCTCTATAATTCAGTAAATTTTTCTTGTAAATCTGTATATAATAGTGTGAAAAAGTGATCTGTGAGGTGTATTGTATCATTCAGTGGAGTTATAACATGTAGTTCGTAGTAATTTACTTGTAAACTCCAAGTTACTTGATAGTGTTGATGTTGTCCACTTGAAGTTGAGAAAAATCATCAGAATGTCGCTCCCGGGGAATGGTATCTTCGTGGTGCAGGGCGAGATGGCGATGCTCGTCACTGCGATGCGGCGGAGCACCCGTTGGGGATCACATTCCTTCCCCAACGAAGAATACGATGTGTTGATGAAAACCTTTCGAGATTTGAGAAGTATTCTGAATCAAGTGGATGACTTGAGACTGTTAGACCCGCCTACGTATTTGAGTCCATTTCTTGAAGTGATAAGGAGTAAGGAGACCACAGGACCAGTCACAAGTCTTGCACTTTCAGCTATACACAAGTTTTTATCTTATGGACTAATTGGTAAGGTTCTAATAAGGATTCATGAGAAATCAATGCATTGATGCATATTTCTTTCTAAAAGCATACTTCGTAGCTTGATTCATATTTATTTATTTATCCACTTATCCAATCAATTGATAATTCAGATAACAACATTGTAGTTTATGTACACATATTATAAAACTATACAAAAAGTTATTGGTTTTTTATCTTTGAAGGCCTTTTTATATACTTATAATAGGCTGACAAAGATGGCGATTACTCTACCGACAAGAGCCTGGCTCTTAAATATGAATAAAACACCTGTAAACATCCTCCTTGGGTCACGGAGGAAGTAACAAATAAATTAACATATAAACTCTATTGCAGACCCCACCCACCCAAGTGTGCCAGCAACAGTCGAGGACATAGCAGACGCAGTCACACATGCTCGGTTTGTGGGGACTGACCACTCTTCTGATGGAGTTGTGCTTATGAAGATATTACAGGTAATGTATTATAGATATTTTAGGTTATCTGTGTATGTAGCATAATTGGAAATATAGCTTAAACTTTAAGCCTATTTTGAAGTCAATAGGGCGAGATGGAAGAATGTGGAGGAGACTTATCTATACCCAGTAGTGGGATATACCTGGCTGATAAAAAAAAACTTTCACCCCCTTATTACAAAACAAGTTTTAAAGATCTAGGACTAATGTAATTTTTTGACGTTTTGTCTATGGCCTGTCTCAACTATCTTTAAAACTCGTTTCGTTGCTTACCGCTTCCCGCTTTCCCGCTGAACAAAAAACCTTAGTGACTTTCAATGATTTCTACCTGAAAATATGTATAAATAAATAAAAGTTATCCAGCTAGCTTAGCATACACTCCGTGACAAGACATTGTCATGGGTTTGTCATGCTTACGTCTCTGTCCATAGTTTTAAATGTGATAAGGATAGCATGACGTGAGATAATTGTTGCGGCACGTATGCTAAGCCTCCTGTTTATAGTTTATACATGTGCAATTATGAGGTTCCTATGTATTTTTTATAATAACTCTGTATATTCATAATTCTAAAACTATTCTTTCTGTGCATATTAAAGGTCCTACGCACTTTGATGCTGAGCCCAGAAGGCGCCATGTTAACTGACGAGAGTGTATGCGAGATTATGCTCAGCTGCTTCCGCATATGCTTCGAAACTAGACTTACAGGTAATTGAAATTAGGTTAATAGTTATAACTTACGGAAATAGATGACACAAAACTGCAACAGAACTAAAATGTAAAATATAGGATTTTTTACTTTTCTAGTCTAGTACATTTTATTTATAGCCAGGTACAAAACTTTTGGCTGAATAACTATTGAATTATTTGTAATAAACTACTCAAGTAAAGATGTAGTCTTTTACAAAAACTTATAACAACAAAATCTGGTTAGTTACTTACTATTAGCTATTTATTTATTGTTTAGGAGAAACAAACAGAACATAACAATTACAATAAACTAGATTACAATCTTTTACCCTTGATAATGTTGTTACTGCACATGTTTTGTTAATCTTATAAATAAATAAAATAAATGTTTCAACCCCAGAACTGCTTCGCCGCAACGCCGAGCAATGCCTCCGCGACATGACGCAGCTGATCTTCATGAGACTGCCGCAGTTCGGGGCCGAAGACGCCGCCGCCACATTCACCACCGTCGGCCTCTCACTCAAGAAACGGGACAAGGCTAATAAGAAGAAACATCTTGCTGCTATCAGTAGTACGTACCTTTACTAGAGGAGATTTAATAGAGGCTTCCCGCGAATTCCTACGCATTTATCTTCATATCTTGGAAAAAAAACACGATGTCTTAAAATTGTATAGCCTATTCGTTATTCTGATATATGAGCTACAATATTTCCAAATTCCATTAATATCTATTCAGTAGTTTTTGCGTGATAAAGTAACAAACATCCATCCATCGGCACAAACATTGACATTGCAGAGAGAGGCCTCTGCCCAGCAGTGAGACGCTGATTGCTATATAAAATGTTGTAAAACAATAAATAGTATGCTGGGAAGTTTATTGCTAGGCACATATCCATCTAGCATATACACGAAAAAGAGCAGTTTCCTCATAAATATTTATTGCAAATACGAATGATGCCATTCAATCGTATTTACTCGATTGAATTACTTTCTATAGGGTGACTTTAGATTAGAACGATAGAAAAGGATATGCATGTACTCGTGATAACAAACAACTTTTACTATGGGACCAAGGTCGAAATCATTCAAAATTGTTTGAACTCACAATACAAAATGCATCAGCTGATAGTAGGGGGGAACAATTGTTTTTTGTGATTTCGACCTTGACCCTATAGTAAAAGTTGTTTGTTATCATGAGTACTTGTACTAGAAATGGAAATACATGGATGCATTTACATTTCTATCGTTTACTAGTTTAAAGTCACTTGTATAGAGGAGGCGCCGGTACATAAGGGTAGCCAACAGCCTCTCCGTATAAAAAATTACGTGTTGAGTATGTCTTGATAACCATACTCCGCGATCCGTTTCCGGCTCGCGTGCCATCGAAGCGGCAAACACCCTTTTTGTTCGACGCGTGTGTTGGCAGAGACCCAACGAAACTGTTGATGGCAAACGATACCGCGTTTCAGAGTACTAGTGGCGCCATCTAGGAATTTTATTTTGAACTGTTTCGAATGCGCATGTTTCGAGTTTCGGTAAAGTGTCTGTTTACACACTAAAGGTGTCTCATTTTGAAACTTGCCGGCGGCAGATCGAATGCTATCTACACACGGCCGGCGGCTTAAACAATCATGCCGGCGGCTTTACGTCATACGAATGGCAGCTGTCAAAAGCCGCAAGCCTAGCTCGGCGGGTTAAGCAAAAACGCAAAAACTACTGAATAATATTTTTTTCAAGAAATGACGGTAATGCTATCTACACATCAAAGCCGCCGGCATGCCGCCGTGCTAGGCCGGCGGCTTTACGTCATACGAATGGCAGCTGTTGAAAAAGCCGGCGGCTTTCATGTGTAGATACCATTAATGCGTACGACATCGCAACCACCAAATTAGCAGTCTGTGTAAATCGTCTATCTACATTCCTCCGGGACGTGACCGGGTCGTCATGACAACGTGTATGAACGAATCCATAGAAAATATGTATAAAATGATATTTTTTCCCGTCGTCAGTCATAAACTTCAGTCAATTTACGAATCGGAATATAGGAAATCATTAAACAATATTCTTATCAAACAAAATACCGACAAATAAACACACAGAACATTATTACGAAATCGTCCTACATATCTACTTAGATATATTGTTTACTCATTTCTTCTTACACTCTTATTAAGTAAATATCTATCAGTTTATTAAAAATGGGAAAGATAAAAAGGTTGACTAAGAAATTGTTGCTCGATTCCATAGCGCGTACTGTTTTGTTCAATGAAAGACAGTTTTTGCGAGTGTGGGCTTGTTTTATAAAGATTATAATTTATGAGAGTGAATGGTGTATTTTGGAGGAGAATAAAAGTATGTTTATTTGGTATCTTTATTTATTTAATTAAAGCTTTATCTTTTGTGATAGTGGGAAAAAAGTATGGCAGATTTTTCAAATGCAATCTTAACTAACTTTTAATTAAAAGCAAAGCTAATCAAGGTGTTCCGTCCTGATAATTACAAATATGTTACAAAAAACTTACAATCCTTATAAAAAAGAGAATTTATGTCCGATGGATGGACGAATGTGATGTGAAGAAGGTTTTTAGTCGGTTACGCAAAAAACTGAACAGATTTAAATGAAACATAACAATATTACTGCCTGCACATCAGAATATAACATTATTTTTTTAATGAAACAACAATATTATCTTGCACACGGGCTACATTATTTAAAGATATTATACAAATTACCTAGATAGAACCATAAACTCGTACCAAGTCGCGATCGGCCTTTACAATAATGTACCTACTAAAAATATAAATAATGTTATTGTTTCAGGTAGCAACTCACTAGACAGAAAGTCTCCTACAGAGCAACCGAGCACCACATCTGTTGTTAGCGATGGAGAGTCCGATAACAAGGATAATCAGAGGCAGGGGTATGTTTATATCACTTTATATTATTATTATTTGTATTTTTGCTCAAGTTTTGCATATTGTGTTTGGTTTATGTAGTTATTTTAAGTAGTGTCTCCTCATTAATGAATAAGACGACTGATGAATATAAATTAAGCGAAAGAGTTGTGTTTATATCGTGGCAAATGGAAAGTTGAGGAAGTGGTCCCTGCTTTCTCCGATGAGAAAGAGGCGTGACTGATATATGTCTATCCTACGTCTTTCCTTTGAGTATAGAAAATATAAGGTGGTGCCATACCGTCTGGATCTGCGTGCCTGGTCTGCCGCAAAATGGCTACCTTTTTGTATGGAATTTCTTATCGTTTGACAGGTCATCTACCAAAAAAACTATGAAAAACTTGCGCCAACCTTGGCACGCTGTCATAAACTCATTTGTATATGAAAAACAAAATGGGGCCACTCCTTATATTCCTTCCTCATTGCGTCTTACTGTATTATCGAAACTTTCAAATATGAGATTAAAAACGTTGTTAACCGCAAAAACAACATAGGCATATAGATAGAAATTCTTTATTGCACACACCAAATACAAAGAAAAACAACATAAGGAAGAAACTAATACATAATATTAATCATAAAACATTTTTTCACAGCCAAGACAAAAACCTAATAAATGAAGCAGAAATAACAATAGAACCGGTCGATCAGAAGAGCCCGGCAAAGAAACATAATAGACACTCGTCTATGGACCTCGCTAGTAACAACTCTATCACGCAGCTGTTGGAGAAGTGTGTTAGTAACGCAGAGGACACGCCGGACGAGAGTGGACAAGATGGCGGCGAAGGTAAGAAACAGTTGACGGTAGAGAATTAAACAAATTTTCAATAGACTAGCGACAAAAAATATATTTAGTCCATCACTTTGGTTTTTTTTTTTTTAAATTGACTAAAAATGACAACGATACACAGTGTTAAAAGTCCATGTGACTGATTTTAAGATTGATCTTTTAGGAGCTGTAGGTGTAGCTACCTAATTGGTATTTTGGGTTCGTTGGTAGTAGAAATCAAAGGCGTGTTCTTTATTAGAATATCGGATAAGAATAATTTATTTACAAAATGTACATAGTCCTATTGGAAATATTAGGAACGCAACTAGCGTATATCTAAGCGAGTGACGAAATCCGAGAGAACCAGGTTCAACGTAGGCGGTTCCCAGTTGGCGCGTGATGGGGATGAGGTACGCAACTAGCGGGTGTTTCGTCGAGTGACGATTTGCAGCTACAATCTCATTAGATAGACGCGGCTCAGTGTAGAGAATCGTGGAGAAGGAGGAGAGAGGCCTTTGCCCGGCAGTGGGACACTGATGGCTAGATAAGAAGATATTTATGTTTGTTACGTAGCTGCGCTACATTGCCGTGCCCTCAGGGTACATAAACTTGTGCAAAACATATCGAGGTAGCCAGAGACTTCCCTCCACATCCAATCCAAACACACTTCTTTTGCCACATCCACGTGTAATAATCCAATACAGGGTGTAAGGAAAAGTATCACTTTCCTTTTAACCAGGTATAGTGTTAGTGATGTAGAACAAATTCCACGAAAAAAAAAATTTTTTTGAACTCATTTTTAATTAAGAATTTTCTTAACAGCCTGTATTTTTCAAAAGTTTCAGACACCCCAATACCTACCCAAGAACAAGAACCTGTAGAAAACAAGTCGCCAGTCCCTGAAGATACGGAGAAGGAGAAGTTAGAAGAATATGTGAACCATCGAGGAATAAGATTCACTCAAGAAGAAGTAGTTAATTTGCAGCCGTACGGGCTTGTGTGTGTGAGGGAACTGTTTAGGTAAGAATAAAAAAAGATTGTAATACTACAAATTGAGGTTGGGGTAATTTAGAATGCTATCGAGGGGCAATACCGAAAATATGAGTCATATTATATACATATAAATTATTTGTATGTATATTAATAATAATATTAAATAAAAATAATAATATTTATTAATTTATTTTTATTTTTTATTATTTATACAATACAATACAATACAAATATTCTTTATTGCACAAAAGATATAAGGTACAGACACAAACAAGAATATAAGAAGCAACAGGCGGCCTTATTGCTAGGTAGCTATATCATCCAGGCTTATTTATATATTATAGACTATTGTTGGCATTTCTCTTTGAAAAGTAGCATTCGATATATCGAAGGTTTTTCGTCCACATTTAGCCAGCCTCCTCAGCTATAGCAAAGGATACTAAATATCACTACTAGTAAAGTCAACTAGGAAGTCATACGTTGTTTCGATTAAGTACCTAGTCGTATCAGGCGGCCCAACACAGTTCCCCTTCTGTCTTGTCTTTAAAATGGCCCTCTTATTTACAATCTGTATTAGCAAGATGTTATTAATTTATAAAACATTTCCCCTAATTCCAGATTCCTAATATCCCTATGCAACCCGTTAGACAGCCAGAATACATCAGCAATGGTACACCTCGGTCTATGCCTCGTTGGCACAGCGCTGGAGGTCGGCGCCGATCAGATAGCTAACTACCCGTCACTGCTGTATCTAGTGAAGGACCCGCTCTGTAGGAACTTGCTTAGTGTAAGTAGGGGTAATATTGAATGTGGGTTGATTTTGAATATTAGGTGATTTGGAATGTGGGGTAGTTGCGAATGTGGGGTATATCCTAGGGTTGGGTAATTTACAAATAGGGTAATTATTACGAACATGGGGTGAAATGAAATGAAATGATCATTTAATCCTGTAGGTTTTTGACAACACTTAGGACGGGTCATTTTTTAAAGTTAATGCTAGATTCGCAAAAATGCAGTTTTCCCCAGAGAAGAACCTAGCAAGAAACTCTGTAGGGTTGCTCTTTTCAATTTAAGTTTTACAAATCCCAGGCATAAACACAAACATATACCTAATAAAATTAATATTTCAAAAGAGCTATCCATAAATAAAAATTTGACCCCGCAATATCCAGGAAAAGTAAGGTAATAAATGGGAAACAGAGAAGTGAAAGGCTTAGTTTCATAGGATCCGCAATTTTGAATGTGGTGTAATTCCGACCATTATTTATTTCAAAGGCGGCGATCTTTTGGAATAAGAGATGATTTCGTATACGATGCTTTGAAATGTGTGTTGTTCAGTTTCCAAAAGTAATTTCGTTTGCGGGATATTTTAAATAGGGTCATTTTAACAAGGTGGTAAATCTGACATAGTGAGAAATAAATCCGCTGATCGACAAGTTACTATGAAGTGGCCATTTAAGATTTGGAAAAAAAATCTAAGAGTAGGATGATGATTTTTTTTTTTTATATTATATTTATTATTTCTATTACAGCTACTAAACACAGAAAGAATATCAATTTTCGCTCTCGACTTACAAGTATCATTCCTTCTCTTTGAAGCACTGAGATTCCACCTAAAATACCAAATGGAAGCATTCTTTAAAAAACTCATAGAAATCATATCAATGGACACTACCAAAGCCATATACGAATTAAAAGAAATACATCATCTAGCGCTAGAAAGCCTAGCTCAAATGTTTAGGATACCTGGACTATGTACTGAGTTGTACCTAAATTATGATTGCGATGTATACTGCATGAATGTTTTCGAAGAGGTAACAAAACTCCTTTCTAAAAACGTCGTATCGTCAACAGCATACAATATACATACGCTCTCTCTAGACGCATTAATGACGATAATTGAAGCTATAGAATTGAGTCAAATCAGTCAAGTCAAAGAAGCGAAGAGTGAAACGGAGATAGCTCAGTTAGAAGAAGAGAAAGAGACGAAATATGGGCGTGGTGGACATATATCTTTGGAGCTAGGTGGTATGGATGATGTATCAGTAGTCAGTGATTATGTGACACACGATATTAGTCATTATTTCGGTGGTGGAAGGATTGGTAGGCATAAACCGTCAACGGATCTGCCTTCTGAAGCTGAATTGGATAATATACGGAATATTAAGAAGGTATGTGTGTTATTGTAGTTTTTTGTTTTTTTACACGAGTTATATTAGCTCTGAGTTCTGATGACAGTACAAGGTACTTTCGAAATGATATGATGATGGAGCATGTCTAGTGCGAGCTAAAGCGTGTTTTAGTTTTTTAAACTACCTAGGTATTTTTGTTAAGAAACAAACATTATAAAATACAAACAACGTTAACTTTAAACAAAAAAACCTATTGTTTCCTTAATTATTAAACATACATTTAACGAACAAAGGGGCAATTAAGCGGAAGGTAGTTGTTAAGCATAATACATATCTGACACGCCTCTATCCCATCGGGGTAATACCACTTCCCTCGACTTGCATCAAGTAGTTAAATATAGTTGTTCTTAAAACACAATTTTAAAGCTTAAAGCTGAGGTTACACAGCGGGCATAGTTGACATATTTCTGTATAGCTGATGTAGCATTTTTGTGTGAACCTAAGTATGTACTTGCCTTTAATTTTTATATAAAAAGGAATCTTTAAAAAAATACTGACTTTATTTTTTCCAGTGGGTAACTCAAGGCACAGAACTATTCAACCAAAAGCCGGAAAAAGGCATAGAGTTTCTACAAGAGCACGGTGTGCTGGCAACACCGTTGGATCCGCACGAAGTTGCCATGTTTTTAAGAGAAAATCCCGATTTGGATAAAAAGATGATTGGTAAGTTTATTTTTATAACTTTTGAATAATTTGTGGTAGAAATTAACGCTCCTCTTTTATGTAATACGATTTCGTTAGTCTTTATCGTCAAAAATAACGAAATGTATTAGCTTATGTGTAATTGTGATGTGCTAGCTAAAATATTGAAGTTATTATTTGTTCAGTAGTTTCCGCCTGAAATGGTAAAAAACATCCATCGAGACAAACTGACATTAATAATGTATTTTTTCTTTTTTTTCTCTTAAACTAAAAATGACAAAGATACACTGGGTTAAAGTTGCTCGTGACGTCACGCCCAAGTAGGATTTTTACCTAGGAGTGACGTCAATACCCCCCGTCAATACTCCGTAACTTTGATGCTCTGTATCTTTGTATTAATTTATGTATTTGATCAGGTAAAAAATGTGTTTCAAATATTTTTAATAGCCTAAAAGAGGGAAAAAATATTTTTTGAATTTTTAAATGTAGTCATCATCTCTGTTATCGAAATCGGTTTAGTTGCTCTCGAGATTTGCGCTTAGCAACACATTCAACGATTTATTTTTTATAGTATAGATATAATATAATAATTGATTATTAGGATAGGATTCACTTACTTACCAACCTATATTTAATTCACAGGTGAATACATATGCAAACGCTCGTCCCGCGGCGAAGACGACGGCCCTAGCGTACTAAGCGCGTTCGCAGAGAGTTTCGACTACGCCGGCCTAAGGATAGAACAAGCTCTACGATTGTATTTGGAAACGTTCAGACTGCCCGGTGAAGCGCCGTTGATCTTTTTAGTTATGGAACGATTCGCTGAGAGGTGGCATGTGAGTGGTTAACTTATTTATTTTATTATTTTTAGAAATACAACAGCTTATGTACGCTGAATATAGATACATAAATATGAACCTAGAAAGTTATTGATTACAGTTATAGCTTATGTACATATAACGACAGAAATGTGAACTAGAAAGCCAATAACAGTTGTTCAGCTTTTTATTTGTTTAATAATAGGGGTGAATGTCACACTCATCTGACCCACTTATGACTCAACTAATTGACTTAAAAATCTAATTGTACACTTTCTAAAGTCTATGAACAATGATTCGTTTTGAATATAGTCTTACAGTCAGCTACAAAGTCAACTAGTCCACTTATGGCCCAAGTAATTAATTTGAAAATTTAACCTTGCCGGCTCATGCCTTTTCCACACTAATAATGCCAGTGACAAATTGAGTGCATCTGTGTAACTAACTTTAACCCAACGTAACCACTTAAATCTCAACGAACCCATATAAAACTCAACTAAACCACATTATACTCCACGAACTCGTTTATACCCATGAAAAAAGATGGGATGGTCCACATATTGAGGTGTAGGGAATAAAAACACAGGATTCACATACTGTTGCTTGTATAGTTCACGGAAGAAGAAGGCAGTATTGCCATACTTACATTATTAGTAACTAAATTATTGCCATATTAAACAAATACATTTTATGTTTTCAACAACCCAAGAATCGATGTTTTAGTACATTTCAGTTTGGTATTTTTTTTGTATTCACAACACCTTTTGTTTACGTTTGTGATCTCGAATTCTCTCGAATTCTATTCTCGAAAACTCAACTTACCCACTTAAAACCCAACCAACCCACTTAAAACTAATCTCACTTACTTAAAACCCAACTGACTTAAAACCTCTTCCACAGTCAACAAACGGCGAACCATTCGCAAACACGGACGCGGCGTTCCGTCTAGCGTACGCAGTGATCATGTTGAACATGGACCAACATAATCATAACGCTAAGAAACTGAACGTGCCTATGACGGTTGAGGACTTTGTGAAGAACCTCCGAGGCTGTAACGGTTCCGGGGACTTCGATCAGGCTATGTTGGAGGCTGTGTTTCATTCTATTAAGTAAGTGTTGCTAGTGGTAAAAATATTTAAGAATATATACTTAGGAGGGTCCGTTCCACCGTTTACAGATAATATTTATCAGACAGATATATCCAGAGAGTCATGGCGGATGAGGAGAGAGGCCTTTGCCTAGCAGTGGGACATAAATGGCTAAATTAGATTAGATATATTATACCTGTCTCTGTCTAATGCGTTATGTTTTATGAAATAGACATAGGTTTATGTGTCAGTTAAATTTTATCTGGAATGATGGAACTTAACTGACAGATAAACGTATGTAAATTTCATAAAACATAACGTTTTACACAGTGACAGGTATAATAATATCTGTCAGTTTAATGTTATCAGGTAAGTGGAAAACGGATCCTTAGGTTTATTTATTAATTTATTGGTTCACCAACAGATTTACAACTTAGATTATAGATATTATCGTACAATTATGGTAAAGCAGAGATGTAGATCCAATTATAGGTGAACACAGCATGCGTAAGAAATATTGTCAGTTATCGCTTAAATTACAAAAGTATGTTGTTATAGAGGAAACGCTTAATCGGCATTGAGTTTGAAATTCAATAAATATTTGTTAAATTTGAAGAATGACATATTAAATATGTCTAGTGAGTTGGTAATGTGGTTGAGATGATTGTAGTTGCGGCAAATCCTAGGGAGCAAGCTGTGGTGACCCAATTTGGATCTATAAATCTTTACATGTAAAGGTCGGTAATTACGCAGTCTAGCGTTGATTCTTTATGCAAACTTTTATAGGAAATTTTATTTTTTTTATGTATTCCCGATGTACCTTAAAGAAAAAAAAACCAATTAAGTAATTAATTAATTACCATCTCCTCATATTCTATCCTTATCATTTGAAAACCTTAGACAGAGACAAAGCGTGAAAACCACGATAAAATGTATCTACACATATATTGCATCTCAATTATGTTTTCCACATTCATAAATATTTGTCACGCCTCTTTCCCATAGGGGTAGGCGGAGACTCCCCTCCACTTTCAATTATTTTCAACCAATGGCACTTCCTAGCATTTATGTATCACATTTTCTCCAGAAACGAAGAAATGGTGATGCCAGCGGAACGCGTCGGTCCAGTCCGTGACGCTTACCTATGGCGGGTGTTACAACGTCGCGGGAGTGGACACGCCGCCAAGTACCGCGCTGCGCCTGCGCATCATCCGCATCATGCAAGGCTCTTTTTACACGCGTGTCCTCCTACTGTAAGTTTGTTACTTTTTTACCCGACTGCGCCAGAAGGAGGGTTATGTTTTTCGAGAGTATGTTGGTATATATGAATGTATGTATAATTCTTTGGCACGCCCTACAGCCTAAACGGTTTGATGGATTTTAGCTTGAGAGGTGTCGATAGGTTCGTATTTACAGTGAGAGTGATTCTGGGTACATCAAAATAAATTAAAATGTATTTTTAAATGCAGTCGGGTTTTTTTTAATAAAAAGTTTAGGTTATTTTCTTTCACTTGACCGAAATACGTACAGAACAATTACTTCTTAATTCCCCCCTTTTTTCCAGGTAACAGCCCTCTCAGCAGCCTTCGAACGCTCATCCCCTCCAACACAAGAGGAAATCGACACAAACAGCAGCGACTGTACAGCACTAGTGGCACTCAACGGGTTAGAGCGGTGCGCGTCGTTGGTCTCCCGTCTCCCTCCCTCAGGGTTGACCTTGGACACTTTGCTGTTGACTTTGTGCAAGTTTACTGGCTTGCTCGCGCCGCAGCATGTCAATTATATTGCTATAGGTGAGTTAATGCATAACAGACCCACTTGCGCTGCTCAATAAACCCGCAGTTGAGTCATACATACAGGGTGTAACAGAAAGGGTGTATAATGCCGAAAGACAGCGATAGTCCTCATGAAACTGAACAACATTCCGCAAGGAACACGGGTCGTAACTCTAAATTAAAACTAAATTACTCGATCAGCTGATCGGGTATTTTGTAAGGGGAGGGGAATTTTTTTTTTCGAGTTACGGACCATGTTCCTTGGGCCAAGTTGTTCAGTTTCATGAGGACTATCGCTGTGTTTCGGCATTATACACCCTTTCTGTTACACCCTGTATAATTAGGTTCAAAGTTGTCTTTCCTGTTCCTGATGATTAAGGACATTGGAGCATCTAATCCTCAAAATGTTTGCACAGGCCAAAACTACATCGGGCACAGATTATGCGGATATAAATTAAGTTCAGAAATAAGCATCCAATGTCCTTAACTTTCAGGAACAGGAGAGACATTTTTTGTTTTCTGCGTCTGTATGACCCAGTTAGCAACTAACTCCGGGTTTATTGCGTTAACTCTGGCAAGTGGGCTTTAGGCATATTAATTGACGAATGCGTAAGTTAGGGGCATATTACACTATAATTTACCTTGGATCATTTAAACGATCACAAAGGGGTTTGAAGATTTTAGTTTGGAGAGTGTCCTACCTACAACTTTTATTTTGGCTTATTTTAGCGACCACCCTCCCTCCCCCCAAGATGCTCAGCCTATAATTTTTACTATTTTAGGTATAAATGTAGTGGGAATTTAGAGTGGTTTGAAAATAAGAGTTTTTGTAGCAATCTTTGTCAATTCCCAATACTACCCCCCCCTTAACGTATATACAGGGCAGCGCAGTAACAAAATAAAAGATAGGGGGTACTTGGGGGGGGGGTATTAGGAGTTGACATAAATTGCTTTAAAAACACTTATTTTCAAACCACTCTAAATTCCCACCATATTTATACCTAAAATAGTAAAAATTATAAGCTGAGCATCTTGGGGGGAGGGAGGGTGGTCGCTAAAATAAGCCAGGATCCTTCATTTAACTTCTAGTATCAATTTGCAATACAATATGTGCCATTTAATAACACCAAAACACGGTTTTTCATGTTCCAATACTGGCGCCACTAGTCTATCGTTGACAGCCTATATCTCAGAAACGTGACACTTTATCAAATTTTTTTCATCTATACTTTCGATTTGTATTGACCTGAACTATCGATTAATGAAGGTATCATAGACTGCCGCCATTTTTGTCGAAAAAGGTACATACACAAGTTTACGTAGGACATTATATTCAAACCCCTTTGATCCAAGATAATTGACCATGAGAAAATTAATCATAAAAATCATCCTATATTAAATCATCCAATATCATTGATGGTATAAGATGCACGATAACTAATAGTGTAGTAGTCTATTAGGTCAATTGTCCACGTAACCGCACGTCTTACGCACGTTTTTGTCAATTGACGATTGCAAGACGAACGTTTGCATTCCGTGGACAATTGGCTTTAGTTTTAAGGATGTGGAGTCTTTCAGCTAGCAAGAAAAGTTAATTAAGCTAAAAGTTACACCTTATTTATTTTAAAAGTCAATAAAATACAAGGGTCATACAGACATAAAAAACAAAAAATGTCTCTCCTGTTCTCGAAAGTTAAGGACACTGGAAGCTAATTTCTGAACTTGATGCATATCCGCATAATCTGTGCCCGATGTAGTTTTGGCCTGTATAAACATTTTGAGGATTAGATGTACCTATATAATTAATCATCAGGAACAGGAAAGACAATTTTGAACCTAATTCTGTGTATAACTCACAAACCAAATGTAAGGCTCAGATCTTCCCTTCTTACGCTATAACAATAAAAAAACTTAACCTCATCCCTCCCTCCACTAGGTGTAACTCTCGGCCAATCACCGAAAGCCCAGCTGGCTCTCCGTCGCGCATGCGCCGTGGCCGCTCGACACGCTGATTGCATTCGAGAAGCGTGGAGGCATTTGCTCGAGATTGTTAAGACGCTGTATATTGGAAGATTGTTGCCTAAGGTATGCTTATTCTACTAATTTAGGTATTCTGTTTATTGATACTTGTTAGCTCCTTCTCTCATTATGATACTTCGAGGTGATTAAAGTCTCGAAGACTAGTCACCGCGAAGTATCTCACATACATTATACCGGTATCGTAGTGTGCGAGCCTGCATGTAAGTGACTCGCGGTGACTAGTCTTCGATACTTGCAGGATACTTGAATCGCCCTTGCGTATCGTAATGGGAGAAGGGGCTTAGGGGCTGCCCGCGATTTCGTATGCATCTTAAAATATCTTATACTAATGTAGCCTGTATGGTATTCCAATGTGCCAGCTATAATATAGTAAAGTTTCATCTAAATCCGTTCAGTGGTTTTAGGGTGAAAGATTAACAAACATTCTCACATCCATCCATTGTCACAAATTATGTCATTTATATTTTTTATATAAAATGTACTTTTTTCCACAGAGCCTTGTAGAAGCAGAAGATTACTTAGCACCTAACGGTACAGTATCTCTAATACGGGATTCAGCAAGAGGAACCGAAGTAGGGTTACTGTCTAGTATCTACTCATACATCGCGTTGGGAGAGTCAGGTATGTACCTACAATATTAGGAATAACAATATTATACAGGGTGTAACAGAAAGGGAGTATAAAGCCGAAACACAGCGATAGTCCTCATGAAACTGAACTACTTTCCCCACGTAACATGTGTAAAATTTTTGGATCGCCCATACTTACTCGATCAGCTGATCGGAAAGAGCATCCAACCTAATTGGTATAGTAAACATTTTCGGTATCAATTAGACTCAATATTCGAGCTAGTATGGATAAAAAATAGTTGACGGCCACTGATGAAACTAACGTCAATCGACTGAGAAAAATATTATAAAACGATAGTATTTTGGACAAATGTCGAAAGTGATATACTTTCAGAGATATAGAACTTTGAAAATGTTCGCATGTAACAATTTTCAAAGTTCTTTCATTTTGTGCCATTTTGTTTGGGGAATGCGAAAGAATGCACATCGGCTGTGCATTATTTATCGCCCTATTCTAGCTTATGTACAAATGTAACTTATGTGCAGGTATCCGAGCGCCCACACCGCACGAGAAACTGCTCATAGAAGCGGCCACGGACTGTGTCGCGAAGTGTAACCTGCCTGGACTACTTATTACAGAGACTAAGTTCCTGCAGATTGATAGTTTACAGGTTTGATATTTACATTTATATTTTACTAATGGGTTCTCCCGACTTCGCACGTATTTATCGACATATTTTGAAAAAAAAAAAAGATACCTTATCTGCTAGCTTAGCATGCACTCCGTGACAAGACGTTGTCTTGCGTTTGTCACGCTTACGTCTCTGTCTATAGTTTTAAATGTGATAAGGACAGCATGAAGTGAGATAATTGTCGCGGCACGCCGTGCTAAGCCCCCTGTTGTACATAATGTCGAGTTTCATCAAAATCTGTTTAGTAGTTTTTCGGTGACAGAGTAACAAACATTCTCACATCCATTGGCACAAAAATTGACATTAATAGGACTAGAAGCTGCCCGCATCATATCTTGGAATAAACACACAATAGTTTAAATTAAATGTTATAGTGGATGTGTTATTCTGATGTGTAAGCTGCAATACTGCTAAGTTTCATTAAAATCTGTTTAGTAGTTTTTGCGTGAAAGACTAACAAAAATCCTCACATCCATCGGCACAAACATTGACATTTATAATTATAATATCAGTAGGGTATCTGTCACGGCTCTCTCCCATTGGGGTAGACAGAGACCAACTTAACTCCACTTGCTAGGATCCAAACACACTTACTTCGCTATTGTATTGATATACCATTTAATGATATTTCCCAGGAGTTAATCCGCGCCATGATCACGGTGGGCAGCCCGCCAGACACGGAGAGCCTGCAGATGAACCCGCAGCTGGAAGACATCACCGTGCTACTGCTGGAGCTCCTGGGGCAGACGCTCATACAGAACAGGTACGCTGTGTAAAGATTTCCAAAAACAGTAAAAAAAATACTATGTACTTCTTTGTACTGCTGCTTCTATTATTTTCTCCCCCTATCATTCTCTCTTTCTAGGCTCAATAATGGGAATGATGACTAAAAAATTTTTTTTAGTTCGTCACATAGATTATTTCAAAATATTCGACACGTATTTTTTCTTTTTTCTCTTAAACTAAAAATGACAGATACACTGGGTTAAAGTTGCTCATGACGTCACACCTTAGTACGATTTTTACGTAGGAGTGACGTCAATACGCCCCACTCCGTAACTTTGATGCTCTGTATCTTTGTATTTATTTAAGTATTAAATCAGTTTATTTTTTGAATTTTAGAATGTAGTCATCATCTCCATTGAATTTTCCACTAAACATCGCGCCGCCGTCTTATTCTTTTGACAAATATAGTGATAGTTAGCAGAATAGAATAGAAAATATTTTATTCAGTACCAATCAAAACAGATTATGTAGTACATTAAAAGACTTAACACTAGATGGTCTCGATCGATACTGAAAGGGCCATCCAGCTGTAATGCTCGATTGCATGTATGGTTATTTAGATAGCTATACATGTAATCAAGCATTACAGTGCTACAAGGATCTTTTGGCATGTGGCGGAAATCGGGACTAACGATATAAGCTTGTAAATTGCCATTATTTTGAGTTAAAACACCACTCACGCCCTCCTGACAATGCCACTCAAGTGCCAATAGATCCTTGTAGCACTGTAGCTTTCAGTTAAGCTTGATGACTGTAATAACATGAATGTTGTCCCCCCCAGAGACCGCCTAGTCCCCCTATGGCCATCAGCCGGCGCCCACATCCAGCGCTGCGTGTCGTGGTCGGTGTCAGTGGGCGGCTGGGCGGTGTCCCGCTGCGTGACCGCGCAGCTGCGCACCGCTGCGCGCGTCATGCGCTGCGCACAGCCTGCGCCGCTACTGCTCACGCATCTACAGGGGCTGTTCACTATGCCGTATAAGTTGTTTGCGAGGCAGGCTGATGTGGTAAGTTATTAACCGACGATGGAAAAAAGAGGGGTGTTATGATTTTGATGTGTGTTTGTGTCTGGAAATTTGTAAGTTCGAAAAGCGTGAACCGATTTTTATTTGTTTTTTTTTTATTTTGATTTATTTACAATTTTATAACATATAGGGGATGAAATTATGAAAGTGGGGATAGTCAACCGAATGTTTCTAACCTAATATGGTCCCGTCATCAAATGGAAGGTGATGATTCGTACATTATAAATCGTTCGGGTTTTTTTTAGATTTAAGTTTTCTAGGCTCCGTTTCACCATTAACAGATAGAAACTATCACTAGGTATATTTTATACCTGTCACCTTTCAGGCTTTGAGTATAAAATATATAAGGAGATGCCATACTGTCTAGATCTGCGTGCCTGGTCTGGCGCAAAATGGCTACCTTTTTGTATGGAATTTCTTATCATTCGACAGGTCATCTACCAAGAAAACTATGAAAAACTTGCGCCAACCTTGGCACACTGTCATAAACTCATTTGTATACCTATGAAAAAAAAGTGGCATCTCCTTATATATTCTATACACAAAGCCTGTCATTGTCTAAAACTTCATGTTTAGGGTTATCTGTCAATTAAATTGTATTTGTAAATTGTAAGTTGTGTGTTCAATGGCGATTTCAGGCAATTTAAGAAGCATTTAGACAAGATTAACCTGACAAATTTTGATTAATTGTTGCTATCTACATAATTCTCAATTTTAATTTTATCTAAAATCAGGTCATGTAAAATATGACCATTTTTTGGCATGGTGTTTTTGTATAAGTTATTTCCTTAGTTAGAATAAGTCAATCAAGAAAATTGTATCGATCGTTTCACCTTATAATAATGTTTCTACTATCATACATTCTCAGTGGATTATAGTCTAGTTCATATAATCTTTTAACATGTACTTAACCTACTATTGACTATAATCTGTTATGTGTGTTTTATAAATAAATAAATAAATAAATAAATAAACGGGCCCTTCACTTAACATGAAATACAAACACAGTACCTTTAATTAATAATACTCATTAAAAATATTCTCAGATATCCTGCGGCCTCTACGAGCTAGTAAAAACGTCCGCTCAAAACGTACACACGACTGAAGAGTGGAACATTGTGTTTTCATTGCTGTGTGCGGCCGGCGCCGGCGCATGGCCGAAAGATGCACCTATCAGTACTATCGCATGTAAGTTATTACATCTTACCTAGCCGTCAGTGTCCCACTGCCGGGCAAAGGCCTCTCTCCTTCCTCTCCACGACTAAAATGAAAATTTATTTAATCTTGTAGGACGATTTTGAAATCATAAGACGGGTCATTTTTTAAAGTTAATGCTAGATTCGCAAGAGTGCAGTTTTCCCCAGAGAAGAATCTAGCAAGAAACTCTGTTGGGTTGCTCTTTTCTGGTATTACAAATTCTTAGGCATAGCGTTTCATGAAATAGTTCCTATGACGCCATGTTGGTAGCAATGATTTGTACTGCGAAACACAATGATGGTAATTTGGCAGTACAAATTTTCAATGCTGCCAACATGGCGACGTCATAGGAACTATTTCATGAAACTCACTCTAGTGTATGAACGTTTCTTGTTGATATTAGTGTTATAAAATGTATATGACGACGAATCATCAGAAGGGTCGTTTATGAAGCTTGATACTCTTACAAAACAAGGAGTTTCGTTAAAATTATACTGTGGGCGTACTGAACAAAATGGAATTATTGCGTGGTTTCCAAATCACGTTAGAAAATATTAAGATGTCTTCCGATATCTCTTCTTGACCGATCTTCCAAACAGCATCTCAAATATGAAGGCGCCAAACTGACATCCAGTCATAAACAAGCCAGTGCTGCCATTCTAGCAGTAAAGAGTTTGCAAATGGTTTAAAAATAGCTTTCATGAACGTAATATTGGATGTTCTCCGACATATTTAATTGTCGTTCTTTTATACTCTCGATCAAATCGGGGATATAGTAAAGGAAGGTAAACTAAAAAGTACTTATCCTTAATCCTAAATCATTCTCAATGGAACTTATTTTAAATGTATTGTTATTTGGATCTTTTTCTCACAGCGACATCAAGCCGCTCAGAAGGATCAGAAGACGAGAGCGACCGTCGTCCGACCAGCGTCTCGTCCGAGAGCGAGCTGTCACACTCGCCGCACACGCAGGGGTGGATATTGGTAAGATCATCTATTTACTATCTTGTCCCACTGCTGGACCAAAGGCTTCTCTATGTTTCACGACTTCTGGTTTGTGTCATCTAAAATGTTATATTTATTAGAAGCCGTGTGGAGAGGTGATAGAGTTGGTTTACAGTAGTTTTAACGGCTGAAATGATTTTGATGTAATTTTAACTAGTGATTGGGTATAGATGAATTAAAACTGATCCTAATTTCATTACGGTAATTTAAGAGCAAAATGATTTTTACTCATTGTTTCAAATAGTCTCTTAGAAATTATTATAACGGTTTATGTCAAATTAAAAAAAATCTAACCAGTTCCGTCCCTCCAAAATTAAAGAATCGTTTATGAGGTGCATATTATTTTATGCACTTTTCTTTTCTTTTTACCCGACTACAGCAAAGCCAATAGGAAGGGTAATGTTTTTTTTATTATCGGCTTATAGCTGCCCACTACTGAGCATAAGCCTTTCCAATGATTCTCCAACGCGACTTCTTAAAAAAAATCCAGCAGCCCTTTAATGATCTATCTACAGACATCCGGGCCGTGTCCGGGAAAAAATATCATTCCATACATTTTCTATGGATTCGTTCACATACATTGCCATGACGACGTGTTTTTTGTTTTTGTGTTGTTGTTATGTTTTTTCCCGGACACGTCTCGGACACGGCCCGGATGCGTGTAGATAGACATAAGTCTAGATTAAACTTTCCCCAGGTATCAAACGACGGCACAAACTCAAGTACACTAGACCTATCCGAGATGACACTCCGTCGTTGCCGCAGCTCGGCTCTAGCGCGCTGCAGCGAGGCGCTGGCGCTGGTGGTGCGCGACGTGGCGCACGTCACACCCTACAACTGTAGGGCCGCCGTTAGAGCTGTCAGGATATTTGCAACGGCTGCGCTCAATCATAGTAAGTACCCGTTTACTGACTGACAGATAAACTTATATCCATTTCATAAAATATGACGTTTTAGACAGAGACAGGTGTGAAATATCTGTCAGATAAATTTTATCTGAAGATTGTCAAACAGGCCCTAAGTGTTTAAATAGTACTTACAACTAACTGACAGATATTTTATACCTGACACTGTTTATCTGTCAGTATTTTTATCTGTTAGTGTAAATGACATTGTAGCCAAGGCGAACATAGTTTGTTTTTTATCTCGAATGCAAGGAAACACCTAAAATAATCAAATTATTTATATTAAAAAACATTGTAAAGTTTAAACAGACCAATAACTGGGGCCCAATTGCTGATTTTCAATACTCCCAGTTGTGTGCCGGCAGAATTTCATTGGCATTTTTAGACATATTTGGTTGCAATCAGTGTAAGCCATTGTTTAGTAGAATACCAAATGTGTTAAAAAATACCATTGACACTGCCGACACACAACTGAGGCTTAAATTAGGAGACTTGGGCCCCAGCTTTCAAGTCAAAAATTACTTTAATTACATGTGTAACAAAATATAATATTCTTTCTATTCCTACAGGCAAACGCTCAAAACTCCGCGACAGGAAATCCCGTTCAAACTCAGCACGTAGACGACCACATGAGGAGTCCAGTGACTCGGAGTCAGAATCTTTGGAGCAGCTGGAGACTGTCAGCATCCAACTGCTGGACCTCATGCATACGCTGCACAGCCGCACTGCGCAGATTTACAAGTGGTGGAGGGATGAAGCCGAGGGGCAAGGTGTGTGTAGGAGACTGGAATAAAGAAATAAACAACATCAATTCATTCCATTCATTCATTCGTTCCTTAATTTCATTCATACGTAATGTCATTCATTCGACCATTTCATAATTATCATTAAATTCTTGAATTATAACATACGAGAACAAATCTTTATCGCTTCCCATCGGGCTAGGCAGGCAGAGAACACTTCCCTCCACTTGCTAATTCTCATTTTTTTATCATTTACAAGTAATTCGAACCCACGACCTCTAAGTGGTACTCCGGATCAGTGGCTCAAATTGGGTCATAATAGAATTTGTTCAGAAACTAAAACTATTTTTCAAAATAACGTTTTCAAAGTCACCATTTCACGTTAATCGAATATGGCGGATTCTACAAGATTGCTGCCTATTTATTCTTACTAAACGACAAAAACAAACTAAATTCGTAATAAAATAAACTAAAACTGGTTTATATTGTAGGTGCTGAAGATTATGACCTTTGGGAAGTGGCTTGGAAACCACTACTGCAAGGAATTGCTCAATTCTGTACGGATAAGAGGAAACAGGTAAGTGACTAACTTTCAGTGACTATTATCGATTTATGTATCTCTTTGAACTTCTTACTGGTGATTTCTTTGTATAGTGGATCACAAACTGTGTGATAATTGTATTTTTAAGTTAAATGAACACGTGGGTTCAATGTGTTACGATGCAATACAAATACCCTTTATTGTACAAGACACACAGATAAAAATTGCAGAAATGAGTTGGTTGGTTCGTCCAAGAGAGCGTTTTTTGTAAATACTAAGTTTATACATTTTGATGTTGTTGATACAAGCAATACGCGTTTATAAGGCGAACACTACACGCATGATCCGAATTATGATCCGTCGGATTCCTCGGATTTCAATATTTATAACAGAATTTCTGGAAATCCTGCGATCCGACCCCGATCCTGGATCGTGATATTTATCTTGCGTATAGTATTGGGCGTCAATATTTATCGCGTCAGTAGTGTCAGTTCAGTACGCAGCAAGACGGCAGTACAAATAAAGCTTCAGTACTAACGCGATCCGTATTGTTGGTCTAGGGTATATGTGATCTGGCCTAAGATACATAAGTAAATATCATGATAATGGGCATGATGACAAAAAATATTTTTTTAGTCCATCACATAGATTATTTTAAAATATTCGACACGTATTTTTTCTTTTTTCTCTTAAACTAAAAATGACACAGATACACTGGATTAAAGTTGCTCATGACGTCACGCCATAGTACGATTTTTACCGAAGAGTGACGTCAATACCCCCCACTCCGTAACATTGATGCTCTGTATCTTTGTATGTATTTATGTATTTGATCGGGTAAAAAACGCGTTTTAAGTATTCTTTAATAGACTAAAAGACGGACTAATTATTTTTTGAATTTTCGAATGTAGTCATCATCCCCATTATCACGATATTTATTGACGTGTAGCGTTCGCCTAAGAGCGCCTTTCTATTAAAGACGTGATACGTTACTATGATTGATGGATATCAAACGCATCCTTATGCTGCGGTGCAAGTATTAATGTAGCCATACATAACATGATCGAGTGTTTCTATCCAGGTGGCAAACAGTGCAATAGCGTATCTCCAACGCGCGCTGCTAGTTCCCGGTCTAGCAGCGATGGGCGGCAGCGGCTGGGAGGCGGCGTTCCACGCGGTGCTGTTCCCGCTGCTGGAGCTGCTGCCGCGGAGAGCCGACACCGCGCTAAGGGCCAACACTATCATGTGCAAGGTATGTAGCGGCGTTGTATACTCTTACAGGAAAAGTTAGGTCTTAATAGCGAATGCTCCACCGACAAGAGACTGACCGCGAGGCATCTGGCGACCCGAGAGCTGGCAGTTTTCTGGCGCAACGCATTAGTGTTGCCATACAAAGAGGTAATGCGGCCAGCTTGTTGGGGACTATGCCTCGTGGTGACGCGCTCGATTCCGGTTTCTATTTTTAAATATATGTTTTATTTTTGTATATTGTAAACTTGTCTTGTGTTTGAATTAGAGACTGACTCTTAAATAAAATGTATCTTATGCAATACACCACAATCCGCAATGTAACAAAGTAGTATGAAGCTAGGTTTACAAGGAAGAATGAAGGCGAACATACAGCCTGTCCGAAATATCTGCGCACTGGCTTGCTGTCTTTGAGACGAAAAAGGAAGCGCATATTCTAACGAGGTGCTCAGATACTTTCGACGGGTTACACATCGACGAGAAAACCAAAGAAGAAATTCTAAGGTGTATGTGAAATCCGCCAACCCGCACTTGGCCAGCATGGTGGATTACGGCCTAATCACTCTCTGTATGAGAGTAGGCTCGTGCCCCTCGGTGGGGACATATATGGGCTAACAACAACACATCGACGAAAATACATGCATACACACATACCCGTCACGTTTATCTCCCTTTGGGGTAGGCAGAAACCGCTTCCTTCCACTTGCTATCCAAACACACTTCTTTCGCTTCATCCACACTCATCACAATATTTATTCATATTCTCCAGGTGTTCCTCCAACACTTATCCGCGCTCTCCCCCCGTCCAACATTCGGCGCGCTGTGGCTGCGTGTAGTAGACATACAGAACTCTCTGATCAGCGCGTGCGCAGACGATCCGCTCACCGAAGCGGCGCTCGAGTCGCTCAAGAACATGATACTTGTTATGGATTCTGTTAAAGTAAGTAGTTTGTAAAATAAGATACGCAATAATTGATTTTTCTGTTGTTCGATAATTTTTGAGGTATAAGAGCAGTTTCGCATTACGTACGATCCGAATCCGATCCGATTAAAATGGATTAAATTACCATAGACATAGTTCTACAGCTATGCTATATTATTTCGGGTCGGACGTAGTGCGAAGCCGGCCTTCCTGTATTTTTTATTGAGATTACAATTTTGTTTTTTAATCTTTTAGATATTACAAGCAATTTAAAGTCGAAAACCTATAAATATCGCATACAGATTCGCTTAGATTCTACTGTATCAATATTGCCTAAATTTTTATTTCGGAATTTCTGTGTTATATCAAATATTTTATTCTTGATAGGATAAAACCCACATGGTTCTGTAATATTGTAATTACAACTTCCAATTTTTTGTGTTAAAATGTTGCTAAAGTCTACATTTTCCTTTTCCAGATATTCAGTACAGTAGACGGCTACAATGATTTATGGTACATCACGTGGGAAAAGATCGGAGAGTTCCTACCTAACCTGAAAGATGAACTATTTCCGCAAGGTGAGTGTAGTTTGACGAGCTGGACATCTTGAGTACCCGGGCGGAGGAAGCTCGAGACAGAAAGTCATGGCTAGATAAGTGGCTAGATAAGATCAGATTAGAGTGTAGTTTGACATCATAATTTAATCTAATATTATAAACTTCAATGTTTGTGCCGATGTATGGATGTTGAGTAGTTTTTGCGTGAAAGAGTAACAAATAAATATAAATAAATAAATATTGGGGGACATTTCACACACAGTCACCTGACCCCAAACTAGGCAAATCCTGTAGGTACTATGGGTATCAGGGACTGATAAACATACATAGATAAATATATAACACCCAGACACGGAACAAACATTTATGCTCATCACACAAATGTTTGTTAACCGGCGGGGATCGAACCCGCGACCCGTGCGTATGAGGCAGACTCACTACCGACTACGCTAACTGGCCTGTCAAATATCATAATATAATATGTCAAATATGTCATAATATAATATGTCAAATATGTCAAATAGCCTCGCGTCTATACCCATCGGCACAAATATGAACATTTGTAATATTAGGCTTTTTTCAATAAAATGCAGTCGCCTTTATTGTAATGTAACATTCGTGATTTTGAAATTTGATACAGTTTTTAAGGGTTCCATACCCAAACGGTGAAAACGGGACCCTATTACAGAGACTTGGCTGTCCGTCCTTCTGTCACCAGGCAGTATCTCACGGACCGTTATAGCTAGAGCGTTGAAATATTTACAGATGATGTATTACCGTTCCCACTATAACAACAAATACTAAAAACAGAATAATAATTAAGGGGTGCTCCCATACAACAAACGTGATTTTTTTTACGGAACCCTTCACATGCGAGTCCGACTCGCACTTAGCCGGATTTTTCCCCTACTTTTAACCATCTTTCGTTTCTTCCAGCCCAAGACAACACTCGCCCAGCAACGAGTCTACCAAGCCATATGCAGCCATCCCTTCCAACTTCATTACCAACACTGATGCCAGTCCTAACCAGTACGCCAACAATCCTACCTGTAAATCAATCCCCGCCAACGTTGGCCCAACCCGGCCAATCACCTACAAACCTTTACCAAATGCCCCAACAAAGCTACCAAACGGTTTTAAACCAGCATTCGACAAGTCATGGCCATGTTTCGCCGCAGTTGGCGCCAACGTTGGTAGCTCCTACTCCTATAAGTGGTATGGTGCCAATTAGGAATCCTTTGTATGACCAAGCTGGGTTGGCGTCGTCAGTATTGCTCCAGCCTTTAAATGAGGTAGGTTAATTAATAGTTTATTTCGATCAAATGGGGTATTTTTAAAGAAAGGTCAAATCAAGAGCACTCTAAACCGTGCATGTATGAGGCGACTGATGAATGTAGATAAAGCGGAAGAAGTGTATTTGGATCGTCTCTGCCTGCCTACCCCGATGGGAAGGAGGCGTGACAGATATGTATTTAGGTTAATTTGTGAGCCTGACTTTTAAATATAATATAGATGTTCAGAACAATGGACAAGGGTCCTGATCATTAGTTTTCAATAAAGATGTCTGTTACATTTTGAATTGGATCAGATTTTGGATGTAGTAGGTTTTCTGTGAAAGAGTAACAAACATTATCTCGTCCATTCATTCATGCATCGATACAAACATTGACATTAATAGTACGATATTGACATACCAAATTCTAAGAGAAAGGCCACTAAGATTCTGTGTTTTGAATGACAATGTAGATTATTACTTAGGTATTTTTAATATTTTCTTCAAAGTGATACTTATACAGAAAGAGGTACACAGTAATATTAATAGTGAAATAAATTATTTTTCAGATGATATCGACACCAATAGGCATCTCGATCCAGTCACAAATGCCAATACTGTACCCTCAAACTGATTCACGTAACGAAACACGACCAGATATAATACCAGGAAAACCAGAATTAGTACCAACCCAACCAGAAATAGTACCAACCCGACCAGAAATAGTACCAACCCGACCAGAAATAGTACCAACCCGACCAGAAATAGCACCAACCCAACCAGAAATATTACATATGAAACCAGATATCCCAACACAGCAAGATTACGTAACATTTAGGCAAGAAACGGACCATATGGCGCCTCAAATAGTACCAACCCAATCAGAAATGGTACCAATCCAACAAGAAGTAGCACCAACCCAGCAAGAAATAGTACCAACCCAGCAAGAATCAGTACCAACCCAACAAGAAACGCTAGAAAAACTATCAGAAAACCTATCTAAGAACACAACCTTAGACATGCTAGACGAAAACCTAATTCTAAACACAAAAGTTGAGCAATCAGAACTATATGCAGAATATCTTACTAACCCATATAATGAAAACACAGTTTTAACTAAACAAGCCATTTTACGAGTATACGATCCAGAGAACCCTGAAAAGCAAAAATCTCTAAGCGAAAATGCGACGCCGATGCATAAGAATAAAGCTCAGTTTGGATCTAGTGACAATGTGAGGCAGGAGTCAAGTATATTTAATTTTGCAAGTTATTTCGGGGCTAATGAAATTGGTGGTAGCGAAGTCTTCGATACTTTAATGTCGACGCAAGAGGGATAGCTGGAATGTGATTTAGGTACGTGGCTTTAATATCGGTTTGAAGCAATGCGTCTTAAAGATCTTGATGCTAAACGCCGAGTACGGAAAACCAAACCGAAGCCCTCCTACTCATATACATATAACACCTCTGGTCAGCTGTATTGTACCCCTTGTGATCGCATTTTTAAGACCAAGTTCGGCTTTGCAAGCCACATCAGAGCCCACCACCCACTTCAACAACATTCGTAAATGTAAACCTTTCTGGAGTCGCCGTCGCCGGACACGGTGTGGACGACATGATGATGATGTATAATATTCTTTTTGAGGTTGCATTTGCCCAACAGTGGGACGTGACAGGCTAACTGGGTCATACAGACATAAAAAACAAAAAAATTCCTGTTCTTGAAAGTTAAGGACACTGGAAGCTAATTTCTCGACTTAATGCCTATCCGCATAATCTGTGCCCGATGTAGTTTTGGCCTGTATAAACATTTTGAGGATTAGATGCTCCAGTATCCTTAATCATCAGGAACAGGAAAGACAATTTTGAACCTAATTCTGTGTAATAACTGTATCTGTATTTTTTTTTTAATTTCGATAAAAATTCCATTTATTTAATAGTTTATGGCAAGAAAAAGAAAAAAGAAGGTAGTAATACAAAAGGTACAGCATTGTTGTTTGTCTATTATGAGTCAAATCATCAGTTTATTGTCCTGTTCCCCCACTTACAAATAATATTTAACTGACAGATAAACCAATGCCTATTTCATTAAAAATTACGTTTTAGACAGTGACAGGTAAAAAATATCTGTCAGATAAATTTTATCTGACAGTGGTGAAACGGCCTAAAGTGTTGGTTGGCATCTTGTCAAGAAAAAAAATTAAATACATATTAAAATAAGTCGACAAAATAAGGACTACTTATACATTAGCACTCCTTTGCCCAGCAGTAGGATTAAATAAAAAAAAGTGGGAACTAACCAATGACACGCTATTGAAAAGGGTATATCTATTAAGGGAAAGAAACCCTTATTTCTTAGGGTAGTTAAATTTAAAATCAGTATTTATTTGCAATATAATAAATTTTATAACAATATAATTGTTTATTTAAGGGATTCATAAAAAAAAACAATTCTGTTTTCAACTGTTTCGTTGTTATTTTCAGTTTTATATACAAGGTGACTTTAAATTAGTGAACGATAGAAAATGTACTCGTGATAACAAACAACTTTTACTATGGGACAAAGTTCGAAATCACAAAAAAAAATTGTTCCCCCATACTATCACCTGATGCATTTTGTATGGGGAGTTCAAAAATTTTTGAACGATTTCGACCTTGGTTCCATAGTAAAAGTTGTTTGTTATCACGAGTACATGCATATCCTTTTCTATCGTTCACTAATTTAAAGTCACCATATATTTTAAAGATAATATTTATAAATAAAATACTATGTAAATTCGTGTATTTAGACAGTGTATAAAAGTAGGAAATTAAATATTAATTACCTGTTTTACCTCCTATAGATAAAATTTAACTGCCAGATAAACCTATATCTATTTCCTAAAACATGACGTTTTAGACAGAGACAGATATAAAACATCTGTCAGATAAATTTTATCTGTTGATAGTAAAACAGGCCCTCTTACATTCCTGGTCTATGTATTTTCTATTAAGTTGCAATATTCAGCAAGCGCTACCGAAAATCTTTGTTATTCTTGGTGTAAAAAATAAAACAAAATATATGTTAATAATAGAGATGCGCCGAATATAGGTTTTGCCGAATAACGAATACCGAATACTATTCGGTTTGAAACCCTACCGAACCGAAAATAGGTAAAGTTTATAAAGAAAAGCGCCTTTGACTGTCACTAGATAGAGCAGAATGTCTAGGTTACTAAATTCAATCATTAAGTGTCACTTATTTTATTATCTCCTAATAACTCTTGTAATACCTAGATGTGAAAATGAGGATATAAGATTGACTGCTCCTTGGTTTAAAATAATTTAAAATGAGGTTAATATCTTGTTTTATCAAGCAAATTATTACTAAACAAAATAAACGAATAAATGGTCATTTTAACCGAATATTCGGCCGAATACGAATATTCGGTTGAAGTGCCGAATATGCCGAATACCGAATAGTAAACGAATATTCGGCGCATCTCTAGTTAATAATAACATTTTAAAATTTATTTATGGGAATTTACCCTTTAAAATAACATCTTAGGGCCTTCATTACTTACAGATAAAATTTAACTGACAGATAAACCTATGTCTATTTCATAAAACATGACGTTTTAGACAGAGACAGGTATAAAATATCTGTCAGATAAATTTTATCTATAGATGCTGAAACAGCCCCTCGGTCTTATTATTTAACTGTGTTCTATGAATTTTGATTGTATATAAATTTGACAACTTAATAGAGACTACTTCACTCAAGTGAAAGAGAAAGTTAACGTCATTTCGTATCAAGAAGTCAAAGCACTGGCAGAGGATAGGCCTAAATGGGGAATGCTCCACCGACAAGAGTCTAAGACCCAGAACATACGGTAAAACTGAGTTGCATCGAAGTTTCTGCAATAGACTTTTTTAGAAAACCACACACGACGCAACTAATTTGAAACGTTTCGTTTCAGTTGCGTCGTGTGTGGTTTTCTAAGGAAATCTATAGCAGAAACTTCGATGAAACTCAAAAGTAACTAACAGTTTCAGTTGCGTTGCATTTGCGTTTCATCGTGTGTTTTGGCGCTAATTCTTAAATGATATGATGATGAATAGAGACTGTTCATTATTTTGGCATGAAATACATATTTAACTTAAAATATTTACTTACATACTTAGTATACTTACGCGCGTAGTGTAGAATCACCTTGTCTTGCAAACTTCGTTTCGGATGTTCATAGTGTGATCCTGGTCATAGAAAATGATACTTTTTGATTCGGCTCAACACGTATCTCGTTTCATTGGGTGGCGTCGCCATTTTAATAATTTGTCGGTGACATTAATACTTACTTTTTACCCGACTGCACCAAAAGGAGGGTAATGTTTTTCGCAAGTATGTAAGTATAATTCTTTGGCACGCCCTACAGCCTAAACGGCTTGATGGATATGAGCTTGAGAGGTGTCGTTAAATTCGTATTTACAGTGAGAGTGAGTGAGAGTGACACTGGGTAGGTACATCAAAATAAAATACGACAGGCCTGTTAGCGTAGTCGGTAGTGCGTCTGCTTCCTACGCACGGGTCACGGGTTCGATCTCCGCCGTTTACAAACATTTATGTGATGAGCATAAACTTTTGTTCCGTGTCTGGGTGTTATATATTTATCTATATATGTATGTATATTTATAAGTCTCTGATACCCATGGTACAGGATTTGCCTAGTTTGGGGTCAGATGACCGTGTGTGAAATGTCCCAAATATATTATTATTTATTAATAAAAAATGCGTAATCTGAACGCAGTCAGGTTTTTTTCATAAAATGGTTAGGTTATTTGACGAATTATTTTTTTCGAGATATTCACAAATCGTGAGTAGAAATAAGCTTTTGTTAAGTATTTGCAGTATCTATTAATTTGTCCAATTTAAATACATTAATGTAATTTTTGAAGTGGAAATGTAAATTATGTAGCTATAAAAGTTTTGTTTTTGTATAGAGAGTTATATATCTACCAATTTAGCAGTGTACGTTTAACAGTTTATTAATTAAAATGTGTTTAATGATGTAGAAATTAGTTTCATTTTATTTATCATTGATATACCTACTTACTTATCCCAATGAAAGCAAATAGCAAGCAATAAGGCCGCCTGTTGCTTCTTATATTCTTGTTTGTGTCTGTACCTTATATCTTTTGTGCAATAAAGAATATTTGTATTGTATTGAAAGAAGAACAGTCAAGGTCCATAGAACAAATACCCAGACCCGACAGTCACGTGACCTATCTCAGTTTTTTTATTATCATTTATAAAGTCGTATTACATGTAGTGTAGAGCCTGAAAAAAAACATAAGGCAATATTTTGGTGTTAGCCACTGAAATTGAATAAAATGAATATGTAATATGGCTAGTATAAATGATGATAAAAAAGCTGAGATAAGTCACGTGACTGTTGGGTCTGGGTATTGTTTGTCGGTTCTTCTTTTGTCTATAACATAACAGTCAGGTATGGGTAGAAGTTATTGTCTTAGAATAGGCATGACGACAAAAAAAAATCATCACATAGTTTATTTTTAAATATTCGACACGTATTTTTTCTTTTTTCTCTTAAAATTACAAAGATACACTGGGTTAAAGTTGCTCGTGACGTCACGCTTACGTACGATTTTTACGTAGGAGTGACGTCAAAACCCCCCACTCCATAACTTTGATGCTCTGTATCTTTGTATTTATTTATGTATTTAATCAGGTAAAAATTGTGTTTCAAATATTTTTTAATAGCCTAAAAGACGGACTAATTATTTTTTGAATGTAGTCGTCATCCCTATTACTTTAGTGTAAGTTTTAAAAAGAAAACAACGAAAATTATATCAAAAAGTCAACAGTTTATTTAATTATTAACAATTACAAATATTTACAAGTTTGTACAATATCGAGAGCGCCTTCACAGAAGGCATAAGTTAGGCACTTTATAAGTCCATCGGTTTTATATTAGTTTTATAAACAGTTTATAGTCTTATTATTACACTCTGGACATGTGTAACGGTCCTTTGTAGTATGGGTGATGTGGTCGGAGTAGCGGCGGCGCGGCGCAGCACGGGGCTTTGCGCGGCGGACACACCGCCCGACGCCACACTAACGCGGACTTCTTACTCCACGCCCACACTCCCGCGGCTATCCCACACGATAACCACACACATACCGAGACTCCACCAGATTTCTGAGTTTCCACATCTCCCGATTCTAAAGCTGCGACTAGTGATAGCCCGCTTTCGTTCTCTCTCACTCGCGCTTCGAATACTCTAGCCGCGGTCCCACACGCAGCTAAGATGAAGTAGAGTACGCCAGCGGCGGCCGCGCGCGCTGCAAGTCTTCCCACGCGCTTAGCGCCGCGAGAATCCAACGCTCGACGGACTCGCATTATACCCGGACATGCTCCAACTGCCAGCGCTATTGATGTGACTAATAAAGCTCCGCGCGGTACTCCGATCAGCGCTGCAGCAGCTGTGTCAGATATTCCACAAGTCCCAGTCAATTCATCGGCAGTGACTCGCCTCAGCGCTAAAGCGGCTGCCGTCCACGCACCCGCCCAGCCCCACGCTACAGCGTGCAAATACGCTGCGGCTCTTTCCAAAGCTTCCGTCGACCATTCACTAGCGGCCGTCAGGTACCACGCTACGCAAGCGTTTGTGAACCACGCGTCGGCGGCTAAAGTGAAGTAGTATGTCAGTGAGAAGAAAGCGACACAAGTCGGCGATGCTAACCCGTCAACGGCTAGCGTGGTACCGGCACATGATACCATACTCGATCCCACCCAGCTTCTAGTTACGTAGGCTAATGCGACGACAGTGTGACACGCCGCCACCCATACCACCGGCCGTTCAGGGTAGCGGTATCTCGAGGGTTCCGCGCAGAAAGTGAGCAGCGCGAAGGAGGTGGAAAGTAATGAGAACCAAGCTAGAGCTGCCATCCAGATTTCAGCGGATCTTTTCTCGCTTAGTGTGTATTGGGCGTTCTGTCCACACGCTGGCCAGCATTCTCCTGTTGGCGCTCTAGTGTGTGCCGGTGGACACCCGTTTTCTCTTATTTCGTGTTCGTATGGCCATCTCGGCGGCGGTGGCGGTTCGGGTTCCAATTCACTGACGTTAGGAGGCCTCATACACAATCTCCTATTCGCTAACAAAGGAAACGCAGCACAATCTAACATGACATTCGGAGGCAAAGTCGCGAGTTCTTCCTTGCAGTCTTCAGCGACGGTCTCGCAGAGGGCTCTGCAGGCACTGACGGAGCCCGAGACCTGCTCAGAGCACAGAGGGGCGAAGGCTGAGCACAGCAGGAACCGCGCGTGGATTGAACACTCGCTGGAGAGGATGGTCGCGAATGATTGCATCTGGAAAGATGGAAAGAGGATTCTATGAAAGATTGATAAATAAATCGGTAGGCACTGATTTGTGTCTTGTTTTGTACGTAAGTGCATTTACTTGTTTCCTTGAATGTTAATTACCTAAATTCCTACGTTTCTACCTAGACACAGACCAAAAAAGTTGTCACTCTTTCTTCAAACCTAATACCTACTTAGGTATTTTTGTTCTTACAAAGGGCGTTATTTCTTATCATTGTGATTCAGTTTGATCTTAGACAGACAAGTAAATGAATCTTCTAAGTATAATAGTATACTACTTCTCAATTTACAAATCCTCAAAACCAAACTAAACTCTCAAGCGAAACGAAAGGTTTAAAATTAAAACAAAAACGCGCAAATGAACGCCGGTCGTAATGGCCGCCGACAACACAATGGCAAGGTCGGCCTTAGACGGGTTTTTGTCGACGGATGTCAATCCTGCCTCCGCTGCTGTTTGATTTTTTAATTGATCGCCGAATTCAAGCTAACTGGATTTTCAAGGGCTTAGTTTCGTTTATTTAACAGTTTATCGTAAGATGATAGTACCTACATAGAGATAAAAAAAGAGAAGTTATACAAAAAGTACAGCATATTTCTTAAAGAAATTTCTTCCTGCAGACTCCACAGAGAGAGAAGTGATAGCAAGAAGGCAGGATAGTCATTTAACCTACAATAAATATACATAATATATTCGTTTGTTGTAAAGAGAGATCAAATGCAGAAGCCTTCTTACTTAATTTAAAAGATATAAGTTCTATCTTTCTATCTAGTCATAGTTTAACAAATTACAATTTTGTTGACTCAATTACAAGCTAAACTAAAAACGAAAGATTAATCAATCAATAAGATAAAAAATTAGTAAGGTTTATAAATTCTCTAGGTTACATTACATCTCTAGGAAATCGCATATTTTCTGAGATTTCACTCCAACCAAACAAAGGACGATCTCTACCACATATCTATATAAGTAGGTACTTAGTAAGTATCTAAGTAGGTAGATGTTTAAACTGTTTTCTCTATTTCTGTTTATAAACTCTTGTGTTTTTAGTACTTAATTTTTTAGTTATATTTTAATTTCATAGATGGCGTTACATGTACGCTAAAACGCGGTATAGTTGTGTCTTTACGTTATGTTACCTACTTATAGCTAAAATATGGGTACCAATTGCAAGCCCAAAACTTCAAGTCGGAGTTTCATTTCGTACCTTGGAAATAGGTGAGTGAGTATACTTGTTTTCATTATAAATTAGCACACATTATAACAATACAGGGTTAGTTACAAATAGATTTTAAAAACACAGTTAAGTACAAATATATTTTTAAATCTCTCACGACAAAGTTATCCAGCATATTAAACCCAGCTCGGTTTTTAGCCGGCGCGGCGGCGTGTTTTTTGAAAAACTTTCTGAATGGACTCGTCTGCATTGTGAAGATGATTGCCGGTTGCGCGGGCGCAGCAAAAACTTTTATTTCTACTTCAGAGAACGGCGGCTTCGAACGGGGCAATTTGGACACCATTAGGTTTGGCCGAAAATATTCCAAAGAAATTATATTGCCGTGGTATAAATATAGACACCTATTTCTTTGACTTGTTTCTGATGGGAAAATAATTACAGATTTGAATTCGCTGCTTTATGCTTAATAATTTTGGACTTAGGTACAGGTAGGAAATATGTAAGAACTTTGACTCATAAATGGATGCAGGTGGCATTAGACCAGCCTGATTGAAGAGAAATTAAAGAAGACTATGCCCAACAGTGGACAGCTAAAGGCCGAGAAAAAGAAGATAGGTACCTACTAGATCTCGAATAATTTAGAATAAAATAAAAAACAAAATAAAAAAACCTTACAATACAATACAATACAAATATTCTTTATTGCACAAAAGATATAAGGTACAGACACAAACAAGAATATATGAAGCAACAGGCGGCCTTATTGCTAGGTAGAAATATCTTCCAGGCAACCTTAGGGTAAGAAATAACGAGAAAGAGGTAATAATGGTACCTTTTTATTATCTAACTCCGGTAGCGACTTCATTTCGTGTTAAATGGAAAGTCATGGGGGAGGCCTTTGCCCAGCAGTGTGATCTTAATGGCTAACAAAAAAAAAGTATCTAACTAAATATACCTATAGCTAAACATCAACCATAACATCATATAGTACTTACAAATCAAACAATTACACATCTTCGCTAAGCTAAAGCATTATAGAATCAATAAACCTATACCCAATTTATATCAACCATTAAACTATAAATCTAGTTTGCGATCGTGCCGGAATCTAAAGAGAACATTCTCAGTGGAATGTTTTGCATCGTAATAATCGATGAAACTCTCAACGTGGTTAGAGAATAAAATTTAAGCCAGATTAACAGCGGAATAGCGCGCTTTTTCATACAACACAGACAGACGTATAAAACACTTTCAGTTACAGCATTACAGTTACATACATTACATTATTTTACATATCAGCATTACATTTTTTTGAAGTAGGAAGAGCGCGAGTTAGTTATAGCAAGAATACGCAAAAATCATGTAAGTAGGTTTTATGGCCATGGGGAACAATAATTTCATTTCTCTCAGGTTATCAGCCCATATATGTCCCCACCGAGGGGCACGAGCCTACTCTCATACAGAGAGTGATTAGGCCGTTATCCACCACGCTGGCGTATTTTGCCAGCGTGGTGGATAAGAAAAAATAAATGTAATCCATTAAAAATCGTACCGTGTCATTCTGATTTTTGACAATGATAGAGACGGCTATACGTAAATACGTAACCCAAGTGCTGCAGCTAATTCGATTGGAGAATTGTTGTTTGGTTCACTTCAAAAACTTGGATAGAATGCTGATCCACTTTGCATGTACGTAGTTACTTACGCCCGTTATTAATAACCTATCCTGATCCGTTTTTTACCAAATCGAGATTGAAAAAACAAAACACAATTGTGTTCTTGACATGTTTTTGGTACACAAGTGACAATTGTGTTTTGTTTTTTCAATCTCGATTTGGTAAAAACGGTACCTATAGGTTATTAATAACGGGCGTTAGACAGAAATAGAAAACACATGCCAAGTCATCAAAAATCTCTCGATTTGTTCAAATTTTCAACTAAGATTAACAATAACAACGAAAAACTCGCTTCTGTTGTGGCTCCACATAAAGCGGTAGATAGAACAAACGCAGCGATTCATCTTTGTAAACCGGGAACCTTTGATCATTGGCTCACTGAACTACTTTGATTTTATTATTGAGTTGTTAGTTTCTGCTATAGAGCTACCTATTCTTGTTCATATTAAAAACTTTATGTATTTTTAGACGCGGTTAAATCGGTGGCGGAAAATACCTTGATAAGTAGATATTATAAACTTTTCCTAGGGCCCAAGTTTCCTAATTTACAATATGCTCAGTTCTGTCAGCCATCTGCCATTGTTTAGCTTTTGCAGAATACCAATCATCATTTAATTTAAGAGTTAGACTCTTATCGGTGAAGTGTTCGCCATCTAGGCCAACTAAAATACTTAATGAATAGAAAGAGAAAGAATACTAAATGTGTCAAAAAATGCCATTGACACTACTGACACACAACTGACGCTATTTTGAATTAGCAGACTTGGGCCCCAGGTACCAAATTGCCTTCTGAAAAAAAACCCGAAAATACGAGATTTATCGGCTAGATACCTATTTATCTAGGTAGATATTCTTTTTACTGTTTTTATTTTGAACCCAGTACCTACCTATGACAAATAAATAATACCTATGCACTTATAAGTAGGTACTTACTTATCTTAAAGAATTTGACAAAAGAGTTGCTTACAAACCACTTGAATGAATAAATGTTTTTGATGCCAAAAGAATGTCTATTGTCGAATATAGGTATAATACCTATCGGTTGAGTAACTTTAAAAAATAATTGAGAACGCACTTCTGTAAATCCAAGAATAACAATACGACCCAAAGATTCCGACATGGATTAACTAAACGAGCAAACAAACATACCTGTCCTTATCCTATTAGAACGGTAGATCGCGTTTCAATTGAAGCACGTAGTACAAAAAATTTGTAAGTTTTTAGGGTTCCGTCCGTACCCAGAAGAAAACCCACCATGAAAACGGGACACTATTACTGAGACTCGGCTGTCTGTGTGTCTGTCCGTCCGTCTGTCACCAGGCTGTATCTCATGAACCGTTGTTATAGCTAAAGCGTTCAAATTTTCGCAAACGATGTATTATCGTTGCCACTAAAACAACAAATACTAAAAATAAAACAATAATATCTAATAATTTAGGGGGCTCCCATACAGCAAACGTGATTTTTATGCCTTTTTTTGCTTGATATGATTTGCGAATCTAGCACTAGCTTAAAAAAGTATATTAAGTATAATAAGTAATGTAACGGTTTCAAGAGCATTTTTTGTGCCTATGAAATAAATATATTTTTGACTTTGACTTTGACTTTGATATTAATAATGGCTACTTAAGGCTATTGTTAACCTAGTGAATGTTACGGAACTCTACGTCCGCGAGTCCGTCTCGCACTTGGTCGTTTTTTCCTTTGAAAAGCCGAGGCTTGTAAGCAAACAGCCTTGTTTGCTTTTGAAAAAGGTTTAGCTATAGAAACCACTTTAAAATGTTTTACTTAAGCAACTCTGACCGTTAACGTAAATCAGTTTGTTTATTTTTTAAAGTTTTTATTACGAATTTTTTTTTGGTATCGATTTCTTTGTAGAAATAGTTTTTATGCTTTTTAGAATATACCTACTTAACTCAAGGTGCTTCAAAAATGAATGTGTGTTCTGTGTAGCTTGTTTGTAACTTAAGCAATAACTACTTAACAGATTTTTGATCAACCATACTTACTCGATCAGCTAATAGGACATTTTGTATGGGGAGGTGAAATTTTTTTCGAGTTACGATCTATGTTCCTTAGGGGAAAGTTGTTCAGTTTCAATTCAATTCAATTCAATTCAATAGAGATTTATTCATAGGTAACCCAAAATTACACTTGAATGCGTCAGAAATATAAAACAAAATAAAAATAAAAATTATAACAAGTTAACAAAAGTAAAAGCAAATTAACTGACTGAAGCTACGCTGACTTCGGAAGGCAGATTCCCCAGAGAAGAAGCCAGCAAGAAACTCTTGAGGTTGAGGTTTCATAAGGAATATCGCTGTGTTTCGGCATTGTACCCCCTTTCTGTTACACCCTGTTTAAAAATATCACCCATGCTCTTTTTCGAAGTAGGTTAAGTACCTTTTTACATACTCCTCATAACCTCGTAGAAAAAATACTTACCTACATAATAAATAAACCTAGCTACCTACTTTAATAACGATTGACCTAATGAAACAAAACCTACATATCCACGAGGAATGTTTAACAACTCCCTATTCATAAAGTTTCAAATATCAAGAACAGAACAGCTTTTATTCATACAACATGATACTTTTATAAACAATAACTTCCTTTACACTTATGTTGCAGAGATATGTTTATTAAATTCAATGCTTCATTAAAGTTATATCTGACTCTTTCGTTTTTAATAAATATGAAGAAGATACGACGATGTTTAATGGAGGTTTACTTCTGTTGCTGAATAGTTCATTTCGCTAGCTAATCTATTAAAATAAAGACCGGGACGTGATCGGGCCGTGGCCTGTTAGGAGAGAAAAAATACGTCGTCATGAGAACGTGATCAACGAATCCATAGAAAATGTATGAAATGATATTTTTTCCCTGACACGGCCCGGACGTGTGTAGTTAGACCACTAGCCTCTAAAATTAATTTGAGACTTAGCAGAATAACACAGTCTTAGATATAGGGTTTCAATGTAACTCTTACAAGTACTAACTCGTACTTTTGCGATAGCATATTAGATACCATGTTAATTATTTACTTCCCTTACTATTATTAATGCTAGTACAATACTAGTTAATTAAATAAATAGACATCCAAACTATAAAATCTATTACTGAAACAAAGGACAATAGAAGCAAAAAAAGCACTCCCGCGCACTGAAAATAAACGTCTTGCTCCGGCGCACACTTTGATGTTACCGAGGTTCACTTTAACAGACGATTATGGGCTTTAGGTTAACTGTAATATAGTTTAATCTTGTATTAAATAGGTTAGTTAAGATAGAAATGTGGGAGCAATGAAGCGTAATGTAGTCACAATAATGGTTGAGGGTAAATGGTAACTAACTAACAGTAATTAACTATTAATTTTAACTAAACATTACCGCAGAAAAACTATGTGTAGAAACTAGTATATTTACAATAATCGTTTTTGATTATTTTGATAGGTAGAGACTGCCCACAACTTCGTAAATATTATTCGTCGTAAGTTTGAAAATTTACACTGTAGGTATCTTTATATCCTATAGCCACAGAAATACGCTACTGCCTATACTATACCTATGCGCCTATAAACTTATGCAAGCTACAATTGCATTTTAAGACTCTATGATATCCTGTTATTGGCTAAGATACACTATGAACTATAAATTATTTAAGCGATCTTTTTGCTGATGGATATCTTGAATAAATAAATAAATAAGATGCATTAAAATCTATTCATTAGGTCATTGGTTTCCGCGTGAAATTATTCAAGGTATTTACCGTAAGTACCTAACCTATCTAAAAACAACTTTTTGGCACTAATTCTAAATCCAACAATCAAAACCCTAATGAAATTCAATCTGAACATTAATCATGAGCAGATTTAAGATGGTTCGTATAAATTAACCTCTCGTCTTTGAACGCTTGACAATGAAGACTACATCCACTCCCTTTGAAGTTGTTACGCACGACAGCGAACGTTCAAAGTGCAGTTGTCTTGCTATAAATATAAATTTTATTTAGTTTATAGTTACTTAGGTATTATAGGTGTAGCATTAAGGCACAGATGCTGAAAAATTCGTTTAGATAAATCTTTTTAAGCATTTGAATAGCATAGACTTCTTTAGTACCTACCTATTTGACAACAACGTTAGCTTTTAGTTTAATTTGAGCGTTCATTTTAATGTTTTCTTCAGAAATTGGTTGTAAGTATTTAATTCCCCCCCTCTTTGCATCCTAACTAGCTCTGACATGTTCTAATTTCAACCGTTACTCCCTCATTATTTCGAAATCCACATAAAATCTTAAACAAAGCATGTCTAATCGCAAAAAAGACAACCCTTTGAACACATATCAAGTATCTACAAGCAAGATAGCACAGGAAGGTATAAATTATTATTTAGTGGCGCTCTCTGGCGGTAATTTATCACTTCATCGGCGCGTACGCAGCTTTGATGTGAGCGGTCTGCGCTTCCGTGCCATTCCGGGTGTAGGGTTGCTCTTGCGATGCTGACAGACAATCTCACAATCTGATTGAATCTGCTGGTTGGTCTGTTTGTTTGATTAAGTAAAGCAATGGATTTTTAATGCAAGGTTTTGCGTTTTGACGTCTATTTTCTGAAGGGTTAAAACCAAAAGTATTAGCCTGTACCTCTTTGTGTGCAATAAAGTGTTTCTATCTTTGTTATGTATCTACTTAAAGGTATCATAGTAGAGGGAAATTTTCCTAGAAACAAACTTGGCAGTACCTACCGATTGTTCCATTGTAGGTATAGGTACTGGAACAAAGTATGCAAGAGGTTGTCAACTTTAACAAGGTACCTAACTATAAAAGGTCTAAATTAATTTATTTACATTTGCTCAGACAAAAAATAGTCTTAGATCAATTTTTAAAAACCAAACCAAATCATCTCGAGTCCTAGACTACTCGTAAAATCGAACTCTCTCTAGCTTCCACCAACCCTACATCTAGCTAAACTTACACATCAAAGTATTCCACGGTAACAGCTCACCAAACAAGTGCGGAGTGACGGGGTCTTGTTAATAAAAACAACGAACCAACATTACGTTCTATGTTTATTTTGATAAGCTTGCCCGCGAAACTCACTACTGTATTACGATGCTACAAGAGGTAGTAGAATGCTAATGAGTGCGTATTTTTGGATTGTTGAATGAACTCATAAGTGTGGATGAAGTGTTTTTGGATCGTAGCTAGTGGAAGGAAATGGTATCTGCCTACCCCGATGCGAGAGAGGCGTGACAAATATGTATCTATGAATGAACGGACTCAATTTCAAGGCGGCTGAAAACACATAAAGATACAGTTTGTCATGTGTCACTGCTGAACAAAGGCCTCCTTGCTCTGCATCTAGTTGTGTGTGCTATAATTTGGCCTGATTTGCCATTCGCTGAATGATTCGAGCTCGTCTCGCCATCTTCGACTAGGTCTGTCGTTTCTCGTTCTAGGGATGCCAATCGGTGGGTTTTAGCTCATGCATGCTTCATTAGCTTTATAAGTAAGTATATTAATATCTGATGAAGGATATTTGCAGTATTTAATGTAGCATCTCTTATATCGTATCAAATTTTTATAGTGTTTAGTAGCGTCTAGAATATCAATCTTTATTCAATAATTACCTACTGACTTTTCCAAATAAATTAAAAACACCTTATTCTACACACTTCATCCCCACTTCTCCCATAATCCCATTACGGCATCCCAGCTGTAATACATCGGAATCTTGATTTATCTCCCATAAAGAATTTGAAAAGCTACGGGCTTGTTCGACCACTTTTACAAGACCTCCCTTTACCATCAAGTGAGATACTTCTTCCAGGCCTGTTTATATTGGTTTTTGAGTTTGATTTGTATCATTTAGGTACTTACAGCCTACTGCTACCCATCACTCGGATTAATTGGCAGTTTATTGCGCGCGAAACGATTTATAACCGCTTTTATAGTTTTGGATTTAGAAATCAATACGGTTTCATATGAATAAATGCAGCTGGGTTTTTGGTTGAAGATTCATTCTCCTTAAACTCCTGTTGCATCAAATGTTAATTAAACTATATATAAGTATATTCATTCCATGCCGATTTCGGCAAAGGCGACCACTTCTATTTGTCAGTCACGGATGTGGGACCTCACATGGCTGATGTATCATATTTTTGCCGGGAATGTTTTAGAGCACTGGCAACATGTGAGGACTCCATTCACAAAATTGTACCTATTGTATGATTGTAGCCGGTTTGTTTTTTTAGCTTTTTGTTAATTAAAGTACTGCTCCGTTAAACCTATTTTCAAAATCAGAATAAGACGAAGAAATGATGGAGAGACGTGTGTTTAGATCGTACAAGTGGAGGGAAGTTCTCTGTCTACCCCGATGGGAAAGCGGCGTGAAAGATATGTACTTAGGTAGGTACCTATGTATGAGCATGTATGTGAAATATTATCCATTAATTGTAATAACAATTTCTGATTTCTCACAGTAAAAAAACACATCATCATCACAGAAAATGTTAGTTACAATTAAAACACTAACGGCCGAATACTGAAACGTCTCTCAAAATTGAGCAGTGCTTAAATATGAAAATGTCACTTTCAAACGTCTAATCTAACGGCATAAAAATGTCATATATATGAAAATGTCACTTTCAAACGTCTAATCTAACGGCATAAAAATGTCATTTTCATATTTAAGCACTGCTCAATTTTGAGAGACGTTTCAGTATTCGGCCGTAAATCTCCCAACACCGCATCAAATTCAAAACATTCATTCAAACATCTACTTTATACCTCTGTTATAACTGCCAATTTCTTTTTACCACTATCTCTTTTATCTTCCAGTCTTTAAAGGAGATTTAACTTTAAAAAGATGAGTTAAGGTTGAGATTGTAGTGGATTGGGGTACTAATGGTCGGCCATCATGGATTGGTCACGAAGCGTCCGATTATTACAAATTAGCCACGCTCCGATCGTATTACTTGAGCACTTCAAAGAGACCTCTTACATCAGTTTTATAGTCTGTTTTTTTCTTTTTAATTCTAATTAAAGACAGTAATGGAGTATATTACATCCTATCATTCTGACATAATTTCCTTTTCAATGGATTTTTAATTAGATTTAGTTTCCGTTTCATTAACTACAGATAAAATTTAACTGACAGATAAACCTATGTCTATTTCATAAAACATGACGTTTTAGACAGAGACAGGTACGAAATATCTGTCAGTTATTTATCTGTAGATCGTGAAACAGCCTTTAAGAATAATAAGTCTCGCTTTCAGTTGCAGAGAAATGGATTTTACTTATTTACTTACTTATTTATTAAATTTCGGGCCGTATGTTTTTTTTTTAATTTTACTGTGACAACTATAGATTTAACCAAGCTTTAGGTCTAAAAGGACATTTTCTGCAACGAAACATCAGCCACACCTTAATGTTTGCAACGGGGTTGGTTTGCAAATTGCATCGATTTTTAATTAAACGAAAATAAATGACTCTCAAATCCTGCTAATAATTAACATGACTATCTTTGGGTTGCCTAATAACACTTGCTGAAATAATCTGCGATTAAAACACCATCTAAGTGACATAAATAAAAACATAAATTGTCAATTAATAAAAAAGTAAATCCTTAATCAAAAACCTCACAAACAAAAAGCAAATAAAAGAACTAATCCCGAATGCTCACATTAAAGCAGTAGTAATACAAAGTGGTTTTTGAACCGGTCCGCGGCACTCCAAAGATAAAAGATGTGGTTAATGCGATCGCCGATATAAAACTGATATCATCTCAGGGAAATGTTAAAATTATAATTAAAACTATGTTTAATGTACGCTAAATGGATTTGAATTTGTTGCGTGGGTTTTGAGCTGGTTTTGAGACTTAAATCTGTATTAAATCTACTTTTATAAACATTTTGAAATGCTAAAATGGAATTAGAAGTCTGTTAAATACTAATCACAGATTAATAAAATCATAGATAAAATTTAATAAGAAGCGTTTGGATTGTGGCAAGTTGAGGGAAATGATCTTTGCCTATCCCCATTAGAGAGAGGCATGATGGATATCCTATATATGATATGATTCCTATGTACGTTTATGTGATATAAGTGGTTTTTACAGAGCTAGACGTGGAGGAAGATTTGTAAGTCGTACGCTCGCGACACACGAAGTTAAAGATTGACGCAAATTATTTAATGATAGAAACAAAGAAAAATCAAATAATATTTATCAGGCTACGCAATCGTAAAAAATATCCCCATCTCGAGTCAAAGTTGGTGGAAAAGTGCCAAGGATACTGGCGGCATTGCCACGCTGAATGACCAGTGAAATAAGTACGTTGCACCAAAAATGATTGATATCAAAAATGATTTCTCGAAAGGCTTTCCATATCATACATAACTTACAAGGGACTAACTTAAAAAATTACGCAATGTTGGTACTTATTGTTAATGTTGCTATTGCTAGAATGACATTGATAATTGATATCACAAATCAAATGGGCTCGCGAAAGCATATTTTCAGAAGTTAATCTACATCTCATACGCTCACATGCATATATCCAAAGGAAAACACCAATGAACTCCAATTCCTTCAACCATTAGCATCATAATATCATGAAATACAACTTCCGTCTTTTGGCACCTAACATAACCTTGTATATAAATATCTAAAGTGTAATATAAATGTAGGCAAGTATAATAAAACGTCTGTCGGCGCATGCGCACTTAACACTTCGTAACTGCTGTGTGAATTGTTCTGTCAACATGTATAGCTTTGACGGTGTAAAGGAAGCTGGGAATGGATAAAGGAGCGAGGATTTGAGGTGTATTTATTTTGTACTAGAGGCTGCCCGCGACTTCGTACGCATTTATAGTCATATGTTGAAAAAAAAAAATGATATCTTAAAATAATATAGCCTATGTGTTATTCTGATGTATAAGCTACTATATTGTCAAGTTTCAACAAAATCCGTCCAGTGGTTTTTGCATGAAAGAGTAACAAACATCCATCGATCCATTCATCAATAGGCACAAACATTGACATTATTATCTATTATTAGTAGGATTCGATACTATTCATATGTCGGTTGGTGGTTGACTGTAAGAACCGAGTGATTGATAGTGACTTTTAAATTAAGATATAAATAAATATATACATAGATATCCATCACGCCTCTCTCTCATTGGGATAGGCAGAGACCACTTCCTTCCACTTGCTACGATCCAAACACACCTCTTTCGCTTCATTCACACTCATCAGTCGTCTCAATGCCCGTCGGTTTAGGGTACTCTTGACTTGGTCTTTCTTGAGCAAGTCCCCGACTTGATCGAGGACGCAATAAAAACTTATTGAATACATATAACTACCTACTTTTTTAGTGCTTTAAAAAGTAGAAAAGTTTTGTTAACCCACAATTTCCCATCAACTACCTACAAATCATAAAACTCATAACAAGATCCTATTTATTTATATCATACTTTGGCACACACACAGACTTTTTATAACTCTGCAGATTATAAATGTCTCGAGCAACAAGCATAGATACAGCATTAACAAGACATGTCAACATAGCCGTCTTTTACTATTATGATCAATAACAGTCAAATGTGACGACAAAATTACAACCTTTGGCCGGATTGTTGATCTCATAATGAAATTGCATTACGAGTAGGTATATTTATGGGAATAAATATAGGAGAAAGAGCAAAAATATTTGTAATAAAAATGGTTTAATATTTTCAAAAAAATCTAACAGAAAGAAAGCTAGAAAAACAAAAAGCAAAAATGTCAACAACAAATTGACAGTTTACATATTTCTTTTTTTTTTGAAGTCCAAATAGCTTAGAGTATTTATATTTATTTTAATAAGAACTATATTTATACGCCACATACTAAGTCCTCTTAGAATTATTTTGCTATGTGTCATAAACTAAAGACGTGTTATTTAAATATTTTTTTGACTTTAATAGTTTAGATTTATGATTATTCTGAAGAATTTTGACGTTAAGTATTAGTTTTGAGAGCTTTTAAGATTTTGAGGTTATTTTATTCGATAAGCTGCGAATGTTAAAAGCTCTTATTATTTTCATAGTTAGTTACCACTGGCTGCACCACCAATTTTATTATATTACAGTTTCGGTTTCAAGATTAGACACTTTTTCGAATTCGTTGGCTTAAAAAGAAAAAAGTATAGGTAATTGTAGCCAGTTACAATAAGGCTTGCATTTAATGAACTCGTAAAAAGAACGTTTAATCATTGCAACTTTTATGCTATTTCTTTCTAATTCACTTCTAATTAAATTCTAATTAAATTCTAATTCAATGAATCTTTTTGGTAAAACCGTCTGTTAATTCGTTATTTAAAAACGACAAGAGAAAACTTCTCGTAGACAAGAGTGGCGCCAGTCTTTATCATTTGATAACACTAATTAGGGCAAGCATTCTTTCAACATTAAAGTGACTTCTCTCACAAATGGGCCACAACACTTTATACTAAGTTGTAAAAGGTTACGTTTAACTAACATTTTATACTCGTAATGTTTTTAGATTGAATAAATTAATTGCTACAATCTTTTAATAGGTACGGTACCTACTCCATTTTATTTTATGTATAGTTGGGTCGCGATTGTGGTTTGATGATTTTCATATCGCGGTAGGCGGTTTATTTACGGTTTTGAAAAGGGTAATAAATATAAGCTGAAATGTATATTAATATTTATCGTTTTTTATATGAAAGATTACAGCGAAGTTCTTCTAGATTTTTACTGAAACTGAAAGAAATACATACAAAAATGGAGTTTTTTAACGTCATACTTATTTTGCTTAGATACTACAAACTTGTAGTGTTATTTCAAAATATTGATTGTGTTTAAAAAACATGTACCGACATTGGTGCAGTTCAAACAGCGTTTAAGGACTGCAAACAAGTGAAGTTTGTGCAATCACAGCTAATATTTACTTTAGTTCGAGGGCGTACTTTAAAGTGACACTATTTGTTAGCTCACGAACGTAACTATATTGCTTTAAAAGCTTTAGCATGTCGGAAATATGTGTCATAATGTGTACAAATGTGTGAAAAATGTGTGTGCTAAGTGTGAAGTGTTATTGAAGATATTTGGCAAGCGTTTTTAAGGAGTGGTCTCGTCTAGTAAAGACATTTGGATATGAATATTCTTGTCAAGCAAATTGTAGCCAAGTTATAGGTATAATTAATGTGGTTAGTTTTTAATGCACGAAGGATTTTATTGTTATCTCTTTTTGACGCATAGGTATTGGTGAAATATAATAGATAGAGATGAATAACTTAGGTCTACTACGGGTGACTGTACTACTATTGTTTTAATTTTACGTTTTACAGTTGTATTATACTCGAATCATTCGAAAAAAGAATGGAATGGGAATTAGGTACGCGATTTATTGCAATTTTGATTGAAGATTCAAATCGTGTGTGCTTCTTTTACTTGTTTTTCGAATCTTTCATCTTCGTCTTTGAATAAAGAACATCCCAAACCAAAAATAATTCAAAAAAGGAACCTCATTCAACATTTCAACTGACACCTGTATCAAACAGCTCTCCATCTTTTATTTCTGTGCAAACTTTAAAAGGTTAACCATTCATTGGGCTAACGTATGCGCGCGCGCAATGTAATTGACAACAGAACGACTGCGCAGCGACGTGCGCACAGATAAACACTTTTTAATGGTTATTTATGTGAACGCACAGGAATTTAAGTGCGCGCGGCATATTTGCTCAAAGACCTCAAAGTACGTTAGGTTTTATAGGAGTTTAAAGGATGTTAGAGAGTTTTAATTGTTTATATGGTTTCTGGGATATTGGAATTAGAGATATAGTTTAAAATAATTATTTAATGGTTTGTAAAGCCGGACAGGGGTCTTAGCACGGCGTGCCGTGACAATTATCTCACGTCATGCTGCCCTTACCACATTTACCTAAAACTATAGACAGAGACGTAAGCGTGACAAACGCACGACAACGTCTTGTCACGGAGTGCCATGCTAAACTAGCAGGCCTTTGCCAAGCAGTGGGATCTTGTTGTCAAAAACAAAAAGCCGGACACGATAAAAAATAAAATAACTGCTTTTCGTATTGGGTGACGTAGCTACATGAATAGAAACACATACAGTACACTACACATATTTGCATACATAGAGACATAGTCCTTTAAGTCAAGGATTGGCCACATTAGCGCCAAAACGCACGGTGAAATGCAAATGCAACGCAACTGAAACTGCTAGTTACTTTTGAGTTGCATCGCAGTTTCTGCTATAGACTTCCTTAGAAAACCACACACGACGCAACTGAAACGAAACGTTTCAAACTAGTTGTATCGTGTGTGGTTTTCTAAGGAAGTCTATAGCAGAAGCGATGCAACTCAAAAGTAACTAGCAGTTTCAGTTGCGTTGCATTTGAGTTTCCCCGTGTGTTCTGGGTCTAAGTCGAACTGATAATAAAGTCGATAAATCTGACAATAAATCTTCAACGAGGTTGGTATCCATATAAAACATGAGATTAATCGCTATGCAAAATTGTTTAAAACTACTTAAAGAAGATTAATGATAACTTTTCCATTGATATAGTACCTTTAAGGTCTATCTACACAGATACGGGCCGAGCCCCGTAGGCCGTGGCCCGTCAGGAGGGAAAACAATACGTCGTCATGACAACGTGCTTGAACGAATCCATAGAAAATGTATGGAATTATATTTTTTCCCTAACGCGTCCCGGACACGTTGTCATGACGACGTATTGTTTTCCCTCCTGACGGGCCACGGCCCGGAAACGTCCCGGGCACGGCCCTGATCTGTGTAGATAGACCTTTACGTAGCACACAATGATGACACGTCATTCAAGAACTTAGTAATCATAGTTTTTTACCTCAACTGACCTCTAAACTTCATCCTACGTGTACATTATCGTTTCAAGGTATATTGTAGTACTATTATGTAAATCATCTCGAGGTTTTATTTAATAGGTATACATTACTGTGATGCGAATTAGGTACTTTATGGAAGAGTATCAAGTACCTGCACCTAAGGGAATTTAATTCGAATTAAGAATTAACGACCACTTTTATAGCTCCAACGATTTAATTTTACGTTTTGTAGCTATATAGTAAATTGTACTGAAAGAAATGTCAAGTCAAGAATAACTACATTCCCTAAACCGATGTGCATGTATGAGACAACTGATGAATAAAGCGAAAGAGGTGTGTTTGGATTGTAGCAAGTGGAGGGAAGTGGTCACTGTTTTACCCGACACAGCAGGTGCGTAACTGCCCTAAGTTCAAAATTAAACTTACATTCATAAAATTAATCATTACAAACATAAATCTCCTACTTTAAAAGTCTAAAATCCCTTCTAATGATAATCCTATAGTTAACGTCGACTTCAATTAAAAATCTAAACGTAAGTAGGTAACTAATCATAGAAAATATTCCGTAATACCCAAACCTCATAAAATAATAAACCATTCATCCGTCGAGAATCGAACCAAGAATCTTCTAATTGGGCGGCATTCCTCGCACCTCCCACTGGGTACCATATCATGATCACTCGTCTCTTTCGAACCTGGCACTTGTATATAAATCCGGCCTTCTCTTTAGCATGACTGTGCCATTTTCGGGACCTTTTTTGATGAAGTAGAACGGTGTATTGAACTATTTCTTGGAAGTTTGAAGGTTTAAGACAGAATTTATATCTTAAGAAAGTTTTAAGAAGTTTAGTGTTTTGTAAAAATTCTACAAACAAGATTTTGATGTAGGTACATAAAATATCTTTGATTGACTTTTATTTATGATTTGCAGACAAATACGAGTAAGGCCTAGAACACACGGAGAAACGCAACTGCAACTGCTAGTTACTTTTGAGTTGCATCTAAGTTTCTGCTATACACTCCTTTAGAAAACCACACACGACGCAACTATGTAGTGTGAAACGTTTTAAATAGAGTCTATAGCAGAAACTTCGATGCAACTCAAAAGTAGCTAGTATTTTCAGTTGCGTTGCAGTTGCGTTTCATCGTGTGTTCTGGGCCTAAGTACCAATAATTTCAATAATATAAATTAAGAGAAATTCTTATGCTAATAATAACAAATAGCTAACCATACATAAAAAGAAAAAAATAATACCTATTAATTACCTAAACAAGGTAAAGCAACGAATTATCAACAACGCCTTATTGCTAAGTAGCAGAATCTTCCAGGCAGTGTCTGTAGGTACATAATACGTTTTTCAAAATATACTTAGATAGACTAGTCGACTTTATCAACTGAAACATTTTAACTTTAAACCCCAACTAAATGTTAATTTAACCTATAGGATAATTAGCAATTCGTATCGTCGATATAAAAACGCCGGTATCTTGCGCCCGCGCATCGATGCAGGTCGACGTCCCTGCAACGCTGTGTGGCCAGTGCAAGCGCTTTTTTTTAGTTCAAGTGCATTTTAACATTGGTAATGGAATGGTTTACGAAGTGCATTAAGAAAAGAAGGATTTTTTTTTTTACTTTTAGTTTTGTTTTTAATTATTGGGATGATGGTCATTCATTACCTAATACTCATATAAAATACAAATAGAATTGCAGTGTTGACAAGGTAGATAAAACTCGTATTGTAATATAGGTACCTAGGTATTCCCTACGTGCAAAAATCATCGATTAATTCGAAGATCATTTCTTTCCACAGACTCACCATCCCAAAATCAAACGAACAATCACCAAATAATCATCGATTTAGATTCACATATAAAAATAAATCACAATCAGCATCATAAAACCCAGCATAAAATCCAAATCAGACACGCATCAACTTTAATTAAAAGCAAAACAATTTATCTTGGAACTGGCAACACTGCAGTAAGGGAAAATGAGTCGGTCGGGCCGCGCATCGGCGGTAATCGCAGCCTTTGATCTCGCCGCCTGCGCCCGCGCAAGACGACTTTATTACAAGCGATCGTGCTCTGTAATTAACAGTTAAATGCCTTTAGAAGACGCTTTGTCTCGAAACTGCTCATAAACTTTATAAAACGTTTGATTGCTCGTGCAAGACACAGCTGTATGTAGGACAGGCTTTTAATGTGTAGGCGGATTCTTTTGAAATGAGGTAAAGGGGAAAAGAAAGCAACTTAGGGAATACCACTTAACTTAGTATCATAAGCCCGTATCTTAAGAGAAGGGTAATACGGAAATCAGATAAGTACCTAGACGTCACAAATAGTAAAGTCGGCATCCCTTAGGTATATTTTCCTAAGAAGGGTTGATGAAAACGGGGATTAACTAGTAAGTAGATATCAAATATAAAGGGTCTCTGCCTACGAGAGGCGTGACGGATATGTATGACCCAATAAAACATCTTTAGTCTTGTTATATTTTTATGATTCGAAAATGTCAACATGCTCGTCATGGATGCTCGTAATGGTAGATAGGCAGCAGATCTCTTTGGCTTAGTTTCATGGTGTATTGTGTATCTGACAGAAAAACGTCCTAACTACCATTTAATTGCCTATTAATTTACGTCTTTCCAATTTCAAGCACACACTCCCAACATATTAACCGACTAATTACAGAAGATAGAAACAATCTACAATTACCTATATTACTTCACACACGGCATCCGACTTTTTAGGTCAGGCAGGTTGCAACCACAAAGACATAATTCATGGAACAACCGCCGGCCACAGAACATCGGCTCCGTAATAACATATTACCGGCATATTTTGAGCGCTCCGGGCGCGATAGGGTAGTGCGGTTATCGATATGTCGATAAATGTATCGATGGTTTTGTGGGAATGAGTTTTTCGATGCTACATTTTGTGGTTATACATAGTTATTTAGACATTGGTTTTATTGGAAAGAGAGTTTTGAAGCTACATAAGACGGAGAGATAGATTAAAATGTTTATATTCTACCATTTCCCTCGATTGTTTACCTGTTTTCTAATACGAAGATTTTTTTTTAAATTAATTACCTACCTACTAACGAGTAGCATATATCGAATACATGAATAATTAATTTTAATCGAGGAGATTAAGACTTCAATAAAACATGTAAATGTCACCATTTTAAGAAAGAAGGTACTGAATTACAAAGCGTTTACCCGTTACAAAATCATGCATTCTCACTATCAAACAGATATCGATCTATCGATCCCAATCTCTATCCATAAAGCATTGCCGGCCCCGCGGCGCCCGCGCAACAAAAACGAAACTCACAAAAGGTACAAATTGCTGTCCCTAATTACCCAGGTAGGCCGGCTACGGGACAAAGTGAAGTTTTTTTTTAATTAAAAAAAAGTGCTAAGATATTCCGAGACTGGTTTACATCCATAAATATAATATGAGGGCATCGATTCGACCGAATTCATATTTTTATGCGGCACTAATAAAATGTTTTCTGTTATGTTTTTGCATGGGAAAGGTGTTCTTTTGTATTTCGACTGTGCATTTTGGGAAAACAGATGCAGTTTTTTATACTTTTGTTTATGAATCACTGTAGTTTGCAGTATTTTATGTTGCGAAACATCAAATACCTACTTGATTTTTCCTTTTTAAATATTATTTAAATTATTAAAATAAATAGAATAGTCATAGATACTTAATTTTTAGCTTTTAAAATGTTAACAGCTAAAAATTAAAAAGAAGTAAGCAGGTATTCTCAAATATTTTCTGAATAGGTCACAAATATATCTTAAATAAGCATTTTGTGTTACGAGAAAACTTTTTATTGAAGAAAGTACTTGACTGAAAACGGTTAAAGATAAAGAATATTTATTGTCATAGATGTACATACTTTAATAATGTTTCAACACATCTAGTCAGTTTAACCGACATACAATAGAAATAAGCAAACAATGAAGTAAAAATTAAAGTAATTAAGTGCAAACAGATAACATGTTAATAACATAATCAAAAATCAACTTTTACTTACTTAACTGAACGTAAAAAATACCCTTTTCTGAAAAACGAATTAAGTATTCAGACTACGGCACTTTAAGATATAAATTACATTGCACCATGTTGCACACTAAAATTCCCGCTACTTAACAGCTTTTTCTGGAGACAACAAAAGCGTCCGCTTCCACAAACGATGGCAAAGAAAGCCCTTGTGTACCTGAGATAATGATAGGCCCAGTTGCACGATACTTCTCAATAACGCCGACAGCTGGGTAAAAAAAATTGAAAAAAGTGGCCTGGCCTACTGATATTTTGGGCCGAAATGAAAGTTATGTAATCTTCAGATAATCTCATTTATAGTGTGATCAAGTTGCTATTTATGTTATTTAAACTTTGTTTTATCACTCAAGAGAAATTATGAGGCGATTCATGAAGGTGGATGAAGCGAAAGGTGTTTAGATCATAGCAAGTGGAGGGAAATGGTCTCTGCCTACTCCGTTTAGAGAGGCTTGACAAATATGTAAGTACCTAATGTTACATTTTATTTCTTTATCAAATGATAGTCCGTAATCTGTTGCTCATTTTTATCTCGAAAAAGGCGATATTAATTATTTCTATCTTCTTGTTTATAGCGCGGTTTCATATCATACCTGAAACCGTAACACCGCATAATATACACGACACGACTCTATGATTTTCATGTACCTACCTATTCTTAAAGAAATAAGTGTTGCTAAAAATTATTGAACCAAAACTTCCCTTGTAAACATTCGCAAACTACTAAACTTCCTATTCAAAAATAAAGCAAACAAAATAAAACAATATCCATTGAAATGCTATTTGTAGAATTGTAAAGGCAAAAATATGTCAAAGACGCCGCCGAAATGGGTTATCCTACGCAATAGGCACTAAACTTTATTGCACGAGATAGCTGGTACCTAGATAACAGTTACATTAGCTATTTAACACAAGGGCGGTGTTGTTAAAGTTTATTCATTATTTTAACAATAGGTACTGAGAATTTTTCTGTATTTGTACACAAATGGTAGTCGAAAACGTGGTCTTTATGATGTGGAGTTAGGTGTACCTGCAGTTCCGTCGCGATTGTAGGTATTCTGTAGTCAGTTAAAACGGTAATTAGCATTTCCTTTTGTAATTTTTATATAGCCTAAAAGACAAACAATATAATTAGCTAATAAATAATAGGTATAAAACGTTAAAAATGTTTCGGATGCTTCTGAAATTAATAAATAAAATATGTTTAGTTTGTGAATGAAGCGAAAGACGTGTGTTTTGATTGTAGCAAGTAGAGTGAAAGGTCTCTGCTTACCCGATGGATGAAAGAGGCGTGACAGATAATATATGTATGATTTTAGTCGTATCTTCTCACTAATTTTGTTTATTAAATAACAAACAACCTTGTACGCTATCAAGAGATAGTAATCTCGTGAATTCTGATGCCAATTCCGATACATCTATTATCTGTTGGTTGGGCTTTTAGATGATAACGGACTCATAATTGAAGCTAATCTTATCACACAATAGCTCCTGATACCTCAACATTAAATACTGTATTGCCGGCGTCGTATCTACCTTTGTTTTTATGAGGTTGATAAGGATTTAAAAAAAAATATTACATATTTTTTTTTAGTTATTTTGTAGTGCACAAGTACTTCGGGCTGTTATTTCTCTCTGTTTGTTTTCACTGTAAGTAAGTATACTACTTTTAATCACTCTACAATCACTCACAGAATTATCATGTAATTGTTTGAATAAATTAGGTAAATAATAACAAAAAATAAACACTTAGATAAAAACTCTAAATTAGAAAAAAAATCTGCATTTCTTTCGATTTCCCACCCAGAGTTTTAACCGATTTTGTATCGATGACAAGACAATCAATGGTTTCTATTTTAAATTCTGCTTTAGAACCAAGGAGATCCCAAACAACCAGCAAACCATAGACTACAAATTTAAAAAAAACTTTTCAAACTCTACCACCGAAATTGGCGCCATTTTTCCTAACCTAAAAAGTGGTAACAAACCAATTTACAGCACACATACCACTCCATTAACACGTCGAACTGACAAACAGTTTTCTAAAGAATGTGGCTAACAGTGGGCTACAGCTGACTGTCAGATATTATTCCTTCAAGGGATAATTTTTGTGAAGGAATTCTACTCTACTTCAAAGCTTGTAAGTGTCAATTTTGTTAAAAATGTAGATATTATTTTTTATTGTGATGAATAATGGTATAATAAGTATACAGCCAGTGTTTTACTTGCATCGTGAAAGTTGCATAGCTATAGACATAAACTGTTGCATCAGATAACCCAGGACTAAGAATTTTAAATTAAAAAAGTTGTCAAACTCGAATTTGTAAATCTTTGTCGAGAATTTGAGGAGCACAATTGAGCACAGTAGTTTCTTGTATCTTATGACAAAATAACCTTCTTGTTTTTAAAGTCTGTTTAAAACAAGTATCTGTCAAATCTCTTCTTTAATTTATTACAGACCAGCATTTGAACATTCCACCGACACTTCAAAATTGCGTCTCAACATTAAAATCGCCATTACTATAAGTACCAATAAAATTATAGCCCATGTCATAATAACTTCGATAAATTCAAAAGTGGAATAGCCGATCTATAAAAAAAACGGCCAAGTGCGAGTCGGACCCGCATGCACAAGTTCCGTACCAAAAACAGGAAAAATATCACGTTTGTTATATGGGAGCCTCGGAGCTTACCAAAAATAGGAGAAAAAGTAATAATTAAGGGAAATTATTACTTTTTATTCTATTTTTAGTATTTGTTGTTATAGAGGCAACCCTAATACACATTTGTGATTTCAATGCTCTAGCTAAGTATAACGGTTCATAAGATACAGCCTGGTGACAGAAGGACGGACGGATAACCGAATCTCAGTAATAGGGTCCCGTTTTCACCCATTTCGTACGGAACCTTAAAAAATATTACTATAATAAAATTAAAACGCACACACGTTACTCATTCATGCGAGATGTAACAACTAATTGCCCAATATCTAAAGGTGAATGGCCGTAGAGATTGCTCGTGAATGGAACCACCTACGAAAGAGATTCGTATCAAACTTCCAGAGTTTTAAGAAACATCTGGCCAATTTAGATATGAAGAAAAAGCATAGATAGGATAGGGTTGTTAGTTTTGGCTAGTCTATGAATTTCAAATGACATATATGTCGCAACTAGGCTGTCACTATCTCAGAAACTTTATAGTTGATTTTTAAAGATATTAAAGTTAAAACAGATAAAAATGTTATAGATATTAATTAATGAATTTTGAAGTTTTTGTTACATTAAAAAATAAATAAGAAAGAAAGTACCTAGGCATATCCTCAAAATGCTCGCAGGAAAGAGTCTCTAAATTGGCCTTAAGTTGTTTAAAATAAGTATTTATTACATATTAATAAGTTAATAAAAAAAAATATTGCATTAATCTACTTATGCAGTAATGACCAATGACAAAATCTCTGTATTTTAGCGTAATTGGCAACCCTAAAACAGGAAGACTGTAAATTCGTGAGTTCTTTTTTTAAGATGTCAAAACGTGAGTTTGCGGTAAAAAAAAACTGTTTTTTTTTAAGTATCACGCTTCATCCTTTACCTAGTTAACCTACATGATATCTACGTGATATGTATGTATGTAAGTTATGAAAGTTTGTGAAAAAATGTATCATTGCGTGTATGAGCTTGAATTTAAAGTAGGTTTCTTTATCATTTAATCTAAATTTAGGAAAATAAGTTGACCTGCTAGCTTAGCATGGCACTCCGTGACAAGACGTTGTCAAGCGTTTGTCACGCTTACGTCTCTGTCTATAGTTTTAAATGTGATAAGGACAGCATGCGTGAGATAATTGTCGCGGCACGCCATGCTAAGCCCCCTGACAAATACTAAGCCTGTTTCATCATCTACGGATAAAATTTATCTGACAGATATTTTATACCTGTCTCTGTCTAAAACGTCATGTTTTGTGAAATAAACATAAGTTTATCTGTCAGTTAAATTTTATCTGTAGGTGGCGAAACGGACACTAAGCGAACTTTTAAAATAACTTTATTAATATTTTAATTGACGTTTTATACAGGGTGTAACAGAAAGGGGGTATAATGCCGAAACACAGCGAGAGTCCTCATGAAACTGAACAACTTTCCCCAAGGAACAATGGTCTCAACTCGAAAAAAAAATTCATCTCCCCATACAAAATGTCCGATCAGCTGATCGAGTAAGTATGGGCGATCCAAAAAATTTTTTCGAGTTACGACCCATGTTCCTTGGGGAAAGTTGTTCAGTTTCATGAGGACTATCGTTGTGTTTCGGCTTTATATACCCTTTCTGTTACACCCTGTATTTATAAACACATTAAATAAAAGAACTGCCGCCATTTCCTGTAGATAACGTTATCTCATTTGTAATGTAATATAAAAACGAGTTTAAAAACTTGTATATGTATAAATAGACCTCATATTTCTTTGATACAATTCGCTTGAGACTTGATTATTAAACTAACTGTTACAAATTGGGACTCAAGCAATGATATTATATATATACTAGGTGCAGATATGTTATATGCACGCACATTTTGAAGACTGTAAATAGACCTATATAAGACAACTTGTAGCTAGTCTCAGTTAGTCTGAAGACATTTGGAGTATGATTTGAAGTGCTGTCATTAATGTCATTGTAATCATTGTTCGGCACAGATTTAAAACGCCAATCACTATAAAGGTAACATATCTGTACCTATAAAAAATCATTGGACTCAAGTTAACCCTTGCTCGTAAGAAGTATAGGTATATAATATATGTAAGTAGGTACAAGATATGAGAATTTCTTCGCCGGACGCAAGTGTTAAGTGTCGTATCGTATCATATTTTGATTAAAATCTTTTTTGTCATGCGAACCTGTCATTATCGTTCTGTCAAGTCTTTTGTCGGGATCTAGATAGAACTATACCTACGGGCCTAAGTCTCTAATTTAAAATAGCCTCAGTTGTGTGTCGGCAGAGAGTCAATGAGAGTGTCAATGTCATTTTTTGACACATTTGGTCGCTATCGGTGTAAGCTTGGTGTAAGCTATTGTTTATCAGAATACCTCCAAAATGTGTCAAAAATAACATTGAAACTCTGCCATTGAAACACAACTGAGGCTATTTTAAATTAGCAGACTTGGGCCCCTATTGTAATATTTGTAATGTTTCAATTTCAACTTTAATATAACAGAGCATTAACTCTATTGGTCTTTTCTACAACGAATCAGTAAGACCCAGAACACACGGTGAAACGTAACTGCAACGCTACTGAAACTGCTTGTTACTTTTGAGTTGCATTGAAGTTTCTGCTATAGAATTCTTTAGAAAACCACACACGTCGTAACTAGTAGTTTGAAACGTTACGTTTCAGTTGCGTCTTATGTCAAAAGTAACTAGCAGTTTCAGTTGCGTTTCACCGTGTGATCTGGGCCTTAGGCCCGGTATTAAGTCATTCATGCGTCAAACGTAAGCATGTCTTTGAATTCGCCGATATCGTATTCCAATCGCACTTATAGTAGCGAACTGATAATGCACGTAAATAAAAATAAATGGCACCAAAGATACTGCTATCACATACTATCAGCTGTTAGCTGTACACGATTGAAATCGTACTGAACACGGGAAATTCATTAGCTGAAGATTGTCGATGTAAACATTGGGTTGCGAAAGGAAAAATAGTTGGTATAGAAAAGTGTGATTGAACCTTATACGTGCTTATACCTATTTCGGTTATCGGATACTAAATAAATATTATAATTAAGTACCTAAAAATGTGTAATACTAATGTCACTTTAATGCACAAAAAAAGAATCTAATGACGCATAGGTATTCGTCACGAAGTATTAGAAAAAAATCATTTAATAAGTATAAAATTAGGTATATATTGAGCTTCCGAGACATTAGCAAGATTAATTGCAGGTTGTCTGAGTTATTTGGATGGTTTTAAGTTAATATGTACATTAAGTTATGCTTTATGTTTAGATATACGAGTATAATTAGGATTCAGAATTGTCATTAAATATTCAAACTGCAAACGGAAGCAAAGTAAATCTTTTCAAAACGATAAGTAAATCAATAAACTTGATTTTATTCCGAACTTATCAGAAATAAAATCGAACCGCAAATTCAAGAACAAAATGCCACGAGGTAGCTATAAAAACTCTCATTTACGATTCTACTTAAGAGTTGAGATAACCCGAATTATAATTGCAATAAAGTTAAGATCGGATGCATTTATTACTCTAAATTTTCTTCAGGAATGTGCATTCAATTGGGTATACGTCAGTGCATTCAGATAAGAGCATTCAAGAGCATTAAATTGCAGTGCCGCTTCCGACGTTTTGCTAGGTAACTCATGCATGAAATGTACTAAAAGAATGCTTTAATGCAGTATGCTTTCTTTGCATAAAATGTGTACTTTTTAGGGGAAAACGTATGGAGGTAGGTACTTATTAAGTACCTATTAAGTACCTACCTACCTAACCTAAGCACTACTTATTTATTTGTCGGTACATATTTGATGAAAGTAGATATAATGTTGATTATCTGTCATAGAGTAATTAAGAAGTTTTCAGAAACTATATTCATTGTTAACTTTTCTCTTATTTATCATTGTAGTTTACAAAATGGCCAACGTTAAGCAAACATAGTTATTACACACACACGTTGGTATAATAACTTTCTTTCGGTCTCAATCAACAAAAAACTAAAGATTTTATGCATTTTCTCTGTTGTGATCATTTAACTTTACTAAAGTACGGAAAAAAAAAGCATAAAATATTCCAAACAAAGGCCCTCCCACACGTTTTCAAACGCAAAGAAATACGTACTCAGGTCGCGTCGTAAGCCGCAATATAACAGTATATAAGTATTTGAGTATAAACAAGGTGTTATCGCGTATAGATAGGCGGCGCGTTTGAGTGCGATAGCGGGCCTTTGACGGTATCGCTCACGTTGGTCGGCTACACGACGATGTGTCTCGACTCTCGGTGTGTTTTCACTTGGTTGTGTTGTTTCTAGTGTTTTATGGGGTATAAGTAGGGATGTGTGTTTCTAGCAAGGCATGATGACTAAAAAATGTTTTTTAGTCCATCACATAGATTATTTTAAAATATTCGACACGTATTTTTTCTTTTTTCTCTTCAACTAAAAATGACAAAGATACACTGGGTTAAAGTTGCTCTTAACGTCCCGCCTAAGTACGATTTTTACCTAGGAGTGACGTCAAAACTCCGTAACTTTGATGCTCTGTATCTTTGTATTTATTTATGTAATTGATCAGGTAAAGAATGTGTTTCCAATATGTTTTATAGCCTAAAAGACGGACTAATTATAATTCCATTTTTTTATGTAGTCATCATCCCTATTGTCTACACTTTCACGATCTTTGACCATTTAGTTTGAACTGCCATAAGCCATAGCATGTTAATTGCCTAGGTTAGGCATTCATTCATAATCCTTGACCAATATTGAACGTTTAGTGTGAATTGCTTTAGTTGTTACTTTAAGGGCTGACAAAACAATTCAATCAATTTTGAATCAGCCCCTAATTCTAGTAACTTCACTTGCTTTAGTTATTTGCACTATATAGTAAGTAATCAGAATTGCCCTCCCAAGTATGAAACCATTCCGACTCTACATTTGTTCATAGAATTGGGTATCGAATGACAATAAAAAAGTCTTTTTATAAAAATCTTTTTTCTACAAAAATACCGTTTAAATAAATAAAATCTCAAGCTAAATTACATGGAACGTATCCAATTAATCTGTCCCACGCACTTATAGCTTACACACATCACTTCTCCAATTACAATTGCTAATCAAAATCGTAACTTATTGCAATCATCAGTAATATTACGTGTTTATAGAGAGAACACGCGACCTTAATTGAATTTTAATTGCTTATAGTGAAAGTACTATTTGCTTTGGATTTCTAATTAAAAATGTTGGATTTCGTAAAACTACTAAAGGCACGAGACATGACAATCAAAGGCAAGAACTAAGAATGGAGATGTCAAAATCATGATGTCGTGGTTTATCCACGTATTTTTATCATGACCTCCAGTGGCAGAACATTTTGCATGATGCTATTCAAAGGGGTTTGAAGATTTTAGTATGGAGAGTGTCCTACCTACAACTTTTTATTTTATTTTCCAAAAGTGGCGGCAGTCAATGAAACCTTAATTAATAGATAGTTCAGGTCAATATAAATCGAAAGTATAGATGAACATTTGATAAAGCGTCACTTTTTCGAGATATAGGCTGTCAAAAATACAAGATGGAGGCAGTCACGTAGGTAAATATGTATAAGTATGGTAGTGTGAAATATAGGTCTTACAGGTACCCCATTTTGTCAGGTATCCCCGGCCTAAGTTTACTGAAATCTATATTTTGCTTCTTTGGCTTGTCTAAGCGCATACACATTTTTTTTTAATGCTCAGAGTGATACCTACTGACAAAGTTTGACTCTAGAAGTGGTGTATTAAATAAAGAACATAAAAATAACAAAAATAATTGAGTCTTACTCATTCCCAGACGCAATTATTTTAGAATACATTTCCTGAATCGACAAACCAAAGATCCACCCACTCAAGCGCATGTTACCTCCTTAATGAAGTGTCAAACGTTGACACTAACATTAAATGGCGCTTTCAAATGGAAAGGGGACTTCGTGCTACATTCGTTACATAGTTGCATTCAAACAGAACCTAATTAAAATTCACTGAAATGGCTCATGAGTTCGTCACGAAGTAGGTTTACTTTTAAAATAATAAAGTCTCTTTTAAATTGTAGGTACCTATTAATCCTCTTAATATTATAAATAACAATGTTTGTGCCGATGGATGGATAGATGTTTATTAATCATACTCAAACTCATTTATTTCGTAATTTTCATTACATGTCAACAGAGGTAGTTTAAAGTAAAATAGAAGTAAGAGTGGAGTAATATTACTTCATCGCGTAAAAACTAGTACACAGATTTTGATGAAATTGGGTAATATTGGAGATAAATAGATAGAAATACTTTATTGCACACAAAGAAATTAGATTGTAGCTTATACATCAGAATAACACATAGGTTATATTATTTTAAGATATCCTGATTATATTCCAAAATATGGCGATAAATGCGTACGACGTCGCGGGCAGCCTCTAGTATTTTAATAAAGTCTCTTTGGTGTAGTAATTACAAATATTTCGTTTAATTTATTTAGGTAAGTTGATGTGATCTTCATTTAGCTCAGCTTCAAAAACTAGTTACACAATGGTTGTTAAAAGAAAGAAGTACCTATCCATTCTTTGTTTTGTTTTTTTTTGCAACAACCTACTTATACATTCTTAAATTTCTTATTTGACAAAGAAACTTACAGATTTTTTAAATTGAGCGCTTACTTTTATAATCTGTGGCTTTATAAGATGTTAAATTAAAGGTGTTCTATTAACCCGATACAGAGAAACTTTAAGATGTTTATTAGAATAGAATATCTCTAGTAATTTTCTTATAATCTTATACCGCGAAATCATTGACTTTAAAATCTCACAGCTTATCAAAGTTTTCTAACCCGTGTGAAAAGTACAAAAGCTATTTATTAAGTGAATTCAACCCTCTTACATTTCACTATTGTATAGTTTATTACAATTTACGTACAGTCGCGAGCAATATTATATCTACACTGACACATTTTCAAAGTATTGTAACTTGAACAAAAATATGTGTTCATCAATTTGTTCAATAATACAACCGACAATCATACAGTCATTGAACAAATTGACGAAAATGTTTTTTTGAAGCGACAGAAGTTACGATACTTTGAAAATGCGCCAGTGTAATGAAAATGAAAAGTGTTTTATTCAAAAATAGGCAAAATTCATTACACTTTTTTGATGTCACTTTTTTGATCTAAAACTACTGCCGGTTCACTACCTGTATAGCCGAGAGGAAGAAGACGGCAAGAAACCTTCGGCACAGGGCCCTGCGTTATGTGCAATATATCTTTTTTTTTAAATCGAGACACTTATACAGGGTGTAACAGAAAGGGTATATAAAGCCGAAACACAGCGATAGTCCTCATGAAACTGAACAACTTTCCCCAAGGAACATGGGTCGTAACTCGAAAAAAATTTTTGGATCGCCCATACTTACTCGATCAGCTGATCGGGCATTTTGTATGGGGAGGCGAAATTTTTTTTTCGAGTTACGACCCATGTTCCTTGGGGAAAGTTGTTCAGTTTCATGAGGACTATCGCTACGTTTCGGCTTTATATACCCTTTCTGTTACACCCTGTATACAATTACAATTACTGTAGATATGTTATTGCTCGTGACTGTACTTATAAAGTTTGAACTATACAACCATCGTAACTTTTATATTCCCCCTTCTTTATCCTATTTACCCTACAATACGGTAGCAAAAGTCAATACCTCACCCTTCCTATCTAAAATGTTAACAATACTGTTACAAGCCATAAAACCCATACAAATATTGATCTATTTCCACATGGATTAAATTAGCTTTATAAAAAAAGTTAACGGTTGGCAACCCTTTCTTTTTCGTGCAACTTTTTTGGTCCTTCGTGCCGGATTGTTACGTGAAAAGAAAGTATGGGAAATAACTAAGTTTAAAAGCTTAAAATGTAAGTTTTTGTGACTTAAGACTGTTTAATAGGGTGTCCCGAAAATCTTTTTTTTCGATTTTCGATACACAAGACCCCTCAAAAGTTGCGTAATTAGACATAGATTACGGTAAAAATAATTTAAAAAATATTTAAAAAGATCCTCAGGGCTCTACTGGCATTTTTATTTTGTGAAAATTCGAAAAAACAACCTTCTAGTCAATATCGCCTAATCTATGTTGTACTCATCAATTCCGTTCTATTTTGTTATTTTATCGTTAAAAATACCTCCTGCTATAATTTAGAAGCTCTGATAAGTTAATAACAGCGAATAATTGGTTTGGGTCAAACTTACAAAATTCCTATAAAATTCATGCCTTAACTTGATTTTCAAATATGTGCTACTTCTATGACAAGAGAGTTGGGCTCATTTCTATTGCGATTTTGTTCCTGTGAGCAGCGGCTCTGTACTTCTTTGTAATAAAATACGTGGTTTTAATAGGTATTTACATACAAAAATGAGTTCAAGACGAAGTGAAACTACATGTGTTTTTGGGGTTATATAAAGAACTTGACGATCGCCAATTACCTGTTATAAATTATATAAAGGACGTTATTACGTTGATATTATTTACTAAATATGATATATAACAACTAAGATCTATTGGTAAGTCAGTGATTGAGTGAAACACTTTTGCTCACCCAGAAAACTTACTCATTACATTACTATGTTATTCGACGACAGAGAGCATATTCGAGAGCTTGCTGTTCACAAAATATTAAAGGCCAGGAAAGCAGAAGAGAGCAATATTCGCGGGGTTTTTAAAGTACTAAAGCTTTACTTTAATGAGCAAGATCATATTGACTTGATATTTTGGCAGAATGTGAGAGTTCCGCCCCACTGATTTCGCGAAAAATGCCCGGCGATGAGCTGAGACTGAAGGCTAAAGGACACAGCCTCGATATTGCTGATTTTCTCTGTCGTACAGAATCTGTGGAAAGTTGTGAAAAGCTAGTGAAGAAGGCTTCTGAGAGTGTCACAGATGCTACAGCTCAGGATGGGAAGATTAAAGTCTCGCGCGGAAATGCCTAGTTTTTGGACACAAAATACCAGTCTCGTAATTAAAGTTAAGAAGTCATTTATAAGTATTTAAACTGATTAAAACTTTAAAATGTGTCATTTTGTATTGATAAAATGAATAAAAACCTTAAAATTATTGTGTTTGTATGATTTATGGATTTTGTTCAATACCTCTAAAAATGGCAAATTTCTAAAACTTCTCGGGCCGGTAGAGGCCTCAAAAAGATAGATATTTAATTTATTTGTTTTGTATTCGTAATTTATGCATTAATACGCAACTTTTGATACCTCTTGCGTAGCTGTAAGTCAAAAAAAAAATTTTCCCATACATTGACGGGACACCCTACTGTTTAATTACTCATTAGATGAGATTAAAAAAGATAAATATGTATAATTATGTAAGTACAATACCTAAAACTCGAGTAGAGTTCGTAGATCCTTTAGTAGTTCTGTAGATTTTTTTGTGATTTAGACAGTACCTATAACTACTCATTAGACTTGATTTGGTAAAAGATAAATTATAAGTACAATGCCTAGAACTTTATATGTAGAGTTCGTAGGTCCCTATTTTAACTCTAAATGTAAAGTTCTTTAGGTTTCAACTTCGTCTAAAAAAGAATAAAGCAAATGCTTACCGCATCCTCAGCTTCTTTCTGATCACGATGTCCCATCAGATTCGGCATGGCAGTCCAGTTGTACCCTAAATCCTGGCATAACGGCAGTCTGATCCTCTCACATTTCCCACCTTCCGACTCCTGGCCAGCCACCAGCCGCAATCCAAACAGCAAAAACAAAATCCGAAACATGTTTACCAAATAAACACTAACTTCAAATCATAGTTAAAACAAACTTCAGTCACTAAACACAAAAAATCGTGCACTTTATCGGAAACATTTTTAATAAAATTACAAACACGTCCTTCCTCAACAGCGGATCGGAGCGGACTGATTCAAATTTCGAACGCGGCGCGGCGTTTCAAAGGCAAAGGCACGAAACCGGTCGGCCGCGGTCTCTGCCTGCATATGTTCAGATAAAAGGCCTCGACGCGACGCATGAACAGCGCATTAAAGAACAAAAAACGAACGAAAAGGGCCTAATTCGTGTACGGCTCACTGCAATCAGTGGTAATTTTACCCCTCTCTTTCTTATCTTTGTAAGATAGAGCGGGAAGGAAGACACAATGGGGCATATATAAAATTAAGTGTATCTGCCCTATGGAGGGATTTTATTTCAGAAAATTGCTGCAATAAAGGTGTCGGGTAATTGAGAGGTTTCAAACACTATTACAAGGGTTTTAATGGGACTTAGATGGAAGGGAGAGTTATGGGAAGACTATAAGAAATGTTTAACTTTCTTGTACAAACTCTATCTATTTAGTTAATTAAAATAAGTTTATAAACAGCTAGGTAGGTATTTTAGGTATAACAAAGTTTTTTTTATTGTTATTTTTAGCCTAGGTTGTCCCACTGTTGGGCAAAAGCCTGTTTATACATATTTTAAATTAGTAATCAAGAGTAGTGATGGGCGAATACGAATGATTCATTCGAATGATCATTCGAATAGGCCTAATTGAAACTATTCGATTGTTGAATTTGACTATTCGAATTATTCGAATGAAAAAAATCATTCGAATGAAAACATATTATTTATTCGAATGAATTTTCATCAATCTCGGTGTGCAAGTTCACTGTTTAATGGATTTTTACTTTACACCTTGAAGGAATAAGCTGCTGTGAGCGAAAACAAACACTATTTATCAAAAAACGACAGTAAACTTTTTCATTATTTTCATACGAAAATTCAAAATAATCATTTTGATCTTTGTATTCGAATGAATTAATTAGTTAAAAATCATTCGAATGGCGAATGTTCATTCGAAAGAAAAATAATCATTCGAATACCGCGTTAAAAATCATTCGAATAATTCGATTGTTAATTTTTGGAACAATCGCCCATCACTAATCAGGAGTTAGTGTACTAAACGGATCACTTCTGCCCGCAATCACGGTATTTCTAAAAAATATTCTATATTTAAAAAAAAATCTCTTAAATACAGAAAACCCATTTAAATATCATATCAAGTAATTAATATGTTCTTCCTAATTCCTATATTTATTATTATTCAATTCAAGTTTATTATATTTTATGACTTTTCTTTTAAGTACTTTAATATTTTTCAACTCATAAAATCTTCAAAATAGAAGTGCTAAATTCTAACAAAACTTCTCACTGTAACACATCCATATAAAATCTATAATTAAGGCTTAGATATAACACTGTAATAAAGCCTTAGATAACATAGTCAATTCACAAGTTACTAACTTTTCTTAAGGCTTTAGGGTTCCGCAATTATTTCTTCAATAAGTCTGCTGTGGCGAGAATTTCATTTTCAATTTTTAGTACGTTTTATACATAGGTACCTACTTATCCGTCACCTCTCTCTCCCATCGGGATAGGCAGAGACCACTTACCTCCACTTGCTACTATCCAAACACACTTCTTTCGATTCATTTACGTTAATCAGTGGTTTCTAGCAGTTTTGTATGTATGAATAGTCTAATATTATCTAATTCATTATTTAACATTATTCATATGTAAGTAAGTAGGTATATTATGAAATTATGGGGAACCAGGGCTTTTTTTTTCAATGTTATAATTGGGATGATGAATACATTCAAAAAATTGAATTATAAATTAGTCCGTATTTTAGGCTATCAAAAAATATTTGAAACACATTTTTTACCGGATCAAATACATAAAAAAATACAAAGATACAGAGCATCAAAGTTACGGAGTGGGGGGTTTTTACGTCACCATCGAGTAAAAATCGTACTCAAACGTGACGTCACGAGCAACTTTAACCCAGTGTATCTTTATTATTTTTATATATCTTTATTAAAAAATAAAAAATACGTGTCTAATATTTTAAAATAATCTATGTGATTGAGTAAAAACATTTTTTTAGTCATCATGCCTATTCTTTATGTAAAATAAGAACAATTGTTATAAACTTGATTTTACTAAAACGTTATCTATTGAAAGGTTTCGAACTTATGTTACTAACAATACATAATATTTTACAGTTCTACAGAACCCACAACCCAAAACTCAAAACAACACTTACCACCCTTCAATATCTCTCAAACTCATCATGCCAATTTAACAGAGACCTCTCGACTTCAGGCATTGTCTTTGATATTGAAAGAGCGTCGGGGGTCACGTTACACTGGTCGCGTGTATGAATAGCTGCATTGTGCGAGCGAGACGATACGAGAGGGACGGAGAGTCGACAAAGAAGCCGCGCGTACGCAGCCGATGCCGATGGAATGCCTAATTAAGGACGCTTGCGTGGACTTGATGTGTGGTGTAAAGGGAGATAGGAATAAAGATTCGTTTCCTTTTAGATTTTTCTAACGTTAAGAAGAATGCTGAAGATGCTGGGAGGGGAAGGCCAAGACGAACGTACCTCGATCAAATCAGGGACTTGCTCAAGAAACGGACATTTTGTTTGGGGAGGCGAATTTTTTTTTTCGAGTTACGACCCATGCTCCTTGGGGAAAGTTGTCCAGTTTCATAGGGACTATCGCTGTGTTTCGGCATTACACCCTCTTTCTGTTACACACTGTATAACTCTCATTTAAATTGCTCTTGTTATTCTACCCGCTACATCTCATCCCTTCTCCCATCCCCCCCAGAGCTCGGACGGAATCATAATTAAACCGTCAGATAGCGCCGCACAGCGCATGCGTCGAACCACACATATAATGACGTAATACGCATATGCTAGAGTGATCTTGCATGATGCAGTGGACAAAAGACTGGCAGTTGAATGTGAGATAGAAATTAATATTTCGCAATTTAATTTAAAGTTTTCTGTCCAACTCCGTATTTGTGCCTTTTGTTGCAAACTCTGGGACCCTGAGGCCTAGAGGCCAAAATTCTAGTAACGGAGCTTTCAACGCGTCTACGCGAGGCTTCGAGTGATCCGAGAGCTGGCAGCTTCCTTGGCCAAAGTATAAGCATGCTGCCAGCTTGTTGGGTACTTTGCCTCGTGGGGACGCGTTTGAAGATATATTTTTCCTGTGAATATTTATTTCTATGTTTGTATTATTTATTTTATTTAAAAAATATAAGAAAAAGAAGAAGTAAGTAGTAGTATAGAAGTTGTGTAGTTTCTGATGCTCAAACGGACGGCAGAGAATAGAGAAAAGTGGCGTAGACTCCACCGACAAGAGCGACGCTCTTTTTGTGACGAATTAAAAAAAAACAAGCTATTATAATCTTAGGGCTCGTATCACCAATTACTTATAGATAACATTTTACCGACTGATAAACCTATGTAAATTTCATGAACCATGACGTTTTAGGCAGCGACAGGTATAAAATATCTGTCAGTTAAATTTTATCTGTAAGCTGTAAAACAGGCCCTGAGACTACTCTATATAATAGAGTACTTGCGAGTAAAGTCGCGGGAATCGCTAGTTCAAAATAAATACATACATTCAAAACCTATCATATCCATACATAATAATAGTAATAATAATTAATTACTGTTTTTAAGTGCGCGTGCACATGCCGCCATTCAATTGTTCTCTACAGTCATACAGACAGACAGGAATAATAATTTAACGATTTAGCCGTATGGATGCGTTTGCGCATATAAAAAAGTAATTTGCACACATATCGATGCAGTTTGCGAAGTCGCGGCTAGATCAAAAATTATGTGACTTTGCTCTTTATGGTCGTATATGTCTATAGAATTTTAAGTAATTTTTTATGTTTATTATAGTTTTTCTATTGGATATAGTACCTATATTAACGTTTCATTTTGTATTATTCCTAAGTATCTATCTAATAAAAAAATACAATAAGAATATGTAACCGTGTTGAATGGAAAGTCGCGTACGAGTCCTTTGCCCAATTGTGGGATCTTAATGGCTAACATAAAAGAGGGTTGGTTTATACTATATGTATTAAATAAATAGTGTACAGAACCTTGATAATTATGGTACAATAAGTAAAGTCAAACAAAATCTTACTTGACTTAAAACGTTCCCATACAAAAGACATCAACGCGCGCTTACTTTAATTATTTTGAAACAAATTCACTTTAATTTATTTACGTTAGATATTATTTATATAACACTATATTAAAATCATAATTTTATTACATATATTAACTAAAAAGTTTACATTTCAGTAGTCACTATCGGTGGTAAACTACTTTTAACTTTTTAATTGTTACTTACCTACGTAAAGTTGCAAATTGCAATGCAAACAGCATAACTTTTTAACAGCCTCATTTAAAAATAATAAAAATTCCTCTCAGAACTATAAAATTATAAAAACAAAAGGTGTCATTCTGTTAATAAGCGTATAAAAGCCTCCGATTTCATAGTAAAGTGCCATTTAGCTACTTAGTAGCAAAAACTGAATATCATGTCACCAATTAAATTCTGTTTCGCGATATCATGACAATTAATTGCAAATTAATGACTTTTTTAATTACTTCTTTGTACTGAATATATCTAAGATACGACGGCTTTTAAAACACATTTTATACAGGTAGATACTACTAATATTTACCTAATGTGAATAACACTAGCATTTTCTCACAACTTCGTTCGTGAATTATGAAAAGCTTGGTCAAAATTCTGATTTAATAGTACAGCCTGATTTTGTGTATTTTTTCTTTGTTTCTTTAGGTTAATTCGTTTTTGGTATTATTTGATAAGTTACAAATAAAGAATAATATTATCTTTTAAATTATACTTATCATTTAATTAAGTATTTCTAACATCCTTTGTAACTTTGTCGAAGTGCAATAAACATAATTATGATTATTAAATTTATTTCATATCCTGTTGCAGTTGACGCCATAAAAGTTAAAGCCACATTAAATATACTCTCTTTTCACAAAACAAATGACTATCTATCGTCTATCAACTGTTTTTTGATACTGGCTTTGGCTAACTTCAGACGCTATAAGAAAATCCATTGGTTTTTGAGGTTAGGAAAAGTTCGTGAAAAGTGGCTTTTGACGTCCAGACAGACTAACTTTTTTACGCCATATTTGTTATTTTAATATGTTGTAATGTAAATTGTATATTTTTTGTTATTTATAATCGAATAACGACATTAAAACCTTCAAGTTAAAATACCCATAAAAGATACTGGCTAGTTTCCTTAAAAGATCATTGGAAATAAAAATGCCGTTTAGTTTTTAAAAGAAAATTGCAAGTGGCAGCGTTCTTTTATTTTAACTTCATGTAGTAGGTAGAGTAGGTAGATAAGGGTAAGCAGATAGATAATTTTTATAAGGATTTAATTTTAGGTACTTGTCTGTTGTTTTTTTTTTCTGTCACTTATTAAATTTAAATATAGAATTTATCGACACCTTCACGAACGACTGGGCAGAGGCGGCTCAGGATAGAGAATCATGGAGAAGGAGGAGAGAGGCCTTTGCCCAGCAGTGGGACAACAACGGCTAGATAAGATAAGATAGAATTTATAACAAACTCTTGTAGAACAAAATGTCAAACGTTACGTTCCTTGTAATCTATAGCTAACGCGCATAGTTTGAGTAGCTCATAGTACAACTTTTACCGTTATAGTACTTATGTATTTTTCATAAACGTCTCTTCGCAACATTCTTTCAGCCTTCACTTGTTTACTTAATTTTAAATTTAGAACGTCCCCCCTCCACTGAACTCCCACCATTAATTTCGGCGGCAATCAAATACGTTTTTGTAGGGGTAGTTTATAAAATTCGCGAGTATTCCCGCCGAGCCGAGCATGTCGGTTTTTGTCCGCGATTTTTGCCCGCCTCCTGCGCCGGCGCTCGTCATAGTTTTTGCGCGACGCTTTGCCGCCGACATTCCGCTTAAATTATACCAACATTATCGGGTGACCATAAGTTTGATAATGTAGACATAAAGTTGAGGAAACTAATTTATTTTTAATCGGTTGAAGTAGGTATTGAGGAAGTTGTGGTCATGCGACTACACTTAAAAGGAGTTAATTTACTTTGCTTATTTATTAGATTAACACCCTATATCCTCAACATCCTATATTTGTTATGGCGGCATTTTCAAAACCCAAACCCTTTAGCAAACTAGAAGCACAACAAATTTGCAAAATTATTGGAAAACTGACAGCATATTAGACCCTATTTAACAACGAATATTCTGTCTTTATCACTTTTAACAGCTTACAAAGATGGCGACTAGAATGAGCAAAGTTTTCTACATTTCGTGTCTCTGTTTCCACATTATCCAGCGTTCCATGGTCACCCCACCCCAACGTCTTACGTTTTTGCCTCCGGATGGCAAATTCGTTTAATTGTCTGCGAGTGTGCTGTGTGGTAATTGCTCAGTTCCACTGCCATCCTCCTTTAATGATAGGAAAAATTGCCACTGCCCAGTGCTGCCAGCCTTTGGATTCGCTTTTTACTAAAACCGAGTTTTTACTACAATTATTTCTTTGGAGTTTTTGGCTTGATAGTGTTGATAAGTAAAATAGTTAAGGCTGGTTTCACCACTTATAGATAAACCTATGTCTATGTCATAAAACATGACGTTTAGAAAGTAACAGCTATAAAAAAATTGTCGGTTTAACTTTGTCTGTACCTAAGTGGCGAAACGGACTTAGGGGCTGTTTCCATCATCTTCTGATAAAATTTAACTGAAAGATAAACCTACAGGTATAAAATATCTGTCAGTTTTATATCTGTAACCAGTGAAATGGGTCCTTATTGTTGCTAATTAATTACGTAATTGTGCTGTCACTAGCTAGAATTTATGTGACGGATGTATCGCCAAAACAAGTGACAGATACATTAGGTTTTTGTGGCAGATAATATATTTCAATTTGCATCTGTTTTTTTTTTATTTAGCTAGTGTTCAATAGGTATAGGCAATAGCTGCGTATTTACTCAGAGCAGTTTTGCAAGGTAAGCGTGCAGCTAATTATGGAAGGCCCCTAAAAACTCGCTAGTTTATTAGTAAACCATCTATCTACACAGATCCGGGCCGTGTCCCAACAGCAAGTCCGGTTGTCATGACGACAAATTGTTTTCGCTCCTGACGGGCCATGGCCCGGACACGGCCCGGTCACGTTTTCATGTCGACGTATTGTTTTCCCTCTTGACGGGCCACGGCCCGGACACGTTGTCATGACGACATATTGTTTTCCCTCATGACGGGCCATGGCCCGGACACGTCCCGGGCAAAGCCCGGATCTGTGTAGATAGGCCTTAAGTCTTCACTAAATGGTCAAAGTGTTTTCGAAGTCCTTTCGGAAAAATAAATAATTAACAATTAAAGAGAAAACGCCAGCTACATATAAAATTATACATAGGGGGAGGCGGGGCACATTGATACTTGGGGCACATTGATACAGTACCTGTTTTGAAATACTGAAAAACGATACGCACACGGACACATCATTAGAACGCTCAAGGACATCCACAAGGATGATAGTTGTGACGATGCTCGCCGCCTATTCGCCGTTTTGCTTTTACAGGCACAAACGTGTTTTTGGGACCGAGAACTAAAATTTTAAGAGCAATGTGTTTGTGTCTCAGCTCCATATTATTAGTTGTTTTCATTGTTTTATTTTACCAAAAGTACGTTTATACTTTAATAAATGTTATTTAATATGTTTATTTAATACAATATTGATTTAAAAAATAATAAATTACTTTTTCGTGAATATAGTCCCTTGGGGCACTATGATACAGTAAAGCGCGGGGCAGAATAATACGTATCAATCTGCCCCGTTAGTGTATTAAAGTGCCCCTTTAGTGCATTAAAGTGCCCCGTTAGTATTTTAAAGTAGTCTTGAAAATCTCATTTATTATAGAAAATTGTCCGGACGTTTAAAGTTAAGCAGAGAAATGTGAAAAAATCGTTTAGGATTTCAGTTTTGTGATGTTTTTGATTATGAGTTTTAAGAAAAAGTTCCTATAATTTTGATAGAGGATTTTATTTTGTTATTTCTATATTTCACTATGCCCAATTCTGTAGTACTTTTAGGCTGATTACTGAGTAATTATGTTTAATTACATGTTTAAGATCTTGATAAATTCTAGATTTTTTATGACAATTTTATTTCCTAGCTCATTTCATTATTAGGCTGATTGTGATTATCGTTAATACGAATAATAACGAATAAATAACGTGATTTTTTCAGATACCAAGCATTATTTGCTTTTTATTTGGTCAATTTAAGTAATATAACGATTTATTTTGAAAAAATATTATAATATTTACAGAAATAAAATACGCATCAAGCTGCCCCACTCTCTGTATCAAGGTGCCCCACCGGTGGGGCAGAATGATACAAAATCGATTTTTTATAAACGTCGCCATAACTTTTTCCCTATTCGTTTCTATCAGCTTTTTTTAAACTTACTTATAAGTTAACATATCAGGCCATGCACCCGGCAAAAAAAAAGATCAAATATGTTGACATTTGTGTATGAAAACGGAGTTTGAATTTTTGTGTATCAATGTGCCCCACTTCCCCCTACAGCAGCCGTAACTAATTATGACCTTTTGCATTATGTAGCTACATATACCTACTTACATTTAGTAAGAAGAATTGCAAATATTAAATGCAAGTTTGGTGTGTTATTCATCTTCTAACTAGGTATACGACTTATATTTAATAGATGTGTTAGTCTGTCTGTTTGTTAATTCCTTTACTTAAAATCGATGAACTCATTACACTTATGATGATATAAAAAAACTTTGGGAAAGAAATGAGACGATTTTAAGATACGACATTTGTACATTAGGTAAGTACATTACATACATACAATTTGCCACACCTCCCGTAATGCTATCTACACACCAAAGCCGCCGGCGGCATGCCGCCGGGCTATGTCGGCGGTTTTACGTCAAACGAATGGCAGCTGTCAAAAAAGCCGGCGGCTTTGGTGTGTAGATACCATAAGAGTAGGCAGTAACCACTTCCCTCCACTTGCTACTATCCAAACGCACTTCTATCTCATTTTAATTTTCAATCATTGCAATCTGCATTTCCAATTGCAATAAACAAAACGATATATTCCTTAACAAAGATTTCACAAACGAGTAAAGCCTCAGTATAAAGCTAGTGTGACTTTAAAAAAATTGGTTACCTCGTCGTCGCCGGCGCAGGCTCCCCGCGGCGCGAGTAGGTGTTAATATGGGCTCCCGTGGTGCGGGTAACGGACCGCGAGTGTTTTTAGCGCAATAGGATTCCTCTTCTTGTCGAATGAGTACTTGTCATCAGTGTTTTGTTTTTTAATTAGTTATTTTAGTCGTATAACCATTGAATTTCAAATTGGAAGAATGATAAATGAGAAAAAAGTAAGAGTAGTAAGTCTTAGGTAAGTTTTAACTCTATGTCAATTACTTATTTACGTTCATGGAATCTCGAGCTAAACCAATAGGTAGGTAATCGATAAACTTTGATCTCTTTCCTTAAACTATTTTAATTTAAATAAGTGACATACTTACTTTTTAAAATTCGAATTTGGTATATTGGAAAACGTTTTGAAATTATTGTTTTTTATCGCTAACTACTTAACATAAGAAAGTACACGAAATCTAACAGCAAAAATCTAGACAGCCTTAGTTAGATTTACAGCAATTAATAGACTTTATTAGGTATTATATGATAACAAATAGGTAGATACTAGTTTTATCATATTATACCTCCCACATACATTATAATATACCCACTAGGGTGGCTCCCAATTGTCACCAAACACACTCCGAAAAAAAGCCTATTGAAAATTCATGAATGGAAAACATAACTCCTACAGAGTACTGACATTCAAATGTCACCTTCGCACCTTCACGGTACCGCCTTTACGCATGCGTTGACAATAGCTGACATATGGTACAGTGGCAGAGTCTTTAAAGAAGTTATCTAGAGGCTTGAGCAGTATGTGTGATAGTACAAATGGCGTGTCGAAGTAATTCTTGTGGGTTGAGTAAAAATTCTGAATTATTCATGTACGGAAGGCTGTTTTGTAGAAGATAATGTTGCTTCTGATGAGTTGTTAGTGCTGTGGCCGAAGTCTGCTAATTTAAAATAACCTCAATTGTAGGTATGTGGTGTTCTGCTAAACAATGGCTTACACTGATTGTGTCCAAAAAATGCTATTGACAAAGTCAGAGTCAAAGTCAAAAATATATTTATTTAATAGGCACAAGAAATGCTCTTGAAACCGTTACATTATTATAATATACATTTTTTTAAAGCTTGTGCTAGATTCACAAAGCGCAGTTTCCTCCAGGGGCCGTATTCTTCTAATTACCTACCAAATGAAAAATGGTGTCTCTCTAGAATGTGAATTGTATGAATTGACACATTTTGGTATTCTCTTAACAGATAAGTTGACAGTGGACAGCGATCGGCCGTACATTTTATTACTTTACGCTATAATCGGTATTCTACTCCGCAATGTCACATGAGTGGCAGTTCCAAACGGTATTCTCTTCGCTATTTGACAGTAGACAAAACCCTCTAGAGACTACTAATCGACTACTAATCGACTATTAATCGTGGCACTTAAAAGAATACCAAATTTGTGACATATTGCTGTCGAATGTTTATCTGTTGGCTATAGTTTGGTCGCTTAACTTAATTTAGCGGAATTGCTACCCTGAGAAGAACCGAGCAAGAAACTCTGTGGGGTTGCTCTGCCGACACATAACTGAGAGAGAATATTCTAAATGAGCAGACTTGGGCCTCTAGCCGCGAGGCTTGCTGCAAGCGACGCGATGTCAGTCGATCCTAATTCAATCTATCTCTAGTTTTGCCATTCTAGAAAAATAATTAAATCTATCTTTAAATTTTTATCCTCAATAAACCTATCGACGATAAGAAATGCTATCTGTGTATGCAACGATTGCTTATTAGGGATAGACGTTTCTATGAAATTAATATTTAGTACGCACCTACCTTAATGGTTGCGGGCGTTAAAAAGACAAAACTATGGTTGGCATTTTATTTACCTAACACTAACACTACAGCAGTGTTTTCTCTGCGCTGCAACATAGGTACCTACCTATCTAGGTGCTGTAACCATGTTTTTTTTAGCTAAGTATTCAACTATATTAAAAGCACTTGCATAATTTTAATACAAGGTAAAGGATTTCAATAATAATTAGGTAACAAAAGCCTTGATTTCCTTCACGAAACACATCTCTAACTTTCTACATTCAAGTTACCATTTTAACTTCTTGACATAGAGTTGAAAACAAAACAACACTATAACAACAATGAGTGTAAGATTATTATGCTAAATAACAGTATTTTACCAAAAAGTGTTGAAAAGTCTAAAAGTTGTGTTTTTGTTTGGGTCTGTGTGAAATTCGTTAAGGCTGTAAAACGATTTACATTGAATTGTTAATGGCAGTATAAGAGTATAGCCATAGCCTTGTGAAGAGCTTAAAAAAATGTGGGAAATACTGCGCTACCTTTGAAGCCTACTGTGGGTGGGCTTCTTGTGCAAGTTATAAATAATTTTGATCAATTGATGACAGGTATTATTTCTTAGGTAAACATCTAAAATTACCTAAGTTCAGTTAGATTTTGGGTTTGATATTAAACAGAAAGTTTTAAAAAGTTTGGTGGTATCAGGTAGGTACCTAACCTACGTAAACTTGAAACAGGTTTTTAAAGTAGGTACCTACATGCTTCGTAGATAAAAATAATTAAAAAATCCTATTTAGGTAGGTATATGCTTAAATAAAGAACTCTGGTATAATCTTTTATTTATTTAAGGTACTTAACTACCGACAATTATAATCTAACTCTTAAATACGTTGGTACGTACGTATATAAAAGAAGATGACCACATCCTGAAAAAGCATCAAATCTTTAATATTTATAAATACAGTAAAAGACACCCTTTAGGTATCCTTTAGCTCCAAATATCTATTTGTAACCCTTTTAACACTTCCGCTATAAACTCCTTATACACGACAACAGACGCCCTTTCATCTTACGTAATTTAACCTTTATTGCCGTCACAAAAGACATACAATAAAACAACAACTTGAAAAAGAGATTTAAAGAAGTTTTTTTTTTAAATTTAGGCTGCTCACAAACGTTGGTTTTTCTGTTATAATCTCCTTGGTGATTTTTTTTATTTAAATACTGAAATATACTTGAATGAGACCCATCCTACCTCTACAATATTGGGTATGTAAGTACTATAAAAACATTAAAAACTTTATTAATTTCATATTTTCTTTGAATTGCTCTATCTACAACTAAAAAAAAATGGTAGATGCACCAAAATCTGACTTTATTTTGATATTTTCGACAATTGAAATTGAAATTTATTTATAGGTAGGTATTATTTTAAATTAACAATGTTTCTAACCGTTTTAAAACTTTTTAAGGACATTTTTCACTTTAAATATCTAATTCACCATCATTCTTTTTGTTTAAAAAACTACACTATCAAATACAAGTCTTCCCTTAACCCTAAAAAAGTATAAAAACAAAAGCTCACAATAAAGGGTCATGACAACACGAAATTAAGTATTAAAGCATTAACACAACATGTGGGAGACAATGAGCGGCGTTCTTCAAAGGGCGGCGGCTCCTTTGAAGTCGGCGGCGCTGGCGGTTAATTTCACACCGGTCGGCGCTGCCCACCGGGGCGGGCGAGTTCTACCTTCACGGAATTCCGGTGCTACTTTTAAATGTGGGTTTTTTTTTGCTAATTTGTAGGTAAAAAGTAAAAGTTTAGTCGATGTTGTAAGAGAAGTGTGGATGGGTAAATGGGATAGGTATTAACAAAGTTAGTTCGCTTTTAATATTATAGGTACTTACATTACCTACCTACTTAAAAAATTTATTGCCAAGATTGGCAGACAGTAAAAAAATGTGGTTATCTATTCATTAGCTACTCAAAAAGAAATAGCCCGAATTGAGAACCAACTCTTTTATTTGACCGTTTGTTTCTTCTTAATTTGAAATCGGTTAAAAATTACTTAGGGTTACAAATTGAAATACACGTTAGAAATTCAGGCACGTGGTGATGGTTTTCGTTAAGTATTTAAGTACATGTAGGTATTATGTATCAAACCACTATTTTCTACCAAAATTTGTCAAAAAAAAATTTCTTTGACTATGTCCATACTTTTAATTATAATTAATTTTGTTGTATGTTTCTTTGTTTATGCCTGAGATTTGTAAAACTTAAATTGAAAAGAGCAACCCTACAGAGTTTCTTGCTAGGTTCTTCTCTGGGAAAAACTGCACTCTTGCGAATCTAGCATTAACTTTAAAAATGACCCGTCCTAAATGTTGTCAAAACCTACAGGATTAATGCTGTCTACACACCAATGCCGCCCGCATGCCGCCGAGCTAGGCTGACGGCTTTACGTCATACGAATGGCAGCTGTCTAAAAAGCCGGCGGCTTTTGTGTGTAGATACCATTAAGATTTTTCATTTCATTTCATTTCTTTGGAGCGTAACAAGAATGAGCAATAGAATATAGTGAATCTATTTTACTATACGTTACAGCTTACAACCTTACTACAGCCTGTCCAACCCGTAAGCAAGCACCATGAAGCGTGAGATTGATTGCATAATATTATTACAAAAATATACATTAGGTATATTATGTTAATACTGTATTTTGTAAACTATAATTATTATAAATAATAATGTTTGTGCCGATGAATGAATGTCAGAATGTTTAGCATGAAAGAGCAACCACTCTCACGCAAAAACCGATGAAGGGTTTTTAATGAAACTTTACAATACTGTAGGTATATCAGAATAACACATAGGCTAAGTTATTTTAAGATATAGTATAAGACTTTTTAAGATAATACGATAAATATTTTAAAAATCGCGGGCAACCTTTAGTAGGTACCTAAAGAAAGAGTATACCTGCATTGTAAAAATATGTCCACATTCGAGTACCAACAAAGTGCGCCAAAACTTAGATAAATTAACGCCTTGCAAGATAAATTAATTTGAAATGAATTTAGTATAAAACTCGATAAAACTTAGTAGGTAATACCCATATTATATTCATATTTATAAATAAATATGAACTTATGGAGCCACAGCTTAGAACACTTATTTGTTTGTTATTTTACGTGTACCTAGGTACTATTACCTATTGAACTATTGTTATAAATAAAATATTGACCCGAGTACAGTCATTTGTTTATTTAATCTTATCAGTGTTCTTTTATGTCGGTATTCAATTGTTCTTTTCAATTGTTATTTGTTGTGACCACTGTGACTCAATGAATGATAATAAACTTTTGCTTTTGTCTTGGAACATTGTTAGGAAGATACCTCTGTTCTCTTATGGTGCTCCAGCATGTTAATAAACTTTGTAATTACAAATAATATAAAATGTTTACAAACATAATAACATGCAATGTGAGAGCAACATTATTGAGTAAACAGTCAATGCTGATTCATATCTTTATTATGTTAAATTTTCCGTTAAAAAAAACCTTTAGATGAGAAAACAAAACTGAAATATTTCTTAATTTACTTACTTTTTCGTTATTTTTAAATAACTAGGTACCTACCTTTTTTTTTGTTACATGGGGAAATACAAAAATGTGGCAACCCCACACTAGGATCTTTTCCGTATCCGGTTATGGTCTGAACTGTCTTGTCTGTCTGTTCGATTGCGCTAGTCGCTGTGCTTGCACCTAAACAATTCCTAATAAATGCAAAACGAGTCAAAGTTAATAAGTGCTTATATTTCTATCTGCCTCCGACATCAAATACCTATCCAATAAATAATACAGTCCACAGAAGTTCTCACATAACTCAACGAAAAGTAATCTAAGGACCTTCCAATATTAAATACCAATTATCTATATTAATATAGTTATCTGTTTTGAACTAGGAATAAATGATACTTTACATAAATCTTATTCTTATAACAAACACAGAGTAAACTCTTGCGCAGGCAGACGTCAAACCGGCCACATGCGTGACAAATTGCAGCCTCCGAGAAAAACGCATCTTAATGATAGCTTAATTGCACGTAATTGTGCAGTTATTTGCAACACCACACCACTTTATGAGGGTCTCCGAGGGATGCACTCGAAGGTTATTGTTTTGCTACATTAGCGATCGCATTTTCGTATGCATTTATCGTCTTATCTTGGACTATTTACACAATATCTTGAAATAATATAGTTTATGTGTTATTCTGATGTTTAAGCTACAATAGTGTAAAGTTTCATTTAAATCTGTTCATTGGTTTTTCGTCCTCCTTCCTTGCTCTCCTTCCAGTTCTAACATGCTGAATTTACCAGACTCTACTGAAATAAGTCGAGCTCGTCTCTCAATTTTTTCGACTAGCAAAATTGTCATAAACACAAAAATAAATGAAACTTTAATACAGATACACTTAGCCTGTCACGTCCCATTGCTGGACGATATCGATCGATATTAAATCCAAATGAGATAACTAAATTTTAAGTTAGTTATGTTAACTTATGGTTTTTTTATAGTCTCTTTAACACATTTTAAAAACACACCTTAAAAGGTGGTCAGAAAATGTGTTTTTTTACATGTCAAAAAAAAAAAGACATAGTCAAGGACACGTCAAGCAAGGGTCACCTAAAGCTGGTATCCATCAAGAAATGCACTTGATAGAGGTTTGCCGTCTCAGCGGTGGTAATCAACCTTTTTATTTACTTTTTAATTATATTAAAAGAGGATTTAATGAATGGCCTACAATGAACCGGCTGTGCGTGCTGGTATGCGCATGTAGTTGCTTGATAAATTGTAGGTAATCTAGACTTGAGATTGAGCTAGGTTAGATTTATCTAGCGATATGATTAAGGTGGAATGATGGGTTTATATATAAAATTAAAGGCTGCCCGCGACTGCTTACGCATTTGTCATCATATCTTTAAAAAAAACGTGCTATCTTAAAATAATATAGCATATGTGTTATTCTAATGTATAAACTGCAATATTGCCAAGTTTCATCAAAATCTGTACAGTAGTTTTTACGTGAAAGAGTAAAAAACATCCATCAGCACAAATATTGACATTAATAATAAGGTATCGTCACCTCGCACCCAGATGCGGCACCTTCGTTTTTTAGGTAAAAACCTTGGTGCGAGTTTTTTGGGTGCGAGATGGATGACGAATAACTGATATTAGCAGAGGGTCCCTGTTTGTGAAACCACAAAACGTCGCGTCAACCGCTTTGTACCATTTATTCTCAGACTTCAAAAGTCTTAAATAAGTCATTTCGTACTTGATTTCGTTTGGAATCAGGTTTGTTCGGACAGGTTTAAGGATTGATGCAGCCGCGTGGGTCGCTCTAATGGCGGCCGAGATTAAACGTGTAATTAACGAATCAATTCGATTAGCTTTGTGTCGATCGTGTGGTGTGGGAGACCGTGGAGTCTTTCTACTGGGAATTTAAGACCAGAGATGAAGAATGATGAGGCGATTGATTGGGTGATGAGACAACATTGGTCCTGAGACTTTGCTTTGGCATATTTGAGGCCAAATCTAGGGCACCCTAGAGACATGTGCATCTGGAAGTAGGCATTCGTTGTAAATCATCTGTCATAAGATTTGAAATCAAAGTTGGCTACTAAAAATGATAACATATAGTAATATGACAGTTTGTTATACTTACGTAACTATGCCATTGATAGATCACCATAAAAGTAATTTTGTATTTTCAATTTTAAGTCGACGAGCTCCCACAATTGTACTTGCGTACTTTATGTAAGCATGTATGAAAACTCCCTAGAGACATAGTTCAACACGGAACTTAAACATTACTATACTATAGGTATGAGATACTTATTAAGAACTATGTGCGTTGACAAAACAAAATTATAAAATTAAAACCCAGCTCTTGCTCCACCAAAAAGATTCTCAACAAATCTTTTTATTGGGTAGAGTTAATTAAATTTATGCGTGCGCTTGTAGATATCTCGAGCATTTATTGGAGGGGCTCGGATTTATCCTAAATAAATGCACCTTTTTTCAACATTTTATCTCTAAATTCAACTTTACCATTTAAATTTTGTATTTCGAACAACATTTGCAAATTAAGAGGTTATATTTTTGCCGAAACGTATAAAAGGTTCAATCATGTTTTTTTTCAAACGATAACACGTTTTTATTATTCATATTTTGTGTAGAATGAAATATTTTCGACGGTAGGACATAATCCTTGATTAATTGGTTTTGAAAAGATCGATTTTAATTTTTATCAATGGTAGCTCGAGAAACGAAGCCCGTTTTAGTATTATTGTATAAATGAGACAATTTATACTCAAATCAGTTAGTGGTTAACCGGATTGCTTGTTTTATAATTAATGTAAAACTGTTACTTTTGATGTAAACAATCGACTCTACATTCACTCTAAATTTTGAATGAATTTTCTAGCTTCAATGAAAACTCGTTCATATATTCATTATTTATAAGTGTACTTACACAAATATAACTTAATTTAAAACAAAAAAGTGGTCCAATTTTACTCTTTCATTATAAAATAAAACCTATATTTCCAATTACGGGGCCCGAGTCTGCTAATTTACTATAGCTTCAGTTGTATGTCGGCAGAGTGTCAGTGGCATTTTTTTACACATTTGGTATTCTGCTAAACAATGATTGCGACCGTAGATAGAGGCGTTGTTCGCTATTTCACGTTTTAAGCGTTGGCACAGTGCGAGGTACCTACATATATTATTTTATTACATATTCCGACAAACCGCAATAAGCTACGTAATCTTAGTGCTTAAAGGCATCTGTAACAAATTTTGTAGTAATTGTATTTATTACTAACGTTTAACAACATCCATTAACCCAATTGCACGAACATCAATTAAAATCTTACCGCAGTTAATTCTCAGACTCCTTTGAACATAAAATCGAGAACAAAATTAACTACAATTCAATTACTGACTTTAATCGAATTAACTTTCTCATTGGATCAATCGTTAAATTAATTACTTGTTATATTATATACGTATGTTATTTTGTTATGGTATCTACACACCAAAGCCGCCGGCTTTTTTGACAGCTGCTTTTCGTATGACGTAAAGACGCCGACCTAGCCCGGCGGCATGCCGGCGGCTTTGGTGTGTAGATAGCATTAGTATGTATGTATGTAGATAGGTATATTTTGTTTATACAAAATAAGGGTCTTATATGCAATAGCGATTGGTAGGTACAGTTTGAAATGAAAAACGCGTTTGAGGCGATTGACGAATGTGGATGAAGCGAAAGGACTGTCTTTGGATCATAGCAAGTGGAGGGAAATGGAGGGAAATGGTCACCCCCATGGGAAAGAAGCGTGACATATGAAAAACGCGGAACGCGGTAGGCGGTATAGCCACAGTCAAGAAGTCAAAGCAGAAGACAAGCCTTGGATACTCCACCGACAAGAGTCCTAAGTATGAAAAAGAAATATGGGTAGTTATCGTTTTGCAACTTCAGCTAGCTTAGCATACACTCCGTGACAAGACATCGTCATGGGTTTGTCACGCTTACGTCTTTTTCCATAGTTTTAAATGTGATAAGGACAGCATGACGTGAGATAATTGTCGCAGCATGTATGCTAGTAGATAAAGTCTGATCGCGCTTTCTCACTTTAATTTCTCTTGTAAAGAAAAGTCATAAAATCTTACCCACGACATCTTCCATACAAAGTAATAATAAACGGAAAGCTGGTAGGTACGCGTTGGCGGCACACTGCGCTGGCGCCGGGGCCGTGGCGCGGCGTTAATGTCCGCCCGATATCGCAGCCTGATCATAGGGTACGCTCAAAGCTGCGTGCGCGCAATTTAGGGAAGGGAGAATGAGCATCGACTGTAGTTTTTAAACTTGCAGTTAAAGCTCGGTTGCGTTGGAGAAAAATTGGAGCCTGTGCTCAACATTGGGCTGAGTGAGACTGATAAAATCAAATTAAGCTATTTGTAACACATCGTGCGATCTTCTAATTTTCGACGTGGAGACTATACGCTATAAGTTTAATGAATAATTTTTATAATGCCTTTTTCTACACTAAACGTTTCGTTTTGGAACCATTTGTAAATCTAGAGTCAAGCGATTTTCTTTACATAAATAGATATCATTCCATTTTTTTTTGTCGAAGGATTAGCAGATGGTAGGTAGGGGACTTAAATGGGGAAAACTCCACCGAGAAGAGTCTAACTAGCCAGGCTCTTGTCGGTGGAGTAATCGCAATCTATGCCTTTCTTCTACCAATATCGATAAATTGCCCAACCCTATCGGGTAAAGCCTGCGGCACGGCGCGTCCCTTTCTCTGACGTAAATGCCTCTATCACGACACCAACTGACGCTACTTCATAACACCAAGGGATTCCACTTTTTACCCGACCGAATACAAAGAAGAGAAATCTGCTCAAAAAATCGATTTACTTGTTAAAAATAGGAAGGTAGGTACTTAAGGACAGGGCCCTGTTTCACCGTCTACAGATAAGATTTATCTGACAGATATTTTATACCTGTCTCTGTAAACTTCATGTTTTATAAAAGACTAACTGTCCCGGCGAACTTCGTCCCGCCTTAGAACTTTATTGTGTAGGAATAAAGATCAAATTGACTCTACATTTTAGTAAGAAAACATTTGTATGGGAAAAAGAAAAGGTCTGTTTTAGGGCTTTCCCGGCAATTATTCGAATTTTTCTCACCTTAAGAACCATCCTTGGACTTCAATGAACATTTAAAAAAAAGAATTAGCGAAATCGGTCCAGCCGTTCAGGCGTGATGCCGTGACAACGGAAAACGGGTTTCATTTTTATATATATATAGATATAGATAGATATAGACAAAGGTTTATCTGTTAGTTACATTTTATCTCTAGATGATGAAACATGCCTTTAGAAAAATAACTTTATGAGCGGTTTCAACAACTTGGAACAAATAATTACCACAACCACCCTCAACTAAATGCAGAAAACTTAGGAAATCAAAATTACCTACACCACATAGGTACTTGTTTGCATTGTAGCAATATTATACATTTTAGTATAAAACAACCTTTTTGTCGTTGTGTAATTCAATTATTTGTTTTAGAAACGGCAATGGGTATCACAAGGAAGACACAGGATGAATCTGGATTCGACTATGCTATGGCTGTTATGAAGTAAGTTAAATAAAAGATGTTTAGGCATTCCCTGAAAACACGTTTCTTGGTGTAATTGTTATTTAAAGATTTTCGGCAGATTGTTCAATGTACCTATAGGTAATATGATTATGTTATGTTTGTATCTGTGTTTGAAATGTATATGGTGTCATCATCATCACTAAATTTAAGAGCATCGCTCTTGTCGATGGAGTCTACGCCATTCTGCTCTGTTTTCTGTCGTCCTTTTGAGCACCTGATACGACAACACTTCTATCCCCTCTTTCATTTTAAAGACCATTGCTGAAAGGAGAGGAAAGATGCTGGGTCACCTAATACGACACGACGACTTTATAAAAAATATCTTGGAAGGAAAAGTAGAAGGAAAACGGAAGAGAGGGAGACCACGAAGAACTTACATAGATCAAATGATTTGGTTTGAAATTGATAAAATCATCGTTTACATAATGTAGAGCAAGTTCGATTTTTAATTTATCTTTATACAGGGTGTAACAGAAAGGGGGCATAAAGCCGAAACACAGCGATAGTCCTTATGAAACTGAACAACTTTTCCCTAAGGAACATGGGTCGTAACTTGAAAAAAAAATTCGCCACCCCTTACGAAATGTCAGATCAGCTGAGCGAGTAAGTATGGACGATCCAAAAAAAAATTTTTAATTACGATCCATGTTCCTTGGGGAAAGTTGTTCAGTTTCGTGAGGACTATCGCTGTGTTTCGGCTTTATGCCCCCTTTCTGTTACACCCAGTATACCTAATCTGTTATGTAAAAAATGGAGATGCATTTCGTAAAGTGAAAGGAAAGGAACTAATTGCTTTTATTGTAATTACTTATCATAAACACCAAACTCACTTTCAATTGCAATTATAAAACTAATAAAGATAAATAAATATTCCAACTGCAATTGTATTTTATTACCAAATTGGCTTAAATTGGTATCATTAAAGTTATTTAAGCCTTTATGCAATAGACGAAACGCCGATAAATTCTTGTTATAATTTCAAAGTTTTATTGAAAATCTTCGTCTTTTTTCACTGCTTTATACATTACATACATCGGGGTAGGCAGAGACCACTTTCCTCTTTGAGTATAGAATTTATAAGGAGGTGCCATACCGTCTGGATCTGCGTGCCTGGTCTGGCGCAAAATGGCTACCTTTTTGTATGGAATTTCTTATCGTTTGACAGGTCATCTACCAAGAAAACTATGAAAAACTTGCGCCAACCTTGGCACGCTGTCATAAACTCATTTTTATATGAAAAAAAATGGGGCCACTTCTTATATTCCTTCCTAATTGACTTTCCTCCACTTGCTAAGATCCAAATACACTTCCTTCGCTTTATCCACATTCATTAGTCATCATCGTTTGTTAAATTTTTCCCAGTTCTAATTAATTTTGTACCAAATTGACATAATTTTATGTTTTTTGTGTTCTTTATTTGAGCTGGGAATAATTTAGTAGTTTTTTAGTGCAAAAGGCATTATGAAGAAATATCCAAGTACAATGTCCAGTTAGTTAGATGTAAAAAAAAAATTAAACGTCTGCACGACAGAACTCAATTTGCAACATTCATGTAGGTAACTCCAACTAACAAAAACAAAATGGCCGACCAACTACCGACCAAGAATAAAAGAAACCCTAATGTTTGATTGTCTTAAGATTTATCAATTAATTGAGAAATATCTTCGACACAAGCTGTTGGCAATCCTTTATTTATATAACAACTAGAGGCTGCCCGCGACTTCTTTCGCATTTATCGTCTTAACTTTGAAAATACACGAAATATCTACAAATAATATACCTAGCCTATGTGTTATTCTGATGTGTAAGCTACAATATTATCATTCATCAAGGGAATTGGCACCCAGGGTGCCAATTCCCTTAAATTAAGTTAAGCGACCATACTATAGCCAACAGATAAACATTCGACAGCAATATGTCACAAATTTGGTATTCTCTTAAGTGCCACGAAATAGTCGATTAGTAGTCGATTAGTAGTCTCTAGAGGGCTTTGTCATTCATTTGTCTTTGCGAATGATTTAGTTGTCGATGTTGCCAATATTTAATAAAATTATTGTTCGAAGAAATTGATCAACCGATTGATAGATTTTTTTCGACCTAGAATAAGCTTAGACATACTTTAAAATACAGAATATTTATTTCTATAAGATTTATATGCATTTTTTGCATAAATTGCACGTTAATTTTCGAAAAAACACCGAAATAGTGTTTGGGTGACCGAACGACTGAACGACTGAACGACGGACGACCGAACGAAATGCCATTAGAGAACAACTGTCAAATAGCGAAGAGAATACCGTTTGGAACTGCCACTCATGTGACATTGCGGAGTAGAATACCAAATAAAGCGTAAAGTAATAAAATGTACGGCCGATCGCTGTCCACTGTCAACTTATCTGTTAAGAGAATACCAAAATGTGTCATTTCATACAATTCACATTCTAGAGAGACACCATTTTTCATTTGGTAATTAGAAGAATTGGCACCTGTTCAGTTGTTTTTACGTGATGAAGTAAAAAAAATCCATCCATCCATCGGCACAAACATTGACATTTATAACATTTATAGGATAGGATGTAACGTTTAAGACATTCTACTGCTCATTGTAAAAGCTACAAGCCGAGTAAGTAGGCACTTAAAACTTAGTTGCAAAAAAGTATGACTTTATTAGCCATTGGACTTTTCATCTCTTTCATCAGTAAAACGTATTAAAGGACAGCTATAGATTTAATTGAAGACTTATTTTGATGACATATTCAGCAACTGACTGACTTTATTGTGAAGATAAGATAGAACGAAAATATGTGGTAAGTACCTATCTAATTATGCTCCTAAATGTGGAAGAAATAGGTATACTGACAATGAGTAGTCTAGCGAAGGTACTTATGTATAAGGTACATAGATTACACATTGTTGTTTTAATTTTAGAGACATTGCAGATGTAGGCGCGTTTGCGGAGCGTACGCGTTTTTCTTTGCGCTACCAAAACGCGCGCGTTTTCCACGCATTTTGACATATTACAGATAGGAGCGGAGTAGTAGCAGGAAATGGCGATGACACGCAGCATAGCAAAATATTGTGATATTTTCAATGATTTTGCGTAAGACCCAGAACACACGGTGAAACGCAACTGCAACGCAACTGAAACTGCTAGTTACTTTTAAGTTGCATCGAAGTTACTGCTATAGACTTCTATAGACTCAACTGAAACGAAACGTTTCAAACTAGTTGCGTCGTGTGTTGTTTTCTAAGGAAGTCTATAGCAGAAACTTCGATGCAACTCAAAAGTTTCAGTTGCGTTGCAGTTGCGTTTCACCGTGAGTTTTGGCGCTAAACTAGTAATAAAGACTAGCCTTATATTAAGTAAGACTTTATTACTAAATATTAAGTATGTCAATTTTTATTTGCGTCAAAAGCACGTTGATCTAAGATTTTAGTACGCGCCTTCGTCTGCAATGTCTCTTAATGCAATTTAGTACTACGGTTGAGTACTAACTGTCGAACAGAAAGAAAGTAAATTAAAGTGTTCGACGAGTAAACGATGTACCCCCAACGGAGTCAATAAAAACACTAAATGAGCAATTAACTGAACTCTTTCGTATAGATTAAGTTATGCAGAAGGTAAACTTTGCGACAAAAGGAGTTATCAAAGCCTACGCATTTCGCAAAAAAAAAATGAAATTAAGTATTTCCTGCCGATCCAAAGATCATCTTTGCCGATCATCTTTGCTGACGGATAGGCATGCCCTGGCTGTATCTCTCTACGGTCGTGTTGGAATTGGCATCCAAATAAATGGAAAAGAGTAGCCATCTGCTTAGACACTGTGAAAATAGTTTTTGATTCATTTATTTAGAACAAACAGAGAGCAATACCAATGTAATGAAAAAGGCGAAACTAATTACTGATGTAGAATGTACCTTCATGGAAATGCGATGATTGCCGATGTGCATTCTTTATCACCCTTTACACCTACTATTTGGTATCATTTACTGTATGTATTTACGTAGGTATCTAAAATGACCCTTCTGATACTTCCGTATTCACTGATATCAAACCCGCAGTAATTAAAAGAGCCGACTGCATTATATTGCGATACCACGACTCTGCTCATTTTAATTGCAATTTTAAATTGCAAATCTCATGTTTTTACCCTCACGATGTAAAATAAGCTAAGTTATTACTTGCTTAATGATTTTTAGGGTTCCGTACCTCAAAAGGAAAAAACGGAACCCTTATAGGATCACTTTGTTGTCCGTCTGTCCGTCTGTCAAGACCCTTTTTCTCAGGAACGCGTAGAGGTATGAAGCTGAAATTTATATCAATTACTCAGGTCTACTGTCCCTTGAAGCTGTGAAAAAATCAAACTTCTAAGCCAACGCAATCAAAAGATACAGCCATTTATGCCGCAAATTTTCGACACTTGCAAGGGAATCAAAACCTACAGGGTGCTTCCCGTGAACTCAGAATCTTGAAATTTGGTACGAAGCAACGTCTTATAGCATAGATAAAGGAAAAATTACGAAAACCATAAATTTTTAGTTACATCACAAAATATTTTTTTTTTAATAATCTTAAACTTACTACCCATTTCCTCATAAACGCGTAGAGGTATTAAATTGAAATTCATACCAAATACTCAGGTCTATAATACCTTTAAGCTGTAGCAAAATCAAACTTCTATGTCAACGCAATCAAAAGAAACAGCAATTTAAGCTGCATATTTTGAAACTCGCAAGTACTTGCAAGGGAATCAAAACCTAAAGGGTACTTCCAGTCGACCTTGAATCTTGAAATTTGGCATGAAGCAACGTTTTATACCACACATAAAGGAAAAATTCCGAAAACCTTAAATTTTTAGTTACATTACAAAATATATATTTTTTAATAAATATAAACTTATTACTTTTTTCCTCATGAACGCGTAGAGCTATCAAGTTGAAATTCATATCAAATACTTAGATCTAATTGCCTTTAACCCGTGAAAAAAAAAAAATTATAAGTCAACCCGAAAACGCAAAACGCAAAAGTACAACCATTGATACCGCATATTTTGAAACTCGCAACTACACGCAAGGAAATTAAAACCTAAAGACCACTTCCCGTTGACATAGAATCTCGAAATTTGGTAAGAAGCAATAGCTTACAGCACAGGTAACAGAAAAATTCCGAAAAGCTTAAAATTTTAAGTAGTTATACCACCAAAAAAATTGTGATTGTAAACATAATTGTAGTTACAGCAATGAATGACCGCGAGTTATTATACTATGTATGGGGAGGGCAACATTTTTCAAACGGCAAAGACGACCTCACTCATCGTCATTCAATCCCGATGTTTTGGTGAATGTAGCTGTATAATCTAAATGCGTCCTAACTGCTTAAAGTGTTATACTTATAATTAAATTCAATGACATTATTATATTTCTTATTGTTGGTTATTATCAGACAGCTTGCTTGTATTGTTTCTACTGGCGAAGTTTGATGGGACGCTGGTGGCACGGGTGGCACGCGGGGCTATTCACACCTTTTTCAGTCACCATTTACAGGTCTGGTTCAAATTTAATACTTAATTAATATTTTTGAACCAGATTTCTAAATAGTGACTAAAAAACTTAGTAAATAAATAACTTTAATAAAAGAACTTTCGCAAGTCTGCTGCAAGGCTAGTATAAGTGTTTCAGTTATATTATAGATAAATGATATGTGTTAATATAAAATAAAGGATTACTTAAACGATAAAGAGATCTTTGTCTTAAATTTATGCTCCTCCATCTTTCCCCATTGTAATGTTATGAATTTCATTTTGCAATAAAAATACCATAGTTATGACTCGATTGTCGTAATGAACGAACTTTGTAAACCTTGCAGGTTTGTACGGAACCCTCGGTGCGCGAGTCCGACTCGCACTTGGCCGGTTTTTTTTTACGTTTAATTTGTGTTTAAATGCATTTTGGGACGTTGCTTTTTTGTTCGTTTTCTGATAAAACAATTATAAGACAAAGTCGCTATGCGAAAAACAGGTAGTAACATAACAGGTAGTAGGTACCTACATAATTGCTTGAGAAAATAATTATACTTATTCCATCATAACTAATTTTTAAAGTTTATAGAAGGCCCAAATTTTTACTTGATATATTTAACTGCGATGAAAGTAGATACTTTATTAACACCTAGATAAGTATGTTTCTGGCTGACATATGTTAAGGTTTTGCTAAGAATAGTTAGATGTACAATAAATAACAGGTTTTCATAAATATCTACTTAAAGAAGGCAGAAAGAAGAAGAGTTTCATTACAATCTGTTCGGTAATTATTGCGTGAAAGAGCAAACACCCTCACATCCAACTACCGGTACAAAAATTGGCATTTATCATATTAAACTATCTACACAAATCCGAGCCGTGCCCGGAACGTGACCGGGCCGTGGCCCGTCAGGAGGGAAAACAATACGTCATCATGGCAACGTCTTTGAACGAATCCATAGAAAATGTTTGGGATTACATTTTTTCCCTGACACGTCCCGAACACGTTGTCATGACGACACGTATTGTTTTCCCTCCTGACGTGCCACGGCCCGGACACGTCCCGGGCACGGCCCGGATCTGTGTAGATAGACCTTAAGTAGGCTAACACACATACCTCCGCATATGCGCAGTCCAACTAACAAAATCATTATAACACAACCAGGATATGAACTTTGAACCTTCGAACACATTCCAGACAATACCAGCCTAACAATTAAGAACTAATACAACTAATTAATAGCATTCCGAATTATTTGGTATGGCAACACAATGGATACCAAAGGTGATAGATAGCAGATCTAACTATGGGAATAATTAGCTACGTGCTTAGAATAAAGAAAAAATATAGCTTTATGGTACAGGGTGATGGGTTTTTAAAATGTTGTCTATGGAATTAAACATTTATGAAAAAAAATTGAAAAGTTTACTTACTTATTTAGATAACTAATTTACTTCTTAGTTACTTATTTATTACTATAGGCTGCCCGCGACTTCGTACCCTTCTATAGACATAAGTTTTTCGAAATTTAGATACATGTGATTTACACAATATTTTATAATAATATACAGGGTGTTACAGAAAGGGGGTATAATGCCGAAACACAGTGATAGTCCTCATGAAACTGAACAACTTTCCCCAAGGAACATGGGTCGTAACTAAATTTCGCATCCCCATACAAAATGCCCGATCAGCTGATCGAGTAAGAATGGGCGATACAAATTTTTTTTTCAATTTACGACCCATGTTTATTGGGGAAAGTTGTTCAGTTTCATGAGGACTATCGCTGTGATTCGGCTTTATACTACCTTTCTGTTACACCTAGTATATACTTACCTAGCTAGCCTATATGTTATTCTGTATTTCTGATGAGCAAGCTACAATATTGCAAAAGTTCATTAAAATCGGTTCAGTGGTCCTAACATCCACGTTATGAATCCCACTGTAGAAGTATAAAAGCTTAGAGTACAAAAATAAAACAAAAATTCTAAAAGCTCTGTCCAGTATTATATTAAAGTAGTACCGATGAGCTTTCAATGACGACTAATGAATGTAACTACAGCTTTTTTTTGTAAGTTTCTATGGTTTGTTTTTGTATGGATAGATTTTTTCTGGATACGGCATAGTGAAATAGAGACTGTTTATTGCACATCTTATCTTATCTTCTTATTTAGCCACTCGTGTCCCACTGCTAGGCAAAGGCCTCTCTCCTCATACGCCATGACTTTCTGTCTCGAGCTTCCTCCGGCCAGGTACTCAAGAAGGTATCCAGCTCGTCCCGCCACCTTTTTCGTGGTCTGCCGTGACGCCGCCGTTTGGCTGTTGGTAGCCATTGGGTAGCTGATTTGCCCATAAATCTTGGCATGCGGCAGACGTGGCCGGCCCAATCCCATTTCAGCCCTGCAGCTGTTTTTGCCACATCAGCAATAGGCGTTTAGAGCGCAGTATGGTGTTTCTTACCTTGTCAGTAAGTTTTACACCAAGCATACTGCGTTCCATAGCCCGTTGTTTATTGCACATAAGTTATAAAATTTAAAAAAAAGAAATATACTCATGTAAAGAAATAAAATATAATATAGATCTTTTAGCTGTCTACTCTATCCCGTACATTTAGTATAGTCTACTATTAGGTATTCTGTGGTATAGTTAACAACGGATTCGAGATCTGTGCTGTTCCCACTACGCTATAATTCGCAGTTCGCCGTTCCAAGACTTTCAAGTGAAGTGATTTATTAAAACAAAAGTGTATAGAAACATTAATTTCGAGACTACAATAAGACCCAGAACACACGGTGAAACGCAACTGCAACGCAACTGAAACTGCTAGTTACTTTTGAGTTGCATCGAAGTTTCTGCTATAGACTTCAGAAACTTCGATGCAACTCAAAAGTTTCAGTTGCGTTGCAGTTGCGTTTCACCGTGTGTTTTGGCGCTAAGACACTAGAAATGCCTAATAATATTTGGTCACATCCAGTAACTTTACAACCAACACTAATCAAAATCTCAGCGATAATAGTGACGTCAGCAAGTTTTTTCTTATCGATAAAAAGCATCTCGTCGACTTTAATATCGATATCTGCATCGATAATTGTGGTGTGTGTATGAGTGAGGTTTTTGCTCAGTCGCTCTTGGGAATATTTTTTCAAAAGATGCTATTTTTAACCTACCTATTTACTGGCATAAAAATTCTTAGGTACGTAAAATACTGCCACATTTAAACACATTTAAAAAGTTAGAGATAGGCACGGTAGGCATGATATCTAAAAAAGAGATACTTAGGTAGGTACATAAACAAATAGAATTTTACATTTTCTTTGCCATGACAAACCAGTAGGAACTTAAAACTTCTAAAAGAAGAAAAAAAACGGCATTTTTGCCAAAGATACTTACTTCTTTAAAATAAGTTAAAAACATGACAAAAAAATCATCCACTCAAATAAATTCTTTTTTTCAACGCTCCGACAAAGTCCGCAAGAAGTTTTTAAATATCGAACGCGACTTGAGCATTAACGATTGAATTTATTTCCAAAGAGGTTGATGATTGATAAGACTCATTTCTTTTTTTCCGGCCTCGCAGATCGCTGATTTGTGTTCCGATTTTAAATTAATCGAGCGTTCTTAATGTATGATCATAAAAAGTAAAAAGGCTTGTGTGGGTCGAAGTAGTTGCTGTCGCTGCTACTTGTTTAAAACGTTAAAATGTTCGCATTTTGTAACATTTTTATGGACTATCTCATGAATATACATAAGTAAAGTAAGTATGAAAGGTATAAACAGCTTTTTAAACGACAGAAAAGGTTACATATATGTACCTACATTTGACTACATAATAAATGCATACTTAATGAAAATAGGCACCTCTTCGCAGTTTTTCAACTGTTTACATTTAGGTAAAGAACCTACACTTTGTATCGACGAATTACCTACTCTACATTAAGATAATTATGTTCAGAAGACAAAAAAAGATCCTTATTTAAACTTTACAGCACATTTCTATGTTTCTCTATGGTTCTTCTCTATGCATAACTTGCAAATACTCATAAGACCATAATCAAGACTCTACCTAAATCATATTTCGTAGATGTATATCTCAGATGACCAGTCTAAGTGAACTATAAGTTTGAAGCAAGGCGTCATGGAATCAACCGCACACCGTAATCAAAACGTGCTACAAAAAAGTACCCAAATCGACTTGACTTGAGCACATTAAGGGAATCGTGTGTTCCATTTGTCTTTGCTTTCAGTCCGTTTAAAAACTGAAAGTAATAAAATCTCTTTGGGATCTATTTTTTTAGATAAAATTAAGTTTGTTTGTAGTTTGGATTAAAAATTAAGATTTAAAAAATGTAGAGTAGGAAAATTATTTTCGTGCTGATTATTAACCACGTTGTTTTACCTACTTTTTACGCTCATTTATTATGTAAGTACATGCTTTGTTACTTCCATATTCATAAAAATAGGTTTTTTGTTAATTACGTTATCATAAACTCTGAAAATCATTGAATAAATCAAAATAATCTAGTATGTAAGTAAAACGAAACACGATGGCTAATAAAAACTCTAGGCAACGAACGGAACGCGCTCCGAGACATCATCGCCTTAAAAAAAGAAAAATAAAAAGTAAAAAACAAAATGGAGGCACTGGCTTTGTGGCGGGCCGCCATTACCCTCCGTCCATTACAGCGCGCCATAATTACGAGTCATTAGACCCGAGTCCCGCTCCCGTCGAATTAATGTCCGAGATATTGCGTTTTAATATACGAGTTTCGGTGTGGATCCGTCAATCGCTCAGCTTCAACTGAATTATGTAAACTTTTGGTGATGCTTTGGTACTTCTTATAAAGTTTATACCCAAAAAGTTTTGACGCAAACTTTTCTGATTTCAGATTTGAGAAATTTAAAGTGTGAAAGGTTTGACTACCTACAAGACAGCTACGATTTGAATTAACAATAAATAGAGCAGGATTTCGTGAATTCTTAGTTGATTAGTCAGTTGTAAAACAGCAAATCAGATTCTAATGTGTGCGAAGCTATCCCTTAATAAAACAGACGCCAATGTAAAACTAAAGATTAAGTAAAAAAAATTTTTTGCCAAAAAAGAAACAACTTCAAAACGGAAACTAAAAAGTATGAAATAAATTAACTTGTAAAGCAAATTTCGAGTTTATAAGTGACTAAAAGTAACATAAACAAATACATAATTATGCCTTTAAAATTTTTGAAGACGGTGCCAATTAAAACAATAACTAGATATAGGTACCTAATATAGGTACTTATAATCAATCTTTTTCACATCTCAAGGAAACAGGTGGCACCGTCTTCAAAAATTTTAAAGACATAATTATGTATTTGTTTATGTTACTTTTAGTCACTTATAAACTCGAAATTTGCTTTACAAGTTAATTTATTTCATACTTTTTAGTTTCCGTTTTGAAGTTGTTTCTTTTTTGGCAAAAAATTTTTATTTCACATTTTTTAGTTTCCCTTGACTGGTCTTCATTTTCATTATCAGACTCCTAATAACAGTCACAACCTATTTAGATGAAAGGTCTCAATAATATAAGTTAATCAAGCCCAAACACAAAGTACTTGCTGTAAACCGTTGTCGAGTTCCGTCGACTGCATTTCCGCTCCATCATCAGGTCAACGTCAGACCCTCATTAAACATTAGGGCTTTAAAATTCTTATTATTGCATAATATTAAGAAACACACAGTCGCGATGCAATTTTTCGAGTGTTTCCCTCGATATCTCCAGGTTTCCACCATCAGGTCCTGGTTTCCTTACCATGGGACCACCCTTGGGATACCCCCTTTCTAACAAAAAAAGAATCATCAGAATCGGTTCATGGACGACGAAGTTGTGTGAAGAAACATAAGAAACAGACTAGTTGAAAATACAATTTTTTCGAGAGTTTCCCTCGATTACTCCAGGATTCCATCATCAGATCCTGGTTTCCTTACCATGGGACCACCCTCGGGATACCCCCTTTCCAACAAAAAAAGAATCATCAAAATCGGTTCATAAACGACGAAGTTTTGCGTGGACATACATAAAAAAAAAAAAATATATATATATACGGTCGAATTGAGAAACTCCTCCTTTTTTTTGAAGTCGTTTAAAAATACATTTACAAAGATAAACTTCATAATAATTATCTGCCAAACCCGAAACACAAAATACGATTACAAACGTCCATTCCAAGAAGGATTCATCTCGTGAAATCACAGTCAAATTGACATCGACAAAAAGCGACGCGATTAAATCCAAGCGAGGAAGGACATTCAGTGATTATGTGTAATCAGAACAATCCAAAAGTTGGCGTCACTAAAAAAATAATTAGTCTCACTCAAATGTGCCGACGAGAGGTGTTTTTATGTCACGATTAAATTGTGACGAATTGCCGGACGGGGTTTCGATTCAAGACTTCGTAAGTGTGTACATAAGTAGGTACCTACCTGCTTAAGTATTTAGAAAAAGTGGAGTCGTGTTAGCACAAACCGAAAAGTTTTCGTGTGGAGTTCCGTGTTTCCTCAAAGTTGCTTGAAAAATATTTCTATCTAGCATTAAAGCTGCCTATTTACTACGACTTTATCTCTTATATGGAACCTATTGTCAATCGAATCGCCTGGATTTAAGAATATCTATCTAGCTTTATAAGTTTCAGGTACCTACTTTAACTTCATCACAGATACGTCGTATCGTCCCTTATAAACGTTAAACTTTTGTAGAGCGATTTCGTCCACTTTTTGTCCCCAACATTGTAATTCTTAAGATTTCCGACTAAATAGACGATTGAAGCGTTTTTGTCGCTAGACGACATTTTTGAGGACCACTAATTGCGGGACAGGCGGTGTGGACCTAAAATTGGACCGTGTAGTGTTTTAAATATGCGGTTGACCGCTAACGTGGAAGGGAATTTATTTTTGAACACGTTTAGGGAGTTGGTTGAAAGATGCTCGTATCGTAACACCCTAAGTAGGTACTTTGTCTTCACCTTCTCATTGCACCTTGAAGGCTAAAGGATGGTAGTAAAAATAAATTGTAGATCTAAGTAGGTAGATATCTGGATATAAGTACTTTGATATGCTTAATTATCTAGCCATTATTGTCTTAATGGTAGGCAAAGGCTTCTCTCTTCATCATGGGCCACCTTTTCCCAGTCCATTCTTAATAATAATACCTACTTAATATGCGAAGTTAATAATCTTCTTTGGGGAAAAGTGCACTCTTACGAATCTAGCATTATCTTCAAAAATGAGTTGTAAAACTTATCTTACAAGATAAAATAAATTTTCATTTTCAGTTACTTTCTCAAATAAAAAAATCGAAAATGGTGTAGGTAATTACCTGCCTTCATACTTACTACTGAAACAAACAAACACACACAAAAATAAATATTCCTTCCTATGTAACATTTTTCATTTAACCTCTTAATTGCTATTAATAACCTTGATCCGTAGCGTTTGGGACATCAAGAGATTTTTAATGCTTTGCTGTTTTTTAGTTATTTCTTGGGAGAAAGGTTGTCAAGACCATCGTCACGGTGTCCGGGCACAAATCGTCCGCGTGATGAACTTGGTTCGCTACCCCGTGACCGTTTTAGGGTTAACAACACTAGCGAGTGATGATGGAATTTATTATGTCAGTAATAGTTGTTTCTTCAGGTACTTATAAATATAAGGAATGGGAATAACTCTCGAAAAATGTAGGAATTACAAAACAATTTTGATATTTGCTTGCGTGTTAATGAAATACTTACGTAAGTAGGTACTTGAAACTATTTAGTACCTAGGTAACCTTACTAGAATTTTAATACGTAAAATTATTTGAATTGCCATTAAAGAGGTGTGTGTGAATGAGTTCAGTACATAACTATTAGATTTTGAAATTAAATAGTCCAAAAAAATTGAAATAGTTCAAAAAAGCATTTTTAAATACGAATTTTCTTTTTAACATCTTCAACATTAATTTCATAATTTTCTTTTACCAATAAAACCTTACCATGTGACAACCCTATACAACCATGCATCCATACTCAGCTCAAAGTGCACCGCCTGCGCCCGCGCAGCCCTGTCTGTCAACGATCATTGTGCGATTGTACGCAGACTCTTATAAAGTATAACGTATACCTCGCTCTTTGATGCCAGAAGATTTATAGATCGAGAGATCGGAACGCGATTTATGATCACTTCAATTATTTCTTTTTTTAAATTGATTGTAATGGTGACAGACCGGTCCCAGGTACGCATTGCATTAAGACATCTGCTCCATAGAAATACATGTACTTAGATTAGAAGCATACCTATGCTAACAAGTACCTCTTGTCACACGCAACGCAACGCTGTCCCATACGTAGTAGTATGTGTAGTAATGTAGGACCGGGCTATTAAGTTTATGAAATGACGAGCTAGTATTATTTAATTGTTGATTTCCAGTCCGTCACTCGTAACGGAAGAGAAGACGGATGTTCTTAATTTGAATGCATTTGTAACGGTTTTCTTCATCTTATCGTGTTGGTAGGTAGGTACTTACTTCGTATTCCGGTCCAAGAAGTAGAGATATCCGGGAAAAATAAGTAAGATACGAATGCTAACGTTGAAATAATATTAAGTAGGTATTTAAATAAATAGGTACGTACCAATAATAATACCGTAAGTAGGTATTTAGTAGGTAGTCTTAAGTGTAGTAGGTATTATATCAAGGAATAAACCTAAATTATACAGCTAGGAACTAGTTCGGCGACATCAAAGAAAACATCAATTTTTTATTTCCCCTCAAACTACTATAACATAATATATTACGATATTATGCATACTAATCGATTATTCGATTAACCAATCGACTTGAAAGCCCATTGAGCTGTCGACAGGTGCCACCGCGCATGCGCCGCAAATGTCACATGGTATCTAATGGCCGCCACATTACAGCTATTAACTTTAGATTATACTACACAAGTGTATTGACGCACAGGCATTAATTTGCAAACGGGCGATCAATTACTGGGAAAATGTTGTTTGACAAGCGTCTTATAAGCGTTGTTGTCGTATTTACAACATGTTTAGGATAGATTTCGGTGGCTTTAAAAGTTTTGGTCAATTTTTGCGACAGTTGACAGATTTTGACACACAGTTTTTAAACTGAAATGAACATTTTATTAATTACTTATTAAGAATATGGGCCGCTTTTTCAATTGTCAGATTAAATAGATACTGACACATAAACCTATGCCTATTTTATAAAACATGACATTTTAGACAGTGACATTTAGACCCAGAACACACGGTGAAACGCAACTGAAACTGCTAGTTACTTTTGAGTTGCATCGAAGTTTCTGCTATAGACTTCCTTAGAAAACCACACTCGACGCAACTGAAACAAAACGTTTCAAACTAATTGCAACTAAAGCAGCTAGTAGCAACTAGCAGCAAAAAAAAGACTAGATGTAACTCAAAAGTTTCAGTTGCCTTGCAGTTGCGTTTCACCGTGTGTTTTGGCGCGTAGGTGTTATATATTTCTAGTTTTTAACTGGCAATTTAACTGGCGTTTCACCACCTAGGTACAGATAAAATTTATCTGACAGATATTTTATACCTGTCTCTGTCTAAAAGTCATGTTTTATGAAATAGACATAGGTTTATCTGTCAGTTTAATTTTATCTGGAGGTGGTGAAACGGGCCCTAATAAAATAAATTAAAAAGTAAAAAAAAATAAGAAAATTTTTTTTTGCTTTTTTTTTTTTTAGGTACTTACTTAAGTTCCTTTGTACTTACTTACAAGAAGATTTCCAACAATATCAAAGTGCAATCTTAAACTAGATCACGTGAACGATAGATCATAGCTCAGAAGTTGCTTGCGGTGCAGTGGTGCAGTCCCCGTTATATAGCAATTTGTGAACAATTGACCGGTCATTATAGAGAGATGTGCATGCGCAGGGTTGCCTGCGGAATACGGGTCTTCTGGTGAAATCACCGTTGAAACTACTTAGCTATATAACTCGACTAAATACAAAAATATCAAAATTATACCCATCATAGTAAGAACATTATGGAGTAAGGTTAGTTCAGTAGTTTTGAGTGAAATCAACCTCCTGATGCGCATTTTGATTGTACCTATTGAACTCTCAAAATATGGATGCTCGTAGAATCATACATACCTACATACCTATGTTCATGTAATTTTAGGTTAGGCATTTTTCGTAGTATTTTGATGCTAAGTATCTAAGTAAATAGGCAGATAATATTTTGATCATTAGGCAAGTTGTAGAAAAGATCGCTTTTAGGTAAATATGTAGTGTCCTTCTGATCTTTCATAATTCTGTCATCATTATATAAAGGAGAGTTAGCTTAATGTATTGGCAACACCAACAAGGATAAAGTTTAGTTTGTCTATAATTTTTGTCTATGGAAAGTTGTACTTCCTGTTTCATACTTTAAATTAGTTACTTACCAACTTGGATTCGACCTACCGACAGTGTTCTCTATTGTAATATTTCTACCGTGTCAATATACCTAGTCAATTCTTATAACTAAGTGCAGTTTCTATTCTACTCTTCGCTCCTTCTCAACTACACAACACCAGCTGCCTCAACATAATGAACTTTTCTACAGCAACAGAAAACTCAATATTCCTACACCACCACTTTTTCTCTTACCTCACAACATTTGCTTTATTCCCACCAAATAACAACAGTCATCCCTTCGCCATTATATTAACCACAATTTCTGAGCAAAAAGACCTAAACAAGGAGGCCCTATGGCCCATTTCCACCGACTACTGGCCGCTACAGTTATGATAATCTCCTTCAATTATTGCAGCCAGACTCGGTCGGACTGATCTAAAGACTACGCTTTTATTAGATGGATGAATTACTTTCTATGACTTCCTTTTAATCGTAGGTATCTAGGAAGATTGCTGCGTAATACAATAAGTAATATCTTGTCCTTTAAGATTGTTTCTAGAGTTAGAACAATTTGTTATAATAATTTAGCATTTTTGAAAACAATTTTTTAAACATAGATATACTTCGCTATCTTAATCATCACTGAATAAAAAAAAGATTAAAAGTAAAAATAAAAACAAAAACAAAAAAAAAAACAAAAACAAAAGAAAGGAAATTAAAAGTTTCTAAGTCTTAAGTTTCTTATTGAAAGTTCGTAGGTAATTGTTATCCGGCGTAATGTAAGCTTCCCAACAATTCTAAGAACATCTTAATGCGTGTGTGTATCGTCTATTTTGTGAGTTCTACTTTAATTAGCTATACTTAATAGCCGTCGCGACTGCCAGAGAGGGATCTAGTGAGATGCTGAGTGTACTAGGTTTCTCGACCCACAGTCTCGCTCATCTTATGATCTAACAGCCCTTCTCCCATTACGATACGCATTATTACGCATAGGCGATTCAAGTATCCTGCAAGTCTCGAAGACTGATCACCGCGAAGTAAGTATCTCACTTACATTTGAACGTAAGTTCGCACACTACGATACCGGTATAATGTATGTGAGATACTTCGCGGTGACTAGAGTTCGAGACTTGAATCGCCTGTGTATCGTAATGGGAGAAGGGGCTACCTTTAAAGCCCCCCTTCGCACTATGCGGCCAGCCGGAATGCGGTCAGCCGTCTGGTTAACCACATTATTAGCTGCAACCGCATCACAGTGCGGATAAAAACTACTTTATCGTACAATTTTTTCATTGCGGTTATCTGGACGGCTAACCGCATTCCAGTTGACCGCATAGTGCGTTGCCTCGCTAAGTCCATCCCTGAAGCACAACTCATAAACACTGAACACTAATTTTGTAATCACTCGCTATTAAAGTCCACTGTAACCCAGTAATTACAGCAATTACAAACAGACCAATATAAATCAACTACAGGACGTGCCGCTCGAATTGAATTCGCAAATTAATAAACATGAGAAATAACTACGAAGATTGATATCCGTTTATCAAGATGGCGGCGGCGGGTTGAAATGACATTTTTTATTAATGGTAAAATAAAAGGCGCAATTTGCATTCGTTTTATATAATAAATGAGATGCGTCGCTTTATAGTTTATAAAAATGAAGATCATGGGCATGATGACTAAAAAAATTTTTTAGTCCATCACATAGATTATTTTAATAAAATATTCGAAACGACATTTACGAAATCAAGAAGTTTGCATCTTAGACTATTTATTATCTAACTACCTATTTATTTATTTTTATTAACTTATCCAATGTACCAATGTATAATTACCTAAGTTATTTTAAATATTATTATTAAAAAAGTTATTTTAAATAAACCAAAGCTTCGCGTGTGTTTCATTTGAACTCAACGCAATAGCTTAGTAACAACCTATCATAAACATCTACTTCAAACACGTTAGATATTTATGTTTATTTACCATAATTACAGTATTTTAACCTTTGCTAAACAACTAAGCGTTTAAAAATTCCAATAGTCAGAATACTTTAAAATTACATCACAGGAACCTTCATTAGTATTTCCCAGAACTTTTTCATCCGACCCATCATCGAAGCCTATCTAATTTGTGCGGTCACCCGAAAACCATTCTTTGATACCTCATTTCCGGCCTCAAAAACGCTAGCCTACTCTTTTTACCTCATAAAGTTGTATATATCTGTCTCTTTTTCTAAAGATTCTGCAGAACAAAGGCCACACAAGAAACTGTATGATAAGTTTGTTAAGAATTTTGATGAATGGTTACGATTTTGAAGAATAATGTCATGTTAGTCAGAAGTATCCGAAACCGACGTGTATGTTTGAGGAGACTGATGAATGTGGATCAAGCGAGGAAGTGTGTTTGGATTGTAGCAAGTGGATGGATAAGTCTCTGTCTGCCCCGACAGGAGAGAGGCGTGAGAGATATGTACCGTATGTATGTATGTTATGTCATGTTAGCGGAAAAGTTATAGCAAAGATTAGGGCTGTTATGCATTAGCGGAAGAACGATATGACATATCGATAATATGAAAAGCAGGCCGTAGGCCGTACCAGTTTAATAGAATACGTTCGAATTATAAAGAAGCAAAATTTAAATCACGAACACACCCTAAACATTATAAAGTTTAGTAAGCAAACGCAACACGAGGCACCCAACTACCCAGTTATTCCGAAGAGTTGATATAATACATGCGCCGCGCCGGCGCAGCTTCGGGGAACAATAATAATCGACGTACATACACTGAATGGGAAATAAATTACACACGACGCCTTTAGCGATGTGGATAGCTAGTGATGGAGTGCGGTTATCGATGTCGATATTAATGCGGAGGGAAAGCAGGTGCTTTCGATGCTTTACAATTAATTTAAGAGCAATGCTATTGTTGGTAGAGTCTACGCAATTCTACGACACGCCTATGTTAGATCTGAAATTCAGACAAACTATAGGTAATTAGGTACTCTTCATGGGTCATGGAAAGAGCTTACTGTTTCCATTATTCGAATCAATAGATTGTCCCTTTCTGGAAATACGTTACGGGAGCTCAGTCCAATAGAACTAATTCCAAAGAAAGCTCCTCTGCATTGCTTTTATTGGGATGGCGCCAATATTTTTAAGGGACAATAAACTAAGGCCTATAACTTGAGACTAAGTTCTGGATCATTTCCAACTAGACTCGTCTTATCGATATCGATAGATTTATCAATCCCATCCCTAACGCGCCCGAGGCTCAGCATACACTATACCTACAGCGTCGCAATTTGGAGTCAGCTCGCCGCTCGCTTATTAAATCCTTCCGCCACGCCCTAATACCCCCCATTACGGCCAATATAATAAAATATACACACTTCAGCCTACCATTACATTTACATTAAAGGCTCATGTGTAAATACTTTGCACTGCGCAATATTCTACTTAAAACTTGATATTGTAAAACCTTTTTTTTTTAACATGGGGATATCCGTTATGGATACCCTTCATCTTGGAGAAAGACGAAGGGTTATGTCGGACTCGCACCGACTAAAACCCCATGGTGTTTCTTCTCTCCGCCAAGAGACGGGGACACTGGAAAGCTTCCGCATACGTCCGCGAACCCTGTCGGCGGTGTCTGCCGAAGCAGACCCCTCTCGGGCAAACGCCCATTGATATTGTAAAACCTAGCTATACAAACTTTAAAAATTATCTTGAGACCTGTTCAGTAAGTGAGTAAGAGTTATAAAGTCTCAATTTAAGATTTGTGTTTTACAGCATGATTTTTAGGGTTCCGTACCCAAAGGGTGAAAACGGGACCCTATTACTGAGACTTGACTTGAGACTTGGACTTAACTGTCTGTGTGTCTGTCCGTCCGTCTGTCACCAGGCTGTATCTCATGAACCGTTATAGCTAGAGCGTTGAAATTTTCACAAATGATGTATTACCATTGCCGCTTTAACAATAAATACTAAAAATAGAATAATGATAATAATTAAGGGGGGCTCCCATACAACTAACGTGATTTTTTTGCCTTTTTTGTTTGATGTCAATAGTGAATGGTACAGAACCCTTCCTGCGCGAGTCCGACTCGCACTTGGCCGGTTTTTTTTATTGGCTACTAGCGCGTAACAACACATATTACGAATTTTAAATTACTATGGTCAATAAAGTATAATATTATAGGTTTATAGCTAACAGATAAGGTAGTAACATTTTATCTATTGCATATAATTTTGTTGTAAAAAATAAGCACGCATGTTGTTTTTGGTCCAGTGGTTTGAAAACATAATGTATAGGAAAGTTGCGCTATCCGATCATGTCATAATTTTTTACTTGTTTCTAACTTATTTTATATTTGTTTGTTACTCGTATGTATGCTCAGTCTAGTTATTTTTACCCGATCGAATTAAGATATAAGGTAGAAACTGCTGCTGTACGGATTCTCATACATATCTGTCACGCCTCTCTCCCATCGGGGTAGGTAGAGACCACTTCCCTCCACTTGCTACGATCCAAACACACTTCTTTGGCTTCATCCACATTCATCAGTCGGTAAGGCCGTGTAAATCATGAATGTACGGAATCCTAAATCGAGAGATCTTATAATTTTGACTCTACAAACTCTATAAGAGCAACATGTAGATGCTGTTACCTTATGACGTTAGCAATCCTACGGCCAGCCTCAGGTCTTTAACTGACCTTAATATTGTCAAAAATCAGAAGGAAACTACACGATAATTAGGGTAAATAAAATACCTATTACACTTAAATAGGTATAAATAATGGGTAAAATCATACAATTCACATTCTAGAGAGACACCATTTTTCATTTGGTAATTAGTAGAATTCGGCCCAGTAGTGTGTTTGGATTGTATCAAGTGGAGGGAAGTGGTCTCTGCCTACCCAGGAAACAGATGTGACAGATATGTAAGTATGTATTTTTTAAGTAACCGCCTTTTCAAAAAACTGATTGGGTAATATCGGTGGATGAGGATAAATGTTTGTTCCGTGTTATATACCTATTTATCTATGTATGTTTATAAGTCCCTGATACCGTGCAGGATTTGCCTAGTTTGGGGTCAGGTGACCGTGTGTGTGAAATGTCCCCCAATATTAATTATTCCACAGTTAAGAATACCAAAACACTAAAACCCGAGAGAAAGTAATAGCATAGAAAATAATAGCGCATCGCTCGACGCATTACCTACAAGTTTATGCGGAATAGAGGCATGAAGATATTCCCGCATAATGCCGCCTATAGTTACGGCTTTATATGCGGCAGGCTTTGATAATCGGGTGAGGTTATAGAGTGGAGTAGCGATTCCAAGATGGCGATCGTGAAAAAAATATTTTGAAACTTTTTTTTTCTTTTTAAAATTGGCAACTACTATTTTGCATTCTGCCGATGTGAAATATTGAACTATAAATATATAGTTTATTTAAATGTTTAAATAACGGTTTATTAACCCTTTCCACGCCACGGAGTTTCGTCAAAAACTCTCATCACACGCCACAACCCAATCATGGTTAGTTTGGGTAGCGTTGAGAACGTTTGTATATCGATGTAAAACACTTTTGTCAAAATCTTGCATATTTAAAATAAATCTATTTATTGTAAAAGTTGCGAATTTTTTATTGAATGTTATATATTTCGTGGAAAATAATAAAAATCCTTTTTTCCGTTTCCGTGATTTACCAAGATGGCGGAAAAAATCTTACAATAAAACATATTTCCAACACTATCGGTCTGATATATATGACTTTGGCGTTTCCATTACATGATTTCCTTTGATTCTTTAGTGATGTGACAACTTCCGGTCGGTTATACGCAAGGACTTTTTACTATAGATAGTAAAACATCCTTGGTTATACGTTATACATAATTGTTAACCAGTAGTTCAAAATACTTTTTTAACTTTATAAAATTATTTTGAGAGTTTAGTGAGTATAAGTTTTTATTAGATTTGATTTATTAGTTATAATATGATAAAAAAACGACATGTGAACATTAATTATGTGATATGAAAAATAAGTACCTACCTACATATGCATGTCAGGCGATGATGTGTTTGTGTACCTACCTTACCCTCTTTTTAATGGTACCTGAAACTACTGATTAAAAATTATTATTTTCGGATTTCAATTTATTAATATTACATAGCTCTTTCTACAAATATAGATAATGGCGAGGAACAAAGGTAAGTTTTTTTCTATACATATATATAGTTTCTGATATACAGCGTGTAACACTGATGAATAGTTTTAATATTACTCAACAAAGAAAAGCATGTTTATTTTATTTTTTTGTTTTTTATCATATCGTAGGTAGGTACATGGTGTGTGTACTGGAAAAATATTAACCTAGTATATAAAATCTTCAACTTTCCAGATTTAAAGAGACTTAGAGAGGAGCTTTCAGACAGTGATGAAGATTCAACACAAAGATTATACGAAAAATCTACTTTAGTGGAAAAAGTAAGAAGAAATTTGGAAAAAAATTTCCCTGAGCCTGCAAAAGACAACAAATCCGATACAGTGGTAAAAGAGGACCGACCGCATACTGTAACTTACAAATTATGCACGGAATGTACATCATTTCACGAAACTGATAAAAAAATTAATACTTCTCTCGTTTAACCGGTGATATATAAGCGTAATGAACCAGAGAGAAACATAAGACTATAAAACAAATAAATAAATAAAAATAAAAATATCGATATTTACTTACCCACATTGTACAACACAAAATAAGATGTTCTAGATAAATCTATCGCCAGTGACGTCACTTCCTGTCTTATAAATCAGACATTGGCGTACCAGATTGTTACACAGTTAGAAGACTGTAGTGTTGTAAGCATGCCCTTGATGATGCAAAGTATGTCTATGGTAATGTATGTATTTTTTAAAGTATAATATTAAAAATAAACGTTTATTTTACAAAATATAAAATTTTATGTCATTATTTAATTATTTGTAGGTTATATTCTCCTATTTTAAATTCTTTCTCCTCTTTTAGAAAACAGTATTTGATAATAATGTTTATAATGGTAACATCACTAATGTCTTAAATATCAGACTTTGGCGCTGAAATTCATACATTATTATGATCAGTTTTAAAAAGGAAGTTGTGGTTTGTTTTTATTGAATTAAAATTTAAACTACGTATGGATGTACTGTAAAATTTGTATTTATATATATTTTAATGTATAAACAGTCTAAAAATTACTTCAAACAATAGTTTCTAGGTCAATTGAAACAAATAATTAAATGTGTTTTCAATGCTTAATTTTGTCTTTTATATGAGTCTGTGGCGACGAGGGCACGCAATTCTTTTGTCTGATATATCAGACTTTGGCGTTGAAAGGGTTAACTTAATCCCCTTATTACAAAACGAGTTTTAAAGATAGTCCTAGGAATATCGTCATTTTTTGACATTTTGTCTATAGCCGAAACGTCATTTATCTGAGTTTATTCTAGGACTATAAATAAAACTCGTTTTGTAATAAGGGGGAATGAGTTTTTATGGAATTAAGGGTAAGATGCCGAGAAGAAAATGAGAAGGATCAACTCCCGAACGAATGGAAGAGTGGAGTGAAATAAAATAGACTTTTGTAAACTTTATTAGGCATACCAACTAATGTAGGTAGGTACTACATATTAGCAAACCAAAATTTCGCTAGACACAGATTTTTTCACATTTAATCTCGCTCTACGATGAAGAGACGATCTGGATGCATTTTCACGGGAATGGCGGGTCGCTACCGGAGACCGTGTTAAATGGAAAGTCGCGGTGTAGGCCTTTGCCCAGCAGTGGGATTTTGACTAACAAAAAAAAATCTCGCTCGCTCCGCTCAACCAAACCACGAACCTAAAAATATCACAAAGATGAGATATTTCGATTCAAAGCACGCGCGGTGCACTATGCAACGATATTCATAATCATAGCCTTTGAAGCGTTCTATCGAAGTATAATAGCGCCTGATGTTTATGTAATAGCAATCAAATTGTGGAGCGAATGAATAATCGATGGTTGCTCTTGTGTTTGGTGCAGGTAACAAAATACGAAATGACTAATAAAATAGGTATGTCCCACCAATGCGCTTCCACGTTGATTTTGCATTTTAATTTGACGCATTCGTGAAAAACCATAGTGCATACAAAAGCACATGCCTAAAAATGTGTCAAACAGTAGGACATACATAGCGCTTGACGCAAAACGAACTGAAAATTGAATCGCAAGCTGAACGGGGCTTAGCACGGCGTGCCGCGACAATTATCTCACGTAAGCTGTCCTTATCACATTTAAAACTATAGACAGAGACGTAAGCGTGACAAACGCATGACAACGTCTTGTCACGGAGTGCCATGCTAAGCTAGCTGGAAAACGAAAGCGCGCTGGTGGAGACATACCTTATGATTGTGTTTGGGTGATATCAAAAATGAAAACAATAAAAGTTTAGATAAATAATAAATATATTAAATTAACGCCATTAGGTTAACAAAACCTATAAATAAATACTTAATTGAGATATATCACTTTATAAAGACTATTTGGGACAATCTTCGGATGAGAATAGGTAATGAGAAAATTAATCTCATCGTCATTATGCTTTACGAAAAACTAGTCATCTATATAAGCGCACACGTTTTGCGAAATATCATTTTTATTATTGTAGATGTACCTACACAGAAACGCCATACCTTTTCGCGAAATGAAGAACTGCAATACATTTTCACAGAAAAAAACTAAAAATGAAAATGGCGCTTAACAACCGTCATTCAGGGTGCCTTTTCACCAGAGATATGCTATGCTACGTTGCAATGATATCAACCAATCATATTCATTGAATATCAGGAGGCTTAGCATACGTGCCGCGACAATTATCTCACGTCATGCTGTCCTTATCACATTTAAACTATGGAAAGAGACGTAAGCGAGAGAAACCCATGACAATGTCTTGTCACGGAGTGTATGCTAAGCTAGCAGGGCACTGTAATAATCCTAATTTCCCTGCTAGATATATAAAATAAAAAGTGCAAGCTGTTTCCTATTGCATCACTCCGTAATGCAATAGGACACCGCAAATCGCGCTATTAAATTATAATTTATAATTAGCCAGTTCGATTCCGGCATTCGTATTGAACACTTGTTGTTCACAATAAATCTCACAGTTAAAGTAATAAATCTTTTTTTTTAAAAGCTCCACCTTACCCAACCCGTAATAGCACCCTGAATACGATTGGTGGATATCAAACGCATCCATAGCAACGTAGCACATCTCTGGTGGAAAGGCACCCTCAAACTTGGCAATTTTTAAAGATTGTCCGTTTTACGTAGTATACGAGTACATAAACGCACTTTTTACACAAAAGTGCGTACACAAGTAGGTACAAAAAACTAGTTACAAAAGTGCCTAGGTTTTATCTTTGTACCTAAGACGGCATAAGACCTTGACTCCTCTTCCACTGCGCGCCTTGTCGTCTATTATGGTTCGCTCTTGAAGATTTATGTTTTTCCTTCTTATCTCTGCTTACTAATACTTCCTTCTCTTGCCCGTGGCCTTTCGGTTTGCCTATAACGTCTGTTGTCCTGGTAACAAAATGGTTTAATTTTAATAAAGTACGCTACGAATCAAATAGAAGCGAAAATTTGAAACAAATGACTAATTTTCGGATTTTTAATAGTAACTCTTAAGCTATGCGTCGACTGGATCAGAATCGAAGCGTACGGAGCGGAAGGATTTGTAGGTTTTAATTCTATGGTACCTACTTTGGTACTAGATCGACATTTCTGCTCCATACAAAACAACAAATCCTCCCGCTCCGATTCCGATCCAGTAGACGCAGAGCTTTATCAAATGATTTATAGACAAACTAGAAGTTGCCCCCGACTTTGTTAAGTAGTTTTTGCGTAAACGAATAACAAACATCCACACGTACATCCAACCATCAGCACTGTCATATTGACATTTATAATATAAGCATAATGTAAAAAGTCTTACTTAGGCGGTGGGCGATGTCCTTTACCGCGTTTCGACTGGAAACTAGCCTCTCGTTTAGCTCGTAATTCCTCAGGATTCATACAGAAGTCTAGCTTATTCTTATTACTTGTTGTAGGCTTGTCTTGTTCGACCTCTGATTCTGATGATGATTCCTTAAAGATAATGGAATAGTCTGATTTCAAGTCTGTTTCGCCCGCATAAAAATATCAGGAGTGATATCTGCGTTATGACGTTGGTTTATGGTTGAATTTATTATGTTCAATTTCGTAAATTAGCTTAACTCTATTTTTTTTTTTTTTTAAATATTTTTCTATTTTTTTTTTAAGTTTCATATACATAACACATTATAGTCGGAAAAGATGCATAAATTTCGACCAATTTTTTTTCTCGAAGTGATACAACATTAACATAAAGAACAATGTAATATGTAATATCCCTTACCACATCAGCCCTAGTATGAGCCTGCAAAGCCCTCGGCGTGACGAACGGTCGTCGGATCTCATCGGGCGTGATGTCGGCTGGCGGCGCCGGCCCGTCCGACAAGTACTCGTCGTCGTAGTCGTCTAGGTATACGTCCGTTTCGTCACATACTATGCTGGAATAGAGATATCATTATATTTATTTAAAAGTTAATTGTAAGATGATAGTACATAGAGACAGAAAAAAAGAGAAGTTATACAAAAGGTACAGCATATTTCTAAAAGAAATTTCTTCCTGCAGACCCCACAAAGAGAGAAGTGAAAGCAAGAAGGCAGGATAGTCACTTAACCTACAATAAACAATAAATATACATATAAGTATAAACCTACTTAAATAATTCGATAAATACACATACATACATATTAAAAATATTATCTATTTTATTTTTATCATGTTTTCTTTCTTCTGCATTACCGAGCAAATCATAGCTGCATACCAGTGCAAGTCATTTTGAAAATAAGACTTCTTACTATAGTACATACTACGAAGGACAGGCCAAGTCAAGAGTACCGTAAACCGACAAGCATGTATGAGGCAACTGATGAATGTGGGTAAAGCGAAGGAAATTTTGGAGTGTAGCAAGTGAAGGGAAGTGGTCTCTTCGTACTCCGATGGGAGAGAGGCGTGTCAGATATGTATGTATATATGGATAACGCCGGACGGAGACGTTGCATTAGAAAATGCAAGAGCAACTCAACAGAGTTTCTTGCTAGACTCTTCTCTGGGAAAAGGTACCTTGCGAACTGTGTATATTATACAGAGTGTTAGGAAAATATCACTTTCCTTTTAACCAGGTATAGTGTTACTGATGTAGAACAAATTCCACGAAAAAAAAAAATTTTTTTTCTCATATTTAATTAAGAATTTACCTACGAAATAAACATTATACATACCTATACTTATTATAGACATCAGCCAATTCTCTCACTTGACTCTTATCATTCAGCATCTCTTTCCAATTCTTGTAATCCTTTCTCTTTCCCACATGTATTCTAGATAGATCGACGTCATCGCGCGTCATTATGTCGAACTCGTCTCCGTCGAATACATTTAGTCTGGCAACACCTGTTTCTAAGAAGTTCTTGTCTAGTGGGTCTTCTGGGATTATTGGTAGGGTTTGGTCTAGACCTGAAGAAAAAATATCGATTAATGAAGGTTTCATCGATCGCGTATTTGGAAAATAAAAAAAAAGTAGGTACGACACTCTTCTATACTAAAATCAATTAATATGTACCCACAGACTGTTAGTGTGGATAAGTGACCCCCTAGAAGACTTTTTTAATTGGCCACATTACACTGTATCGAATTATATTTATAACAAATGTTTAATACAGAGGGCATGCAAGATCGAACTATAGGCATGCGAGCGAATTTATTCATCATCTCAGCCTATAGCCCACTGGTGAATATGCTGGTCTCTCAAATGGTTCTCCAACGCGTCCGGTATAATACTTATTTTAGGCCCGTCTTTTGATAAAAGTCGTCCTTTCATTTGCCTTAAGCCTTAAGCCTTGATTAATTATTTTATTAATATGGCTGGCAAACAAAATAAGCAATTAATAGCATACCTTTCAAACTCTCATCCAAATTATCTTCTAAAATACAATTGATTACTCTCGCGGGTTCAAAATTGTAGAATTTCAGACATTTCAATATAAATCCGTCACCTAAATGCGGCAATATATCTTTAACTTCACTTATCAATGACTCTTCTTTAATCTTATCCGGTATGTTATTCTCTATGGTATCTATTTGTGTATTGTCTATGGCCGTTTCAACATGGCTGCTCGTTGCTGGCTCCTGATTGGCTGATAACAAATGCTCGGGGACTGGCTCTTCTAAATTCGAATATATTGCTTGGAGAATAAAGTCGGTTTTTACTGGATCACTGTTTTGTAGTTAAGGCATTATAGTAGAAGCTATACTTTATGTATATTATGTATAATGCAGTTCTTTCTTTTATTTAGTAAAAAAAGGGAGGTCGACTGTTAAATTGATTTAATGTGGTTTAGAGTAAATGTCAATTTTGTATAACCTTTAAAGGCTATAGTTACGACAAAAAAACATATTTAGATAATTTAGTCTATCACATAGATAATTTTTTTAAATTGGACACGTAATTTTTCTCGTTTATTTGTTTATTTTTAACTAAAATGACAACAATATCCTGAATCAAAGATCCTCGTTAAAGACCGGTTGAAGACGCACAAAGGCTAACAATAACAACCAAATTAAACATGTTAATAAATAAATTAATCAAAAGGATACATCTCAGGGTACGCCTGACGCAGCATCTCCACATCCTCGTGGACAGGGTAGCAGCTGTGGTAGTCGCGGATGAGGAGCTTCTCCGACAATCCATCCATCATCACTGTCAGGTAGGATTCCACGTGCGATTCTATGCTGCCTCTGGGTGGACAGTGAAATACATATCTCTACTATATAAAAATAAGTTGGGTTTTCCTTCCTGACGCTATAACTCCAGAACGCACAAACCGATTTCCACGGTTTTGCATTCGTTGGAAAGGTCTCGGGCTCCGTGAGGTTTATAGCAAAGAAAATAAGAAAATCTTTTTTCACATACAGAACTTTGAGGCGGTACGAAGTTCGCCGGGTCAGCTATATTATTTATTTATGGCGTTGGCAACACAAACATTATATAGTAAAAAAGATTTTAAGCAAATAAGAATGTGTGGCAACACTGCACGTCCACACAGATCGAGCAGCATCGCCCGTGGCCCGTCGCGCGATTTATTTGCCGCGAGAAGCAGCTGGGTCTGTGTGGACGTGCCTGCGTGGCACCTCTGAGCAAATCAAAAACCGACACTACTCGGTTCGGCCGAGCACGCACGAGGCTGAGCGTGCGCTTGTCTCAGTCGAGGCACGTCCAGATAGACAGAGCTGCCGCGCGCAGCCGGCCTCGGGCGAGGTTGCTCTGTCTATGTGGACACGCCTTATCCCGGATGTCCGCACGGTAACCGATTATACTAAATTCAGTATGTATTAATCATCACATCTTAGAACATTCACTTCTCTGTTATTATGGTGTGAGGGCTACAATATTGCCAAGTTTCATTAAAATCTGTTCAGTAGTTTTTACGTGAAACTGTAACAAACATCCATCAACCCATCGGCACAAACATTGATATTCATAATATTAGTAGGCGTAGCAATGCCGCCAGTATCCTTAGCACTTTTCCACCAACTTTGACTCGAGATTGGGATATTTTTTACGACTGTGTAGCCTTATTTTGTGTAGGTATTTTTTCTTTGTTTCTTTAGGTAAATATATATATATTTTCTAATTAATAAATAATTATTATATTGTAATATTTTTACTTACTCGCCACTAAATATGCAATCTTTATACACGGCAAGTATTTCTCGGAATAAATCGATTAGTTCGGATCGCGCACTGTCTATGTAGCTCTCCACTTCAGTGTAAGCCACGCTCATACGGTCACCTACTTCTTCTAGTTTCTCGTATAGCTGAGGTATACCGTACTCGTATATTTGTACCATGCTGGAAGAAAAAAATTAATCATTATTGATAAAAAAATATATATTATGTCCCCACCGAGGGGCACGAGCCTACTCTCATACAGTGAGTGATTAGGCCGTAATCCACCACGCTGGCCAAATGCGGGTTAATGTAAAAGTAACTACTAATTAAACATTTCAGAAATGACCCAATTACCGGACTGCCAGTTAGAAAGTATAAATAGACAATAAATGTACAACAAATAAATAGATATGGCAAGGTGGATTTCTTTTATTTATTTATTCATAGCTCAACGGAAATAATTTTATGTAGATACCTATATACTTATAAGAATTGTAAAAGTTTATTTGAAAAGAACAATCCCTCAGAGTTTCTTGTTTGATTCCTTTTGCGGTTTTTATCAAGCTAAGCTTTTTACTTTTTAAGTGCCTATTAACATCTTTTGGTTTATTTTGGATGCTGCAGAGTTAAAAATTTATGTAAAACAAACTACTCGTACTGTGATATTCATGTAAATTACTGTGATAACAAGTTAAGTCAACATGTAATTGTATATGAGTCTCGATTTAAAAAAAAGATATATTGCACATAACGTAGGGCCCTGTGCCGAAGGTTTCTTGCCGTCTTCTTCCTCTCGGCTATACAGGTAGTGAACCGGCAGTAGTTTTAGATTAAAAAAGTGACATCAAAAAAGTGTAATGAATTTTGCCTATTTTTGAATAAAACACTTTTCATTTCATTTCATTTCTGGGGAAAACTGTTACCTAGCGAATCTAGCATTTTTTAGCCTAATTCGTCCCACTGCTGGGGAAAAGCCTCTCCCATGCCTCCAAATAAGGCTGCTTCCCACCGATCCTCTCTGAATGTGCGTGGCGTCTCTCTAAATAAGGTCGTGGCGCAGTTTTTTGGACCTAACTCGGCGGCGTTAGGTTTAAAAAAACTGATTAAATTGAAAGATATGTCAATACAAAAATCAAACTCAAAACAAAAATAAAACTTACCTATTAACAAAATTAGTCTTTTTAAATATATTAACAGCTTTTGAGTAGACTTGAACGAAGATTCTCAACGTCATAGCGGTGTCCAGTAAATGTATGACAAGATCTCTTAGTATATGAAACGTTAGACGTTCCTGTGGCTTGTTGTTTGTTGGTCTGTGGATCTCGGTGAAACCTTTAAATGTTTCTGGTAGATCTGGGACGTTCTCGCTGTCGTAGTCCTTGTTTACTTGCAGGATTATGTATTTGAATGCCTGGAAATTGAAAATGGTTTTATTTATTATTTATTTAATAGTTTATTGCAAGAAGACAATACAAAGAGATAGAAAATAAAAGAGAAGTTATACAAAAACTACAGCACATTATTTCTAAAACAAATTTATGTTACAGTTGTTGCTAAGATTAGTCAAAAGTAGTTTTGACTAAAGATGTTGGTCAAAACCACCTTTAACTAATCACAATTAATGAAAGTAAAAATATTTTGGGTTTCTAAATCAACATTATCTAAAACATTATTATTATTTATTGTTCACAAAATTAAATAAATTCTTTGTACCATTTAAATCAATAAGTAATTACCTACTTAAAACAAGTTAAATATCAAATATTACAAAAAATATCCAGTCGAATTGAGAAACCTCCTTTTTTTGAAGTCGGTTAAAAAGGAAGTCATGTTAGTTACACATTAATTTATAATTCAAGACTGGCTGAACCGATTTGGCTGAAAATTGGCAGGGAGGTAGCTAAGAACCAGGATGCCTCTACGACCAAAATCTCGCGAGGTCTGCTAGTTTTGAAATTAATACAAAAAAATAGTCAAAATACCCACCTCATTAACAAAAGCGACCGCAGCGGCCGCATCGCCCTCATACTGCGGCTGCAGCGTAAACACTCCGTTGATCAACCGCGATACTCTCTGAGGGTTGTCAGCTCCATACACCAGACAGATGTCCCACAGCACCGGGATCGTGAATATAAAGTTATGATACACTGTGTCTGCCATGAATTCTCGTGTCATCCATTCGTTCTGCGAATTTTAAATTGATGTTTAGATATTCTTATAGAGAGACCGATATGTCCCATTTCCAACTCACTGCTGGGCAGAAATTGGGTATGAATAAATACTTAAACGGATATAAATATATAGACTGATATGTCCTAAGTGGTAGGCCAAAATCATAATATTTGGTCTGCATTTCTACTATGCGCCGAAATTGGTATCTTTTCAATAGGGATAGAAAGAACTTTTACTGGTGTATTTAACACATACCTACCCTCAGAAGTTTTTCATCAAGTATGTGTAGGTTTGCAAATAAACTCATTCATTCATTCCACATATATTGTGTACTTATAGGTATACTAGAGGCTTCACGCGACTTTGTTCGCATTTAGCGTCATATCTTATATTTAAGCAATATCTTTAAATAATACAGCCTATGTGTTGTTTGGTAAGCTACAATATTGCAAAGTTTCATCAAAATCTGTTCAGTGGTTTTCACATAAAAGAGTAACCATCCATCACAACATTGCATAAGCATAAGCCACTGTATCTTTTACATTTTCATGTTTATTTATTGGGTGAATAAATGTGTTTTTATTTTATTTATTGACATTTATAACAATACTAAGATGATTCCCTTACCTCACTCTCCCTATTAGTAATCAATCTACAGAACACAACAAGCACATATCTCCGTATTTCCTTAAACAGGTTATGTATATCTTTGCTGTCAGCTGGTGGCATGTAAGGTGGGTCGGCTTCTTGAAGGAATGATACTAGGCTGTCCATGCATTGAGGATGGTAGAGGACTGTGCTCCAAAATCTAGAAATTTAAGGGATAAAGTTATAGTTAGTTTATTGTGTGATGAACTGTAGGAAACTGTAGGTCTTTTTGTAGTAGTCTGTAAGTTGTTATGTAAGTAACTGATTGTTTTGCATAAACAATAAATAAAATAAATAAATAATAGTATAATTCTTTTTATTTCAAGATTTGAACTATAAAGATTAAAAAATTATAGAGAAATCACATTTTACATATTTATTTGTTTACTAGTGGTCATCCATGACTTCATTCGCGTTTATTGTCTTATCTTGGAAACAAAACACAATATTTTGTATATTGTATATACTATGTTTTATGCTGATGCCAAAACTATATTATAGTAAAGTTTCATTAAAATCTGTTGAGAGGTTTTTCTGTGAAACGGTAACAATAATCCTCACCTCCATCCAATGACACAAAATAAGAATTCTAAAGGTGCGTACGGACCATGTAACATGTTATTTAACTTGTGTTTTATAGCACGTCCACACTATGTAACCTTGTTATTAAACATTGCAACATAAAATAATACTGTACACATTAGAATAACAATGCAATATAACAATGTTATATAACCATTGTCGTTTGTCGTTCTTCAGTACAATCCACGCAATCAAAGTTATATAACATTGTTGTACATATCAATAACATGTTACTATACCATGTTTTTTAACATTCAGTGTCCACATTATGTAAAACATGTTATATAACAGTGTTAAATAACATGTTATGTTACATGGTCTGTACGCACCTTTAGATATTTGAATAATATTTCAAAAATATTTAAATTCTTATTTTGTGTTATTAATAGATTAATAATAAAAGAAGCATAATTACCTATGATATTTTAAACTCAACAACCACTTTAAATTATCTAAATAAGTCTCCATTTTATTCTGCCAAAGGTCAACGGCCCCCATCACCATGGCAGGACCTGACGGGGGCCTTTCATACAGTAGCAAGTCCTTGTTATCCACCCAGAATGGGTCCTAGAATGAGGAAAAATCTTAGTTAATTTAGTTGTGAAGTAAATGGTTGTGTAATGGTTGTGTAATAATAATAAAATACAAGATTTATGTGAGAAATGATTAAAAATAAATAATAAAAGTTTGGTAGTCTTGTTGCTTTAATTAAAGTATGGTTACTGCGTCAATATATTCTTTTAATTGATTATTGGCTGTGTATTTGAAATTTTAAGTTTTTTGCAACAAAAAACACAAGACAATATGAAACTTCATTCATTCATTGAATAAATTACTGATTATATTTATCACAGTATACAAAAGTTTGGTTTTCGAACAGAAATTGTACCGTAGGTATATGTTTAGGGAGAATCCTGGTTTGATAAAAAAAAACTAAATTGTGCAATTGTGGTAAATGTTGTGTACCTACTTACCAAAGCCTTTATATTCTGAATAATACCGGATTTACTCGCTGTTAAAGTCACATTTTCTATCGGCAAACAGTCTGGGTTCTGAAAAATGATTTTTTTTATTGAAATTAATACGGCAACGTGGAAAAACTTCTAAAAGAAAAAGTGAATTTTGAAATAAAACTTATCGTACCACAAACTCCTTGGTTTTATCTGTCATTTTTAATAGACTTAATTTAGAAATATAAGGTATGTATATTGACACCAAAATCACTAGCCTTATTAATTAAAAAACATTAAAATTAATTAAAAATCTGCTAAAATTGTAGCAATTTCACGATTTTCAGTTTAGGTGTAAGCTTGTTAAGCTTGTCACTTTGACAGTGACGGCAAATAAGAGTTTATTTTTATTATACGAGAATGACACTGGCAACAATCGCATACATCCATTATATAGGTAAGTGTGAGATCACCTTTATAATTTTTTGAGTACGCAACGTAGTGTAAATTAAAAAACCTTGAAACGAACATACACTTTTAACGTCAACCGGTTTTAAAAATTTCGTAAACATTGGAGAAAATAGTGTTTATTTTAATAATTTAACAATGAACAAATTAAAAGCTGACCCTAAAGTGAAGAAAACGCTTATTAGAAATTATGAAGTGAAAGTGAGGCCTGGCGTAGACGGGCGTGTCTCTCGTGAGCTTGAAACTACATCGACAATGTCCTCAAGATTGTTTGCAAAAGAAAACGTTTTGAGTGAACCCACGCTGTGTTCTAGCGCAGCCTTAGCTAATTACCTCTCCGATGTTAAGAAATCTTCGCTACCTCCACTTCTTCCTGAAGATTTGAATGTAAATAAGGGAGAAATGTGTACTAAGGTAGGATTTGAGGATATTGGTTTGTGTACATGAATACCTGATTCTTATTTATTATAAGAGCACCAAATTGAGGTTTTATGCTTCATCTAAATGTTTCTAAAAACCACAACGGAAAAGTAAACTAAGTGTAAAACCATTTATTTTTGAGAATTGAAATTTTTCATAATCTGTTAGTACATATTATGATCAAAAACTTTATTATGAATGGGATAGTTGAAATAGTACCTACCACTCTACAAACTTATCTTGAGGTCAGTAACATTTTCTGCAAATCCTATATTACATTGGGGTAGGCAGAGACCACTTCCTTCCACTTGCTTCGATCCAAACACACCTCTTTCGCTTCATCCACATTCATCAGTCGCCTCATACATGCCCGTCGGTTTAGGGTACTCTTGGCCTTTCTTTGGTAAGACCCCAATTAGATCGAGGTACGTTCGTCTTGGCCTTCCCCTCCCAGCATTTCCATCCACTCTTGCCTTGTATATTTCTTGTTATTCTCAAAAGAGATTCCCATATTTCCCTTATTAAACATTATATGGGTAATAGTAGCACAAAATTTCCTAGAATTACCGTTACTTTTACAGTAAACTAAAAGAAAAGGATATAGTGGGACTGTTTTGTGGAAATAGTACCTACTTATAGTGTTTCTGTACCTCTGTTAGAGGGCCCATAAAATATTAGTTGGTATAGTTGAATAGTGTCTGAATATCTGTTGTATGTTGTTTTAAGACATATTGTCCCAGTTTTCTAATGTATCAAAATTTTAATATGTTAAAGATAGTATGATGTGAGATCATTTGTCATGGGAAGATTGCAAAGCCTACAGAACTTTTTTATTTGTATACTTTCTGATAAAATTTGGATTTTATGATTCAAATGCCAATATGAATTAATATGAACATTTTTATTTAAAAAAATATAGTTTAACATACTAAATTGCCATAAAGTCAAATTATAAAGGATGCTTTTTTGAATTAAATAAAAATTTTACTTCCGAAGACATTTAGTAAATTATTGAAGATAAGTTAACGTCCACTTTGAATTAAGAAGTGTCTATTAGACATCATCTGATAATGGCGTAGGTTAATTTGTAATTCTTTCTGGCTTGACCTCAGTCCACTGGCCTATCTACTGAAAGTACTTTTCCTTTTTTATCCACCCTTATCTATTCCTTATCTAGCTGAGCCCCTTTTAAAAGTTAAACTTACGAAAGGGAAGGTAGGGGGCGGGGGTAGGGGAAGCGCGTCTGACTGACAGCGACGGTGACAGTACTACTCAGCTGACGTTTAGTGTTGCCTACCTAACCATGTAAATGTTCTTAGACACGCCTGAAAACTTTTTTCAACCTTTATTAGGAAAACTGTCTCTTGCGATTTGATAGCTCCTCCGAAATTAAAATTTTTGTTTTTTTTTCAGATGACGAAGCAGCTGAATTTCCACTTTAATGACAAAATCTATAGAAATCTCATAGAATTAAATGCAAATGTGAAAGATTTAAAGACAAGGAAAGAAAAAAGACCGACGAGCGTTTCTGCTAAAAAAGATTTAGAGCCAAATATTGAAGATTTTTGTCAAGATGTAAAAGAGCCAGACTCGCCGCCAAAAATTCCTGTTATAAAACCAAAGATGCGGCCTATAAAAATTGTTGAAAATGGAGATTTACATAAAATGGTTGCCTCCTTTGAAATATTATGACAAAAAATATAATTTTATTAATTAATTGTATTATGTTGTAATTGAATTGAATACACACATCCTCGTTTTCTAACCCTGTATTTTCCATTTGATAACAGTTTTTTTTACGCGAATAAATATTTTTCCGTAAGCGTACATAATTTAAATGTTATGTGGATATGCTCTTTGGTACATGGCAACAATTAAATTGACGTTTAGCAGTTTATAAAGCTGTCAGTGTCGTCCTCGTTCCCCGCACAACCGCGCTCGCCCAGCTCCGGAGCGGAACACACCGCGCCGACTCGCTCGCTCTGAAAGAAAGAGAAACAACCTCTCCCTCTCTTCTTTCACCTGAATTTTGCCAATAATTTCATTCGTTCGTTCACTTCTCACTTCAGTCAATTTCCGACTTTCGTGCACTGTGGTTGTCAAAAATTGTGCTGAAATTCTTGAGGATTTCAAGTTTTCTCAGAATATAAGTAAGAAAAACGCAACAATCGAAATGGCTGAAACGGAAATAATATCTAGTAGTGAAAATAATGATCAATTCTTCGAAGGTGTAGAGAAGTTGATTGAAATTTGGTTTACGCCGGAAAAAAATGCGGACTTGAGGAAAATCACTCGGTGAGTATGATTGAGAATTTTCATATTTTTCTGGGTTACGGAGTTGAATTTCGTTTGTATAGGTTACCGGCGACTTGTGTAATGTTGATTCTGTAAACTTGTTAAACTTGAAACCTGAGCCAGTTTTGTGAACAGGTATTTGTATAAAATCTGAAGGTTATACGAATCTATGGATGGAGGAGGTATCGTGGTGGAATATTTGGAATAATTTTATTTTTGACGGATGTTTTTGTTGATGGAAGGTTCTGGAGTGATCATTTCGGCCGCGGTTGGTCGGAGGGGAGGCGCGGCCCGTGGTTGGTTTACCGGGACCAACCAGCGGGCTGGATCCCCACGAATCTAGCGCGTGATTTTGAATTTCCTGTTAATCGTCATTATGATTGCTGAAAGAAATTATCACTTTCTCATACAAAGTTATTCTAGACAGGAACAGGGAAATGTTCTCTTCCAGCCTAGCTAGAGTCAAGCAACTGATTACCTACCCAGAGAAATAATTCTGAGAAAAAGGAGAGACAGAAAATCAAATCAAATCCAATAATCTTTATTATAATGCAAATAAATAGGCATGTGTATAAAAAAATATAATTTCCATTCCTAGTTATGAATATAATATCTATAACTAAGAAAAGAAAGATAAATGATATGAGATAAATGTAAGCACCTGCTTACCTAGCTACCTAGCTAAGTATTACAAAATGTAATTAAAATTGTTGTATTGCAGCAAGCAATGGGAGAGTGTGCTGAAGATAGTCCGCTGTGAGATCATCTCTTTCACACAGAGTGAGCAAGTCGACGCTTATGTGCTTAGGTAAGTCTTAATATTCATTTTACAAGAATCCTAATAATAGTATGTATGCTGAGCTGGATAACCGAATAGCTGGATAAATTTTCGGTATCTATGTAATTTGCCTAGTGTTAAGTAAAATATTGTACCTTGAGTGATACAGAATAAAGCTTTTTCTATTCTATTCTTTTCTAAATGCCAATGTTTGTGCCAATGGGTGTTTGTTACTTCATCACATAAAAACCACTGAATAGGTTTTGATGAAATTTGGCAATATTGTAGCTTATACATTAGAATAACACATAGGCTAGATATAATTTTGAGAAAGCATGATTTTTTTCCAAGATATGATAGTTCAATAATAAAATCAGTAAGTAAGAAAAAAAAAACAAAATAAGATAAATTAGATCTTCTAGTAAATAGACCTAAATACACCTTTCCCCTGGTATTTTCAACTAGGGTAACTAAAATTCAATTGTTTGTAACTGGCATAAAGTTTTGTGCGTTTACTTACCTACTTATGGCATTCCCATTTTACTATGCTGATAAATTAGTGCCACTTAAAAATTCAGTCTCAGATAATAATATTTATTATTTAACTATAAAATTGTACACAATGACCATGAAATGTCATAGTAAAGATTTAAAACAAAGAAATTGCAATTGGATTTGTGTGAGTGTGACTAAGGTAACCATATAATTTTATTTTCACTGCTATGAAACCTTTTTCTGCATATTTCTGAGCTATTATGAATTATCATAACAATAAAGTTAAGTTTTCAGGGATTTTCCCTGATAATTAAAAAGTTATCAGTGATTTTTCCCTGCCATTGCAGTTTGTACCTACTTCCTTATGCAGTAATTTTAAAATATTATTAGGGATTCTCCCTAGATAGATATTTGAGCTTTGTCTGCATAAAGAACATCAAAAACTACTATTTTAAAACACAATTTCTGAAATGACTCACATTTCGCACTACAATTTTCATTTAACGGTTTCGTCAAAAAGAATTTCAATTTTACGAATGGGCATGATGACTAAAAAAAATTTTTTTATCCATCACATACATTATTTTAAAATATTCGACACGTATTTTTTCTCTTAAACTAAAAATGACAAAGATACACTGGGTTAAAGTTGCTCGTGACGTCACGCCTCAGTACGATTTTAACCGAGGAATGACGTCAATAACTTTGATGCTCTGTATCTTTGTATTTGTTTATGTATTTGATTAGGTAAAAAATGTGATTCAAATATTTTTAATAGCCTAAAAGACGGTCTAATTATTTTTTGAATTTTCGAATCTAGTCATCATCCCCATTCTTTAAACGTACTTTGTGATAGAATAGAACTGGCTGAAAATCTCATCTCATAAGAAGTAGGTTATTGAACGAATCGAAGTGTAAATTTTACTCTCGACATTGTTTACGATAAACACTTATCATTTATACAAAACATGTCGTTTAATAGTATTTAATCACACTGAGACATAACTTAATATGACATGGTATGAATAATTAATACGATATTGATACTTGCACACGAATTGAGATGAATAATGAGGAAAATTACGTACGATATAAATTATATTAGGTACGTCATTCTTGTTTGTTAGTGTTACCAGAGCAAATAAATCGATAAATCCCTTCGATCGATAGGTATAGCTTTAATCATCGGTCCATGTCAATATGTAGATCTGGTAAAAACTATCGATAGACCGACGTCTACATGTTACGTCTACTAGTACTAGTTGATTAACATCAATCCAATCGATGGTGTTCATCGATCTACTAACACCTTCATAAATTAACATGTAATTTGCAAGGACAATAAACAATATGCGTAGTGAACAAAAAATTCAAAATGTTTGATGTAAGAATAATTTGTTTGCTTTAGCTGTTTACAGCTGTTTATCCTTTTTCAATGAATTATAACCTTACCTACCTATGCCTTATTTAGCGAGTTTATGTCAATTTAGCGTTGTGTTACGTTACGAGAGGGTAATCGGTGATGTTTGTCTCCAGTAATCATTATTACTAACTTATTATACATCAACGTACGAGGACATATTCGTTTATTAAGAGATGCGCTTGACTTTGCAACTGCCGTTCTATCACTTTTGCCTGCTAATTCTATGCTCATTGAGTAAGAGAAGTATGTTTGTTTTTTCCGTGTTCCGCAAGTTTTACATGGATATTGTGAACCATTTTTGACTGCAAATACCAGTCAAATGTGTCTCATTTAAAATTTAGACTATCAGTCAATATTTATAAAAATTTAAGATGGTGAAAATTATGCGGAAAATCATGAAAATAATTTTATAAAATAATTTCAAGTGTTATGTAGGTACAGTTTTCGTAATTTGTGCGTACAAAATTTCAATCGGTATCGGTACATATTATATCACGATAGAGAATTCTAGAAGAAATTCTATTGAATGCCCTAACCTTGATGCGGTCAATTTATTTGTCAAGCAAGCAAAATTTAAAAATATTGTCGATTTGTCCCGCCTTGTGTTGGCGTTGTTTTTTTATTGATTTCGAAATGCATTCCAAGAAATGTGTTGTGTTTAATCTAGATTAGAAATTCGAACTAGAATTTATTCTGGATAGATGTAATTTATCGCTAGCTAAGTAGATATCTAGTTGTTTTTTGTTATAGTATTTTCGATGTCTAGATAGATTGTGATTAAGTATAATGTTGGCAGAGTTTGTCTAGCAACAAACACTAGATTTTTGAATTTAATTTTAACTCAGCTACGAAAAATCTTTCCTCAGTGCCTAGGTAAGTATTAGAGGCTCTTTTTAAATTGGGTACATACATTAATTTCGCATATTAGAAAAATACAACCTAAGATTGAAATGACTCATAAAATAGGGCGGGCAAGCTACAAAATATAAATGTGAAATAATTTCATATGTACTCGTACTTACCTATCTATCTCTGACAACTATACCTATAACATGCCGCCACGGTCAGTATTCTTAAATCCATTGATTCCTCATCAAATTGAGGTTATCGCATTTCGCGCCAATTCTGATGACATTTAAATTTTTAAATTGAACTTATATCAGTGACGTAGGACACGCGCCGGCCACGGAACGGAACCAAAGAGTTTATCAATAAAACGTTATCATTTTACAATGTTACTAAGCAAAAAGGTCAAGTGAATAAGATTTCTTTGTGAACTAATTGGATTTTAGAACCTTTGATAATTGTTTCTTAGCGATAATTTGAAGGTGACATTTTTGCGCGTATTTAAATGATGACTGATTGATTACTTCATAGTAACAATAGAATATTGAGGATATTTGAAATATGTACAAAAAAAAAATAGTCGTTGATAAAGTTATAACTTGAGCAAGATGTACGTACGGACTGTTTGACATATAAACTTATAGTATAAGTATGATACTGTTATAAAGAATACCCATTAATACATTACCATAATGCCACTATACCTATTTCCTAAAACAAAACGATTAATTACAAAGAAAACATCAAACTCTCTCACTAGTCCAACAAACCACTTCTCTAAATATTCCCCGCCTGTATACATAACAAAAAAACATCTGAGCTAGTCTGACGTGTATAAATAAATTCAGTTGTTTTGGCGTGTTTTAGCGTTTTTTATTCCGTGTGACGCAAAGGATGCTCTGACGTTCAGGCAAATAGCCAGATGATGAAGATAAAGCACGTAATGTCACGTCGATGCTGCATCGGAAAAAGGATTCATGATTAATATTGTTTGCTTGAAGTTTTATGACCATAAAGGTGTGTGTGAATAGTCACACATTTCCGAGTCCGGGCTATCCGGGTTCAAAGTTATCCCTTTCAGTATAGACACCTGACACGGAGATGTGTAAACAAGTTCATACAATTTGTACGTAACCGATTTTTGAATCTAAAGGAGGATTAAGGACTATTGACACACGTCCGGGCTGTGGCCCGTCAGGAGGGAAAAACATACGTCGTCATGACAACGTGTGTGATCGAATCCATAGAAAATGTATGGAATGATTTTTTTCCCTCGCACGTCCCGGACAGGGCCCGGATTTGTGTAGATAGACCATTAATCGATGATACGTTAGTACGTAGAGTGTGAATGGTCATACATTTGCCTCGTCTGGCGTTACGCGATCGAATACGCGAAGGATCCTAAAAGGACAGGTAGCATTTCAACAGGACTTGTTCGTATAGTAATGGAGATCACATAACTATTTCGTCTTTAGAATTGAGACTATAGGCCTACGGTCGATTCACTTCAGTCAGAGACAAATGAAAATATCAGGAGGCAGTCCAGTAGTGTACATCCTACGACAGGAAGCAAGTCCAGTACTGTGTCCTACGTCTGATGATAGCAAACTCCCAATGATTTCTGCATCAGCTTTTTTCGTCGTGACGTTTGTTACACGCGCTTAAATAAAGCAACAAAGAGATATATGTAATAATTCTAATACGGCAAAGCGTTGTTATCAATTCCTGGTAAATTAAAGGTTATCATAATATATACAGGTCATTAGACATTCAAACGATTAAAAAACCCGCGTGATTTTTCCCCTTTTTTACCCGACTGCGCCAGGAGGGTTATGTTTTTCGAGAATATGTATGTTTGTATGTATAATTTTTTGGCACGCCCTACAGCCTAAACGGCTTGATGGATTTTAGCTTGTGGTGTGTAATCAGATTTCATTTCGGGATCAGTATTAAACGGGCAACGTAACGGTAAACACATGTGTTTGATTTATTATAATTTCCTCCCGTCTCGCTCTCACTAAGGCTCTAGTTAGTCACACCGCAAGCTTGAGAGGTGTCGTTAGATTCGTATTTACAGTGAGAGTGACACTGGGTACATCAAAATAGTAAAAAAATAAACGCAGTTGGTTTTTTTTTAAAGCTTAGACTAGTTTGCGATAATGCTTGGTTCTTTTATCTTATCAAAGTTATGTAATCAAGGGTTCATGACCGATACAAAGGTCGATACAGTCGATTGTAACTACGTCGTAGTTCCGACGTCACTGTTACGAAGTGTGGAAAGTATTTCGTCTTCTCTCCTTTGGCTACGATCCAAGATAAAACTATTCCAGTGGTTTATGGTCTATTGAATTGTATTTTTATTTTGGCTTTGTTTATTTGTAGTTTTGTTTATAGAATTTTTGTTTTTTGTCACGAATTAGACGATAAACACAATAACAGAAAAGTCGATCTATTCTATGACGATTTGATTAGCTTTTTTATAATATTTGTATCTGTGTTATTAGTAATTTCTATTCGTGGTTCTTATTCATTCACACATCCAGTAGAATACTTACTTTTTAATTTTCTTCAATGATCATAATTAATCATTTATTTAAAAGCTTGTCGATGTCTTGTTGATGGAGCTTCTTCCATTCCGTTCTGCCCTCCATTTTCTTCGTGACTTCTTTATACGACATGACTCCGGCTCTTTCCTTCACTTATCTCTCTGATAGACCTCGGATAGTTTAAACTACACTGTTGTAGTGTGTAGTACAAATAGACTTTATTTAACAACAATCAAAGGGCCACAGCTATAAGTCTTATTTATTTTTTAAAACGCCATGACCCCAATACAATGGTACTTAACCTCCCAAACATGGAAATGTAGACTCACTCCCATAAATTAATTTAGTAGCTTTGACGTTATGGTTTTGGCCTAGTTTTATGTTTCGAATTAAACTTTGTAGGTTTACTTCTATTAAGATGTTTTAAAGTCAGTTATTTGTCCTGTAAGAGCGATTTCATACTACGTCCGATCCAAATCCGATGCAATTAAAATGGATTAAATTACCATAGATTATTTTTCGAAATTATGTCGGCCCTATGCTCTCTCTGTTGCAGGAAAGTTATCTAAACTAAAGCTGCTTTAAACTTAAAGTTTAGCAGCAACAGCAACTTAGCAGCAGCTTAGACGCAACTGAAACGAAACGTTTCAAACTAGTTGCGCCGTGTGTGGTTTTCTAAGGAAGTCTATAGCAGAAACTGAGATGCAACTCAAAAGTAACTAGCAGTTTCAGTTGCGTTTCACCGTGTGTTCTGGTTCTTACGGCTGAAGGATCTATTTCAAATTCACTTATCTCACAAAATTGTTACTCAATAAAATCTTCGAATTCCAATGTAACAAAACAAATGACAATCAAGCGTTACTGAATTCAAAAATCAATGTAACAAATGACTATCAATTCGTGATACACTTGCGTTACTGAATTCAAATACGATCAATTCGTGATACTTATTCTTATCCAAGAAAATTACCAAGAGCAAATGTCAAAGACGATTACGATGGCCAACTCTGTGACCTCTCCCAATCAATTGGGTACCTACGCAGAACGTTCCAGAACTTGTCCATGATTGTCCAATCATTGGACGTTGGGTGACCTTAGGATCGAATCAGTGTGTTCATGTAGGAATTTTATTAGGTATGAATAAATTGGTGTTACATAAGATGTACTTTGCACCTATGTACAGTCAGCATCATAAGTCGATTAACACATTTAAATCAAACGTAATATACACCATTGTTAGACGTTTAACCTCATTTTTCTTATTTTGAACCTTATTGGCTGTTCATTTAACTCTGGAGCAGGGATGTTAGGGAGCTCCGTAACCGTAACCGAAACTATCGGATATCCGATATAAAAAATCATCCGTAACCGTAACCTAATCCGAAATATAAGTTTCGCATAGTATCGGATAGGGGCGGAGCCTAATTGAGACATGTTATTTGTATTTTACTTTTGAAATTCCTTAAAAAATTAATATCCTTAACCGAAACTAACGGATAATCCGAAATAATTTATTATTCGTATCCGTAACCGTATCCGGTATAATAATTATTCCTAAATCCGTATCCAATCCGTATCCGAAATTTCATATCCATAACATCCCTGCTCTGGAGTATTTTCATCGACTTATGACGCTGACAGTGCCTATGTAATGCACATAGAAATATTTACCAACTCGCTTCAATACAATAAACAGCTGTCTCGCTAAGGCAATGCACTGAAGTTGAATATGCAGTGAAATCATGGTGAATGTAAATTGAAACTACAATTAACTGTCGTTATATTGGTCAATGACTTCAATTTATCATGCTGTATGACGTATAAGGGTCAGCGCAGACAGAACGGAGCGCAGCGGAGAGGATTTTATTACCGCACTTGAAAATAAACCTTAAAATTTTTACAATTAAGTGCATAAATGCTCGAACCTGACAAAAAATGCTCGCGCGTCCTCGAGGATGCGCGGGGATGCCGGTTCGAGCATTTATGCACTTAATTGTAAAAATTTTAAGGTTTATTTTCAAGTGCGGTAATAAAATCCTCTCCGCTGCGCTCCGTTCTGTCTGCGCTGACCCTTATACGTCATACAGCATGTTGTGTTATTACTACGTTATGTAGTTTAGTTCGGGTTTATTGAATGTTACCTTGTGACTGTTGTGACGCACTACATCCGATTATGTTAAGCTTCGCTCAAATTGAGAATGCTTATATTAGACGTTTGAAAATGACAATTTCAATTTTTAAGCGCTGCTGCCTCTGCTGAGCAGCCCATACATATTTGACAGACGTTTCAGTAGGTATTAGGCCGTAAATATCTCGGATATTGGATAAGAATCTGATGTAGTGCGTAAACACTCTTAATCTTCAAATCTTCTTTGACAAATATAGTAAAAAAACGTGCCACATTATAGAAAATATATAAAATAATATTTACAAAAGGTAAACACATATCCACGCACCCACATCACAACACATAACTCAAGCATCCACAGAAACCCTAATAAAAGATTTCCATTTTCAATAGCGAGCGTAAAAGTGCGTCTGTCTGAGGGAAGGTAAAATAAACGAAATATTGAAGCCTGAGTTTGATGGTATGATGCTGAATGTATGCGATACACGTAAAGGGTAGGAGTTAGGTTAGGTAGGTATCTGTGGACCTTTTTTAGACTTGGACCGTGGACTTAAAGACTGTCCTGAAAGGCTTAAACTATTCACGTGACAAGAACCTGTCGCTCTCCTTTATTGCTATTCTTAGCACAAACGTGGTTTCGACAGGTATGAAAATATGCGAGAAGTCGACTATTTGTCACAGTTACTGTTATGTTACACTTTATTTATATAACAGTTTATTGTAAGATGATAGTATATAGAGACAGGAAAAAAAAGAAAAGTTATACAAAAGGTACAGCATATTCATTCAATGTTCAAGCCATATTATCTGTTGCGTATTGCATAATCTCTGATATAATTCTTCATATCTTCGTCATATGCCATATTTTGACGTAGAAACTATATCTTGTCACCTAACCCTGCAATTTGTTTCAAGTTATCCATGATTATGTTGATAAGGAAAAAGTAAAATAGAATGATGTTTATAATAATAGTAAAATCACAGCTATTTTATAACTCCATTACGTGTTTACCCGCTGTAAAGTTTTCCTTCCTTACCTACGTGTGATTCTATGAAAATGATTATGTACCTAACTACATAACTGCAATTTAATAAGAAAATAATTGTTAGCGAGTCGGTTGATGACACTAAAAAAGACATAGGCATTATGTTTTTGTTATCTTTTTATTTTCCTTAATACATATAGATACTTTTTTCCTCGTAAAAGCTTTTATTTTTGGACATAATGTTTTTCACTTAATGTTTCTCGTTTCCGATATTCTGAAGTCAACCTTTTACTTTCACCTTGGTAAAAACTTTTTCTAAAAAAATCTTCAATGATTTACCCCTTCTTTCCCCAAAAAAGGGCCTCATTCAACCCTAAATCCGTTCCTGGATTTTCCCTATTTCTATTTGCCATGAAGAGGCAGGTTTCCATCTACGTTACGACCACCTTGTTACGTTACGTAAACAAACCACGGTACACTACGGCGACTGCTGCGTAGTTCTTAGTAAACTGAAAGAATTTCGTAGAACTCTGCTGTATTGGGGGTTGAATTTTATATGTTGTTGCTTTAAGTTTTATTCAAAGTATTCATTTAAAACTCATTTAAACTAAGTATATATCCTAAATAATACAATTCTTTCAACGGCTACAGCACAAAATACAATAAAGTACCTACTTCTTCATATTTAAGAGCGTCGCTCTTGCCTTTGGAGTCTACGCCACTTTGATCAATTCTCTGCCTTCCTTTTGAGCATCTGATACGACTAAAATTCTATTACCTCTGATTTGATCTGTATAAATCCTTCGTGTTCTCTTACCAAACTCAAAAAGATTTCCTCGATGTTGGAAAGTGTCTCAATAAAAAATTAAAGAGTAGGTTACCTACCATTACACTTAAAATGGTACCTATTTCATCTGTGAAGTTTCAAAAGAAAACATCGATTATGAAAACTCCTTAATGTAAAATCAATAACCAATCAACATTTTACAACCAGCATTTTTCCCTAAAGAAGAGGTAATCTCCCAAAAACAGGGTGAATCCATTCGTCCTTGTGCACGTCCCTGCCATCGATTGGTCGCTCACGTAGTCCCGACTAAATGCGGAACGCGGTTCGGGTAGGCGTGTCTATTTATAGACGAAGTGTTTGGGACGGTGGGACTCCCGGAGAGTATTATAAGTATCTTGTATTGTTTGTGGTATATACTACCTATATAGTAAGAGGTTTAAGCTGGAGAGTAGAGATTAACGAAGAAGTGGATGGAAATGTTTGGAGGGCCTAGGCGAACGTATCAAATCGGGCATTTAATCTGTCACATCACATCCCAGGAATCATAGAACAATAGAAAATCTATTGTGTCTGGTTTAATAATGGATCAGTGAGAGGTGAGAGGCCAATTCGAGAGTACCCTAAACCGACGTACATGTATGATGCTGATGAATGAGGATGAAGCGAAAGACGCGTGTGTGGATCGTAGCAATGGGAGCGAAGTTCAAAATTGTGAAGAAATAAAAATATGCTGATCATATTTGCATTAATTTATGATGCAAATTAGCTTAATTCCATTTAACCTACATCTGACGTTAAGAACGTGAAAACGCTGTATAATTTTAGTAACTAATTTTAAATGCTTATTCTGAATCTTTAGGTACATTAGCTTAGCGATGTACACATCCGATATAAGCCGTAACGATGATGCAAGAATGCTATAGCGATAATATACTCTTATTGTACAAATGTAGATAGATAGCGAGAGTGTAAGGTCAAGGTGGAGGCCTTCGCGCATGCGCCCTGTAGAGCCGATGCACCTACTTGTTTGGTCGATGTTTAGACGCGGCACGCGCCATTGTTGTGGATGATTTTGGCGGGAAATTTGGAGATTAAAATCTTTTTGCAATTGCTGTAAACAGGGGTTTTTCCACTTGTATTGATCTAAATGTACTTCTTTCGCTTCATCCATGTTCAAAATGACGACGGAGCACAGATCAAGAGTGGCGTAGGCTCTATTGTCAAGAACCACTTAAGCAATTTTAAGTTCTAGATTTTTTGTTTGTTGAACTCCATGTTACTAAACTTTAAACGTTACAAAACTATATCTAACTTCTCTTTCCTAACAATAAATGAAAAAAAAGATAAATAAATACCTACCTACAATCCTACATAGGATGAAAAGCTGTTCTCTCGATAAACAGCTCCTGTTTACGAATTCGATATTTCTTTCCAACCTACTTTTTATGCCAGACGCGAGAAAACCAGACGGATGGATTATATTATTCAAAATATGATTTAAAATGAATAAGACCTTGCCAAACCACGCAATGGTAGCGACCTTGGCTAAAAACTGCCAAACGAACATTACGTTGCGACCAACTAAGTCAAGTTTTTTAATAAGGTTTTTTACGGGTGAGCGACGATCGACTTAATAATAGTTAGGTGTTTTATGATGTCACATTTTATTTACATTTATCTGTGTTGTTTATTTTTCAAAAAAGTTTTGTTTTAGCTGTTGTATTGAGACGTGTGCATTTTGGTGTTTGCTGCCAGTTTCCCATGAAACGCGATCACTTATTATTCCAAAACCGTCAAAAATACTTTAAAATTTGCGATACCATAGTTTAACTCTTTTTACGAATTTGTAACGGACTGTTCGATTCCTTATCAAAAACTTCATTAAAGATTTACAGGGGAAAATCTCATTATATAAAAATCTTTTTTGGTTTCCCACGGGAGTTTTAATTATAAAACAACCAAACTTGTTTTAAAAAGTTGAAAATTAACACAACGGCAAGTCATTTTCTCGTTACCAGGAAAAATTCAGTACGAAACCTTCTTTAAAATTGTTTTTGCAAAGCATTTCAGCTGTTGCTATGCAATTGCAAGCATGTGTAGTTGACCTGTTGACATAAGAGATGTTCCATAACACCGTTCAATTGATTTGTTGTTTTGTAAGGCGAGACAAGCTCGAGTCTTTCAACTGACCAATCATTGCGCACAATTGTGGAAAAATTTACCCATTACTGTGTCAAAATAAGGTTATGTACTTAACTCCTTTAAAAACAAAAAAAATAGTGAAAAATATACGAATTTGTTGTCTTACATAAAAATTGACTTAGGAAGTAGTATTTATCCAATCTTACGCCGCAATAGTTAGATCTCTGTAATACTCTATCAAACCACATCTTCTGTTTGCCGCAAACCTTAACTAATGTCGTCTCCAGACTGATGGAAGGCTCTAGAACTGAATTTAAGACGTGTGCACACCAAGCGTCGGTATCGATTGGGCCTGCGCCGTGCTGCAACAATCGTGACGCAGTTACGTCGACGTACTGGCCGCATGGCTGAAATGTTTACATGTGTTGTAGCTTTATAATTTTTGAAAAAGGAATTGTTTAGTTGTCTTTTAATTTATCGCAAAACTGCAGTGATGGTGGCCATAGCTGGCTGGATGCATGGTCATGTGCTACAGCTTTATTTTATTTTCTCAAAATTTACATACATATCCGTCACGCCTCTCTCCCATTGTGGTAGGCAGAGACCGCTTCCTTCCACTTGCTACGATCCAAACACACCTCTCAATTTTTTTTAATTATGTGTGCATAGTAACAGTACTGCTGATGTACTTAAATGGTTTTTGTAAACATGAAACTGTTATTGCAACAATCGGAACAACTTCGTTTCAGAGTGTGTCTTCATTTGTTTCAGATATCATCTTTGCATGATAAATGATTTCATTTATGTACTCTTTCCTTTCTTTTATTAACGAGTTTCGATGCCATTGTTTTAAGTTTTGGCTGTTATTCTTTCGAATGAAAATATGTCTTTATACTCTTTTTCGTAATGCGAGTACGGAAAACTTAATTTCCTTATGAAGATGTTTCTTAATTAGATTCAGACATATATTTAAGCAGGTAATTTGTCTCATGATAATAAACAACTTTTACTACTGAACCTATAATCTAAGATCCAAAAAAAAGAAACGAACTAAGTGCAATTTGAAAAAACTGGCAAACTTAAATTACAGACAGACCAACTTATCAGTGAACTGAACGGCGGCGCTAGCAGTAATACAAAAATGTATTTCTATTTTCTACCAACGCAGCAGTTCTGGAATTTTACATTTCCGTATTAATTCCGTAGGTTAAGTTAAGGCCGTAGTTCCAATAACGGCTGGTTCACAGATAACTTGGTCTGCCTGTACAAACTTAGTCAAAATAAATACTGGCTAACTACATACTTGACTACATACTCGGCATAGAAACCACATTAACCATCAAGGTGACAAATTGCAACATACCTAGGTACTTAGATACACTTTGTATTCAACAAACGAAATCACATTATACTATACAATGTTATTGGCTATGCGATTTATTTATAACTTAAGATCCTCAAAGATAAGACGATTTGTTTGACTTACTTATATAAGAGTAGAAATTAAAATGTGGCGTCTCTCACTTATTTCATTTTATACATTTTTTTTGTTCTTCTCGAAATGGGGTATTCAGTATAGTATTGATCAGAAGAGCCCATTTCAAGAAGAAAATTTTTTTTAACAACTTTCTATGTCTATGAAAGTAATTTTTCAGCCCACCGTGTGTTGTCTCTTTCAAGTCAATCTAAGAAAAATGGGACGACGCTACTTTTTTGCTACTCTTTAATTCATAGGTACTGTTTTTTTTTTTTAAGACTTTAGCTTATATCCGCATGTTGATAAAGAAATTCGTTCTTTGTGTTTTTTTTTACCCTAACGGAAGAGGAAGTTTATTTATCGATGGGAACGGTGTGATTGATCAGTTGGTGTAGTTGGTAGTGTCCCTGCTTGTGATGCCGCAGGTCGTGGGTTCGATTCCCATTAGAAACAAACATGTCTGTGTGGCACAGAGATGATTCTCTTGAGTTTGGGTGTTTGTGTATGTATGTATGTACTTAAAGCACAAATAGAGGCTGCACGCTAATTCGTACGCATTTATCGTCATATCTTGGAAAAAAGTCATGATATCATAAAATAATATAGCCTATGTGTTATTCTGACATATAAGCTACAATATTGCCTAATTTCATCAAGACCTATACAGTAGTTTTTGCGTGAAAGAGTAACCACACCCATGCATACTTTAATATCCACCTATCGGCATTGACATTTATTATATTAGTAGAATATACAGGGTGTAACAGAAAGGGGGTATAAAGCCGAAACACAGCGATAGTCCTTATGAAATTGAACAACTTTCCGCAAGCAACATGGGTCGTAACTGGAAAAAAAATTGCCTCCCCATATAAAATGTCCGATCAGCTGGTCGACTAAGTATGGGCGAATATTTGTAGGATATATAAATTTATAGTAAGTTTTACTTCACTTTACATTGGCTGAATCCACAAAGCTAGATGCCATTAAAAAAAAAAACTTCCTACTGGATATTATATAATATTTATTTACTGCCTATTTCTTAAATCGATAAACGTATACGATCGAAACAATGAATCGATTTCCGCAGCATTGGTGTTGTTATAAAATTATTTTATTGATATAGGAAATCAATAAAAGACTTCTGTAATGTTATATTGTTAATATTATTATCGACTATGGTTTTCTTATTTTTCTTATTTACACACCAAAGCCGCCGGCATGCCGCCGGGCTAGGTCAGCGGCTACGTCATATGAATGGCAGCTGTCAAAAAAGCCGGCGGCTCTGGTGTGTAGATAGATACCATAACACAAGTAACAACCTATTTATGGATATTACTAGCGACTACCCGCAACTTTGTTCGCCTTTATCGTCTTTTACCGTCTTACACAATACACGTGTGTTACCTACAGTATTGGAAAGTAACATTAAAATCAAAATGTTTAGTGGTTTTTGCTTGAAATGGTGCTGCCACACTGGGCAAACACCAAAAGAACAAGAAACATCCAATTATCTTAACTTAACTTAACTTATCTAGCCATCGCTGTCCCACTGCTGGGCAAAGGCCTCTCTCCTCATCTTCCATGATTCCCAATCCAGGGCCGCCTCTCCCCAGACGTCCAAGAAGGCGTCCAGCTTATCTCATTTCCAGTTATCTATCGTCATAAACATTAACGAGTAAATAAAATGAAGTACCTACTATTAGATACATAAATTAAAGAAAATATCAATAGCTGATATCAGTATTAATGAATAATACCAACATTCTTACAAATCGACAAAACATTATAATCAAATCTAATCACATTTGATTCAGAAATTTTTATCTGTAGAACTTTCTAGATAAATGTAAAGAAACTTATGTAATATCATTTTTGATAAGAAGTTATCTATGACGCATGCTACCTTGTCATGAAATCTGTGATCACAAGCTGTATACTGATATCTACAAGGTGTAACAGAAAGGGGATATAAAGCCAAAACACAGCGATAGTACACATGAAACTGAACAATTTTCCTTCCTAAGGAACATGAGTCGCAACTCGAAAAAAATTTTTGGATCGCCCATATTTACTCGATCGACTGATCGGACATTTTGTATGGGGAGGCGATTTTTTTTTTTTCGTGTAACGACCCATGTTCCTTAGGGAAGTTGTACAGTTTCATGAGAACTATCGCTGTGTTTCGGCGTCATACCCCTATTTTGTTACACCCTGTATAATACTCGTCTATTTATAACAATATTGTTACTGATTAGATAGTAATGCCAGACGTTGTTGAGTTTCCTTCGTTAAATGCACTTACTAACTTTTAGAATTTCTTGTCTTATCTTGTATCAGTGTCCTACTGATGGGCAAAGGCCTCTCTCCTCCTTCTCCACAATTCTTTATCCTGAGCCGCCTCTGTCCAGTCAACCATGAAAGTGTCCAGTTCATCCCGCCACCTTTTCCGTGGTCTGCTGCGAGGTCTTTTGGTTGCCATTGGGTTGTTGTGATTGCCTTTCTCCCCACAACATCAAATAAATTGTCAGCACCTAGAGATACCGGACTTTTTAAAAGGTTTCTGTCGTAAAATATTCCATTTTAAAATAAAGGATCTCTATCTGAAATTTTTAACGATTCAGCTAAACATTTTGCAGTTTCAATCGGGCTAGTAATAGCTGTTTACCAATAGAACGTAAATATAACACCTCCAGACTATTTGCGTTAAACGATTGTGTAAGTAGGGCAACGGCTGATAGTAGAATCATTGTGGAGTGTTAGAAAGATGGACACTATGCTGTTGAATGAGACTTAGGGCCTGTGAATTTATTTGATAGAAATTTTGTCTTAACTCTGATTTAAACGTCATGTTTTATGAAACAGATATAGGTTTATCTGTCAGCTAAATTTTATCTTTAGGTGGTAAAACGGGCACTTAGTGTCGCTGAAAAAACACATTTATTTTTTATTTATTTATTGGAAAACCAACAGCTTCATTAAATACAATAATAATTGATAATAATTATTAATTTAATTAATTATTATTTATTTAATTATTAAGACAAGAGTAATATTATTCCAATGAGAACGTAAAGTAATGAATAGTAAACTAAATGATTAAAAAAGGAGTGTGGAAGGAGTACAGAAAACTACTAAGAGCAACCCTAGTTTCTGGCTAGGTTCTTCTCTGGGGAAAGCTGCACCCTTGCGAATCTAGCATTAACTTTAAAAAATGACCCGTCTTAAGTGTTGTCAAAACCTACAGGATTAAATGATTTTTCATTCATATAGTTGATGTGCAACGAGTATCACGAATATATCAAATCAAGTATCACAAACTCAGGATTTTTATTTCATGTAGTCTTCTAAGAACCCTGCGGCCTTAATGATAGGAACGCTCCACAAATCAAGACAAAATGGTACCTTATGTATCTGTGTAAGATCGCAACTGTAAATAGCAGATGTATAAGCGACAAATCAATCAATCAATCAATCAATCAAATCAGCCCGTTTATCCCCACTGCTGGGTATAGGTCTCCCTGTTTTCGCGCTATTCACTACGGTCCTGTGCCAGTCTAACCCATAAGCGACACATATCATGAAGCAATTTGTTCATCAAAATTGTCGCAATGCATCTTTCTACATTTACGACTTGATTATCATTAACTAGTATACAAAGATTCACACCAACATGCCAAGAAACCGATATTTCCTTGATTTACATTGCACAGTTTACATTTACGTTGGCTCGGTACACGTCGGGTGTAAACGGAAGAATCAATGACATAGATAAAGCACGTGTGTTGCCAAATTGTTTGTTAATATCATTGGAAATGAGTTGGAAATACATAATTTATGATCGTGAATGGTCTATCGTCGGTTAGAAAAAAGATTCTAGGTTTAAAAAAACAGTTTTAACTTTAAAAAACCTTTTTGAATAAACTTTTTAGTGCGTATTATCTTAATCAGGGACCTTGGTTAAATTAGAAGCATAGATTCTCCTTAATTTATCTAGTAGATAGGAGGTAGATTCTATCTCCTATTTGAATCTTTGGTAAGCCCGCATAGTTAAACTTCCAGATATCGCGAAACTTGGCTTTATAAAGACAAAACACGTATCTTAGTTTCCTAAAGGAAGAAATTCCGTCATTTCACCAATTAATAAATCGATGAAGTTATAATTCTATTCTGTCGTGGACTTGCTCATGAAAGGCCAAGTCAAGAGTACCCTAAACCGACGGGCATGTATGAGGCGACTGATGAGTGTGGATGAAGCGAAAGAGGTGTGTTTGGATCGTAGCAAGTGGAAGGAAGTGGTCTCTGCCTACCCTAATAGGAGAGAGGCGTGACGGATATGTATGTATTTATGTATGTATAATTTCTATTTTAATATGTTTTGACGCAATTAGTTGCACGCGTTTAGTACTACCCCAATATAAACGCACGTGCACACGACGGTAATAAACTTCCTAACATTAATGCCAAGTGTGGATTTAGTGCAATGAAATTGTAAATAGTTTGCTTTAAATGAGAGGAAAATACAGTATTATTTTCATTTTCATTTCATTATGTCTATTTCATAAAACAAGATGTTTTAGACAGTGAGGTATAGGTAAAATATCTATCGGATAAATTTTATCCGTAGGTGGTGCGGGCACTAAAACTCTCACGACTACCACAAACGTCACAAACCAAACATAAGCTCAAACATATCGCACGATATGTTGCAGTTAACGTCCCGGGAATGAACCATTCACCCTACAAGTCTACCGATGCTGGTGCATTGCCAACTGACTCATTGCACTATTTCTAAACATTTTGCCACTTGGGTTTAATTTGTAAATGTGTTTTGCTAGTAGTTCCGGTAGTCTAATTCGAAGATTGCTTTAAAAACACAAATATTACTCTATTTCTTAAAACATGACGTTTTTGGCAGTGACACGTATAAAATATATCCTAGGAATACATGTTAACCTTTAGCCAGTCAATAATTTTATGTGATAACTAGCTGACCCGGCGAACTTCGTACCGCCTCAAAGTTCTGTATGTGAAAAAAGATTTTCCCGCTTTTCTGTTGAAATTTTTCCTGAATTTTCTTTGCTATAAACCTCACGGAGCCCGAGACCTTTCCAACGAATGCAAAACCGTGGAAATCGGTTCGTGCGTTCTGAAGTTATAGCGTCAGGAAGGAAAACCCGACTTATTTTTATATAGTAGATTGAAAAACCAGGCCTAATGCGGATAACATACTAAATAGGTTTATTAGCTAACGACAAATACTTAGACTACTTATTCGTCTCGATCTGCGCTTGTCTAAAATGTCCTTTTAAATATTTATAATTTTCTCCCACTCCGGAATGGAAGCTCCGATGGAACAAAATACGCTATATCTCTACGTCTTTCTCATTCTCTCTTACAGTAAAAACATTTAAAATCTTGGACTGACCAACACAAACAAAAATTAAAAACTAAGTAGGTATATCGCGTACATTACTCAACAAGTAATTAACCGTAAGCCATTAACCACAACTCAGCTATAAAAAGAGTAATCCATAGTTCCACGACAGAATAAGAAATCAATAACTGATATCTTATCAAATGCAAGATTACAAAATGAGTGTAACATTTGTTGCGTCATTGTAACGTTATCGGACATTCAATCGTGTTGCAGTGAACTTTATGTTCCGAATGACAAAGTCTAGACTTGACTTTAAGCTAATGCTCTGTTAAATAAAACCTATTTTATTTTTATGTTACTATTAACCAAAGCTAAACATTATATTCTTTCAAATATCTAGAAATTCGACCGACAATGTATTTTTTACTGTATTTTCACTCGATTGCGCCAGAAGGAGGGTTATGTTTTTCGAGAGTACCTATGTTATGTATTTACGTTTGTATGTATAATTATTTGACACGCCCTACCGCCTAAACGGCTTGATGGATTTCAGCTTATAGGGTTTCGTTAGATTCGTATTTACAGTGAGAGTGACACTGGATACATCAAAATAAAAAAAAATGCGTTTAATAAACGCATTCGGTATTTTTTAATTAAAGGGTTAGGTTATTATACGTCTAACAAACTTGTTTTCTTTATCAATCACTACGTCTTACATACAGATACTCGAAATAAATCTAACCTTTGCTGCTGATGCAGCTGTGATGGCCGGTCATGTCATGCGGATCCCATCAAACTAAGCATTTCACTTCTTTGTTTCCCATTTGCTTGCCTTACTTTTTCCTGGATATTGTGGGGTCAAATTTTTATTATTTATTTATGGATAGCTGTTTTGAAATATTAATTTGATTATATGTTTCTGTGTTTATGCCTGAGATTTGTAAAACTTAAATTAAAAAGAGCAACCCTACAGAGTTTCTTGCTAGGTTCTTCTCTGGGGAAACTGCACTCTTGCGAATCTAGCATTAACTTTAAAAAATGACCCGTCTTAAGTGTTGTCAAAACCTACAGGATTAAATGATTTTCATTTCATTTCATTTCCTTATAAGTAAACTATACATCACCTAAGTCTAAGTACGTAGTTATACAATTGCGTTATCCACATCTGCAGCGCGTGTACTACAATGTTGTTTAACAGCACACGTGGAGCCGTTTGTTAGATTTTATTGCAATTATGCAAGATGGTAATTCATTCATTCATAATCTCATATACGTATTTAAAAGCCAGGCTCTTGTTGGTAGAGTAATCGACGTGTTTGCCTTTCTTCTACTGAGAATTAGACTTATTTCTCGTACTTAATACTGAACGAGACTACACTCTTGCGAAGCTAGCATTAACTTCAAAAAATGACCCGTCTTAGTTGATGTCAAAGCCATCCTTCAAGATTAAATAAATTTTAATTTCATTTTTTTTAAAGTAGGTAAAGGGTTGTTTAAAAACGATGGAGTGGCGACCTACGCTCATTCAGGCAAGATTGGTGGGACGCAGCTAATAATAACAGGAGTGTTTGGTTGGAGAGGTATGGGTGAGGCTTTCACCCAGCAGTGGGAGGAGATAGGCTAATAAAAAAAAAAAGGATTGTTTATTTGTATTGCTTCAATTTAATTGTTTCTTAAGTTGTCGGTTTTCCAACACCATGTATCTAGGTACTTCCTTTCGTAATCCTTTAAAAATAATAACCAGTAAGCGGAAATAACCAATAATTTACTTTTTAACGGCCTATTCCACGTTTAAAAACCTAAACTGATGTCGATTTAACCCGAAACGTACTCGAGATAAAAAAATTAAATAGTAAAATATCTAAACAAAGATACGAAGTTCCACGTAAAGATATCTTAGTTCAAAGGTGACAAGATACAGGATTTTAGATAATTTACTATGTTCAAAGGGCATCACATCGATAACATTGTCTGGAATACGAGTAATACGCACTCAATTGACGCATGATAACGGTGTAGGTATGAATGATTTATAAAAGTTTTTCCAAGTAGTAGGTTTAAGTAATTATTTTAAAAAGATTTTATAAAGGTTAACTGATAATCGAGAAACATGTTTTTTGTTTGTTGGTTAATTCAATGATTCAGTTCTTCTCTTCTTCGCGTACATACCGAAAGAATAAAAAAATGTATTATTTTGTTTAGACAGTTTTTCACGTGACATAATTATGTCCATTTGTTAAGTATTAGAAGGCAAAGAATAAGGCTTCTGTTTCAAGAAGGAAAAGACGTCGACATGTAGGTATTAATTATTTCAAGCCATTTTTGACCTTTCACTAACTCAAAATCTATATAACCAATACACATTATAATATTACTGGTTACTACCTATTAGTTATCACGTCACTCTAGCTATTTATTAAAAGATATACTTCTTAAACAAATAGAAAACGATCGCTCGTGCGTAGAATACACAGTTTGATATAAAATCCAAACTATTAGTCGTATTTAATACACACATAAAACTGGTTTTCTCTAGCCTATTTACTTATATCTAAAGTAATTAGTAATTACTAGGATGAGAAATCGATTTGGGCTAATATCGTAATAATAGTGCCACGTGATAATTTATTTGGTCATTAAGATTGCCCTTATTTGCTTTTATATCATCTCCTTGGCCGATTAAATACGAAATGGTCTATAAAAGTTTAATAAACCATGTCAGTAAGTTCTACTAACACTATTATTTATAATTAATAGTTTTTTTTTTGTTGAATGTGAATAAAGCGAAAGAGGTGCGTTTGGATCGTAGCAAGCGGAAGGAAGTGGTCTCTGCCTACCCCAATGGGGGAGAGGCGTAACGGATATGTATGTATGTGTATGTAATAGTTTTTTTTTAAATATCTACTTATATTTTTTAAATTAAAATATATCTAAGTCCTACTCATTTATGTGAGTAAGTAAATATACAATACAAAACAAATATTAAAAATAAAAATATTATGATAATATTTACAAATATTTCAGTTTACCTAAGTTTAAAACTGCGTTGTTATAAGGGACTATTGGGCACAAGACAAGAACTTTCAATTTATTTCATTTATTATTTTATTACTCAAATACTAACGTTGCCGGTTTTCTATAAGAAAGAAAAGTCAATTGAAACTGATTTTATTTACTCACTAAACAGTATATTTATTTATTTAATTTTTAATTTCAGGTATCTAAAGCCCATATTGATACATAAAATACAATACAATTAAAAGCTATGAATATCATAAATAGAATATAAAATAAAAACTTAAAACTAAATCACGATAGCATAGCGTCTTCTTTATTACACAACATAAAACAAAGTGTAATCATTTGTTCACTAATGAGACATTAGGGATAAGCATTATCTTTCTTCTAAAAATAAAATAAACACATTTGTAAGTCGTTAACATTAATAATACAAATAAGTAAGTACCTACCTATAAATCAATGATACTAAATTAAATTCCAATTGTAAAAATGAAATGGAAGAAATTGAGGACTCAAACATCTAACTAAATATTTTTTTCTATGTACCTATTGTTTTACATAATAACAAATACCTACTTATCCATTTAACATCGTATTAACTTTTCTGTTTGAGACAGTAACAGCTATAGGCGTAATGGCACGTTAGCTTTTTACCTCTCCTGCTAATTGACCCTTTGAAAGTCATAAAAACTTGCATTTTTGTATCGTTGTGCGTCACGAATGTCATATACTGGTCTCATATACTGGTACCAATGTATGAACCAGTGACGCTCATTCTTTTTTCTTCTAACAGCGAGAGCAATTCAATTCTTTATTCGGTTTAAAACACACTACATTGTTTTAACAGGCATACCCAAATCAACAATGGAAATGTTGCAATAAAAAAATTAAGTAAATACCGTCATAAAAACAATTATATCTCTTCTTTAAAGAATAACAACTTAAAATTAATTCTATTTAAGCGGAATGTTCATCTCAGTGTTTAACCATTACCTTTCTTTCTTCCAGTGAGAGCAGCATGTTCATCTCCCGCCGCCGCTTCATCCTGAAAACCTGCGGTACAACCACACCGCTGCGCTGCGTACGCGCAGTGCTCGCGCTGGCCCGCGACGTCGCCGGCCACTCGCGCGTGCACAACGTGTTCTACTCGCGCAGGGAATTCGCTAGACCGCAGGCGCAGTTGCAGCCGCACGATAATTTTGATTCTGAGGTAGGTTATGTAAATTTAGGTAAATAAATACTTTTTGGACTTTACTATTCAAGAGAAAGAAGTGTGTTTGGATCGTGGCAAGTGGAGGGAAGTGGTCTCCGTGACAGATATGTATGTATGTTAATAAGGATAAGTAATCCAACTAGCTTTGTAAGTAAAATGGACATATGCCTAACTCTAATGGAAATGCAATGCCAACAATCAGAGTTAAAGAAAAAGGGACTGCAACATTGATAGGCTATACTAATTATAACACAGTATGGGCGAATTCCTATACAGGACACCTTCGTCTAAAATAAAAATACTAAATAAGATGAAGAAGCATGGGAGAGGCTTTTACCCAGCGCAGCGGTGGGACGAAATAAGCTAATAAAAAAAATAAAAAGAACTTCTAAAGGAATTTGAAATGCTGCCTGTACCTAAGTTGCCAAATAAATTGATATGACGTGAACTGTATACCCGTGTTCAAAATCTGGTATTGTCTCCAGGTGGAACTCCTAGATTCATTCTTCGGCGACGGTCGCGCTTACATCATGGGCCCGGAGAATGATTGCTGGTATCTTTACACGCTGCTGCCTCTTGAAGGTACCTATATACCTATCTCATTGATTTGTTAGTGGCAGAAATATCAACTAATAAATACTGGCACAGGTGTAAGGTGCTTTAGGGGTCGTTGAAAAAATACCCTTTAAAAAGAGTGATTGATGGTGGAAAATTGCATTCAAAATTAGCGCAAAGCTAAACAGTTTATAAAAGCGAAGTGCTCTTTGATTATACCAATGACTTTTTAATAGAACCATGATCGAGGATAGATCCCTAAAGTACCTCTATAATGTAGCAAATTGTCGAAGAGAAGAGAGGTCTCATGTGCTTTCTTTTTTCACTTGTTGTCCAATCTTTACTATAAAAATAAGAACTAGCAGTAAATAAGGCCAGCGTGGTGGATAAGGCCTAATCACTCTCGTATGAGACTAGGCTTATGCTTAAGGAAGATTAAAAATGCTGATGACTAATGACACCTAAACTAGCGATTACCCAGGACTTACAGTGCTACAACGATCTATTGGCACTTGAGTGACATTTTCAGGAGGGCGTGGGTGGTGAATAAATAACTCAAAATAATGACAATTTACAAGATGATATCGTTAGTTCCGATATCCGCCACGTGCCAAAAGATCCTTGTAGCACTACAAGTGAATTGATGTGTTCTGCAGGGACAGTAGACGCTCTTGAGAAGGAACAGCGCGAGGTGAACGTGGTGGAGGTCTCGGAGCCGGATCAGACCATCGAGATCCTCATGTCGGATCTGGAGCCAGCTGTCATGGACATGTTCACGCGCGCCGCTTCCGACTCCGCTGCTGCGGCTACCAGGGTAAGATATCATCATATCAGCTCTTAAAAAATGCTGCATTTATTTGAAAAAAAAAAAAAAAACAACAAAGTAGTAATCCAACTGTTAAACTTTTTTTGTAATGTAACGATTGTGTTTTTTTTTTATCTCAAATGAGTAAGAAGCTCTTAGAATATAATTGTTATATTTTTTACCACAAACAAGATACAGTCTGAAATAAAAAAAGAAAAATGGCAACACTTTTTAACTTCTTTAATTAACGTCGTTTCTTCTAAATCAATGTAAGATAAAAAAACATTTATTTATGTAATTAATTTATAAATTTTAAAAATACTAAATATTTTTAAAATGTTTTCAGGCGTCCGGCATAGACAAAATCATCCCAGGAATGGTCATAGACGATTTCCTGTTCGACCCTTGCGGCTACTCTATGAATGGGGTCGCTAAAGATGTAAGTATTTTTTATCATTCATTCATTCATTCATTCATTCATTCATTTTTGGATCTGTTTCAACACTTACCTTTGAGTATAGAATATAATATAATCCGAGTATACATTAATCTATATATATAAAAATGAAACCCGTTTTCCGTTGTCACGGCATCACGCCTGAACGGCTGGACCGATTTCGCTAATTCTTTTTTTTAAATGTTCATTGAAGTCCAAGGATGGTTCTTACGGTAAGAAAAATTCGAATAATTGCCGGGAAAGCCCTAAAACAGACCTTTTCTTTTTCCCATACAAATGTTTTCTTACTAAAATGTAGAGTCAATTTGAACTTTATTCCTACACAATAAAGTTCATTCTAAGGCGGGACGAAGTTCGCCGGGACAGCTAGTTTTATATATTTTATACATCCTCTAAACGTATACAATATATTTATATAAGGAGTTGCCCCTTTTTTTTTTTATATACAAATGAGTTTATGACAGCGTGTCAAAGTTGGCGCAAGTTTTTCATAGTTTTCTTGGTAGATGACCTGTCAAACGATAAGAAATTCCATACGAAACGGTAGCCATTTTGCGCCAGACCTGGCACGCAGATCCAGACGGTATGGCACCTCTTTATATATTCTATACTCAAAGCTACTTACATAAAAAAAATAACTGACAGATAAATCTATATCTAATTCATAAAACATGACATTTTAGACAGTGAAAAGTCTAAAAAATCTGGTAGTTAAAACTTTATCAGTAAGTAATGATACGGGCCCTGAGTCTTGAACATCGCGGCTACACACCTACCAACCAAACCGTAGGACATATCTACGCATCTAGCTTTGTGACGTCATGTAACTCGTACGTACTCGTCACAGTACTGGATTTTCTGACCTTTACCCTGATAGTAGGTAGAAAAACCCTTACTTATTTAATAAAAATATACTTTTTACATAACAGAAATGTAAGTAAACGGATGTTTTATCAAAATGTATACCAATCTACTCATGGAATAACCAAGACACTGTATGCAATAATTAGTATTATTTGATAAATTACAAATGAAATATAAATATTTTGGTAAAATTGTACTCATAGATGGCAACATTGTCAATTTTGACATGATAAACAGCGCCGCGGCTAGGGGACTTCTTTCGTGAAATGGACTCTAGCGCATTCTAGCAAAGTGCGCAGATATTTCAGGACAGATGTTGTTTTGTAGAATTATTTGAATCATATTAGTGTATTGATTTACGGTATTTGATATTTTCTTGCGTCCAAAGGGAGATAAGGATTTGCCATCTGTAAGTCATTTTTCATATCCCGATCGTCATAGATAAAATGGTCGGTAAGATTATTTACCTATGTAGAGTTATTGTATTACTATTTATTTTCATTCATACTAAGTTTTTTTTTATAAAACAACAACCTGGTATATGTTTTTAGTGGAAAGTTTTTAGTTACATGTGCAGATTTGTAATTTTCTATCATTCTTGCATTTGTATTCCTAATTTCTATTAGTCATATATTTTATACTATTAATAGATTTTGAAATAAAGTAGCATCCTTTATCGACCTTTACAGCTGCAGTCTTAACCGTTGAATTTGTTTAACCTTTATAAAAACAGGACTAACCACTTATTATTGTTTTGAATTATACTTTTTAAGTGTGCATACTTGGCAAGCTGGCTAGAGGCATGGAAGAAAGCGGGGGAGGCCTTTGCCCAGCAGTGGGACACAATAGGCTACTAAAAAAAGTGCATTTTGTCAAAACAGTTTGAATATACGTATTTTATTCCTTTCTTTCTTATCTAATACGCCACATGATGCCATGCTCTACTCTACAGTCTTCTTAAACGTATCCTACTCCAAAGGTTGTCTGGAAGAGTTGACTTTTAGTGATAAGGCCGCCTTTGCGCATAATGTTATAGTTTTAAGTATTGTCTGTATCTATTTGTGTGCAATGAAGTATTTCTATCTATCTATCTAATACGTACTCCCACGTTACAGGGCTGCTACATGACGATCCACATAACCCCGGAGCGGTCGTGCTCATACGTGTCGTTCGAGTCGAACGTCCCTGTCGCTAACTACGATGAAGTGATCTCTCGGGTGCTCGCCGCTTTCCGCCCGGGGAAGTTTGTGCTCACTGTCTTTGCTACGCCGGTAAGTGGTTACAATGAGATATGATGATTGCTTATATTTATAGATGTTTTAAATATTTAAAACATTTAATTGATAATATAACTTAATGAAACACAGATTTTAAAGTTTGCTTAGACCTTGGGGTGTCCAAAATTTTGGATGTCGATAACATCTGATACAAGTGGTGTCACCAAGATCGTGACACCTTAACTTGAATAGAATAGGTGTCATTTTATCGTGTATAATCAGGAACACATCTTGGTGTTGGAGATCCAAAGTTCCAAGTTTGTAATTGTACAGCCGAGGGCACATCAAGATTCACACAGGGACACTTTATTTAATTGCAACATTATATCGCCATTAGAACGATTTAGTAATTTTTAAGCTGCTCTTGACTGTACAATAATACTAGAAATTCGAATGATTCATTTTATTAACGTATAGGATTCCCCCGGAGCCGAAGCGCCGCGTCAACTGAAGCAGTTCTCGTCTCTGTGCGGGTTCGAGCAGAAGGACGCGCAGTACTGTCGCTTCTCCGGCTACGAGCTACACTACGCGCTCTACGCCAAGTTCCCTAGCTGAGGTATGTAAAAGTTATTTGGTTTTTGATTAACTTAGTGTACTTTGTATTTATATCAATAGGGTCTTTCAATTTTCAAAAGGATGAGTCGATATTAAAATTGAATAAAACAAGATGTGTGTGAGATATTACCGAAATATCATTTTTGTTTTAAAGTCCATTTATGCCATTTTGAATGGAATTTTCGTTCAAAAAATTGCCGCGGCTTCGAATAGAGGTCTAATTTTTAATGACTCAATGATGAAATTGTTAAGATTTTTGTATTGTTATCGTATTGACGTAATTTTGAATGTAATATGGCGGGTTTTTCCAAGATGGCGGGGTTGACGTTCTGTATCTAATATGGCGGATTATCAAGATGGCGGATAAGCTGTCATGTCACTAGATTATAAACCGATTCTTATACTGTACTATATAAATGTGTGAGCTAAAATTGTATGTCCTATCTATAGGAACCAAATATCATGTTACTAGGTTGTAATATGATACTTACACTTTACTGTATATATAAATGTGCACTTTTATCTGACAGGAAGCGCCGGCATGCGCTGCGTGTCGCGCGGAGGTGGCGGCGGTCGTCGCTCGCTGCACGCGCTGCTGCGGGCGGACGTCGGCAGCCACCGCGCCGCCAGCAGCAGCGTCGGCGGCTCCGGTGCGGCGGCGCTGCTGCGGCGGGTGCTGCGCGCGCTGTGCCGCTGCGAGCCGCGCACCCGACCCAGCGGCGCCTGACCGCACACACTCCGCGCACACGCACTGCCTCTTTCCTGACGACCTACTTCTACTGCGGACATTATCTACCTCCCGGATCCTTAAACCACGCTTTTAACGGGATCCCGCAAAACGTGGGTCGTCGTGGGAAAGAAGCCTGATGATTTCTGACGACGTAGAATTGTGACACCGACCCGCGCGACTCCGACCCCCAAATAAAGTAGACGTATCACAAATCAAATCTATCCCCCTTCGAGGGGCGTTCCATAAAAAAAACATTGTTGAGTACGTTACGTATTAAAAAAAAAAACATAAAATAGACGTCACCTAAGTCTAACTTTGGTATTTGAAACGAAACGTAACGTGCTAGCGACTAAATTGGAATGCCCCATCGGTCTGTAGATCCGAGACGAGCCCCTAGCTTAGAGTAGACGATATATTTTCCTAACTTTGTCTCCGATCTGCGGACGCGAGCGTACAAATGTAAATATTGGAATTATAGCAGGGTGCCGTTATATGTGATGTAACGTTTCATTCCATAACGTGATCCTTAAGTGATATTATAGATAGACCTTAGAGTGTAGAGTTATCGTACGCGGATGTTTGGGGCCCTCTAATATGATATGAGACGTGTCTGAACGTCCGTGTTCGTAGATAAGATGTCTGTTGACATCTAGTCAGCGGCCAGCGACTGCCGGCGCCGGGCGCTCGCACTAATATATGATTTCATCTCAGTACCATGACTTTTATTTTTAAAAAACTAAGATTAGAGCGGCTACGCACTTAATCCGATGAAAGATTTAGTACCTATAGATCCGAGAATTATTTCTATGGTAATTTTATCGGATCGGATTTAATGCGTAATCGCTCTTACCCACTCTATTTCTATAATTATCGTATAATTTCTAAATACCACTATTACAACGTATAAATTGACATTTATAATTTTAATTTACTGTACTGCAATGGACAAATTCTGCAATTATAAAAGCCATCAAAAATTGTTTATAATAAATAGATATTTGATTAAAATAAAGATATATGTTAATAAAATACACTAAAAACTGAAAAATATAATTTTATTTCCTGTTTTGAAAAATACAGAATCTTTTACAACAATCTAGAATATACAAACATTTGAGAAATAAATAAATGCGTTAAAAATAACAAGCAAAGTAATTTAAATAGCAATCAGTCTTACAATACTATAAATAACAAAAAAAATGGACAATCTTGAGCAAATTCTTAGGGCCGGCGCACACCTGACGGAGCGCAGCGAAGAGCATTTTTGATTGTCATATTATTATCGATATTGTTCTCATTAGAATAATATTCACACAACAAATGAGCATCGTAACATCGAAGCGACTACATGCGAATGCTCTGCGCTGCACTCCGTCAGGTGTGCGGCGGCCCTTAGTCTAACTTTTATATTCAAATGGAACATAGGTACATCAATAATATTTTTTGAGTATATTTGGAATCTTACAATGATCACACATATTTTTAACCGAATCAAAATAAAAAAGAGGTGGTTATTTCTTCAGTTTTTTTCTACTATCACCAATAAATAACTAAGTTTTTTGTGACATCATGGAAAAAGGCCTATGCCCAGCAGTGGGACATTGACTGCTAGATAAGAAGATAAGTATTTTTAATACTTCATAAACAATTTAACACTTTCACTGCTGCTAACACACACAAGTGTGTCGACTCGCCTAGCGTGTTCTTGTCACAAGAAGCGAAACGAAAATAAACGAGTTTCTGTAATCACATTGCAGTGTCCAGGAACTATTTTTTATATTGTATTTATTGTATTGTATTAATACATCATTATTATACTTACAACTACCCTTTACCATACACGTGAAATAAAAAAATACTAAGTTTTTCATAATCTTTTAAATATCTTGTATAACCATACCTTAGCCAAAGATTTAAAATAAATTGTTTAACAAATATGGAAATTGTGACTATAATACGTTTTGATATTAGTCACTATATAAACCCGATCACACAAAAATTAACCTCAAACAAAATAGTTCCAAAAGTTTCTACATACAGTCGAGAGCAGATCAACCTTTACAAAATAGTTCTAATATCGCCCTTATGTTGCAATGAAATAAAGTGCCCCTGTGTAAAGCCTGATGTGCTCTCGAATGTATGGTCTGTTATTTTAATAAGTGACCGCCTGAACGACTTTAAATTGGCCGCATTATACTGTATGGAAGACATTACAAACATTTGTCATCGAAACAGCATAATGTAGCCAATTTAAAAAGTCGTTCAGGGGATCCCTTGTCTACAGTAAGGGTCGGCGCAGACCTGACGGAGCGCAGCGCAGATCATTTTTGATTGTCATATTATTATCGACACTGTTCTCATTAGAATAAAATTCAAAATCATTTGACACAACATTCGCATTTAGTCGCTCTGGTGCTCATTTGCTGTGTCAACTGATTATGAATTTTATTCTATAGTCACCGCATTATATACTGAAGACTGCTGTCTATTGTTTTCCTGTCTCGCTCGCGCTTGTGGATCTTATATTTGACGTACTTTTCTGTTCCTATCGACAGTTACTCAGTTGGTAATTATAGTACTATAATGAGAACAATGTCGATAATATGACAATTAAAAATACTCTGCGCTGCGCTCCGACCCTAACAGACTGTGCTACGTACTTGAAGTTACGTAAGCCTACTCAGTGTGAACCTTACAAGGCGGTACGTACCCCCCGAAATATTCGTCAAGTTGTCTCGCTACAGCCAAACATAACGCTTCTTGTTTCGGCGCCGCTACTACTTGGATGCCGAGCGGGAGGCCGTCCGAGTTTAGGCCGAGAGGCACCTGGAGGAAGGTGGACATCATAAAGTGTTTAAAACTGTGGTTTTAAAAAAAGAGAAGCATAAATTCAGAAATGGTTATGGCTTCAGTTATTAGGTTAGGAAAAAAATTGTTACCCAGCATTTCGGAGAAATAAAAACATAGAAAAACTTATTAAACAATGCAATGCAAACGGAATATGCGTTCGTCATGCTTATACGCAGTGGACTCGCCTAGCGTGTTTTCGATTGAACGACTATAGGAATACTTACCTTTAGGGTGTCTAGTATACTATCGCACAGATATCAAGGGAGGGACGTAAACATAATATATCCCCACTAGTTAAGGCGCGTACCTACTCATTAGCAAACAGTAACCGTAAAGGCGGGTCCGCTGCTCCATGTTTTGAACAGTTTTTGGTAAACATTGAACGAAATGAATGAAATTTTCCTTTGATTTGTCAGCAAAATCACTCAATTTGAACAAAATGTTCGTTCCATTTTGAGCAGCGGACCCGCCTTAACTGTTGCATATACCAGTGTGTACGTTGTTCGCTAATGGTTCGCGATCCTGCTGCAAACGCAACGGTTACGGTTTCAGCTCGCTAATGTATACGCGCCCTTGGATGTCATCTTTGTTGTATTTTCCTTCACTACATCCTTACCTATTAAACCATATAAATAATAAACAATACCTGTATAGCAGGGAAGTGTAGAGCATTGAAAACGCCCCAATATGAGAAGTTAAACGGTCGTAGTAGCAGCGAGTAGTGGTACGGGGCCGGCGCAGGCGCAGACGGGAATAGGAGCACGCCGGTCGTGCCGAGGGTTTTCTAGAGGTTATTGTGAGGTCAATTTACTTAAACAGAGTCTAAGTGAAGCGAAACGTAGATCATCATTTCATATATGAGTTAGACTCGTCGGTGGAGCATTCGCCATTTAGGTCTATCTTCTGCCAGTGCTTTGACTTCTTGATACGACATGACGTTAACTTTCTCTTTTACTTGAGTGAAGTAAGTACGTCGCGGTCTTCCTCTGCCTCTCTTCCCCTCAACCTTTCCTTCAATATTTCTCAAGAAACCGTTATGTCGCATCAAGTGCCCTATCATCTTCCCTCTTCTGTTTTCTATAGCTCTTAACAAGCAGCGCTAATCGTACTTAACTTCTAAATATAGGTAAATGTAATAATCTCGAACAAACATACTTACATATATGCAAATAAACTGAGAAATTTTTAAGCTTAAAGTCGACAGCGTAAAGCACATTCCTGCTGAGATTTTCAAAACACGAGCGTATTAATTGTTCGCATGCAAACATTGCAAATCTGAAGTAATATGCATTATGCTGTGAAGTTAAGGTTGAATTTCTTATGTTCAATTTTGGATTTTCGATTCGCTTAGCTAACTAAAACTAGCTAAAGAATAAGTAAACACGACTTACAATCAAATCTTCCTTGAGTTCCTTAGTAAGTGCTTCAGCCCATTCAACGTTGACCGCCGGGAACAACTGCTCGTCGAATAGCTTCATAATGGCCGCCAATGTGAACTGGGATAGACCCAGCAGCTAAAAAAAAGTTTCGATTATTTTGATATTATCTTATTATGTTATTTGTAACTCAAATGATGTTTAATCAATGTTTAATTCATCTTCCTCCTTAAAGCATATAAGAATAGGGATGACGACTTAAAAAAAAATTGTCCATCATGTAGGGGTGACTTTAAATTAGTGAACGATAGAATATAAAGGATATGCATGTACTCGTGATAACAAACAACTTTTACTATGGGACCAAGGTCGAAATCAGTAAAAAAAATTTGAACGCCCCGTTGTTTATTATCACGAGTACATGCATATCCTTTTCTATCGTTCACTATTTAAAGTCATCCTATATAAGAATAAGCATGAGGAGTATTTTAGCTCATCACTTAAATTATTTTAAAATATTAGACAAGTATTTTTTTCTTAAACTAAAAATGATAAAGATACACTGGGTTAAAGTTGCTCGTGACGTCTCGCCTAAGTACAAGTTTTACATAGGAGTGACGTCAAACACCTCACTCCGTTACTTTGATGCTCTGTATCTTTGTATTTATGTAATGTCCCAAAGACAGCAAAAAATATTTGTCCATTATTTTGGAACGGTCTAAAAGACGGTCTAAAGGTCTATCTACACAGGGCCGTGTCCGGGACGTGACGGGGCCGTGGCCCGTCAGGAGTGAACAAAAACCATTGCATACATTTTCTATGGATTCGATCACACACGTCCGTGCCGGGCCCGGGCCGGGACGTGTGTGTGACTTACACGCAATGCCATTTTTTACCGACTTCAAAAAAAGGAGGCACCGTCTTCAAATGATTGAACACTTTATTATTTATGTTTCTTTTAATCACTTATAAACTCGAACTCATCTCTAGAAGGTAATTTATTGTTTACTTTCCGTTTTGAAGTTGTTTTTTTTTTAGAAATTTTTGTTTTTTTAAATGCCTATTATCCATACCTTCTTAGGCAACTCCACAAGTGCCTTAGCCGGTCCCTGGTTGTTAGTCAGCATATCCGGGAAGCTTTCAGTTTCTTTACTCATCCCGTGCTTCCAAAGAGCGAACATGTGGTTGAAACCGCGGTGGTAGTACGGTTTCGGGGTTGAATCTGTGGTCGCAGCTACTGACGATAGCTTTTTTATTACTCTGGAAAAAAATGCGAATATATTTCTAATCTAATCTAGTCACTTGTGTCCCACTGCTGGGCAAAAGCCTCTCTCCTCATCCGCCATGACTTCTGTCTCGAGCTTCCTCCGCCCAGCTACTTAAGAATAATCTTACATTAGCTTTTTTTTTAAAGTGACATAGTTATTTCTGGTGACAGTAAATTGAGCTTTTCTAAAAAAATGACATAGTTATTTCTGGTGACAGTAAATAATCGTGTAGTGGTCTCAATCAAATCAGGGACTTGTAAAGAAAAAACCGACGTGAATGTATGAGGAAACTGATGAATGTGGATAGTGTGTTTGGATCGTAGCAAGTGGAGAGTAATCTCTGCCTATGTTGATAGGAGAGAGGCGTGAAGGATATGTATGTACCTATGTTGAATTTTTATTTGATTATTATTGTATTGTATATTCTGTATTATAGTGTCATTGCAGAGCAGAGTACATAATGATAAAACTATAAACTAGACTATAATATTTGTTCAGCATTTTTGTTTATTTTAAACCTTAATCCATCAATTGTGCAGTCAGCTAAATTATTGCCTATTTACTCACAACTTGTTTCTATGCGTTTTTGCTAATCTTGTATGTATATATATTTTTTTGCTGTTAATTAATTAATAATTTTAATACCTATTTTAGTGCATTAGTTTAAGATGATTGTAAATATAAATACAACAATATGGCAACTATGACGTGTAGGTGCGTGCGTGTTTATGTTACTACACACATATTCAATGCATAAGTGCTTTGTCAATACTTTATTACGTTTCTATTTGTGAAAACCTGTAATTGGCTCCTTTTTTAATTTATAATTTTCTATTTTGTATATTGAAGCTGTTGGTTTTCCAATAAATAAATAATCCACTGGGTATGCATGTCATTATAATTTTAAAGGTGGAAAAGTGATCAAAAACTTTGTAGATACAAGTAATCATAAACTTACTTAGTCATAGCGTTCCTTAGATCCTCACAAATAGGACTCACGCGCAGGTCTTGAGCTGTCTCCGTGTAGAAGTACTTTATCTCCTGTTACATACAAAACATACAAATATTTTAAAACAAGTTATTACTTACACAATATGTTATTCGGATGTATCAGCTACAATACTGAAAAGTTTAACTAAAAGCTGTTCTATAGTTTTCTCGTGAATCCATCAGCACAAACATTGACATATATAATATTAGTAGCTTTCTCTTAAACCAAAAATGACAAAGTTACACTTGGTTAAAGTTGCTCGTGACGTCACGTTTGAGTACGATTTTTACTCAATGGTGACGTCAAAACCCCCCACTCCGTAACTTTGATGCTCTGTATCTTTGTATTTATTTATGTATTTGATCAGGTAAAAAATGTGTTTCAAATAGTTTTTAATAGCCTAAAACACGGACTAATTATTTTTTGAATTTTTGAATGTAGTCATCATCCCTAATATCTCACGTATGCTGTCCTTATCACATTTCAAACTATAGACAGAGACGCAAGCGTGACAAACGCATGACAACGTCTTGTCACGGAGTGCCATGCTAAGCTAGGCACTGGGAAACAAAAATGCAAAATAAAAAAAAGAATTGACATCTATTCATATCTAAAATATTTAGTACAAGAGCCAAAACATTATTAATCCATCTCATTAAGGCCGGAAGTGGTCTACCCCGTAGGGAGACACAAGAAACCTCTAGCTAGAGTTTCTTGCTGGCTTCTTCTCTGGGGAATCTGCCTTCCGAAGTCAGCGTAGCTTCCCTCCTTTAATGTATTTCTTTTTTTTTGGTTCTTTTAATTCATTATTATGTTTTTTATTTTTTACTTTGTGACGAATTCAAGTGTAAATTTAATGTTACCTAATGTTTTTCTTTTTTTGGTTCTTTTAATTCATTATTATGTTTTTTTTTTACTTTGTGACGAATTCAAGTGTAAATTTAATGTTACATACGAATAAATTATTTTTGAATTTTGAGAGAAGCGTGACGGATATGTATGTATGTGTATGTATTGTATACCAGATTAATTTTGTTAATACTACCTAGCAGCTAGTGAATTTATATATATAACTTACTTTAACATCAACCACTCTATCCAAAGCGAGTTCTTTAGCTTTATCAGCCGCTACGATCTTTGTTAATGGCGCGAGGTCTTCTAAATGTTTGCTCAGGAATCCGATAGACGCCATTGTTGGGTCGAGACCTGTTCGGAGGGTTGAGCCTGGAATATAAATGATAGGTATTTAATTATTTATTTTAATACACAAGTAATGTAATTTAATAAAGTGTAAAAGTCTTGAAAAAAGTGAAAATATTGAGCTCTATAGTCTACCATTAGACATACAATCTTTGAGTATAGAATATATAAGGAGGTGCCATACCGTCTGGATCTGCGTGCCTGGTCTGGCGCAAAATGGCTACCTTTTTGTATGTAATTTCTTATCGTTTGACAGGTCATCTACCAAGAAAACTATGAAAAACTTGCGCCAACCTTGGCACGCTCCCATAAACCCATTTGTATATGAAAAAAAATGTGGCACCTCCTTTTATATTCTATGTACTCAAAGCATACAATATAATTATACAATACTATGAATGTCAATGTGTTTCAAATACAAAGGGCGATAAAGAATGCACATCGGCAATCAACGCATTTCCTAATACAAACGAATGCTAATTTCATAAAAAAAAGCATATACTTAATCACTAAGTTTTATCCATGTACATCAATGATTAGAAAATCGTTCATCACGATTTGAATTAAGAATTTTAGTTGTTCAGCTGAACTGTTTAAAATTTAATATCTAATATATCTCTTCTCTATATTTTCTCTATCTATTTGATATCTATAGTGTAGGTAAATAAAAAAACTGTGTTACCTTTCAAACTAGTGTACCCAGCAGTGGGATTGAGTCCAAACAGTCCACAGAAGAACGCCGGCATACGTGTTGAACCACCGATGTCGGAACCTGCAATTTAATCACACAATAACTATAGTATACAGGGTCTAACAAAAAGGGGGTATTAAGCCGTAAGCTACGACCCATGTTTCTTGCGGAAAGTTGTTCAGTTACATGAGGATTATCGCTGTGTTTCGGCTTGATACCCCCTTTCTGTTACACAGTAGAAATCAGATACAATATCAATACTATTACACGTAGATGTCAATGTTTGTGCCGATGGATAATAGATTGATAGAATAGACTATTTGACTGGTTTTTTAAATCAATATTATACTATTCAGTAGAGTTTAAGGAACCCAGTGAAAGTTGTATTTTTTAATTCTGGTACATATTTGCTGAAAAATATTAAATTAAAACTTTAATATTTAATTAGCGCGCAAAATGCTAATTTGACAATATGGCGTCGGTGACGTCACTTGCCTGTAACTAATATAGCTAGATACATGTCACCCACATACATTTGGTTAACAAGTTTATAGGCCAGTGACGTAAGCAAGTTTACAGACCAATAGGATCGTTTTGTGTCACGTGACAAACGTTCGAAAATATGCGTTTTTATTTACGGATTTTTACAAATTAATAAATATTTTTAATTTTCGATAGTGAATTACCATTTTTAAACTTATATTACTTAATGATTACGGTAATTAGCACTTTATTTTTAACACTGTCAAATAGCCTATTTATTGGTCAATTAATGAGTAGGTACTTACACATAACATTGAATAAACTATAACATTAGAACTACAGAAAGACATGTTGTTGTATGTCAAAATAATTATGGTGCAATAAAAATTGAGTATTAACTGTTTTATAATAAAAGGACTTACACAAAGTGATAGGAGACGCCAAAGCAGCCGAGAGCGCGGCCTCTCCGCCGCTGGATCCGCCGGTAGTGCGACCGGTGTGGTAGGGGTTGTTGGTCTGACCGAACACCATGTTACGGGACTCTTGCCTGGGGGGGATGGGAGAGTCTTAGTTAACTTTGTTCACGTCGGCAGATAGCAAGCCGGACTTCTAGTGACCATTATTTCTATTGTAGACGTAAAATACCTACTCAATCATTTATTTCCAGTTCATAACAAATAAAAACAATGAGCAAAACAGAAACGAATATAAAACAGAACTAAAGGCTGATTTACATTGAGTCAGTAACTGACGAGTCAGTGCTGACCTGGTATTGCCATAGCGTAAATTGATTTCAAGTCAGTACAGTACTGCGACAGTGCACTGACGTTAGTTACTGACTCAATGTAAATCAGCCTTTATGCTAAAATGAAGAACGAAGAGAGAACTGGGAAAAGAACTCGACTCGCAATGTCATTTCACTGATGCGTCCTTGAGTTCGCTATGTGAAGTGAAACGATATGGAAACGATGCAGCTCACTTGCTGGCGGTGTGGCATGAGCTTAAGTACAACAAAAAAAGCACTTAATAACAACTTGTTGTTTCTCATCCTTAAGATTGCTGCTTTCCGTAATAGACTTTTAGTTTTTACAACTTCTTCTTTTTTTTTTTGTAGCCTTTTGTGTCCAACTACTGAGCAAAGGCCTCCCCGCATTCCGCCATGCCTCCCTATCTCCGGCAACCTCTGGCCAGCTTGCCAAATTAAATGATCTAAGAAAAATGTTAGTGCAACACTCCCCTAGGTCGTCGGTCCTTATGATTAACAATAATGACAAGTATTTATACCAACCATTTATTAATCTCCGGCACGTTAGTAACAGCTACAGGTATAGCTCCAGACTCCCTCACCAACCGGACGCACTCGGCGTCGTGCGGCGCGCGGATGTGACGGCGGGACAACACGCCTAGCGTGTTCAACATGCCGGCTATACCGTGGCTCTCTTTCGCTGTGAATGGCACGCCTGGAAGGGGTTGGTGGTTAGCATTTGTGGGATATAGACAGGGTGATGACAATAAAATGAGAATAATGACTCATCATCGTTATCCTTTCCAAAAACACTTGTCATCTTGTAACGCGCACGCGTTTTTTGAAAAGGATTTTATTATTGTAGATGTACCTACACATAATCGACATACATCTTCGTGAAATAAAGAACTACAGTACATTTTCACAGGGTATATACTACAAAATAAGCAAAATTATTTTTTTTGAAAAAACCCACTACGCTAAAAAACGAATCGAAAAAGATTAAAATAACTCCAAAGCCCCGACCGAGGAATATACAGGGTGTTAGGAAAAGTATCACTTTCCTTTTAACCAGGTATAGTATTAGTGATGTAGAAGACATTGCACGAAAAAAAAAATTCGCTCACTACTACGGGCGGCGAGCGTTCCCGACCTACTTACTCCGCCGAGAGTTGAATGACCTTTGCGTTAGAACGCACTATTAATAATGAAATTCTTCATTAAAAATGGTTTCAAAATTTTTTTTTTCCTGGAATGTGTTCTACACACTAACACTATACCTGGTTAAAAGGAAAGTGATAATTTTCCTTACACCCTGTATAACAACCTTTCTATAATTACAGTAACACTCACCTAAAAACGGTTTCTCCTTAAAGTACTCATCAGGCAACCCACTTGCAATCTTCTTATCAACTTCTCTCGCATCTTTCAACGCTTCTTGGTAACGCTCGTCTGTTACCGCGTTTAGTAAGGGGTTCACCTGGGAAAGACAAGGATGGTTAGATGGTTTGGGTAGGTAGAGAGAATGAGAGAGAAGAGATTAACGAAAGATATGCAAAGTAAGAGAGGGTAGATGGAAATGTTAGGAGGGGAAGGCCAAGGCGGCAATTTCGATCCAATTGGGGACTTATTATAGAAAGGCCAAGTCAAGAGTAAGTACCTTAAACCAATGTGCATGTATGAGGAGACTGATGAATGTGGATGAAGTGAAAGAGGTGTGTTTGGATTGTAGTAACTGAAGGGAAGTAATCTTTGCCTACCGGAATGGGAAAGAGGCTTGGCAGATATGTTTGTTTGTATCTATGTATGGTATTGCACAGGAGATTTATTTTTTTTTAGCCTATGTTGTCCCACTGCTGGGCAAAAGCCTCTCCCATGCTTCTCCACACATTTCTGTTGGTGGCGGCTTCCCATCTTCCCTTAAGAGCCTTTAAAGGCTATTATTATAATTTAAGTACCTAAAAGTTTCTTTTTAATAACTTGAAAAGAACTAGAAGACATTAATAACTTGAACCCATATGGGAGAGAGGGTTGACAGATATGTATGTATGTATGTAATAATTTAAAAAGAGAACTTACAATCTTAATCCTCTCAATACAAGCTTGCACCAGCTCCTCCGAAGTCAACTCCTTATTCCTAATCTTCTTTGCCAAGACCACGGCACTCTGAGCTAGAATACTATGTCTAGAGTCCAAATCTGGGATCTTCTCTCTTGCTCCATCCCATATAAAAGAGAAGACAGCATCTATGATCTTGTCCAAATAGTACCGGAAGAGTAGGAAAGCGTGTTTCAACATGTTGATTGTTATGCCTTTGAGGATTTTGCTTGTTTTTGCGTTGCGGCGCTGGAATTCAAAATGATAGTGAGAAGGGATGATAATAAAAAAAATATATTCAGGGCCCATCTCACCACTTATAGGATAAAATTTAACTGACAAAGTCAAAAATATATATATTTCATAGGCACAAAAAATGCTCTTGAAACCGTTACATTATTACAATATAAATTTTTTTAAAGCTAGTACTAGATTCGCAAAGCGCAGTTTACCCCAGAGAAGAACCTAGCAAGAAACTCTGTGGGGTTGCTCTTTTCAATAAAGTTTTTTACACATATGACAGATATTATTACACATATGAATGATCAACTACCACGTCAACTACAGCATAGCAGTTTAAATAACACTAATAGTTTTTATAAAACATTTTTCAACATCGTGGAACAACAATATAATAATATTTTTAAATTAGTCACTAAAGTAATTAATCCAAAATTTAAATTCAGTGATTGGGCAACACCAGGTATTAGGAAAAGTAGGGATGAATTATTTCAATTATATGCTGATAGGGCGCTTAGATCTAACGATGCCAGCTTTATAGAATATGTTAAAAGATACAGTGCGATCTTCAAATTAGTATGCATCAAAGCTAAAGCTTTGTTTATAAGTAATAAAATAAAAAACACTCAAAATAAAACAAAAGCTGTATGGAGTGTTATCAATTCTGAGACCGGCCGAACCAAACTATGCGGTAATAATATAACTTTAAAGTGTAATAATAGAATATTGTCAAACAGTACAGATGTAGCAAAGGAATTCAATACCTTTTTTATTAATATACCTTTGAAAACTACGGAAAGTCTTCAGTCTTCCCCGGTATTATCCATAGATCTAGTAAAAAAGTACATCCCCGTCTGTATCACTGAATTTGAGTTTAGGCACGTTACCCCACTACAGATTATTAAAAACTTCAAACAATTAAACGTAAAAAACACTGAAGATTTGTGGGGTATGTCTGTAAAAGTATGCAGTTCAATAGTAGATGTAATGGCACCATATTTAGCACATGCGTTTAACTTAGCAGTAGATAATGGTGAGTTTCCTGATTTAATGAAACTAAGTAAAGTCGTACCGTTGCACAAATCAGGTGACCAACAAGATCCTGGTAACTACAGACCTGTGTCAATATTGCCGGTACTCAGTAAGGTTTTCGAAAAGATTATGCTCAATCAAATGCTTTCACACTTTAATTTTAATAACGTCTTACATAGCCAGCAATTTGGCTTCACCAGGGGCCGCTCGACAACTGACGCTGGTGTTGCCTTAATAAAACATATCTTTGAGGCATTTGAGGAGCGTCAGGATGCCGTGGGGGTCTTTTGTGATTTGTCGAAGGCATTTGATTGTGTAGATCATGAAACTCTATTATTAAAGCTTCATCATTACGGTATTCGTAATAAAGGTCTTTGTCTATTGGAATCGTATCTTAGTAACAGATTCCAATCTGTTCAAGTAAATGGTATGAAGTCACAAGGATCTTTGGTAAAGATAGGCGTTCCACAAGGTTCCATATTAGGACCTTTTTTATTTCTAGCTTATATTAATGATTTGCCCCACATGGTTGAAAACCTAGCGAAAATTGTATTGTTTGCTGATGATACATCTTTAATTTTTAAAGTCGACAGGCGTGCCGTTAACTACGACTATGTAAATGATGTTCTTCGGCAGGTTCATGATTGGTTTACAATCAACAACCTTGTGTTAAATGCGAAAAAAACCAAATGCATTAAATTTAGCTTACCGGGCGTAGTATCGCGTAATAATAGTCATGTTATATTAAATAATGAAAAACTAGACTTTGTGGAACAGACAGTTTTCTTAGGGATTACAATCGACCAGAAGATACAATGGAGTCCCCATATTGGATCGCTATCTGGGAGGCTGAGCTCTGCAGCGTACGCCGTCAAAAAAATTAAGGAACTGACGGACATACCTACCGCAAGACTTGTTTATTTCAGCTATTTTCACAGTCTTATGTCCTACGGCCTGCTGCTGTGGGGTCGTGCCGCTGATATAGGTTCAATATTTGTTTTACAAAAAAGAGCTATAAGATCAATCTACGGACTCCGCTGTCGTGAATCCCTAAGGGAACTGTTCAAAACAATTAATATTATGACGGTGCCATGTCAATACATTTATGCAAACATTATGTATGTCAGACATAATCTACAATTATTTCAAACAAATAGTCAGCTGCATAACTTTAACACTAGGAATAGGAACAAATTAGTGTCAAACTGTTCTAGACTTGCAAAAATTAATAAATCATTTATGGGGCTCTGCGTGCAATACTATAATAAAATTCCCCAAGAAATTTTAGCATACTCAGAAAATAAATTTAAGTCTTTCATTAAAACCTGTCTATGCAAAAAGGCTTATTACAGATTAGATGAATATTTAAATGACCACCTTGCATGGAGCGTGGGGCGTACTGACCAGCTCCATAGGAATAGCTAATAACTGCAAAATTTGTTTGATTGTCAATGTTGCTGTGTTTATTACTTTGTTTAAATATTTTGCTCGTGTATTGTTTAAGTGTTGTTTGTATTGTTTTGTTATCATTGTTAAAAGTTGTTGATTTGTTAAATGTTGTTTTGTAATGTTATTTTTGATACTGCAGCGCTTAATTAAGCTAATCATCGGGTTCAATAGTGTAACATGTCATGCTCGCTTGCGCCGCTGCAGCGGTGGCGCTGTGTGTCGGGTCTCCTACTTCCCTAAAATATGTGGAAGGGGTTGATGGCTGGCACATGTGTTGAGGCCTGTGTGAAGGTGCTGCTGTGGCGGCTGGTCATGTTATGCGGCTTCAACCTAGCTAAGAGCTTTACTTTTTAGCTATCTATTTACATCTTGTGGTTTGTTTGAATGCTGCAGGATCAAAGATTCATTTAGAGTCAATAATTGTTATAATGTAAATATGTAAACTGTAAGAATTGTAAAACTTTATTTGAAAAGAGCAACCCCACAGAGTTTCTTGCTAGGTTCTTCTCTGGGGGAAACTGCGCTTTGCGAATCTAGCACTAGCTTAAAAAAAGTATATTATAATAAGTAATGTAACGGTTTCAAGAGCATTTTTTGTGCCTATGAAATAAATATATTTTGACTTTGACTTTGATATTTTATACATCTGTCTGTCACTGTCTAACTAAAACAACATGTTTAATGAAATAGACATAGGTTTGTCTGTCAGTTTAATTTTATCTGTGGTGAAACGGGCCCTAAATATGCAAAACTAATTAAAATAAACAAAAAACTAGTTAAACAGGTGCAATGGCGGCTTTATCAATTATTTTTTCATTAACAGGTATTTCTGTCAGTACTGGAGCAGTTTTTAAAAATATTGTGACCTACAGTATCTTTTTGGTATTAAAATGTGGCATGACAGATATGTATGTATGTAGGTATATGTAAGTATGTAGTCCTGTCTTCGAATTCAATTTTTTTTTCACCGTCTAAGGTTTTAGCCATTGGAATAAAAGTCCCAAATAATCATCTACAACTGAGATTTATAGGTTCGTGTATAGGTATTATAGTTTATTCTTGATACCTGATTTTATAAATGAAAAAAAAATAATATTATCCAAAACTGCATTAGAAAACAAAAGATATTATTTTAGTATTTTTTTATAGTTATTCAACTGTTTTATTTCGTAATTTAAATGCAAATATCCATCGAGGACACTTTTAGCAAGTCATATGAAATTAACTGCAATTTTTTACTTGAGATCTGAGTAGTATCCGCGCTTGTAGAAACCGGGTCCTAAGTTACTTTTTACGAGTAAACCGCACTATGCCCTAATAGCACATATCACAAATCCCGGTACGACAGAAAATCGCCCTTTTTGCTATGCTGATAAACTTCACGAGTTGAAAGTAAATGGCGATGACATTTCGTTTCAAAGTTCAATAAACTTAAGTAAACTTGGATCGGTCAAGTATAACTTTACATATTTATAGCTTGCTTACCTCTACGGATTTTTCTTTTTTCCGTAAATTCACTGTGCACATCGCCTGTAGTTGTAGAAGATAGTCCAAAAAGTTTTTACACTACGAAAAAAAACGAAGTTTATAAAACTTACTTAACCTTTTTGCTTACATAGATGCACATTTTTTTTTATATAGAATGTTTTCATTGTGTGCAGCTAAAGGTAAAGATATTAGGTACGTAAACGTAAAAGTATTTTCAATGAGTAATAAAATAAAAAACAAAAAATATTACCTTTGCGATGACAAAACGACAAAACAAACAATCACTGTGTTTGTGTGGGTTGGTAAGTGTGAAAATTAAAAAAAAATCTGTGTTTAAAATTATTGGCTTGCTATCTAATATTTTTGAGCCATAAAATTATTAGTCCTACTAGTTTTCGCGTATGTATCGACGCTATTTATGTTTGTTTCTACAGTTGATTCGCAGTTTTTAGAGGTTATGTGTATTTTCTTGAAGACTACAAATCTTTAAATTAATGAAGGTGTTCTTTTTACGTTTTATCGTGAATTGAAGCGTCTTTGCGCGGGATTTTTGAACTGTCAGAAGTTTTAAAACTTTTATTCATGTTATAAAGGGTTGAGAATTAGGTATTTCTAAATAAAACAAGCTGCTCTAAAAAGAGTAATTTACTTATATTTAAATAATTATAATTACATAAATTCACAAATCTTTATTTTGCAACGAACTTAACTAATTTTAAAATCCCACAACACCCTACGCATCAGGTTTTATAACAATTCTTTATTCAAAATTAGTTTTTAATTTTACACGCCATGACAGCTCCGCCGAATTCTTTTTCCAAATACTTGGCTACGGATAGGCAAAGGGCGTCATTGTATGGTGCAGCTAGGACTTGGATTCCAATGGGAAGACCTTGGCTGTTTACACCGAGAGGTACCTGGAAATAAGACAATTTTTTTTTTACTATTTTTGAAGAAGTATGTTTGGATCGTAGCAAGTGGAGGGAAGTGGCCTCTGCCCACCCCCATGAGAGAGACTAGTGACGATTATTTATGCTGGTGTATATTTTGGAGATTTTTGATAAGCGATGAAACCCCCTTCTCAGATCCGTGGATATCTACAGGGTGACTTCAATAATGAAGAATAGAAAAGGATATCACACACAAGTAAATACATATCCTTTTCTATCGTTCATTAATTAAAAGTCGCCCAGTATATAATAGATAGGTAATATCTTAAGATTCTCCTATTTATCATGAATTAACCAAATTACCTGAACAGCAGGGCACCTGAGAGCGTTAACAATTGCCCAGTAGGCGAAGTTGTACGGACGTACAACGGCGCTGTAGTGGTAGGGAGCCGCCTGAGGAGCGCTGGGCAGGAGAAGCACGCCGTTGGTGCCTAGTTTTGCCTGAAAAAACAATATTTTTAGGACGCTTCGGAAGAATAGAAGCTGAAACCCTTGCTCATTAAATTTAAAGTAAATTAAAAAAGAAACAAAAATAGCGCGAATGCGTGCGTCATTTGATTGAGTAGATAATTAAAAGTCAAACAGCAGTTCAACAACATGGCGGGATAAAAAAGTTTCTTTTTCATTATAAAAATAAATTAATAAATTCTTGAGTAAGTATGAAATCTACAGAAAGCGAAATTTTAAAAACATGTAAGTTACGGTTTTTGGTTTTGCCTTTCTCTTTTACTAATTATTTTAGCCAACTAATTATCAACTTAAGTAATTAGTATAGTAGGTATTTAGTTTATAGTATAGTCACTTCGAAAACTTAACAGTTAAGCTTTTTTTCTTTTACCGATTTTCTCATTAATTAATAAAGGTAATTATGATGTTTGCTGTCACGAATACTTACAAAAAGATCGTCTTTCAATTGTTTCATGAGATTTTCTGCCCATTCAGCATCCACTTGCGGCAATACTTGTTTTTCTAACAACTGCATTATTGTGAAGAAGCAATGGTTGCTCATTCCTATTAACTGAAACGTAATAAAAAAATAATTGTTATGTTTTTTTATTTCCATCCCTCATGTAACGACACTGTTAGGTACCTAAATAGCTACATAGCAACGTCACGAAACTGGACTTATTCTTATACCTTAGGTACCTACCATTATTTATACCATTTTAAATAAATTAGCCTTCTTTTTTCAGAGGTTATTTAATAGGTAGGAAAAGAAGCTGACATATTTCTAGAGTAGGTAGGTTAGGTACTAATACGTACTTAGGTAGGTACTCAATATGGGACAGACAGACAATCTTAAACGGTAACTAGTTAATTTGATTAAGTATAAGTCTTTTATTTTCCGAGTATTTAAGCACTAGGGATGTTATGGATATGAAATTTCGGATACGGATTGGATACGGATTTAGGAATGATTATTATACCGGATACGGTTACGGATACGAATAATAAATTATTTCGGATTATCCGTTAGTTTCGGTTACGGATATTATTTTTTTAAGGAATATCAAAAGTAAAATACAAATAACGTGTCTAAATTAGGCTCCGCCCCTATCCGATACTATGCGAAACTTTTATTTCGGATTCGGTTACGGTTACGGATGATTTTTTATATCGGATATCCGATAGTTTCGGTTACGGTTACGGAGCTCCCTAACATCCCTATAAGCACTTCCGTGACTGCCCATTGACGTAACCCAACATAATGAACGTAAAATCTTTCATACCATAAAAAAAACAGTTGGAAATCTCCAAAACACTAACGCAAAAAATAGTATCTAATTAAAAACCACTTAGCAACGAGCCACTTTAACTCGACACTCAATATCTACGATAGCGGATATTGCTAATGTGTCTAGTCAATTCTTTCTAGAATTTCAAACTTAGTTTCTAATAGTTTCTATGAATAGCGCATACGACTCAAGTGTCCAGTTAATTCTTGTATATTACTTAAATGTTAATTGTTGAAACTTATTTTCTACGAATGCGTATACAACCCAAGTGTCCAGTCAATTCTTGTATCTCACAGATTGTATCTATATTACTTAAATAGAAGTTAATTGAATTTGAAACTTAGTTTCTATGAATTGCGCATATGACTGGAGTATCTACTTAATTCTTGTATATTTACCTTTTTACATAGTTCCGTGTAAGCATTGGCCTCAGGTCCGTGATTGTTGTAAATACTGGCGTAATTATCAGGTTCTTTATCCATTTCGTGTTTCCATAGTTTGTACATGTGGTTGAACGCTTTGTGGTTGTATTGCTCTGGCCCGTTGCCTGTTGTTGACGACTCTTGACTTACTTTTGCTACAACTCTGGAAGTTGGAAGGGAGAAATGTCTATGAATACTGAACTATACATCATCATCATCATGTCAACCTTTGGACGGTTTTGCACTGTCCACATCCAACGGCTTACCACGACTTTCAACAGGTCGTCGGTCCATTGCTCTCGCAAACCTTAAGTGGCAGAGGACTGGGCACATTGCTCGCAGAAGCGACGTACCTGACGACGCAGTATGAAGGCCTCCAACAAGGTGCACTCTACATAATAGGTACTTACCTACTTAATAGAACTTAATTTTTTAATAAACTTTAAATTCAACAGCTTATTTATCATATTTTATTTATCATATCATATTATATATTATTTAATAGCTTAGATCCATATTGCAAAGGATTGCAGATCTTCTGCTTAGCTTAGGTAACGTTGAGCGCGTCGCTCTTGTCTGTAGAGTCTTCACCACTCTGCTCCATTCTCTGCTGTCTGTTTGAGTACCTAATGTGACCCAACTCCTATTCCCTCTTCTATTTCATCTATGTAAGTTCTTCAGAACTTCTCAGAATGAAATAATTTGAAATGTATGTTTAGGTACCTGTTCATAACAGCTTTGATTCCTGGACTAATTGGGCTCACTAAGCAATCATTACTGCTTTCCATGTAGTAGAATTTGATGTCCTGAGAAGAAAGGAAAAGAAGGATTAGGTATAGGTACTATAAGTACCTAGACATGTAGTTTCATTCTCGGACACATCAGCCTATTCACCTATTATAACTATAACTATGCTACAGTAGGTATCGAAACAAAATTGTTAGCGAGGGACAAAAGGCTGATTCTCAAAAAAGTGGCACCGCTGAATTAAATTTGCATTTTTTTTTTAAGTTTGCGATTTTAAGTTTCTGACTTCAGTTATCGCTAGATATATAAACCAGTATTCGATATCAAGTGGAGGGAAGTAAATTATTCAAATAGTTTAGGAAATATAAGCATTTAAAAATACAAGGCGTCCAGGTTAATGACTGTGATGACAGGTGAACGAATATCAGGATCCAGGTTATTGATAAGAAGTGCAGGATACCGACAATCCAATACAAAATTAGTTGAAACTATCAGCGGGTTAACGACAATGTGCGCAGGTTCATAGTTTAGACAAATAAAATACAGTTCATTTAGAATAATCAATCGCATTTATTTTAATTATCTTTAATATTAGCCTTTTCAAAGTACCTCTTAGGCTATAACGAAAAATAAACAAAGCATAATTCTAAACTTTTTCCAAATAATTATTAACGAAATCAAAATTTTAGTAAAAAAAAAATTGATTTCAAATGCCTAACAATCCGTAAATATATCGCAAGTACTTTAGAAGAAGGGTAAACAACCCGATTGGTTAGTCTTTTGTTTAACACTAGCAGGCTAACGACTTACAGGTGACCGACAATTTAACGGTTTTTTTACAATTACAAGGAAAGTATTTGGTTTATGCCCATAATATGTTTTGACAAGAAAATAAACACCAATTTACATATTGCAAACGAATTTGATCACATCAACTAGTACATAATTTTCGACTTTTGAATGGCAGAACAAAGACAACATACCTGTTACAAACTCCCGCTCGCCGAATATTTTTATTTTCCACGTCGCCTACAATAGCTATAAACACGTGAACTTGTAACAGGAGCTGGCCGACATCTGGACGCGTCGATTCATGCAAGAGGGGGCACGGGGGGTAACATAGTGCTTACTCTATAGGAGTGTTCGTGCGGTGGCAGAACAACGACAAAAACTACCTCGGACAAACTTAAACTGCATTTATCTACAAAAAAATGTATTAAGAGCAGTTGTAAAATACTAAAATTATAAATATGGAAGGTATAAGTAAGCTACGTAAAGCACTCAATATTTTTTTGGTTAATGTTTTCTATTTTATTTTTAACCTCAAAGTTATGTATCTGGCGTTGGGACACGTCAAGTGAACGACAAAACGTAGTTACAAACTAAAGTTAATATAATATTATACATTTTATTTACTTTTAATTACTAGGCCTCGATGTAGAAAGTGTCTTTAAATAATAATTGATAATTTAAATACGATTAGGACGTACTGTAAAAAAAAAGTTCTAACATTAATTGATTGACAGGTTGCGGTGCCACTTTTTTTGAGAATTAGCCAAAAATAATTGAGCCCGGTGTGTGACTGAGAAGAAATAACAAAAATATATCGCACACTTCACAGATTAACACGTTTCTCCGCGAGCGTCTTCTAACAGTTCGAAGTTCAATCAGTCTAGGTTGATAAGTCCAAGGGTGTACAAGACTAACGAAATTAAATAATCTAATAGCAATTACCTTAATATTGATATCTCTGTCTAACTTCAGCAGATCAGCTTTGTCTCCAGCCACTATCGTCATTAAAGGTGCCAAGTCTTCCACGTGCTTCGATATAAAACCTAGAGCGAACATGGACTCCTCAGTGCCGTTGCGGAAGAAAACCCCTGGAATTTAGAATGCTGGTTTAATATAAATACTTAGGTAGCTAGTTAAATCAACATTAATAATCCAAGATAATCACGTTACATTAGGAGAAGATTGGCCGAAATGGCGGGTGATCCACCAACAAGAATCTAGCTTTCTCTACTTAGGTATATTAAAAAAATCGGACTTTTCTATCAGCTGTAATAGGATTCTTCGTTATGTTGATTCTCATTTAAATATCTGCCCAGCTGGGATTCGAACCCAGCGGGACCCCTGAGTGTGTATGGCGACCAACCAAGTGCGTTGACGAAAAGAGGTCCTGCGCAGTTGATTCAATCTATAAACAATTGACGTGGTCGTGGTCGAATAGTCAATCGAAGACAATCATCATTAGGAATAGTAAACTATCCCAAGATAAATCAATCAGTCTAATCTAAGTAGTTTCCCCAATATGCAGGCTCTGCCAGTCTAGGGACCTCTGTTCATACTGGATCTTCTTAGGTACAAGTATAAGTTTAAGTTCCTGTGTAAATATGTATTGTACCTTGTATGTCCTATTTCGGATAAAATATACAATATTTCATTTTCTTTTTTTATAACCTTCACTAACCTCTACAATTGGTAGTTCCCGCAGTGGGATGGTATCCAAACATGCCGCAGTAAAACGCGGGCATCCTCGTAGACCCCCCCACATCCGAGCCTGGACGAACAGAAACACAAACACCAAATAATGCAATACTACTAACTCCATTTAATCTAAATCAAAAGTGCTATTGAAAGGTGACCAAACGAAGAAACCGTCGTTAGTCAAATGACAAGGTATAAAAATAGTAGGTAAATTATACTTAAATTAAAATATCATTTGAATTAATTGTTAGGTACCTACTTTAAGGCATTCTTACGTCTATTTCGTCTGGTTTAAATGTTAATTGATTTTTTGTGAACATCGTTTAACTACGCAAGAGTCATGTGTTGGCAAATCGTCATACATAGGCGTAAGTACCTACCTACCTACATTTTGTTCTGTAAGAATTAAAAATCCCACCATAAACATATAACTCCTTATTATAAAACGAGGTTTAAAGATAGTCCCACGTTACTTCGTTTCTTTTGACGTTTCGGCTATGGACAAAACGTCAAACGAAACGAATCAACGTCTGACTATGTTTAAGCCTCGTTTTGAAATAAGGGGGCATATATGTAAAAAAGGTCTGCCAAGTTCGACACAAAAATTATGCTGTGGGCTTCGCCGTAAAATGAATGGAGATCTAAGTAAATAACGATAAAATCAAACGAATGCGTGGGTAGGTAGCCTTTAGTACTTATCTAAAGGTTTTCAAATCAGTGCTATTTATTTTGCAGCTATGACGTAGTCTGTCGGATAGTCGGAAGACTATTATTACAAACTATAAACTTACACAAACTAATAGTGGAAGCGTAAGAAGCGACGAGAGCAGCCTCAGCACCGCTGGATCCGCCTGGCGAGCGACCGGTGTGGTGCGGGTTGTTCGTCATGCCATACACTGGGTTGCGGGTTTCTTGCCTAAGGGATGGAAAAGTTATATATAATGACATTTTCACTTGAAACTAATGCTCTATCAAACCTGTTGCTGACTTACTATAAGAAGAAGATGAGATGGCATCATAGTGATTGGTGTTATGTAAGTATAAAGAAGATCGTGTCAGATGAATGTTGCGAGCCAAATTGACTCTGATGGTTAGATGCAATTTTATTTTAACAATCTCTTTTAGTTAAAAGATGTTAATCGTGGCAATCTTGCCCCTCTTTCTCTCTTTAGAACTAGCAACTTGCATACAGCGGTCAGAAAGAACAAGACAAATATACTTTTATAAATAACTCACCAAATCAGCAACTCGGGTAAGTTAGAAGCAAGTACAGGTATGGCGCCGGCGTTCTTCAACCGTACTATCGCCTCACTGTCTTCGGTCGCCACTTCACGTCTTCTAGACCATAGACCCATGGTCAGCTTCATGCCTTTTATAGCCTGACTTTCCTTTGTTGTGAATGGTACGCCTAGGGTTGGAAGAAAATATTGTAAGAGAGCTTCTATAATAGGGGGCAATTCTGATCAATTACGCTTGTTCTAGAAGCAGTGAATTTGCTTTTGTTAACATATCACTAAGAGCGCTAGTGGAAGTGATCTGAATTGGGGGATTTTAAGTGATTTCTCACAAGATGCCCAAGTTGAGGTCTTTGGTCCACTATTGGCTTTCTTGGTTATTTGACTTATTGATTGCGAAGTTAGGTCACATTACCTTAACCTTTTTACCACAAAAAACTGAAAGTAGATGACTATAGGCTATAGGTATATTAAAAGAAGATTACAAAGGTAAAAGAAAAAAGTGTGTTTGGATCGTAGCAAGTGGAGTGAAGTGGTCACTGTTTACCACGGAAAGTGGCGTAAATATGTATGTATGTATGTATGTTACATTGTTACCCAGATAAGGTTTTTTCCGCGCCTCCTCATCGGAGATTCCAGCTGCGATCAGCTTGTCCACCTCCCGAGCTTCGTCCAACGCTGCCAGATACCTCTCTTCGGCGACGGCATTAATTATCGGGTTCACCTGGATAAGGAAATAGATGTAAGTAAGAGAGAAAACTTAAGCCTAGATATTTTTTTGTTAGCTATTAAGACCCCACGGCTAGGCAAAGGTCTCCCCCCCAACTTTTCATTAAACACGGTCTCCAGTAGCATCCCGCCATTCCCGTGAAAATGCATCCAGTTGTCTCTCCATCTTATTTAATTTCATCAGGTAGGTAAGTATTTAATTGTCATTGATTATACTGTTTATAATTTGGCCATGGTATTGAAGAATGACCTTTCCGGGGGTAGATAAGAACTAGGTAGAAAAAGATAGAAAAAGATTCTTGCTCATTTACGTGAAGATTCAGTAAACATGTTTACTTCAATCAAAAACATCTAAGTTATCAGCATCCACTGTCTAAAAACCTGGTATCTTAGAATATTAAAGCTTTATAACACGCTTTTTGTTAAGTGTTTTTACGGCACGCATCTACAATACCTAATGGCACACACTTCCATAATTTGAACGAAACGGACCAACGCGAATGTTTTTAAATTACAGCTTTGCAATGCAACGATTACAAGAGTTATAAATGTACGACCGCAGCTAAAAATAGAAGGGTCACCATTACCTCCACAGATGTGCCATGGTATAAGCTTAGTTATACTTGCTTGGTTCTTCTCTGGGGAAAACTGCACTCTTGCGAATCTAGCATTAACTTTAAACAACGACCCGTCCTAAGTGTTGTCTAAACCTACAGGATTAAATGATTTTTCATTTTCATTATAGTGATTGCCAGATTAAGGATAAAGTAAAAATAAAGTTACACCGTGTGTCCGCCGAAGAAACGCATCTCAACATATCGAATCATTTACTTACGCCCATCTAGATTTTCATGTCTAAAACCTATATTAAGTAGGTAATTTAAAGACTTTGCTAAAACGAAAACTTTTGCGTAAAGTAAAAATTATAAGTAGGTAAGTAAGTAAAATAATTTGTTAAGATTTCTTTTTGTGACTATATTTCTTCAAAAAATTATGGTTTCTTTAAAAACCCTTCTCTTTGTCTCAAGGGCTACACGCAGTCTTTATGTGCCATTGATAACTGCAATTTGTGTGATGCAAGATTACGCAAGAAGTTTTTTTATTGTCGCGTTGAAGGCTGACTGGATATGAAATCTTTGCGTGTAGGTATTTTTTTTAATCTTGTTAAGTCTCTCTTATTTTAATCAATTTAAAGTCTCAATTGATAAACATGTCTCGAATAATAATAGGTATTGTTCTTAGATAAAGTCTATTAATAAGAATTAGTAAGAATCAGCAAATAGGTAATAAAAATCTAATGTTTATTTTAATACGTACTTGTATACCATATTATTGAATAAGTATAATCTTAACTAACAACGACTTAACGATAAAAGTCTCAGTTGAAAAACAAACTTTTTATTTTTTAATATTTAGCGTGTAGATAAGCCTAGCCTAGCGCCTTTGTTTTTTTGCTAAGGTTTTTAAAGACTTGAAGGCCCAGGTCAAAAAGCTAAATACTTATATAGGGTGTAACAGAAAAACAAAATGTCCGATCAGCTGATCGATTAAGTATAAGCGATCTAAAAAAAAAATTCGAGTTATGACCCATGTTTATTGGGGAAAGTTGTTCAGTTTCAGGAGGACTATCGCTGTGTTTCAGCATTATAACTCCTTTCTGTTACATTCTGTATAGCATTCCGGTGCCGAGTTAAAATTAAAAACATACCTAATCTTTCTTTGCTGACATGTTAAAATGAGGAAGGAGACTTTTATAGCCTCTGTATCAAATTAACGACACTCATGTCTTATAAAATGATAAGTAGCTAAATATAAAAGTAATTATATTACATAAATCACTCACCTGCTTTATCCTATCAATCAACGCTCTTACTAAATCTTCTGATTTCAACTCCTTTTCGCGAATCTTTTTGGCCAGCGTCGTGGCACTCTCCGCCAAAATTGCATGTTCTTTATTCAAATCTGGTATAGCTTCCTTAGAGCACTCCCAAAATAGAGAAAAAAAGAAATCTATCGCTCTATCCAGCATAACTCGGAGGAAACACAAAAACGCCTTCATGTTATCACCCATGGTTGCAAACTGGCCACAATCTGTAAAAGCAAAACCCGAGTTAATTTTAAATTTCGAATTTCGAGTAGGGATGGAAAAACTTTCAAATTTTAACTTGACACTTATTATTACAAGTGTATGATAAAATTGGGGTGTCAAGTTAAGTTGTGTGTGGTTATGTTATGTACTTTCTCTGGGTATAAAGCGTAAAATATGCCTTTCACTGCCTCTGAAAAAAAAAACTCAATTTTATTTATATGTAAAGAGATTGGTTTGGCGTTTTTATCGAAAATAATCAGTGGTACAGTAGGTATAAGATAACAATTGAACCGCTTATTGCCATGTCTGCACATTGCTTGTCGTTTTCGATTGTACTTCTAAGAAAATATAATGGCTATGGAACTAAGTACTTATACCTAATTTTCAATGTAGATGAATGAACTAATAAAGTAATATAGGTACCTAACTACTTATAAGTACATAAGTAAATTAATACCTAGTTGAAATTATCTTACTTAATTACCTACTTAATTAACAGCATTTAGTTTTAGTGTAGGTACCTATTATATGGTGACTTTTAATTAGTGAACGATAGAAAAGGAGATGCATTTACTCGTGATAACAAACAACTTTTACTATGCGAACAAGGTCGAAATCATTCAAAATTTTTTGAACTCCCCATACAAAATGCACCAGCTGATGGTAGGGGGGAACAATTTTTTTTATGATTTCTAACTTGGCCCCGTAGTAAAAGTTGTTTGTTATCTATCACGAGTACATGCATCTCCTTTTTATCGTTCACTAATTTAAAGTCACCCTGTATACCATTTGTCTGTGTAGGTATGTGTGTACCTATTTAATTATTTACAATTATTTACACATAGTGTAGGCAACTGTTTACTTACCTACCAAGTTATATTTTATAACTTAAGTATTTTAAAAATATCATAACATAGATAAATCATAGAAAGTTGTAAGTAGGTATGAACTCAATTAAGTTAGAAGTTACTAATCGGTAATCTAATATTTAGGATGCTATAATATGAATATGAGGTATTTATTTATTTATTTATTGTTGGTTTGCCAACAGGTAAGACAACCAAAAAAGAATACAATAGTACATGTGTAGAAATAGAAACTGATCGTCTACCCAATTATAGGCAAACACCGCAAACGTTATTTACTTACAGCGAACTAAGAGCGCATGCTGACTCTTTACAATATTGATACTTAATTAATTAAAGTTAAATATTACATGCAATGAGAAACAATAATAAAAACAGCCAAAGAAAATTTTAAAAAATTATAAAGTAACAATAAACATACACCGAAATATGAGTTATTTGGATTCTAACGGGTAAGAATATTATCGAAAAGAAACTTTCTGAACGCCGGAAGGGAGCCATGCATCAGGTCACATTTGTGACGGGAAAACAATTTATTGTATTCGCTGAAAATACGGTGGAGTGTGCCGTGAGAGCCAGATACTGTTTTGTGGGGCTTCACAAAGAGTGGTCGGAAAGTCGACAGCCGAGAGTTTGGTCGTTAGGTATAGTTTAAATTGGCAGACAAAAGCATTCCTCCGTTATTTAAAAAAAAAATGTAGGTAGGTATATATTTTTTAGGCTAGCTAGAACTAGCATAACTCTACTTCTTGGTTATTTATCATATTTTGTATTCTGTGATCGATCATACTGAGTAGGTAGGTACTTAGCGTAAAATATAGGTAAGTAAGTGTGAAATATTAAATACCTGCTAGATATTAGACTTAGGTACCTACTTAGCAACTCATAGCAAAGAGGTCATCGTAAGGTAATTTTACGCCTTATTTAACGTGAAAAAGAAACAAAAACTCTGTAAAATCGATGTTTTTCAATCAATTTAAGTACCTTATGCAGACTAGGTACTCCATAAGTAAAGGTACCTGCATTAGTTAAATACTAGTGATGGGTCGAGAGTACCAGTTCTACCGAGTAACCGAGTACCGAGTATTACTAGGTTTTAACTTTACCGAGTCGAGTACTCGGCCGAGTTACTCGGTATACTTGAAGTGGGTAGAATAGAATGGCGCACTGACAAGTTCGGGAGCAAACGGTGTTACGAACCTTTCTCCGCACCCCGCTAATTATTCGAATGAAACCAATAAACCGCAAGGTCAAAGAGAGGAAAAAATTTGATAAAACACTGTTTATGAAATTTTCTCCTACATAATTTATGGTTTTAGCAGCTTATTACATTGCTCTAGTTGGGCAAAGGCGTATCTAAATATGTTATCCATTTGAAGGAATGAGACTATGATCTACCAAGCAGATCCAATGTGCAAGGTAGATTTATTTGCACCGAGTACTCGGCATTTTACCGAGTTATTCGGCTGATTACGAGTAGTGAAAAAAGTGCCGAGTACGTCGAGTACCGGATCAACCGAGTATTCGGCTCACCTCTATTGAATACCTATCATTAATAAGTAAGTAAATACCTACGCAAGTGTGAAAAATAAACTTATGTCACTCACTAACTAAGAGTATTTATTTTTTATTTTTAGCACACAATGTTTCCCGATGCATGTCAGATTACGCAAACTATACCAGTTTCCTCCATACACTGATGTTAAGTAACATAACGAGTGGGCCAATTTACTAGCCGCAATACTCAAGTTGATACTTAAGCAGCAAACGCAATTCATATTTACAGGGTTTCCAGTCTACTCTTTTGTTAGTACCAAGCACTTTCGCTGCCCGAGAATGTATCAATAAATTTAATGCTCATAAGAATCTTTTTGGTCATAAACTTTTTTGAAGAGTTTTAGATGTTTTTACTTTTAATTATCAAGAGTTAAAAGGTGCGATGAACATTCTGTCTTAGGTTTTTAAATATCAATTTAAAATCCTGATTCTATAACTTGTTATTTAGCTGTGGTATTTAAGTATTTATATAAAAGAAGGCATAATAATTGATTTTTTAGTGTTATTTTTTGTTATAAACCGACAGAGAACATGGTAGAATACTGGTTTGACGAGTACCTAACTTTAATAAAAACCTATGACCGTAAACTGGGTAGGTACCTACTAAGACGAATTGTGTTAATTTTAGCATAGAATAGTAAAAAAGATATACCTAGTTAAGTACCTATCTATGATACACATACACCTACTCGTTACTAAGTTTATAAGTTCAAAACTAAAAAAAAAACAGATTTGAATAAAAGGGCCCTATAAAAAACCCTGTTATTTTTAATACCTAAGTACAACAAATACAAAGTTTAAATAATCCCTAAAAAAAAGATAACAAAAGAACTTACCTCAATGATGAAACTAATTATGAACTAAGGAAATTTACATTTATAGAAACAAAATTGGTGCTAAAACAAAATATTCACACACAGCTGCAAACTCCAATCAGCCGGCGAGACGACCGCGTTTACCGGCGTTATTGATAAACTGTTTATATGCATGGTGAATGCGTAATACATTTCGTATTCGTTTACGAACTAGTTTGTTCAAAGGTTATTGCAGAATTGTTGTTTATTTTTTGGTGTATTAAAGGTAATTGTTGGTAATTGTTGATTGTTGTTGTTGTTGGTTGTTTTGTTTTTTATCTTTTGTGCAATAAAGAATATTTGTTTTGTATTGTATTGTCATTATGATTTTCAATGACTTGGTTTAAGGTATGCAGGGTCGCCACCGGAGACCGTGTTAAATGGAAAGTCGGGGGGGAGGCCTTTGCCCAGCAGTGGGATCTTAATGGCTAACAAAAAAAAATTGTATTGTAGATATTGTAATTGAGTGAGTACCCTTTATGAGTACCTACGTACCTGCGTACATTAAGAATAGGATTTTTAGAAATTAGAAAAATATTTAATTTACTCTTAGAAAATGATTACACATACAGATATGAAACAAAAAAGAAAATATATTTTTCTTTCAGTCCGTGCTTTCAGTAAAGTATCATCCAAATGTTGATAAAATAATGAAAAAAGAAATATCTATTGAAAAAGTTTCAAACTAAAAATTAGTTCCCGCGCAAAATATATTGAACGCGTTCAAAAATGACAGTACATAAAATGTGAACGCAGCCATTACATGACCTTGGTTGACATTGCGTTTGACAGCTGATTACGAACGAAGTTTTGTTCGAAGACCGCTCGCATGTTTGACCTCAACTGATAAAATTATTTTTACGATATCCAGTGAAAAAGACGTTCAGAGTTTATTCGCACGTCGGCCTAGAAGCTTCTTTCATTCATAAAAAATGTCTGGGGTTGTCGTGGTCAATACAAATCCTTTCGAAGGTCAAAAGCCGGGTACGAGTGGTTTACGTAAAAAAGTTAAAGTTTTTCTTCAAGAAAACTATACGGAGAACTTCATCCAGAGTATTTTGGACGCAAATAAGGATGCTATAAAGGGGTCTACGTTGGTGGTGGGTGGTGATGGCCGGTATTTAGTGAAGGAGGTAGTGGACAAAATTATTAAGATTTCCGCCGCTAATGGGGTAAGTAACATTTTTGACCTTTGTGGTGGGTAAACATATTACACGATATTCGGTAGCTCTTACTCTCGCGCGTTGATACTTTGAGATTAGTACGATATCTTAAAAATGCGACTTTATTATTTACAAAAATCTTATCTCCCTTCTTGGACTTAACTAACAGATATAATTATGTAGGTAATGTAAAATACCCTATATTTATTTCTTATTGAAAAATAATCAATCTAACTTGAATACTTACCTACCCTTAATTGTCGAATTTATTATAATTAAGAATCAATTTAGAACTTTTTTAAGTAAAATCTTAATCTGAATTAATTTTTTCAGGTAGCCAAGTTGCTGGTCGGTCAGAATGGAATCCTCTCCACCCCTGCTGTCTCTTGCATCATTAGGAAATATAAAACACTGGGTAAGAAGATATTTATTTATTACTAGTTCCGGAGAGTGGAGAGGCTGGTGATCGAACATACAGGACTTCCTATTATGGACACCAGTCTCTCGCAAATACTTTGCTTAAATAATTATGTTTACCTTCAATGCTTGTTAATTGTTTTCATTTTAATTGTTGAAAAATAAAGAAAAAAAATAAATAAAGAATAACATAAACTAAAAAGACAACATCCTTACAGGTTCAACACCCATTTCGACAATGTTATAAAAACTCCTTATTATATAAGACCATAATGTAAAACAATAATATAGAAAAAATGGAGCAAAGTCAATGAACCAAGCGATAACTTAAAAAAAAACTTTTTGTATTTCTTTTTTTGATGATACCTATATTTTATTAATCTACCTTTTTAATTTATTCATAACAGCAATGAGGAAGGAATATAAGGAGTGGCCCCATTTTGTTTTTCATACACAAATGAGTTTATGACAGTGTGCCAAGGTTGGCGCAAGTTTTTCATAGTTTTCTTGGTAGATGACCTGTCTAACGATAAGAAATTCTATACAATAAGGTAGCCATTTTGCGCCAGACCAGGCACGCAGATCCAGACGATATGGCACCTCCTTATATATTCTATACTCAAAGCATAACAGAAACATTTCAAACAGGACCAGATCTATACTTTTTGAATTTCTTTTTTTTTTTAATTCCAGGAGGCATAGTCCTAACAGCATCTCACAACCCGGGCGGCATTAACAATGATTTTGGCATAAAGTTCAACTGCAGTAATGGCGGCCCGGCACCAGATCACACCACCAATGAAATATACGCCTTAACTACACAGATCAAAGAGTACAAAATCGTGCCGAACTTGGTCTGTCCTATTGATAAGGTTGGAGTGCAGAATTTTAAGGTATGGTAGATTTGGAGCTGGGAATAATGGTATAAGAATAAGTTTTTTTTACAGCCTTTAGTGTCCCACTGGTGGGCATAGGCCTCTCCCGAATTCTTCCATGCTTCCCGATTTTAAGAAATAGTTACAGTCTTTATCTTTATCAGCCCATATATGTTCCCACCGAGGGGCACGAGCCTACTCTCATACAGAGAGTGATTAGGCCGTAATCCACCACGCTGGCCAAGTGCGGGTTGGCGGGTTGTCATAGTTACAGTATGTAAGAAAAATATCATGATTCAAAACTTAATTTATAAAAACTAACTTTTATAAAGCAATAGCATTTATCATCACATTTTGGATAACTAACACAATATCTTAAAATTAAAAAGACGTGTGGCACTCGGGGACTGCCGCGGTAAAGCTATTGCATAGCATTTTGTATCAACTTATGCAATCATAATTATTTATTTATTTTATTTATGCAGTATTTCTTTTTCTTTGATATTAATTCAAGTTACACTTTTTGAGCGTGGTGACCGACCGGCGGCGGTGTGTCGAAGACTGCCGAACTGAAACGACGTTAGACGATGCACGGCCTTCAAGCCACACCTCCGTCCGTGCCCGTCGGAGTGGGGAGCGTGAGGTTTTTTCGTTACGGAATTTCTGGATTCGGTCCCCGCACTCAAGGCCCGCGATAGAAGCTATGCAATAGCTTAATAAATAATAGCCTAGATGTGTTATTCTGATATGCAAGCTACATTATGCCAAACATCTGTTCAGTAGTTTTTGCATGTGAAAGAATAACAAAAATCCTGACATCCATCCATAGGCACAAACATTGACATCTTCTTATCTTTATCTTTATTAGCCCATATATGTCCCCACCGAGGGGCACGGGCCTACTCTCATACAGAGAGTGATTAGGCCGTAATCCACCACGCTGGCCAAGTGCGGGTTGGCGGATTTCACATACACCTTCGAATTTCTTCTCAAGTGTAACATAATATAATATTAATAGGATTATTTGTACCCGTTTCAGCAGCTATAGATAAAATTTAACTGGCAGATAAACCTATGTCTATTTCATTAACCATGACGTTTTAGAATGTGATAAATATAAAGTATCTGTTACATTTTTATCTATAAATCGTATACAAAGAAAATACAAGCCCTTCAGTTGTATAATACCTTACCTTATCCTTAGTTGTTTTTTTTCGTACTATTATTGTTATTATTAACCGACTTTTAAAAAAAGGAGGAGGTTTCTCAATTCGACCGTAACTTTATAAATTTATCTTTTTATACTTAACAGGTGGAAGATCGCACATTCACAGTAGAAATCATAGACTCAGTTCAAGACTACGTCGCTTATATGAAGGAGATATTTGACTTCCCTAAGATCAAGGCGCTCATCAAGGAGCAGAGGAAGCCGTTCAATGTGCTTATTGATTCTATGAATGGAGGTAAGGAGATATGAAATACTTATACTGTATTTGCCTTGTATAGGGTACAAAGATATTTAATCATATTGGAATAGGCGATACAGCTGTTAGTCGCGGTTTATAGCGAAGTGGCGTGGCGGAGGCGCGCGGCGGAAGCGTCTTGTCAAGAAAACTCTTAAAAGTATTATAATGCAGTCGTATTTGCCGTAATTTCAACCGCGCTCCTCGGAGCGTGGATGAAAGAAAGAAGAAAGAAAAGAGCGCACCTGCGCCACGCCACTTCGGTATAAACCGCGCCTTAGCTTGACAGTATGCAAATATAAAATCGCGTTTATTTATTTTTATATTACATACATACATACATATACATATCCGTCACGCCTCTCTCCCATTCGGGTAGGCAGAGACCACTTCCTTCCACTTGCTACGATCCAAACACACCTCTTTTGCTTCATCCACACTCATCAGTTGCCTTTATATTAAGATATCTTAATTGAAACATTCTCAAATGGTAAGTAATTCATTACATAAAATACTAAAGATTAATCCTAACTAGATACTAATAAATGTTAATGTTTGTGCCTCTGGATGGACAAATTGATAGATATGAGGATATTTGTTACTCTTTCACCCCAAAACCACTGAACAGTTTTTTTTTTTTTTTTTGGTAAGCTTGCATTTTGTTTAAAGTTATTGAGTAGGTTTTCCGAGACATAAATGCGTACGAAATAGGGATTGCAATCCGGTATCATTTTCAATCCGGCTGGATCCGGCAATTAAGTAACTGAAGATCAGATGCTGTTTCTGTCACATTTTCATCATTTAAGAAATCATTGCGTACAGTAGGTACTGTTTTATGCGTATTTTTTGCTTTACCGGATCCGGAGCCGACTCACCGGATCCGGTAGGTCCAAAAACACGCCGGATCCGCCGGATTACCGGATCCGCCGGACCGGATTGCAATCCCTAGTACGAAATCGGGGATAGCTTATAGTAAAAAAAGAAAAGTTTTTAAATGAGTTTCCAACATTACCATAATGTGCTGATCTGTGCTATATTTAACAATTTCCTCATTCTTCCAACCAGTTACGGGCCCATACGTCCGTCGCATATTCCTCGAAGAGTTGGGAGCTTCAGAGAAGAATGTCTCCCGCATCACCCCCTTGGAGGACTTTGGAGGAGCACACCCTGACCCTAACCTCACCTACGCAGCTGACCTGGTCACTGCCGTGAAGAATGGGGCTTATGACTTCGGAGCGGCTTTTGATGGAGATGGTCAGTAGAATTTAGAGATAATATTTATTCATTTGTTTGATTGTGGCTTTGGCCGCGGTGAAATAAAAAAACACGCGCTTTAATTAAAAAAAAATGAAAACTGCATAATTGCAGAAACATTTTGGGTTAGTTCCAATTTCTGTGCCAGCCCCTAGTCTATCATTCATTCATTAGGCATTACTTAGGTATTTTGTGTTGTGCGCAAAGGTGGCCTTATCACTAAAAGTGATCTCTTCCAGACAACCTTTGTAGAAGCAGCAGAGCAGACCAAAGTCAGCAGTAAAAAAATTCAATCTGAACTAATTTTTTTTAAAGCAGAGCTATGTTTTAACTGTATTAATTAGTTTTTGGGTAACTACGTAAGCGCAGTTACGCATTACATATGATTTCGATTTTTTTTAATCGACTTCATTCTTATAGAAATAATTCTCGGATCTATACTCAACTTCTCGGATCAGAAAATAATCGGTTATATTGTAGTGCGTAACCGCTGTAACTGTTTATTAATTAAGCGCAAATACCAATAAATTATAATAGGTATGTCCAAAAAGAGTAGAAATTAAAAAGGGGCAACACTGTAGCGTTGTCTCTTTCAGTTCAATATAAACAAAACGGGACGACACTACAGTGTTGCCAATTTTTCAATTTCTACTCTTTTTGGATAGACTATATTATCTAAGAGAATAATCCAATTTATTAACAAAATTACAGGCGACAGAAACATGATAATAGGCCGTAATGCCTTCTTCGTGACCCCGTCCGACTCTCTAGCGGTGTTGGCTAACAACCTGGCTCATATACCATACTTCGCGCGAGCTGGAGTACAAGGATACGCGAGGAGTATGCCTACAGCCGCCGCTGTGGATCGAGTCGCTGCTAAGAGCGGAAAGGAAATCTTTGAAGTGCCTACTGGTGAGTTTTTTTTTAATTAAGTATTTTTTTACTAGCCAAATTTGTCCCAATGCTGGGCAAAATCCTCTCTCATGCTTCTCCAAAGACTCCTGGTGAGTTTTTGTAAGGAATTTAGTTTTTTTGAGTTTAGGTCATAAAAGGAAAAAGAAAACGAAATCATGCCAAAGTTTGTGTCGATGAATGGATTGATGCGAGAATGTTTCTTACTTTTTATACATACAAAAACCACTGAACAGATTATAATGAAATTTTACATTATTTTAGGATATTGGGTAAATTTACCGAGATATAACGATTACTGCATACAAAGTAGCGGGCAGCTTTTAATATTAAAATAAAAGGTAACAATACTTTACTAACAAAGCTCGTTATTAGAGCTTCAAAGAAAAGAAGGAACAAAGAAGAATTAAGAAATTAATGCCAGCCTCTTGTAGCCTGGTAAAAACAAATAATTGCTTTTTTTTTAATCCCCAGGTTGGAAATACTTCGGAAATCTAATGGACGCAGGCCGCTTGTCCCTATGCGGGGAAGAGTCCTTCGGTACAGGGTCCGACCACGTGCGAGAGAAAGACGGACTATGGGCGGCGTTGGCTTGGCTCTCAGTACTAGCGGCGACCGGGAAAGGAGTCGAAGATATCTTGAAGGATCACTGGGCTGAGTTCGGCAGGAATTATTTTACTAGGTTAGTAGTGTAAGAGTGATTTGGGTAAAATGACCCATTTTGGTAATTTTGATTACTGTTTGGTGGTACCAAAATGGCCGTTTTGGCAATTTTGACTACTATTTTGATCGAGCTATAATGCGCATTTTGGCGTGACCACTATTTTGGTCCAACTAAAACGCCCATTTCGGCAATCTTGACCACTTTTGTACTAAAATACCCATTTTGGAAATTATGAAAAGTATTTGGTCACAGTAAACTGGAGTGTCAATTTTAATCATTTTTATCACCATTTGGTCGGACTAAAACGCCCATTATGGCAATTTTGACCACTATTTTCGTCCAACTAAAACGTCCATTTCGGCAATTTTGACCACTATTTGGACCAAAACGTCCATTTTACCCAAAAGAAAAAAGAAACTAGAATTTTTTAAGTCCTTATCACTATCACCATCAATTTAACCCCCACTCCCTCAGATACGACTACGAGGACTGCGCAAGCGACCCGTGCAACGAGATGATGTCGGCGCTGGAGAGGAAGATCACGGAGCCAGGGTTCGTCGGGTCGTCTCACTCTAGCGGCGGGAAGACTTACGTTGTGAAACTAGCTGATAACTTCTCTTATATGGATCCTATTGATCAGAGCGTTGCTATGAAACAGGTAATAAATGTTTATATTTATTTATTTTATAAATAAATTATTGCACATGTACATGTTGATATTATCCATCCATTAATTTAACAGTTAAGGCTGATTTACTTTGAGTAAGTAACTGACGACAGTTACTGAACTGACCTGGTATTGCCATAGTGTAAATTGACCACTGACGTGTCAGTGCACTGTCGCATCAGTACTGACTTCAATATTCGTATGGGAATAGTGAAGTCAGTTCTGACGCGACAGTGCACTGAAGCCAGTTACTTACTCAATGTAAATCAGCCTTTAGACTCTTGTCGGTGGAGCATCCGCCATTCAGGCCTTTTTTTCTGCTAGTGTTTTAACTTCTTGATACGACTGACGTTATAAATTATAAATATTTTTTAAAGCTATCGCTATGTTCACAATGTAGCAGTTTTCCTTAAAGCAGAGTTAAGCAAGACACTGTTGGGTTGCTGTTTTCAAATAATAGAAGCGTTTTACCTAAAATAAAACGCATATTAAATACTTACCTTATTTGAAGCTTAATTATAATGAGATAGGCCCTATCTGTTTTCCGGTTCTTTTACCTCTCTTTTTGCCCTAGCGCGCTATCCTACTCGCACAGCCCCACTCGCTCCCCACCACCACCAGAGGCAGTGTGGGTTTTGAAACCCACAACCATTTTTAAAATCATTGAAGTCGAAAACCAGGCAGGAAATAAAAGTTAAGCTTCAAATAAGGTAAGTATTTAATATGCGTTTTATTTTAGGTAAAACGCTTCTATTAAACACTTGACCGTTATTTGAAGCTTAATTATAATGAGACGTGTTTGTTATCGCCTGGTGGTGGATGGATGCCAATGTGAGAGGGATTGCGATGGTAAAGTGTGTGATTATTTACTTGAGTTAGGTAATAATTACAGTTAGGGAGCAGAATAGAAAAACATAACTGTGCGAGGCATGAACTTTGTTTTATTTAACTTTTATTATTAGACATAATATAAGGTAACTTTCCTTTTAATGATTTACTTACATAAAAATCAACAAAGAAAAACATAAAATGAACTTCTGATTTTATATTCTGATAATTTTAACCATAAAGAGAAATCAATTCTTAGGAATCAGACACTGAACTATTTTAATTACATAGTGGTAAATAAACCCGTAACACTAGAATTGTTGTCCATACTTGGCACTGGTAAAACTTCCTTTCTATAAAAACGTCTAAATGTGTCCCCAGATCTCCAGTTTCCTCTGGAAAGAATTTCGTCGATGGGGAGGTTATTTATCCAATTCTTGGAGGCAACCGCAGAGCGTACGCTGCCTGGGGAGGCAATTATATTAGCTTCTGTCAACAATGCCTTAATCCACCCTGCGATGATAGTTCTGGATGCAGCTTTAGGTTGGCCTCGTAGATTAACAAACAAATTTGCGCATTTTGCAGACATTCGCCGATCGTTTAGAAGTTGTTTGCACTGCAATATCCAATACATGGGATCAAGGCGCTTACAATCTGGATTTCTTAGTAATTTCCAACCCGATTGCCTGAAATTAGAATTATCTGTTTTAGAACCAAATATTGGCCACAAAATTACGTGATCGTCACCAATTTGAAAATGATCCCTGTCTACAGCAAGGAGAGTCAGGTCATGAACCCGTCGACCAGAGCACAGTAATAATAAAACAGCAGTGTGTCTGGAGACTGAAAAAGTATTACTTTCGTTTATAGAATAGCTTTTTAAAAATGAAATCAAGGTATCCACGTTCCAAACTGATGTTCTATGTGAAACTGGTTTTTGTAGGGAGATAGATTTCAAGACATGTTTTACTAGCACATGAGAGCTCAAATTGCCAGATAGCTCAGGATTGCATAAAGTAGAAACAACGGATTTATGTAAAAGAATCGTATTGTATGACATTTTATTTTGTAAAAACAAATCTGCTAAAAATTTTGCCAAAACAGAGCCAGTGGGATTGGATGGAATAATATTATGAAGCTTACACCAAGATAGCCATCTTTGCCATGCGACTTTATAAGTTTTTTGTGTGGAGGGTCTCCATGACGATAAAAGGAGACTGCGTTGTGCCTCATTCCAATCAATCAGGTCATCGGACCACCCCCACATTTCCACACCTCTAGAGTCATTTGTTTGACCTTGGGAGGTGGAAGGCCGGTCGATGTGTCTACCAGACGACGCTCCAGTTTCTGAATTGTTAGCGGGGCTGCTAGCGCTCTCGACTTGAGGTCCGCTCTCCAAAATACGCGATTCCACCGAGGGACCACTAACAAATATATTCCTTGAGCGCGATTCAAATGAATTAACACTTTTGGAATTAGATAAGGAGGGGGAAATACCCACGCCAGTGGATAGTCCCAGGTGCGGGAGAAAGCATCGTGGTACATTGCAGAACTGTCGTTTAAATCTAAGGAAACATAATTTACCACCACATGAGCTTTGGCAGAGGCAAAGAGATCTATTAAGGGAGTCCCGAACTTTCTGAATATCATGTCGGTGCAATGAGGTAGTAAGTGCCACTCTGGAGGTGATCGGAAACGAGATAGATGATCTGCGTGTCCGTTGTAGTTTCCGGGTAGGTGGTGAGCGGTTATACGAATCTGGTGCTGATCTAGGAGATGAAAGATTTGATGAGTTATGTCCATAAGGGCTGACGACTTCGTCCCACCTTCGTTCCGAATGTACGCAACCGCGGTTTTGTTGTCGCTTTGCCACAGGACAGTCGACTGACAAAGCAGCTGATACTGACTTTGTAAAACTTTTAGTAAGGCTAGAAGTTCTTTCTGATTGCAATGCTTTGACTGTTCCTGGTCGGTCCACTGTCCTGAGAGGGAAAGACCATCCAATTGAGCTCCCCAAGCTAGATCTGATGCGTCCGTCGAGAGGAAGCAGGTTGGAGGGGGTAGATGGATCTCTGATGGGTAATGGTAGTGGTCTAGCCACCAAACGAGATCTTGCTGGGCTTTGTCTGTCAGGTGATACTGTTTGGCAACTGGCATCTTGATGACAACATTCAAAAGATCTAGTAGTGCTCGATAATGGAGTCTGCCTTTCAGAACCACGAAACTGGTAAAGTTTAGAAGGCCGATTAAGCTTCGAAGCTCTGTTAGAGAAACGGACTTCTTTTTCAATGCCGAAATTACCTTGGAAGACAGGAGAACTGCTTTTTCCCTTGGGATAGTTTTTTCGTTCAAAAACGTGTTCCACTGAACGCCTAGAAACACTAGGCTCTGTTGAGGGGTAAGAATAGACTTTTTGAAATTCACCTGCCATCCTAAGTATTGTAATCTCTCGATCAGTATTTGAACATGGGCTTCTAGCACGTACTGATTTTGATGGGCTAGGAGAAAGTCGTCCAAATAGACGATAATTCGTATCCCTTGGTCTCTTAAAGTTCGCGCTATCCAGTTGGTCAGAGATGCGAATACTTTCGGTGCTGTGCTGAGACCGAAGGGCAGGCAGGTCATTTGTAATAATTCGCCCTTGTAAATGAGCCGAAGAAAGCGTCTGTGGGATTTTGCTACGGGTAGATGGAAGTAGGCCTGTGACAAGTCCACTTTGCACATCCAGTCGTTTGGTTGTAAGAAATCGGGAATTCGATACATATTTATTAGATTGAACGGGCTCGTTATTACAAATTTGTTTAAAGCTGCTAGGTTGAAAATGGGTCGGTTGGATCCGTCGCTTTTGGACACAAGAAACATTGTTGAGATAAAACTCGGAGCTGGTTCGACTATTTCTAATACACCTTGGCGGCGCATTTTCAATATTTCTGTCGACATTGCTGCCGAAACAGTTTTACTGAAAGGATTTTGTTCCAGGCGCGGCATGACTAGGGGCGGTTTCTGATCGAATGGTATGCGATACCCTTTTATTATTTTCAAAAGATGTTCGGGAGCGTTTAGTTGTTGCCACCGGTGATGATACAAAAATAGTCGACCCGCTCGGAACACTTGGGAGTCAATACTTACGTTTCTTGCTTTGTTGGTGGTCAGAGGGTGAGCTAGTGCGCTTACGACCTCCTCTGCTGTAATCCTGAGCTCGCCCCGCTTGTCGATTTCCTCTAGGGCGAAAGGAGCCTCTGCTAGAGTTCGGTGGACGATTGTCTTGTTGATGACCATGTGAGGAGCGAGCATTGTAACAACCCTGCGAGGGTTGGTTGTAAGCGTGATGGTTGTGAGTGGCACTGCAGCAACCATGAGTATGAGAACTACCCTGCGAGGGTATATTACGGCCAGTCTGCCCCTGCGCGGGGTGACGAAGTGGCTTGTTGGTATTGGATCCTGTCTGCGCGGCAGGTCCTGTGGAGCTAGGCTTGTTTACTGGATAAAAAGCCTTACGGACGCCTCCAGCTTTATCAAGAACAGCAATCAATCCATCAGATCTAAATAGGTTTTGGCACGACGGCGGTACCTTACGTAATGCACTTTTTATCAAGGGGTCACGTACGAAATTAATAATAGCATCCCTCCTCATCTGAATAACATCCGCTCTGTGTCCGCAAGTTAATTGAAGCAAGTCAGAAGACACTTTGAAAAAGTCGCCTTTTAAAAATAGTTCGTTAACTTTTTCACTTAAATTTTCGAAGTTTAAATCCGAGGTTCGAGCCCACTGTAAAAGGGTACGAAGGGAAGTTTGTAACGTTTCCCTTTGTTTAAGCACGCAAAACGTTAACGCGGCATACGATTTATCAGAGTTGGTCAAATGACGTGATGAGTCATACGCTTTTAGTTCGTCGTTGACTTCTAAGTCGGTAAAACCTGGCGTGTGACTATACAATTTTTGCACGTCAGCATAACGAACTTCACACCACTCATTGCTGTCGAAATGTTGGATGTCCTTTAAGGTATCTAATAACTCTTTGGGTGTCTTTGGAATGGAAGGTTCCTTTAATTTCGTTTCGATTTCAAAAACAAAGCTAGGATCTGTGTCCGGTAAAATCGGAGACACCTCTTCTGGAACGCCTGAGTCCACGTATAATTCACCACTAATGTTATCGTCCACTACACATTCATTTGAAACGGTATCATACCGATTTAAATCACAAAAACGAATTTGTTCGCGGAATTTATTGAATTCCTCAGTTAATTTATTGATTTGACGGTAGTCGCGGCGATAATTACGTTTGCCCCCCCTTTTTTTATTACGGCGGCGGCGGCGACGAGACGATTTATTGTTTTCAGAGGAGGAACTAGATGAAGAACTATCACTGCTTGATGAGCTAGAAGAACTAGACGTATATGAACGTCGTCGCTTTTTAGCTTTTTGACTCACAGACTGCGACCCCGTGGCCTGCGTTACATTATCGTTAAGTTCCACGTCATTATTAATCCCTTCCATATTTAACGCCAACCTAAAATACCTAGGGCAAAACAACAAAAGATTTTAAATGTAGAAAAGCATCGAAGCTAATCTACCCACATTTAAAATATGCACAATTAAGTACCGAACGGTAACACCGTTAAGAATAAATGTAACAGAAAACACTTTATAAAGCAAGGCACAGAAAAAAAGTGTTAAAAGACTTACGTGAATTGAGGTAATATAACAGCACTGTAGAACTATAGGAGATATAGGATACCTACAGGTCACTGAATTTAACTTTATTACTCAGGTCATGTAAGTATGACCGCTTGCGCCGGAAAACAGGACGCCAATGATTTTAAAAATGGTTGTGGGTTTCAAAACCCACACTGCCTCTGGTGGTGGTGGGGAGCGAGTGGGGCTGTGCGAGTAGGATAGCGCGCTAGGGCAAAAAGAGAGGTAAAAGAACCGGAAAACAGATAGGGCCTATCTCATTATAATTAAGCTTCAAATAACGGTCAAGTGTTTAATACAATTCTCATAAATACTTATTTAAATGACGAATTTAAATGTACCAACTGATAAATGTTTATGAAGCGAAAGAAGTGTGTTTGTATCGTAGCAAGTGCAGGGAAGTCTGTCTACTCGGAGAGAGGCGGGACAGATATGTGTGTATGTAAGTATATGTTGTAAATTTACATAATTATGATTTGTAATGTATTATGTTACAGGGTCTGCGTATTATATTTGAGGATGGATCCCGTATCGTGATGCGCTTGAGTGGTACTGGCAGCTCGGGGGCTACTGTTAGGTTAGTGGTTTGCAAATAATTTCCTGGTTCTACGATTACCTTTGTGATATAGATGAAAATTAAGTTATTTTTGAAAACTTTTATATTAAGAGCCATTTGCAACATAAATATTGTGTGGTTTCGTAAATTTATAAAACAATTGACGTTGTTTTTAAGAATTTGTCAATTGCAATTTAACTCTTCCCATATAAAGTAACTTGAGGCTAATCGCGATTTCGTACGCATTTATCGTCATTTCTTGGGAAAAAAAAAACATGGTAGGTAGGTATCTTAAAAGAGCATCCATCCTAATTGGTACAGTAAAACTTTTCGGTATCAATTATTATTAGACTCAACATCTAGTTATCTAGTTATAGCTAGTATGGAGAAAAAAAAGCTGGCGGCCACTGATGAAACTAACGTCAATCGATAGAGAAAAATATTATAAAAAATACTATATTTTGGATAATTGACGAAAGTGATATACTTTCGGAGATATAAAACTTTGAAAATGAAAGAACTTTGAAAATTTTTAATGCGAACATTTTCAAAGTTCTATATCTTTGAAAGTACCGAAAGTAAAGCTCGAATAAGGGATGTTGAGTCTAATTGATACTGTTTTTTTTACTATACCAGGCTCCATACAAATATGTTCGATGCCATTTATAGCCTATTAGTTATTCTGATGTGCAAGCTACAATATTGTGCTCTGTCTCACATCCTTCCATCAATCGGCACAAACATTGAGACATTTATAGCATTAGTAGGAATTTGAAGTCCTATTTTTTTTAATTTTTCAAGCTCAGATAAGTAATATCTTTTAAACCAATTTTTTCGTTCCCCAGATTGTACATAGACTCGTACGAAGCCACAAACGTGACCGGCGACGCACAGGTAATGTTGAAGCCGCTCATCGACGTGGCTCTACAAATATCTCAACTGCAAAAATACACTGGTAGGGACGCTCCTACTGTTATAACATAAGTTAAATAAATATGTACTTTTAAAAGGCCTTCGAGTCGGCACACACCTGATTTGTGATTGTCATATTATTATCGACATTGTTCTCATTAGAATAATATTCAAAATCAGTTGACACAACAAATGAGCATCGAAGCGACTACAAGCGAATGTTGTGTCAACTGATTCAGAATTTTATTCTAATGACAACAATGTCGATAATAATATGAATATCAAAAATGCTCTGCGCTGCGCTCTGTCAGGTATGCGCCGGCACATAGAAGACAAATACAGTAAAGGGCGATAAAGAATGCACATCGGCAATCATCGGTTTTCCGAATACAAACGAATAATTTCCATGTACCTACAGACAAACCAACTTATCTGTGAAATGAACGGCGGCGCTAGTAGTAATGCAAAATTGTATTTCTACCAATCGCAGCAGTTCTGGAATTTGACATTTCCGTAATTAGTGGCCGTAGTTGCAATAACGGTCGTTTCATAGATAACTTGATAGATAGATCAGGAGGCTTAGCATACGTGCCGCGACAATTATCTCACGTCATGCTATCCTTATTACATTTAAAACTGTGGACAGAGACGTAAGCGTGACAAACCCATGACAACGTCTTGTCACGGAGTTTATGCTAAGCTAGCTGTACATCAATAATTAGATTACCTTTCACGACCCATTAATGAGTCAGAAGGCTCAGTTATAGATTTTACCCTATTTCTATGGGTGTAAAACTTAAAATACTAAGTATATAGTCCATGAATGAATAGTAGGCAATTTCATATTGGTGTATAATAATCGTTAATTTGTTCCTTTTTCATTCAAAAAAGAAACTCAAAAGTTCGTTATAATTTTTAAGTGCTTCAACCGTTTTTTGGAGTTTTTTGCGATTTGTTCACTTTTTGGTAAGTAAATATTGTTTTATTTTATTTCTAAAAGAAAGAGATTGTTTTTAAATGAGAAAAAAGGCCAAAAATATCCTCCGTTACGCATTCGCAACCGTTCCCATACATTGAATATGTTCAGAACATACTAGGGAAGCTGCGCAAGGCGGCAAACGTAATTGTCATCCGTCAATATTTTTTTTAATAATTTAAATTTTCTCTTGGGCAATGGCTATGATTACTATTAATCTGTCTGTAAAAGTGTAATTAATAAATTCACACTGAAAATAGCCATAAAAAAATAGGGATTTTTTAAAAATTGAATAAAGTTTCATATTATCAAATAAAAAAAATAGTGTTAAAAACTGAAACATTGTCAATTAACGCTCCATCGACCAGTGGATCTCTTTATTTTAATTACAAGAAAACATTTCCAATGGTGCTGATGGCCCTTGTAGACGCTAATTATAAAATTGCCGTCGATGTCGGAGCTTAAGGTAAAAACAATTAATGGTGGCATTTTCGGAAATTCTAAAAACAGTTCCAAAATTGTACAGATTTTCAAAACTTAATATACAATACAGCATTATAAGTAGTAAAAACATATTATTTTCCTTATTTTGAATTATTGGATGCTTAATTCTTATCTTAATTCGGGAATATTTTGTTCTAAGCGATTTTCGTCTAATAATGGTGTATTTTACTTTTGAAAATCTGAATGTGTTCATCGACTTATGATGCTGACCGTAAAAGACCATGTTTAGCGTTTTTTGTACATTTAAATATAAAAAATAATAATATGCTAAGCGGCTACATGAACTCAAAACCTGCAGTACCTAAAAATCTTGGATTATTTAACCAACGGGATACGACATACGCCGCGATCGTGGTACAAAAAAGTCTGCCGATTTTAAGGGGGACGAGGTAACGCACACATTCAAAACACTTAACTACTAACGCATTTTGGCTTTCGTCGCTATTCACGCACACAATACCATTGTTAAACACTAGCTCGAAGTTGACGCACACAATCAAATTCGCACACATAAACATGTATCGGTGACAGTACGAAATGGCCTTCGACTCGTAAGATCGATAGAGATTGACAACACCGATATTTAGTTATCGATAAATATCGATAACGATTAATAGTCCATAACGGTTTTTCTTATTTATTTATATTAAAATATTTATTTATATTAAAAATACTCATTAAGAAATCTGCTAAAGGTATATTTTTTCTAAGTACCTACTTAAATTAAAAAGAACAACTTACTACAGGTTTGTTTATTCATAATTTTATAGATGTTAAGTTTTTTAAACTGAAATCAACTTAATAAATCAACAAACAAATATAAATATAAAGTAAATACAAATATAAAATAAAAATATAAAATAAAAATCCATTAAGCCGTTTAGGCTGTAGAGTGTGCCAAAGATTTACACATACAAGTAAAACATACATACAAACATAATTAAAAAAACATACATACATACTCTTGAAAAACATTACTTTCCTTCTGGCGCAGTCGGGTAAAAAATATCGATATATTTTAAGTTATGATAAGTCACATCTCTAATTTTCTTGAAGTGTGACCAGGATGGTACAAGAAAATACTACTTTTTTTTTAAGTGAAATTAATTGTTGTCAATGTTGTTTAAAATATAAATTTGTAGTTAAAAATATTATTATGAAAGAAGTAAAGTCCAAAATTGCTTGTTTTAAACAGTTCCAAGTATAAAAGCACTCAATAAATTATTCGAAATACATAATTAATAATATACATAGTATTTTTACATATCTGCAACAATTATTACATTGATAGTTTAATAAGTAAAGCGGGAATAATGTTCTTCTAAATAAAATCAGCCGTAAAAACCGTTTAAAAAAACGGCAGATTAGTCGAATATCTCATTTGGTGGCAACACTGTTCATCCGATCAGAAAGGTTTTTATTTTAATGAATTTGTGGATTATTAGATAGTTTATGGAAAAAATAGTACTCAAAAGTGGAAAGAGACATTATCCTTGTGTAAACTTGATATTTGTGACCTCGTTTTGCAATGAAATACACTGCAATTAGGCATTTTAGCTGGACTACATTCCGCGCGCGCGGCCGATGAGAAGTGACGCGAGTACTTGCGGCAACAGTTTTATGGCTGATTCCACCGTTTCGTGCAAATTTCGACCATTCCACGAAATTTTTTTTTTTATATCGGTTTCGAAAATCGGTATGCTAAAAAGTAGCGTATATCGTCTAGATGTAGTAAACTAGTTTGGACGTATTATTTTTTTTTATAGTTTTCGAGGAAATCGTTGGAGTGTAATGAGGCAATGGAATGTAATGAAATATCATGAGAGTGTAATGATGTTGTTTGGAAGGTAATGAAAAAATATTAGTCAGTATTAAAAAATTCATTAAAAAATCAAACTTTTTCTTCATAAACGTACTTATTCATGGAAATCGTATGTGTCAAAGTGAACACAATTTTTTTTTACGTTGTAGGAACATTTCAATAGACTTCTAAAAGTATAAACACCTAAACTAGAAACTCACATTGTTGCGACCTGCATAATAGGTGACAATTATAACGGCGCGGCGAAATTGTACATCTTATATTTGGAGTTACATGGTGATATGACTCTAGGCAACTGGACATAGTGATGACTTGGAGCTACGCTGCAAGACGCTGGCCGCGCGATGATTTGTGCGGCCGTGTTAAGTTACGTGATTGCTGATGCAGCGGAACCATATCGATGCAGGAATATTTTCACGCTCGCTGACTTGTCTTATCTATCACGTACTCGAGGACCTCACAGTACTCCCCCCTTTGGAAAAGAAAATGAAAACAGGACTTGTAAATGCCGCTAAAACCTCGCTTGTTGCTCCTTTCTTCGCTGAATAGCTGCACCCATGATTCTTCCAGAGTAATCGAAGGAAACTAAAGCGTTTACCATTAATCAATATTTCTTCACAACCAATAACTGCAGAGCGTTGCGTTGCGGACATCATCGTGGTCATTGCGCAGTCTCATCATAAAAAAAATCTTCAAATTCTTTATATTAATTCAATAAACATCAGCAGTACTTCCACGCTCGAGAGTTTCTCTTACAGTCGTGGGCTGCATACACTGGCGGTTATCAAATCCTGCTCATGGGCACCAAGCGTTCTTAATGTGTTTCATTGTTTCACGTTATTGCAATGCAGAGTCTGGTACAAAATACCGCAAATACGGCAGTGCAAGGAACTTCTGACTTCTTGCTGCCAAAAACTAAAAATTACTGCGAATCTAACGACGAGCCTTTTCCTTTGTTATTCTCTCCAAAAATGTTGCGTGTCGTGGCCATAACGATTCGTAGTTTGTCCAAGTGATAGTCTTAATTTCAATAATTGTAGTAAAAATTCAATGTAGCGTGATTCATTGTAAACTTGACCCTGTTTCGATGTTCGTCCATTTGTGCTGCTTCGTGCGTATTTCTTGCTTACTGAGGAACCTGCTTGTGTCAATTGCAAAAAATCATCTCAATATTTCTCAATTTATTTTTCCGAGTCGTCTACAATCATAAAAACAAAGTTGAATTAATCGTTGAAGTAGCTAGTTGTTGCAGCGCCGGGTCCAGATGCTGGTATTGTACTTGGCCGAAACTACGTACATAGTGAATCACTTCTTGATCCAGAGTCGGTGAGACCCGCTGATGGAAAGCAGAAACTAGATTGCCTCGATGAGGTGCTTGCATTGTCTTGAGATCCATCTTCAAAGTAGCGAAGTTGCGTGTTCAATCGGCGGCGGTCACCACTGCGGCGGCCCGGCAGAAAATAGGTGACAATAAGATGGCACAGCGTTGTTGCAGAAATTATATTTAAGGTTACATAGTGATATGACTCTAGGCAACTGGACAATAGTAATGACTTGAAGCTACGCTTATATACTTAGACGCTGGTCGTGCGATGATATGTGCGGCCGTGATAGGCTACGTGATTGCTGATGCAGCGGAACCATATTGATGCAGGAATATTTTCACGCTCGCTGACTTGTCTTATCTATCACGTACTCGAGGACCGCACAGTACTCCCCCCTTTGGAAAAGAAAATGAAAACAGGACTTCTAAATGCCGCTAAAACTTCGCTTGTTGCTCCTTTCTTCGCTGAATAGCTGCACCCATGATTCTTCCAGAGTAATCGAAGGAAACTAAAGCGTTTACCATTAATCAATATTTCTTCACAACCAATAACTGCAGAGCGTTGCGTTGCGGACATCATCGTGGTCATTGCGCAGTCTCATCATAAAAAAAATCTTCAAATTCTTTATATTAATTCAATAAACATCAGCAGTACTTCCACGCTCGAGAGTTTCTCTTACTCTCTGACTCGTCTTATCTATCACGCACTCGAGATCCGCACACACATAAACTCTAAAAAATACTCGTGTCAAAATCTAAGCAAAATGTACTGTCAGATTTTTTTTTCATATTAATTTGCGGTCTGTAAGAGTATAAAAAATAACAATAAGGCCAACCATTAACATTTCAATCTGAATTTCGTTAAGTAAATAGGTACCTAGATAGGTTGGTATTTTTTGAATAACATAAGTTGAAAAAGTATGTAGTTGCTTAATATAAAAATTTAGGCACGACAATACTCATTAAGGTAGGTAACGTTTTATTAATAATGTTATTTTTACAAAAAAACGTCAGTTAATACCGAAAACATGATCTTTATTAGTGTTTTATATTACTACTTTACTACCCGTAAAACTAGTTCATTAACTTCCAAAACCTTTCATTCCCCTCCGCCAAAAAATTGGAGGGAATGGAATGTAATGAATTGGAAAGGAATGAAATTTAGGAAGAATTTCTCGATTTATTTCGAAACTAAAAGTGCAATGACCTTAATAGGTATAATATGAAAACACCCACATACAAGCTATAATTTTATCTAAAATAAAATTAATTTGATCATGAGCTTACTTAGAAATGCAATGGAATGTAATGTGTACGAACCTGTGACAAAAGCGATTTTCAGAACTTAAATCGGAAATATTTTTTAGTGTGGCTGCGCGTGGTCTTTCTCGGTAAATTGTTTAGGCAGACAGAGGGGCGCGGGAGACGTGGGCGTGGGCAAAAGTAGAAAGAGGGTTGGGAACACATTATAATGTTGATTGCAATTTTCGTGGAAGAGAATGAAGTTTTTCGTTTGACAAAATTTTAAGTGCGATTCTTTATATATTGCGCTATGAATTATTAATGTTTATTTATTAATTATTAATTGTAATAGTGTAACTTGATATTCAGGTACAAAAAACCTGAACATTTACCGTAGGAAAGTGTACTAAAGTATCTCAGAAAACTCAGGGTGGGTATCTGGATGAGGAGTGTAATGAGATTTTGACATGTTTTTGTTCAGGGTTTTTTTTATTTAATTAATTTAGCGATTAAATGAAAGATGCGTCTTTTAGCTTTACTTATACGTGAACTTTTTCAATTTAAACATTTTAGCTAACTGTTAAAATCATATGAGTTTTTGGTCTGGATGGCAAATCTGAACGAAACGGTGGAATCAGCCTTATATAACGCTTACGACCGGCGGGCTCGTACCTTTGGCAGAGGGGAAATCGTCTTGATGACGACTCCTTACTGGTTATATGCTCTAAGCTAAAAATATAACTTGAGCAACGAAAACAAAGAACTTAACCTCCCAACTCCCACAGACCCATTATTAAACCAGACACAATAGATTTTCTATTGTTCTTTTTTTTCTGGGATGTGAAAGAATAATTTATAAAAACGACGAACACACAATGGGTCCCTAAGTCGCCGGCCGGCGCTCGGCAGTCGGCCGCGTCATGCGAGGCGTAGCGCTCGCTTCGCGTATATTCCGAGCGATCTTCATCAAAATAAACAATCTAAACACAACATAATTATGAATCAGATAATTTAAAAGGTAATCATCGTTTAAAGTATTGGAAACTATGCGACCTGAAGGCGGAAACGCCACACAGACGCATTTCATGCCAGAGAAATATTCATAAATTATTTTAATTTAGAGGCCGGATCACCTCTGAAAGAAGATATGTGTTGTCAATGGTATTAAAGCACAATTCACGCACCCGGTCAAGTCAACTTGACATCTGGAAACTCGACCGCCCTCCCGCTCAACTTCCGTTTCCTATCGCGGCTGATATTAAGACGGCACTGTCATGACACTGACTCTGACAACTATGGATGCGTTTATAGAGAATGTTTAAAATAATAATTTTCACTGTGGCAGGCGGTCTTAGATGATGTAATGAAATGGTTGTTTTTAAATCTGTGTGAAGTGGCGGAACTGTGAATACAATGATTTGAATCGGCCTTATTGACACTTTATGGAATTTATAATTATTATTATTGTTAAAATAATAATAATAATTTAATATTTTGTTTCTTTTCCACCTACTGAATCATCCATCAAGAAAATGGATATAGAGATCACTGCCTGCGCAGAAAACATTGAGGCAACTGTATTGGTGTCTGCATTCCCCGTGTCTAATACTCCAGGGGGATCCTTACGGCTAACAGATGACACCGCGGTGCTCTTAACCAACCGGAATGATAATTTGGTTGTATGTAGCAAGTTACTGCATATACTGCATACCTATATTTAAATTATGCAAGTTATTCACATTGTTGAATATTATTTGACTTTTATCTTTATAGATTTGGAGACCTCCGGGTACACCAGTTATGGAGAGCCCAGGACCATCCACGCCTGCATACAGTTTTCCCAGCCCACGCCGCCGCCGACGCCGGCCTAAACAGATTGAAGACCTCACTGCCCAGTACCTACGAGACTCGGGAAGTGAATTTGAAAATGACGACGAAGACTATGACGAGGAGGTGGACGAGGATGATATTCGCAATCATAGAAGTTACGATATTCTTAGTCTCCGTGAAGTGGCCCACCGCCTCGAGGAGCTCCGGTCAAAGGAGGCGGAGGTCAGCAGTGCGGTAGCAGGCCAGGTAGGGGCTGGTCATGTGAATGGTGGTGCGAACGGTGGCATAAAAGATGACGATACACTGGATCCGACTTACACCTGGAGTCAGGATTTCTCCACGTTCGAAGGGAGGGAAGAGTTGTACACGCGGTCACCAGGGCCGGCCCATGGATCGCAAAATCCATTAGATTTATTTCTTTTGATCTGGGATCAAGCTTTGGTGGAAAGCATTGTAGTCGAAACCAACAGATACGCGTGGCAAACGATTGCCGCACTCTCCGAACGTGGAAAGATCTCTGCAAACCTTGATAAGTGGGAAGAAACGACAGTGCCCGAGATGTACCGATATTTCGCAGTACTCATTTACATGGCTCTCGATCATCGGTGCTCTGTGATCGAGTACTGGACATCGGGCGTCTTGAGCATGCCCAACTTCCGGCGTATTATGTCCCGGAACCGGTTCCAGATGTTAAGTCGGTTCATCCACTTTGTGGATAATGATTATTTAAGTAATAATTTAAGGTCGTATGAGAGAAAAGTGGCTAAAATCTCGCCGCTGTTGGAGAGGTGTAATGACAGATTTCTCTCATTGTATACTCCTAGTAGGCACCTCAGCTTGGACGAGTCGTTGCTTCTATGGAAGGGCAACCTTAGTTGGAAGCAGTGTATCCGGACTAAGGCGGCCCGTTTCGGAATAAAATCCTTTGAACTTTGTGAAGCAACGACTGGTTACATGTTAAAGTGTATTTTGTATGCGGGCAAAGACTCCTCAATGCACGAGAGATCCCTTTATGGCTTTTCGAGCGCTACCGAAAAGGTAGTTCTTAAGCTCATGGAGGGGTTCCTCGACGTTGGCCACTGCTTGGTTTTGGATAATTGGTATAACCAGTTACCTCTGGCCAGACACTTGAAGATCCGCAAGACGGACGTCATCGGCACTTTGAATAGGAAGAGGCAGCACGTCCCTGATATAATCAAAGATGCCGATGAGCGGATGTCTCGTGGTGCAATAATAAGTTGTCATTGTGGTGACTTGAGTATCACGGCCTGGAAGGACGTGAAACTAGTCACCATGATTTCAACTTATCACAACGATTCGGCCAAAAGACGTCCCAGGCAGGAAACGGATAAGCCATCATCCGTTTCCGAGTACAATAAATACATGGGCGGCGTTGATTTAAAAGATCAGAAGCTGTCCATGTATTTAATGGAAAGGAATCGCGGAACCAAATGGTACGTGAAGGTATTTAAAAGGCTGTTAAATACCAGCATTTTAAATGCTTACATTATGTACCAAAGGAATCCTACTTATCGTGTCCTGACGCACCGGGAATTCAGATCCAAATTGGCCGATGATTTACTGGCTAGGTTCCCGCGGGAGGTGCAACGTATACCCGTGGAACAGCCGGTACAACCTGTGATAATCCGTCTGGATGGAATCCACCATTATTGTAACTATACGCATGTTATGCCGGGTCGAGTTACGCATTCCCGGCGACGTTGCGTCCGTTGCACAGCCCGCGGTGTTCGCACACAAGTGAATACACTTTGCAGCAAATGTCAAGTGGCTCTGTGTATTGGGAAGTGTTTTCAAGATTATCACACCTTACTCGACCTTTCCTGATTACACATGGCCACTTTTGTATGATTGTGTGTGTGAGTGTGTGTGTGTGTGTTTGTGTGTGTGTGTGTGTATGTGTGTAGCCAGTCCCAAAACCAATAAATGAGCAGTTTTTTTTTTAAATTAGGATATAACAGTATTCTAAGTCTTTCTCCTGGTCCTTGGCTACCTCCGACCTTACCCATTTACAGCCAAAACGGTTTAGCCGTTCTTGAGTTATTTAATGTGTCCAAATGCGAATTTATTTTATATTATATAGAATAGATATACCATAGTGATGTATAAAAAAATATACCGAAATATTAAAATAAACTGTTTAACATAATTTCCCTGCTTTTATATTTTCCTAATAAAGAGCAAGAATCCTGTTCATAGTAATAATTTGCACGTCTTCATCGTTTCCCACTTATTATTGGGTCATGAGATTTTACACGCTTTAAAAGTCATGGGAATTGACCTTTTCCCTTTAGAAAATCGTCGGGTTGTGAAAGGTTAATTGTTTAAATTTAGAACTTAAGTAAGTAGGTACTTTATTGTTATAAATATAAATATTATGATTATTATTATGACTGACAAAACAAAAGTCATGGTGTGTGCGACACAGATATCGCTATACGAAGTTGAAATTAGCCGATTGCCTCCAAAGATCTACATATTATTATGTGCATTCTTTATCGCCCTATAATATAGAAGGCTAACTAATTGTCAAATAAATGTTCAATTAATTAAGCTCATCAATTATTTAAGAGCGCGCTCTATAATAATCCACTTTTTTTTTAACGATGTTCTTATTTTGTGATGTTGTCTAGAATTTATTTAAAAGTATAGAGTGTATAAAAGGAAAAAAACTCCACCCCCCTCGGCAGAGTCCACAATGGAAATTGCCAAGTTAAAAAAAAGTTGATCCGACCTTTTGTATTAACCTCTCACTTCCCACTGACCCATTATTAATCATTCACATCCCAGAAAAAAAGAACAATAGAAAATCTATTGTGTCTGGGTTTATAATGGGTCTGTGGGATGTGATAGATTTTCTATTGTTCTAAGATGCCTGGGATGGGGCAGGTAGGAAAGGCGGGTCCGCTGCTCCGTGTTTTGAACAGTTTTGAGTACATTTAACGAAATGAATGAAATTTTCCTTTGCTTTGTCAGCAAAATCACTCAATTCGAACAAAATTTTCTTTCAAAGTTTGTTCAAAACATGAGCAGCGGTTTTTTAAGCCGGGTGTAAAAGAAACATAATTAGGTATGACCCATTTATTTTTCTTGGGACAAAGTTCAGTCGATCTGATTGGTAAATGTTATTATTATCTTATTATTATAATCAAAGGAGTGTTGAAAACAAATTACAATTATACTTAAGCAAGTACATAATAACTATTAAGCGAATGTATGTTAAATAGTTAAGTTATATGATTGTTATTTTTATAAACTAAATATGATTTTACTAGATTAAGTTTTTTAAAACTTTGTTCTTTATAAAAATGTGGATGTATCACCCCGTCTTGTGCAATACTGAATTTATTGTAGGTTATTCTAAATACAAAAAAGACAACAAAAAAAAAGGATTTTAAATTACTTACCAAAGAAACACGAAAAATCTTTGTAAAACATTTTTTATTATAAATCAGTGTTGTTTTTATTAATTCTATTTTATATTTCTTGTTAACTTACTTACTATCGAGATTAATAAAGATTTATTATACTTAAATAACTATTGTTTATGATTTTTGGTTATAATTTCTAAGTTCTAATTTTTTACAAATATGACTAGACCTAAATTAACTATTTTAGTGTTAAAATTAAACTGAGATCGCTTTTTATGACTCGTAAATGTAAAACATTAAAAACAAAAACATTTTTTGAACATTGACTGAAATAAGAAGAGACCATACAGCTAGCGAGGCAAAACAACTTTAAGTCTGGTTCGAAGTCTTGCGCATACATTTTCACGTGTGAAGTTAAATAGATCACGGGTTCCCAAATTCCCCCTTAAGGCCCTGGCCCCAGTAGGCAAACTGTTATCGACTGACTAGATTGCGGCGTATCGATTTGCTTACTGGGGCCACGGCCTAAGACTTTTTGGCGTTTTGTCAAAACATTAAAAAATTACATTAGTCCTGGAAATATCTTTAAAACTCGTTTTGTAATAATTTTCTAGCCGCCCCCACTTTTCACCTAAGTACTCAAAACTCCTAAGCCCATACACCACACCCCCATTTCATTGTGTCTTACCCCCCTTTAGGCCTACAGCGCCAACAAGGGGCATTATCGCCCACTCAGGGAACCCCTGAAATAGATAATTAACACTATAGTCACCGCATTACAAACTGAGGACTGCCTTGCCGTCTATTAAGTAGTCTTTCTATGTCAGTCTCGCTCGCGCTTGTCGATCTTATAGTATAACAGGGTGACTTTTAATTAGTGAACGATAGAAAAGGATATGCATGTACCTACTCGTTTTAACAAACAACTTTTTACTAAGGTATCAAGTTCGTAAGCATTTAAAAATTTTCGAACTTCCCATACAAAATGCACCAGCTGATATAGGGAGAGCCAATTTTTTTTGATGATGTCAAACTTGATCCCATAGTAAAAGTTGTATGTAAATCCTTTTCTATCGTTCACTAATAATGTCACCCTATAAAACGTAACTTCTCTATTCCTATTGACAGTTACACAGTTGGTAATGTTAGTACTAAGTATAATAACTTTACTCGTCAATAAAAAACTGCATACAAAGATTGAATGCGCCAATTAAAACTATAACGAGATAAAATAATGATTTCCACCAAGTTAGCTTGCGTCGAAGATGTAAAGAGCGGACGTGTAGCAGAGATGGTAATGCGAAGATGTGAACCAAGCCGCTTACGGCGCCCGTGTAACTGCGGAAAAGTAGTTAAAGAAGATATTAATTAATACATACATACATACATAGTGACTATCCTGCCTTTATGCTATCACTTCTCTCTCTCTGTGGGGTCTGCAGGAAGAAATTTCTTTTAGAAATATGCTGTACCTTCAAGGTGTGGCTTGAAGGCCGTGCATCTAGGGCATGCACCCGGGTTTACCCGGTTCTCAAAAACCCGGGAAAACCCGGGTTTTTTGATGATCTTGAGAACCGGTTCTGAATAATATGAAACCCGGTTCTCCCGGTTCCGACCAAAATATTAAAATGTAAAGTATTATTTATTTTTGCTGCGTTATTTTAACAAAGGACCATGGGTCTGGGAGTATGGAGTCTGGGTACAAGATTTTATATAGGGTTATTATTATCTCAAACGATAGAGCTTAAGACGTTGATCACTTTATAGTATGAGGAAAAAGTCGAAAAATATCTATAAACTAATGTTTTGCCAACTTGAAGTATGAAAAACACACCTTGTATGAAAAAATCTTGTAAACATGTTCCGACAGTCATGGGACCTATATCAATCGATAGCTATTCAAACGGCGAGTAGTTCACCCATAGACGCCGTTGTCAAAATCGAAGGCCAACTTGCCGTTAACCGACGACAAAAAAATTGCAAGTATCGGACTAGTCTGTAGATACGCTCCGACAGTCATGCGACCTATATCAATCGATAGCTATTCAAACGGCGAGTATTTCACCCATAGACGCCGTTGTCAAAATCGAAGGCCAACTTGTCGTTAATCGATGACAAAAAAATTGCAAGTATCGGACTAGTCTGTAGATACGCTCCGACAGTCATGCGACCTATATCAATCGATAGCTATTCAAACGGCGAGTATTTCACCCATAGACGCCGTTGTCAAAATCGAAGGCCAACTTGTCGTTAATCGATGACAAAAAAATTGCAAGTATCGGACTAGTCTGTAGATATGCTCCGACAGTCGTGCGACCTATATCAATCGATAGCTACTCAAATGGCGAGTATTTCACCCATAGACGCCGTTGTCAAAATCGAAGGCCAACTTGCCGTTAATCGATGACAAAAAAATTGCAAGTATCGGACTAGTCTGTAGATATGCTCCGACAGTCGTGCGACCTATATCAGTCGATAGCTATTCAAACGGCGAGTATTTCACCTATAGAGGCCGTTGTCAAAATCGAAGGCCAACTTGCCGATAATCGACGACAAAAAAATTGCAAGTATCGGACTAGTCTGTAGATATGCTCCGACAGTCATGCGACCTATATCAATCGATAGCTATTCAAACGGCGAGTATTTCACCCATAGACGCCATTGTCAAAATCGAAGGCCAACTTGCCGTTAATCGACGTCAAAAAAATTGCAAGTACCGGACTAGTCTGTAGATATGCTCCGACAGTCATGCGACCTATATCAATCGATAGCTTTTCAAACGGCGAGAATTTCATTCATAGACGCCGTTGTCAAAATCGAAGGCCAACTTGCCGTTAACCGACGACAAAAAAATTGCAATTATCGGACTAGTCTGTAGATATGCTCCGACAGTCGTGCGACCTATTTCAATCGATAGCTATTCAAACGGCGAGTATTTCACCCAAAGACGCCGTTGTCAAAATCGAAGGCCAACTTGCCGTTAATCGACGTCAAAAAAATTGCAAGTACCGGACTAGTCTGTAGATATGCTCCTTACAAAAACACAAGGTACTTTTACAGTTACTTTTGTTTTATTTCGTGGCATGTAAATTTTTTCCGTGGTATTATAAAAGAACCGGGTAGAACCGGGTTACCCGGTTCTGAGCTCGATTTGGAACCGGGTTTCAAAAACTCGGAACCGGACTCGGTTCTGCATGCCCTACGTGCATCGTCTAACGTCGTTTCAGTTCGGCAGTCTTCGACACGGCAGCGTTTTGGTTTACACCAAATAATTACTAAATGAATAAATACTGATCTTTGAGTCTAGGTTTACGTTAAAAAAGTAATTAAATACCTGGTAAATTAACCGCGAAATAATAAAACCCACATGTATTGTAAAATAATAAAAATATTTTAAATAATATTAACTTTCTATTTATTTAATAAAATAAAAAATTGTTTTCTTATCGGTCACCACGCTCAAAAAGTGTAACTTGAATTAATATCAAAGAAAAAGAAATACTGCATAAATAAAATAAATAAATAATTATGATTGCATAAGTTGATACAAAATGCTATGCAATAGCTTTACCGCGGCAGTCCCCTGCCACACGTCTTTTTTTTCTGTCTCTATGTACGTTTCATCTTACAATAAACTGTTAAATAAAAATAAATAAATACATACATACATACCTACATATCTGTCACGTCTCGTTCCCATCTATACATATAGGCAGAGACTTCCCTCCACTTGCTACGATCCAAACACACTTTTTTCGCTTCATCCACATTCCAGTCGCCTTATACATGCACGTCGTTTTAGGGTAGTTACCGTACTCTTGCTTTGAAGTTTTTTTTTCTATTTTAAATAGCATTATTATTAAACGAGAATAAAATAGATAGAAGATTATTAAACGTTACAGGTAATGGAAAACATCTTGAAAACAATGCCTTTGACTTCTCACAAATAAAATTCGTTTTCTATTTGTCTCTACTCTAGTTGGGTACCAATTTATTTTACCATTAATACTTAGGTACTTACCTACAGGGCCGGTTTCAGATAAAATTTAACTGACAGATAAACCTATGTGTTTTTCATAAAACATGACATTTTAGCACAGTTTTAGACAGTGAAAAGTGGCAGGTACCTATAACTAGACAGTGGCAGGTATAAGTAACATATCTGTCAGGTAAATTTAACCTGTATCTAAGTTGTAAAACTGGCCCAAAGAGTTCGTTACTTTTTGTCGTGGATTTTCCGCAGACTTTTATTATGAACTAATTCAATTATGGCCTAATCACTCTCTGTATGTATGAGAGTAGGCTCGTGCCCCGTGGTGGGGACATACATGGGCTGATAACGAATTCACTCAAACTTACCGAATAATAGTTCCGATACTGGGACAGAAGCAGGCGACGAGTATACAAACTGCTACGATCAGTAAATTGATAATGATAGTCAAACATCGACTGCTTCTAAACGGTAGTAGCAGTATCGCTTCTGTACGCAGCATGTATGCTACTAAAGGGTACACGGTTACTACCTGGGGATACGATAAGGGGATAAATAAAAAATGTCTTTGATAAAAGATATTTGATAGTGTAAAATACAACTTTGATCACGTTTCCCATAGTCAATTACACTGGATATTTTTTATCAATATTTGATCCAAGAACTTTCATAGTGTAACATCCTCCTTAAATATGATAGAATGTCGCTTGGTTAGAACTTTGTTAACAGAAAGACAACTTTTTATGTTATTCTGATGTAAGTACCTATTGCAAAGTTTCATTAAAGTCTGTTCAATGGTTTCTGCGTGAAAGAGTAACAAACCTCGCATCCAACCATCCCTTTCTAGGCACAAATATATTAGTAAGATTAGACATGTAGGTAACAGTCATTAGGCTGATACGCCTTTGCAGCTGATCTTTATTTCATTAGAAGGTAGTTATTACCTAAAGGTAAAAAAACTTACTTGGAATAGCAGCAAAACACGAGCGATTGCAGTCATAACATCATGCATCTCGAAATTATTTAAGATATTCTGAAACAATAATCAATCAATAAGATTTACTTATAATTACCTCTTAAGTAATTGGGCGGAGGAAGCTCGAGACATAAAGTCATGGCGGAAGAGGAGAGAGGCCTTTGTCCAGCAGTGGGGCAAAGATGCCTAAATTAGATTAGATTTTACCTCTTTAACTCTTGAAAAGCAGCCTATGTATTATAGGTACTAATGAATATATGTTAATCTTGTAAATACTATAGTTTGCCTGCAATACGCATATATCGCCATAGGTACCTTGAAAAAATACGTACCGTGAAACTTTACAACTTTGCCCTTCAACGTAACATTGCCCAAAATCCAATTCGTAAGCAATTCTTGGACTGTACAAAAAAGTTGCAATTTTGTGGCAACTTTCTGTGCCTTAGTGCAAAATAGACTTCTTATGTGACATCCCTGTGACTCGCCTATGTTGTTAAGTTGGCTAGGTAACTAGTTATAGCTTGTTGAGTCAGGAGCGTTTTTTCGCGGGCAAATTTTTCGGCTTTTTTGGTGGCGGATTGTGTAGAAATGGGGAGCCACAGGAAGATTTTATTTACTGTCTCTAATAGAATACATATTAAAGAGTAGTTCAAAGTTGGTTTTATTGATAAATGGTATATTATTCAAAAGTTATGATGATGGGCAAAGTTACCCAGTAATGTTTCAACCTACGTCTGCCAACTTTGCCCTCGTTCAAAAAAAGCTTAGGGCTGTCACCTGTATGTTGTTAATATATTTTAACACTATTTTTTGCTTTTATATATCTGTATTTATTGTATTTACAAGTCGTTTTTTTTAATTATAGGTATTTTTATTTTAACAGGTGATTGCACTCATTATAATAAACAATTTAGTTTTGGTCTTGACATAGTAACTGTGAATCAGCTGTTTCATTTTGTATCAGAATGCAAAATTTTTGTTTAATCTTTTGGTTTGGTTTGAAAATTTGAACATGCGATGTTATTTATAGGCACTTTGTGACTTTTTTTCCTTGATACATTTTGTCAGAAGTGCCAACCCTAAGCTCTTTTAAATCTTTGCGTGCGCTTTGTATGGGAAAGTGAAAAAATGTTAGGGTTACTTTGCCCAGTCATATTATTCTAAAACTATTGATGATATCGTTTCCTTCTCTGAAGTAACCGATAGTATTGCCTTTGGCCCTCTTATGATTCCAATTTAATTAATATACGGTTAGGTTTAGCATCAAAAATTGACGTGGCCAAAGTTGTCAAAAAGTGCGGATAACTTTGCCCGCCCTTAAAATAGACCAAAAATGAGGTTTAATACTAAAATATGATAAGTTTAAGTCCATAATCATGTGCCAAATATCTTAAAGTTACTGTAGAAATAAAAAAATATATAGGTTTCCATATAAAAAAAATTGAAAACTTGCAATTTTATGAAAAAAACGGGCAAAGTTGTAAAGTTTTACGGTACTTAAATAAAGCCTAAATATATGATAATCTGATGTGCAAACTATAATACTATAAAGTTCCATTAAAATCTGTTCAGTAGTTTTTGCGTGAAAGAGTAACAAACATCTATCCATCCATCGGCACAAACATTGACTTTTATAATATCAGTAGGGTAGTAAAATTTTAAGCTTTTGAAAAGATACTTACGTCCTCAATACAGGATTTAGCGAGCGGAAAGCATACGTAGAAAACAGCGCCTACTAATGTGTAAGTCAATGTTACTAAGATAAAAGCTATCGTCAAATCTCTACCCTGAAATTAGAAATAGTTAACTTAAGTAATTAATACCCTAAACTAAACCAATGTGCATGTATGACGCGACTGATGAATGTGGATAAAGCGAAAAAAGTGTTTGGATCGTAGCAAGTGGAAGGAAGTCTCTGCCTATTTTTACGCTTCAATATGGCCATGATGCCTAAACCCTTTCAAAAATATATACCTACATATCTGTCACGCTTCTCTCCCATCGAGGTAGACAGAGACTTCTCTCCACTTGCTACGATCCAAGCACACCTCTTTCGCTTCATTCACATTCATCAGTCGCCTCATACATGCACATCGGTTAAGGAAATTCTTGACCATTTATTTTTAGACATTGTATATCTTTTTAAGATAAGTATAATTTTATAGATATTATAGCTCTTTCATCTTCACAAGGCAAGCTAGCGAGTCAAGCAGTCTAATTTCATACATCTGTAGGTGGTACCTATTGCTGTCGTAGCGTTACCGATGTGAACTGAAGTATAAAAAGATGTGGAACAGGAATGGCTAACTTGCTCGCCTGCCAGTTGTCAATATAGCACGAGCTTTGTAAATAGGTGATGAAGTATTTTTGTTTTTAATCTCGTGAGCATTACATTGTAATATTGAGTTAGGTAATGGTCATATGATATAGTACGTAAATTTAAGGGATGAGTGCCAAGATTAAAAAAAGAAGGTATGTAGATACATCAATAGGTATATAAGACGGATGTCGACGACTGGTAGGTACTTCATATTGTATTTTTGTTGTTGCTGCCAAAAAATTCTACCTACATAGATAGATACCAAGTACCTATTTACCCACATAGGTGTACATACTATAAATCCCGCCTCACATTCTTTCATACAGGTATCAAAAAGATTTTGTATAGGCATTAGATGCTATATCCAGGTTTAAGCATGGAATTACTCGTAACTACCTACTTAAGTGGTCCATACGTCACTGCGTAGGTGCCAACATTGGTGTTATATTTTTATCTATATAATGTATATTTTATCAGTCCGTGATACCCATAGAACAGGATTTGCCTAGTTTGGGGTCAGGTAACCGTGTGTGAAATGTCCCAAATATAAAACCTACCTACATGTAAGTACCTACCTACAAAGCCTTTTTTAAAACGATAGTTTATCAAACTTAGTCGCGGTTTATACCGAAGTGGCGTGGCGGCGGCGCGCGGCGAAGCGTCCTGTCAAGAAAACTCATAACAAGACGCTTCCGCCGCACGCCTCCGCCACGCCATTTCAGTATAAACAGCGCCTTAAAAAGCACCACTTACATTATTCTCCTGCCGTGCATTATTACTCATAATCGTAATAATAATATTATGTATGTAGAAGGACAAAGCCAGCATCCCACTCAAAACTGCCGCATCTTTACTCGGGCGTGTCAAAGACATTGACACATTGATGCCCCACGCTGATCCTTTTACTAGCACGAAGATTACTAGATACAGCACTGATAGTGTACCTGGGGAAGAATGGAGTTATTTAAAGTTATGGGACGCCTAGCGTGTCACGAAAAAAGTGACCCGCGAGGCGAGTCAAGACCAAAATGTAAGCAGACAGTCGGCACAAAATCTTATCCTATCTAGCCATTTGTGTCCTACTGGGCAAAGGCCCCTCTCCTCATCCGTCCGTAACTAGCTAGTTCCGCCCTGGTATTTAAGAAGCTTAGGTCCAACCAAAATAGAAAATTTTATAAAGTAGCACCAAATTATTACTTTAATTAGGTACTGAATATTTACTAGCGCATGACACTCTAGGCGTGTCAATAATAAAAATGACCTGGAACTTTTTTTAACATGGAAATGTCAAATGGTACCTACTTAAGTATCTATTAATCTTGACTTTGCAATTCTATGTAAAATTTTAAAAGAAATATAGAATTAGCATTGTACGCATCTGCTCTGCTTACTGTTTGTCGTTTTATAATGAAAGCGCGTTATAGCCGCCTGCCGCGGTTCGCGTTTTTCATATCAGACGTCAAACCGCAACCGCATATTTGTAAACACCCTTACTTACCCAAAGAATTAAACTTAGTAAAAAACGTAACGTTCTTAAAGTTGAGCAGCGGGAATACAATAACTGCGACATATAGTGGTACTGTTGTATGTAGACCCCAGTAGGGGGAGTCATTGTGTACCACTAGTGGGGTTGAAGTATTTGTCAGGTCTTGGTTCGGGCAGAGTAGGCTTGAGTTATAGGTCGTTGAGTTTGAAGTGCTTAAATCTGGAAAAAAAGTAATTTATAATTACTTATTAAAGATTGTTCGAGACTTCGTACGCCTTTATCTTTTGTAAAAATTACGCAATATCTTTAAAATTTTAAATAATACATATATAGTAACTATATGTGTTATTTAGAGGTAGAAGCTACAAAATTGAAAAAGTTCATCAAAATCTGTACAAGTAGTCTATGCGTGAAAAAGTAACACACATCGTCACATGAATGGATAAGTACCTCTAGATTTAATTTATTCACCCATCCATACAACCATTCATCGGCACAAACATTGATATACCTATAGGTATGTTTTTTTTCATGTTTTTGAAATTTTCGCTTCATCAACAGTCATCAGTCTTCTCATGTACTTATGAGCTAATTTTAATTCTACAGTGTAACAGAAAGGGGGTATAAAGCCGAAACACAGCGATAGTCCTCATGAAACTGAACAACTTTCCACAAGGAACATGAGACGCAACTTAAAAAAAAAAATTGCCTCCCCATACAAAATGTCCGATCAGCTGATCGAGTTAAGTGGGCGATCCAAAAATATTTTTCGAGTTACGACCCATGTTCATTGGGGAAAGTTGTTCAGTTTCATGAGGACTATCGCTGTGTTTCGGCTTTATACCCCCTTTCTGTTTCAGTTTAAGTTTAACTTACAAAAAAATTACCTACTATCTAGAGCCCAAAAAAACTCACCATGTAAGTAATTAACAGTGAAATACAGGAAGTTGGTGATAAGCACCCAGTACACGACGTTGGCTCCGAGGAGCACGACCAGGCTGAACCCGTGCGCCACCGCCTCCGCCCCGCGTCCGAGGAGCGTTCGGCAGAGCGCTGGCACTTCGCAGGTTGTGGTACCTTGGGGGGGAAAGTGAAGTTTTATTTATAAGAGAATAGGGATGATGACTACATTCAAAAAATCAAAGAAGAATTAGTCTGTCTTTTAGGCTATTAAAAAATATTTGAAACACATTTTTTACCTGGTCAAATACATAAATAAATACAAAGATACAGAGCATCAAAGTTACGGAGTGGGGGGTATTGACGACACTCCTAGGTAAAAATCTTACTTAGGCGTGACGTCATGAGCAACTTTAACCCAGTGTATCTTTGTAATTTTTTGTTTTAGAGAAAAAAAAAAATACGTTTCGATATTTTAAAATAATCTATGTGATCGACTAAAAAAATTTTTTTTGTCATCATGCCTAGAGGCTGTCTGTGGGTTCATATTTATCGTTATATCTTGGAAAAACTCAATCATCATCATGTCAGCATAAGGCTGCCCACTGCTGAGCATAGGCCTTTATAGTTCTCCAACGCAATCAATTCATTGCCACCTGCATCCAATGAGACCCCGCTTTCACTAGGTCGTCGGTCTAACTGGCAGGTGGTCGTCCCACGCTGCGCTGCCTAGTGCGTGATAACTCCAGAACTTTTAAGCCCCAAACCGATCGTCCGATCTTCGCGCTATGTGGCCTACCCCTTGTTTGAGTATTTTCAGCGTAATGCTGTCTACACACCAAAGCCGCCGACAAGCCACCGAGCTAGGCCGGCGGCTTTAAGTCATACGAATGGCAGCTGTCAAAAAAGCTGGCGGCTTAGGTGTGTATAGATACCATAACACAATATCTTAAAACTGCCTATGTGTTACTAAAACTCTGTTGTATAAGTTACAATATTGCCAAGTTTTATCAAAATCTGTCCAATAGATTTTGTATTAAAAAGTAACAAACAGCCTCACATCCATCTATCGACACAAACATTGTAATTTTTTGTACTAACATTATAAATAAGTAGGTTAGTTAAGTATACTTACCATGATAATGACTAACTCTTAACAGCACATAAGCGGTGTAAAGACAGATGGCAGACATAAAAGCAAACAGCACAAGAGCTGCCGGAAGCCCAGCTCGTTCGACGCCCCATGCCATCGTCAGTAAGGAAGAACCCATTACTGTGTTCCATACTGAGAAGCTGAAAGGTAAGTAAAGGGCTTCTAAATAATCCAAGGTAAAGGGCGATAAATAATGCACATCGATATTATCTTTGGAAAGAGGCAATCAGCTAATTTTAAATTCGCCCTTTACTGTAGGTATATTGTAGGAATTCTACGTATATGTTTTGATTTGAGAAGACTAAGGTTTGATATCTTCGGTCCGGTTAGTTATCGATAATGAATCCACGATAAATGAAAACGTAACCTAATGGTATCTATCTACACACTACACACCAAAGCGGCCGGCTTTTTTGACAGCTGCCATTCGTGTGACGTAGGTAAAGCCGCCGGCCTAGCTCGGCGGCATGCCGGCAGCTCTGGTGTGTAGATAGCATTAGAGAAGTACTCTGGGTCCTCGGCTACTATGGTGATTAGTTTAAAAGTACTAAAACAATACACACAAGAAAGAGAAAGTCTAAATAACAGTAGGTATCAATAAAGTAGCATGGAAATAGAAAACTTACATGGTAACTACAGAGCTTTGTGTCCTTGCTTGTTTTGGATGTTTCTCGCTGCGTTTGTTATAAATTGACAGAATCTCGTTTGAAGATAATTCTCCGGGGCCCTGAAATATAGAAAGACATATCTAGCTCGTCGAAAATATCTGCGCACCTCGATAGAATGCACTTTTCCTTGCCCTTCTTCTGGTGCACAGTCATTTCCAACGGGTTGTATGTAACTAAAGCGCGGTTTATATTGAAATGGCGTGGCGGAGGCGCGCGGCGGAAGCGTCTTGTTAAACGGCGCCGCCAAGTAGCGCGGACGAAATTACGGCAAATACGACTCTATTCTAATACTTTTAAGAATTTTCTTGACAGGACGCTTCGCCAAGCCACTTCGGTATAAACCGCGACTTAAACGCAACAAAGTATTGTACCAACTCAAATCGATTTATTTCTTGCCATATTGTGCCTATCTACAAACTTCTGTTTCTAAACGTTTCTAGACTTTGTTACTCATTGTAGGTAGGTACATAATATATGGGTGTTGCTCCTAGCTGCTAGATTAGTCTATGACGTCAAAATTATAAATAGAATATGGATAACGAAATGATAGATAACCTACTTAAAATAGACTGGACTAACTGACGTAACTGTGCTATTTTTAGAACAAATAATCACTCAGGTAGTTTCGTTTTAGATTAGGTACCCTATACAAATATCGCTGGGCAGATGACATTGTCAGATCGACAGGGCCGCTATGGGTTAGACTGGTGCAGGACCGTGCGAAAAAAGGGAGGCCTATACCCAGCAGGGGGGAGAAACGGGCTGATTTGATTGATTGATACAAAGTACCTAAGTCAGGCTATTCCTTAGACTTAATTTCATGCCCATAAAAAATCTAAAGTTTTTACTCAAAATTGAAACATTGGTACACTCTTTGAACATTATTTTCAGTCTAAAACTACCTACTATAGTTTTACTAGGTAGGTTTCCTGTAGTAGCCGAGAAAAAAACGAAACCTTTTTTCAGTCATTCTAAACAACTAATGTACTTATGAGGAAATTTAGCATTCCTTAACTTACCAAAGAATCAGAGTCCACGGTGATACTCTTATAAACAGGTGCTGGGGACGGCGACCCCAGCAGTGGGCAAGCTTCCTTTCTATCCATAGTGGGATAGAAGCAAGCGTGGGCGTATGGGAGTGGGAGAGAGTATAATGTGCTGTGGAAAATTATATTTAGGTACTATTTTGAAGAACTAAGAACTTATTATCATTTATCATCAAAGAACATGTCAAGCAAATAAGATACCTATACGAGATTTCAGTGACACGAGAGGCGTGTCTACACCTAAATGTGTTTACACAAGGTACAAAGAGAAAAAAAATGAAGTGGCGCCGAATCACTTTAAAAAAAAGTTTAGTATAAACTAGCTAGACCAAGACACTAGGCGAGTCCATAACCATTAAGCCTAACTCATGTTATGACACACTTGGTGGTGCGTCAATAAAAAAAGGGTTAAATACAATAAGTACTTAAGTTATTCTAAAACTAATCTTCTTTTAAAAAACACGATAAAATAAATACCTACAATATCTACCTACCTTCCTAACTAGGTAAGTTCTTAGTCAAGGAATAACGCGCCTATATTTAATTTTACCTAAATTAAAAACTTACTTAACTCTGTCTATCCGCACCCTTCTCTCCTCGCAATATTCGCAATCGTCCGAGAACGAAGACTCGAGTAATCTGGTGAATTACAACGATTAATTAGATACAACAATTAATTATATAATTCATTAAATATCCTAGACTCGTGCCACTGCAGTGGGGAGACGAAATACTGGGGAAGGATCGCCGCCTTGTCAGCTGAAAAAAACTTTTTTTTTTTAACTTTGTTTATGTAGCTACCTTAAAAAATTTAATTAAAGAAAGTAGGTGCCTATATTTACATCATTATTTCAGCTTAAAGTTGCCCACAACTGAGCATCTTCTTCTAATTTAAGAGCTTATCTCTTGTCGGTGGAGCCTCTTCCATCCCCCCCTACTCTCTGCCTTCTTTTTAACATCTTGATACGACATGACAACCGCCTTTTCCTTCACCTGTTCTAGGAACGTCCGTCTGGGTCTTCCTCTCTTCCTTCTCCCTTAAATTTTTCCTTCTATGATGTTTTTATGAAGGAATCCTGCTGAACTGCTGAGCATAGTCTTCTTCAATCCAATAATTTCCAGCGCGAATTTATTTAGATACTTCAATAAACTTTTAGGTTTTATATAAGTATTTTTAATTTTAAATACTTACCTAAATTACTTAAAAAAAGAAAATAAATCATGAAAATATAGGTATCTAAGTAAATAGGTAGTTTTAACAGGGTTTAAGTAACTAGTTACTAACTTTTTTACTTTAATTAGTCACTATTATTTTTAATAAAAAAAAACATTCAAATAAAAAGAATCAAATTTATGTAAACAAAAGACCTACCTCAACAATTCCAAACACAAACAACTTTAATTAAGAACCCGTCGGCACTCTCATCCGATTCTTTGTATTGAAGTGAATGCGGGGACGAGTGCGAGATTTTAATTAATTTATTTTGCATTGACGTAATGCATTGCTCTTGCTGATAGCACGTAGGATGACGATACTAGTGTGGGTGCTTGGGTTTGCTTGAGTTTTTGTTTCTTTTAAAGGGACGGTGTTTTATTTACCTATAGCTAGTAACCAAGTACCTATACCTAGTAGGTACCTACCTACCTAAATTTCGTTTATAGTGAGTAACTACCTATAAAATAAGTGCGTGTTTATGTGACTACACACACAATCAAAGCATAAAGTGCTTTGGCAATACCTTTATATTATGTTTCTATCTGTGAAAACCTGTAATTGGCTCGATTGTTAGTTTATAATTTTCTATTATGTTTATTAAAGCTGTTGGTTTTCCAATAAATAAATAAAATGATATTTTCAATTCAATGAAACCTGCATAATAACATCTAGGCATTTATGTAAAGGAAAAAGACTGAAAATTAAGCCAAGTACTTTTTTTAAACTACCTATAAGTACTCATTAGGTAGGTAATCATTGTGGTAATCTACGTTAATGACCGGTTAAGGTCATAATAATGTGAATACCTATCGGCAAATAGGTATTTAGAGTGCCTACCTAGCTGCTATGAGTTTATATTGAATAAGTTATCTATTTTCTAAGCTGATAGTGATCTTATCGTTACTGTATCGTTCATTTATCAACTGGGGGTTTCATCCGTTTGTCTTCCGGTATATTCAAGGGTAAAGGATATTTTACTGTTGTCAACTTGATAAGTCTTAGGTCATTAGCTTAAATCGATAAAGGTCTATCTACACAGATCCGGGCCGTGATCAGGACGTGTCGGGGCCTTGCTTGGCCCGTCAGGAGGAAAAACAATACGTCGTCGTCATGACAACATGTTCGGGCCGTGTCAAGGAAAAATGTCATTAGGTAGGTAAGGTACACACATTTTCAATGGATTCGTTCACACACGTTGTCATGACGACGTATTGTTTTCCCTCTGACGGGCCACGGCTCGGACACGTCTAAGGCACAGCCCGGATCTGTGTAGATAGACCTTAAGTGGTTAAATTATGTTAAGTCGTTACATTAAGTTAAGTTGGGAAGTTAAGTTTAGAGTAACATAAATAGGCCTATATAAATACTTAAGTAGGTAGTTAATTTAACTGCCAAAATTATAAATTATGTAGGTAACTAAGTATTTGCTTTTTTGTACTATCGACTGAAAATTATAAAAAAAAAATACATCAATAGTATAAGACAGACATTTCAACGTACGTTCGTATTAGTAAATAAATAGTATTTACTTTAGTACACAAGGACTGCCGATCACAGATCTTCCTTGATCTCTTGCTCTGCATGATAAGCGATTAAAATAAGTAGGTACTTTAGAAATGTAAATAATTAAAATTGTTGTTGGTACCTAAAGCCCACTTGCGCAGCCCAGAGTTAACGCAATAAACCCGAAGTTTGCTGCTAACACAGGGTTAAATCAAGATAAATCAATACAAATTATTAATTTAATCCTGTGTTAGCAGCTAACTCCGGGTTTATTGGGCTGAGCAAGTGGGCCTAAGTCTTAGATCATTTAGTTAGTTTAATAAACATTAAGGTAAATACCTATGAGTGTTATCAATATATTTTTTCATTATATCAAAAGTAACGTTCATCTGATTTCACAGTAAAACGACTACCACGGACGGACGGACGGACGGACAGCCAAGTCTCAGTGGTCCCGTTTTCACTCTTTGGGTACGGAACTAAAACGATATAGTTTTAAGATTAGGTATTTATTGCGTAGATTAGGTATAAGTACCTACAAGTAAGTAAATCTCGCTACTCGAGCTTGACCTACATTCTTATCAGCTTTAAGAGTACGAAACATCGACTTTTAAATCTGATTGCTTTATATGAGGTACCATAAACTATTTTATAGGCTAAAATAAGTCTATAACTTCAGAATTGATTCGTAATAAATAAGTTATGAAGCCCAAAAACATACATATCCGTCTCGCCTCTCTCCCTTTGGGGTAGGCAGAGACTTCCTTCCCACTACCCTAAACCAACGGGCATGTATGAGGCGACTAAGTGTGGATGAAGCGAAAGAAGTGTGTTTGGATCGTAGCAAGCCCAAAAAAGTCCGAATAAAAATAACAGGAAACTGTGATTAGAAATTGATAAGAGCACATTATGGCAGTCAGGGGCCTTACAATGGTAATGTACCTATAATACATATAGCATTTGATTTATGAAATAACTTGATAACTTCTGATGCAATCACTATCTTAATTTCGTCAGAGTATTAATTGCATGTTATTTACCTATTTATAAATAAATAAGTAGGTAGGTACTTACTAGTACTAAATACCTACCCGTAACTTATCGTATCTAGGTACCTATCTACTTTCTAGCTAAACAGCAATTTTAAAACGAAAAACTTTTAACCCACGACAAGGTTGAGAAAACCACTGATGTTACAGTCAAAACTCATTGCCAGTCAAAACCACTTTTGACTGCTAAAATCAATCAGGGGTTTTGACTGAAGACATCGGTCAAAACCATTTTTGACTGATTTTGGCAGTCAAAAAGGTTTTGACTTTTTGACCGCTTTTGACTGCAATAACCACCAGTCAATATCCATAAAAAGTTAAGGTGGTGAAAATTACGAGGAAAATGATCACAGTAACGTCATACAATCTTCTTACAATACAATACAAATATTCTTTATTGCACAAAAAGATATAAGGTACAGACACAAACAAGAATATAAGAAGCAACAGGCGGCCTTATTGCTAGGCAGCAATATCTACCTGTCTCTTTTTTTACGTGATTTGTGCTTATACAATCGATTTCACACAAAAGGGTCAATCATCTGATCGATTTGATACCTATAAAAAAATTGCTAAATCACAATTTGGATTATGTATGTAAGAAACATAGTACGTCTTGGCTTAATACACCAGCTTCCAAACACCCTGTACCTATATTATAATTTTTACCTGGAAATTATTTAATAACGTGATTTTCCTCGTAATTTTTACCACCATAGCTTTTTATAGATATTGACTGGTCGTTATCGCAGTCAAAAGTGGTTTTGACTGACCGCACCAGTCAAAACCCTTTTTGATTGCCAAAATCAGTCAAAAGTGGTTTTGACTGAAGACATAATATGTAACAGATACACAAGAATTAACTTGACCCGCAATTTGTACAAAATCGCGCCCGTAAAACTGTCAAGTTACCTATTTTTTTGTGTTATATTTTACAATTAACAAATGCATCTTGCGAATACGTGCAATAGTTATTAAAAATAGTACTTACTCATTGCAATCGCAACTGGTCGTTGAGCCCGTCATGTCGTCACACCTTGAGCTTTTATCACTAACCGCCATTTTTAATAAAATACCCTTCTCAGTGCAATAATGAAGGTTTTTTTTTTATTTATTTTTTCTTCACAACCGGCAAATAATGCTAAATGCAGACAGCCATTTATCAAATGACAGAATGTTTACAACATAAAATGTAGGTACTTAGTACACATTTGCTACGTCGTTTATCTGAACAAACAAAAACAATTAATTATTATGACGTAATTGTAATCGATTATTTCGTCATAAACAAGATCACATAGCATTTTTGGATTTCGTTTAAATTCTATGCTGAGGATAGATAACAGCTCATCTTTCGTCATCAGCCTGTTGCAGTCCACTGCTGGGCCTCTCCTATTGTGCCCCTGTGATCCTTAATAAATAGGTACTTACACAATAACTTTAAGTAGGTAAGTAAGACTTATTATCACCGTATTCATGATTTACTACAATTTTCTATAAATTGAGCATTACGTCAGTTTTCGTCACCTTGAAGTAGCAATTGGATCTTGTTTACACTAAATTACATGAATTGTACTAACTGACGTCACAGTAAGAAAATTAAACAAAGCAAAAATATGTATACTTACTTACTATTGTACCAAAACTTACTTCACTAGGTACTATTTATATTTAACTTGGATTTATTACTTTAAACTTTTATTTATAAAACAATAAAAACATAGAATAAAACACATACCCATTTACAAGTAGAATATGTCTTCCAACGCGTCCCCTCGAGGCAAAGTACCTAACAAGCTGACAGCATTACCTATTTGGATAGCAATGCTTTGGTAGTAAACAGGAAATAAAAATACACTGATAAACAAAAACAATATTTTATTTACAATAAAATTATGACTAAATGGACAAGATGAAAATTAAAACTAAAAATAAATTAAAAATGACTGAAACAAATGACAGATCTTAAGAAAGTGAACTAATATTACATATTATGAGCGATTTTACATATTGTTTAAGCTAAAGGTTTCTAAATGAATATGGCTTGTTTAAATATTTTTTTCTAATCCAATCTTTGTAAATATATTTAAAAATCAAATATATAGAGGTCCACATATTATTTTCAATGATTTATGAAATTGCCTAGAAGTGTCCATCCATCTTTGGCTACAATTTTTAATTTAATACTCAAATGACATGAAATTTCAAGCTTTTCGTGATAAAACTTAATTTCTAACAACAAAATGCACACCAAAATTCACTTAAATAATTTTAAAACTAAATTCACCGACATTGTTTTACTTCATTTTGCTTTAAGTACCTACACCTACTTTGGTATCACATTTTTTTGAATTGTGGTTTTAATTGGAATATTTTAACCCAGCAGTGGGATATAACAAAGATTTAAACCTGACATGGGCATAATTTAAGTTCTTATAATTTGATGATGGCAAAAAATTTAAGAGACAAAATTGTGCATTTATGGAGACAGCTAGACAAAAAAATGTTGTCATTACTTACACTGTAAAACTATACTTTTTAATTTGAAGTTATTAACAGAAACTACTTTAAAATAAAAGCAGGTATTAATTTCAAAATCGTATTAACATATAACCTAATCCATACAATTTCCTTCAGAAGTTCTTCTAGTATTTTTCTAATACTTTTGCATGGATATTCAGACTTAATACTTAAGATACCTTTAGATGTTAAAGCCCATCTTTCTCATACAGACTTTGTGTTCTTCTATTAACGGGCCACAGTTTTCTTCGCCGCGTTCGATTATGCTAGAAAAAAAAAGAAATACTAACTTTCTGTACAATTATTATATTTTAAAATTAAAAAGTTTAAATAAGTCTTTCCTCTTTAATAATTAAGGATATTGGAACATTCTATACTCAATTTTTATAACAACAGGCCAAAACTACATCGGGCATAGATTTATGTGGCATATGCGAATATATTTCATGCTTGCTGGTTGTTTAATTTAGGTCTAAAAACATAAATGAAATTCTAAAGCACTAAACAGTGTAAAACACTGTAAAAGAACTATAGTTTTGCTGGATATTGAGTTGTGCTCATGAAATTATTCATAATGATCCAACTGGTTGAAAACTAGTAGGTAAGTAATATGAAAGGATAAAAAAAAAAAAAAATTAAAATTCTATGCAGAAAATTGTAAAAATTGCAACAGTAAAGATACCTAATGAGTAAAACTTTATTACAATTCAATAAATTTCTTTTCATTATCCTTGGGCTAAAGTTAAAAATAAAGAACTGTGCCAAGAGGTTATAAATGCACGAAAATATGTGGCAGAATAATCGTAAGTCAAGGTCAAATTCGGCGAAAAGAAAATTGATGCAATTTTCACATTTTTTTTTACTTTACATAAACGTGATAAGCAAGCAAGTTTTCCCTAAACGTTTTCTCCTTGATATGTGATAAACGAAACTAGGTTGCGTAATGTAAGCAGGAAGGAAGGAAAAAAGTTCGGATTAACCTTACCAGGCATCACGCGCCCTTTTCGTCTCGGGACATGCACAGCAGGGCTTGAGCTTCGGCTTTTCAGCATTAGCGGATACCGGCGCCTCGGGTATTTTCACATCTACAGCCTTTGCGCTAGCGTTACCCATGTTTTATAATAATTATAGTAAAATTTGTATTCGTTAATATGATGCAATAATCACAAACACGCTCGCACGATCGAATAAAAAAAGGTAAATGACAAGTTACGTCAAGTCAAACGTCAAACCACTTTACACTGACAGATGTTTCAAACGTCAATTTGACGGTGCGTTTTTACCACAGTATTCTGGTTGCAAGTCTTTAATTAGACAACAAAAACGAAAACTTTTATGTTTGTTTTATGCAGTTTTATATAATTTTACAGTAAACTAAACACAAATAAACTAGCGCACTGCTAACTTTATCGATTTCTAGCTTTTGAGCATAGAAATCCGCAAACTCTCCATGGTAGAGCGAACTTTTAAATTTCGCACATGATCTTACAAATTAAACGCATTGGGATTGGTTCGTTTATAAATACAGATACAAAGAATAGAGAATAGGTATTTTTTTCTTTAGGTGGCGAGATGAGCTGGACGCCTTCTTGGATGTCTGGGCGGAGGCGGCCCAGGATAGGGAATCATGGAAGAAGAGGGGAGAGGCCTTTGCCCAGCAGCGGGACAGCGATGGCTAGATAAGATAAGGTAACCATTGGTAAACGAATACCACCCGTTTATTCTCAAGCTAAAGTTAATTAAATTATAAATTTAAGGGCAATTTAAAGGATATTCTAGATTTTTTAAGTAAGTAGATAATTAGGAATTTAGAAATAAAACCCACTTTTCCAAAAGAGTGTTAAACTTTAATCGGCCAAGCAAACATAAAAACAATCGTGCAAAACTCTCTTATTTAAAAACTACCTAATCAAGGGCAAATGCATAAAAACTATCTTAAAAAAAAAACTTAACTTAAACTTATCCTGACAACATTTGATAATTACTAAAACTTTGAAACTCATAATCATACTTTAAAACGCTCGATCCAAATCACAACTTCATGATTAAAATTAAATTCTGATCGAAACATAGACAAGTAAAATAAATGATACATAATCTCATGGTTAAAAAGATATTTAAAAAAATTAGCAGAAAAATTAATCGACACATGATAAATTAATTATGTACCAAATCTTTACTAGACATCTCAAAACATAGGAAACACAAAATACATGGATTTACAAAACATTTAAGCATTCATTATAAATTCGCATGTTAATATGGTTAAAATCAAAAATGCACATGTATAAAACTTAGTAAAAACTTAAATTCATAATCACAACACATAATGATTAAGGATAAAATGTTAACTGATTAAAATTTCCAGCTCCAGTGACATTTTGATAGGTACCTAAAGTTAATATTTTTGTCACAATTTATTAATTTTTCAATCGCTGAAGACTTCGGATATTAGAAATGTGTCCAGTTTAAAATCAAGTCATATTTACGGTCCAAGATGTTTACCAAATGATATGCTTCGATTTTCATAACTAGTCAAAAGCCAATAGTCCCCTTCAAAAATCATATTCCTGAAATATGTTATTAAAAGGATACCAATCTCGGCTGGTGATTAAATGAATTAAAAAAAATAAAAACAAAAAAGATTTTATGCAAAATAATCAAGGGTTAAAACACTGGCTGGTTGCGAACACGATTGATTTAAAATTAAAAAAATCTATTAGTAAAAAAAATGTTAGAATCAAAGGTTAAAACATGCTCTTATTTACGATTCGCATCCGAAAACTAAAACTAAACTTAAAACTATATTTTTCCGGCTCTCGGCCCGTTTACTTCAACAATTGTCTTAAACTTTGTTTACGCGAAGCTTTCAACTAAAACAACATTACGTAGTTATTTATTACAAATGACATGATTCATCAAATAAGTCTTTAATTCCGTAGATTACAGCTCCGAGTAAACTCAGTCAAAAAAATATAAGATCAAAATCGTCGTACTTATCGCTTTTAGCTATCATTAAAATCTATAAAAAAACAACATCAAATAGAACGGAACATCTTATAAACTATTTATAAAATCTGATACGAATCAACACAATGTGACATCAAACTCATTTAGTCACGGTTAATAAATCTCTTTTCAACTCGAAATAATTTGGCCGATAACTTATTTAAAAAGTTAAAATTCCATATTTAAATGCATTTTTCTTTTTATCATTAAAAATCTAAGACTGGCTTATATTCAGCCTGTATACGAGATCATTATGAAAAAAATCATGGAATTAACGATTAAACTAGGTAGTTCTTTACGCTAATTAAATATTCAGTCTAATCTCGAGGTATTAGTGACATATCAGTCTTATTTCATTTCGAGCTTCAAAAGTAGCTGATTAAAAAATCAAGTCGGTAAGGTAAGGGCGTATGGACTTATAGGCGAAAATACGAACTTCTATTCCGAAAAAAAAAGAAAAAATAAGGGGCTTTTTATCAAATTGTTCAGACATTTTCGCGCTCGATGGTAACAGCGTAAAATTAAAAAAACACAGAAAAGGTATAAAACATCTAACCGTCCCATTCTTTATCAGAAACCAAAATCGAACACTTTAATAGATAATTAAGTTAACCACCATTTACGGAACATCTACGGAACTGCTTTTTAATCCCCCATTAAAACACTATTTTCGTTTTTCACCTTAAAATCAAAACATACACCCATATTAAGCACTGCGTCATCTCTCTAAACAGGTAATTTAAAAATGGCCTTACAAATACGTGAATTGGTTATAGGAAGATTGTTTTGGCAATTTAAGGACGAACCTTGTAAGATTTGGCACTAAAAATGCCTATTGTTTAAAAAAGTTTTATAAAGAAGGAAATTACAATTCATTTTGCGAAACGAAACCTTGCTTTTTAAATTGGCATTGATTGTTATTTTTTTGGGTACATACCTACCTGAGTATGAAAAGGGTCTATCAATTAATTTAATTCAAAGATCAATACCTACGTACATTCTTAAATGTTTACTTAACTATTTATTATGTAGTAAATATCATAAGAAATGCAGTCAAATTAGGATCAGGCTAACAAAGCTAATTGATTAACACTGACTGTACCCAAAAATAGAGTCTAATCAAGACAAAATTTTACCAGTTCGGTCGCGTATGATACCAGGATAGCCTAGGTGAAATTAACCATTTTTCAAAGGTTTGAATCTTAGGGCGGTCCTACACGGACTGCTTCAAGCCATGATGTGACAGGCCGTGCACGGCCGCCCTAACATTCATTTCGGTAAACAAAAAGCATATTACAATCGTCTAATTCCGCAATATAAATTACAACCATCATAAAACCAAACAAACTTCCCCTTCCCCCCTTTCTCGTGTTTACCCCCTTTTCTTTACCATTTATCCTGCGCCAGCGCAGCGGTGTTGTACTGCGGCGGTGAACTGATGAGCTTTCGTTCGGCTGTCGGCGTGTTCTTCTGTAAGCCCGCTTGTTTTTGCAAGTCTGTTGGATGAAATTTAAGGTGAGGAAATGAAGTTTATAAATGAAGAGATACGACCGCAAAGCAAGGAGCTTATGAATCATGAAAGACGAAGAAGTGTGTATGGATCGTAGCAAGAGCGAGCGGCGTGTCAGATATATAAATATGAAACATTTAATCGATTTTTACATACCTATCGAGTTTGCATAAGTTCAGGCTCATTTTAGGTGTAGAGAAAAAAATACGTGTCCCCTGGATCCTTATCGGGGTGTGCGCAAGGAGCGGAAGGATTTGTTGATTTCTATTCCACGTAGCATATAAAGATGTTAAGGGGTATATTACAAGTTCATACCGGCGATGAGTAACAGCATCTTCCTGCGGGCCCCGAAGGCGGTGACGCCGAGCTCGGTTAAGTCCGCCTCGTTCAACGACGCGAACGTTGATAGGTCTACTTCGTGGGTCTTGAACATATCTGGTAAATACATGCAAATTAAATCTGTTCAGTAATTCTTTATAATTAATTATCTGATTTGTAACAGTGGCTAAACAGTCGAATTTACATACTTAGTTTAAAAGCCTTTGTGACTTTCGTGGATTCTTGCAATATCTACCCAGTTTATAAGCATCATTACCTATACAAGTAACATGTCTAAAAACCCATTCTTTTATACTACCAAATAAAAAGTTAGTACAGCTTGCTATAGAGGTTGCAATAATGACATTAATAGTATCAAAGAACATATTTTAATACAGAGATTATATTAATAATAACTAATAAAGTTTATTCAGTAAATGAAAAATACATCTTAAACTGTGATTGGAGCCTCCTTTTAAGCTATAGGCCTGTGTCAGGAGGCACCGCTCTCCCATTTCTTATCTTACTTAACAAATTATTTAAAACAAGCTAAACTATTTTCGAATTTCATATTAAGTACTAAACTAACTTACCAATATACTTCTGCAGACCAACATCTCTAAGTAGATCATAGAGCTGCGTGTACCGACACGGGCGACGTGAAGGGCTGGCGGTCGGAGTGCAATTCTCTGCGATGTTGGGGCGGGTTAGTTCGGGTCGCTCCCAGCGTTTTTCTGGCTGTTAGGAGAAATAGATTGCATTGTAATAACTGGTCCTATGTAAGCAATACTATATTTTACCACGTATCATGTTTTAAGCAACATACATAACAGTTTATAGTCGTTGCAGAGGTACATCATAAGAACTAATGAACTAGACTGCACTATAGTCCACTGGGAACATGCTCGAGGCGCAGCAGGTCGGACCCTGCATGGGAAGCGTGGGAGAGACGGTGACTAGTGTGCTAATCATATTCTGTTGTTGTCAGCTTGTGGCAGTACACTGCTGGACAAAAGCCTCCCAAGGATGTCTACAATGATCGGCCCTGCGCTGCCCGCATCCCGCGACTTTCACCAAGTCGTCAGTCCACCTTGTTTGAGGCCTTCCCACACTGCGTCACCTCTCGAGAACCATTCTGTATTCTGCATGCAATTGGATGTAAGTCGTATAGCGTGTATACAGGGTGTAACAGAAAGGGGGTATAGTGCCGAAATACAGCGATAGGCGTCATGAAACTGAACAACTGTCATGTCAACTGTCATCACTGTCATGAATTATGAGGACTATCGCTGTGTTTCGGCTTGATACCCCCTTTCTATTACACCTGTATAAAGCTCATTTTGTAAAGTAAACTTACCGAAGCCATCTTGACATCAGTATCGTTAAGGTTGATAGGTCCGGGCGACGTGTGACTGAAGTAGTAACCTGACCAGCGCGGCGTTGGCACTCTGTATCCGCTACCGACATTGTCTCGCATGGCCTATGGATTATAATAGTCTTGTTTTAGGCTGAAAAGCGTGGCTTGAAGTCACAGCAGTATGCTGAGCTGGATTACCTACTGAATAAAGTTTTCTTTTTTATTATCTATCACACCAGACAAAGCAACGTCTTTCAAATAAGACTTACCACCACTATAAAACGTCTATAACTCCCAGTTGCTTAAAAGACAGAACAATGACATAAATTATTCTCATCGTCATTATGCTTTACGAAAAACTTGTCATCTTGTTAGGCGCACGCGTTTTCTGAGAAATGATTTTTTTATTGTAGATGTATCTACACAGAATCGCCATACATCTTCGTGAAATAAAGAACTACAATTACATTTTCACAGGATAAACTAAGTGATGATGACGTTGACTTTTTTTCTGAAGATTTTCCCAGATATGTACTCTAATTTTTACCCGACTACGGCAAAGCCAAAAGGAAGGGTAATGTTTATCTTATTTACTGGCGGGAGATATGTGATGGATGGTATACCTTACTGGCTTCGGCCTTCAAGTTCCGGTAGGTGGACAGCGGAGACAGCTTGCCGAGAGTGCCGAGCGTCTTTATCTCGCAACCTGGCGCTCGCCGTTCAGATATAGGGATGTCCGAGATCATGCTTGCTATTTCTGATGTAGGAAATGGTTAAGTAAGTAGGTATATTATAATATGTACGAGTAATGTGTGGTGTAGGTAAGCATTAATAAAACAAAGTAAGTGTTAAGCTACGCGTCCACTTGTTCGGAATCGGAGTGTACGGAGCGAAAGGATTTGTTGCTTTGTATTTCTCAGAAATGCGGATCTAGTACACGCAATACCATAGAAATCAATACAAAGAACAAACAAATCCGCCCGCTCCGTAGTAAAAGGCTTTAGCGTTTTTTACCTTGCTGCGACCTATCAGTATCGCTAGATGGCGCAGGGCTGTGCGTGTGGTTGGAGTGCGCGTGCGCAGCGCGGGACGAGCTGATCGGGGATACAGAGGGTGATACCACTGAGCTGCCGTCGCCTCCTACAGGATTCATAGGCATTTATAGTATAGCTTTAGGCCTTTAAACATAGGAATATTGTTTTTTTTCTAAAATACCATTCTTGCTGTTTTTTGCATTGTAAAATTTTATTTGAAAAGAGCAACTCGGCAGAGTTTCTTGCTAGATTCTTCTCCGGGGAAAACTGCTACCTAGTGAATCGAAAATTAGCTTTTTTTTTTAAAGTTCACGTATTTAAAGTGCTTTGTCTTTAAATACGTGTTTACGTTTTACTTTTTTACGTACTACGTTTCGTACGTTTACGTACTTTAATACGTTTATCTTACGAAATAAAGACTCTCGAGTTTAAGGATATATTACAGTCAAAACTCTTATCCAGTCAAATCCACTATTTGACCTAACTCAAGTATAATATATACTCGTACATTATGCAGTTATACGCAAACAAACCTGAAATATTATTAGTATCCAAGGACACAGTGCTGCCGGTGAAGTTGCTTTGGTAGCCGCTGCTCGCCTGCGAGCTCGAGTTTAGCAGGTGGGTTAACGCCGTCTGAGGAAAATTATTTTAAGTTAATAACTTGTTAACACTGATAAATTGAAAAAGACTGCAACTTACGTATTTTACTCAAGTGAAGAAGAAAGTTAACGTCATGGAAAGAACAAAGAATTAGCAGAAGATAAGCCTGAATGGCGTATGCTTCACAGACAAGTGTCTAGTGGGTAGGGTTCGGAAATGCGTTGAGTGGTTTTCTATAAATTTGCCAAGATAATAAGTGACGGATCCTCCGTTAGATATGAACCGACCCCAATACGTAGCCATACCTACTTAAAAGTGTTATGCAGCAGTGGTGGATATCTTTGTTAAGCAGTAGCTAGTAGTAGTAGCCAGTAATAAGCAAAAAGGGGGTATCAGTAGTATACTAAAGTATTGTGAATGTATCATACCGGCACGTTTTCGACGTTGTTCTGCTGATGCTGGTACGGTTGCATCATCACCGGTTGCTGCATGTTCATCTCTACTCCTGTTGACATCGCTGTTTGAAAATATTAGCTTATGAACCAATTGCTTGGTTATTTTTATAGATCTAAGAGTGTCACAGCTTTTATCTAATATTCCTATTCCTATTCTAAAGGTGGGCTGGAAGAAATCACTCTGGAGATCTAAGTACACTCTCTCTCTCGTCTTAGTAGACATTAAATATTAAATAAGTACTATGATATTATCATTCTTTATATGTGAAATTTTTTTATTAGCATCGTTTTGCTTATTTAGCTATATACTATAAGTGTTTGTCTGTAAATTTCCCTAACAAAAAAAAACTATATTCGCAGTATCTACTAAGTACAAGTACAGAGTGATATTTCATATAACATTTATAGTTATCTGTAGGGTTAAGGAGGAAACAGTTGCTCACTCGGGTACAGTGACTCACCACCGGTTTGTAAAGAAGGAAAAGAGATAAATTCATCTCTTTTGCACTTTTTGGAAGCTTTTGGCATGCGCACGCGCAAGTGCAAGAGGGATGAACGTATCTCTTTTCCTTCTTTTCAAAACGATGGTGAGTAACTGTACCCGACTGAGCAACTGTTTCCTTCTTAACCATACTATTTATCAGATACAGATTCAGTTAGCCTATTACGTCTCAGTACTGGGCAAAAGTCTGCTCCTTGCTATCCCTTTGCTCTCTGTTACAAGAGCACAGAGGAAGCTCTTCGTCGTGCTGTGTATATTCGTCTACCTACATTATTTAAAAGATCTATCAAGTTATCTCTGAAATAAATAAATAACTAATTATTTTATTCTATTGTACTTGTTTGTGTTTTATTAAAGTCACAAAAATATTTAATTAAACTAGGTAAGTGCACTCACGATTCCAAGCGCCATCTTGATTCTTGTAGACCACAGATCCAGGGTTGGGAGCCAGGTTGGGGTAGGGGAAGGCGGCCACGCGCGGCTGCGGGGACCCGCACCACGCGCTCAGCGCCACGCCCGACAGCGGGGACGAGTACCCCCCGTATAGCGGGGAGCCTGCGGACGGGGGGTATGCTAACTTTGGCCGCATACATACTGATTCCGTAACAGGGTTTCAGATTCGGAAACCTGAATGCTCCGCGTGCATAAAAAATGTTCGACAAGGTGCACACTGTTCTTATTTTTTCCGGACAAAAAATAAGAACCGTGTGTATGCGCCCGGACTTAGGTTTTCGAATCTGAAACCCTGATACGGAAACCTAATCTGAAATCAAATGCGCCTAGATTTTTTGTATTTTTAATTTTTGACATCTGTTATACCTTTTTTTATTCTAAGTTTTAATTTCGCCTACATCTTAGTATGTATATTATTCATGATTTTATTTTATAACATTTTGTGACGAACATTAATCTGATTTTTAATGAAATATCAAGGACCCCGAAGGGGGATCCCAAGATAGAATAATACTTAATATTTTTTTAAAACAGACCTAGTAGTTCCGGCAATGGTAGATTGTATGGAGAACACGGGGACAGCTGCCGCGGACTAAGCGGACTGAAGGGATTGAACATGTTAAATGCCGGCGGTGGCTGGCATAACGGTATGTTGTAGGATTCCGGGATCTCTGCTGCAATTACTGGTTCTTTACCGCCGAGGAGCTCGCGGCGGGCTTCGTAGATGTCACCTGTGAGTGTGTGGGTATCAAGTGGTGTTAGGATGAAAATAAAAAAAAAAGTTAAGTTATAATATATTTAATCTATTTTGCGCAAGTCTTATTTTTAATATTAGGGGGAAATAATATATGTAGGTAGGTACTGAATAAAATAGATGTGCTTAGATCGTAGCAATTGGAAGGATGTGGTCGCTGCCTACCATAATGCGATGATGAGAAAGAAGCGAGGCAGATATGTTCGTACTTATAAGCAGAGAAAGTAAGTACCTATACTTATTACAAGTAAGTAATTATTTCTCCATAACATTTAATTTATTTACCTATACATAAGCTAGGAACTATAAAAAAATCAAGGTGCGGGATTCCGAATAAATTGCAAGTTAAATAAAAGCTTTTAACAAATAATTAGTAGGTATCCAACTCACCAGCACACCTCTCAATGCCCTTTATAATGATATTAGCGATCCCAACTTTAGGCTTCCTACGCACGTTGATGTACACGTTGTATTTGTGCATGAGTTGCGTCGTGTCTGCGTCTGCACGGACCAAATCTGATTCCGCGTCCATCATTACCACTAGGGGGAGGCTGCCCTGTAGGGGGAGGTTAGATTTGGTGGATTAACAGGGAAAATACAGATAAAAAAGTAGCCACAGAGCAACAGGCGGTCTTATAGTAGTAGCAATATCTTCCAAGCAACCTTGACGTATGTTTTAGGTATCAGTCGTCGTCACATCAAAATAAAACAATAATAAAGAACTTAGTTCTAAATTCAAATTCAATTAATCTAATAATTTACATGGAAATTAGCATTCGTTTGTATTCGGGTATACGATGATTGCCGATATGCATTCTTTATACATCTATCTTCTTCTATCTTCTATATATATAATAAAACCGTTTAAAAATGAAACCCGTTTTCCGTTGTCACGGCATCACGCCTGAACGGCTGGACCGATTTCGCTAAATCTTTTTTTAAAATGTTCATTGAAGTCCAAGGATGGTTCTTACGGTGAGAAAAATTCGAATAATTGCAGGGAAAGCCCTAAAACAAACCTTTTCTTTTTCCCATACAAATGTTTTCTTACTAAAATGTAGAGTCAATTTGAACTTTATTCCTAAACAATAAAGTTCATTCTAAGGCGGGACGAAGTTCGCCGGGACAGCTAGTCCTTTATGTAAAGAGATGAAACAGTGCTCCGCCTAGCCCACGGTAATTCTAACATGAGTTTTAACACATGAATAACATCAGGAAAGTAGGTATTATGTACAACCCCCGTTTTTGCCTATCCAGTACCGTGACGAGTACGTACGAGTTGCATGACGTCCGTCACTAAGCCATGTGCGTAGATATTTCCGACGGGTTAAACTAGTAGGTACTCACCACCAACTGCTGCCTCGCTGCATAAACATCTTTGATCCTGCCAGTGATGGTGACGCAGCTCTTCTTCAATGGCGGAGTATTGGGATCGGACGCGTCCGGGAACATTACTTGGGCGCCTGTACCTGTTAATGTATTCAAATTGAAGTATGGTTGTTTGAGAGTATGTATAGAGCTTTTATGCACGACCTACGTAAATGAGGATACGTAAGTAACCTACCTATGAAGCTGAACAAATTGTCTCAAGAAACAAGAATTGTCGTCAGAAGCAGAAGATAGACCTAAATGGCGGATGCTCCACCAACAAGAGGCTAGGCGCAAACGAGCCACCGACGGTCGCTTTCGCCCGCTACGACCCGCTACGGCCCATGCGACAGCGACCATCGGTGGCTCATTTGCGCAGAGCCTTGGTATAACTCCATAGATATAATGATGAATTGACGACAATGTGGCCATACAAAAGTCCGATTAGCTGATCGACATAGCTTAAGGGAAAGTGAATATGACAGTTTTAAACCGGTGTGACTAAGGACAAAATAGGATCATAGAATAGAATGAATATAACCATCCTATAAATAAGCAAGTAAATGATGAAGCTTATGATAAACATACCTTTCATAATAGCCTTGAGTTGTTCGGAGTTCCTTCCAACCACAGCGTTGTGATGCATCGGGGATATTTCCAAAGTCATTTGCACGTTGGTTTGGCTCTGAAATATTATGTCACAGTAAATATCTACGAAATATTACATTACATAGGTACATATCTGTCACGCCTCTCTCCCATCGGAGTAGGCAGAGACTGTCCTCCACATGATTCAAACCACTTCTTAAGCTCCTTGGTTCTTTTAGTAAAGTTAACTTACTCGACGGCTGATGAATGTGAATGAAGCGAAGGAAATGCGTTTGGAATAGTTTGGATCGTAGCAAGTGGAGAAAAGAACCACAAAGACCACCGTTGGAAAAGAGGCGTTACAGATATGTATGTATGTAAAGATAGCTCTGTGCATAGCAAGTTTTAGTAAGATTCTCTAGAATAAAAAAATGTAAAACTTTATTTGAAAAGAGCGACCCAACAGAGTTTCTTGCTAGATTCTTCTCTGAGGAAAACTACTAACTTGCGTATCTAAGTCGGCTTTTAAAAAAAATACATTTTCAAGAGCATATAAATACCTAAGTACATACATATTTACCTATGAAATATATAGGTATATTTTGGCTTTGAATTTTAAAGTATCTAAACTAAAATACTTACAGCAAGCGGCCCACACATATAGTTCATGAGCAATGTCGTAGCTTCCATAGTGCCGGCCACTTCCCATTGCACACCTTTCACGACCACCAAGTTAGCGTGGAGTTTGGGACGGTTGCGGAGCATCACCTGGAGAAGAGAGTTATTAAAATGTATCTATCTGTGTGTTTATCTAAGAATTGTAAAACTTTATTTGATATATTATTGAAAATGCCTTAACTTACATTCTTCCATTGGCACAAACTTTGTCATTTAATATTAGTGATTGGGATATTTTAGGAAAGTCCTAAATGGTATAAGTTTCATCCTTATCAGCCCTTTTTAACGTCCCCACTACAGGGGACACAAGCCTACTCTCATACGAGAATGATTAGGCCGTAATCAAGTTTCATACAATATGATAATTGCTTTTGCATTCATTGAAGGCGCTTGATCCTTACATTATGAAAGATAAAACTAACATAAATTAATGGAGCAAACACGTAGTCAAAGAGGTGGGTATAATGACGCAATAAGTCAACCTATTTAAAGTGTTTAATTTAATGTGATTTAACTTTTGTACTTAGTATTTACATCTCTATGTCTAAAGTATTTCAAGACGGCGCGAAAAGTACTTAAACATTTAAAGGACTTTTCCTTATACAGGGTGTAACAGAAAGGAGGTATAAATCTGAAACACAGCTATAGTCTCCATAAAATTGATCAACTTTCGCCATGGAACATGGGTTGTAACTCGAAAAAAATATGTGGTTCGCCCATACAGTGTTTTCTAATCTGTGCCCATACTTATTTGATCTGCTGCTGCTGATTGAACATTTTGTATGGGGAGGCGAATTTTTTGCTTTATAACCCCTTTCTGTCACACTCGGTATAGAGGTAGGAGAATTCATAATACTACCTGCACATTATACTGTTCCTGTATCTGCTGTACGTATGGCGACGTGACGTCGGGCAGCGGCTGCGAGGGCGGCACGATCGGCAGCTCGAAGCAGAACACGAGGGGTGTTAGCGCCTGTAAGTAAGTACATTTTAAAGGGACTCTTTATTCTATCTAAGTACATATCAATTAAATACCACATACCTTTTACTTACATAATTTTTTACTTCCTAATTTAGTTTGTCATAATAACTGTTGCAGAACTTTTTAAATAGGAGGTAGTTTGCGAAATCGGAACTCACATACATTACATACATACAACCCATCGAAAAAGTCTACCAACCTCGCTGGAATGCGCTAGCTTCCGCGATTCTCCCGTTTTCGCCTATCCAGTACCGTGACGAGAACGTACGAGTTGCATGACGTCTAAACCAAGTGCGCAGATATTTCGGACGAGTGGTACCTATCTGTCTCGCTTGTTTAATAGGCAGAGACCAGTCTACTTGCTACGATCCAAACACTCCTTTCACTTCTTTTCGTAACAGCTAAAGATAACTTTTGGTACAACGAAATCGATCTTCTTTTGTCTTCTAGAAACTTCTAGAACAATCTAGAAGCAAATACTCACTCTGATCCTCGCCCGAGCCCTTTCAACGCGCTCCATATCCCCTGCAATGGACACTTGGTTGCTCTTCTCCACGGCGCTGGTCCGGTTGGAGTCAGGGAAGTGGATGTGGCAGCCAGTTTCTTCCATCACGCGTTTTATTGTAAGGCCACCCTGGTTAGATGGGATTATGGGATTGAATTGATAAACAAGTGGTTTAAACGTTGCATTATTGGTTTGATGTGGAAAAAATCATAAAAACATGAACTCTGCTAGACAATTCAGTCATAAAAATTCAAACTAGTTCGACTATTTATAATAATAAGGTAAGAATGCGAATTTACGTAAAGGCCCTTTAGGCTTTTAAAAAGAATGCTTTACAGTACTGTCCCCCATTTGCATTAACAAATAAACAAACGAACAAAATATCGCAAAGCACTGGCCACTGGCCAGAAAAACGAGTATAAAGAAGCTTATCACCAAAAAGTTTTCATTTAAGAAGACTTTTACTTAATCATGAGGAAAACAAATGAAGTTTAAAAGAGAGGACGTGCATATGCCGACATCATAAAACTTATTTAAAGACGTGTTACAAACTTGGTTAGTTATTTCTCACCTTTCCTATAATGTGCGAGTGGTCGGTATAGCTGACATCAATCTTCATCGTAACACGGTTACACTGTAACAAATATTACATTTACTATGTGCTTGCGAATGCGTTGGAATCTAGACGTTAAGTATTAAGTAGAAATTATTAAAAGGAAATATATCTAGGTACCGAACTAGCAACCAAGTTTGTGTGTGACGTGACGATGTATTTTTCGAGCTTCAAGAAACTTAGTGCGAAGGTTAGATGAAAAACATAATTTGATGACACAGAAGCATTTGATAACTATTTATAACTCACAAAACTACCTAAGAATCAGTTAGCAAGCTTATTAATCTGCTAATTTGATAAAATAAAAAACTAAAACTCACTCTCGTGTCCAATAACTGCATAATTTTCTCCCTTGCCAGCTTCACATCGTCGACCCGACCAGAAACCCTCACATGAGGGTCTAAAACAATAAAATTATACATTAAAATAGACTTTTACATACTTATAAACTCATCCAAATCAAAAGCTCACCGAAATTGGTCAAAAGATCGCAAAATTTATTGCAACGTATTTTTTTAATTACATCGTACACTAAATCGTCACTTAATTCCTTAGAATCCATTATTACTTGATTAAAAATACATTAAAAAGTTATTTGATTCAAAAATTCAACTTTTTCAGTAATACATTAGCAAAAGAATAAACGAATAAAAAGATACAAAAAAATAGGTACAAAAATCGCGACAGTCTGGCGCCGGTTGTGCGTTTTGTTTGGCGCCATCCCGCCAAAATTCTGGGTCGCCTGTTCATAGATGCACGTTATTTTTCAGTTTTGAAAAGTTGGGAGGGTGCGTTCATAACATAAAAAATACTATTTTTTTTAAATGTTTGTAAGTTAAAAGTAAAGAACCTCTATTACCTTTTTTTGATCGTGCACCTATTTTTAAACGAGCAGGCCAATTTATCAACGTGTTTGTTTCATTCATTACCTGAAAAAAAAAACATTTTATTTATGCTATTTTTATAAACAGTTACATAATTAATAAGCTCATACTGATTGTACGTAAGCTTATGTTATGATAATTAACTGTAATGAAAATTTATGAGCACATTTGGCAAACGAATATTTGAAATAAAATAAATTGTTTTACCTTCATTTTCTAATTCTGTGATCGAAATAGCTAGAGGTTCTAACTAAATAAATGAATAATAAATTAGAACTTTTCTGATAAAATATTACCAACAACAGGAAGACTAATTAATCAGTCGGCTAATCTTTCTTACCCGGTGGAAAAAAGCCTGGGCCGTTTGCGATTCCTCCAGGTTTTCTGTGAAAATGACATCATTGCTTTATAAAACCCGGATTTTAAAAATAATAAAACATTTTTGAGTTTAGCTCTCAAATTTACCAGCCAGCATCGCTTCCAGGCGTCGTCTGTCGACACGAAATCTTTCTTGATAAACATCTTCAGCGCTGTTTAGACCAAGTATCACAGCTAATTTCTGTAGGTCTTCTGCTGACGTCACAGAGTTGCTTGTTCCACTTTCAGAGGCCTATTTAAGATATAGTTCAGTAAATATGCTATTTGAATCTTGAGGACATCCTTTCCATACATTTTATTTGAATATGAATTCAGATACTCAGGTAGAAAGGGTGTAAAAAATATTTTGGGTTAAGTATGTGCTTTTCAAGATCAACTCTTTCTCAAAATGGCGGATGGCACTGTCGTTTCCAGAATTTCGTCGTTTTTAGGAAATAATAATGTTTTTACATAAAAGCAAGTGAATAAGACATTGAAAAAACTTACCTCGCTTATTGTATCCTTGTCGGAATTATTTTTAAATTCCGACAAATGCGTTTTTACTGTTAAAAAATTCGAGGACATTTTTGTTCAGTCTAGTTTCCAATAAAAAAAATTGTCAATTTTATATTTGATTATCAATGAATAAATAAAAATATTTGTCTTATAAACATAATTATTGAAACTCGACTATAGAAGCAGATACGAGCAACCTGTGGTATAGGTTTACCTCACCGAGATTGACTGAGTCAAAAAAGTAACGAAAGTCTGAATATACAATATTTAAAAAAGAGGGTAGGTATTTCAAAGACTTCTTCTTTAATTCTTACCTACCTACTTCTTTAACACAACTTTTAGTATGTATAGAAAAAGTCAGATTAAACGTATTGTAAAATGTTTCAATCAAACAAGGTGGTAAATAAGTAGACATCTTTATTAAAAACTTTTTTTAACAATAAAAAATGCAAGCATTGATGAACATGCATCAAAATACGAAAATGGAGGCCTGGCCCGCAACAGCCAATGAGAACGCAGCAAGGCCCCGGATGTTCCCGCCAAAACGGCACCAGTCCGTTACATTTTCTTTGAATGAATGAACCGTAGAAAGTTTTATTTCGAATTTTTTTCTAACTAGGTATCTACATTTTAAGAAGGAATTAATAACGTAGTTTATTATAGTAGCACTAACTAAACTGTCTTAGTATTGTTACCATTACCTACCATTAAAGAATTCATAGTTCAGTTTGTTATTTAAGTACCTACTGTACTTAGTTTTCGTAAGTTATTCTTAATTTTGTAGAAATTGTTCAATTTTCATTTGTCTACCTCAAGATCTTGGTGTAGGTACCTATAATTAAATCAAAAGCAATAGAAATGTTGTGATAAATCAAAATAATTATGACTAAATTGATTGTGTATTTTATGAATGAAACCATTGCGAAACGGAACGTTCCATTGAAAAGTATTTTGGTAATTCTCCGCGTGAGGTCGCGCTAGTCGGGTTTCTGCGCTTGCCGGTGTTGGGTGTGCGTTCTTCTCGGCTCTACACTTTCGTATTTATAGTTAAATTAATAAGTAATAAAAGTTTGCAGTTTTCATTGTTAAAATAGATATTTAGGATAACGTTGCGTGCTCAAAGAAGCCAGTGTTAGGTTTTTAAAGTGTGCAAAGTAGTTTTTAAGTGATTTGTTACGAATAATTTTATTTTTAGTGCTAAAAATTTAAGGTGAGTTAAATCTTATTTTCAGTCTGGTTTGAGGTCGTTAGCAGTCTATGAAAGTTTTAAATTATAGAATTTCAAGATCAAATGAAAGTTTTACGTGGGTTTAGCTGTTGAACAGCTGTTGCCGAGTGACAACGGCTCCGGTTAATGTTACAAAATTGTATAGTGGAGTGCACCGCGTAATTTAAGCACGTTTTCGTTTACGAAATTCAATCGGCATTTAAGATATTGTATACCAACACTTAATTTCGTCACAAAATGTATTTTACAACGCGTTTCGTGTCAATTCGGTCGTAAAATTGCAATGTAACTTCGATCTTGAAGTAATTCTCACGACATGAGTTGACACGGTCTTGCGATTTACGAACATAAAATTTTCAATAAGATCAATACTTTGTATTACCTACCTTTTGTCATTGAAAGTCAATTAATTTTAATAATTTTGCTTAACCAAAGGATGTAAGGTTATGTTATGTACCTGCTTAGGTATCTAATTATGATTCATTCAGTGGTTTGCCAATAGCCACTGAATTCGACTTACTTTGAAAGTCTAATTTAACTTAGACTGTTAGACTATTTTACTTTTACAGTAGTATGTATCCACTTAGGAAGGTATATAGACAATGTATTTATTTAGTTCTAAGTAGCTTCTATGTATATTACGTAAGTACCTACCTATTAATTGGTTATAACTTACTAGGGTTTAAATACCTAAAAGTTTCTGCAAGTAAGTAGGTACCTTACCTACCTACCTAATTGATTGATATTTATATCACTTATTTATCTGACAGACAGTATTAAAAAGAAATCATTAATCCTACAACCATTCACCTAGCTACCCACTACCGCTAATGTAACGATTTGAATCGAATTAGCATTGAATCGATTTAAAATAGGTCCGAGTGCGTTTGTTCTGTCGTTTACGCGTGTGGGCTTGTAGATAAGTAAAACGAGACGGGCTCAAGTCTGCTAATTTACAATAATTCTCAGTTGTATGTCGGCAGAGTGTCAACGTCATTTTTTGACACATTTGGTCGCAATCAGTGTACCTAAGCCATTGTTTAGCAGAATACCAAATGTGTCAAAAAATGCCATTGACACTGCCGACACACAACACAACTGAGGCTATTTGAAATTAGCAGACTTGGGCCCCTGAATGTTAAATTGCATCTCGTAAAACGTACCTACCAGATGGTTACAGGTATCGATTTTTGGCCATTGTTGGGCACCCTTCAACCCCTAGCTGTTAAACTGCCCCGATTTGAATAGATGTGAGGGTAGGAAGACTACCTGTTTCTGTTACAATACTTACAAGTTCTTTTCTAGATTTTTTCTGTACCTACTTTAAACTAGATGTAGGTATTAAAAACAGTATTAATTCTGCTCGCTAACCAACCTCTTAACTTTTTTGATACCTAATAGTTTCACAATACTCGTTTAAACAGAACCTCTATCGCACTTTTTAGAATATTATAAGCCGGGTAACAATACTTCTAGAATAAGGAAGAAAAGTGGGAAATCTAACCCAGTTTCTTGATGATATTTAACACTATTTGTTTACCCGCTATTTATTTATCTTCCTTTCATTAAATAGGTACAAAAACTCGATCGCGAGCGGAAGCTATCAAAGCGGAAATTCGTAGGAAGAGCGCGAAAACATTTTGTTAGGTAGGTACCTATTTAATCAAAGAGTTTTTTTATAAATAGGTTGGTAGCAATTTTCAAGTAGTCTTTGTTTTTCCTACCCTTGTCGTTTTACTTACAGCGATATTGTACATTGTCGTTATCCTACAGTAGGCAGGTACCTATAGAAGATTTTCCCTTTTAATATCTAAGGTTTAATGTCCGATGTCCAGCCATAAAGGATTTACGACGAAGATATACCTACCTGTACCTATAGTATATATCTTTTTATGGAAGACAATATCTTCAAGTTCAGTAAATTCAATTTAATCCTTTGATGTGAGAATTTTGTGTACATAGTGTTAGTTACGTTAAAAATCGTAGAGAGAATCGATTTATTACGTCTCGTTTGACGTAGAATGCGACCTTGGAATAGCTAAAATAGATTAAAGTGCGAATTTGTCAAGACCGATGTGAATTTCATGGATTCGAACATGATTCTGTTTCTGAAGATTTTCTTTTTACAAACCTACTCGGACGTATCACTGGCAGGTACCTACAGCTACACAATACAGTAGGTACGATCAATAAACGATAAAATAATATAATGCTATGTGAACTGCATAATGTAACCTATAATTTATACAATAAAGACTATACTATTCTATTCTATTCTAATACTGGCCACTGAAACGCAAGCGGAGTCCGAATCGATAGGTATCAAAGTCAATTTAAAATAATTCCCGCCAGAAACTTAATTTTTAATTTATCCAGCCAGGTGTAAAGTCTAACAAGTTCCATCTCCATGGTCAGATGTTCCTTTTTTAAATTTCTCGTAAGGCGCCAATCCGTTAGTGGCGCCAACCTACAGCGATGTCTCGCTCGTCATGTTTGCAGAATGCATGCGGACAACCATTAAGCTGAAGGGATCGGTAATAAAACACTGACCGAGAAATGGCGGGTAAAATTATAAATTAATTGTCTGCCTGTAACTACAAGTAATTAAGTAAATAACTAAGGCTTAAATCTTAACGTAACGTAGACGTAGACGCAAGCGGTGACAGTTCCATACATTATTACGCATACGTCTAAGCATTCGCATCCGGTGTTTTTTGGCCTTTAGATTGATTAACCAAAACGTCCAGTTTCCATAATATAAAGAGTTAAAATAAAAGTCAATTGTAGAGCAACAACATTCAAAAATATAAGTAGGTAAGTACCTAAATAATTCTAGACCAGACTCATTGCTCTAACTCGAGATTAATAAATCGATTAACCGATACACTTTTTTAATCATTTCTAATCAATTGAAGATCCGTTAGAGATGTCGGCGCCAAGACGGCGTTGTCCCGCAGCCTGTAACGGTGTATTTCGTACTCGGAACATACTAATTAAACGCTTAACATTAAGCTGACAGGAACACTTTCCTTTTGAGGCGGCATAAAAACTCTTTGCACAAAAAACTATTTGCTAAAGCGCCTAGTGCGCGCTTACGCTTCTTGTCTATGCCATGTTAATGGAATCCTTTTTTTTTTGAACCCAATAAATAAATGTCAGAAATAAATCAACATCTCACGAATAAATTAATCTGATTCTTAACCCTAAAAGTCCGGTCATTTCTCAATAACCTGAATAAAAAAACTGGTTAAATTGACAACATAAAAACATTGTACGTAATGTGAGGAATTGTACGGTCAAGAACGAAAGTAGTCAGTATCAGTATAATTAAATAGGATGTTGGTATAGGTATTTGTTATTTGTAGACATACTAGCCAGACAGACTAGTTTACTTGGTGTAGTAAAACATGCTGTCAATCATCTGTTATGTACGGTAATTCAACGTTCCCTTCGAATGAATCTTCTATCTAAAGTCTATATAAAAGTGTAATAGTTATGTTAAATTCTCAAATAAATAAAAGATTAATTAACTACGAGGAAAAACATCGCCAAAATAATGAATGCCTATCGCAGATTTAAACTTGTGCACTTAACTGTACATGTCACACCTTGCAGAATTGTCATGTCTTCAATTAGTGTATTCCACTTTCCCGCCTCGCGATTTCTGTCACCTGTCAATGCTTGCTATTGATGTCATTTTTGACATGACATCTTTATGAAAGCATAATATTTGTTACATATAATACAAACAACCGAGGCAATGGTGGCCTGGCTAAAGGAGCTATGGGAAAATTGTATATGCAAGCATTGAGCAGATAACCCAAAATAATCTCAAACATTACTTTAATTAAATATTAAATTAATTTATTTGTAAAGTAAAGCTGTCAGGTAGGTACCTACCTACATTGCCAGTGCGTTTTCCTCAAACCCGAATTAATTCTTAGAATCACGAAACAATCAGTAAACTGTCATTTTTGTCTTGTTTCAGAGTCTCAAGTCATTCCAAAAGCCATGGCTAAAACAGAAAAATCGTTTCCAAGAAACTTCACAGGTAAGCGAGCATGATTCCTTTTTCAAATCGATTTGAACCGGTGGTGGTTTGTTCTTTTTGCGTTTAGTTTAATGCACTGCAATTTTTTAATCGTAAAAAACGTGCCAGTTCGTTTTGTTTCTATTTTACTTTTTTTAAAGCTTGGATTAAGAAATTTATAATTTTGTGCCCATGAGAATCTTTCTTACATAATATAAGTTAGGTATATTTGGAAATAAGGATAACGAAAAACAATGCCGAATCCTTGTAGCTAACCTCGTAACCACGTGGCGATTTTGACAGATAAGTACAAATTTGAAATTAGAACGTGCATGTTCTTGACGACACGTGGTTGCCAGCCAAGTCACACCCACAAAAAGTTGGCATCGGCTCATAGTATTGTGATGTGACGTTTTTGATGTCTGGCAATCGGCCATCTTGGATGTAAAACTGAAAATCATACATTGCGAATTGCAAAATTTCCGGTTCGAGACAGGAATCACTGGCAGCAACTGTTAGGTACTTTGGTACATAGATTTGCTTTGTAAAAACGGAAGAATTCATTTGATATCCTAGCAGAAAAAGCGCTTATAGAAAATAGGTCTCATACAATTTATGAAAACTGAACCTAAAATAGTGATGACAAGTAGTCAACTATCGACAGTTTGAAAATATTAGAAAAATATATTATCGATAGTTGCAGCTTTGGTTGTTGCGGATAATCACGATATAATACTATTACTTAATCTTAAAATTATCGTGGAAACATTCTAAGAAACTCGAGAATTTTGAATAAGCAGATGATTTTCCTGCTATAAATAATTCCAGTCTAAAGAAAATATTATTTTATTACCAAACATAAAATTGCCTCGTGACACTTTTATTGCCGGTTATGTAATTGGAAGTTAAAAAAAACAATAAATAAAAATGCTTAGACTAGACACTCGTTATTCATTATGCCGTTAATGACATAAGTGCAATATTACGAATTCTTTTGTAATGCAATGCAATGTGCAGAGTCATCGCATTGCCACACTTGTTTGTTTACTAGCCTGTACTGTAGCCTGTTGCTAACTATAAAAAAAATATAGGCAATACATTGTACTTACATATCTGTCTAGCGTCTTTCCCGTCAGGGTAGGCAGAGACCATTCGAGTCTCCCTCAAGAAGTTTGGATCGTAGCAAGTCAAGCCCTCGACTTGCTACGGTCCAAACACACTTCTTTAGTTAACTGATTCTGTATTATTGTCTGAAGGTAGCTAAAACAAAGAAAGGCCATTGCAAAGATACTATTCAAAAATATTATTTTGCCGAGACGAAGGTTCTACGTGGGTAAAACTGAAACAAAAGATCGTTAGACTTCTTTTAAATGCGAATTTTCTTGTCATTGTTATCTTCGCAATTTATAGTAGTCAAAATACAACCAAGCGCCACTGAGCATTATAAAAATGGTACATTAACATTTATGTGATGGACATTTTTGCGGCGTTAAAACCAGAAACTAATTGATATGGCGTTGTTTTATTACCTGACAACGTATTTTGATTAAATTAATAGCAGATTTATGTGACGATACGGTTTTTTATTGTATAATTGTTGTTCATTATTCTTAATATATTATGTAAGAGACGTAATGACACAAACAAATAGGAAATACATAAAAAGGTATAAATTACGATAAAAAAAGAACTTCCTTTAAAAACAGGAATTTTGTCGTAAAATTAAAGTGGTAAATACGAAAATAATATATTTATTGATTTTATTATATATGTTTACCTATTATTAATTAAAAATTTTATTTACAACCCAATAAATAAATATAATTTCACCTTAAATAAATACAATACAATATAATATAAATAAAAATACTCTTAAAATTCACGTCATTGCACGTGTTGTGTAGCTAACGCCTACCTACCTACCATACTTTTCTAAAGTAACCGTTGCAGTAGGTACTATTCTTAAAACATTGAACCCAATTAGGTTCTAAGCTTCTTAATTAAATAGTATTAGTCCCAATTTTATATTTATAACTAACACAAAATAAATTGCGGCAATACAAAGCAGTTTAATAGATTTTTAGAATATTATGTTTATTTTTTATTGGTTATGAGCTATCTACTCGTAAATAACTTAATTAGTAAAAAGGTAAGTTGTAATAAGACATTAAGCGTAAAAGTTACATTCAACAAATAGGTATTTATTTATACAGAAACGTGACCCAGAGTAATTTGACATTGGCCGTAACCGTCACGGTCTGAAGCCGTACACATGTGCACTAATAACTGGTCATAATTAATTTATATTACTATACTTACTACTTATTTTTACTACTCGTGATTTAAGCTACGCATAGGTACTATTTCGTTTCTATGTCAATTTAAAATAAAATCTTTTTTGGACTTCGCTTGTTTATAAACAAACTTTTAATTTGATTTTGTTTATCTTGTGCTATAAAATCGCCTTTGAGCTTGTTTAATTTCCTAAAGCTTTTTATTTTCTCGATAATTTACCTTCTTTCTTTTTGGAGAAGATAGATATCGATATTATTTTGAAAGTGTTTCGCATCACTATTCGAACTAGCTCTAGTTGACATATAGGTACAACGGTTTACGTTTTTAACCTGATAAACTTTTAAAAATAGATCGTTCCAAAAACAAAAAACTTTCACCAAATAAAAAATAAAAGTAAATACATACGCAAGTAATTCAACATCACTTAGTAGTTGGCACTTCATCCTTGGTTCATTGAAATACATAGCCGCGGGGGCGTCTCGATTCGTCGCCCCGGTTTACAATTTGTAGGTTAGTGTAACTACTGTATGGATGTGTACATTTGGTTTTTACATTCGTCAAATATTTTTAATTATAGCCGCGACCTATCAAAAAATCGATGTGCGAGTGCGACGGGTGTGATATGTGAACAGATTTCGCATTTTGTTTTTAATATTTTTGTAAATAGTAATGATATATTTAAAAAAAAAACTTTATTCATTGTTGATAGCGTTGTGTCAATAAGAATTAAGAACTTTTTTATAAGGCCACACTTGCTGCGACGCAGGGTCGACGATTGGGTGGATCTTCAAGAGGTCGAAAATTTATGTCTCGCCCTATCATTCATAATTGTAAAAGAAATTTAAAACTTTTTATAGTTATTCTACTACCTAAATAAATGAAGTAAAAAGTTATCAAAACCGTTCAGTGATTGAATAGCAGAAAAACAAGCTATTAGAAAAAAACGCTAGAAAACCACGATATTTTAGGTGTCGCCTTTACATGATTTTCGATATTTTATATCATAGTGAAAATATTATTAATAATAGAGTAATCCTGTCTAGGAATATATTATTTATCGTTAAACAGGCAAGATATTTTAAAGAAAATAAATTTAAAAAGTAGGTGGTAAGTTAATTAAAAATTAGTTCAAACAATGTTCAAAAAATATTCGTCATTATTGGTAACACGTTTACTTAGCATGATTAAAAAAAAACGGAAAGCACCCGAAGCGTCACGTCTAACTTAAAAGTCGCAGCCCCCTCGTACCTAAGTCGAACACCACTCGTCATAGTGAACGGATGCTAATTTTTCCAATGATAATTAATTGAATATCGTTCTCCAAAGATATTCATGCCACGTCGTCATTGGTTTCTTTTGCTGTATTTTAAATATAATGCATGGTAAACTCTTTATTTATTTACCATGGCGAACTTATTAGGGAAACAGATAACGTGTAATGTTTGTTTCATAATTTAATAACCTATTTTGCCAATAGCAGCGATTTTTCCAAAATTCGTCATTGTTAGTAACATCATTATTCCCAACATTGTGTCTGACGACGATGACATCTGTCACCAATAATGATTATTTGTGTAGAAAACAATGACGTTTGTTACCAATAATGATTATTTGTATAGAAAACGACTGATGGCAATAAATTATTTTGATGTACGATTATCATTAAAAAGCATGTTTTTCATATACAGGGCATGCTACATCATTTGCAAATGTTGAACCGGCAGAAAAATGGCAGCTCGCACTCCTGGAGGCTCCCATTCTTCATGATGCTATTCCAGCTGCCTTAACTTAAAAAACGAAATAATCTGCCGGGCGCGCCAGCATCTGAAGCAGCTGCCTGCCCATGTGGCCTTAACACTTTTCCGTAGTTGCCTATATGTCCCAACACTGGTGTATAATATGAGAACGTCTCCGACTTGGTTTTTATTAAATGTCAATGAAATGTCTAAAATCGGCGAAGACTTCAAGGTGACATTGGAGACGATTCTTAATGTAAAACTTAATGAGGCTCAATGACAGCAGACTTCGTTATCATCCGCTACGGCAGATTGGGTGTTAGAAGAATGCAGGATATCAATATATCGGCGTTTTAACCTCCTCCCACGAGGTTAACGGTTGAGTCGCTTAAAAACTTCATGTCCAAGGTGGCAATCTTCTTATTAGTTTTATACGGCGGAGGCTTTAAATGTTTGGGCAACTGTGTGTCTTGAGCAGCCAAGGGACAAAGGTGTCCAGCGCTCTTGGCACGATCACATGTACAAAGCAAGCAGCCGGATTCTAATGAAGCGGCTGTGGGTAGGAATCTGGCCATGCTTGAGGCGGCATCAAGCCCAGAGTCTGGCCGTATTTGGGCGCTGTAATCAACGAGCTCATTGAGGATAGTAATTTATCTGCGGTTGGATTGTCACGTTTGTGGTACGATTGCGGACTCTTTGGGACATCAAGGGTTGAGTTGTGTCAAGTCAGCTAGACGATTTCCTCGTCACTATAAAATATGCTTAACGAGGTTGAGCGGCGACCCCGGAACCGCCAAGCCTAAATCACACAAATGGCAAGAGGACTGATTGATTAATCCTCATCTCTCGGAAAGGGGACGCTGTCTAGTTTAGGATGCAACTTGCATAAGTACCTTCGCCATGTCCCACCTGCCTTGTATATGTAGGGCAGCTAGTGCAGCAGCAGAAGGAGCTGCCATACAAAAGCATGCTAAATATGCTCCCTTCCAAGACGAGGTAAGTACCTCTTTGTTCCCGTCGTAGTGGAGGAAAGCGGGACTTGGTGTACGGAAGCTAAGAGTTTGATGCGTGAACTAGGGAAGCGCCTAAAAAGCAATAGTCGGGACCCTTGCGTAGAATTTTACTGCGCAATGGTCCCGACTAACCTTTTTTCCTCGCTATTCAGTGTGGGAATGCTGCTAGTGTCATAGCCACTTTTGCATCAGGTGCGATTCAGGGTGGGCTTTTGACCTAGCCGTCTTAGCTAATTTGTAATGGATTGCATGTTAACGGTAATTAAGTTGTAGTTAAAAGACAAATAAAAAAGTATTTGAGAATAAATATTTACATCAATACTCAAACAATAACTCAAACGTCACTGTCGGTAACATTCCGTCATTACATTCGTCACTGTCGGCAACATCCGTCATTATCAGCAACACTCAAGTTTTTATATTTGCCAATATTTTCTAAAATATTAAATTCTTTAACGTGTCTTTAATATAATATAGCATATAATTATTGTGTTTATAGATTTAGCTTAAAATAAACGCCATTCTCGGGGTAAAATGTGATTTTTTTTTTGTATGAGGAGAATAATCTTGAGTAGATTCACCCGATTTCATTAACACGCGCGAATTATTTTTGAATTAAGAACGTTACATTAAAGGCTGTAGGAACTTTTTTACATGTGGCCACTGCGAAACGAGTTCACAGATGAATGTGGTTTCAATCAAAAAGGATTTAACAAGAGGAAATGTCGTTTTTATCGAAGGTGACACTACAGAGTCAAGTTTAAAAATGTTTTCGATATTTCAATTTGCTGACTTTCGATTTCAATGTTCTTTTCACCTTTTGTGGATACGTCAACTTCATTTATTTTTTTCAAATAAATGAATAAATATTTTGCCTTTTAAACTAGGGCACAGAATACCTAATAGTAGGTATAGTTACCTGAAGCGCTTTTACGTAGGTACCTAGTGGTTGCGTTTTGACTTTTGACGTTCAATATCGCGGTAGGCGGTTAACCCGCGGTTTTTGGCGCGATTTCATATCAAACGTCAAATAGCAATCGTTGTCGTTCGTCAATTATTTTTATTCAAAATTGGAACATTGATGAACTTTTTAAATGTTAAATGACGACCGCTTCGCTGCGTTTGTAACTGAGAGGTAGAAACTGCAAATAATTAAATCTTTACGTACCTAATACTAATAAAACCGTAATAATTACTAGTCTTGTAAAGCAAATACTCTACCTTTGTACAGTCAATCTCTCTTTGTACTAAAATATAATTTATACCTACAATAAATCACATCCCACGCGTTCCATAAATTTTATAGCATTTGGTCCATAATTCTATAACTAACATCTAGAGAAAGTTTCAATTAGAAATCAAACGTTAAGGGCTTTGTGTGGGGTGTGCTATTACTTAACCTACTTATAGGTTTAAACCATATATATCCTTATCTTATCAGCCCTTTTAACGTCCCCACAACAGGGGCACGAGCCTACTCTCAAACGAGAGAGATAGATACTTATGGGTCCCGGCAAACATCATCGTACTAGTACGTAATAAATGCCAGTATTTGTTCCGATTGATACTGAGGAAGTTTGTTACTCTTTCACGCAAAAACCACTGAACAGATTTTAATGAAACTTCGTATTATTTTACCTTAGACATCAGAATTATACATAAGCTATATTCTTTACTCGTATTTATATCTATTCATAGAATTTCTTATTCCAAAACTCTACAGTACAGTGCAGATCAACTTTTACACTTCCCAAAATCTTCCATAACACATTGCAATAAGGTTCTCCTTTACCACCCTATACGTTAAGCTAGAACTCCTCTTGCCAGTATGTATTAAACATGGGTCCCGTGTTAACATGAGCTAAACAAGCCGTAGCTTGGACTTACCGTTACACTGCTGTAAAGTGCATGCTAATACCTAATGCGTTTCGGCTAATTGCTTTGTGTGGGGTCCATTCTTTTGCGGCTTTAGGATTTTTTGTACATCTTAGCAATAAGGGCATCATAGTAGTGAATAAGTACCCTAAAGGCTGAAATGTATGGAACTGTCACCGCTTGCGTAACGTAAGACGCAAGCGTTGACAGTTCCATACATTACAACTCAGTAGTACGCATACGTCTACGCATACGCAACGCATACGCATCCGGTTTGTTTTGGTCTTTACCGAAGTGCATGTATGAAGCGACCGATGAATATGGATGAAGCGAAAGAAATGTGTTTGGATCGTAGCAAGTTGAGTGAAGTGGTCTCGGCATCTTCATCGGCACAAAATACATTAAGTATATTGAAATTGATGATATAGTTAGGATTTAATATTGCAGACACAGAGTTACTATTTAAGAGTGGTGTCTGCCTATCCCGATGCGATAAAGGCGTGACAGATATGTGTGTATGTAATATTGAAAAACGAACCTAGTAATCAACTTAAAACAGTAAAAAATAATCCTCAGTAAAAAAATCCTCAAATACACAAGAATCCCTAAAAGTGCAAGTCACATGGTTATCCTACGTCTAACACATGGTTATCTAAAATGTTTAACGGTATTGGAGAGACTGCAGTGGTATTTAGCTAATACTTCATAATATGAGTTTAACTTAAGATGCCTTTACTTTGTTTACTATACACATAGTTTTGTAAGTCGGTATTATTTTAGAGTGGTACACCTTATAAGATCTAGTAGTTTAGTAGTTTTAAGTTTTTACCTAGTTATTTTTGGTCTATTTATTAATTTTGAGTCACGCTTTCATGCATAGGTTTTAAATTTTTTGACCATTGAATGAGTTTTGACTATGTGAGTCTGCCAGTTACAAACATACAGAACATTGGTCATACATAACATGGACATGGTTGTTCTGAATGCACATTGTATTTAGTATGCACTAACACTTCATAATATAAGGATAAGCTCATACCTAATTAGACTTAACAATAGTAATTTCAATCCACGGACATGACTTTCAAAGATAAAATCTTTACCGCATCAAATTACACATAAACACCTCAGTAGGTAATTGCTTAATAATAGAATATTATTTCTTACGAACAAAATGTATTTTTATAAGCAACTAGCTTTAGTCCGCGGCTTTGCTCGCCTTAAATTTGAGTTGCATGCAAAGTTCCACCCCCCTCTTAAAAGGAAGTAGGCAGTTAGATTATGACAAAAAGCCTATGTCACTTCCCATTCCTTCAACTAGGTCCATTTAATTTAAAAATCTCGTCAATTCGTTGCTCCGTTTTGCCGTGAAATGGATAAACTAACATACACACACTCTTTTGTATTTACGAGTATGTTTGTTTTTTTTTGCTTGTTATTGGGAAAACCGACTTTTCTGTTTTTACCTTAGTTTTTAGAGCCCAATAAGCTAAAAAATATTCAGTTCGAATGTTTCGTTTAAGTATTGCGGAACTAAAAAAATGTGATTTCTGACTGCGAAGTCTGCTTTGATTAGGTTCTTTTCATATGTTATCTATTCGTCTTTGTCCTTCAGCTAGACAAAGTTCTCTTCATCCCTTACACCTTCAGTTGCTAAACCACCTATGCCCAGCTTAATAAGTTGCAAGAAAATAAGGTTTACGAGTAGGTGAAGGTGTACACGTACTTATCTACATTCGTAGTTCACGAGCAAGTCAACTAAGTAGACGAATCGATCTTTTAAACACAGTTATTGCCCCTTGTCTTTCAATAACACCTATTATTGCGACTGCGTCTAGTCTAGTAGTCTTTTGTTTTAGTATTTGAGTGATGGAAACGAAGTTAAAGAACAGAGGGAACTGTCAAAATTTGCATGACAGTAAAATCAATACTGTAATAATTAGCTGTTTCTGAAATGTGCAAAATGTTTTCTGAATAGTTAAGACAAAAATACTTATTTAAAGTTCAAATGTCGACGTAGTCTGGTAAAAAGTAAAATAAGAAGAAAATTACTCAAATGTCAATGAAATACAGTGCAAAATCGTCTTAGGAATGACACATTTCTCGTCCACAGACTATCCTTGGATTTAGAAGACAGGAAGTTGCAAACTGGTTGCGATTTTATGCTAGATGCCTAGCTGACATTGAAAATACTAGAAATGTTTTAAACTGGGTCAGATTGGAGCCAAATGTTATTGTTTCTTGGGATTTCGATCAGTTCGATCAATTCGTTAGGACTATATTTTGAAGATGTGTTATAGTTATTATCATTACGATGAAAAGAAGAGGGAATACGAAAGAGAGGGAGACCGCGGAGGATTTATGGTCCTTACGGAGATTCAATTATCTGCGATATAACTTATATCGTCACAGTTTCGTCAATATATCTGGAAAATAACAACAAATCTATGTATACTCAAAGCTAACTCAACTTCATTTCAGCGTGTTGCAGAAAACACGCACAACAATCCTCCATTAAACCTCAACATATTTTAAAAATTAAAAAGCTAAATACACAATAACGACGGGAAACAGACATGGCAGATAGATATTATGTACCTATGTGTGTTAAGGCACAGATTACTTAATAGGAAAGGACAAGCTGAAAATCATTCAGAATATTCACAAAAATTCTTGTCTACAGTCTGTACTGTAGACAAGAATTAGACAAGAATACCTCTGTAGGTATGACAGCCTAAACAATTCAATAAACCCCATCTATTTTGATCTATTGCGCGTTATTATGAAAGCCGCTGCCAAGATTTTTTTGCAGGTCTGAAGAATGTTATTCTAACATTGACTCGTCCTTACGTCATTGGCGTGTTTACACTTCGGCACGTTTCAGGGTATTTATAAAATTTATTACGCGACTTGCTTTATTAGTGGTGTGCTTGTTTCTAATAGAGATAATCTTCAGGTAGTTCAGATTCTTCAAGATAAGAATGCAGTGTAGAAAAGTGTTAGCTACACTATTCAATTCTCATGAATTAGTATGATGTTTAGTTATGATATTTGTTCTCAATCTTCATTAATCATCCTTCATGAATTGGTAAATTTTATTCTGACGATTCTTCGTTCAGTTCAGTCAGTTAAAATGATAAAGATGTTCACGGGCGCAAGAAAATGTCAATCAATCAATCAAGTCTTGGTAATATGGCGGTCCTTCTTTGATTTCGCCAATGTCCAGTGGTGTAAGCTAAGTAAATCAAAAGTAAGCTAAGTAAAATTAAATCGAAAAAACTCAATAAATTGCCATAAGTCCATCTTGAACCAGCTAAGTAAATCAAAAGTAAGCTAAGTAAAATTAAATCGAAAAAACTCAATAAATTGTCATAAGTCCATCTTGAAAAGTCCCTAGAAAATGTCTACATAGTGTTCAATCAGATCTACCTATAAAATATATGGTATCTTCAAATCAAGTCTGAAAAATCATGAATCATCAAGAATAAAAAGACAAATTTGTCTTCTTGTCGTACTGTTCTAGCTGTATCTTTAGATGCATGAAGACAAAATTTAGTTTTTACATAATATATGTAAGCTGATAAAACTAGTCATAAATCCTACATTAAGCTTCGTCCAACTACTCAACTGGCTAATCTATTTTACTATCAACAAAGTCCTTGTATCAGATATTAAAATTCGATGATCAGAGGTTATATTGCGTAATGCAATGAATGAAGATGTCAAAGATATGCTAATTCGCAAATAGTGCTTCTGGTAACTGGTTTGAAGCGGTTCTCGCTGGTGAATGCAGTTAGATTCCCACGGATTGTCTAAATGTCAGGTTGTTTGAAAAACATCGTTGTTTGTTGTCGTTATGGTGCTTAGTGCTTAGATTCGGGAAGTTTTTGTTCGTAGATTTGATTTAAATCGAAGATTCTGGAAACAACTCATCACCCTTTTTCTTCCTGTGGTTTTTCTGTGATACCTCTTGCTGCTTCTGACAAAGCCTTTCTTAGAGATTTCTTAAGTCTCGGTCGGATGTAGTCTATTTTGTGATGACCACCAACCTTCACCAATCTGTCCATCCTGTTAAAGGATTCCTCTTACAGGAAAACCATCCTGCTTCCAGCAGTGTAATATTTAAAATTCAAGATTTCAAACTATATTTTGAGTGTGGAACATTGCAAAAGGCACAAACTTCAAATACATAGGTAACAAATAAGTACCTAATGCTACGTTATATTTCAGGTTGCATTAATGATTTGGTTTCAAGTAGCGTTTTCGTGTGAAATTAGATATTTTCGGATACTTTTCTGGTTCAAGTCATTCATTGACAGTACAAAGTTTCTTTTTACGGTTTTCTGAAGGTTGCGGGATACATCGATGTAGTCCGTAAATATCATGTCACCGTGTGTCTGTGTTTATTTCAAATGTTGAAATTATTTGTGGTTTCAAAATACCTAATTTTTGTTATTTGTTATCTGTTTTAGCAACAACAGTTTACAGTTCTTGGAAATATTATGATTCAGAATAAACCTAACGAAAACAATGAAATCATAGCACGTATTTTACAATTATTTTATTTATCAACAGTGACAGTTTAGGTTTAGTCAGACATTCGTCATTTGTCCTAATTCTAGTGCGTTCTGAGCATCCCACTACTTATTTTTGAAATAATTTAACTAAAGGTTGATTCGAGCTTTCGTTAAATGAATGAACTCAGGACTACATACTTGCTTCTTATTTTAGTGTTCTTAAGTTTGACTATTGAAGTTTGAAGTTTTATAATAAAACAATTGAAAAACGTATTTCTTTATTATAATTTCATGTTAAGTCAGTTTATCGTGATAACACGTTCCAAACAATAACTATTTCTACGAGAGTACCGGAGAGCTTGTCTCAATTGTTTTACTCCGTACATGCGATCAAGAAGCCTCCATTATTACATTTCACACCTGCTGCAAGTTTTAAAACAATCCGAACCTAAGCCACGTATTCATTCATTCTCTGTTTACTATACATCTTCACACATACATACATATCTGTCACGTCTCTTTCCCATCGGGGTAGGCAGAAACCACATTCCTCCACTTGTTACGATCCAAACTTCTTTCGGTTCATCTACATTCATCAGTCGCTTCATGAACTTCGGTTAAGGGCACTCTCGACTGCTAAGATGCTCTTATTGATAAGATGTACCAAAAAGCAACCGCAAAAGAACGGACCCCACACAAAGCAATTAGCCGAAATCATCAGTCGCCTCATACATTCACGTCGTTTTAGTGTACTCTAGACTTGGCCAAAACAACAATCAATCTTCATTGTTTGTACCTACTAACATTGTATTCTTTGTCCCCAGGTTGTCTAACATGCGTGCAAGTCTTGAACATTATGGTCCTGTTGGGCTTCATGTTAAACTACGCATTCAGAGTGAACCTCACTATCGCTATCGTGGAGATGATCTATGACGACGCAGACAACGCCACTGCTATCAATTTGACGGAGTCACTTAATGTTACACAGGTTAGTCGAATAAATTCATGGGTTTTGTCTAGTTTTGGCCAGCCTTGTTCTAAGGCCTATATATGACTCTGTCTGTGGCATTTGTAACTCCCAAACGCGTGAAGCAACTGGTTTCATCCGTGGCATTGTCGTCAACCCTAATGAGTTAAGTAGATAAAAGGTCACATACAAGCTGTTTGTTTCCTTCCCTCTTTTCATCCAATAGGACAGGAACCACTGAAGAGTAAAATGGGGTAAAATGCAGTACCTAAGTTGACATGTCTGCATATTGAGTCTTATACTTTTATTAATGAAAAACCCAACACCAATATATGTAGATTAGAAGAACTCAATTCCCATTACTAAATTGTCCTAATTTTCCAGCACCCAGGCCACATAGAACAGACTCGATACCACTGGGACACGAAAGAGAAGAATCTGCTGCTTGGCTGCTTCTTCTGGGGCTATGTCCTCACTGAGTTACCTGGAGGACGGCTTGCTGAGGTCATTGGTGCTAGGTGAGTCTGACATACATACATACATATCTGTCTCGTCTCTCTCCCACTGGGGTAGGTAGAGACCACTCCGGTCCATTTGCGAGACTTTTCGTGAGTCTTTTGGTGCTATATGAACTAGAACTCCGATTTAATGGTAGACTTCTTTACACATGCTTTCAGTAGAAGTTCCTTTTGTCGCATCTTAATACGCCTATGTCAGACAGATAAGACTCATTTTGAAATATTTTAATCAGCCTTTTTCCTATATTTCCCATTATTTTTTTATTACTGTCGTTTCCCTATGTTTTCTGACTTAAAAAAACAGTTTTTGCTCTTTACTGTCGTGCTATTTTGTAACATCTAGCATTTAACATATTGATTTCTATCTTACTAGTATTTGAATATACAGTACCAACAATCTTTGCCAACCCTACAAGCGGTTCACTGACCGCATTCGACACAATGATATCTCATTTCCGATCCTCAAATTCCAATGTATGATTTACATTGCACAACGGGTTTTGATGATCCTGTAGACCTTTTAAGGAAAGTTAGCAGTGTGTGTGTTTTGTTCTTTTTTTTTAACGTGTTGTAAAGATTTATGTCCTTTAAGGCCAGTTTCACCACTTATAGATAGGTGAAAAACTGACGATAATTTATAGGTACTTGTCCCTATCTAAACTCTAAAACGCCAAGTTTTATAAAATACTAAGGGCCTGTTTATCATCTACAGATAAAATTTATCTGACAGATATTTCATACCTGTCCCTGTCTCTTAAACGTCAAGTTTTATGGAAATAGACATAGGTTATCTTTCAGTGAAATTTTATCCGTAAGTCGTGAAACGAGCCTTTCGGTCCCCATTGGAAACACATACATACATATATGTCACGCATCTCTCCGATCAGAAAAGGCAGAGACCACTTCGGACTTCCCTCCACTTGCTACGATCCAGACACTTCTCCTGTTAGGAACATTGTTGTATTAACTACGCAAATGGTTTGCAGAACTTTCTAGAAGCACTAATAGAAAGGTCGGGAGTCAATAAGGCAGATTGACTGATTTTGGTCCTTGCCACCGACTTGAACTCGTAATTAATCTTGATTTGTTGCGCGTACGCATCTTTTAAACGTGTATTATTAGCTTGTTGGGATGCAGATGTGTTGGTTACGTTTAGGGGCTCTTAGGCATTAGCCGATGAACTGGTATTTAGCTGATTTCGATGGGTATTTCTAAAATACTTGGCAATAACATTCTAAGGCAGTATGGCATAGACCATAGACAAAATTGAGAGGAAAGGTTGCATCCCTTATTAGACTCCTAAGCCGCCCACGGGAGGCAATCGGACCATTAGTACAGCAACATTCATTCATTCATCATTCATAATGCAGTAGCGATTGGCGTTTAGTACACATTTGTCCTAACCACAGAAAAGTTTTACTTAACAAGTTACTAGTAAAATTATGTAGGTCAATATGAAACATGTTACAAACTTTAGAGGAAAGAAACGCTTAAGTTCAAAATAGGTTTCGTAAAATGCAAACAAAAGAACCACACGTCAATAGAAACAGAAACATATCTTTGCGGTTAGACTCGCCACAATTACCGTAGATAATAATTAATTTTGCATATAAATAGCTTTTAAATCACCCATATATTACAAATATCGTGACTAAGTGCTTGTAGCTGGTTAAACTGCTTTTATACGACCTTTGTATTTCCTGACGGAAGTTGTCGCGTATATCATTTCCTGCTGTCAACATTTTGATTGGAGAGATTCTATGGAATTGTGTGAGATTGATAGTAAATGGAGTTACTTTAGAATTAAAAGGGTATTAATACATAAGCGGTTGGGTCGCTTCTGTCGTTTGGCTTTTGAAACTTCGTAGTTTGAAACGCTAGTCGATTGAAGTGTGGATTTGTCGCGGTTTCAAATCTTATATCGAAGTATGGAATGCGTAAAGCTCTAACTTCTAAAGCGCCTTCTTTTCTCTGTTGGTCAAAAATATGTATTTATGTATTTTTTTCAAGGCACTGGCACAGGATAGGCCTAAATGACGAATGCTCCACCGACAAGAGTCTAACTCTTAAGTTAAATGATGATGTATTTAACATTGAGTTGCAGGAAATATGATTAATTTATTTAATTATCCATTAAACATAGTATAATTTGCTACTGATATAATGACAGTGTCAGTAAAAGAGGGCGTTATTTGTTACAAAGGGCTATACAGGGTGTCCCAAAAATAGGCCTGCAAACTGACACTGGAGGTAGATGGACTTAAGGTGCATCAAGTGAGCCTAACATGCCCATAGAAAAGTCTTATGAGTATCGAGTTAGACCCGTTTTAGCGATTTTTGAAAAAAGAACCACTTTTTGATGGTTTTTGTATCAGAGAGCGATTAATATTCAATTAATTAAAAAGAAAAGTACGTTAACGGCTTCTTCGATAGTTACTTATGATATGGCGAAAACAATTCGTTGATGATTAAAGTGGAACATCGACAAATTAACTGTCAAAGTTAATTTTAATTCTCTCCCAAAAACAATAGCTCGACTTTGAGCAGCTGCCACGAAAAAAAATGTACTCTGAACTTAATGAACAGATGTTTTTAAAAACTGCCTTGTGCTATTCCGAATCCAGAATGGTATAAAATGTATTGCAAAAACAACAAATTCGGGGTATTAGACATCGAAGACTTACCTAAGTCGGATTATTTCAAAAACTTAGAAGTTGAGTTAAGGTGGTTAAATTGACAAAATCGAGTAGTTAAGAGAAGTAATCTAGTAGGGCGTCTGTTTTTCAGCCTGACTAAGTAATAGGGAGTGATAAAGGCAAAAACTAAGTCGCTCTTTGAACCAAAATAGTCTAATGGACCAAAACAGATAGTATTTGAATGGTGCCAGATTAGACATGGGTTTAATGGAAACATGGGGACGTGCTTGAGCTTGAGCTCTTGAGCAGCTTCGAATACTGTTTGCCGATATTCAGAACAAATCTCGTTGATGACCATGAGGAGATAAGGCCATAATTCTAACATAAGATGACACTTGTGCATAATGTTCAGGAGGAGATAATTTGAGCACTGTTTTGTAAAAAAAATCGCCAGGTGCGAATCTCGTGCGCACAGTTAATTTGTCGATGTTCCACTTTAATCATCAACGAATTGTTTTAGCCATATCATAAGTAACTATCGAAGAAGCCGTTAACGTACTTTTCTTTTTAATTAATTGAATATTAATCGCTCTCTGATACAAAAACCATCAAAAAGTGGTTCTTTTTTCAAAAATCGCTAAAACGTGTCTAACTCGATACTCATAAGACTTTTCTGTGGGCATGTTAGGCTTACTTGATGCACCTTAAGTCCATCTACCTCCAGTGTCAGTTTGCAGGCCTATTTTTGGGACACCCTGTATAATGCCGATAATATTCCCAGTCCCTTAATTATTACATAATTTTTCAATGCTCTGTCTCAAAGATTAATTCGCAAATATTAATCATAAACATTTTATCTTCGTAAATAATTTTTCTCAGATAAGAGCAATCAAATTAATATTCAAGCACACGAGAGGCAAATCATAATCTTCTCTTTATATTCTTTATCAATTTTCTGCGTAATCTGATGAGTAATCAGTTAGCGAGGTTAAGCACACGCCTCTGCGCACTGGCGCATTTAAGGCCAAAACACACCGGATTCGTATGCGTAGACGTATGCGTACCTCTGTAGTTCCATACATTACAACTCAGGTGTACGCATACGTCTACGCATACGTCTACGTTACGCAAGCGGTGACAGTTCCATACATTACAACTCAGAGGTACGCATACGTCTACGCATACGCAACGCATACGCATCCGGTGTGTTTTGGCCTTTAAACCAGTTATAACTCTTAAGTCTCAACTTAAGTTTCAAGAAAACTGTTGCAAATAATATTGTAATTACTGCACTTGGATATGTGGGTTCGAAATTCGAAATTAAATTGTTTTTTTTTGGAGGGCATGGTCCTCATTGGTCAATGACAGATATTGTGTATTTTTTTTTCCTTATAAGTAATTATTTATGAACGTAGTAACTGCTTTTTGGCAATGTATTGTTAACATGATTTTGTAAAACAAGTTTTCGTATGTAATGCAACACATTTTGTATATTTTTTATGGAGTTTGAGGTCTCCAATATCTTTAGTGTAAACAAAGAACTTGTAAATTCTTCCACTAAAGTGCATAACTCGAATAAATACAAATGTTTGCCGGTAGTTTGAAAACTATGACGCTGACAAGCGTCCATTGAAAAAGTTAAAATTTGCAGTTAAGTGATTATAAACAGCAAAGGAATTGCCAGGCCACGCAAATATAAAATATAACAATTTCAATCAACTCAATAAGATGAACTATCAAATAAGCATATTAATTGGCACATGTAACCGTTTGAATTAAAAATCTGCGCAAGCATACAAGTGCTCTACAACTACGATGAGTCACATCGGCCAATCGCGCGCAAGTGGTAGTTTTATCGAATTTGATAACTATAGTGTGGTAGCGTTTAAATTGTACTGTGTAGTTTTTTTTTTTTTGTAGTTACATAGGGACAAATTCTAGCTTCATGTGAATTCGTTTTCTATATTTATTTTCTTTATGTTCATTTACCTATTTATGGGTTCACCTATGAAGCGGTGGAAATTTCAAGCTAGTTTGAAATTTAATATGAAATTGTACGATTACAGCGGTTATCGTTTTCTTATGTAACGTTAAAACTTTCAAAGTTCGAAGGTTACTTCGGCAATTTCATCCCTTATTGTTTCTCTCCGATGTTTATTTGGCTATTCGTTCTTTAATTTCAGGTTTTTATTGATGATATTTTTTATGTTATTCTCTCTCCTATCGGGGTAGGCAGAGACCTCTTTGCTCCACTAACTATACGTTCGAAACACACTTCTTTCGCTTCAACCACATTCACCTATTCTCGTAACAGACTTTCTTTCTTTTCAATAATCTTATAATCATTCTCTTAGCAAATGATTTACTGAGTTGGAAACTTGGAATGTTTGCGTGTGAGTTGATGAAATTCAACGCGGGATGCGGGCGGTGCATGCTATTTCGTTTCATATCAGCAGATGTAGTTATTATGAACAATACTTGGAACTGCGTTGGCGGCACGCATAGTAACTAACATTTAAGTCTATAATTTTCCATGGTCTCTCAATATCCATGGGAAAATGAGTTTCTTAATCAATTTTCTGCATTTTGTCTTTGCTACACTATGCCAAAGGACTAAAGGACAATTTGGCAACAATACTCGCAGTAGGTACCTATCTAAGAGAACAATAATTTACGTTATTTAGCTTCTTCGCCACTTGTAAAATAAGTAGTCCTAAAGTCATCTTCTATTAATAATTTCCTTTGCTAAATATTTTACTTCGACTCTGATGATACATACGAACATTAAATACCTACATACACACATAGGTATGTCATGCCTCTTTCTTATCGGGATAGGCAGAGACTATTTCCCTCCACTTGCTACGATATATGCTCCCATGAAACGATGAATTCTGCTATGCTTTTACTAGTCTGTGTAATTTGGTCTGTATTCTGAGTGTCAAAAATGTTGTCTGTCTAAACGTCAACAATACTTATCCCATCATCTTCCACAGACGAGTCTTCGGCTACAGCACACTGCTCGCCAGCGTCATCACAGTAATGACTCCAGGTGCTGCTGCTCTCGGCTTCGGCTGGGCAGTAGCTTCCAGAATAGTCCTCGGGTTTCTACTCGGAGCTACATGGCCTGCAATTCTACCGATGGCTTCGAAATGGATTCCGCCGATGGACAGGTCCAAGTTTATGAGTAACATGATGGGTAAGTTCTTTTTTCTTTTATGTGATGTTCTGTTGTTTATTTTTGTTTTTTTTTTAACCAGTTTTCGTAAGGAGATTACATGGAAGAGACTTTAGTAGCCCTGTAATTGATAGTGAATATCCTGCATAGAGGCAGTTATACTGTCAGGATACTGCCAGTAATGCGCCTACGCATCGGCGTTGGCGGTTTGGTGTTTGTTAAGTAAAACGTAAGCCGCAGTAGGTGCTTGACGTGCGGTTTTTTCAGGATTAGATGTCATACGTCAGCAAAAGCAGCAAAATCAATCTGCCGGAGGAGCTAACGATCTAAATATGTAGATATCAGAAAGTAAAATGAACTGTTGTGTAAAAACTTTATTTATTAGGTCTACTATTAGGTACATGTATGTGCAAAATTTTCAACTTCCGTTCATGTATGTACAATTGTACAGGTATTGTATTGCTAAGTACAACACATTATTATACGGTGACGACTATCGTACTCTATTTGGCATTCAAATGACGCATCATTTTTCTATGGACATTCGTAGTCCTAAACAGACCAATTATCTTTAACAAAGATAAATGTGCTGCCAACATAACAATAACAGATCGTAGTGCCAACTTGCAAAAACAAATGACGTGCGAAAATAACAATTGACTATCGCAATTTTGTCTATTTGAACTTTAGAGTCAAATACGATGTTGTAATTTTGGGCTGTAGCCTTGACATCGGTTTTGTTTAAAGCAAAATACATTTGCGTGTGACTTCTCTCTGTCCCGATATTTGGCGGGACAATTCTGTTCTTAAATAATTTGTCCCGTTTTGTCCCGGTCTGTTTTGTGTCTGTACGACCTCAATTGATGAAGCATCTAACTTAATGAAAGCTTAATCAATCAGTGTGGTCTATGTTAGATTCGAATCTTACCGTGAAATTCAGAGACTAGTGTCAGAAAATGTGTAGGTAGGTATTTACCAAGTGGTCCTAAATAAGGAAGGCATTTCCTTGACATATTTTGCTGACGATTGTTAAGTAACTAGTAGATATTAATTTCTGATTTTGTACCTATATGATATGCCTACTGCCTAGTAACAGATGTCAATCCATAAACGAAGGTGATATTAATTCAGGACGGTGTCCCGTTTCGGTGTCCCACTTCTCAAATGCGAGTTGCCAGTCATATCATGTTATTATTACTATCGGAACGCTGACGAAGGCTCGTCGTCTCGTCTTTCAATTGTTATCGCAATGCATTTGAAAGATGGCGGCGTCGGAGGCGCGCGCAGGCGTGGTCGCTGACGTCACGCAAATACTGGCCGCTGATTGGCTGTTATACTTGACCGCGCGTTTTAACCTTGCGCAACGGTTGCTATGCGTGCGGTTTTACCAGTTCTCGGAACAATGTGAATAACCGCGGCAGGCGCAGTTGTTTCTTTTGATTTTTGTTGGACGTTGCTTCGGTGGCGATGATTTATGGAATTTCGTAAAGGGCATCGTGCCTTATCGCTTTGTGCGAAGATCTGAACACATTGCAGTGTTTTGTTTTGATTATTCTTTTGTTTTTTATTTGTTTAGTTTGTCGAATGTTTTCAAGTCATCAATTTTCAATCTGGTTAGTAACCAATTGTGCTGAAATAATCTATATTTGTTCAGCCGTTTTGTCGTTACGGCGCGTCACCTTAAACCAATATTATACGTAGGCAAATGTATCTGTAGGTACTTATTACGTATCAATAGATAGTTAGCAAGATCCTTTTTAATCTCGTCGTTTATCCAAATCATGAACCGCGATAATGGAAAAGTACTTTTTGGGAGTAAAGTTGGTTATTATTTGTGTTACCATTTATCAAGTGACCGCAAATTGGTTAAAATTCCGATATTGATAACAGATTCGCAAATTGGCTGGTTTATTCCATTAACTTGGACGAAATATTGATAGGATGTTTTGGTTTTTGTGTGAAATAACCATGTTAAAATGTATAATGTGGTATATGACTAGATATTTTCGCTTTCAAACTATCTTGCTGTTATTAATAAACATAATAAGTAAATTGATTCTCTAGTTCGATAAGCTATTGCATTTACAACAGTGCCCCCTTAAAGCCATCTTGATGAAAGTTTTCGTACGATTCACTCACAGTGAATTCTCCTCATAAATTCGATCTCCAATTTCATCTGTAGAACTGTAGAACCTTTATGTAGGCGAAGGAGGATAGAATTTAATAATATACCCATAAAATGATATCAGCGCATACGCAGCTTACCCGAAGCTACATTCATAAACGATACACGAGGGTATTATTTCGGGAATGACTCACGTCGGCATACAACCCGCCAACAAGGTTATGTCTACGCGCACACGCAGCGTATATTGTACACGTAACACCACGTGGTGTACTGTATAGACATGTCTAGGAAAGTGAAAGTTGAGAACTTGCTAGTGAGTTCTGTATTGTATGTGGTGCCTTGGGCTTTAACTCTAGGCTGATATTGTCTCATGTACCTATTTATTGATTGGATTTTTAAGGTCTATCTACACATATCCGGGGCGTACCCGAGACGTGATCGGGCCGTGGCCTGTCAGGAGGGAAAAAAATACGTTGTCATGACAACGTGTGTGAAAGAATCCATAGAAAATGTATGGAATGATATTGTTCCCTGACACATCCCGGACACGGCCCGGACGTGTGTAGGTAGATAGACCATTAAAAGATTGCTGGTTCTCATCATCATTTTTAAGAGCGTCGCTCTTGTTGGTGAGGTATACGCCACTCTGCTCTTCTGCCGTCCTTTTGAGCACTTGATATGACATATTTTCTATTCCCTCTTTCACTTGATCTATGTAAGTCTTTCGTGATCTGCTGTAAACCCTAATCGTAGAATTATTGGAAACAAAACAACATCCTTGTCTGACAAGAAGTTCTGTATCTATTGAAGATAGAAACTTAAGCTAGAATAACCTAACAAATTAGGTACATCATTATTAAGTAGGCTGCCCGCGACTTCGTACGCGTTTAAATATCATCACATCTTGGAAAATTTACGCAATATCTTAAAATAATATAAGCGTGCTATTCTGATGTGCAAGCTACAATATTGTAAAGTTTCATTAAAATCTGTTCAGTGGTTTTGGCTTTATTCGGAATAAAACAAATAAAAGTACCTATGTATGTACCGCCGATAACGCGACTTATGTAAAGTTGCGTATTTCCCTGATTCTACCGAAGTCATTCGATTTACCACCTACCTATGTCAATCCAGGAAAAAATATACATTACATAAATAAAATATCGAAGCAATAAAATAAATAAATAATATCTATTAACTTGACGGGTAATTACTAGATAGTAAGTTATCCTTTAGTTTGTAATGACCGATTTCTAGGTCGACGTTGTGGAAATGTACTGAATAAATAAATGTAGGTACCTATACTACTAGTTCTATTGCTGTTATGTGCTTTTTATGGTTATTACTGTTTTTCAATGCAATATATATTTATAATATTGTTTGTTATTAATAGATGTAGGATGGTTGTGGACATGTGTAGAAAGAGAGAGAGAGAGTTACGAATAGAGAGTAAGTGAGGGAGTGAACTGTGTGAGATGAATGATTGAAATGAAGAAAGGACCATCTTGTAGAATATTCTTTGGTTCTTTTGCCACAGTTGGGCCAAAAATGTGTGCATTAAGTACCTATGTTAGGGTCCGTACCTTACCTACTCATATACGGTGTTACACGACCGTTTTATTCGAAGTCGAAAAAAAACGTGTGCTGTGAGTTTTGCGGTTCACATTTTGATTTTTACTCGACTTATTCGACACACACATCGAATAATGCCGTATGTGATTACCTTAGACGAAGTATCCATATGGAATTTAATCAAAGTCGTATTTATCATTAAAATCAAATCCCTTGGATTAATTCTCGAAACATCTTACGATTTCGCGTAAGTAATACCAATTGAATTTGCAATTATTAGATAACTTGCGATTCCACGAATAACATCCCAGCAATAGTTTACTTGACTCTCCGTTAATATCAGAGTTCATTCAGCTCCAGTCTTAAGTTACCTCACCCTGATTTAGAAGATGGACTCGCCTGAATGACACGTATTTGAGCGAATCCATTCATTCCTTATCATTCATTTCAATCAGTTTGTTGACATCGTTAAAATAAATTATTCATTTTATACTCAAAGAATTTCTTTGTCACTTGTTTTTCCCAAGTTAAGTGATTTATTTTTGTTTATTTAAGTCTTGCGATATGATATGAATGAAGAGATTGATGTACTTAAGTATGATGCGAAGAGGTGTGTTTAGATCGTCAGAAAAGAGGAGGTTTCTGCCTCTGATGACGTCACTTGCTTACCTATCTACGTATATACCTATTGGATATTGATGAATAGGTGTTCATTTGTTTAAAGGCCAAAACACACCGGATGCTTATGCGTTGCGTATGCGTAGACTTATGCGTACCTCTGAGTTGAACTGTCACCGCTTGCGTAACGTAGACATATACGTCGACGTGACGCGTAGCCCGGTGTCACATCGGGTTACACCGTAACTACGCGCGTGGCTACGCCGTGCTTACGTCTACGTTACGCATACGCATCCGGTGTGTTTCAGCCTTAAATGTTTCATTGAAATCTGTTCTGTGGTTTTGGCGTGAAAGTAACAAACTCAAATCTATCCATCGGCACAAAAAATGATATTTATAATATTAGTAAACTGGCAACCAGTCCGCTGATTCATTCGTCTAGCGCCGTGTTAGCGTTTTCTCCTTGTACCTATTACTTACAAGCTCAGTTTTATTGTAAAGTTCATATACCAATACCGTATTAAATTTAACTATAAATAAAATGAAAGCTATTTATTTCAGCGAATAGGAATTTTAATAGGTCGTTTCGTTACGTATACCTACGTAGGTACTTTTAATTTAATTAAGTTAGCAACTGCATTCCCAATTAATTCTTATTATGTATGTATTACGTACGAGTAAATTGTTGTTAGTTGCTTTTATCAAGTAGAAAGTCAAGCATGAATAATAATGCTGAAAAACAATGGCATTTTGTAGACTGATTATGAATAAAAATGTCAATGTTTGTGCCGATTGATGGATGTGAGGATTTTACTCTTTCACGCAAAAACTACTGAACAGATTTTAATGAAACTTTGCAATATTGTAGCTGAAACATCAGAAAACACATAGGCAAAAATTTTATTAAAGATTTCCAAGATATGATAGTAAATGCATAGGTAGCGACGTAGCGCGAAGTCGTAAATAGCTATATGAAACAAAATGTAGGTACCTACCTATAATAAACTGGCCACCAAAAATTTACAAGTCACATTTCCTACATAATTTACTATGTGATACTTGTTTGGTAAATTTTTCGCCATTATCCTACATGTGTGCCCTTGACAACATCCTCAAAGATGTAGGTCTAGGTGTTTCAAAGGAAACTGGCAGTTTATAAGTATGCTGACAACTTTTACACGCCTCTTCGACCTTTTGGAAATTCGTGGCCTTTCTCGTGTTGTCGGAAGTGACATTAATTTCCTTGTAATGTAAGAATTTGAGGAAAATTTTGCGGTTTTTGCACGAAGTTTGTACTACATTTCGTTCGTATCCTCGAAGAAACGATATATCGAGGTTATGTTACGTGTCAAGAGGATTTAATTTGTAACTAGAGGTTGCTAGAGACTTCGAACGCATTAATGATCATTACATATCTTGGAAAACTTACTCAATCTTATCTTATCTAGCCACCGGTGTCCCACCGCTGGGCAAAGGCCTATCTCCTCGTCTTCCATGATTCCCTATCCTGGGCCGCCTCTGCCCAGACATCCAAGAAAGCGTCCAGCTCATCTCGCCACCTTTTTCGTAGTCTGCCGCGAGGTTATAATAATAATATAGCCTATATGTTATTTTGATATGCAAACTGCATTGTAAACTTTAAAATGTGTTCAGTGGTTTTTGTGTAAAAGAGTAACCAACAAATTGATGATAACAAAAAAATGGGCAAAAACATTGATATTTATAATACTAGAGTCTGTTCGCGACTTCGTACGCATTTACCTACCGTTATAAGTACTCGTATGTTTAAATTGAAATTCTTTATAAGCAAACCATGTGTTCTACAGGATGTTATTAATAACTAAAGGTCTATCTACACAGATCCGGGCCATGGCCCGTCAGGAGGGATAACATTACGTCGCCATGACAACGTGTCCGGGCCGTGGCCCGTCAGTTTTCTAGTCAGTTAGCCCGTCGTTGCGTTGCAACGTATTGTTTTCCCTCCTGACGGCCTGGATCTGTGTAGATAGGCCTTTACTATGCACATTTTGTAAAAAAGAGCATCTTTAAATTTAAATATCGATATTATTGCTTGTTTCAGCGTCATCTCTGGGCGCAGCAATCACGATGCCAATCTGCGGGTTTCTCATCGCACATTTCGGATGGGAGTCTACTTTCTACTTCACTGGTAAGATGACATAAAATTTACTGCGATCTGTTTTACACGTCGGATAGTGTTGCTGGCTCTGTCTGACGCGTAGGTGCGAAATGTGATAGAGAGAGATAGGTGGGAGTCTCAGTATGTAACTGCCTGATACTGTTTATTCAGTACTGCATTTGGAAAACGGTAGTAGTGTTTTGTATGCAGCAGTTTACGATGCAAGCGATTGAAGATTAAGATGACCCGGGCGAGGCCTATACGTACCTAATTTATTCGCTGTACCGCGTCTGCTAATACTTATCGTTACTGCCGTGCTCTGAACCATACCTGCCTTTACATATATTTATTTACATAGTTAAATATCTGTCAAGTCTATTTCCCATCGAGGAGGACAGAGATCACTTCCCTCCACTTACTACGATCCAAAATTACTTCTTTCGCTTTATCCACCAATCGCCTCAACCAGTAACATCATGAAATCCCCAGGTCTCATCGGAGTAATGTGGTCAGTAGCGTGGTTCGCGGTCGTGTACGACAGTCCAGCTCAGCATCCCAGGATCTCTGATGCTGAGAGGAACTACCTCATGAAGGCGCTGCCGCAGGACTCAGGACATAATGGAGTGAGTTTCCACTGTGACTTTGTGTACATACATACGTACATACATACATATTATTGCTCGTGTATATAGGTACCTAATTACCTACATGCATAGGCACATATCCGTCACACCTAGGGTTACCATATCTCAGGATTTGTCCTGAGATTACCGGACTTTTCGATTTTTCTCAGGAGTGCGGCCGGACTTTGTCAATCTTGTGAAATCTCAGGAATTTCAAAATACAGCTTACATTTTTCAAAGATCTCTTTAATTAATAGTTAAATCAACTAACATAAACTAAAAAATATCTTTTTTTATAAATAATTGCAGTTTAAATCTATACCTACTTAATCATCCTAGTAAAACGTAACCGAAATAATCTTCTATTGATAACAGATTGCAGTTAAAATGTATACTTTTTTATACAGGTACCTACTGTACATAACGATATAACGTTTTTAATAGGAAATTCTCGAACTGTATAAAATCTCAGGACTTTTATATGAGAATTAGGACTTTTCTCCGGACTTTCGTTTATTTCATCTGGTAACCCTAGTCACACCTCTCTCCCATTGGGGTAGGCAGAGATTTCCTTCCACTTGCTTGAATCCAAACACACTCCTTCCGCTTGTTTTACTGTGGGTAATGTAAAGTTTTATTAAAGTTGTGCTGTTGTTTTTGCGTCAAAGCGTAACCAACATCCTCACATCCACGCATCGACATAAACATTGAAATTTAAAATAATTAGGTAATAGGACAAAACATGTTTAGAATCATCATCATCATTAAACTAAAGAGTTTCGCTCTTGTAGGTAGAGTCTACGCCACTCTGTTCTATTTTCTGCCGTCCTTTTGAGTACCTGATACGACACAACTTCTATCCCCTCTTTCATTTAGAATACTTAGCGGTAAGTAATCATTTTTGAGTAAGTAGGTACCTACATCCTAAATGTAATTTTTATAACAAAAGGGTTTTAAAAAGGTTTATTATGGAAGTCTGAAGAAAAGCCTCACAATTTCAGATGTCCTTTTTCCTTACCTGTCTTAAAGCTATAAAACACGCACCTCGAATTAGTATAAGTACCATTTCATTTCAATTTTCAACCATAACAAACCTTGCATCCAAGGCAAGGACGAACATAACCCTACTTCTATGCAAATCACGGCGCCTTCGCCAATTCTAAATGAGCTATTTTATTACCGTTTCACAAATCATTCGTTTGGAATGGCATCGAACATATTTGTATGGAGCCTGGTATAGTATTTGCCACGGGGGTACTTATCTAATACCTACACATAAGGGTCTATCTACACAGATATGGGCCGTGCCCGGGACGTGTCCGGGTCGTGGCCAGTCAGGAGGGAAAACAATACGTCGTCATGATAACGTGTGTGTACGAATCCATATAAAATGTATGGAATGATATTTTTTCCCTGACACATCTCTGATACGGCCCGGACACGTTGTCATAGACCTTAATTTAAAAACAACAATACCTAATTATTATATCGATAATTGTTATAATTCATGCTTTATAGGTTTCATAAACCTTGTCTCTGTTTATCTTCTAGGAAAATTGCTAATTTGATGTAGAGTGAAATTGTCTGAACTGCTCGTTTTTTAAAGATTGTAGATTATAGTACTTATTGTTAGTTATAAAACGAGAGGAAAAATAAATAATAATACTAAACGTAATCCCCAAAGTTTTTTTAAATAAAGTACATACTATTAGGTAGGTATTTGATTCATTAATAAAATCCTTCAAATAAGTACCTATTATAAATGTCAATATTTGTGCCAAGTGCCAATGGATAACTATTCAACTGATTTTAATGAAACTACACATTTTAGCTTGTTTTGTACATCTGAATAAAACATAGGCTATATAATTTTAAGATATCATGTTAATTTTCTAAGATATATACTAATGCGTACGAAGTCGCGAGTCTCTAGTCTAGGAGATATCTAAATAAAAATAAAACCTTATTCTTTCTTCACCAGCACCAAGCAGTCCCCTGGCGCGCAATGTTGACATCCCCACCAGTGTGGGCCATCATCATCACCCACGGCGCCTCCGTGTTCGGATACTTCACCGTCGTACACCAGCTACCCGGATACATTGAGAAGATCCTTAAATATGATATCAAATCTGTAAGTACATATGTTATACACCAATTGCTCGATGGTCGGTATCGATTGATGGCAGAATGGAACGAAAGAAACCGATGAAATTAGCTGGAGTTAATCGATAAACGTCGACCGGTGCTTGCGTCGTACATCTACCGATCGATTAAAGTTACTAGACCAGTCGATTGATTTCGATCAACGTCGATCGATGATCGATCTATTGGTCTGGTAACACGCTGTTTGGTCTGGAATGGGTTCTATCTACGCCACTTTGCTCTGATTTCTGTCCGTTTATGTGCATCGCATTGTTAAATAACAATATTTCATAGTCTAACGGCTTATTAAGCCTTATTATTGTTATTTAACTGGTTGATGGCTGGTTAATAGACAACATAAAGACACATTGGTTTAGGGTTTGACTTGGCCTTTCTTTAATTAGTCTCCGATTTGTTCGAGGCAACTGATGAATGTGAATGAATTTATAGTATACAATAGAAAAGACGTAAGCTATCGTTTATTTGAACACATCAAGACATCGCGTAGCAAATTCGTTTCCAAAAATAACCTACCTACCTAACTTTATCTGTAGATAACACGTGCGTTCATTCATAAAAAAAACCGGCACATGGCGGCGAAATAGATAAAACCTTTTTTAAAAGTTCAATGGCTCCCAGGACATTAGTTACGAAACAAAATGAAATACGATTAATGTAATAATTGATGTACGTAAATGGTAATTAACATTTTGTATTCGAAAATGCGATGATTGCCGATGAGCGTGCATTCTTTAACCGCCTTTACTGTAAGCAAGCCTTATGACGTAGATACCTATCTTTTCAAGTCGGTCCAGTTTTTAATCGAACAATTTTTACATGGCGTAGGTATTTACATATGCAATTTTTACATGCCGTCATCCGACAAGTGTGAACAGCATCGTACTAAATATTCTGTCACGATAAAATTGCGTTCTTAAGATACAGCCTGGCGAGAGCGAAGTCTAATAGGGTCCCATACCTTCTATGTTAGGTTCAGTAGGTACTCTAAAAAATATAGGTGTCTAAATTAAGACTTATTTATTTGTATGCGGTTGAAGTGAGCTTGAGTTTTTTCTTTAAATTGATAAGTATTAGTCACTCGCGAGTCTGTTAATTTCGTAGGGTGACCATGAGTTTATTTAAATGTCGGATAAAGTTCCAAGTTTGATTTGTTATCGAAAATAATTTAACATTTGCAATGTTATTTCGTTTTTAATTGGTTTATTTGTTTAAAAAGTTATAATATTAAATTTTATACTATAGGTATTTTAAAGATTTTTTTAAAATTTTATAGTTTCTTTTCTATATTGTAAAATTGCATCGAAATCACTCTAATGTCGCTTTACAACACGTTCAATAAGAAACAAATTACAAATTATTATGAAAAATTAAAAATCACGTGTTAAATATTAAAAGATAACGCGCCATTACCGATATAAACACGTTTTTAACTATTGCATTCCCATTTAGCTACGTATATGTAAATGTAATTCGGTTAACAATAATAACTACACTACAATTAGAGATATCCTTCCTCTTTAGTATTCATACACGTGGGAAGCAACGTGTACGTGCAGTTTGCAACTTTGATGAAAAAGATTATTGTATGATAAATAACTATAAGATGCAAATTGATCGCTATAGTCTGTGTATGGGGGCTTTAGATCTTTGCAGTATGCATTTTGTAAAAAAATATATAGTATTCGTTGTTTTTGTGGTGATTATTGTTTACTGTGTGTTTCGTTAAAGTTTTTTAGAAAATTCGTTTTAAAAAATATCATTTGAACTGTTTTAAAACACACTTGATTCTGTTCGTTCAAGTTTTAGCTTCTGAAGTGTTCACTCACGACTAAAATATTTTTTATATTAATGAGTGTCCGTTTGCTTAAGGCATTTGTCTTCTCAATTCTTTATTCTTATACTTACACATATATTTCATGGTTAATTGCTTCAATTAGGTACTATATGAATGCAAATATGAATAACTCGTTAATAAAGCAGTTAAATAATTCAATATAGATCCTAAAATAAATCTTAACATTATATTGCTAGTATATTCTAAATATTCAAATAGGAATCTAGTTTTATCTGATTTTATCTGTTGACCTTTTAAACGTTTAGTAAGGCCTTCGTTTGAGTATATCTAGGATATCCAACTTGGTACCAAGTTAGTTTAAATATATCTCTTTATAAATAAATAATTAAAAAGACATTTATTCACAGCCCAAAAAATAAAAATGTAAAAGAAACAGTGGCTTATGCTATGAAATGGCTGATGACTCTGCACAATACTGTATGTTGCATCAAATTAATTGAAATCTGCTTCTATGCTGTCAAAAAATATATTTAAAGAAAGTAGTTTAAGTCGTAATGAGTAACAGGACATTGCTATTCCATCAATTTGCCCTCTTCATCTGGTTTGGTAACTTCCGAGGCGAGGAAGCATAAATAAGCATCACGCAAGCAACCCACCCTATTGCATCAGCCAATACTACCTCAGGCTCATATCTTACAAGAAGCCACACTAATCATGTGAATACTAAGCTTACTCCTCTTTAATAAGTCACAAAATCAATTTAACTGCTACCCACTGTTGCTACTTTTTAAGCTAAGTGACTAATTTTATTAGTTTTTCAATATAGAATTTGTGATCTTGAGATCTTGACCAGCCATGTGGGAATTGAAGTTGTTATTTATTGGATTCTGAACCTGTGTTAAATTTAAAGAGGCAAAATTTAAATTTTGTTAACATATAAAAGTATATGTTAAATAAAAAATATTGCTTGTAGTTTTGCAATAGTCATACATATATCTAAAATAATTATGAAGTTTTTGAAAGTTGCCGCGTTATTATGTCAATTTCAAGTCAATATTTTACCTTGGCTATAGGAGGCTGGTAATGCAAGTTTCCTTCAAGAAGCAAAGGTTTTACATTTTGGTCTCTATAAGATGTTAGTTAAAGTTTATTTTTCTTTGGATAAAGTATAAAGAATCCAGCAAAAGTACTATAAACCTGAATACGAAGTAAATGTTGTAGAAGGTTGCGATAATATAATCAAGTTGATAATGAATACTTATAGCAAGAATATTGCTTAAGCATAAATGTATGCAATGTAAGAAATAAGATTATAGATATTGTCATCGAACTAGTTTATGAAATAGATCAAAATAGAAGTTTGAAAGCACTTGATAATCTTGACACAAACCAAATGAAGCCAACGAGGACTGACAGCAAAAATGTAACATGTCATGCGGATCCCATCAAACTAAGCATTTCACTTCTTTGTTTCCCATTTGCTTGCCTTACTTTTTCCTGGATATTGTGGGGTCAAATTTTTATTATTTATTTATGGATAGCTGTTTTGAAATATTAATTTGATTATATGTTTCTGTGTTTATGCCTGAGATTTGTAAAACTTAAATTAAAAAGAGCAACCCTACAGAGTTTCTTGCTAGGTTCTTCTCTGGGGAAAATGCACTCTTGTGAATCTAGCATTAACTTTAAAAAATGACCCGTCTTAAGTGTTGTCAAAACCTACAGGATTAAATGATTTTCATTTCATTTCTAATAAGTAAAAATCAGAACAAACATTAAAAGTTTCGTTTTAATAGAGCTAAACCTTTGTATAACAGGAAATCAATCTAATTTGTAAATCCTTTATTAGTAAATTAATTATGCTACTCTATTGATTATACTAGTCAGATCTCAGTCCCATAGGATACACAGAGAAGTGACCGCTTATAAACTACTCATCAAACTTTTCATAAAAACTCATTGTTAAACATACACTTTAACTTACCTTAAATGCACAAAATGACCATGTTTACGAAAACGAATAGCAACTGATTTCCCTAATTTGATTGATCCTACTTTACCTATTTACCAGAATAGAACCATATGTTTCACGGCCTGACAATGATACCACGGCGTAGTATCAATTGGCTGGTGCCAATGCCCTAGTGATACGATAGAATACTGCTATGCAAGCTTAATAAAATTTAATGCAGATCTTAGCCAGGAATACATGTAAATAAATAGCATATAAATAAAAAATACTCAAAACCAAACCCATGCGTTGAATCTTTAAAAAATACAATTTTCCAGAACATGCGTCGCAATACTCGCAATGTTATCCAGCAAAATTGCGAAGTAGTGCGAAACTTGTATGTAAGTCTCAATGTAAAACAAGTTTAATCGGCCGTGTAATAATTGAAACCGATTTCTCGCGGCCCTCGGGCGGATTTTACGATCTGTCTCAGATTTTAATAAAGTTATGGTCACTCTTATTTTTGCCAACTCCTAACTGGTTTTGACTGGTTACGTTTGAAAAAAGCGTAAATCAAGATTAGACTAGTTTTTTATTAAATAAATAATATTTGCATAGTTTAGTGACTGTCACGGGTTATTTATTAGGTTTTAAAATTTTTCTAATTAATCTTTTTTTTTTACTACACGTGTCCTATTTAAAACTGGTTTTGTGGTTACCGTAGCTAAAACGATTTCAGTGACAAAAATATACGAGTAGGTACCTATTAAAAAGTATGATAAATTCTATTTATTGCCTTTGCGCACACTGTACCTACTGCGTATGCAAGTACCTACTTAAGTAAGTACATATTTTATTTTACTTACCTAACTTTTTCGTACCGATCTTCGAAAACAGCTTTCTTACTTATAGGTACATAGTTTACTTTACAGGTCTTATATTTTTAATTTTTATTTTTGTCACTATCTTCGTAAACAGCTCTCTCACTGACTCTAGGTACCACACCTAACCAATAAAGTTAGTTATTATACCGACAAAAGCTATTAATTACACAAAAGGCAGACAGTAATAAAAGTATAGACGGACAATAAAGATTGACCCCTGTCGACCTTTGCCAGACGTCATTAAGTACTACATGCCGACATGACAAGGGTTTATTAGTACCTTCCAACTTACTTTCATATTTCTTTTTTTTTGCCGTAGCAAGTGGAGGAAAATTTTCTCTGTCTACTTAGAAGGCTTGACAGATATTAATTCCGGCTACCTATGAGTATTCCATTTCTTTCAAAATGTGAGGTTCGGCTGTTCGAGCAGCTCAATCGACGTCGACTAGTACTACTTCTACCATCGTCCGATTGGTGTAGTCAGACCCTATGAGCCCTTATAGACGCACCGGACATCCATCCGAAAAAAAAACGGCTGTCATAATTATTTTTTTTGACGGATGGATGTCCGGTGCGTGACACGTCCATTATAAACCATATACCGCCGCGTGGACAACAGTCCTTGTCCGGTAAAAAAACGGACGTCTGCAAACGCTCAGACCTGTCGGGCATTGAACAAGATTAGTCATAGATATAACCGTTGAAGATTTCTGAGAATCTAAACGCCGCGAATAGAATACATAATTAAAAACTATCTGTCACTATGGGCTGGTATTTTAGTTCCTCATTGCTTTATGCTATAAGGAACAGATTTGTATAAGTTATTTAGTCTTGTATTAATTATTTATAGTCAGGACCTGTTTTACCATCTACAGATAAAATTATCTGACAGATATTTTATACCTGTCTCTGTCTAAAACATAATGTTTTATGAAATAGACATAGGTTTATCTGTCAGTTAAATTTTATCTGTAGAAACGGGCACGTAGTAATTATTATTTATTCGCTAAAGTGCCCTAAGCCGACGTGCGTGTATGAGGCGACTGATGAATGTGGATGAAGCGAAGGAAGTGTGTTTGGATCGTAGCAATTGGAGGGAAATTGTCTCTGCCGAGCCGTAAGGAAAGAGGCGTACCTAACAGATACTCATATTGTAGGTATTGTTTGTAAAACTGGATTTAACCAGTAATATCCAAAGAGAAAGGGGTGTGTTTGGATCGTAGCTGTGGAGGGAAATTGTCTCTGCCGAGCCGTTAGGAAAGAGGCGTAACAGATATGTACCTACTCGTATCGCATGTATTTGTATGTAGAACTGGATTTAACCAGTAATATCCAGTACGAATTAACAAAGGAAGTAGCCTATAAAGGGATTTAGGACTGCAGGATGCAAGAGGCACAATTGCGGTACAAAGTGACTGCAATTAGATGTAGGTACCAACTTGTCGGTTTTGTTTGAGGCAACGAGATGATTTGCTTTTGTGGTCTTTCAAGGATAATAAGTGAGAGGGATGCGGTTAGTCTTAAAAAGCATCTCAGGTTTTAGTAATTAGAAAATTTGTGGTTAGAAACCTTACTTCAATAAAGCATAGGCGCAGCATAGGCCTTAGGGCGCTTATGCACCGATGGCGCGTTTGTGTTTTGCAGATTGTTTAAAAATCGCGAACTGATATTATAATAACACAGCAAAGATTGGGTCGATGGGTTGATGAAAAACTACCTAACAGATTTCAATGAAGCTTTTCAATTCTGTAGATTATACAATACAATACAAATATTCTTTATTGCACAAAAGATGTAAGGTACAGACACAAACAAGAATATAAGAAGCAACAGGCGGCCTTATTGCTAGGTAGCAATATCTTCCAGGCAACCTTATTTTAGATATTGTGTAAGTTTTCCAAGATGACGTCACAGACTTAGTTTAAAATAAATATACTTATCCAAAATAAGTATCACAATACACTCTATATGACTAATACCATAAAAATAAACATATTTACAAAATACATTTATACTGATCAAAACCCAAAGTTACGTTGCACATCGTAGGTGGCAATACAAAAGAAATGTACCTAGCTACTTAGCTACGCATACAAAACGGAAATGAACATGTGAAATGCTAAGTTAAATATTTCAAGTGCTAACTTCTTTTGTGAGAGTAAATGGAGTTGTGTTTGTCTGTCTTGGAGGTCACTTTGGCAATAATTATGTTAAAGCTTTGAGGTTTATGGTGTTGCCAGGTTTTCAAGTCATTTCTTTTTCTATTATAAATATTTGAGTCGCTATTTCTATGGAACAGATTGTTACCATACTCGAACTTTAAACAACAAAACTATGGCCACATTTAACAAAATAAAATCTCATCTTTCCCTTACAGAACGGCTTACTCTCCTCCCTACCGTACTTAGGCAAGTACCTATGCGCACTGGCATCGTCGGTGCTGGCTGACTCACTGCGCAGACGCGGCTCTCTCTCCACCACGGCTGCTAGGAAACTCTTCACTGGATTCGCTGTTGGATTACCTGGTAAGATGAACCTTGAATATAGTTTATAATATAGTTTTCACAAATAGTTTTAACTTGGCCTTAGGTACAAATAGCTGAGAAAAACTATCTTATCTGTCCCACTGCTGAGCAAAAACCTCTTTCTTCACGATTCTAGTATATCCTGAACTGCCTTTGCCCAGGCATCCATGAAGGTCTCCAGCACATCTCGCTACCGTTTCCGTGGTCTGCCACGAGGCCTTGCAGTTGGTGGTTGTTGGGTTACTTTCAATAACATAAAGATTTCTTTTAGAAATTTGCTATACCATTTGTATAACTTCTCTTTTCTTTTCTGTCTCTTTCTACTATCTTCTTGCAACAAACTATTAAATAAATAAATAAGTTTAAAATATTTCCCTCCCAGGTATAATGATGCTGCTGCAAGCGTTCTTCGGCCACGACCGGGTGTGGTCCATCGCCATCTTCACCGCCGCGCTCACCATCAACGGCGCCGTCACCGCCGGCTACCTCGGCAACGGGCTCGATATTGCTCCTAACTTTAGTGGTAAGTGAATGAAGATGTAGGGAGGAATGCTACAGGATCCTACAGGATACAGGATCTATGTACCTAGGGAGAATTACCTACCTATTAAAAAAAACTAAAATCTGGTGCTATATCAAGTACCTGGGGTACTTGATATCGCACCAGATTTTAGTGGTAAGTGAATGAAGATGTAGGGAGAAATGCTACAGGATCTTAGAAAGTTCTTCAATATTTAAAAATAAGTGTATTTTACAAAGCTTTAAATATTTAACTGTGAATCCCGAACACGTGAAGTGATTTTGATTTAGTGTTTTCTTGTTTGAAAGTTTAATTTATTAAGTTATTTGTTATATTTATTTATTATATTTTATATATTATATTTATATTTTTAGCTTTGTTTGATTAAAATTGGCTCAGCCATTCAGAAGACTACCTATATAGGGTGACTTTTTTTGAACGATAGAAAATGATATGAATGTACTCGTTGTAACAAACAACTTTTACTATGGCGCCAAGTTCGAAATCAAAAAAAAAAATCCCCCATACTATCAGCTGATGCATTTTGTATGAGGAGTTCAACATTTTTGAATGATTTCGATCTTGGTCCCATAAAAGTTGTTTTTTATCACGAGTACATGCATATCCTTTTCTATCGTTCACTAATTTAAAGTCACCCTATATGATAGGGGTTGAAATTGAAATCATTGAAGTGGAGAATGTCCCCCGAATGTTTCTAAGTAATTAAATACGTATGCGTAGGTTTCTTTTTGTGTTTTCAAAACAATGTTCTGTATTTATACAGGGGCGTATTTACCCTAGGGCTAAAAGGGCTACAGCCCGGGGCGGCAGGCGGCGAAGGGCGGCCGGCAGGCCGCCCTTCGGCTTTAGGTTGGAGGATTAAAAAAGTACAGAACAATATTTTAGGACGTAAGCCTAGAACGGCCCTGAGCCATCTTTCCACATGTTGATTTCATGTCTTAAGAAATTTGATTTAAAGTATGAAAGCCGGCCTTTGTTCTTTTCTGAACCGGTGGAATAGTCAATTTTTTTTCCGCCTCGGTATTTTTTTGAAGGAAATCTAAAGAAAAAAAAAATTGCCTCAGTCAGTCGCCCTGCACAAGTTTATTTCTAAACGTTCTAAAATGTACTCGTCTATCCAGAAAAATCTTTTTTTTTTGTTCGGAAGATATCATTATCTATGCAAATCTATCACCACAATGTTCTTATACATATGCAGGTCGGTAGGTACTCTACACTGACTGCTATAAGCAGGCTCTGGAGCGGCGAAGTAGTGGAACAGAAGTCGGAATAGAATTCATTTTTGCGGTTAACGCGGCGCAGAGCGTTCGAGGTGTATGTCTTGGAACTAGTACTTACAATACAAATATTCTTTATTGCACACCAAGAAACCTACCTAACTAACTAATACCTATCTCTATCTCCGTCCGGATCTTAGTATGTTTCAACGTTGGTCGGCTTGCGTTTTTTTGTAGAGAAAGGATACGCCGCGCAGCAGATGAAGGCGGGCGACAGTGCGGAGGAGGGCGGAATTTGTATTTTTATCCAATTTGGGTACACTTTCTGAAGCGGAAATTAAATCAAACGCATTATCACTCCAAAAATGTTATCCTACAGATCTCGCGGATGATTTAATGGACGAATGCATCTTACTAAAGAATTTTTTGTTGTCTCAGGGACATAAAACTGGAACAAGTATAAGGGAACTAAACTTATTAATTAAGAAAAATGATTTAAAAGTGGCATTTCCTTATATCGAAATTGCGATGCGTATATTTCTTAGTACTGCAGTGACAAACTGTGGTGCAGAACGCTCATTTTCAGTTTTAAAAAAAATAAAAAACTATTTAAGATCGAGTCTTATCGAAGAAAGGATGAATAATTTGGCAATTTTGAACATTGAAGCTGATTTAACTAATAAAATTGATTACGATGATGTAATAGACAAGTTTGTTACGAATTTTGTACACAGAAAAAAAATGTAAAATAGGTATATATTTTTTTGTTTTCTTTCATTCCTTGATGGGGCGGAAAACTACAGGAGCCCAGGCTGGCAATTCTGTTAAATTAAGTTAAGCGACCATACTATAGCCAAACGATAAATATTCTACAGCAATAGGTCACAAATTTGGTATTCTCTTATGTGCCACGAAATAGTCGATTAGTAGTCTCTAGAGGGCTTTGTCATTCATTTGTCTTTGCGAATGATTTAGTTGTCGATGTTGCCAATATTTAATAAAATCATTGTTCGAAGAAATTGATCAACCGATTGATAGATTTTTTTCGACCTAGAATAAGCTTAGACATACTTTAAAATACAGAATATTTATTTCTATAAGATTTACATGCATTTTTTGCATAAATTGCACGTTAATTTTCGAAAAAACACCGAAATAGTGTTTGGGTGACCGAACGACTGAACGACTGAACGACGGACGACCGAACGAAATGCCATTAGAGAACAACTGTCAAATAGCGAAGAGAATACCGTTTGGAACTGCCACTCATGTGACATTGCGGAGTAGAATACCAAATAAAGCGTATAGTAATAAAATGTACGGCCGATCGCTGTCCACTGTCAACTTATCTGTTAAGAGAATACCAAAATGTGTCATTTCATACAATTCACATTCTAGAGAGACACCATTTTTCATTTGGTAATTAAGAGAATACGGGCCCAGGGCGCGCAATCTTTAAATACGCCCCTGTATTTATATATGCTTTATTTTCAAGGTACAATCTTCGGCATGGCCAACACCCTGTCGTCTTTCGGCGGCTGGCTATCTACCTTCATGGTTGGAGAGCTTACTCACGATAATGTAAGTACAAATCATTTATTAATAACGTTACCTACTAGTTCAATTTTTTATAAAATCAAAGTAAATTTTTGGGTTGGCTTACCTGTTGGCAAACCGAGTAAACCAACAATAAATAAATAAAGGTATATGTATAGAGCTAAGTCAAAAGCCCACTCCAAATCGCACCCGATGCAAAAGTGCCCAAGACCAGCACTCCCACGCTGAATGGCGATGGAAATAATAAACACAAACGCTGAATTAATTAATAGTACAAATTTCTGTTACTTAATGTATATTTTTTCAATTATTTCAAACACAACTTTATGTAACTGCTATACGAATAAATGTTCATTCATTCATTCATACATACATAAATTCAGTCATTCAAACCTTGTCTTTTTTTCCACAGAACACCTACGGCCAATGGCAGATCGTGTTCTTCATTCTATCCGGTACATACATTTTCGGTGCTTTAACATTCGTGACATTTGGATCTGGGGAACTCCAACCTTGGAACAATAGGCGGGAGGAGATACCTAGAGAGGAGGAACCTTTGAAGGAGGAGGCGTGAAGTAGGCGTGGTAGTGGCAAGTAGGCGTGAAGAAAGTAAGGTGCTAAAGGAGTGTGTAATTAGAGTATTTGAAGATTTTTTTCCTAGTTCTTACGTACAAATTTTTGAAGGTGGCAGTGTTATTGCCGAAAAAGTAAAAAAACACGTTGTTGTCGTGTAAAGGACTTCTTTAATACACAAGTGAAGGGGCCAGTCGGTAGCTGACTGCTAGTGACAACTGCAGACAATGTGTCGCTAATTACAAACGTAATTCCATAGAAATACACAAGAGCAGACCGTGACCCTCTAGTAGAATAGAATAGAATAGAAAATATTTTATTCAGTACCAATCAAAACAGATTATGTAGTACATTAAAAGACTTAACACTAGATGGTCTCGATCGATACTGAAAAGGCCATCCAGCTCAGTATACTGCTGCGATTCCAGGCCACAGCAACTGATTTAGTGAGGATGTTAAAGGGCTTTTTTTTTTTTGTTAGCCATTAAGATCCCACTGCTTGGAAAAGGCCTCCCCCGCGACTTTCCATTTAACACGGTCTCCGGTAAGGGTGGTAAGGCTGGTAAGGTAAGGCTCCGGGCTGAAAAGGACAAATAAACCAGTAGTTTCATGACGACACGTCGCGTCGTCTGCAGTTGTCGCGTGCTTCCACCCGTCGCGCCATTTTTAATAACTTTTTTTAAATTCGATTGAAACTGGTTAGTATACAATTTCTAAAAAGTTTTGCACACTCCTTTAGGATTGATTTTCTTGTTTAGTACAGCTAATTTGTTAGCGAATTTAGAATCATTTTTGCTATTTCATATTGGAATAGCCTATTTATAATTATGTTTTGAAAGTGATTGATCATTTTGATACCAAATTGAAATGTCAAATTTTAAATTAGTGAATTTAAAAAAATGCTTGAATTTGAATTTCCGAAGAAAAAAGAACGATCTTTGGTATTTGGTACCAAAATTATCGATCAATTTTAAAATGAACTAATTTTCTCGCCTTACAGTCGTACTTATAAGAATTGGCTGTTGTTTATTTCATATGCGACTCGCATGTTTTAGTCGACAAAAGTCTGTTCCTAAATCTAGGTACATAATTTAAGTTAAATTAGTCAAATTATGTAGCATTTTATAATTAACTGTAAGTCGAGAAATATTGAGAAATTAAAAATGAATTAAAAAAAAAAAACAAAAAAAGGCTGTTAGTAATTATTGTGATTTATTTTTTAACTTACCGGCTTGCGCAACGGACTCACGATTTTATTATAATGAAACATCACGTTTATACTACGACTGAATTTGAATGGATAAGGTTTTTTTTGCGCAGCGTTAAAAAAATAGATCAGTTTTCTAAATGTACAAAAAACCAACTGAAACCTCTTAGAATGTATTTGTCACGTAAATATCTCATATACCTATCTTTATATGTATAAAATGCTATTTTCCAATATCTAAGATAAAATAATAAATTTAAAAAAAACAGGTATATTTTATATCGACAAAATTTTCAGTTATTATTAAATTATGAAGTATATCTTTAATATTTAATAAGTAATCAATCAGATAGTTATGCGCAGAGGAAAAAATAGCAAACAAGTCTTTTTTTTTATAAAAATCGATTTTTTTTTATAAGTTTACGACTCATTCTCTTTTGGTCGTATTATATTTTAGATCTAACATCGGTTAGGTTTGAATATTACTGTTTTACAAAAAAATACAGTATTAAAATGTATCGATGTTGGATCTAAGTTCGAGAAACCCGACTCATAAAAGGTTAATGAAATATAAAATTAGTTTTAAGTAAAGAAGTCAGTGCTTGTTGGCCCCACTATACTTTTTGGTTAACGTAACCGCACGTCATACGCACGCTGTCGTCAATTGACGGATGCTTGGGCATCTTGCAGTCAAGCAACAACTTGCAACTGTACTTGCAAGTATAGAAACAGTCAAATCCGTGTCCAAGAAGCGGCTGACGCGACTTTGGTTACGTGGACATTATGGGTCAATTTATACTAGCGCAGAAACGAAGCGAATTTCCAAAAATGAACATATGGACTTCAACTTTAACTCAACAGTACCTACAACGCAAATATTACTTCTAATAAGTAAGGTAAGTTGAGTTGAGTGTCATAAGTTCAATTTTAAAAATTCCCTTCGACTCTGCCCTAGTATAAATTGACCCTAAGTCTAAATTTTCTAACAGTTCAATTTTTGGCATATTTTATCAAACAATAGAAAGAAAATACTCAATGAAAGAGACTTAATAAATCCGGGACCAAAAATGGGGACAACAATATCGAACAAAACTGATTTCTTGTTCATAAGTATTTATTAATTAAGTACCTATCAATTTATTTATTTTTATATTAAACGAGAGAATTTAGGAAAATTCAATGCCGCCGTTTTCATTTGTTTTACCAGTGGAACGGGTCTGTTCGTTTTTTGAAAAATGATTGGGGATTTATGGTTATTTCAAACTTTTTTTTTATTTGTTAAAATGTATACTTACGTGCCTTTCTTATAAATCAATAAATAACTTGCTACCTGTCTCAATTATCTTAGATTACTTAAGGGGAACATTTTGACCATTATTTCCATTAAAATGCAAAGGTTAAAAATGCTACTTTTGTAATTATTTAACAAAACAAGCGTTTTGTTATTACGTTTAAGTAAAACTTTTTATTCTGCCTAATAAATCTCTCATCATTTAAAAACGAAACGAACAACCCCGTTCAAAACTGACCATAGACAAGTCTCGTTACTTTTTACCGTAAGACATAGATATAAGATAAGCCATGTTCGCACTTAGCTTTATTACTGGACAATGCAGTTTTTGTGCATTTCAGCAGCTGTGATAAAGAGGTTTGTCTATGGCTCATTTGTAATGCTAGTGTCTTTTTAGTAAAAGCTAGATTTTTAAGGCTGGTTTTGATGGTATAGTAAATTTTGTATTTTTTTTTTGAAACTCTCTTTGTAAATGCTCATATCTTTGTAAAAAAAAATACTTTTTCCTAGAGTGCATTTCATTAAATACTGCCACATTACCATTAATGACGTTTCGCAATACAAATTTTCAATGCTGCCAACATGGCGGCATAGGAACTACATATTTCATGAAACGCGTTCTATCACCCAGTTACTTAGATTTTCTTGTACTTTTGAGCTTTAATCTTCGGAGTTCAACAACAAAAAGAAAAATAGGTACGGTCGAATTGAGAAACCTCTTCCTTTTTTTGAAGTCGGTTAAAAAGTATAGGAAAAGGTGTTGTTTTTTTACAACCCCTTATTAACAAAACGCGTTTACAAAGACAGCATGAAAGAAAAAAAAATACTGGTATTCAAAATCAGCCCGTACCTACCCTTATTTTTAAATAGCTTTTATTAATAAAGAATATTAAATAAAAATACAACCATTCTAAGAAGAAAAGTACTGATTTTGGATTTAAATGTTCGAATAAAAATGGCTATTTGTAGTTCCTAAATTACGATCAGTATTTGTTAAATTTTTGTTGGTACAATTTAATAAAATCAATTATCGTTTTGCTTTGGATCTTGAAGCAGTTAATTTTCTAATGAATTGGCGCCAAAACAAATTGTATAGTGAGTTTCATAGAATGCTTCCTATGCCGCCATGTCGGTAGCATTGAAAATTTGTATTGCGAAAGGCGGTACATGTTTTCTACGCTGCCAACATGGCGGAATAGGAAGTATTCTATAAAACGCACTCTACTGTTTGATTTTGCTGAAAACAAAATGGCCGATTTAAAGAATATTTGGCGCCTTTGTACCAACACGTTAATTGTTTTTGTCATGGGCAAAGTCGAGATAATTCCAAAAATGGATGGCTATATTTTGAAATATAGCTTGGTTTCGCCCGTGTATACAAAATTAGAAAATTTTAGAACATTTCTCAAACAAATTAAAATTAAGAACTACATATTTGAAATCAAATTTTTTTTTAGAAAATTTTAGAAAAATAGAGCATTAGTAATTGAAACTTAAAACTTAATTTTATTATTATAATCGTAGTTGTTTCTGCTTCAAAAACGAATTTCGAAAAATCATCACAACGTCAAAAATATCAATTTGAAAATCGTTTTTGGAACAGTTTTTAAATATAATTGTAATTAAGTTAAATAACATACCATAACAATATTATTATTAAATATACTTATTTAAGAAACGGAACATAATAAGTTTAACTCAAATACAATTTTTGTCCGTTATTTTTTGTATGGTAAATTGCTGTTTTTAATTTTCGAATATTAATCTGAATTTTTTATCACAATTTAAAAATTCAAGACGAATTCAGTACTGAGTGAAATTGCATGTATGAATTTAATTATAAGCAAAACATTGTTTATGTACCTATATTAATATACTGCATGTGAATCTAAGTTAACAACAGTTGTTATATGTTATAATTATTACGACAATTCTGTAATTTTGTGAAACTTTTTTTTGAAAAATAAATTTTTATGAAAATATTTTTTTTTGTTTTTTTTAAAACTTTTTTAATCACTAAGGTTATTAACTTCGATTATTTATTAGAGAGTAATTATTTTTCCTAAAATACTAATTGCAAATTAAAATACCTATATAAAAGTCTATACTTAGGCCTCATTTCATAACTTACAGATAAAACTTATTCCTAGAGATATTTTATACCTGTCACTGTCTGAAACTATTTTTATGAAGTAGACAGGTTTATTCGATTACCACTTGCTAACGGTGAAGGAAAACATCGTGAGGAAACCTGCATACACCAGAGAAGAAATTCTAAGGTGTATGTGAAATCCGCCAACCCGCACTTTGCCAGCGTGGTGGATTACGGCCTAATCACTCTCTGTATGAGAGTAGGCTCGTGCCCCTCGGTGGGGACATATATGGGCTGATAAAGAAGAAGAAGACAGGTTTATCTGTCAGTTAAATCTTGTCTGTAAGTGCCTGTTTCTCCACCAACAGATAAAATATAACTGACAGATAAACCTATGTCCATTTCATAAAACATGACATTTTAGACAGAGACAGCTATAAAATATTTATCAGATGATTTTTATTTGCAGATGGTATAATAGCCACTAAGTAGCAAAACGGTCCCTTATCTTTCGGGACAACCTATTCAAAAAAAGGGAGATTATGAAATAAAACTCACAAATCAGGGTAACTTACGTAACTTTATTGAAGAAACATTACACAGTGAGCACACACTAGCTGCCCCTACGAAGCTCCCTTCCTAAACGAGGCATGTGAAGTGACTCTATACTGCCTATTTGTTGGAATATGTATTGGAGACAAATGTAAAGAGCCAAGTCGAGACTCGAGACCTTATTTTTATTCTATAATATGAAACTTTATTCAATTTTTAAAAATCCCTATTTTTTTGTTATCATTAAGCATTCGCAACCGTTCCCATACATTGAACATGTTCAGAACATTACTAGGGAAGCTGCACAAGGCGGCAAACGTCATTGTCATCAATTGGTATTTTAAAAATTGAATAAAATTTCATATTATCGAATAAAAATAAGGTGTTCAAAAACTGAAACATTGTCAATTGGAAAGAGCTCTACCGACACGGGATGATTTTTCACTTCATTTTCAAATGCGGTTTTTAAATGCCGACTTGACTTTTAAAATAACCAATAAATATGATTTTACACGCATTAAGCAGTTAAGAAATAAAAAAAATCCCTATTCCAATACATTTTCCAACAAACATCAGTAATAGCAAGTTAGTTTCTTATCCTATCACAGGTTTTTTTATCTTCGTACATTTTATTCACTTTACTAATAGCGAAATCATTTTATGTCAAGTTGCGTTACAATTACAATGAAAGAAAAACCTCGTTTGAATGCGTTTTCGCATAATATCTGATCCGACAAAAAATAACGACCCAAAAACATTTCGATTTTTTTTATTTCGTTTTGGCATTACGTCCGATCCGAATTCGACAAAAAATAACAAACCAAAAACTTTTTAAAAATTTCAGTTCTAACAATTGTAACGCAACTTTTCATAACACATTTCATAATTTAATCTTATTTAGCGTTTTATAATGTAAAGCTTATCATTGTTTGAGGTTTCAAACGAGACGTTGAGAGAATAGAAACAAAATAGGAATCTAAGTATTATAGGGTCAACGAGAGAATGCGTTCCTGACAGGTGGTGATTGACTTGCCGATATAACTTTGAGGCGGTTCTCAATTTACGATAAAAAAAATATTTTTGTCTATTCGCCCAATTAACAAGTAACAAGCTATAAAAACTACATTTTTATGTCAAATTATGAACAATCACGTTAAATTTGCACTTCGAATTACAATTAAAGTTAAGAAAACAATAGTTATCAAAAAATATACTGCGCTGCTACAAGGTTTTGGCAGCCATTAATTTTTTTAGTGATGTCACAAAAATAGCGGTCAAAATTAACGAAAAGTAACGATTAACGGCTATGTCTATCAAATTAATAGTTTAAAAAAATAAAAAACGCGCTTTTAGCACGCAGTAAAAATTATAAAATAATAAGGATATTTTGGACATTCGAAAGAAATCGTGGAGCGTTTATAAGTAAGGTACCTGCGGGTTGTAAGGGCCGCCGTGTAATAAGGGCCACTTTAAAAAAAAAACTTCCAATTGTCTTATTAGATTTTAAATACACACACATATAAAGGACCAATAGGAAGGTTTAAAAACGTAAGCGCATCATCACGCGATCTGCCATCTTGTCAGTAGCCACGAAACTGTCCAGCGAGTCGGGCTACGCGCCCCATAACTAAAATTTTCTCCCAAAAGTAATAAAATTACTTAGGTATACTACTGTTTTTTTATAAATCTAGTTCTTGATGTTACAACTATATACATTGCTGCTGCCAAATCAAGGTAAGTTTATGGCGATTTGTTCTTTTTTACTAATTTAATTTATCAACTCGTAAAATTGGTACTAAATTCAAATAAGGGCCATGTACGAGATGGGTAACATGGGCCGGCCCTTATTAAACCTATAGTGTGTATGTATTGCCTAAACTGATTACTTTTATTTTTAATAGAAATGAGGGTAGTACCACTCTCTCTGCACTGGTGTTAATTAATAAATATTTGTATATTCATTTTTATTTTTAAAATTCATTAATTTTTAGAAATTTCTGAAGCAATTAATTATAAAGGTCGAGTAGTAACAAAAGACTTATTTACAGAAAGAGAAATACAAAAAAGGAAGAAAGACGAACAGCAAAAATCTTGTCAAAGTAAAAAGAGAGAAAGTAAGAAGCAAGAAAGTTTGAAAAGAAAAGAATTGAAAAAGGGTAAAGCAAAGAAAAACACCGGAAAAGTACCAAAAGAAAGTAACAAAAAAAACGTAGCTGCCGAGGACAAATGGTACTGTTATGCATGTAACACAGAGAGTTTTCAAGATATGCGACAATGCTTGGCATGTCAAAAATGGTTCCATGAAGAATGTTTAGGACTTACGGCAGAAGATATTGATTTTGACTGCCCGATGTGTGGTTAGTCAATTTCAACGTTTTTTTTTTATTTGATCTCATATTTTACGAAACAGAAATGTTCCTAATTCAAAGGCTAATTATCTCGTTAGAAAAGTTTTTTTTGTTGCTTAGAAAGTTACTGTTATGTTGTTACATCTTTCAGCTTAAGCAAGATTTTTATTGATTATAAGCGTTGAGCTTATGTTAGAGTGGACCTTAATATACTATATAAAAAAGTCTTATGTTTAATAAGGTCCACAAATTTAGTTTTTAATTCTTTCTTTTTCGCCAGTCCAAGGTGAATTTAGATAAGTATCAAATACTTTGTTAATATATGTATAAAGTTTATCAAAATACGGTCGCAAAGTGTTTATTTTCTATTTTTCATTGTTACTTATGTTTAATAAGGTCCATTACTGTTTTTCTTCTTTATATTATGACAAATTGTGTCTTTTTTTATGTCAAATAATTGTATCAGCTAAATGATACACGAACAGACTACGATTAAACGAAGAATCAGTTAGTGTGCTCAGTAAACTAGTGGTCCTTAATAAACTACTAATGTTTAATAAGGGCCAGAGGAAGGGTTTTTAAAAATAGAAATTTTGAGTTAATTTACCATAATAAATAAAGCAAAAGGTTGTATTTGATTAATAAAAGAATAAACGTTCGTCTGATACTTGTTTTTTTAATTTAATCCTAATAAATACAGAATTATTGAACTTTTTAGTTAGGTGGCCCTTGTTTGCCGCAAGTACCTTATGTATAATCCTTTCTCTTTTTGGACAAAACGCTCCACGTTTTCTTCCGAAAGCCCGAAATGTATTAAGTATTATTTTTAGTGCGTGCAGCTATTTTCGAAATCTGTTTTTTTTTTTGCTTGAACTGGCCGAAAATATGTTATCTAATCTTGTTTATGTAGTGTAGAGCGTGCTAAAATATTATACATACATACATACCTACTCTCGAAAAACATAGGTAACTCTCCTTCTGATTTGGCGCAGTCGGGTAAAAATTGCAAACGAGAATAACGAGCCACATTGTGATATTAATTTCTAGTAGGTAATAAAAAATATCAGTTACGTAAGGTTACATCACTAGTCACATGTGCCAGGAACGCATTCTCTCGTTGACCCTATAATAATGGGAATAATTTATATTTCTTATTCTGCTATAAAGAAAGCATAGAGTTACTTCGTCTAAATGACAGTTAAGAATCTAATAAGGTAGCAACGGCGGATCCAGGGGGGGGGTCATGGGGGTCATGACCCCCCCCTGAGCTGGTTCCAGGACTCAGGTGGACCACTAATTGAACAGAATTATTTTATTTATACATTGTAAAGACGCCACAGTCGCGTCCGATAATTTGTGAGCACCTAACCAGTACGGGCCGAAACATATGTCCGCGTGTTGTGACGCCGCAACGTAAGAATCGGCTGTCGCAGCAGAGGCGTGGCGAGCGGCGCAGTCGTGTTTAAAAAAAAACAGAATAATGTCTTCTTGATAACGAAAAAGCAATCACTTTCCTACAATCAATGACAGATACACGACTACTGGTAGATAAATCTGTGGGATGAATCCACAATCAAAAATCAAGATGAACTGGCCACCTACCATATGACAATAAAACGCCCTTTTTCACAACGTCACAACGCCGCCGTAACGCAAACTTCAAGCTTCAAAAAAGCGCCGCCTGCGCACCATACCTGCCACTGCTGATTTAAGCAAACTAAAGCCATCGGCAGCGGCGGCCCGGCGGCTTTATTTGCTCGAAAATGCTTGAAAATTAGGCCGGCGATTTTGTTGTATTTTAACCAGTCGCAGTTGCGGTTTCAGCCTAAACGCCTAGCAAGACGTATCCTCAATCGGAATCGGAACGACTAAACTTCAACTTCAACTTAATTCTTGTTCTAAGTTGAAAAAATAAAATTTCTTTATATGTGACCCCCCCCTGGCGCCAAAGCTGGATCCGCCCTTGTAAGGTAGGTATGTCTCCAGTGCGCTTCAGTTTTCGTTTTCATGTTCAGCTTGCGTTTCATCTTTCAGTTCTTTTTGCGTCAAGCATGCTCTAATGTTTGATACATTTTAAACGGTATGGTTTTCGGGCATGCTTCAAATGAAAACGCAAGATGGCGAGAAAGCGCACTGGTTGGGGACATACCTATAGTAGTATTATTTCTGAATATTTTAATAAATCAATCGAAATGATATTACTACTTTCCAAATCTCAGTTGAATCTCTCAAACAATCACCAAATAATGCATAAAGTGGTCGAATTTCTTAATATCACATGAATGAGTGCATTTATTTAACTAACTTTAATTTTATACATACCTACAGTGTCACTTGCGAATGTTAGATATATTGTGGCGACTTAACTTTTGTAGCTATGTAAAAACCTATTTGTTTTTAAATAAAACAGCTAAGGATCTGTTTTACCGCTTACAGATAAAACGATGTCTATATCATAAAACATGACGTTTAAGTTAGACAATGACAGGTATAAACTATCTGTCAGATAAATAAAATTTAACTGACAGGTAACCCTATGTCTGTTTTATAAAACATAACGTTTTAGACAGAGACAGGTATAATCTGTCAGATTGTTTTTATCTGTAAGTTGTGAAACGTCTTAAATCTTTTAAATCGTTGTAACAAAATGTACCTACTTAGTTGCGCGGCGCTTTTAAAATACAAGTTATCACTAGGTAACGATCAAGTTATCGTAAGATTACTGGTTCTTAGTTTATGTTTTTCGCCAAAAGCCGCAATGTATCAAAACTCGCAAGCAACGCCGCGGGTCTAGCTAACTCTATAATTACGATCTAAATAAATAAACAACAGCGGAATTATCAACAATGGGGAAGATGCAAATACAATATTTATGAAAATTTTGTTATTAAAATGTTAAAAATATATAAAAGAAGGGCCACTGCAAGGTTTATATTTTATATAATGTTGTTTTTCAACAATAATTACGAATTAAAAGTAGCTTGAAACGGAACGGATTTAAAACACCTATCAGCGTTCAGTGACGTCACTCCTGTTATGACAACGTATTTGAGATTATAGTTGTAGTAAAAAAGTGAACATTATAACGAGAATTAATTGCGTTTTTCGAATAAAAATGGAAGTTGGGTTTGTCAAAGCAGACGCCAGGAATCTACCAAAAGTTAGTGTTGACATGATAGTGACTTTTTTTGTCGAAAGTGCAGAGTTTTCAAGTGTAGAAATGAAAGGGACTAAACTACTACGGTATGTGTAAATCATTAGTTAAATTTGTATTTCATTCAGCGGATTCAACATATAGCACTTATTTCAGCTCAACAAGAGAATCTTACGGTGATAATGCAATCGGCTATGTCCAAATTAAAAGAGATGGAGAATTATGTACCGTAAAAAGTCGAATTACTCCGGAACATAAAGTACGCAAAGAAGGTTATCGTGTTACAGCTATTATAAATGAGATGCAAGGCTCGGTTCAGTCCTGCAAATGCGAAGACTGTGCAGCTTCTGAAGGTAAAAAAAAAATAGGTTCATTTTTGAATATTAAACTGGCACGGATTATTGCAATTAAAATCTAAATTAAAAACGTCAAAGTGGTCTTCACAGCAACGAATGATGGTCTTTGGGGAATAATTATCATTCCTCTTCACAGCTTGAAACCACTTTTTTCGCAGTTTTGGGTCAGAAGGTCCAGTCAAAAACAATTTATTTGGAAACTGCTTTGAAGTAGATGGACACATTGGCACAAAACATACGTCAACACGGCTTTTTTTCGGAGTATCTATAGTATAGCTATGATCGCCTGATGTTGATGGATAGTCCATTTTAATTTTTTACAAAAAAATGTCTCGTTAGTCGAGAAAAATGCAAAAGTATAAAATACATAGAGGACGTACAGTACGTGGGCCAGTGAGTGACAGACGGGAGTGACGTCATACGAACTATAGATCCGTTTTCGCGCGAAAATTCAAATTGACAATTTTAAACCCCATTTTTTGCAGTAAATTACAGTTTTTTCATTTTTTAATATACTTGTGGTCTATTCTACATGGAGTTCTTTGAAATAAACACAAAAATAAAAATATCGCATCTTCCCCATTTGCAATAATTTGTACTAAGCGTGATTCGTAGGTAATTATTTAATTTCACAAGGCAATCAACTCGTAGACATACTATGAGAAGACGGTTTGATGTAAGTATTTGAAACTTAAACTTAACTTAAGCCTTCATTTATGAATGTAGTGATTAGTTAGTCACTATGATAAATAAATAAATAAAACACCTTAATACATTCGTGTTACAACACATACAATATACTGGTTGTAATAGAAAGGGGGTATAATGCCGAAACACAGCGATAGTCCCCATGAAACTGAACAACTTTCCCCAAGAAACATGGGTCGTAACTAGAAAATTTTTTTTGGATCGTCCATACTTACTCGATCAGCTGAACGGACAGTTTGTATGGGGAGGTGATTTTTTTTTTCGAGTTACGACCCATGTTCCTTGGGGAAAGTTGTTCAGTTTCATGAGGACTATCGCTGTGTTTCGGCTTTATACCCCCCTTCTGTTACACCCTGTATACCTACACACTTTCCTATCGGGGTAAGCAAAGACCACTTCTACTTGCTATTTTGTTAGTAGGTATTTAAGTAATTAATTAACAGCGTTATTGAAAAAATATAATATTAAAACAATTAATAAAATCCTATTTACGAAAATTACTTCGTTTTACATCTTCTCTAGTATTCTACGTTCCTGATCGATAACTGAGCGAGTTTTTACATGAAATTATTTGGAACCTAGACCAACCTAGAGAACCTAGAATTAGCGAGTCGTAGTAATAATAGGCAAAAGCCAAAAGCAAAGAGGGATCTTTGCTCTCCATTCAGTTGTCCTCAAGTTCTTTAATAATCTCATACAAAAACACGCTAAGCGTTATAACACTAAACTTCAGAGCTATTCTAATTAACAAACGCTACACTCACACAATAGCGCAAAATTTCAATAAATCTATAACTTATGAATAAAATAATTTAAAATTATTTCTTTACGCATTCGTGTTGACTTTCATTTTTTATTATTTATTTATTTATTGTTTCAATTTAGGTTTTTTTGTTCCCAATTTCAAAAGATAGGTATTATAATAAAAGTTTCGAGTGCGTTTAACGAATTTTAAAAGATTTTTTTACACTTAGTGCGAATAACATTGAATTAAATACTAAAATAACAGTTTTGGTCAATTGACTACAATTATACAACAAGACGAGATACATAAGAATAAATTTGAGATTTTATTAAAATATAGATTTGTTGCCGTGTCCCGCTTTAACTATTTATAATGTGAATACGTTAGACAAGGACACGCTACCCAAGAGGCCTTTTTTGGCTAGCTTTTGTTTTAAAGCATGCATTCTTATGTGATAGTTCTTTCTAGCTATTCATTTAATAAATAATCCAACTCTTATTTAATTAAAAACACTTATTTGTGGCGACACATCTGCGTAACGTACCGCGCGGAACGTTCAGCGGCTGGAGTAAATGTAGGCGACGTAATTTCAGCTGATGTGTTATAAATGAATTGAAACACATTGCGAGCGTATTGAACCGAACGTTCAGCGGCTGAAGTAAATGTATGCGACGTAATTTCAGCTGATGTGTCATAGGTGACCTGAAACACATTGCGAGCGCATTGAACCGAACGTTCGGCGCGGTACATTACCCAGGTGTGACCGTATACTTATCTTTGCCGACAAAACATTAACAAACCTTCTAATTTAATAAAATCTCACAAAAAAGACGCTCAATTAAGATTAAGTAGTTTTTAAAAATTTGTAACTTTCCTAATTGACACAAGGTTAACGTTTTCATTAAAATCACAAAGTTAAAACATTTTTTAGATAAAGCCAAGATGGACATAAAAAAATTAGCATTACACATCTGTTGTTAAAGCTTTAATTAATTAATAAGCTGAAATTGATAAGATTCTTGGCATAGAATAGAGCGTAGGTCGTGCAGGGAAGGAAAGGGGTGAGGGGTACATGTTGGATTGACTCGAAATAAGCTATACTGGTATTTATAGCAAAAAATAAATAAATAGATAATTGTCAATTTGGGTAACTTTGAATCACGGTGTAACTTTGAACGAAGACGCGTATTCGATTTAAAAAAATATTTCATTAAATTATATTGTATTTTTGTTATTGAAGCTGCATGAATCGAACATCCAAGTTCTTGGACGAAAATGTAAAAAAAAGTTTTATGTACTTAAGCTATATACCTACTCTTATTTCATCTTTCACATCCCAGAAAAAAAAGGACAATAGAAAATCTATTGTGTCTGGGTTTATAATGGGTCTGTGAGATATGAGAGGTTAATTAAAAAATATTTGTCAAAGCACCTTTAGTTTTTCTAATAAGTTATGGTCAACTTATGAAACCAGGGGGTTTAGCACGGCATGCCGTGACAATTATCTCACGTATGCTGTCCTTATCACATATAAAACTAAAGACAGAGACGTAAGCGTGACAAACGCATGACAACGTCTTGTCACGGAGTGCCATGCTAAGCTAGCAGGAGGCTTAGCATACGAGCCGCGACAATTATCTCACGTCATGCTGTCCTTATCACATTTAAAACTATGGACAGAGACATAAGCGTGACAAACCCATGACAACGTCTTGTCACGGAGTGTATGCTAAGCTAGCAGGATTAAAAAAAATAAACGTATTATTCCAGTATTGTACAAAAGTGAATTAAAGATAAAGATCCATTTAAATCTTCTTTATCCAATATCAGAATTAGACTACTAAATGGAAAATTTGATTTAATTGCCGTCTATGCAACAAGCTTAGAATCGAGTCAATACAACACGCAAAGGATAACAGCACCATTATATTTTGATCCATACCAACCTTACATTTTGCTTTGTAGCATAGCTCTTTATAATCTGTTCTTTGTACAGCAAGCTTATTTTGTTGTAAATTCGAATTATTTTCGATTTGGAATCTTTTATAACTTTTTTTAACCGAGTAGGTCATTTGTAGTGAATAATCAAATTTACAGCAAAAATATTAAGGCTAGGGCAGATTAAATGCACGCTAGAGTGCTTTTCACGAAAGAAGTCCCCCGGATATTTTTGGAACTAAATTTGACAGGTCAATTTTCCCTATTTTCTGACCTTTTCCCTGATAGTAGGTAGAAAACTCCTTAGTTATCTTAATAAAATTATACTTTTTACCAACAGAAATATAGGTAAATAGATATTTTTATCAAAACGTATACCAAACAACTCATAGAATGACTAGGACACACGAAGTATGCAATAATTAGTATTATTTAAAAAAATTACAAATGAAATATGAATAATAAAGGTAACATTTATACTTATAAATGGCAACATTGTCAATTTTGACATGCTATACAGCGCCGCGGCTAGGGGACTTCTTTCGTGAAATGGACTCTACCAATTATCTTACAAGCCTACTTCTCAACCACGCAAGCATGGATTAAGAAGTTCACATAAGTATACTCTTTCGAATTTCTTTTCCCAGTTCTCTCTTCTCTCATTTTCCTTTACGTTAGCATAAGTGCTGGGTCCCAATTCTGCTAAATTAAGTTAAGCGACCAACTATAACCAACAGATTAACATTATACAGCAATAGGTCACAAATTTGGTATTCTCCTAAGTCAACGATTAATAGTCTAATAATAGTCTAGAACTGCCACTTATGTGACATTGCGGGGTAGAATACCGATTAAAGCGTATAGTAATTAAATGTTCGGTCGATAGTTGTCGCAGGTCAACTTATCTGTTACTAGAATACCAAAATGGGTAAAATCATACAATTCACATTCAAGTGAGACACCATTTTCCATTTGGTAATAAGTAGAATCCTGCCCCTGTATTATGTTTGTGTTTATTTTACTTATTTCAAACTGGGAATTTACTTGTTCAATTTTTTACTCAATGTTGACAATTTTAATTCCAAAGATAATTATTTAAAAAGATTTCACAAGCATCATTTAACCTGCCCAGAGTTTAAAACCACGTTAAATATACTTTTAAATAAAATAGACCTCTCATTAAATAAATAGAAGGCGCAAGGCGTCAAACGCTTACTCTACGGGCCTGTCTCACGATCTACAGATAAATTTTATCTGACAGATATTATATACCTATCTAAAACGTCATGTTTTATGAAATAGACATAGGTTTATCTGTCAGTTAAATTTTATCTGTGAGATGATAAAATTTATCTGACAGATATTTTATACCTGTCTGTCTCTAAACGTCATGTTTTATGAAATAGACATAGGTTTATCTGTCAGTTAAATTTTATCTGTGAAATGATAAAATTTATCTGACAGATATTTTATACCTGTCTCTGTCTCTAAACGTCATGTTTTATGAAATAGTCATAGGTTTAAGGTTTATCTGTCAGTTAAAATAAAGATAAAATTTAACTCACCGATATTTTATACCTGTCTCTGTCTTAAACATCATGTTTTATGAAATAGTCATAGGTTTAAGGTTTATCTGTCAGTTAAAATAAAGATAAAATTTAACTCACCGATATTTTATACCTGTCTCTGTCTTTAACATAATGTTTTATGAAATAGTCATAGGTTTAAGGTTTATCTGTCAGTTAAAATAAAGATAAAATTTAACTCACAGATATTTTATACCTGTCTCTGTCTAAAACATCATGTTTTATGGAATAGTCATAGGTTTATCTGTCAGTTAAAATTTATCTGTAGGTGTTGAAACGAGTACTAAAACTACGCAATTCCTTTAGGAACTATAGTGAGGTGGTACGTGCAAAATAACAATATTTATAATATAGTGTTTGTTATTTTAACTTTAGCTAAGATTTCTAGTATTTATTTATTTATTTGCTTTAGGATTTGGGTTTTTTCTGTTTGTGGTTTATATAGGGTGACTATAAATTAGTGAACGATAGAAAAGGATATGCATGTACTCGTAATAACAAACAACTTTTACTATGGGACCAAGGTTGAAATCATTAAAAAAAATTTGAACCCCCCATACAAAATACATCAGCTGGTAGTGTTATGGAGGAACATTTTTTTGTATGATTTCGTACTTGGTCCCATAGTAAAAGTTGTTTGTTATCACGAGTACATACATATCCTTTTCTATCGTTCACTAATTTAAAGTCACCCTATATGTTTATGAAAATAACATTGTTATATTTTACGTGTTATATTGCTTAAGAAATAACGATAAATTAGATTTTGAGTTTATTTCCATTTGACAGGCCAGTTAGCGTAGTCGGTAGTGAGTTTCCCTCATACGCACAGATCGCGGGTTCGATCCCCGCCGGTTAACAAACATTTGTGTGATGAGCATAGATGATTCCGTGTCTGGGTGTTATATATTTATCTATGTATGTTTATCAGTCCCTGATAACCATAGTACAGGATTTGCCTAGTTTGGGGTCAGGGGGCCTTGTGTGAAATGTCCCCCAATATTTATTTATTTAGTTATTTGAGTTTATATTTAGGAGCGTCTCTCTTGTCGGTGGAGTCAATACTCAATCATTTATTGCATTCCACAGGTTTTTACAGATCTAAACAACTTAAAGTACCAAATGTGGACCCTGATTAGGGCAGTGCAATAGGCATGATGACTAAAAAAATATTTTTAGTCCATCACATAGATTATTTTAAAATATTCGACACGTATTTTTTTCTTTTTTCTCTTAAACTAAAAATGACAAAGATACACTGGGTTGAAGTTGCTCGTGACGTCACGCCTCAGTACGATTTTAACCAAGGACTTACGCCAACTCCGTAACTTTGATGCTCTGTATCTTTGCATTTATTTATGAATTTGATCAGGTAATAAATGTGTTTCAAATATTTTGTTACGACCAATGTTCCTTGGGGAAAGTTTTTCAGTTTCATGAGGACTATAGCTGTGTTTCGGCATTATACCCCCTTTCTGTTAAACCCTGTATACGTTTTTAAGGAAACCATAAACATTTTAACCACAAACAAGAGAGAACCGAATCCGATATTGCAATTATACTTAATTATTGTTTATTTAATACTAATCACTGTTGTCTTATCAACTCGAAGGCAATGTATGAAGCATTGTTTGTTACTATATGATTGACTAGTTAACATTGAATGTTATTTATTTTTTAATTTGTGTTCTTGGATTTTTAGTTTATGGGCACCATTTATGTAGTATAGCAAAGTGTATGTGGTGATAAAAAAAATTGACACATCATTCCGTCTTTATCACTTTGCGAACTTTGGATAGAGAGGAAAGAGTGAGACAAAAAGAACAAATTTTACTGCTATCTACTGAAAATAACTACTAAATAAGTTTTGAATGGGTGGGAATAGAAGTTTTGAAGGTGGGAATTGAACCACGTTCCTCTGTAATATGGACAGTTGCTTTAACAATTACTCTACTGGCATTTGACTGGACGTCACTTGACATAGACTAGTTAATAAGCATTCTAAAGTATCAAGGTATGTATGTAATATGTATGTTTGTATATGTCGCAGCCAACTGGTTAAAACAGCTGTTCAATTAAACAGCTAGCCCTTTGATTGAAGAACGACATTCAATCACTCGACTAGATTATATTCAAAATTCAAAAACAATGTGTGTAAAGCAGATATCAAACAGAGAATCAAACCCACGACCTGCTCATAAGCACCCAAATAAACCAAACATTCAATGTTAACTAGTCAACGTATAATTATACTAATTAATTATCTAATTATAATTTAATTATTAGAATTAATTAGGTACGTAGTAAGATGAGGGTTACCCGAGGACTGTATAAAATATAGAATTTTATTTTTAAGAATTAATTTTGTCAACTTGTATTTATGTAATGCTATAGATTTTTTTTGCGGCACTTTTACAAATACTTAAATAGGTGACTAGTCTTCTTGTAACGAACAACTTTTACTATGGATCCTATAGCCAACTCTAAAAATAATGACTTTCTATAACAACATGTCGATCAGCTGATTTACTTTGTATGATGTATGTATGAAAGACAAAATGTATGTCACGCAATCTCTGACCACAATGAAGTGTCTCAGCTTGTACAGTCGGGAGCAGATGAAGGTATCTACCGCCTGAGACTTTGCGTTACGACACCCTTTACTTAATATAGTCGTATTCAGTTCTTTCTCATCAGGGTAGACAGAGACCACTTCCCTCCACTTACTACTATCCAAACACTTCTTTCACTTCATCCGCGTTCATCAGTCGCCTCATACATGCACGATGATTGACTATAGTCAATGTATAGATCCTATAGTAAGTTATTTGTTATTAAGAGTCTAATCATTAAGTAATTGAATATCAAATCGTAAGTTTTACAATGCTAAGTTGACAAAATTAATTTCACAAGATGAAACTTTTGAATTAGGTACATTCAATTTGTAAATACAAGCATGATTTCGTAATATGTCGATTTGAATTGACTAAATACATAAACCTAGGGGCTTAGCACGGCATGCCGCGACAATTATCTCACACATGCTGTCCTTATCACATTTAAAACTATAGACAGAGACGTAAGCGTGACAAACGCATGACAACGTCTTGTCACGGAGTGCCATGCTAAGCTAGCTAGTAACAGATAGATCCCACGTGCGCAATGTACGAAATGCATTATGAAATAGAAACACATTTATCACACACAACGCTATCCCACGTGTGACAAATGTGCTTCTAAACTAAACGCAAAGATTCGTGTGAATGCGACAGCGCACATCATTATCTCGCTCACACTTACACTGTTTGTGTGTGACGTCACAATGATGTAGAGATGCACATCGTTTGGTTTCGAGTGTATGTCGATTAGGTTTTAAGACTTTTAAGTGAGGCTTATTTAATGTAAACAAAGTATAGGTACTTTTTAAAGTATAGGTATAGTAAAGTAAAGGTATAGTTATTAAAAATGTGGTGATTTATTTGTACACGTGTGTTCAGCGATGACTCACCCGGTTTGAAATCGACATTTCTGCAAGTCTGCGTGTGCGCATCTCTATTACAAAAGTGATTTATTTATTTCTATGGAGCACATGTCATAATGCACTGTGTACGTTGCGTAAGTAGAACCAGCCTGTTTCTACCATAATTAATTGACTAAAACAAACTTTCAATTAATTTACCAGCAGATTTTACTAACTAAATTGTGAAATTCATTGTTTTATATTTTATAATTTACGATTGCTTAATGTCCTTTTCTAAATATTCGAATCTGTTAATATTTGAAATAAGTTATTCTTTTTTTAAACTGAACAATATTTTTTAAGGTTTCGTTCTATTTTGAAGTTAAATATTTTTTAAATATTTGTTTAAAATTAAGACTAGAATAGCTATAGTGAAACCATAGACAATTTATTTTATGTAATTACGGCAAACTATAAAATATAATATTTTTAAAAATAATTTTGATCAAAATACACATTCTCGAACATTTCAAATAACTTCACACATTTAAGTACTAAAAACCACCGAAACAAACTTAAATCAAATATGAACAGATTCCAAAGAGCGTACCTACATAAACACCACTAGTGGGCGAGTGGGCGTGGGCTAGAGTCCCCTAGAGCGGCGCCCCACCGCCGCACGCCGGTCCTATGGAATGCGAACTGATTGGAGCACTTTACTGTTCTGAAAGGAAAGATGTAAAAAATAAGTACCTTAGAATTTTTTAGAATAGAGATGATGACTACCTTAAAAAATCGGCCAAGTGCGTGTCGGACTCGCGAAGGAAGGGTTCTGTACCTTTCACTATTGATATCGAGCAAAAAAGGGCAAAGAATTACGTTTGTTGTATGGGAGCGGAAACTTCAAAGTTCTTGCTAAAACGGTTCATGAGATATAGCCTGGAGACAGACAGATAGACGGACAACCGAGAAAAAGGCTCCCGTTTCCACCCTTTGGGTACGGAACCCTAAAAATAATTACGTGTCTAATTTAAAAAAATAATCTAATGATTTGTGTCTCTGTCTTCCACATTCAACACTTATACTTTAGACGGAGATAGATATAAAACAATCATCTGCCTTCATGATGCGATTCATCATACCTCGTATTCAGCATCGCTGGTCATGACCCCGGTGACGGCGAGGAGTTGGTACTGCTTGGCTTTCAGAGCTGGTGACCCTCGGCGGAGGAGCCGTAATGCACTCATGCAGGCTGACGTGTTGCCGCAAAGCACTTGGCGGACCTAGGTAACAGAGACTACGCTAGCTGCTGTCCGCGATTTTTATCGCATCTATCGTCATATCTTGGAAAACTCAAGTCAATATCTTAAAAAAATAAAGAAGCTACAATACTGCCAAGTTTCATCAAAATCTGTTCAGTAGTTTTTGCGTGAAAGAGTAGCAAACCTCTTTACATACATCCATCTACCCATCCATCGGCATCAACAATGACATTTATAATATGAATAGTATATGGCGAAATTTTAAATTACTTTTTGCTAACACCCTTCCGTTTTAAGCTAAAATGACATCGTACAAACAAAAATGCTTATTTCAAAAATAACTTGTCGGCCATCTTGGGTGCCATTTTGAAGATTTCGCCACCATTTAGAATAACGTCTTTTGCACTGTAAAGGTTGATGAAGCGAAAGAAGTATGTTTAACCTCTCACATCCCATTGACCCATTATAAACCCAGACACAATAGATTTTCTATTGTTCTTTTTTTTCTGGGATGTAAAAGATTATATCGTAGCAATTGGAGGGAAGCGGTCACTGCTTACCTCGATGGGAGCGAGGCGTGACAGATATGTATGTATGTAATTACTCACTTGCGCGGGTGAGTGTGAAGGGTCTAACACTAGTAACGTCGCTTTACCGTCCTTGTGTTTCTCGTAACCAATTATTGTACGCGAGTGACCTGAAATGTAACAAATATTTCATTACACATATACGTCGAAAATGACCTGAAGATAGGAATAAAAGTAGCACTTTTTTGGCCTAGGATTTTTCATTTCCTTCATATATTTTTTTACCCGACTGCGCAAGGTGGAGGGTTATGTTTTTTGAGAGTATGTATGTAGGTATGTATGTATAATTCTTTGGCACGACCTACAGCCTAAACGGTTTGACGGATTTAAGCTTGGGAGGTGTCGTTAGATTCGTATTTACAGTGAGTGACACTAGCTCCAACAAAATGAAAAAAAAGTGTTTTTAAATGCAGTCGGGTTTTTTTTTTAATGAAAAGGTTAGGTTATTTAAATAAAACTTATGAATTATTCCTTACCTTGATGCTGTAGATACAAAGGCGGTTTGAACTGATCAGGCTCGTCAGTGAAGTATCGAAGCACCCAGTTGAACAGAGCAGGGTGACTGCCGTCTAAACCCGTCGGTTTGTGGAAGTCGATTAGCGTACATCTGGGGATGTATTTAGACGCTTAAAATTTTTACAGAAAAGGTATGGGGTGTAACAGAAAGGGTGTATAAAGCCGAAACACAGCGACAGTCCTCATGAAACTGAACAACTTTCCTCAAGGAACATGGGTCGTACTCATACTCGAGGGGTCGCCAGCAAAGATAAAATGGCAAAATTCTCAACTAAGTACAATCAAAACACAATTTTTGTGATAAATCAACTCACCTCGTACTTACTATCAAAACCTCGCGGTTTTTTGCAGAATGAGGACCGTAATCTTGACAAATAATCAAAAGGGGGCCGCCAAAATTTTTCAACCCGTATAGGGGTCGCAATCGCAATATTAAAAAGTTTAAAAACCACTGTCTTACATACATTATACCGGTATCGTAGTGTGCGAGTCTGCATTCCAATGTATTTGAGATACTTCGCGGTGACTAAGGGTCAACTCACACCAAAAGAGCGTCGAAGCGCAGCGCAGTTTCAGTGTCATGAGAATTTTAACTTTATTTTCATTACTATAATACTTATTATCACATGAGAAACTCGAACGAGGCGCGCGGATGCCCACGGAGCCGCGGGAATACCGGCGAATTCTTCTAATAAATATATTCTAATAATACTTCGCTGCGCTTCGTCGCTCTTTTGGTGTGAGTTGAGCCTAATCTTCGAGACTTGCGTTTTTGAAACGTCTGTGTTACGCACATATAGTAATGGTAGACAAGGGCTAAGAGTAGATAATATTAAGCAAGTTATAATCAAATAACTCACCTTATCCTAAGTGAAGATAGAACAGTGACGACCTCACACGCGCCGATCCATTTCCTCGTGTTATGTAGTTTGCAGCCAAGCTGTTCTGAACCCTGAAATCAATCAATCGCTTTATTACTGCTTTACAAAAATTGACGTATTCTGTCTGTGTGTATTTGTGTCGTAACATACGTTATGTAACGATTTTTTTTAAAGGTGATTTAAGCCAGTAACAGACTGCTTATGATTGGAACACGCTTGTCACACGCCCACGTGGGATAGTTATTCTAGTTGCGTGTGACAACCTTGTTTCTAGTGGTCAAATGAGGATGGTCAACCGATTTGTTTGTGTGTGTGTATGTGTTAGAGTGTGTATTAGCGTATGTGTGTGTAAGTGTGTGCGTTAGCGTTTGTTTGTAATCGTGTGTGTTTGTGTGTATGTGAATGTGTGTAATAGTGTGGGTCTGTGTGTATGTGAGTGTGTGTGTGTGTTTGTGCGTGTGTGTGTGTGTGTGTTTGTGCGTGTGTTAGCGTTTGTGTGTGTAATAGTGTGAGTGTTAGCGTATGTGTGTGTAATAGTGTGTGTTAGTGTGTGTATGTGTGTGTTTATGTCAATGATGCTGATGTGAATGGATAAAAATTCTTACCTGCGTATCAAACCCGAGATGCCAAGCCCGCTCCACCATGAGCTGCAGACACGGTATCGAAGGTACCTCGTCAGCGTGCTCCACTCCAAGTCTTGACTGGTATACAGGGTGCTTGATTAGGGAAGAGAGCACCATTTGCATGTTTCTGAAAGTATTGTTAAGTTATACAGGATGTTTTATTTTATGATGATAATTAAGAGAAATTAATAACTGACAACTAAGACTCATTGGTCGAAATATTTAAAAAGTAAAATTGACCAATCAGCATTATAAAAGTATAGTATGGGAAGATTATATTACATAGTATGTATTCAGAAGATAAAAAAAATGTTTGTCGTAATTCGACCCATGTTAAGTAGATTTGGTCAATTTCCTGATCATATGATTTTTTTTTATTTTGAATGTATTGAAAGACCTCAATCAGAAAAGTGACGCTTTCATTCCTTTCAGAGCAATATTACCAATTTTCATGCTACACACACATGAAAAGTTTTATCATAATCAGTTCAGTGGTTACATAAGTTCACATACCTATACCCACAGCCCCAGCCTCGATCTCCGTAGGTACTAGCGTAGTGATCCACCGCACTACATAAGTATGTCTTCACTATACTTGGATTTTGAGCGTTTAGTTGTGATATCCTTTCTAATATTCCTGTAATTTTTATTAAATACAAGTTAATGTTTAATGGACCGATCTGATTAGCGGTTAAACAAAGAGAGAAAAAGTTTTTGAGAGAAAAACTTCAAAATTTCGTTTGACTAAGACCCAGAAAACGGGAAAAGTTGGGGAAACGCAACTGCAACTGCTAGTTACTTTTGAGTTGCATCTAAGTTTCTGCTATAAACTCCTTTAGAAAACCACACACGATGCAATTAATCTGAAACGTTTCAAACTATTTGCGTCGTGTGTGGTTTTCTAAAGGAGTCTATAGCAGAAACTTAGATGTAACTCAAAAGTAACTAGCAGTTGCAGTTGCGTTTCCCCGTCTGTTCTAGGCATAAGTTGTTGCAGAACCAATAATTAAAGTCAACATTACTTTAATCCTGATCTGTTCTTTTATCAAAAATCCAAATATGAATTGGCAAATACCATTGTTTATAGTTTATAATATACTATAAATACATAACATCGATATTATAATTAGTGTGAATTTACGGCATAATGGTACATTAATTATTTACTAAATAAGCTATTCATGTGGGATAATAATGCAAACGTTATGTTTATGTTTGCTGCTTTTATTTAACTTATTTTAACTGAAAACTATTTATTGGGCATAAATAATTAGTTACTAAACTTTTGTGAGAATCTGAGCTTTTTAAAATAATTTACCCACTAACCGTTAGTCCGCGAGCATCCAGTGTCCCTTCCTGAAGCCGAGGATCTTCTTAACCCCACACTCCTCTCATAATACCCAGCCACAGATAATGCGCCACTGTACACTGCACGTTTTAGGCTGTTTGTCGCTCGGTTCGTGTACCCTTCCTCGTCGTCTTCTTCCATGCCATATTGCGCCTTGAGGAATTAATGTATTTAATTCAATAAGTATGTATTTCTAGGTAAGTAAAAAAGATCTTATCTTATCTTATCTTATCTAGCCGTTGTTGTCCCACTGCTGGGCAAAGGCCTCTCTCCTCCTTCTCCATGATTCTCTATCCCGCGCCGCCTCTGCCCAGTCGTTCGTGAAGGCGTGCAGCTCATCTCGCCACCTTTTCCGTGGTCTGCCGCGAGGTCTTTTGGCGTTTGGTTGCCATTGGGTTAATGTGATTGCCCAGAGATCGTTTGGCATGCGGCAGACATGACCGCATGAAAAAAGATAAAAGGTAAAAAAAATAAATTAGTCTATGTCATTCCACTGCTGGGCTAAAGCCTCTGCCATGCCTCTCCATACTTTTCTGTAGGTGGCTGTATCTCATATAAAAAAAAAAAAAGAAACTAAAATAATAAAAAAATTTAACATGACATTTTCTTTGACAACATTCCGAACTTCCAATACAAAATGCACCAGCTAAATGTAGGTATGGGAAACAACATTCTTTTTTAATGATTTCACACTTGGTCCCATATTAAAAGTTGTTGCTTGAGTATGTACTCATGATAACAAACAACTTTTTTATAAAGTGGGTAAAAAAAAAAAACAAAAAAAATGTCACCTTGTACTACTATGTGATTCATAAGTATTATTCAGTCAAAATATTTTAAATTAAATAACATTTCTTAAATATGAATAAATCAAGAGTTATACCCTTAAAAGCTGAAACTCCTGTTCTTCCCTATTCTTCATCGCTTCTCTCTCCGCTGCCGTCATACTGGATGTAGCTCCACCATCTTCACCTCGCTCGAAGTGTTCCTCTATGTGCTGGATCTGAAATATTTGTATTTGCTGAATAGTTTCTCTACAAATGAATATGGATGAAGGGAAGGTAGTATGTTTGGATCGTAGCAAGTGGAATATGTGACAAGGATGTATGTATGTTCTGTACAAAAAAATATTTGTTAATGTAGAGGGCTTATTACGGCGTGGCGCGACAATTATCTCACGTATGCTGTCCTTATCACATTTAAAACTATAGACGGAGACGTAAGCGTGACAAATGCATGACAACGTCTTGTCTCGTGTCTAAGCTAGCAGATCAATAAAATTTGTTTTTCTACTTAATGCAGGTCTTAAATAAGATAGGAGGAGATTGTTAGACAAGCTTGACTCAAACAGTATAATAGAACTGGATGGAGAGCATGGAAAGCTAGTTATTTCCCCCACAAAAGCAAAGCGACTATCCATATTTTTTTTAGTAGCCTTTTGTGTCCCACTGCTAAGCAAAGGCCTCCCCCGCATTCTTCCATGCCTCCCTATCTCCGGCCGCCTCTGGCCGGTTTGCCAAGTATACATCCAGATCGTCACGCCATCTCCTCTTAGGCCGACCTCTACCTCTGTGGCCGTCGAACGGCAACCAGTCGGTAGAAATCTTGGCCCATCCATGATTATCCGTATATGATTTGAAAATACTTTTAACATGCCAACTGGCTTCCATCTTCTGGTTTTTAATATATCAGTAGATGACAAAGACTACTTACCAACTCATGCTGACCCAGTGGTAAAGGCTGGCAGCACACAGGACAGTTGCTGACCGGGCTCTCCTCCATCATCACTATGTCGGTGTCACTTGACGCATTGTCTATTTGGTCCTGGAAGTGTTATACATAAGAGATAAATTCTGGCTGGCTGATATGTGTTGAAGCTGTTGCCTTTAACATGTGTAATAAAGTTAGTTATAAACATATTAAATTCATATAAGCAAAATAGGTATGACTTGACCTTCCTCTCTTCCATTCAATCAAGTCAATTAATGTTAATGTTAATTTTTATATCAAGAAGTCTAATTTTTGGTAGAAGAAAGGCAAAGATGGCGATTACTCCAACGACAATAGAGCCTAGCTCTTAAAAACATGAATAAATGAATGAAAACTGTTATCAATATGATTTATAAACTACTTACAGACTTCTGTGGACTCAAGATATCCCGATGTTCAACATTGACATGCATTTCCACATCAGATCCTGTAGAAAACTCCCGTTCACATAATGGACACTGGTAACTGGAACTATGAGCCCCTGGTGACATCGCCATGGCAGATAGCCCCAATGTGGGATTGTCCAAGGTTAAAGTAGGATTGGTCAACCCCGCAGTAGAATTCTCATTCGCATTCGAGTTAGCATTTGCGTTTCCCATCACAGAAGGTGATGTGAGGTCGAAATGAGCGCGATTTATATGCTCTTCCAACTTTTTCGGACATGTTGACGTGAAATCGCAAAGGAGGCACTGGAATTAGGTAAAAAATTATAGAATCTATGTAAAATGCAAACGGTTTTTACACTTTTTACTTATAATTTGGAAGAAAAACGCATGAAAAAAGATAAAAATCGAGTTTGCCGGTGTTTTGAACTTTTTTTGACATTGACGTTTTCTTTTTTTTCTGCGTATGAGGATTAAAACTTAAACACATTCAGCCTAATTTATTTAAAGTAAAATATAGCGCACTTGTTATTTAAATATTATAAAAATACTTTTTTATTAACTTAATAATACTTACTTGAACCGTAGGACTTGGTGTAGGCGCAGACTTCTTTGGTGTATTAGGTTTTAATTTCAAAGCTAGCTGTGATCTCAAAGGAGATCCTTGACCTGCGCTTGCCATTGTCAACTGAAAATTAAGAAAAACGTTTCAATCCGGAACCGGAAGTACAATAACTTGAAAGAATAAGGTAAATGAGACTATTTTCGTCAGTTCAGCACTAACTTTACTTTTATTTGGGGATCCTTCGTAGCTTGAAGAATTATGACCGGGACTTGAATGCATTCCTGAAAAAAAAAACAAGTGTTTAAAGTACTGGAATTTCATTAAAAAATAAGTATTTAATTAATTTCTAAATTGTTACCTTTTCTTTCATTCCTGTCATGTCCATTAACATTTTCACTTTCATTAGAATTTTGCCTGCTTTTAGTTTTTTTCGGTATCACTCCATTGCTTAAATTAATATTCTTCAATCCGTTGCTTAGATTAATATTTTTCGGTGACCTTGAGCTTCTTTCTTCTTCTCTGTCACTCTTGTCACTTCTACTGCTATAGCTGTCTTTTTCTTGGTAGCCGTTGTGGTAGTTCTTCGAGATGGCTCCGTTTTGAAATGATGACCCTTCTGGACTGTGCCAACCGTTAATGGATCCTGGTGTGTTGTAGCTGCAACTGTCGGTTGTTGTCATTTTTGAGTCGTCATCAAAGCTGAAAAATGAGAAAAAAAAATAATTACAATAGTTGGTGGATGATATTTATAATAAGTACCTACCTATCTATACTATAACTAAGGTGCTTTCCCACTAGAGATGTAATATGCTATGATGATATGGATAATGAAGCATTAAGTTTGAAGTCGCATTCATAAAGTTTCATTTAAATTTAGAACGCAGTTAAAAAATTGCTCAGGAAAGAAGAAAAAAGATTAAAACTAGATAGGTATAAAAACTACTTGGAAAGTTCTAACCGCTCAATTTTAACAACACTCACTTCCTATTTCAAATCACACAATATATCTTTACCAATATAATTATTTATTGACTCTTTACCTTGGACTCTGATCATCAATAAAAGCCATAAGCTCTCGTTCCGGTGTCAGATAATGTAAGTGCGCCCTTTGAACATGTCCAACTAGTTGCGGCTGAGGTACTGCACAGTCGCAGAAAGGGCATTCAGGTCGGCCCTGCACATGTGCTTCGAGAGTGTGAGACCTCATTCCCTCGTCTGTAAGGCCTTCTGCTCCACAGAGCTCGCATGTGTATGGAAATGGACTTGATGACATGGTTGCTGAAACTAGAATAAAAAAAACTCTTTTAATTTGGAATAAAGAGTAAGTATAAGTTGGTTTGAAATTTTCTCTTAAACAGAGGTATTACGAGACAAACAGAGATTGTATTACGAGATATTATTCCAAAATTTTACGTATCTACTTACACTTGTTTTCTAAATGTAGGTACTTGTTTAAGATTAGGTCTGTGATTCAAATTGTATTTGAAGATAACGAGGAACAAAGCTAAGTCATTAAAAACTAACTTAGGATTACTTTTTGAGGAATATCTGAATTTCACGTGATCTGTTAACTTATTGTAACATTTTAAACAAACTTTATCGGTTGGTTTAAACGTACTATAAAGTTATTAATAAGTACCATTTATTAATGGTACTTATTAATAACGGACATTTATTAATGAAACTTGATTTTACTTAAAACCTTTTTTACCTTAACTCTACGAAAATAAAACAGTGTATTTAAAAATCTGCTCGTTAGAAGTAAAAACTAGAATCAGAAAAAAACTATGAATATTTATGAACATGTGAATAATTACCCTTGACCTTAATATGCACGAGTTACCACCTCTAAGGCATAAAGAATTGATTTTCTTATTATAAATCGTTCACATAAAAAGTCCATTCACAAATGATATAAGGACGAGTGTCAAATCGATAAAATTACCGCAGTTTTGTTTTACTTCAAAATAAAACATGTTCATTGACTTTTTTCATAAGAAATACTTAAAAATCGTCATTTTAGATACTTGACAATAAGATAAATGGCCTAAAAATGATTTTTTAATACATAATACGATAGAATTATGAAGAAAAACATTGAAAACACTTACATATTTCAGCTTTTTTGAGGAACTGTAAGCGGGAACACCCACTGGCTATGTCACAGCACTACCTAATTGGTTCGTTACTAATATAAGGGCTTAAAGCTAACATTTTTTAACATTAATTACCAAAGTTAAATACTACACGCGGTTTTGATGGAGCGCCATTCATGAAAATCTTGTACTGAAAAATAAAGGAAGTGTAGTACGCATGCGGATTTCCGCGCCCCTAGCGGGAAATATTGGAACTAGGTTGATGGGTGACAGCAAATGACACCATTACCCTACTTCTGAAATTTATAAGCGAGTCGCATAATTTATACTAATTTTATTGTTATAGAGGTTATTTAATTCAATATAATTAAATAAAGAATGCAATACTTATCGGAAAAACCATACTTATGTATGTACCCACTTAACCAATTTAATAAAATAGATTTTTGTACTTTTGTTTTTTTTTTAAATGAGTTTTCTTTTGTGGACGCATTATGTGAAAGCGCCACCTAGTTGCCGATCGCGATGTTAAAGCAGCATTGCAGTTGCATTTTAAAGCAGACTTTTCTAATGAGAAAACACTTTTAATTTTCATAAAAATACGCATACGTAAGTACCTAGATAGAATAGAATAGGTTACCTACCTATTTTTTATTATTTTAAACCTGCACCTAAGCAAGTTTTTATCGTATGTAGGTATCAAAATCTGTAAAAATATTTCGAGAATTTTCACGGTAAGTAAAGTTGGTACCAGTACCAGAAGACGTAGATAATTAGTCAATTTATGAGCTTGAAACTTATTCTTAATTAGTGACTCGCAAGTAAAAGTAACAATTACAAATTAATTGTAAATAAGTAGAAAAAAAACTTACTTAGGCACTTAAAAAACTCAAACTTTTTCCTTGTTCCTTACTAACAAATGTTTTTAAATAAAGCTGCTACTCCTGTCATCAACAATAAAGCCTCGTGATCAACATTTATTAAAACATTCTCTTATTCAATTTATATGCCAACTGAAAGAAACGCGAAAACAGACTGAGTTGGAGTAGTGATGTGTTTGACGTGTAAGTACTATTTGGGTAACTAGTGTTTAATACTAGGCTAGGTTAAGTAACTTAGGCGTCGTTCGTAGTAAATAGTACCTAGTGGCCTGTCCAATATCGAATGGGACTTACAAAATAAATAATTTGCTATGTACCTAAGTAATCCTGATTTTCGTCCATATGTGGCAGGTGACGATGGAGTTGACGACATTTTTTTTAAGCCTATTTCGTCCCACAGCTGGGCATTGTCTTGTATAGTTGGTCTGTAAATTGATAAGAAGCTAATAGGTAATACGCAGCCTCTGATTGACTAATAATTATTCGTAAAAGCAATATTAATTCAATTATTGCAATAATTCGATTTAAAAAGTTGTCTCTTCTGTTACATAGCGATGATTTTGATACCGCTACAAAAGTTGTTAAGTATCGAGCTAAGTATCAAGTATAAAGTAACTAGTATTTACTAAGTTCAGATTCCCATCACTAATCCCAGTTGGACCGACATCGCATACAGAGTGGATATTTATGCTAATACCGCTTGTCATTCAAATAAAATAAAATATTGTTGCAATTTTATTTTTAGACCGCAAGAAAGCAAATGGGATTTTAGCTCTGTGTTATTTTATCAACATTTTTTTAAATAGGAATGCTCAATGTTGAAATACCTTTCGGAAAAAAAAGTGAGATGTCAACGATGTCAAGCAAGATTTTCCCGCCATAACAATACGAGTGAGAGAAAAGAATATACAAAATACTATCAATAGAGAGAGAGAGAGAATTAATACTTCCGAGTATTTGCGAATGAAAATTAACTAGGCAAATAAAATATAAAATCGTTCATATTTATTTAAGCAAAGTCGATGGTACTAAGTACCTACTTACGTGATTCTTCTAGACTAGAATACTGAATACAGGTAAAATTATGAACTAATATCTTCTTCTGAGAGAAGGTTCGTGTCTCTGTCTGTAGGTAGGTACTTACTTACCTAAGTTTACAAACTTACGATAAGTGAAGTTAACTTAGTAGGTACCGTACCTAGTTACCTACCTAGCTCCTTACTGAAGTAAGTTTTCATAATATCCGATTTTCTGAAAGAAACATTAAATATTTCCTCAAAAATATTCCCCTTCAACTCTCAGTTGTTACAAAATTCATTTTCTTAGAAAGCGTGTAGCACTCAAACTTGTCAAAGTTTTCTATCGCCTGCAATGCACAATGCACCTGCACTCCGGACTGCATTGTTGTAACATGTTTTATTCGACAAAGCAACATGACAGGCACTTGTTTTCTGCAAACTGGTTCTTTGAAATGCTATTCTGGATTGGCACCCGAGAACTTTTTTGGGAAAATTAGCACCTTTTTATTTCCGAACAATTTAACTTCAGGGAAAATGAATTTTTTATTTGTCGTAAGTACCTATGTCAAGTTTAGACCCCTGTTTCTTGAGGAAAGTTGTTTAGTTTCATGAACAGATTACGTTTCTATATTTTCTTGTAGGGGGTAGATTAACCTAGGTAGGTAGGTACCTATTTTTTTACTGTGAAACATAAGTACCTACCTACTTTGCATCTTTGTACCTACCTAAGTATAATATGTCAAATAACAACAAAAGCTTTAAACATACTTAGGTACTATATAATAAGTAGGTACCTAACTTGATTGGAAATGAAGGAAAAGTACCTAAAATTGTAGGCCCTGTCGGTTACCTATATCACAAAAGGTAATTAAGTTAAAGTTCTATTAGACCTAATGATAGTTAGCGCGATGTCGGAAAAGGAGACATTTTCATGGATTTTCTTCCTAGGTTCATAGTTATGCAGTATTTCGCGAAGTATAGATAAGCACTGCTGGTGTAGTGGTATCATGCAAGATTCCCATTCTTGCGACCCGGGTTCGATTCCCGGGCAGTGCAGTATTTGTAAAACGGATAATTTTTTCTTGTTGGCCGTTTATTTTATTTGATGGAGGTTATCTAGTTTCAGATAGTTTCTGATCGTGTCATTTATTATAAACAACCTCAGCAAGTACCTAGCCTTCTAGTCTAGAGCCTTTTAAAAAAGGCATTATATAAAAGCAGGTCACAGCTTGGTACCTAGACTACCTATATAAAATTATATGTAAATATTATATAAGTCGTAAGTAAAATCGAGAAGAAAATAAAATATAAATAAAGTATTTTAAAATTTCTTTCTTTCACATAAATCTAGTTTCTTTTTTGTTTATATAACAGATAATCATTGCAAGAAAACAGTATATTGCAACTTTATACAAAAGATACTTCGTATTTATTTATTATGCCTAACTAACATGTTCTCTGCTACATTATTATACACAAGTTTGATTCTGCTAAGTTTAAAAGTGTCCTTAACGACAAATCTCAAGCTTATAGACAAAAGTGGTTTGAGAGTACACCAAGGAGTTCCAATAAAAGAAGGCGAGTATCCATACGTGATTATAATCGGACCATCTACGGTGGATATAAGGTTTACAATCTACAGAGACTGTACTGGGAATCTTATAACACCAATCTGGGTGCTAACTGCTGCGTACTGTCTCGGCATATCGAGCAGCGATGTCATTGAAATAGACAAGAGAGTATACTTCGCAAATTACACCACAATGCCAGATAATAACTACAGGGATGTAGTCCAGACCATAAGGCATCCACTCTACTCAAAAAAATACTACAGAAACGATATAGGTCTGGCCAAAATAACACCTCTTTACTTACCTGTGGGGAAGCTATCGGGCGTAGATTATATAAGCTTAATTGGCTACTCAGTGAAGTACATCGGTACTGGGAACACATTCAATGACGCATCGGTTTTCTCAGCAAATAACACGTATTTAGATGTACTTATCGCTGATCAGAGGAAAATGCCTAAAATGGGGGAGGGCGTAGTGGTCAGGTGCGATATAGAAATATCTCGCACAAAAATATTGTCAAGCACCTTATGTATACAATCGAAATGCGACGCAAAGGAACAGAGAATAAGATCTGGAGATTCAGGCGGTCCCGTGATCTATAAAGAAAAGATTGTTGGTATAGCGGCCTGTGCTATGGGTTATTTTGAATTTCGATGTTACTTTACAGCAGTGAGCCCGTTTTTAGAATGGATTCAAGATGTGATAGGAACGCCTTCTCGGAAACGTAAGAGGAAAAAGGTCCGCAGGCATTTTATTCCCCGAAAACCTATTGCTGTAAAGTTTTATAAATAAAGTTAGATATCATGATGTCTTGCTGATATTTACACCAGTTAATATTCAGATAAGGCTAACGGAAATGTTTTGTTGAGGCTTAAGTAAGAATTTTGCAAGTATTTTTGTCTAATGCATTGTTAATTTCGTTTTAAATAAGTAGTATTAAAAGAATAATTAGCAGCAATAGTTTTTATTTAGTATAAGATTAAAACAGATAATCATGGTCGCGCGCGCACACACTCGTTCGGGAGAGAAGAAGAGAGAGGCGGGTGTCAATGGCGCCATCTTCGCGTCACTAGTGTTGCCCTCTTCATTGTTACTGGTAGAGATGCGCGTAGATATTTTCCGGCTAACAGTTGATATACCTATTTTACTGCAGATTTAACTCCAACTAGCACCTGGTTACGCAACTACGACTTGTAAATCCTATCAATTTTGTAATAACAGTAAAAATAAGTATGAATTTTATTGTGCGTATTATTCAATAAAAACAAACTGCCGTTGTTTTATTATTTTATCAAATCAAACAAGCTTGGAAGTTACATAACTATCAGAATAATCTACAAAAGTTCTTTAAATCATTGTTTCAAAATGTCAACGTTTTCGATAATCACTTTGTATTTTGTTGTTTTGGTTTCACCAAGCTTTGCGGAATCTGAAACGAAAGCTGAAGACAATTCAACAAAAAAACATCTGAGGATTTACAAAGGAAAATCTATAAACCCAGGTGATTACCGTTTCGTTGTTGTATTGGGACGTGGTACTTCAACAAATAAAGCTAGCCTTTACAGAGGCTGCACTGGAAGTCTTATCACCCAAACCTGGGTGCTTACAGCTGCTCACTGCGTACACAAGTCTAGCAGTGACGTCAAAAAGATAAATCTACGAATCTACCACACTAACTTTACAATAAACCCAAATCCTTACTACAAACAAGTGCTGCAAACGGTAAAGCATCCACGTTACCATGCAATATACCACAGAAACGATATAGGCTTAGCTAGGATCGAACCGCTTGATATTCCACTTGGTAAAGTATCAGCTGTTGACTATCGCAGTGTCATTGGGTATCCTGTTAAGTATATTGGCGCTGGATATACATTCAAAGATGAAGACGTCCACAACATAAGCTTCCCGATTGTTAAAACAATGTTAAATGATCAAACCAGACAATTGCAATTTGGGGAAGCTGTCGCGATCCAATGCGATTCTATGGATCGAAGATCTGTATCAGGAAGTCTATTCTGTTTAAGATCTAGATGCAGTAACAGGACGCAAGCGACACAATTTGGTGATTCAGGTGGGCCGTTGCTCTTCAGAGATAAGATAATTGGTATTGCTTGCTGTAAGGGTATGGATTTCTATTCGTATAGATTTTACTATACAGCCGTGAGTCCGTATATGGATTGGATTCATGATCATATAGGTGGTAAAAGTAGAAAAAGGCTTCGTCGGCGAAATTTGACTCCTCGAAGACGAAAAATCGGTAATATTGCTTCATAGCTGTTTCTACTCGACAGTAAATGTTAATCACTTGAGAATGAGATCAAATTTGAAAATTTCTGTCGAGGAACTGAACTGCTAGAGATGAAATGCGGCTTGCCGTCCACAGTTGCATTGTTGCAATGAAATTTTCCCTTCTGTTTTATTCTTTAACTTCGCCCAATCGACTATGTTCTGAAAACAATGATGTCATTGTGTTATTTACTAGCACCGTTTGTAAATCGGTAGTCGTGGTTATGTTAGCAGATTTGAAATGACTCTTAATACAATGATGATAATGATAATGGCTTGATATGTTTGTGTATATCGAGAGACTGTGTCGCTTATTTAACGGTCATGAATTTGTAGGCATATCTTTCTTACCTTTTCATGATGATTAGATTAATACTAACACGAATATTTCTCTATTAATAATGAAAATGAAGCACGCAACTTCGACCAAATGCATAGTTGCACACTATTTCATAACACTTGCGATAAGATTAAGTACTGCTGAATAAAATGATATTCATTTATTGTTTTTTTTTACCTATTTCCCAATAAGTTACATCATAAAAAAAACATAATACTTTCGTTATCAAATAACTGCCGTCATTGTTAAAAAATGAAAATGCTGTTACTTCGTTTTGCAATATTTTATTACATAACAATGGCGAGGTGCGTAAAAGTGAAAGAACCTGAAAAGAATCAAATAAAAGAGCGGGTACCACCAAAAACAGAACTGAGGGTTTACAAAGGAAAAGCAGTGGTTAAAGGAAACTACCCTTATGTCCTAATTCTGGGTACTGAAGCAGTTACAAGAATCTACAGAATGTGTACTGTGAGCCTTATTACGGAAACCTGGGTATTAACAGCAGCTCATTGTTTGGAGGTCAGAAGCAAGGACCCGAAAATAATACGTTTGCGAGTGTACCACACCCATTTCACAACAATCCCTACGAAAAACTACAAGCAAGTTTTGGAAACGGCACCGCATCCACACTATTTAAAGAACGAGCATAAAAACGATATAGGTTTAGCTAGAATTGAGAGGCTGCAACTTCCATTAGCAAAAGTTACTGCTGTCGATTATCTGAGCATGATTGGATACCCTGTTAAATACATAGGAGGTGGTAATACTATGAACGAATCGGTTTATGATACAAAATTTTATGGAAAGGCGGTACTTGCTGATCAGACAAAACCTCTACAGATGGGTGAAGCAGTGATTGTTAAATGTGAGGAGATACCATATGTAGGTGCAAGCGTTATTTGCCTAAGATCAAAATGCAGCCAAAGAGATCAAGTTATCAGATACGGAGACTCTGGAGGACCATTGTTTTTAAGAAATAAGATAATTGGAGTCGCCTGTTGCGGTTTCTTCGGTTACCTTTCGTATAACTTTTATTTTACAGCCGTGAGTCCGTATATTGATTGGATTCAAAGTGTGATTGGAAATGTTGATTTCACTCGAAAGAAATTTCCGCGGCGAGGGTTTTATTAAATACGTTGATCCTTTGAGTATAGAATATAATATAAGGAGGTGCCACATTTTTTTTTCATATACAAATGAGTTTATGACTGCGTGCCAAGGTTGGCGCAAGTTTTTCATAGTTTTCTTGGTAGATGACCTGTCAAACGATACGAAATTCCATACAAAAAGGTAGCTATTTTGCGCCAGACCAGGCACGCAGATCCAGACGGAATGGCATCTTCTTATATATTCTATACTAAAAGCGTTGATCTCATGTTTGAAGGTATATAGAAGCGAGGTGACGCACTATGTGGCCAGCTGGAATGCAATGCTTTGCGGTTGCGGCTCATACTGTCGTTAACTGGAATGTCGTCCAGCTCGCCGCTTAGTGCGAAGGGGCGATACAAGCAAGGCGTTTTCGTATTGTAGTTGGTAGTAGCCAGAAAAAAAAGCTAAGTGAAGATTTTATGGAATAATTGCGTATATTTATTGTGAACAAGAGATTTTTTAAACATACTGTTGGCAACACCGAGGTGTCTGACAGAATCTAGTTGTGGCGCCACTGTTTTCCCACCACTTTTTAAAATAAAACTGTTTTAACCTACATTATAAAAGCGCGAAGCTGTCCTAAATTAAGGCTTTTGTCGTTTGGCTTTCAGACAGTGAATAACTAAGACCTGTAGCAGTGTCCTAATTTTAAACCCTAAAGGCCTAAGTATCTGAGTGTGTTAATTTTATTCCTATGTAAATTTACTTTACTAAATAATAAAATGTGATTTAAATTACAAATGTGCCTTACTGTTTTAGATACCTACCCTTGAGAGTATATTTTTTTTAATATCAGAAGTGGTACGTGTGCGCAATATGGGAAAGCATAAGAAGAAAAGCAATAAAAGGCGTCGCCGTGCTCGTTCGCCATCGTCATCCTCGAGCAGTAGTGGCAGGACACCTTCACCGCCACCTAAAAGGAATAAGGAAACTGCTTCCGAAACCGTGAGTACGAGTGCCATGACATTGAATAATATGATACCTGATTTTGACCCTTTAACGGATAATGTGTGCGCTTGGTTAAATGTAATAGAGTCTTACGCTGCAACCTTTTCGTGGACTGATAGTGTTACCCGATATCAGGCTTTAAACAAATTGAAGGGCTCGGCAAAAACATGGTATGATTCGTTATTACGCAACGATCATTCATGGACCAAGTGGGTGTGGAAAGACTGGAAAGAAAAGATCTTTTCCACCTTTCAGGTTAGACGGAACATGTTTGAATTGCTTAAAGAAATAGTAGAAAACAAACCTACAGAAAATCAATCTCTTTATGCATTCTTCTTTGAACAGAAATCGAAAATTGATAATTTGCGTCTTAATTTCTCCGAAATTGATATAATTTCCATTATTTTAGGAAATATAGGCGATAGTAATATTAGCGCATCAGTAGAAGCCGGTACTTTTCAAACGTGTGACGGTTTAGCTGGATTTTTACATAGCAGAGTTTATAAAAGTAAATCTATAAAACAGACAACCAATAATTCATCCCGAGAGGGTAATACGAAATCTATAAGTCCACCGGTCGTACAGACGGCAACGCCTCAGCATGCAACCGTGTCGATCGAACGTGATCAACTAATGAACCAAGCTACTGCCAAAAATGTTCAAAAACAGTTTAAAAAACCTATTGAGTGTTTTACATGTGGAGGAAATCATAAAAAGATACATTGTTCAATCAAATGTGAATTTTGTAAAAAAAGGGGGCATGTAGAATCAAATTGTTATTTTAAAAAGAATTCTGAGGTACAAAAACAAGAGGAAACCAAGTTTGTAAGTTCCTCAAATTCTAAGGATAAGTTTTGCAAAAAGATATTTATCAACTCGAATCAACAATACGGTTTTGTGGATACTGGTAGTAGCTGTTCATTGATATCTAAGATCGTTGTCGAACGTTGCGGGTTGAAAGTGATGCCGTTGGAGCTGCCCGTTGTTTTACAAGGTTTTTCAAACGATAACCGCAAAACTGTCACACAATTTGTTCGCGTTAACTTAAAAATAGATTCTATTGAAATAAATGATGTCGATATGTACGTTATAAATGATTTATCTGGATGCGATGTTTTAATCGGACGAAATATCACTGAAAGACCCGATTTGATGTACTCACGAATAGGTGATTCTCTTGTTTTCGATCGTGTTGCAGATTTTTGTGAATTTTGTAGCAATATTGATTCTAGTGAACAAGAACTACTAATAAATACTGATTCTCATCGTGTTGAGTTACTTAGCTTGTTCCGTAAATATAGACAGTGCGTAGCCTTAAATATAAAAGAATTAGGTAAAGTTAATGATTATGAGATGAAAATTGAATTAAATAGCTCAAAACCCATTCAGTCCAGACCGTATAGGGCTTCTCATTCGGATAGACAGATAATTAGGAAAATGGTTGATGACCTCTTAGAGAACGGCATAATTCGAGAGAGCAAGTCTGAGTACGCAAGTCCCGCACTTCTTGTTAGTAAAAAAAATGACAATGAAAAGAGATTATGTATAGATTACCGTCAGCTTAATAATATTACCGTAAAAGACAAATACCCCATGCCGCGAGTAGAGGAATTAGTAGACCGACTTCAAGGTTGTAAATACTTTACGAACTTAGATCTAAAGAGCGGTTATTACCAAATTAAAATGAGTGAAGAATCTATTCATAAAACTGCATTCATTACCGAAGACGGGCATTACGAATTTTTGAGATTACCTTTCGGTCTTTGTAATGCACCTTCCAGCTTTCAACGGATGATGAATGGAGTTTTAGGCAATTTGCGCTTTGGTAAAATCATTCTTTATTTAGACGACATTTTAATTGCCACAGAGACTGTCGAGGAAAATTTGCAGCTGTTGGAGCAGGTATTAAATATTTTCAAAGATAAGGGGTTAACATTGAATTTAAAGAAATGCAATTTTCTGAAGACTGAAATTGACTTCTTGGGTTATAAGATCAAAACTGGATCTATAATGCCTAGTCCAGAAAAGGTGAAGTCTGTTCAAGAATTCCCTGCTCCAAAAACTGTTCACCAACTCCGGCAGTTTCTAGGGTTGATCAGTTATTTTCGCAAATTTATTCGCAATTGTGCACTTTTATCGAGCCCTCTTACGCAGTTGTTAAAAAAGGATACTCCATGGTCTTGGACGGTTACTCATGAAAATGCTTTTAAAATTCTGAAAAATTCGTTAACATCTAATAACACCTTATCTATTTTTGATCCCAATAAGGAATGTGTGCTATATACGGACGCAAGTAGGGAAGGCTTGGCGGGTATATTAATGCAAGTTACACCCGAAGGTGAAAAACCAATCCATTATTATAGCCGCCAAACTTCTGCAGATGAAAAAAAGTATCATTCATTTGAGTTAGAGTTGTTGGCTATCGTTTGTTCACTACAAAAGTTTAGGCTGTATCTGTTAGGTACCCATTTTAAGATTAACACTGATTGTAATGCCGTTCGATTTGCTCTTTCCAAAAAAGAAATTGTCCCACGAATCGCGCGGTGGGTCCTTTCCACACAAGAGTTTGATTTCGATATCGTACACAAAGAAGGCACGCGTATGCGTCATGTAGATGCACTTAGCCGAAATCCTCCGCAAATAGGCGAAAAATCTGAAGCTGAAATAATTCTATCAATTACGGAAGCGGATTGGTTGCTATCAGTTCAATTGCAAGACAGTGAAATAAGTAAAATTAGAGAGGCATTAGAATCAGGGGAATCGCACAAACATAACGACGTTTATTCTAAATACGAACTTTTAGGCAACAAAGTCTACAGACGAACAGACCAAGGCCGCCGTTGGGTGGTACCTAAAAATTGTATTTGGCAGGTTATTAAGAGTAATCACGACGACCTGGGTCACTTCTCTGTGGACAAAACATACGAACGTATTGCTCACCGTTATTGGTTTCGTAAAATGCGAAGAATTGTAAAAAAATATATTAAAAATTGCTTGAATTGTATTTATTTTAAAAACAAAGGTGGAGCTAAAGAGGGTGAGTTATTCCCTTTGCCAAAGTACGCGGAACCCTTTCACACACTTCATTTAGACCATTTAGGCCCCTTTCTTGAAACTACTAGGAAAAACAAGTATTTGTTAGTGATTGTGGATGCTTTCACAAAATTCGTATTCATATCAGCCGTACTAAATACTGAAACGAGATTTGTAATCAAAGAATTGGATAATATTTTTAAAAATTTTGGAAATCCTCGTCGAATAATAGCAGATTCAGGTACTGCTTTTACGTCTAAAGCTTTTAAAGAATATTGCACCAATAAAAATATCCGTCTTCATTGTGTAGCTACCGGCATGCCTAGGTCAAACGGGCAGGTGGAGAGGTTTAATAGAACCATTTTAGACTGCATGAAAACGATGAGTGTAGACATTGGTGACAATAGGTGGGACGAATGTATTAAACCTCTCCAACAAGCTCTAAACAGTACCTATCAAAAAACTATTAAAGCTGTACCAAGCGAGGTCTTATTAGGCTATAGATTGCGAACAGATTGCGATAGGTTAGCTCCTGAGCCTGATAACGGGAACGCTCTAGATGTAACACGGTTGCGTCAGCAAGTGGACGAAAACATAAAAACCAGCGCCGCTATCCAAAAGGATAGGTTTGATGGCACTCGTACTAAAGCTAAGTTGTACCAAGAAGGTGACCTGGTACTAGTAAGAATACAAAGTCAAACTAATGATGGAAAAAGCCGAAAGCTGTTGCCAGTATTTAAAGGTCCCTTCCAGATAAAAACAATATTGGGACACGATAGATACGAGGTTGAAGATTTGAGAGGTAGTGAGAGGAGCAACAGAAAGTATAAGGGAACAGCGGCAGCTGAGAATATTAAACCGTGGATAAATATAGACAATTGGGATAAGGACGATTAAACCCAAAATTGACCAGGTTGGCAAGACATTATGGGGTATGAACATTTTTTATTTTTTTTTGTATCTAATTTAATATGGATTACCTTATTTTATAATGATTTATGTTTTAATCTCATAATATTATGTAAAGCGTCTATAACTACAGGTACCAAATACCTAGCAGCAAATAGTTTCCTAAGACTAAAGGTACTATTCGTTGTAGGTAGTTCCATCATTGTCCTAAGACTAAAGGAAATGATGTGAACACTGGTGTTGTCTTTCCTTTCCTTAGACATTTGAGTCGCCTAAGACTAAAGGGAATGTTATAAATGGTAAGGTTTGGAGAGACAAGAGTTATATTAGAAATTAAAGTCGTGATAGGCCGAGGCTGGTGGAGTTAAAGGTAATAGAACACATCTAATTTAAATTGTTTGACCTTCAGGTTACGTGCAGCTAGAGGACCTGGATGTCTAGGGGCAGACATCATGCAGCATGGCCGTGTTGGCAACACCGAGGTGTCTGACAGAATCTAGTTGTGGCGCCACTGTTTTCCCACCACTTTTTAAAATAAAACTGTTTTAACCTACATTATAAAAGCGCGAAGCTGTCCTAAATTAAGGCTTTTGTCGTTTGGCTTTCAGACAGTGAATAACTAAGACCTGTAGCAGTGTCCTAATTTTAAACCCTAAAGGCCTAAGTATCTGAGTGTGTTAATTTTATTCCTATGTAAATTTACTTTACTAAATAATAAAATGTGATTTAAATTACAAATGTGCCTTACTGTTTTAGATACCTACCCTTGAGAGTATATTTTTTTTAATAATACTTAACTTAATAAAATGATTTGATTCTTTTTCTTTGCGCCTTTGATCTTTTTAGTTACCTATTAGAACAAACATAAGAAATAAGTAGGTATAGGGAAATGCGTTTGTGTGGTAAATGCGACTGTAGATTTGCAAAAAAACTATTAAAAAAACAACTCTTGCAATAGTTTTTGGAAAAATTGTAGGTAAATACAGTAAAATACTAATGTAAGCACCTGGCGTCCTCAAATAGGGTATTTGACTATATTCAAAATATACAACAAAATATGGCCATCCTAAAAGATTATATTATAAAGAAATATATTTCACTTTATTTTGATGTAAAACATGTTTCTTTTTAACAAAATAAAATAAACAAATTGTAATATTTTTTAAATTTTTATCTGGAACACGAACGGCCTGTTATTTGTTGACATTCTGGTGACGTCACACGCGAGTACGTCATAATAGTGCGCTTCGTAAGTGTTTTTCGTGTTTGTTTACTTGCATGTGACGTCACGCGTGACATGTGACCAGCGCCATTACAGAAACAGTGTTATTCGCGGGTTTTATTAAATTTGAATTTCGGAAATATCAATGTAGGGTAATTATTATCATATAAACATTAATTTAAAATTATTTTCCAAATGTTGTCAAATAGCCTATTGGAAAATTTCAGCAAATTCGCAGCAAATTATCCCGCATGCGATTTTCCTGAAAAATGAATATGAAAATTCATTTAATCCTGTAGGTTTCGTTTGACAGCACTTAAGACGGGTCATTTTTAGGGTTCCGTACCTCAAAAGGAAAAAACGGAACCCTTATAGGATCACTTTGTTGTCCGTCTGTCCGTCCGTCCGTCTGTCAAGACCCTTTTTCTCAGGAACGAGTAGAGGTATGAAGCTGAAATTTATATCAATTACTCAGGTCTACTGTCCCTTGAAGCTGTGAAAAAATCAAACTTCTAAGCCAACGCAATCAAAAGATACAGCCATTTATGCCGCAAATTTCCGACACTTGCAAGGGAATCAAAACCTACAGGGTGCTTCCCGTGAACTCAGAATCTTGAAATTTGGTACGAAGCAACGTCTTATAGCATAGATAAAGGAAAAATTACGAAAACCATAAATTTTTAGTTACATCACAAAATATATATTTTTTTAATAATCTTAAACTTACTACCCATTTCCTCATAAACGCGTAGAGGTATTAAATTGAAATTCATACCAAATACTCAGGTCTATAATACCTTTAAGCTGTAGCAAAATCAAACTTCTATGTCAACGCAATCAAAAGAAACAGCAATTTAAGCTGCATATTTTGAAACTCGCAAGTACTTGCAAGGGAATCAAAACCTAAAGGGTACTTCCAGTCGACCTTGAATCTTGAAATTTGGCATGAAGCAACGTTTTATACCACACATAAAGGAAAAATTCCGAAAACCTTAAATTTTTTGTTACATTATAAAATATATATTTTTTAATAAATATAAACTTATTACTTTTTTCCTCATGAACGCGTAGAGCTATCAAGTTGAAATTCATATCAAATACTTAGATCTAATTGGCTTTAACCCGTGAAAAAAAAAATTATAAGTCAACCCGAAAACGCAAAACGCAAAAGTACAACCATTGATACCGCATATTTTGAAACTCGCAACTACACGCAAGGGAATTAAAACCTAAAGACCACTTCCCGTTGACATAGAATCTCGAAATTTGGTAAGAAGCAATAGCTTACAGCACAGGTAACAGAAAAATTCCGAAAAGCTTAAAATTTTAAGTAGTTATACCACCAAAAAAATTGTGATTGTAAACATAATTGTAGTTACAGCAATGACCGCGAGTTATTATACTATGTATGGGGAGGGCAACATTTTTCAAACGGCAAAGACGACGTCACTCATCGTCATTCAATCCCGATGTTTTGGTGAATGTAGCTGTATAATCTAAATGCGTCCTAACTGCTTAAAGTGTTATACTTATAATTAAATTCAATGACATTATTATATTTCTTATTGTTGGTTATTATCAGACAGCTTGCTTGTATTGTTTCTACGGGCGAAGTTTGATGGGACGCTGGTGGCACGGGTGGCACGCGGGGCTATTCACACCTTTTTCAGTCACCATTTACAGGTCTGGTTCAAATTTAATACTTAATTAATATTTTTGAACCAGATTTCTAAATAGTGACTAAAAAACTTAGTAAATAAATAACTTTAATAAAAGAACTTTCGCAAGTCTGCTGCAAGGCTAGTATAAGTGTTTCAGTTATATTATAGATAAATGATATGTGTTAATATAAAATAAAGGATTACTTAAACGATAAAGAGATCTTTGTCTTAAATTTATGCTCCTCCATCTTTCCCCATTGTAATGTTATGAATTTCATTTTGCAATAAAAATACCATAGTTATGACTCGATTGTCGTAATGAACGAACTTTGTAAACCTTGCAGGTTTGTACGGAACCCTCGGTGCGCGAGTCCGACTCGCACTTGGCCGGTTTTTTAAATTTAACGCTAGATTCGCAAGAGTGCTGTTTCCCCAGAAAAGAACCTAGCAAGAAACTCTGTGGGGTTGCTCTTATAACTGAAACGAAACGTTTCAAACTAGTTGCGTCGTGTGTGGTTTTCTATAGGTAAAGAAGTCTATAGCAGAAACTTCGTCGAACTCAAAAGTTACTAGCAGTTTCAGTTGCGTTGCAGTTGCGTTTCATCGTGTGTTCTGGGTCTAAGTACTATTTAATTGGAGAACCACCTATCAGAATTCCAGCCATATCTAATTTTGCTCTAAACATCTCATTGATCAATTTCCTCAGCACTTCAAATGACCCGAGATCTAACCTCAAAACAGGTTCCCTTGGACGATCTTGTCCTTGTTTAATATAACAAAATGGTCGTCCATCGGTCGGTCACTTGCACTAAAACCTGATTTTGTAAACAAACAAGTTAATATTATGTAGTAGCAGTTCATCTTGTGCGAAGTGAGGACATGCATGGCATAATGTTGGGAAGTCCTTAGCTAAGAATTTTATTTTTAAAAAGTTACGTTTAAAAAGTTAATGAAAGTGTGCATTGTGTTGGCGCGAAAAGCGTTTGTTTAGATAAAAAATAATCTATGAGAAGGTAAGTTGCAAAGGTTTTCGTAATATTGTTTTATAATAGGCACTTATTGATTATTTAGATTTAAATCATGACGGAAATAGAACGAAGTTTCGTTCTATTACCTAGGTACTTAGTTAAGTACGGTCAGCATCATAAGTCGATGAACACATTTAGATTTCCAAAAGTAAAACACACGATTATAAGACGAAAATCGCTTAGCAAAAAATACTTCAGAGTTAAATGAACATCCAATACGATTCAAAATAAGGAAAATAAGTAAGGTTTTATGTCTAATATTGGTGTATATTACTTTTGAAAATCTAAATGTGTTAATCGACTTATGATGCTGACTGTACCTAGGCAATAGTAAGTACGAAATTTAGTAGGCGAAACAAGTAACTAGGAGTCTTACCATATTTTAAACATTAAAAAGAAATACGATCAATAAGGAAGAATAAAATCAAAAATCCCCCCCCCACTGCTTTATTTTGAGTTTTATCGATTTATTTTTCTGTAGAGGTCAAGAACTTTTGCTGATACACAGCCTTGTTTGGTTGAAATTTTTGTAATTAACCTCTCACATCCCACTGACCCATTATAAACCCAGACACAATAGATTTTCTATTGTCCTTTTTTTCTGGGATGTGAAAGATTAAGTACATAAGTAATTACAGTCTTTACATTTTCAGATTAAGCATAGAAGTGCAATATGTATAGAAATAGACAACTGGTTATTCCCGTTTGTGCGTTTGCTATTTTTGTTATATGGATAACAGGATCTACAGGTATGTTATGCTATAAAAAAGTTAATTACCCTGTGTAACTACATAGTACCTATTTGCTTTGCTGAGTGGGTATTACCAAAGAGCATATAGATATCTTCTTTATTCATCTCTCATATAAACCACTTCTAGGGGGAGGCTTTTGTCCAGCAGTGGACGTTGATATGATGATGAAGAGGTTGCTCTTCTTCGTGTACCATCTCACTATATAAATATTAAAGCCGAATTTTATTCGAACGATGTTTTTCAAGATGATGCCTTATGGTGTCTACACACCAAAGCCGCCGGCTTTTTGACAGCTGCCATTTGTATGACGTAAAGCCGCCGGCCTAGCCCGACGGCATGCCGACGGCTTTGGTTTGTAGATAGCATAACAAGATGTTTGTTTCATATTTCCAGGCCTACTCATTTCAAATCTATCCGAAAGCTGCTACCGCTGTCTCTGCCACGTGTCAACGCGCTGTGACACGGCTCACGAGTGTACAGGCGGGTATTGCGGGCCTTACAACATCTCTAGGGTGTACTGGGTTGATGCTGGCAAGGTCGTGCTGCCTGATGATGATCCTGAGAGGAATCATGGTAAGGGTTCCAAGTTCAAGTATTTTAGAACGTAGAACCCTTCGAAAATATCTCGCTGGAATGTGCTTTCCGTTTTCGCCTAGGTATAAAGCAACGTGATGAGTATGTATGAGTTGCATGACGTCACTAAGCTTAGTAGTAGATAGATATTTCCGAAGGGTTGTGCCTACTTGGAAACTTTTCAAGCAAGTCTAACTTTTTGGTCGATGAACACGTTCGTATCTTCAAAAGTAATTACACCATTATTAGACGAAAAACCTTACTTATTTTCCTTATTTTGAACCTTATTGAATGTTCATTTAACTCTGGAGTATATTTTGCTAAGCGATTTTCTAAAATTAATAGTGTATTTAACTTTTGAAAATCTGGATGTGTTAATCGACTTATGATGCTGACCGTACTAGGTACTGCTTGATTGCAATACCTGACTCTTGTTGTAGATTTTCCACTCTCTTCTTTTGTGGGTCACCAGTGGCAGAACAATTAGTATAAACCTATTTACTTTTGTCTGGTGATGGATCACGCTCAAATATCCGTTAAAAAACCGCACCTATGTAGGGTGACTTTAAATTAGTGAACGATGGAAAAGGATATGCATGTACTCGTGATAACAAACAACTTTTACTATAGGACCAAGTTCGAAATCATAAAAAAAATATTATTCCCCCATACTATCAGCTGGTGCATTTTGTGTGCGAAGTTCAAAAATTTTTGAATGATTGCTACCTTGGTACCATAAAAGTTATTTGTTATCACGAGTATATGCATATCCTTTTCTATCGTTCACTAATTTAAAGTCAGCCTATACATATACAATAAGTAGGAACCCGGTTAATACTAAAATACAGTGATATCTATGTTCCAGCTTGGCAAGACTGCGCTAGAAGCTATCCGTGTGCCAAGAGAATTATTGAGGGATATTTACAGAGATTCGGGAGGGTAAGTCCGGCCATTTGTTTTATACTAAGTACCACTTGCTTTTGGGTGTCTTGTCTTGTGGTTTGTACTTAGGAAATTATAGAGGGTGTGGTATGAGTAGCTTAATCTATAGTGTGTTTTAAATTAACTAGGTAATTATTTCAGAAACACTGGATTGTTATGCTATCTACACACCAAAGCCGCCGGCTTTTTTGACAGCTGCCATTCGTATGATGTAAAGCCGCAAACCTTGCCCGGCGGCTTTGGTGTGTAAACAGCATTAGATAGTTATAGTAATTCGACAATAATAAAAACAGAGTGGCATTATTCTAGAATCATCTAGAGTCTTAGTACGTAGAAGATAAAAGTGGGATAAGATATTACTTTTGTTATTCCAAGCAATCAACTATCAATGCGCATAGTTTCAAAATCTGTTAAGTAGTGTTTGCAGAGTTTCAAACATCTTAACTTTCACATTAAAAATGTTTTAATATAGTAAGTACGAGTAGAAATTGGTATATTGTAGGAATAGGTGCTATATCGCACAGTTAACTACTCATATAAGCCATTAAGCCATATTGCATCGTTTACATGTCAGCTACAAGTCTTAGATCGGCCTAAAAGGAGATGCACTTAGCAAGCTGGCCAGAGGTAGCCGGGTAAGGAAAGGAAGGAAAGATAAAAAAAGTTAGTTTAATGGAGTATTTTGACGCTCTTTTCTGCAACTGAACCTATTTTTGGTGGGTCGTATTTAAACGCACATCAAAAGAAAACCTTTTCTTATGCAAAAATATTCCTAATTTCAATCAAAATTACTGATTGCACAGCAAATTAAACAAACTGCAGATATACTTGCAGCGTACAGCGATTTTTCCTAAAGCAAAAGCTTTTTTATGAATGCACAGCAAATAATCCTAATGCACATTAAACATGTTAATTCTTTTTAGTAAAGTAAATGTAAGTATTTGATGTAAAAAATGGTTTTACTGATAAAAATCATTTGATAGGCTTTTATTTATTTGCTGTGCGATTATTATATCCCTTTTTTGTTATAGGACTGCAACGACGACGGTGTTACAGACTGCTTTGACTACATGATGATAAACGGCAATGGCGGCTACGGTTGCAGTGCTCCTTTGAATCGATCAGTTAATGGAAGGACGTGGCTGCAGCGGTTCGATGAGTGTCGGCATGCTTTGTAGGAAACGAAGAGAGTGAAATTGTATGATTTATAGTCATATAAGGTGACTTTAAATTAGGTAACGATAGAAAAGGATATGCATATACTCGTGATAACAAACAACTTTTACTATAGGACCAAGCTCGAAATCACAAAAAAAAATTCTTCCCCCATACAGCTGGTGCATTTTGTATGGGGAGTTCAAAATTTTTTGAATGATTTCGCTTTGGTCCCATAGTAAAAGTTGTTTGTTATCACGAGTATATAGTACCTTTTCTATCATTCACTAACTTAAAGTCACCCTATATAACCCTTAGATGACCTGGATAAAGTGAAGGAAGTGTGTTTAGATCGTAGCAAGTGGAAGGAAGTGGTCTTTGCCTAATCCGACGCGAAAGAGGCGCGACGGATATGTTTTTTGAAATATTTAAATAAAGAGGCGGTTCTTAAATATTTGGACATTAAAAAAAATATTGAAGATTTTTAGAATACTTGATGGAGAACTTGTAAAATTTTTAAGTTGAAATTCATTTGTGTCTTCTATTCTTTGCCTACGTTATTTTACTCTTGTAATCCTGTTCTATTTGTCTATGATCATGTAACTCATAAACAATGTATTTTTAGTTCATAATTTACGAAGATGTCTTTCCTTGTCACGCTCAGCCTTCTTGGATGAATATTCAGGATTTGTTTAGCATTCTCTTGCCTTATACCTTAAAGTTACATTTTTAAAAGTCATCTAACATAAAAAATAAAAGTATGCTGTGTGTTTTAATCTCCTTGCATTTTCCTGGCTGCATGATTATTTAAGTTAGAATTTTTCCCGCGTATTTGAAAATCGCGCGGATTTTGCAGTTCCTGTTTTTATTTTAGTAAAAGATGTTGATTGGTAAATAGATTAATATGAAGTACTTACTTAAGAGACAACATAGTTTTTTTTAAAGATTTCGATGGTACGAGTATTATATTTTGTTTTAAAAGAAAATCTTTTTTGGTAGGTGCTGAATACAAACTTTACCAATTCTAAGATAACTATCACAGGCGTAGACAGGCGATTTAGTTCATGCTAGGCAGGGGTTCGAGATGGATGTCTAAATAACTGAAAATCTGTAAGGAAAACGTAATTTTATTATACACATAGGTACTTACTTAGTTATGACATAAATATAGAAGTAACTCAGAAATTTTACATTTACATTTAACAAGCATTTATTGGTCTCTTAAACACATTTTATTTCATCAGGCTAGGATTCTTAGTTTACGAGATATTTTAGTTTTTAGGGTTCCGTACCTCAAAAGGAAAAAACGGAACCCTTATAGGATCACTTTGTTGTCCGTCTGTCCGTCTGTCAAGACCCTTTTTTTGTTTATCTACCCGACCCGGATTCATTGCTCTCGAGTTCATTCCTGCGGCTGATGAAAAACGCAAAAATATTTATGCAAAACTACGGTAGAGCTATCAAACTTAGAATATAACTCGTTAAAATAATGAACCAACTTAACAAATAAATATCAAACTTAAAGACATTATACTAAGTCGCATAATCAAGTCTGAAACGGTATCTCAGCTTGTTTGTTTGTAACTAGTTGTTCCAGATCTTATCTCTCGCTTTGGACACTGAAAAATAGCTTAATTTGTACGAAATCAGCTGGATTTAAGACGTTGTCCGCTTTAATATAAGATTAGGCTAAGTTTGGACGTTGGACAGAAACTTTGGCGACAATACATTTTGGTTTTTCACAAGTTTTACCGCAAGTGTGTGTGGAGTAAGAAATAACGTATTGAGCAAATAAACGTTAGATAACTTTAGTTGGTCTATTTTACTACAGTAAATAATATGACTGTACCTACTGGGTAATACATACATGGTCCATCTTTAACACTTAATCTATTTTTAAATTAGATATGTTTAAATAACCGTAGGTATTTAGGCCATAAGGGAGGAACCATACCGTCTGGATCTGCGTGCCTGGTCTGGCGCAAAATGGCTACCTTTTTGTATGGTATTTCTTATCGTTTGTCAGGTCATCTACCAAGAAAACTATGAAAATCTTGGCGCAACCTTGGCACGCTGTCATAAACTCATTTGTATATGAAAAAAATGGGGTCACTCCTTATATTCATTCCTCATTGCCATATACCGTAACTACCTAAAACATGCAATCATATTTCTTCGGTTTTTTTTAATCCCATGTTCCACAAATAGCAAACATTTTCAATAATTTTAAATCATATTGGAAAATCCAGTTTGCTCAAAAAGTCCTATCTCTCGTAAATCGTAGACCCATTATTCCAAAAGAGATTTCCATAACAATTCGTATTAAAAAGTCAACATGGGTTAATCTCATGATCTAAAAAAGGGCTTTGAAAAAAGGTCAATATAAAGTAAACAAAATACCTAATCTGTAAAATGAACAAGCCCCGAAATGGGTAAGATAAAGTACCTTTCACAAAAAAAGCAAATCTGCAAAAATGCTTTTAAATAAAAATTACGTCAGCTTTATATCCGGCGGTTTTCAAAATTATGTGGCTATAAAATTGAATGGGTCTAATTATTCCATTGAAAGTATGAATGAAGCAACTAATTTATATTGTTTTGTTTTCTTTTAATAAGTATTTATTACATGAAGTCAATTTAATCTTCTTTACGTGAGCATTTGGACAGTGTCGTAAATGGTAGGTAGAGTCCATTTCACGAAAGAAGTCCCCTAGCCGCGGCGCTGTAAGTATATCATGTCAAAATTGACTAAGTATGTTGCCATTTACGAGTACAAAATTTACCTAAATTATTTATATTTCAGTTGTAATTTATCAAATATTACTAATTATTGCATACCTTCGAGTGTCATAGTCATTACATGAGTAGGTCGGTATACATTTCGATAAAACACCTAATTTACCTACATTTCTGTTATGTATAAAGTATATTTTTATTCAGATAAGTAAGGGTTTTTCTACCTATTATCAGGGAAAAGGTCAGAAAGTAGGGAAAAAAGAACTGTCAAATTTAGTTCCAAAAATATCCGGGGGACTTCTTTCGTGAAATGCACTCTACCTACTTACTTACCTACCTATTTACTTTGTACATAAGTAAGTACCTTCTAAATTACAATAAGCAACCTGAATAAAAGTACATAAACCATCTAAATCATTTTCTAAATACACCGAGACTGTGCTCCATGTAAAATTCCATACATATCAGGTTTCCTGAACCTTCGCGAAACAGAAATGAGCTGTCACATAAATTAACGGCCACGACAGGCGGGAAACGGCCAAAAATTGCGCGGGAAAAGAAAAATAAATAATAAAAAAAAAGTTTTGGTCACCGTGCGGGGCAGCTGGCCGGATTAATTTCTCTATGTGGTGGAAATATTTATGTTTAAATAAATACTCCTTGATTACATTTTCTTAGTTTGTTTTAATAAGTAAAGGATAAATAGCTCTATCTTCTTTTCCAAATTCGAATTTAGCTGTTTGTACCGTTCAAAAAAGAAGTCGATCAAAGCAAGGCAAGAGGCAAAGGCCTAGATGACCATAGATAACGAATACTTCACTGACAAGAGACTGGCTCATGCTTAGAGTATTTATGATGACGTACCAGAAATGATGTCAGTGGTTGGTCAATCAATAGGGATGATGACTACATTCAAAAATTCAAAAAAAGTAAGTCCGTCTTTAAGGCAATTAAAAAATATTTGAAACACATTTTTTACCAGATCAAATACACAAATAAATACAAAGATCAAAGTTACGGAGTGGGGGGAATTGGCGACACTCCTAGGCAAAAATCCTAATGAGGAGTGACGTCACGAGCAACTTTAACCCAGTGTATCTTTGTCATTTTTAGTTTAAGAGAAAAAAGAAGAAATACGTGTCGAATATTTTAAAATAATCTATGTGATGGACTAAACATTTTTTTCAGTTATCAGGCCCATTAAGCTCTGGAAGTATGGAAACTTACCCTTTACCAGACCATTGTCTATGTAGAGCATAACAGAGAATTTCACAAAATTCAAAACTTTTAAGAATAGGCACTATAGATTTTGTTCAAAAACAACATTGCAGTACTTTCCTTACCTAAATAAGTATTTAAGAAAAATTTGCCTATATGAGTGAAATATAACGCTGCTAATTTAACAAGGTAGTAATCGCGTGTGATGCGGCATGAAATAAAGCTTTCTCCGAGTTGGCAGGATAATAAAATCATATGACAGCGACAGATGGGGAGTCTCGCTCTCCGTGATATATTGTACAAAGTTTTTCAAACATTTTCATACAAATGCTTTGGGGAAGAAGACCGTTAAATACGAAACGTTGCCAGTATTACCTTTGCATGACAGTTGTTACGAAATAAGTATACTAACTAAGGTTAACCAAGAGTTATATTAAACTAGGGGCTGCCAGCGACTTCGTACGCATTTATCGTCATATCTTGGAAGACAATCATGATATCTCAAAATAATATAGCCTATGTGTTATTCTGATACATAAACTACTTACAATATTGCCTTTCATCAAAATCTGTTCAGTAGTTTTTACGTGATGAAGTAACAAAGATCCATCTATTCATCCATCGGCACAAACATTGACATTAATAATATTTAAAGGATCTTATAAAACTGTATATTTCATTACATAGTAGAGTGTTAACTTTAATTAACATGACTGTATTTGTTTGTAAGTTTATAAAATGGTATTCGAATTTATTTATTTAATAAGGTTTCTTTTAGGCTCTCCTTCTCATTACAAAATGACAAAAAAAAAACAAAAGACAATCTAACCCATTCTAAAGTTGAAGACGACTTCATTTTGAATTTAGAACGAAAAGCAAAAAAACATGTCGTCTACGCAACGGACCAAAGAGTTTGCTCGGTCCACCGGATTTACCTTCGCTGACAATCACAGCGACCGGCGAATTCCAGGTTATCAACCAAACGGGTCCAGCTGGAGTCGTAGGCTGCGAGTATTTGTTGGGAGTAGGGTGACCAGATTATATGGGGTTTTGGAGATAAATGTGTAAGAAGAAAAACCTGTGAAAAATGAGATAGGTCATATCATATTTAAGACCCAAAACACACGGTGAAACGCAACTGCAACGCAACTAAAACTGCTAGTTACTTTTCAGTTGCATTTGCAACTGAAACGAAACGTTTCAAACTAGTTGCGTCGTGTGTGGTTTTCTAAAGTCTTCGAAAGTAACAAGCAGTTTTAGTTGCGTTGCAGTTGCGTTTCACCGTGTGTTCTGGGTCTTAGTGTTTATATCTAAGGGTAGGACTGTTTGAATGCACAGGTTTTGTTTGGAATTAAATTACAGGTAAGTAATTACCAAATATTTTATTTAAAAAAAATCAGAATTCAAATATCATCGAATCAATGATGAAATATAGCGACTGATGGTCTTAGAATTAAATATTATTGTGCGGGACTGTAGCTAATCACAGATATCACTGAACAACCCCTTTGCACCTATTGCTGGTTAATTAAACACTATTTAAAATATGGACTGTATTTATTACTATTTAAAATTATAACTATTATAGACCAGTTAAAAACTATAAAACACTATTACGAAATGACAAAAACTACTATTGAAAACGGAACGCACTTTAAACACTAAAAAAAACGGAACGCACTAATTTCAAAATTCGCGGGCTTTACTTTACTGAGTATCACTTGCACTGATAACACTATGAGAACTCACTATTATCACTTATTCACTTGTCTTCGAGTTATTTTCGCTTTCTTCTTCGCTTCGATCGCTTGATTGCTCGATTGCTCGATTGAGACTGAATGAAAACTGATTTTAAACTGATTGACAATTGCCGCTTCGGGCCGGCTTAAATACCCAATACACGGGGTCCCGAAAACACAAGATAATTCCCGAATCGGACTTCCTTTTCTAATCTGTATCTATCTCTGTCTTACATTGTCGCGTTCGGAAACTTCGATAACATTCTTCGGACTTCTCTTTCTAATAACTGTTTCTGTCTCTGTTTTTCATATGTACTTGTGACTCTGGAATTGGCAGAATGTGTTCGATGACGTGCGAAGTTTCTGGACGTCTCGCGTTTGACATTTGTTTGTTTTGACATTTTCAATACTCGCGTGTTTTGTAGAACTTTCTTTTGCCGAAATATTATTCTAAACTATTCGATTTATGTATTTATGTGGATTTTAATGTATGTTATGGAAAGTGGTATGTGCTATAGATATGAGGATGCCTTTTTACGCTGCTAGTGGTGGATTTTAGAAGGTTTGTCGCGAACATACTCCCGCCGTGCGGCGGTAGCGTAGTCAACGCCGCATTTAAGTCCGTGGAGCGACAAACTTCTCACTATCTCTGTCACTGTTAGAACTATTTATTTTTGTAGGGTAAAACTCCACCAGTCTGTACGTCAGCAGCACGAACCATTCTCTCTTTCTCTGGGTAAACTTTCACTATTTTTCCTCTGTCCCAGGTTCTTCTAGGCATCGCCCGATCCACTATAAATTCTTCCTTCTTGTCTGCTATTTCTGATTTGTTACGCTCCCGCCGGTATGGCAATTCCAGCAAGAAGTTATTCTGCCATCTGTCGCGATTCTTGCTCTTTACCGAGGTTCCCTCCCGCCGGTGTTTACATCGCATCAAATCCTGTTGGTCATTTTCTGTATCTTTTTTGCTTCTATACATTTTCTTCTGTGTACCGGTGAGAGATTGCACAGATTCTAGGCCTGTTCTGTTAACCTTCTTGTCGGAATTTATTTTCTGTTTTTCTTCTAATTTCTTCTCTATTTCCTGTAGCCTCCTTACTGTTTTCTGTGGCATCTTCTCTGTTTTCTGTAATCTGTTTTCTTTTTTCTTATTCGAATCTGTTCTATTTCTTTCTATTTCCATTTTCTCTTCTGTAATATTATGGCAGTAGTGCACTTGACGACCAATCCTTCTAGAGCTTGTGCCATGGAGAACCCATCCTAATGGCGTGAGCGAAGCAATTGGTTGATTACAATGACCTCTTCTCGTTGCGTCGGCTATTAAGAGGTGCCAGTTGTCCTGTCCTAGAAGAATAGTTGGTCTTCCATCGTATATCAAACTGTCTTTTATATCCTGTAGATGTTCGCACTCATGGACATCTTCCTCATATACTGCTTGCGGCGCTAAGTGAAGTCTATTAATGGTTCTTGCTGTTATTTCGAATTCCCTTTCTTCTTTTCCTTGTATGCCGATGGTTACTCTTTTCGAACTTCCGGCGTTTATTTTTGTTCCTCCAATGGCTACCATTCTGAGTGGTTCAATAGGTCCATCTGCTCCGATTTTCCTTGCTATTTCTGAATCTATTAACGATATTTTTGAACCATCATCCAAAAGTGCGTAAATGTTTGCATATCCTTTTGGACCTGATATGCGCACTGGCAAAATCTTCAGAAACGTGTACTGCTCGCAAGACTTAGTTGATGTCACTCTAGCTGTGTCTGTTTTTTCTCCCTTCTGTGACACTGTTCTATTATGATGTAGAAGGGGATGATGAGTGCGAATACATCCGTCTACTTCACAACGTCGGAATCTGCATTTATGTAGCGCTTTCTTATACTTTAGACAACGGAAACATAATCTGTACTTTTTGGCTAGTTCCCATCGTCCTTCACTGTCAGCAGTTTTGAAATCCTTGCATTCTTGAGACCAATGGTCTATTTTTTGGCAGATTGAGCATCGTTTCCCAGTCTTTTCTCGGTTTCTGTTCTGTGGTCTTCTATTTTTTACTATTCTCCTTGATTCTACATTAGTCTGAAAGGTGCAGTGATATGATCTGTTTCTATCTTCTCTTCTATCTTCACCTTTTATAATCTCTGGCGGAGCAAACTGACCACAGCGACTGGCTTCTCTTTCTATGAACCTTTTAAATGTCAGTAGGTCAGGTTCATCTACTGTTTGATTGTCTGTCGCGAAGTCATACCATCTGTATTTCAACGCAGGGGTCAACTTCTCCACAAGTGCTTTAATAATCTCCGGATTATACAGATACTGTTTTCGCTGTAGCACTTGAAGTGTTGCCACACTATTCTGTACCTTACTCGCAAACAGGCAAATATCTCCTGGTGCGTCTGACACTTTTGGAATGTTTCGAAGTTGCTCAAGTTCTGAGAGTGCGATCGAATCTGGTCTTCCAAATCTGCTTTCCAAAGTTCTCAGAATCTCTTCCGGTTGAGCATTGGCTATCAAGAGGCAATTCACTGCTTCTTTCGCTTTTCCTTTTAGCGCTCTTCGGAGTCGTGCTGTATTCTCTACGTGGCTGAAGTAACTTGCGGTTTCTATATACGCAGCACGAAAGGCGAGCCAGTCCTGATGAGATCCGTTGAAATACGGCAACTCTCCTATGTATTTCGGAACCTCTCTACGTTGTCCTGATTGTGCTGCAAGCGCTATTGCGGAGGCTAATTCGAACAGATCAATCGTATTCCCTGATGACTTCTGCAGCACTGGTTCCGATTCTATTACTGGCTTCAGGTTTTCTGTTCTCACTTGTCTGTTGACTACCGGCGCGGTAACTGGCATGGCCACGGCGCTGAAAACTGGCTGTCTATAAGTAATGTCGCGGTGACACGCGGTAGCCTGTGACATGTTAGTCATCGGTGCCTCGATAGATCTATTTACGGCGCTGGACACTGTCTGTTTTATATAAACGCCGTTGCTGTTAGGCACGATGTTTTGCGAACCTTCTATTACCGTCGCCTTCACGGGAACGGCCGCAGCACCTGAAACTTGCTGTACTCTATATTGGGTGGTGCGGTTAGGCGCGGTGTTTCGAAGAAAGCTACTATCTGTACAGGTCGGTGCCTGATTTCTTATTACTCGAAGAGAAGTATCGATGTCTTTCTTGAAGGTGCTATGTTTATGTTCTATTTCCTTCAAGAAGTCTGTATTTTCCACCCATTGTTCAATGCGGCTTCGATCTGTTTCTTCTGATACTATTGAACCGCATTCGTCATCATCGGAGTCCTCTAGTTCCTGTAATTTCTGTTTGATTAAGAGTGCTTCGTGTTCAACATCGTTTAGCTCTATTTGTAGTTTCAGTCTTGCTTGAGCCTTTATCGATGCCTTACTAAAGCGTCTGGATCTTGCCGTGGAAGCTGTTCGTACTTCACTTAAACGTTCCTGGGACTCTATTTGGTGAGAAGCAGGTGGCATATCTATTAGTCGCGGTTCCAGTACCACCTCCTCTGACCTTACTTCCACCTCCATGGGTGCTGACATGACCTCCTGTTGTCCCCGACGTACGGTTCCAGATTGCGAACGAGTAACTGGCATTTTCACTATTTCACTTCACTGTTGGCACTTATTGACTGAACTATAATCGTAATTCGACTGGTCTATAACCACGAAACTGCACTATTTACTTTTACTTATCCGGCTCGAAGGACCAAAATGTGCGGGACTGTAGCTAATCACAGATATCACTGAACAACCCCTTTGCACCTATTGCTGGTTAATTAAACACTATTTAAAATATGGACTGTATTTATTACTATTTAAAATTATAACTATTATAGACCAGTTAAAAACTATAAAACACTATTACGAAATGACAAAAACTACTATTGAAAACGGAACGCACTTTAAACACTAAAAAAAACGGAACGCACTAATTTCAAAATTCGCGGGCTTTACTTTACTGAGTATCACTTGCACTGATAACACTATGAGAACTCACTATTATCACTTATTCACTTGTCTTCGAGTTATTTTCGCTTTCTTCTTCGCTTCGATCGCTTGATTGCTCGATTGCTCGATTGAGACTGAATGAAAACTGATTTTAAACTGATTGACAATTGCCGCTTCGGGCCGGCTTAAATACCCAATACACGGGGTCCCGAAAACACAAGATAATTCCCGAATCGGACTTCCTTTTCTAATCTGTATCTATCTCTGTCTTACATTGTCGCGTTCGGAAACTTCGATAACATTCTTCGGACTTCTCTTTCTAATAACTGTTTCTGTCTCTGTTTTTCATATGTACTTGTGACTCTGGAATTGGCAGAATGTGTTCGATGACGTGCGAAGTTTCTGGACGTCTCGCGTTTGACATTTGTTTGTTTTGACATTTTCAATACTCGCGTGTTTTGTAGAACTTTCTTTTGCCGAAATATTATTCTAAACTATTCGATTTATGTATTTATGTGGATTTTAATGTATGTTATGGAAAGTGGTATGTGCTATAGATATGAGGATGCCTTTTTACGCTGCTAGTGGTGGATTTTAGAAGGTTTGTCGCGAACAATTATGTTGTTAGAAGGTTATTTCATTACACTACATCAGGTAGTTCTACACGAAATGTAAAGAACAGCCCTTCAGGAGCAACAGGCAGCCGCCTTATTACTAAATAGTAACATTTTCCAGGCAACCTGCCAAGAAAACATAACATTTTGTCATGAAAAAAGCCCTCTCGATGCAAGATGACTGAAAGCTGCGCCAGAAGGAGTGTTATGTTTTTCGAGAGTATATATGTATAATTCTTTGGTACGCCCTACAGCCTAAACGGCTTGATGGATTTTAGCTTTGAGTATAGAATATATAAGGAGGTGCCATACCGTCTGGATCTGCGTGCCTGGTCTGGCGCAAAATGGCTAGGTACCTTTTTGTATGGAATTTCTTACCGTTTGACAGGTCATCTATCAAGAAAACTATGAAAAACTTGCGCCAACCTTGGCACGCTGTCATAAACTCATTTGTATATGAAAAAAAAGTGGCACCTCCTTATATATATATTCTATACTCAAAGGATTTTAGCTTGAGAGGTGTCGTTAGATTCGTATTTACAGTGAGAGTGACGCAGTCGGTTTTTTAATAAAAAGGTTAAGTTATTTCAAAAAACCTTGTCACCCCAATTTTAGGTAGGACTTAGATTAAAGCGTGTTCATATTATAGGGTATTAGGGAGGTGTACCGTTCCGCTAATAATACGGTACGGGACAATATTCCGGCGCCGGGTAATACGGACATGTAGGTTACGAGGAATCCGGACAATAACGGTAGATGGCCAAAATTCCTTGTAATCACGGACGCTATGGTTTCAGCAAATAAGCTATTTGTACATTGTGTTGCTGTGTGCAAGTTTAATTTGTGTTTGGATGCTTCAATCTGTATTCTTGTTATTGTTTCGATTTTATGCCTTTCGGGTCTTGTATTCATAAATAGTAAAACTTGTATATTAATAAATAAAAGCTTGTAATAAATATTGGAATAGAAAGATATAAATAGAAAGAAGAGGACGGCCTTCTATGAAACACATCGACAGAAGTAAAGAAACAAAACTCTTTTGTCGATGAAAAAAAGAAAAAAGATTAAAATGTAATGCTATCTACACACCAAAGCCGCCGGCGGCTTTACGTCATACAAATGGCAGCTGTCAAAAAACCCGGCGGCTTTGGTGTGTAGATACCATTAGAGTGCGTTTCATGTAATAGTTCCTATGCCGCCATGTTGGCAGCATTGAAATTTTGTACTGCGAAATACAATGAGGGTAATGGGTACAAATTTTTAATGCTGCCAACATGGTGGCATGCATAGGTACTATTTCATGAAACGCACTCTAGCTTTGCTTTAGTATTCATAAAATAGACGCCTTTTTTGTGATAGGTTATATTAGTTTATTTGAAAATAATTTGTCCAACAGTCCACTCAAGGTCCTGCCTTTATGAACTAGCAATAAATTATGGGATCCAAGTAGGTTCATAAATTCGGATGTGGTATCTGTAGACGTTTTAATGCGCCGGGTTGACGTAACTGCGCCCTTAAGTACGATAATCTAGAATTACGAAGCCCAATTTTTGTAATTTATACCTTTACAAGCGTATGGGGACTTTTTGGGGATTTACTTTTAATTTATTTATGTTAGCTTTCGATGAAGGTACCTACTTAATTCCTAGTTTATAGGTATTGGATTTGTAGGCAAAGACTAAAATGGGGATGATGACTACGTACATTCAAAAATTCAAAACATAATTAGTCCGTCTTTTAGGCTATTAAAAAATATTTGAAACACATTTTTTACCTGATCAAATACATAAATAAATACAAAGATACAGAGAATCAAAGTTACGTAGTACGGGGTATTGACGTCACTCCTCGGTTAAAATCGTACTGAGGCCTGACGTCACGAGCAACTTCAACCCAGTGTATCTTTGTCATTTTTAGTTTAAGAGAAAAAAGAAAAAATACGTGTCGAATATTTTAAAATACTTAAACTATTTGATGGACTAAAAAAAATCATGCCCATTAAATATAAAGAGACAAGACGTAATGAACTACTAATAACGCTGTAACAATGCGTCTAGGTAGGTAGTTATCTGTTCCGTAATTGACTGTAAGAAAACTGAAATGAAAAGCATAATCTATTAGTCTTTTTTGAGTAGATATGAGTGTAGAAAATACTGGATTGACAGAAAAAAAAAATCAAAAATATGAGCATTGATTTGAAAAAGAGTTTTTAATAAGATTTAAAAATGATAAAAAAATGCATTTTTATTCCTTGCGTGAGAAACCTATCTCAGATTTCAGAATGCATCGAAAAGAAAAAAAAAACTTACCTACATAACCTCCAACCAGTATTTTCCAGTCCGCCATTTTACCTCGTGGACATCGTTATTGAATTTAATTTATATTTTTCGCTCAAGTTGCTTTGCCAGTCTCTTAGGAGCTGTAAACTGAACTGACGATCTCAACTGAACCAACGTTGGTATATAAGGTACTGGGAACTTTATTTACTTCGCCTTAGAGGTTAAGAAATCTGTATTTTAGTACTTATTTTTATTTGTAAAATTGTTTCTGCCATTTTCTTCTTCTCTGTCACGCTTCTTTCCAATCGTGGTAGAGACAAACTTCTCTCCACTTTCTACGATCCAAACACATCTCTTTCGCTTCATCTACATTCATTAGTCGCCTCATACATGCTTGTCAGTTTAGGGTACAATACTGTTGACTGACAGACAATCATCCCTCCACTTGTTAGGATCCAAACACACCTCTTTTGCTTCATCCACATTCATTAGTCGCCTCATACATCCTTCTCAGTGCCCTATGGTACTGTTGAAAGATAAACTGCCCTCCACTTGTTACGATCCAAACACACCCCTTTCGTTTCATCTTACATTCATGTATTTCATGCATGCTTGTCGGCTTAGGGTACTCTTGACTTGACTTTTTTTCTATAGTTTTTCTTTACTAATATTTAAATTTTAAGTACCTAAACTTGCTGTGGCAGTAAACCTTTTATAATCCGCCCACAGCGCCATTCTTTCCTTAAAAACCGTACCCGTTAATTACGATAAAAAGGAAATCCCATCAAAAAGACTGGGCGATATCGTGAAATCTCATTAGTGAGGGAGTATCACAAAAAATAATGATTCAATTTCATCGCGGCGACTTTTCTGGCAACATTCATAATAATATTCGCTATAAACAACTGTGGATGAATGGATTAGGGTTGAAAATTGTTAGTTGTTATTACTTACTTTTAAAGCCCGTAAAGCCATCAATAATGTAGGTGACCGATGTCTTAAGGTATTTTTAATCTAAAGAAAAGTCCGTAGAAGTTATTTAGCCAGTTTTTTAAAGTAGGTATTCTGTTTTAAAACGTGATAATATCAGTTAAGTATTATGGTACCTACACACCAAAGCCACCGGCTTTTTTGACAGCTGCCATTCGTAAGAAGTAAAGCCGCCGGCGGCCTAGCCCATGCCGGCGGCTTTGGTGTGTAGACAGCATTAGATACATATGTATATCTATAATATAGCTACGGACTAATATAATAATGGATTTGTGAAATAACTTATCCTATAAACATTGATACAAGTCCTATTGCCTTATCACACTGTATTTAAACTTTAGACTGTTTGAAAGAAACAGGAAATGAAGAGAAAGTACCAAAAAAGTAGAATAAATACGTCGCTTCTTGTTTCTGAGAAGGCGTTGGCAAAATTGAAAAGTTTATTTTAAAGGGAGATCTTTTGCGAACGGAAATTGGGAAATGAGAAAAGTAGAAGACAACGAGGTATCTTAGGAGATATCGTAATCTGATAATCATTTAAGGTTATGAAAATTATAACGATCTTTTTGGTGTTAAACTCTTTTGATGCACCATTGCTTTTTTTTTATTTCTTTTTTATTTAAGAATTAAAAAATGCGTTACAAAAAAAAAAGAGTTAGACTTTGCCACGACTATGCACAAAACGTTGTGTAATTTAGATAGTTTTAGATAGTAAGTATCTATTCATGGTATTTATTCATGAAACTCTGTTGGGTTGCTCTTTACAACCTCTTTTTTCTTAAAAAAAATCTTAAAAAGCCTTTACAAACCTATTTGCTACGATTCTTTTTGCTGCTGAAATTCGCCCCGATCGGTATTGACGAGACATCACACTGTAGTAGTTGTGTTACGTAATCTTGTATTGCTGTACGTGCCCCAAGTGGCAATTCTTGGGTTCACGTTGAGGAGCCACGAGATTAGAGGAATAACAAAAAAATCTGGAAATCAGGAAAATCAAGATTCAAGACAGCGGTTACGCAATACGTCCAATCCGAATGTGTATTTTTACCTTTAAACACACCAGATGCGTATGCGTTGCGTATGCGTACCTCTGAGTTGTAATATATGGAACTGTCACCGCTTGCGTAACGTAGACGTACACGTCGACGTGACGCGTAGCCCGATGCCACATCGGGTTACACCGTAACTACGCGCGTGGCTACGCCGTGCTTACGTCTACGTTACGCATACGCATCCGGTGTGTTTCAGCGTTTATGTCATTTTTGCGACATTCTATGACACCGACACCGATTTTAAACGAATTATTGAAGTGGGCTACCGTCAATTCAAAATCTTCGGATAATACATGCCCTAGCTCAACATCTTTCGCTTCACCATAAATATCAATTGTAAGACATTTATTTTACCTACTGTAATATTATTTGTTAGTATGTACTAAGAGCCCTTAATGCTGTCTACACACCAAAGCCGCCGGCATGCCGCCGGGCAAGGACGGCGGCTTTACGTCATACGAATGGCAGCTGTCAAAAAAGCCGGCGGCTTTGGTGTGTAGATACCATTAAATGTATAAAAAATTCTAAAACAGCGATTTTTATAGCCCCAAAATAACAGTGTAATAAGTTACGCGGGCTTTGAACCAAATATTGGGTCTGAATCGAAACTATAGCAATTGTCGATCTTGTTTACGTTGTAGTGGTGCTCTCATAGTTTGTAGACGGATGTTTGTTCTAGATCTAGATCGTACTACATTCTAAGTATTATTGTTATAGCCAGTACTTACTTAAGTTATGCTTTTCATTTCAGTTTTCTGACTTACTCGTACGTAATTACGTAGTTAGTTACGTATAGTTAGTTAGTTACGTATACTTAGTTAGTTAGTTATTATAGTTACGTACGAGTAAGTACTTACTAGATTTTGAAGTGATGTTAAGTAAGTAAAGCGACTTTATTTGACTAGCATTTTAAATGATAATTACGGTTTAGTTAGGTTTTTATACCTGTCATCTGGCCGTGTCCGGGACGTGTCCGGGAAAAAATATCATTCCATACATTTTCTATGGATTCGTTCACACACGTGGTCATGACGACGTATTTTTCCCTTCTGACAGGCTACGGCCCGGTCACGTCCCGGGCGCGGCCCGGATGTGTGTAGAAAGACCTTAAGTGTCCACCAATTATTATTTCCAAGGTGGACTAATTGTTTCCAATGACAATTTCAAAATTCACAATTCTAATAACCTTTTTTAAACAACGAAAACTACAAGAACTACTTTTGCATAAACTTTTTAAAACACTGAACTCGCCAGAACGGAACAAAGACTTGCTCTAAAAATAAATTTAAGTTCCCAAAGAGCCTTAAGGCAGCGAAAAACTTGCGTAACTGTGAAAAAGTTTTTTACCTATCAAGAAAATATTTTCGAACTCTTTTTTACTTTCTAACCCGGTCCCTTTTAGTTTACTTTTATGTTTGATTTACTGAAAACAGATAGGTAGATTGGAATTATCCATTTTTGCTTCATTTTTGCACATAAATCAGGGTACCAATTCTCTTAAATTAAGTTAAGCGACCATACTATAGCCAACAGATAAATATTCTACAGCAATAGGTCACAAATTTGGTATTCTCTTATGTGCCACGAAATAGTCGATTAGTAGTCTCTAGAGGGCTTTGTCATTCATTTGTCTTTGCGAATGATTTAGTTGTCGATGTTGCCAATATTTAATAAAATTATTGTTCGAAGAAATTGATCAACCGATTGATAGATTTTTTTCGACCTAGAATAAGCTTAGACATTCTTTAAAATACAGAATATTTATTTCTATAAGATTTACATGCATTTTTTGCATAAATTGCACGTTAATTTTCGAAAAAACACCGAAATAGTGTTTGGGTGACCGAACGACTGAACGACTGAACGACGGACGACCGAACGAAATGCCATTAGAGAACAACTGTCAAATAGCGAAGAGAATACCGTTTGGAACTGCCACTCATGTGATATTGCGGAGTAGAATACCAAATAAAGCGTAAAGTAATAAAATGTACGGCCGATCGCTGTCCACTGTCAACTTATCTGTTAAGAGAATACCAAAATGTGTCATTTCATACAATTCACATTCTAGAGAGACACCATTTTTCATTTGGTAATTAGAAGAATACGGGCCCTGTGAGTATCGCATTTTTTATGCAACAGCGAAATAGTGAAATCTATAAAAGGTTATAATAGGATTTAAGGATTACGTGCTTTCTGCCTCTCGCCAAAAATGATGCACAAAAAGTATTTACTTACTGGGGTTAAGCAATAGTAAATTTGAAAACCGATTATTCAGATTTCGAAGTAATTCCTCTAGTAAGTACTTACGTAGGTGCTTTTTATCCTTTTTAAAAATAATGTATGATAAAAACACCGAGATTAGGTACAGAATATGCGAAACATTAATTATTTTTAAAGACTAGGCTGCATGGTTTTCGATCTGTGCCTGACCTGAATGGAGGTATATTAAAAAAAATTACGCAAACTGTCAATAGAGCAAATTGGAGGGTCTCCAATAATGCATGAAAAGTCCTAGAGTCCATTTCATGAAAGAAGTCCCCTAGCCGCGGCGCTGTTTATCATGTCAAAATTGATAATGTTGCCATTTATGAGTACAAATACCTATATTATTTATATTTATCAAATACCTATTACTAATTATTGCATATTTCGAGTGTCCTAGTCATTCCATGAGTAGGTTGGTATACATTTTGTTAAAAATATCTATTTACCTATATTTCTGTTATGTAAAAAGTACCTATATTTTTATTAAGATAAGTAAGGGTTTTTCTACCTACTATCATGGAAAAGGTCAGAAAGTAGGGAAAAAAGAACTGTCAAATTTACTTCCAAAAATATCCGGGGGACTTCTTTCGTGAAATGCACTCTACAAAACTTTTTAAACCTATCAGCTATCCAAGAAAATATTCACGAAGTTTTCTTCGCAAAAGTACTCACCCATCGACATTTCCTACGTTCCACACGTTCTAATCGGCCCGTTTCCCTCGTAATTTAGAAAACTTTTTATTAAAAAATAAAAAAGGTGGCACGCACATTCGCCCGGTCAGCCATTGTCGACATTATTAGGGCCTTTTCACTACGTGACTGTATTGCTAGAGTTTGTCTCGTGGTCTCGTGTTATTAAAAAAGTCTGTTTGGTATTCTTGTAAGTTGCGACCGTGGGATGGGATGTTTGTTCCATTCAATATACTGGCAGCTTACAGCCTTGTGTCCCGTGCTTGTGTCTGTAAGAAAAACATCTGAAGTGTTTACATCTTTAGGAGGAGCCATACCGTCTGGATCTGCGTGCCTGGTCTGGCGCAAAATGGCTACCTTTTTGTATGGAATTTCTTATCGTTTGACAGGTCATCTACCAAGAAAACTATGAAAAACTTGCGCCAACCTTGGCACGCTGTCATAAACTCATTTGTATATGAAAAAAAATGGGGCCACTCCTTATATTCCTTCCTCATTGGTTTACATTAGTGGTGGGCCGAGTACCAGTTTTACCGAGTAACCGAGTACCGAGTATTACTCGGTTTAAAGTTTACCGAGCCGAGTACTCGGCCGAGTTACTCGGTATACTTGAAGTAGGTAGAATTGTGCGCGAACAAGTTCAGGTGCGAAAGGTTCTACAACCCTCCCTCCGCACCCCACTAATTCGTAATGAAAACAATAAAGGGCATACGTCAAATGACAAAAAAAAATAGAAAAAAAAACATTATTTAAGGATGGCGACTTTCTCTTAAATAATTACGATAGCGGCAACCTCTTACATTGCCTCAGCTGGCTGGCAAGCAGGCAAAGACCTAAGTAATGTAAAATTTGATTGAATTAGACTATGATCCACCAAGCAGAGCCAGTGTGCAAGGTGTATTTATTTGCACCGAGTACTCGGCATTTTAACCGAGTTATTCGGCCGATTACGAGTAGTGAAAAAAGTGCCGAGTACGCCGAGTACCGAGTATTAACCGAGTACTCGGCCCACCTCTAGTTTACATCTTTTACTTTGACATTAAAGTCAGGCACAAAATTTTATGAAAAAAAATGCATTTTGGTGTTCCGAGGTAGGATATATCTGAAACTAATCTAAATATGCACCTATTTACATAAATTCGAATGCAAAATAAAGAACGATTAAATTTGAATTTCTTAATGCTAAATACCTTGTTGCACTCAACCGTCAATCGATCGATTAGGTACTAGTCGAACAGTATCAGTCGATCGATTAAGAGAACACTTATAACGTGCTTTGTATGTCCTAAGTCTTCTCGAAAAACTAGTGTACCTACTTAGTTTAGGATACCTAGATAGATAAATATACCTGGTAGTGCTAAATTAAGAAAATGTAGAACAAGTACATAAATATACGCAATTCGTAGTGCTTAGTTATGAAAATGTAGAACTATTTCATTTGGTATTTAGCGAAGCAGCCCCGTAGCGCACATTTACTTCAAATTCAGTTGGAATAGTTAGCAAATTTAATTAACAGGCTTTTAGATACGTATAGTTTAAATTCTAAATTGAAATTGTGGTCATATAAAATTTTAGATTCAACAGCAGAAACTCATTATTGCAATGAGGTCGGCAAAAATTTAATAAATTAGTTGTGTACTTGCCTACCTACCTTGATTAGGTTATTAAAATTCAGAATTTTTAATATGTAGGTATTAATTTATTAAAAATTAATTTCTAATCAAGGTATGATTAGGTATCTAATTAAAATTCAGGGTTTTTAATAGGTAGGTATTAATTTATTAAAAATTAATTTAAAGGTGAAGACTTAGCTAGGTAAATAATTATCTTTTGGGTTTATTAAAATTAGGGCCTGTTTTACTATTTACTGATAAAATATCTGTCAGTTAAATTTTATCTGCAAATTTTGAAACGGGCCTTTTATGTTTAAATTAGCCAAATTGAGAGCTACTTCTTTTTTTCGTAGAGGATCGTGTTTAAGTAGTTTGAATGGTCATGTTATCCGGTCTCAACCTATCTTTACTTTTTTAGCTATTTACACCTTGTGGTTTGTTTGAATGCTGCATGGTCAAAATTAATTTTAGGGACAATAATTATAATGATGTAAATATGTACCTTTATACCTGTGTAACTGTTTATAAGAATTGTAAAACTTTATTTGAAAAGAGCAACCTCACAGAGTTTCTTGCTAGGTTCTTCTCTGCGGGAAACTGCACGTTGCGAATCTAGCGCTAGCTTTAAAAAATTACCTATATAATAATGTAACGGTTTCAAGAGCATTTTTTGTGCCTATGAAATAAATATATTTTTGACTTTGACTTTGACTCTGAATTCGGTTAAAAGTTGATACTTTTGTTACTTCGTTTAGGTAAGTGGTACCTTACCTACATAGGTCTACAAATAAATAGTAAATAGGCATCTACTTACTTATTTATGAAACAATATAACTTATTTATGAAACAATAACTTTATTTCGAACTAGCGTAACATAAAATAACTGTCAATATTGTGCTAAATCGTGAAATTACCAATACTCTACGTTTATGATAAGGCCTCAACAAATACAGCTACATTTCACAGCAATACGAGGACACGATTCTGTTAAGGATGATAGGCACTAACATGATCTTAAAACTTTTCTTTACATTCGTAACAAATAGCTTTTCTCCGGAGTTTCACGTAGATACCTACTTACTCGTATAAAATTTACTTCTAACGTCAAGCAGGCTGCGTTTCTTCTTCGAGTTCAATATTTTAAAAAATTGAATAGGAACCCGGTATTTTTTTTTTTTTTTTTATTAGCCTATATTGTCCCACTGCTGCGCAAAAGCCTCTCCCATGCTTCTCCACACATTTCTGTTGGTGGCGGCTTCCCACCAATTTTCCCTAAATATGCTCAGGTCGTCGCGCCATCGTTTCTTGGGCCTACCTCGGCGGCGCTGGCCGTCTTCCGGCACCCACCGGTATTACTCAAAATATTCCGAAAAAGAAAAAGATTTCATATGAGACTAAGGCGCTGTTTCACCTACAGACAAAATTTATTTGGCAGACGTTTTATATCTGTCTCTGTCTAAAACGTCTTGTTTGCTGAAATAGACATAGGTTTATCTGGCAGTAAAATTTTATCTTTAATTAGTGAAACGGGCACCAACTGAGACAAACAGCTAAACTGAATGACTTTTTAATCATGAGGTACCTAGGCGCCTATTAGTCTATTACTACACATTTTGTGAGGTTTTACTTAATTTTGGCTTTTATATTTATAGTTGTTATTGTTTTTGTTGTTTTTGTAGCGGTGGTAGCCCAGTTGGTAGAACGCTTGCCTCGAACTCAGAGGGCGCGGGTTCGAATCCTGGTGCGGGCACGTACCTCTGAGTTTATTTCTCATGTACGTATCAATTTATTCGATTACCACTTGCTAACGGTGAAGGAAAACATCGTGAGGAAACCTGCATACACCAGAGAAGAAATTCGAAGGTGTATGTGAAATCCGCCAACCCGCACTTGGCCAGCGTGGTGGATTACGGCCTAATCACTCTCTGTATGAGAGTAGGCTCGTGCCCCTCGGTGGGGACATATATGGGCTGATAAAGATAAAGATAAAGTTGTTATTGTTTTTATACCAATAACAACTACGAGTTTTTTTCTGTTGATACTTCAAAAAAGTTTTCATGACAAAAAAATATTTAGTAAAAATGAGCAGTTACGAGAATCAGCGTCGCGGTTACTTCGAGGAAACGACGCCGTTTTCCCGCGCGAAATAGTTTCCTTTCACGACCGATCGTGTGGGCACGAGCGCGCGCCCATTCTGCCAATAATAGAAAATGTTTTTAACAATATCTTTAAACCTATCGTACGATTGCTTTGTTGAATCTAAATAGGAATTAAATAAAATAGAGCATTTTAGTTACGTTATATGTTAAATATTTATTCATGTCAAAACTTACAGGGTGAACACTAAAAAACATAACACAACAAAACACACACACACACACACACACACTTTTTTAACTACAATTATCAGCATTTTCGTTTTTGTTGCTTTCTTTTTCGACCAGGCGCTTAACGCTCGAAAAAATAACATAGTTCAATCAACGTATGCTATTTATTGTAGGACTTCGTAAAACATTCATTCCAATTTAATTAAATACAAAATAACATGAAAAACCATAATTCAGTACGTTCGTCTCGATTGAATCGAGATTAAATCGATTCGCAAACAAGCTCGATACAGGCTTTCGATTTTGGCGAAATCGTCACGTACAAGTAATTATGTTAAAACATTGTTAAATTTAATTAGTACAGTCAGCATCATAAGTCGATGAACACATTCATATTTTCAAAAGTAATATACACCATTATTAAACGAAAAACCTTACTTATTTTCCTCATTCTGAACCTTATTGAACGTTCATTTAACTCTGGAGTGTATTCTGCTAAGTGATTTTCTTAAATTAATAGTGTATTTATCTTTTGAAAATCTGGATGTGTTAATCGACTTATGATGCTGACCGTACGACCTATCAGGCTCTGGGGTGGATCTAGTTTTCAATAAAGTAAGCAGTTAGGTAGTTTTTAGGGTTCCGTACCCAAAGGGTGGAAACGGGACCCTATTACTTAGACTATCCGTTGGTTTTTAAAAACAATATGTCATTTTTTACGTAAACTCAATACAAATAAATAATCTAAGTGCCTACTTATTATAGATAACAACACGAATTTTTTGAAATATTTTTTTAGCCTAATATGTTGTCCCACTGCTGGGCAAAAGCCTCTCCCATGCTTCTCCACACATTTCTGTTTTTTTAAGATTTTTGCAACTTCCAAATACAATAAATCGAACATTTATTCTGTCAATGTATAAAAATAAATATCATAAAACCAATACAAATTGCATTATCATTAAAGAAGCCTGCGACCTGATTCACTGTTGATTGTAGTGGGCCCCTAGAGTACTGCATCGTCCTACTTTTATAACCTCAGAGTTTATAACCGACACTCTTTGAGTATAGAATATTCAGGAGGTGCCATACCGTCTGGATCTGCGTGCCTGGTCTAGCGCAAAGTGGCTACCTTTTTGTATGGAATTTCTTGTCGTTTGACAGGTCATCTACCAAGAAAACTATGGAAAACTTGCGCCAACCTTGGCACGCTGTCATAAACTCATTTGTATATGAAAAAAAATGGGGCCACTCCTTATATCTTTCTCATTGCTGACACCACAAAACCAATTCCAAGTTTACTGTCAAAGAAATGCGCGGGAAATAAGGAAAGTATTTTTACTTATTTTTTTTAAAGTTACCTGGCACAAGGCACAACGCGTGTACCTAAGTTTTTTTTAATCGGAAAAGGGTTAATTATATTAAAAGTATTTTAGACGATTCACTTATAAAATATTAAAATTATAAATGAATAATATACAAAACACGCTGGCATTTATTGTTTTATATCTACTTATAAAAACAGAGCGAGCGTTTAAAACAAAGATTTTTAAAACAGAATTTCTTACTTAATCACGTCAATTTTATTTCATTATCTAATAGGTACCTACTATACACAAAATTATTCCACCATAATTGATCAGAAGGCAATCTGTTGCATAATGTAGCACTAACTTCGGGAAACCAGGACATGGGACCATTAAGAAAATCTATTTATAGTAAAGTGTAGGCAATTGTGGTTATTTGAAGCGAAAATGTCTTTGTCCTTTACAAAGGCAATCCATATTACTTAGGTACTATATAATTTATTCATCACAACGTGTGAAGGTTTTGCTCAAATTATAGCAATTTCTACGAAAGACCGACTTGGCACAGGTTGCTTGTCAAGATTGAGTTGGCGTTGGCAAGTTCACCGAGGTTTATGAACAGGCCTTATTTCTTGGAATAGTACCTATTCATATTACACGTAGATGGATTTCTCTGAACTTTAAGTTTAAGTGTTAAGTATTATCTCTGCTGTAATGTAAGATACTTAGAAACTGTTTATTAAGAAATAATTTTAAATTCTGAAAGTGATTTATTCTAGACCAGTGGTTTTAAAATTTTTGACGTGACAACGTCTTATAATTCGATGGTGCCGGCTGCACGCACGAAAAAACATGACTCATGCGGCGTTACCACGCTCTGAGGCGTTCCATTTTTAAGGCTTGAAGTGCAAGCGAGAGCGCGGATCGGGCGACAAAGGCATTAATGACGTTGTCACGTTCAACTATCGTCAGTAAACCGACTTTACAGACAACCGATTTTTTGGTATCACTACCCCTTTACGGGTTGAAATTGGCGACCCCCTTTTTTTGGTACTTACTTACATACTCTATTTGTCAAGATTACGACCTTAATTCTGCAAAAAATCGCGAGGGTTTTGATAGTAAGTACGAGGTCAGTTGGTTAATAACAAAAATTGTGTTTTGATTGTACTTAGTTGTGAATTTTGCCATTTTGTCTTTGCTGGCGACATGAGTAGGGCTTCTCGACCGCGACAAACAGTTTGAAAAACACGAAATCATTCAAAAATATTTGAACTCCCCATACAAAATGCACCAGCTGATAGAACGGGGAGAACAATTTTTTTTTGTGTTTTCGACCTTGACCCCATAGTAAAAATTGTTTGTTATCACGAGGATATGCATGCATATCCTTTTCTATCGTTCACTTGTTTGAAGTTACCTTGTATACACAAGAATAATGTTGCTATTAAAACATCAAAATTTATTTAAATTACGTTTCTATAGGTACATATAAATCCTATACAAGTAGTAAGCACACAATATGCAAACCAATATAAAAGTAATTCCATGAGTTTAACGTCGATTCCTTCATACACATATCCAAGCAATCCCCCAATTCTGATAACCATAACTAACCTAAGACCCAGAACACACCGTGAAACGCAACTGCAACTGAAACTGCTAGTTACTTTTGAGTTGCATCTAAGTTTCTGCTATAGACTCCTTTAGAAAACTACACGTCGTTGTAGTTACGTCGTGTGTGGTTTTCTAAAGAAGTCTATAGCAGAAACTTCGATGCAATTCAAAAGTAACTAGCAGTTTCAGTTGCGTTTCATCGTGTGTTCTGGACTTAACCTAACCTCGAGCCTCGCTGTCACTAATTAGTTTATTAAAATACCCACTTGAAAACGGCAGAACGAGTCGTGTCGACCCAGACACGTTTTCTGTGAAGTATTTACTTATTTATTAGGTAGGCTCTTGAGGACCGCACTTGGGTGGGATGCTCCCAGGGACTAAAAAATCTATGTCTTGCCGTCAAATAAAAAAAAACTACGCGTTAGTTGCAGCCAGTTCTACCTCTAGTTCTTACACCAACACTGACGTACAGATCGTTTCATGAAATAGTTCCTATGCCGCCAAGTTGGCAGCATTGATTTGTACTGCCACATTACTTTAATTGTGTTTGCCATGTTGGCAGCATTGAAAATTTGTAATGCCACATTAGGTACTCTCATTTTGATTCGCAGTACATATTTTCAATGCGCCCAACATGGTGGCATAGGAACTATTTCATGAAACGCGCTCTACGAGACGAGAATCAGCTCTCACATCTCAGTTGCGTTCGGATACAGTCACGTACAGAAAGTTATGGCGCTGGTTATTGTCAATACAAAACATAATTTGTAACGATACAGCCCGTTAGAGGGTTATGTGTTCGTTAATACTTTGCTTTTCGCTTATTTACTCCTTTATTTCTGCGATAAAGTTGTTATAAAAAGGAGATTGGTGTGTGAAAATAAATATTAAGTATACGATTGTTACGCGCGCTTTTTGTTTTTCAAAATGGCGGCAATTTGCTGTTCGGGTGGGTTCAATGAGAAAGGATTAGATATAAGGAGTAGTGGCTCCTTTTTTTTCATATACAAATGAGTTTATGGCAGCGTGCAAAGTTGCGCCAAGTTTTTCATAGTTTTCTTGGTAGATGACCTGTCAAACGATAAGAAATACCATACAAAAAGGTAGCCATTTTGCGCCAGACCAGGCACGCAGATCCAGACGGTATGGCTCCTCCTTATATATTCTATACTCAAAGGGTGGGTTGGTCTGAAACTAATTCCAGAAAGAATACTTTTTAAAATGAATATTTCCCAGAATTTAAGCAAGGTTTAAACAAATTTAAACAATGGTTTCAAAAAATTTACCTATTTACTTAAAAAAGCTTGCTACGTTAGTAGTTTATTTTGGTAAGTTCTTAAGGATTTTGGTACTTATACAGACCTTTTTATTATTGGTGGATTGGTTAATAAAATAAAACTCAATTATCAAAAACACCGAACGCTATATTCAATATTCTAGAAACAACATCCAAATTGGCTTAGTGGAAATAACTAACATAACTTTACATTCCTATAAGACACTTAGGACAATAATAATTTAACTTTAACTTATAAAAAACATTTATTTTCTAAGTTAAAGAAAACGGGGAAGATGCTCCAATTTTTTATCTGATTTGTAACTTTATGTATTAATACTTTAGAAGTTTTTTCATTATGGCTGAATACCATACTTTTTCAAGTAAAAAAAAACAGTTAAACAAAATGGCGACCATCTTCTCCATCACGAAAAAAAAACAAATTATTTCTCTATATGTTTTTTTTAATCATCTCTAAAAAGAACTTAATCTAAACTGAAAATAAGAAGTAACAAAGTCAATATAAACTCCTTGTGATATGTACAATGTTAAGTTTGGCTATAAATTAAAATAGTTTACGTAAACTGCGTGAAATTAACAAAGTTCAGACCCGAAACTTGGGAGCGTATAAGAAAAAGGTCGCGTTTCAAGGCATCAATATTTACGCGAAAGGGTTAGAAGCCAATAGCAAAAATTAAAAACAAAAATCGTGCTTTTTTTTAAACATTCAATGTTGGCCTGGTAGCAAAGAAATTGGGCTATAACTTTATAGTGTGGCCTGTTTTACAAATATTGATACCTTGAAGGAAAAAAGTAAAAATATATATTTAAAATACTTAATCAAATAACAAACGTTCACTTAATTAAAGCTAACATTCAATTTAAAGCTTCACATCGACTTAATATACAATCATGAATTCAAAATAATAGTTTTGAGTCAATTGATTTTAAAAGAAAAACTGTCTTTTATAGGGACAATCTCCAGAAACTGACCAAAAATTTAAATGACGGCCATTGTGTTTTCATTTTTAGTTTTATATCCTGTAATAATGTATTGTTGTTCTTTATTTCACGAAGATGTATAGCGATTCTGTTTACGGTCAGCATCATAAGTCGATTAACACATTCAGATTTTCAAAAGTAAAATACACCATTATACTAGACGAAAATCGCTTAGCAAAAAAATACTCCAGTTGAATGGACGTCCAATAAGGTTCAAAATAAAGAAAATAAGTAGGGTTTTTCGTCTAATAATAATGTATATTGCTTTTGAAAATCTGAATGTGTTCATCGAGCTATGATGTTGACTGTGCATCTACAATAAAAAATATTTTTTCAAACAACGCGTCTGCATTATCAAGATTACAAATTTTTCGAAAAGAATAATGACGATGAGCAAAATTTTTAGTTCTCTCCCGGAGGTTGTCCCTATAACACTTGCAATGATTAATTTAAAGAAAATTCTCTTGTTATCTGCGTGGAATATGGATTACAACCTTTTTTAAACTTTAAGCGACATTTACTACAACACCAATGTAAAAAACATCTAATCTAAACGTAGCAATGGACGTGGTATTACCTAGAAATGGACCTCCGTAGTTTAGTATTGTCCACCATTGTGCAAATGTGCGATCTAACTGTCAATGTCAAATTATTCTTAAGTTGGCACTACTTGGGCTGCCATCTTTAACCCCCTTTACAAAATCAGTTTTGAATATAGTTCTGGAACTAATGTCGTTTTTAAATGTTTTGTCTATAGGCGAAACGTCATTTATCTGGGTTAGTTCTAGAATTATATATATTTAAAACTCGATTTTGTAATAAGGGGTAAGTATGAGTTTAAAAAAATATATTTAAAGATGTAATAAAAACTAAAAAAAATATACCGTTATTAATTAAAATAATATTTAATAGGTTTTTTAAATGAATTCGGAACCAAAGCCAATATTTGGAAGCCATGGCAGTCCAAAAGTGCCTAATTTATTCTTCGACATTATTTTAATACGGTTTTTATATATTATCACAAAGGAAACAGCTTAAAGCTATTAAAAATTATCTTTTGACAATAAAATTTTAATCTACTTACGTAAGCCTCCACGCTTTATTTTTAAAGAGAACTTTGGTCCTACTCAAATTAAAATTTTCAAACTAAGACCCAGAACACACGGTGAGACGCAAATGCAACGCAACTGAAACTGATAATTACTTTTGAGTTGCATCGCAGTTTCTGCTATAGACTTCCTTAGAAAACCACACACGACGCAACTAGTTTGAAACGATTCGGTTAGCAGTTTCAGTTGCGTTGCAGTTGCGTTTCACCGTGTGTTTTGGCGTTAAATCAAATAAGTATTTCTTAAAACCCTTAAATATTATATTAGTACTTTAAAAATATTACAGGCAACATCAATTATTACTATAGGTAGATTATTAATGTATTGTATATGAAAACACTTATTTTCCACTACTTAATATCAATTATTGTTTTTATACAAGATAAGCCGTAAATATTGCCTCAAATATTTATATTTTTATTTGATATTTTTGTTTAAAATGAGCGTTCGTTTGCCTATTAAAAACCTAAAGTGTTTTTACCGTGTCGCTAGTTTTTTTTTATCACAGGCATTTTCGCTCTGACACCCTGAGGGCAAAATAAAGACACAATTGCTGAAAGCATGGTTCAGAAATTACCCATATTTAAAAAACAGAGTGCTTTTCATAGAATCCTTCCTATGCTGCCATGTTGGCATTGAGTACTGCCTTTTTAGGGTTCCGTACCCAAAGAGTGAAAACGGGACCCTATTACTGGGACTTGGCTCTGTCCGTCTGTCCGTCCGTCACCAGGCTGTATCTCATGAACCGTTATAGCTAGAGCATTGAAATTGTCACAGATGATGTATTACCGTTGCCGCTATAACATCAAATACTAAAATCAGAATAATAATATTAATTAAGGGTTCCCATAGAATTAATTCCCATAGAACAAACATGTCATTTTTGGTTTAAAAAAAAAAAAAAAAACTTTCGCCTTTCGCAATACAAATCAATGCAATGAGGAAGGAATATAAAAAGTGGCCCCGTTTTTTCATATACAAATGAGTTTATGACATCGTGCCAAGGTTGCGCCAAGTTTTCTCATAGTTTTCTAGGTAGATGACCTGTCAAACGATAAGTTAGTACCATACAAAAAATAGCCATTTTGCGCCAGACTAGGCACGCAGATCCAGACGGTATGGCTCCTCCATAAATATTCTATACTCAAAGAATCTATGTATTCTAGTCTATGAAGTATTCTATGAAACGCACTCTTATTTATTTTTTATCGACACATAATACTGTGCCAGTGTCAAGTCGTAAAACAATTAAATGGTTGACGCCATATGTTTTTTTTTAATTTTTTGGCCTGGTAGGGTTGATGCTATACTTTTACCAAAGTGTTGCCAGACTAAAATAAAGTTGCACCATTATCAATACTCAAGAAATTTTACTATTTTAATTATCCACGATTATGAGAACCTAACTAAATTAATCGATTAAATCCAATTAATATTTATACGAACTTTGTTCCACTTTCATTTATATCCGATAATGATTAATTAGGCATTATTAGCTAACATCGAATATCTTATTTAATATTACAATTTATACATCCTATTAGACGAAACCATCCAAATGCTTCGTTCGACCTTATTTTGGAGTTATTTACTTTGCTTTCTTCACCTTTTTATGTCCAAAAAATCGAGCAGTTTATTGCTCTTATTTTAAATTTTCAATTACCTTGCAACACCATTTTACACTCTCACATTCGCCAACATGATTACCAACATTATAAAACCAACCATCACACAAATAGCCGGCAATTTCAATATACAAACTTTTTCGTATCATTTCGCGCGCTTTTGCAAACTTCAGAAAGATCGTGGTGAGTTGTGGAAGGTTCTAGAATGTTCTAGAAGGTTCTGGAAGGGCGGTGGTCGCCTAGCAGTCGTGCGGCCACCGCGACGGGTGGCCGGCTACGGATCACATGACGCAGCAACTTTTCGCTCGTCCCTTCAGCTCAGCTTTCAGGTCTCGCTTGCTTTTGCTGCGGCCAACTTGCTTTTGCTGTAACAAAATGTAGAGTTAGTTTTAATTTAAGAACGTTCTTCTTTTTTTTTTTTAGAAATAGCTAGACATTATAGACGAGACATCACTGAAATTAAATGTATTTTTTAAAGTTTCCATTTTTGGGATTTGAAATTATTCCGTCCAATTAATTATGAAATTATATTTTTTAAATTATGAATTAAATTATGAAATATTAGGTAGTTTTATTTAATATCTGATCTTAAACTCTTTTCTTTACCAAACACAAAGAATAATAGTAGGTAAGTACCTACTTTATGAGCTTTTAATTGGAGTTAAATAGTTTTATTTTCTGATCTGTGGCAGTAAGTAGGTAGGGGCACGGATTAATAAATAGTTACATAGGGGTATGAAAAAAAAAACATCAGTAATACATAAAATACGCATAAAATGACCTTATTACTACGAATAAGTATATTATTAGGCCTAATAAATATCAATAGTCCAAACCTGTTGCTTCATCTGCTGTTTATTAAGCTTCCCTAGGGCAGCAAGAGCAGCCACCTCGAAGGCGTCTTTGACTCCCTTAGTAGAAGCTCGGGCTGAGGTCTCTACGTACGTCATTGCTCCCAGTTGTCTTGCTACGTTTAATGCCTGGAATTAATGGAGATTGTTAAAGAAATGCCAAGTTACGAGTACCTACCTTAAACTATGTATTAGGCGACTGATCAATGTGGATGAAGCGAAAGTGTGGATCGTAGCAAGTGGGGGGAAAGATTTAATTTTTTGGTATTTTCGTTAATAGCAACAAACATTTCAACACTCAAAAGAATAATAAAAATGTAAGACTGTAAGGCCCAGAACACACAATTTAACGCAACTACAACACAACTGAAACTGCTAGTGTTCTGGGTCTAAAGAGGTTTAGAACAACAAATATCACTGAACAGATTGCAATGAAACTTTACAGACTTATTGTAGTTTGCACAGCCGGCCGAATAACATGAGGACTATTATTACTTATCAACCAAGCTGTCCTCGCGAGACATAGTACCTCACCAACAACCAACATGCATATGGCAACAATACCTAATTTTATAAATAGATAACAAATGACTAAAAGCCAACCTCTTCACTAGTAACAGGATGAGCTTTCAACTTGGAGAGTATCGTCAGGGTTTCCTTATCATGTCGAAGATCAGCCTTGCAGCCGCAGAGGAGCACTGGCGCTGATCCACCGTGGGTCCGCACTTCTCTATACCACTGGAAGGAAAGAATTTTTAATGGTTGTAAAATAAGGAAAGAAAAGTTCGCTTATAAAAAACATTACCTTTTGGCTTCGCCTTAGTCGAGTAAAAAATAACTAAAATTGTATTAATTCACAAATGAATTGTGTAGGAACTGTGTCTATTGCACAAACGAAAACGAAACGAAATCATTTGTTTTGGTTAGTTGTACGTAAGTAGTTGTACCTATATGAAGAAGTAAGCTTTGATAATTTTGTTAGTCTCACTTTAAGTTATGTAGAATTATAATACTTAATTAACAATTTATTGTATCTAACTATTGTACGCGCAGGCGGGCTGGTAACGAGGAATAATTAACTCTATAGCACCATTTACCGGACCACAATCTAACAATAAACATTTATTTCATTTCAAAAGTTAGCAGGAAGTTTCTTTTATTTCGTGGCGGTTTCTATAAATATCTCAGCAATACAAACGTAAAAGTACCTTTACACGTGGAATAATTATTTTTAGCCTTTTTTCCTTCCTACGATAATAATCTTATACTAATATTATGTCAGAATACAACCTCTCTCTCTGTTTGCCGTGCCCTGAAGTAGGGTCCACAACCACAACATGTACTGTAAATTATTCTTAACACCATTTTGCAACTTTGTGGAAGCGCAATAAATATTATGATTATGATTATTAATAATACATAAGTCTTAACTTATCTAGCCTTATCTAGTGTCCCATTAATGGGCAAAGGCCACTCTCCTCCTTCGAAAATGAAAATGAAAAGTGTTTTATTCAAAAAAGGGCAAAACTGATTACACTTTTTTGATGTCACTTCTCCACGAATTTCTATCCTGAGCCCCATCTGCCTTTTTTTTTGGGAAATCCATTATGGATACCCTCCGTCGCGGAGAAGGACGGAGGCTAGTCATTTATGAAGGTGTCCACACGTAGGTGTACCTGGGCTATATTATTTTAAGATATTGTGTCCTAATTTTTCCAAGATATGTGTACGAAGTCACGACCACCATCTAGATATAGTAAGCAGCTTAGCGTATATTATTCCAAGATATGAAATTATATTTTTGAAAAAAAAAAAAAAAAAAATTCGTGGGTAAAAGCCAGTAAATAAGGATATTAATGTATATTACCTTAGCAGCAGCATTATGTAAGGAGTCAGGTTCAGCTACGTTGAAACATAGCATAAACACTTTGGCGTCTTGGTACGCGAGTGGCCGCACTGTGTCGTATGCTGGGGTGCCTGTTGACAAGGGAAAATGAGGTTAATGAGAATAGAAATAGAGTGGGAAAATATTCAAAAGGGGTTGTTATACTTAGGTGGCTGTAGTAAAGGATTATACCTACCTACATATGAAATTAAAATATACATATTAAATAGGTACCTAAGTACCAGCTAACCAACCTTAATTTCTAAGTAGGTACCTAAGTATTCATCAGGTATATTATAGTATTGCGTGATAAATAAGTAAAAATTAATTTATAAATAAAATTATTAATTTAAGATATTATTATGACGAAAGTGGGTAGATAACTAAAAATTCATGGTTGTTAGTCATATAATAAATTCGATTAAAGATTTTAAAAGTAATTCGCGAAAATTACATACAGTTTGTGTAAAGCATTTTGCTACTAAGAATATTTTTCTAAGTATAAGTGTGTGAAGGAAAACATTCCTAAGGGAAGGCCTACTACATTTTTTTACTTTAAAAAAGCGTGTTGCTTTTGTATTTCTTAAAGAAGTCTTATCTTATCCAAATAGGTAGGTACATACCTACCTGCATTCACGATTAGTATTCAACTCAACGCAACAGATAAAGGCGATGAAGTTACCATATTTACACCTACTTAAGGGCAAAAACTGCTTGATACCTACAAAAAAAAAGGTGTGAAGTGTAAGAAGTGGAAGAAGGAAACCTACCTTCTAGTACCTAGTGTACCTACACTAGGTACCTATTTACTTACCTACTGCCTTTGATATCAAATAGTAGGTAGCTACTTAATTTTTCTTTTCAAGAAAAATGTTTTATTAAAAATCTTTTTAAAAGATTTCCAATAATATTCATCCACTGCTTGTTAAAAATAATAAAAAATTACAAGAGTACAAATAAAAAAAGTCAAAAATATTCGTATGCCGAAACCCGGGATTGAACCGGGGACCTTTAGATCTTCAGTCTAACGCTCTCCCAACTGAGCTATTTCGGCTGATGCATAAGTATGCGAAATTACGGTATACAAGCTGTAGGACTTGTTTTGATGATACTTTTCTTACGTAACGATAGGTGGCGCTACTAGTAAAGGAAAATAATTCGCATAATAAATCTAAATATTGATCATGGATTCGCCTTGCGTATTATCTTTGCTTTAATGATTTGCTGATTTACCTCAAAGTGCGTAGGTAATGTTTGAAATAGCAATAATTCTGATCCCACGTAATTGCGTGTTTAATTGTTGCAGAATATGCCGTTAAACTAATCATCCATTAAACTTCGTGCCGTCTTCTTCTGATTTTTGACAATGAAAGAGTCAGGTATAGATTTAATGGACTGTTTTTAATGAAGTTCTCTGCAACTGACTGATATTTAAGTAGGTGTGAGAGCGCTTGAGCAATTTGAATAGAGGCGTCAGTTTTAATGAATAATTACACGATATTTGTTAATTTTGATATAATTTAGCCAACTAAGTAATCTAATCCTACGTATATAGGATGATTATAAATTAGTGAACGAAAGAAAAGGATATGTAATGTACTAGTGATAACAAACAACTTTTACTATGGGACCAAGGTTGAAATAATTCAAAAAAATTTGAAACCCCATACGTATAGGTACTTCTTCTTCATTATGGTGCTATATTGCATGTTATAAAATGTTTACAAACATTCTATAACATTTTATAACAAACTTTTAGTATACAAAATGTTTACTAAACATTTTGTAACATGTAATGTGGTAGCGCCTTAAGAGCGACGCTCTTGTCGATGGAGTCTACGTCACTCTCCTTTTTTCTTTCTTCTTTTATAAGTGTGTTTGGATCGTAGCAAGTGGAGTATGGTCTACTTACCTCGATGGAAGAGAGGCGTGACAGATATGTATTATTTAATACTGTTTATATAGTTATGGATAGGCCTAAATGGCGAATGCTCCACCGACAAGAGTCTGACTCTTAAATGTGATTTTGAACAAGTCTACGAGGTTGGAAACTAAATATAATATGCTCTACAAATAGCGTGTGTTTATAGTCATTCAATGTTTGGAATAGAATCTGCATCTCATATGATATTCGCAATGGCCGCTGCGAATCACTGATCCGCTCTGTGAGCTATGTTTGTGTTCTGAAAGACAGGGTTATTGGGACACCTTTAAGCCCGGTATGTAAAAAAAAAACGCCGATAATTGTCGTGTATACCGCTTTATAAAAATTAAAAAAACCTACAAAGTTTCTTCCTAGATTATTTTCAGGGGAAAACTGCTATCTTTGCCAATCTAGCCTTAGCTGTTAATTAAATAGGTAACATTAATATAAAGTTATATGTTTACGAAGTAAAGAATATTTCAGTTTTGAGTTTGAAAATATAATGAACCTAGGTACCTATATAAGAGACTAAAATGAATTAGGTATCATTATAAAACTTTTTGTAGGTACCTAATTAAAATTTTAAAAGGCGTGAAACATATAAACAAGCTTCTAAAATTATTTTGGAATAGTGCATTCATCCGTCGTTCAGCACAAAGATATTTTTTTTTTTTTTTAGCCTATTTCGTCCCACTGCTGGGCAAAAGCCTCTCCCATGCCTCTCCAAACACTCCTGTCATTAGCCGCCTCCCACCAATCCTCCCTGAATGAGCGTAGGTCGTCGCTCCATCGTTTCTTGGGCCTACCTCGGCGACGTTGGCCGTCTGGCACCCAATTTGTGGCTATTCTTGCCCAGCGCTTCGAATGCATGCGACTTACATTACAAAGATATTTATAAATAGTATAATTAGGATAATCAAATTCTATCACGATTTCTCCACATTTCCTCTAAATAATATTTATGAGAAAAGCATCTTGAGAGCGGTCTTATAGTTGAAAGTTGAAAGGTTTATAAATACACGCCGATGAGGATCCCTTTTCCTTGCTCGCCAGTGTAACCACATTAACGTTGGTGAGCACATCAGTTCAATTTCGCTCCAGCTGACTTCACCGACTACCTTCATAGCATTGTCAGTATGGCAACTAGCATTTGCCTACGGATTTGTCTACGTATGTTAATGTACCTAATGTGTTACAGGAGGCTGGTAATTTATTTCCAGTCCAATAAAAAGTATAGGTACAAAAACAAAACAAAATTATCAAATAACACAAAATAACAAAAAAAAAAACTTAGAATCTTAAAACTGAACACAAAATTAAAACCAAGAAACAAGAATGAGAAAGAAGATAGGTATGGACTGGAAAATGGTTTCCACTCATCATAGTGTCATGTCAATGGTTTTACACTGTTGTTTGTAGTGAGGTGACCCGTCGATCAATTTGTTTGGTGACTAGTTGACTAATTTATGTACCGACTAGAGTACCTGAATGTATAGATATTTGTGGATTCGCAAGTGGCGCAATGATCAAAACAATAATAAGCTTATAAGATACTAGTTACTAGGATATAAATATAATATAAATAAATATCCTTGGTACTTTTCCACCAACTTTGACTCGAGATGGGGATATTTTTTACGATTGTGTAGCCTGATCAATTTTATTTGTTTTTTCTTTGTTTCTTTAATTTTATGAAAGTTTAGTACAAAAATAAAAAATATGTAGGTATATAATAAAAATACGTTAATAGATTATATGATATACAAAAGTTATATAAAATGTAATTACAAAGTTTAATATTGTATAAGCTCTCAAGTAAATATACCTTTACAAGGTAAAAGTTACTATTTTTAAACGACTTCAAAAAAAAGGAGGAGTTTCTCAATTCGACCGTATATATATATATTTTTTTTATGTATGTCCACGCAAAACTTCGTCGTTTATGAACCGATTTTGATGATTCTTTTTTTGTTGGAAAGGGGGTATCCCGAGGGTGGTCCCATGGTAAGGAAACCAGGATCTGATGATGGAATCCTGGAGTAATCAAGGGAAACTCTCGAAAAAATTGTATTTTTCAACTAGTCTGTTTCTTATGTTTCTTCACACAACTTCGTCGTCCATGAACCGATTCTGATGATTCTTTTTTTGTTAGAAAGGGGGTATCCCAAGGGTGGTCCCATGGTAAGGAAACCAGGACCTGATGGTGGAAACCTGGAGATATCGAGGGAAACACTCGAAAAATTGCATCGCGACTGTGTGTTTCTTAATATTATGCAATAATAAGAATTTTAAAGCCCTAATGTTTAATGAGGGTCTGATGTTGACCTGATGATGGAGCGGAAATGCAGTCGACGGAACTCGACAACGGTTTACAGCAAGTACTTTGTGTTTGGGCTTGATTAACTTATATTATTGAGACCTTTCATCTAAATAGGTTGTGACTGTTATTAGGAGTCTGATAATGAAAATGAAGACCAGTCAAGGGAAACTAAAAAATGTGAAATAAAAATTTTTTGCCAAAAAAGAAACAACTTCAAAACGGAAACTAAAAAGTATGAAATAAATTAACTTGTAAAGCAAATTTCGAGTTTATAAGTGACTAAAAGTAACATAAACAAATACATAATTATGTCTTTAAAATTTTTGAAGACGGTGCCACCTGTTTCCTTGAGATGTGAAAAAGATTGATTATAAGTACCTATATTAGGTACCTATATCTAGTTATTGTTTTAATTGGCACCGTCTTCAAATTTATTTCATACTTTTTAGTTTCCGTTTTGAAGTTGTTTCTTTTTTGGCAAAAAATTTTTATATACTGTACTGTACTAAAATGTAACTTTTTGTCATAAATAATTACTCCATAGTTCCATACTAAAAAAAAAACTCGTACAATATTTTCCAATTTTGAAGAAATTGATAGATGAATGGATGTATGTGAGGATGATTGTTACAAAACTACTGAACCAATTTTGATGAAACTTGGCGATATTGTAGCTTATACTGACATCAGAATAACACAATATGTGCTAGGTATACCTAATTGTTTGATATTATGCGTTTTTCAACGACGATAAATATGTACGAAATCGCGGGCAGCTACTAGTATCTACCTAATTGTCTCTAAACAAACAACTACACACGGTCGTTATCACCAGCCAACATGAATGGCAATCGAGGTGTAATGTCGTGATATATGGCAAACAATTTGCATGTTTGCTGTGTTGTGCTACCTGTCCTGTGTGCGATTTACGAGTTTGGTATGAATGGGGATTTTAGGGGGTCGTTTTGAAAATTTGAATTAGGAATGAAGATTTAAGCTCTATTTACACACATCCGGGCCGTGGCCTATCAGGAGGGAAAAAAATACGTCGTCGTGACAACGTGTGTGAACGAATCCATAGAAAATGTATGGAATGATATTTTTTCCCTGACACGTCCCGGACACGTCCCGGATGTATGTGGATAGACCATTAATAGTGACTGCAGTTGCTTCTGGTGTCTCCTTATGTATTTTTTTAATCTGGCAACACAAAGAAGGGGTTTGGTGTGGACTGTGGAGCATGTCACCCCTATTATAAAACACAAAAATGAATCCATACTAATATTATAAATGCGAAAGTAACTCTGTCTGTCTGTCTGTCTGTCTGTCTGTCTGTCTGTCTGTTACGCTTTCACGCCTAAACTACTGAACCGATTTCAATGAAATTTGGTAGAGAGGTTGTCTAGACCTTGAGAAAGGACATAGGCTATATTTTGTCGCGAAAAAAGGCTTAAGGGGGTAATAAATGGGGATGAAAGTTAGTATGGGAGATCGTCATTATTCGAAGATAAAACCATGAAACTTTATATTTAGGCACTTAGTACTAAATAAATAAATATTTGTTCTAGCTTTTTGGAAATATCTACCTGTATAGACGTGAAATAAGGGATGAAAGTTCGTATGGAAGTCCTATCAAAGTTACGCTTCCACACCTAACTCCGGAACTTATTTTCATAAAATCTGTTACAGAGTTCGACTAAAGCCTAGGAAAGGTCGCAGGCTATGTTTTATTTTTTTATTTTGAGAAAAAAATACGGCTTAAGGGGGTGGTAATAAGGGATGAAATTTAGTATGGGAGATCGTCATTATTCAAAGATAAAACCATGAAACTTTATATTTAGGCACTCAATACTAAATCCATACTAATCCATACTATAATATTATAAATGCGAAAGTAACTCTGTTTGTCTGTCTGTTACTCTTTCACGCCTAAACGGCTGAACGGATTTTGATGAAATTTGGTATGGTGATAGATGATAACCTAGAAATGGTCATAGGCTATAAATAATCACGTCATCGTACTTAGGGGGTAGGAAGTAGGCAGAAAACTGAATTGAGTTAGTGATTTTTTTATGGTTTTTGCTGGGAGTTTTGCTCTATCATGCCTAAACGGCTGAACGGATTTTGATGAAATTTAGTAAGGTAATAGATGGTTACCTAAAAACGGATATAAGATCAAAATGATCACGTCATCGTACTTAGGGGGTAGGAAGTAGGCAGGAAACTGAATTGTGTTAGTGATTTTTTTATGGTTTTTGCTGGGAGTTTTGCTCTATCATGCCTAAACGGCTGAACGGATTTTGATGAAATTTAGTAAGGTAATAGATGGTTACCTAAAAACGGATATAAGATCAAAATGATCACGTCATCGTACTTAGGGGGTAGGAAGTAGGCAGAAAACTGAATTGAGGTGGGACATTATTGCAGGGGGACTTACAGCCGGGAGAAAACAAAAATCTTATGCGGACGAAGTCGCGGGCAAAAGCTAGTATATAAATAAATTGAGGCCTTCGACTTCTGAGGCCAACTTTTATCTGGATGACAGATTCGTAAAACTATATTTAAATACAACAACCCATCCTAGTTTCTTACTAGATTCTTCTTTTCATTACCTTGCGAATCTAGCATTACCTTACAAAAGTTAATTTATTTATTTATTTAACAGTTCATTGTAAGATGATAGTACATAGAGACAGAAAAAAAGAGAAGTCATACAAAAGGTACAGCATATTTTTAAAAGAAATTTCTTCCTGCAGACCCAGAGTTAAGTCAGTTACGTCTCACAAATATTACCAAAAATAAATCGAAAAGCAAAATTGAATATTACCTACCTATCCATTGCTACTATTTCACAAACGTCGTATCGATCTTCGTAAACATCCCCGCAATGGAAATTAAACAAATTTAAATTTAAACACGACAAGTATTAAAGTTACTTGTAAATTAATTGCCACCTTTCAACCTTTCAGAAACTGATTGGGAGGTTTATATACTACGTGAGATAAGTTTGGCAATTTTTCGTTGCTTTTTATAATCGTTTAGGTAATCATAGCACTTTCACAAAGTTACATAAAGTGTTTAAGTAGGTACTGTACCTACATGTTGTAGACAATTATTTATTTAAGTACTTATTTATTGATAAAGTGTTATTAACAGCATAATATTAATCTCTACTGTATTCCCTTAATTAAATACAACACAGCCTATAACAAATTACAAACTAAATAGTAGGAATCTTGTTCAAAACAGTTAGCTAAGAAATTATATCCTTACAATGCAATACAAAATAAGAAGTTGAATTTGTTATTTCATTTAATCTGGTAAGTACAATTAATATCACCCATATCCTTGAAAAATTCGCGAAAGATGTGTGTTTGGATCTTAGCAAATGGAGGGAGTGGTCTTTGCCTATCCCGAAGGCAAAGAGGCGTGACGGATATGTGTGTAGGTATATCCTAACCCTAAAGAAGTCTAATTATCAGAAAATACGCCAAAAATAACGACCACCGAAATTAATCTCTTCTCGACTCTCAATAAACTCACGTAATTTATTTTATTTTCTTTTTGTTTGTTTATTTTAATTTTGTAATGAACTAGAAATAAATGATTTACTTACTTACTTACGTATTATACGTCCGTCCCCGTCCCAGAAAACGGTATCCAAAAACGGTACCGACTTTGCGAGATCAACAACGGGATTAATAAATGTAACAGTTTCAAAGTGGACAAACTTTCGTGCAAGAACATTAATTGACATTTAAATTGAGAACGTTTCAATCAAGAGATTCCGAATTTTGAATTTGTTTGACAAGATGGTCGTCGGGGTAAAAACAAAATGGCGGGTCTAAATAAGATAAAGTTAAATACTATTTTTGACATAAAAATAAGTAATGTTTTATTTTTATGTTTTTCATTGAAGAGTGTCAGGTCCTGGCGCACAGTAGAACTGAATGGAGAGCAAGGTTAGAGGCACCTGTCCAGCAGCGGGACATGAAAAGTTAATAAAGACAGATCAGTAAATACGTATTACTTATTGATAGAATTGGATACCTTATGAATAGTTTTAGTAATAGATATGTTTTAGTAATAGATAGATTAGTAATAGATACCTTATGAATAGTTTTAGAGAAGGTTGAATGGCGACAAAAAATAAGATAGATTTCAAGTGCTGAAAAAATAGTTTTTTTTTGCGTATACTGCGTCGTAGGGCAATACTGCCCGCAGTGCCAACAGCTTCTACAACAAACCTCCGAACAATGCAGGAACAACTATTGCGAAAAATCCCTATATAGCGGACAACACACGCTAGGTTATTCCTGACGGTTTTGCTAGAACAATTTGAACTGTGCAAGCATAACTGAACGTGTGTATGGTATATTCTTTTGCCTGCGCAAGCAAAATTTAGAGGTACACATGTTCGATTATGCTTGCACAGTTCAATTGTTCAAGCATAACCGTCAGGCATAACCTAGCATATGTGGCCCGCTTAATAGTGATTAAATACCAACCTAACTGACCTACCGCCTAAATCCAGCAAAAAGTAAGGTCAGACGCTTTTTTGTTACAAAAAGGGAAATCGTGTTCGGGGAAAGGTAAAAAGTGAAGCTAACGCCACTAACGCCTTCGGTAAGTATGAAATGATGCGGATTCAGAAACCTATTAGTCACTTTTTTGACCTTTGGATTTCCGCGGAAAATACTTGAAGAGACAGAAGTGTGGATCGTTGCAAGTGGAGGGAAGTGGTTTCTGTCTACTCCGATAAGAGAGGCGTGACAGGTATGTAACTTAAAATACTTACTTCTGCTTTCCCTAATCTTGAAAATATTCAGATATGTATGTATGTTAAATACTTCTGCTTATCCTAGTCTGGAAAATATTGCAAAGATCTAAATTTATATATGACTAGAGTCTGACCGCGCTTTCGTACGCATTTATTGTCATATCTTGGAAAACTTACACGATATCTTCAAATAACATAGCCTACATGTTATTCTTATGTATAAGCTACAATACCGCAAAGTTTCATTAAAAACTGTTCAGTAGTTTTCGTGTTAAAGAGTAACAAAGATCTTCTCCCAATACGCCTACGATATGTCGTGTTTGTATAGGTAGCTTTATATAGGTAGGTAGATGTGTTTGTATATGATGTATTTATATAGGGTGACTTTAAATTAGTGAACGATAGAAAAGGATATGCATGTACACGTGATAACAAACAACTTTTACTATTGGACCAAGGCAGAAATCATTCAAAAAAATTTAAACTCATACAAAATGCATCAGCTGATAGTACAGGGGAACATATTTTTTTATGATTACCGAACTTGGCTCCATAGTAAAAGTTGTTTGTTATTACGGGTACATGCATATCCTATTCTATCGTTCACTAATTAAAAGTCATCCTGTATAGGTTACTACATAAAATCTATATATATAAAAATGAAACCCGTTTTCCGTTGTCACGGCATCACGCCTGAACGGCTGGACCGATTTCGCTAATTCTTTTTTTTAAATATTCATTGAAGTCCAAGGATGGTTCTTACGGTGAGAAAAAATCGAATAATTGCCGGGAAAGCCCTAAAACAGACCTTTTCTTTTTCCCATACAAATGTTTTCTTACTAAAATGTAGAGTCAATTTGAACTTTATTCCTACACAATAAAGTTCATTCTAAGGCGGGACGAAGTTCGCCGGGACAGCTAGTACTTTATATATATATATATATATGTATGTGTTTATATAGGTAAGTTTTCAAAGCAATATTGTATTGCTTATACCACAAACACATGCCAATACTATACTGAGTCCCTTTGTTTGACAACTCAATTGTATAGTCCCAAGTAACACCCCTTTCAAGAACACACGAATTCTATTAACAGAGGCCTCATTCTCATCTCATGAGGGACCCAATTTCTTTTGAGGCAAAACAAATTAATTAATTACCGCTGGAAGGGTTACCTTAAGTTGCATGGTTAATTATAGTGGGAAATATGTGAAAATTACAATTATACCTATTCTCCGTTATGAAAAATGAGTTTTAAATATAGTTCTAGGACTGATGTCATTTTTGGACGTTTTGTCCATAGAAACATCATTAATCTGAGTTAGTTGTAGAACTTTAAATAAAATTTGTTTTGTAATAAGGTGGATTATTTTTGTTGATTAAAAGCCAGTCAATGGAAATCAAATAAAACTTAATAAGCACGTACAAATTAATTCTTACTTTATTATGTGTATTTGGAGATGTTCTGCAAACCGTTCTATTTTTAAATAAAGTTTTTGTGTTATTTTTTTATTTTAATGTTTGTGTTTTTTTAAGAGGCCAGCACTTTGGGAAACATGCCTCGGGAAGACGCCTGGACGATGTTCTCTTTTTGTGACATTTTATTTAGTTTTGTAAATATTCTGTAAAAAATGTTTAATACAAAAAAAAAACAACAAACGCAAAAAAAAATATTTCATTTTGTTTACAATTTATTTTGTATTTTTCTACGTACTTACGTTTTTTTTTTATATGCGAATAAATTATTTATTTACCATAGTCGCGGGGACAGAGTAAGCGTATTCTTCTGTTAACGAAGTGGCGTAACCAAAAGGCTTATTGCTTTAATTAGTCCTTTAGGCCTCAGAATAAGACCTAACCATGGCTATCGATCGTTTGAATTGAATTTCTGTAGGTACGGTCAGCATCATAAGTAGATTAACACATCCAGATTTTCAAAAGTTAAATACACTATTAGCCAGCCAAAATTAATAACAGTCGATAAACATCCATTTTTTGAAGTCGGTTAATAATATCTGTCAATATGTTTTACATACCAAAGCCGCCGGCTTTTTTGACAGCTGCCATTCGTATGACGTAAAGTGTGCCGGCGGCTTTGGTGTGTAGATAGCATTAAGATGCGTACAGACCATGTAACATGTTATTTAACTTGTGTTTTATAACACGTCCACACTATGTAACCTTGTTATTCAACATTGCAACATAAAATAATACTGTACACATTAGAATAACAATGCAATATAACAATGTTACATAACCATTGTCGTTTGTCGTTCTTCAGTACAATCCACAATGTCGACACGAGAGGACGTTATATAACATTGTTGTACATATCAATAACATGTTACTATACCATGTTTTATAACATTCAGTGTCCACATTATGTAAAACATGTTATATAACAATGTTAAATAACATGTTATGTTACATGGTCTGTACGCACCTTTAGGTAAAGAATGGAATATTCAGAGATATGGTACACTATTTCTTACACGGTCTTAAAAACGCCAGATTATTTTTTTTTGAGAATTAGATAATTGAACTTTGTTATGTTTGTCTTCTTACGTTAAATCACTTCTAAAGGCATCGGCATCTAATAAAAACTCAGCTCATACATTTTTACATAGAACTTCCTCAAAAACAAACTCCTTAAGACAAACCACGTTTAATACGGGGTGTAAATTAAAGTAAAACTCACCGGAAGTATCCCACACGGAGTAATTTACCCGGAAGTCGGCCACTGTACACGTATAACCGTATTTCTCGAACCCCGTCGGCGTGTAGGCCTGTAACAACATAAAATCTATTAATTTATCGTTTATCACCCTGTATATTTTGTTTGCAGTTTTATAGTGGTTTATACTCTAAGTTAGTGTCTATTTATTTGATAGTTTATTGCAAGAAGATAGTAGAAAGAGACCTATAAGTAAGTAGGTACCTACATATTATATTTTTGAAGTCTATTTTGGAACACGGTGTTTTGGTGGAATATGTAACAGCAATTCTGAGAAGCGATCAAATTAAAGCTGTTCTTAAACTATACGATGAGAAAGTAAGTCTTAAGCCTGAGTAATTGTGTGTATGATTACGTAAGTACCTACTTTTAGTAGGTAAACTATATAATTTACCTAATTAAAGTATAATATTAATTAACGTAATCTGAATTTCACTGTACATTGGCAGAATACACAATGGTAATTGCCATATTAAAAAAAAAACTTTTTAAGTGCACGCCTGTCAGTCATAATCCTCATATTAGAGTCCATTTCATGAAAGAAGTCCTCTAGCCGTGGCGCTGTATAGCATGTCAAAATGGATAATGTTGCTATTTATGAGTACTTTACCTTAACTATGTGTATTTCATTTGTAATTTATCAAATAATACAATTTCCAGCCTACTTCGAGTGTCCTGGTCATTCCTTAAGTAGGTATGCAAGTTGGTGTATTTGATAATAACATCTATTTACGTATATTTCTGTTATGCAAAGAAAGAAAAGAGAAAAGTAATAGGTTTTCTACCTACTATCGGGGAAAAGCCAGAAAATAGGGAAAATAGACCTGTCAAATTTAGTTCCGAAAAAATCCGGGGGACTTCTTTCGTGAAACGCACTCTACCGGCATTTGGGCGGGTAATAATACAGTTGAGTTGTAAATAATGAAATTTTCCGCTGCAAATCTTAAACAGAATGTAATAAAAGTCCCCATTCTAGCAGAGAGCTGTAAAATTCCATTTTCTTTAAACATTTGGCTCAAACAAACCGAGTCTGAAGCGAAGAAATCGCGCCCAACTCGCGAAATGCATTCCAGTATCGCCAACCTAAATCAACTTCAACAACTTGTGGATTAAGTTGTTGGAAAAAGCGTATTTAAAGGCACAGATTACTAAATAGTTACTGTTTATAGGTACAGAGTGACAGATATTATGCTTCTTTTCCTTAGGAGTAGACGGGAGACCAACCACTTCCTTCCACTTGCTACGATCCAAACACACCTCTTTCGCTTCATCCACATTCATCAGTCGCCTCATACATACACGTCATTTTAGGGTACGCTTGACTAATGTACCTTTTCGTTCTAAAATATTCATTTTATCTATTTTTAAAATCGATAAATAGTTTTAGCAGTACAAAACACATACCATACATATCCGTCACGACTCACCATCCGGGTAGGCAGAGAACACTTCCCAAACGAACAAAATTTGGCTTTAGGTAATGCAATAGCCGATTATTTCAATATAGGGTGACTTTAAATTAGTGAACGATAGAAAAGGATATGCATGTACTCGTGATAACAAACAACTTTTACTATGGGACCAAGGGAGAATTCATAAAAAAAATATTCCCCCATCCTATCAGCTGATGCATTTTGTATGGGGAGTTCAATTTTTTTATAATGATTTCGACCTTGGTCTCATATTAAAAGTTGTTTGTTATCACGAGTACATGCATATTCTTTTCAATAGTTCACTAATAAAAAGTCACCTTATATAATTAATATAAACCCGCTTCCTCTCGTAACTTATCATTATCACCTAAACTAAACAACCCTCACGAAAGTGCAATGCGCTGCAAATATAACCCGGCTACGGAAAGTCTAAAGCCCTTAAGGCAAATGGGTATCGGAAAGAGATGACGGGAGTGCTTGTTAAATTTTGTAGGGTTATACCGCTTATATGTAAGTGTGCTTGGAATGTCTGATAGCTTGGATCCAGCTTGGATTCTTGAATTTTGTATGAAGAGTGGAATTTAAGTCATTTTGAATCTTTGAAGAGTATGCTTATAAAACTGGACTACTTTACTTAGTTTTAGTTAAGTACAGTCAGCACCATAAGCAGATTAACACATCCAGATAGTTAAAAGTAAAATACACCATTATTATGACGTATCATCATGTCAGCTTATGGACGTCCATTGCTGGACAAAAGCCTCCCCCAAGGATCTCCACAACGACCGTTCTTGTGCTGCCCACATCCAACGGTTTCCAGCGACTTTAACTGTCCACCTTGTTGGAGGCCTTCCCACACTGCGTCGTCCGGTGCAATTAAGACGTAAAACCTTACTTATTTTCGCTTTATTGGACCGTATTGTTGTTCATTTAACTCTGGATTATTTTTGCCAAGCGATTTCCGTTTTATAATGATGTATTTTACTTTTGAAAATCTGAATGTGTTAATCGATTTATGATGCTGACCGTACCATACCAAATGTTTATTTATTCCTTCTCAAACCAAAGCTACTTATTTCGCCTAAAATCACTGTCAAAACCACTTAACTATACCTGATAAAACTTATCGTATCCTATATAGAACTTTATAAATCTATTTGTCTTAAATCTGGAGGCTTAGCATATGTATTGCAACAATTATCTCACGTCATGCTATACTTATCACATTTAAAACTATGGACAGAGACGTAAGCGTGACAAACCCATGACAACGTCTTGTCACGGAGTGTATGCTAAGCTAGCTGATCCTGTTTATTTATCGGAATACCATTTTCATATGTGCATTGAATGTCGATACAAAAGTGAATGCATAATATAAAAAAAATACCTATGACGTCAAAGCGCGACGCAAACGCGGCTCACACTCATCTCCCATATGACTCACACGCTTAAGAAACGCACACGCGTAATTTTAGGCCCCCTGTGGATTCACAACCTATGATCTCCTATTCCAAATTACCTCATATAGCTAGGTACCTACAACCTGACATTGCGCACACAACAATGACAAATAGCATAGTTAATTAATCATTCTGTATCAGAGAGGTTATTAAGATATGTCACGTGAACGCTGAGGCTACGTTAATTGGGGTTCGGAGGAGCCTAGATGTATAGGATACCTAAATAGGTTGCCTAAGTGGCTAATTTTGTAGCTATGCCGTATTGAACCATGTTTCCAACAATTGTGATATGAATTTGGTTTTCTGTTGGGTAAATTTTATTACTTAATTAACTAACTTCAAAAAAAAGGAGAAGCTTTCTCAATTCAACTGTATTTTTTAATATAAAGTCAATGTTTATGCGAATGGATGGATAGATGGATGTGAAGATAGTTGTGACTCTTTCACGCAAAAACTACTGCACATATTTTAATAAATCTTTACCTTATTGCAGCTTGAACATCAGAATAACAAATAGGCAAATAATATTTAAAGATATTGTGTCATTTTTTTAAGATTTGACGTTAAGTAAATAATATAAATGCATACGAAATTGTCGGCAGCCTCTATCTACTACCTACATAATTGTATATTCTTAACAATAATGCCATTGTTTGAGTTTTCCTCGATATAACATTAAATATATACAAATTCGTGGGCAGTATAAAATAAATATTTATTCAGAAGGGTCATGTCCTAAGAATCTAACTCCAAATGACCGCTAAAGCACTTGGAATCTGCACAAACAGTATACTAGAAGTCATTCACCTGACTTTTATTGAAGTATTTTCTTATACGTCTGGATTGCTGTCTAGTAGCTCGACTTTTATATTATTTCTCACTTTATTTCAAGATTATTAGGTGCTGAGTGGAAGGGCAATAACTTATTCGACAGGGTCGAGCGTAGGACAGACTAATTTACCTATTGCTTGTAAGAAAACATAGAGGTATATTTCTTTTAAGAATTTACCATTTATTTATACGATACGTAACTACAGACATTTCCAAAGGTTATGTGTAAGAATACAAAGTACCTACCTATCTTCTTAAATAGACAAGGTAGGTACCTACCTAATAGTTTCTTAATACAAGAATAGGGACTTAAAAAATATTTTAGTTAACCTACTAAGTATGTACATAATCTTTATCGCAGGCAAACGCTAAGTAAAACAGATAGCAAAACCTTTTTTGTTTTATTTCACGACACAAAATGCCTCCAAGTTTCAAAAGAAATAAAATTTCTTGTACCAAAATTATTAGGAACGCAGTTTTCCCCAATAAATCGGGAAGTCTAGTACCCTTGGTCCTTTGTCCGGAAAATATTGCTTGTAACCACACTTTCCGTTCAGAAACATTCGCGGCAAATCGAAAGAGGTTTATTTTTATACAGTTTTCGAACGAACTTGGCTGTCTGAATGAAACCTTTTTCTTTGCGAGGTGAAAAGAAAATTGCACTCGTTTAATTCGAAATTTGAAATTTTAGAGTGAAAATTGTGCCAGCGTTGTTTCATTTTTGAAATGTGAAAATTATTGCAGTTACTAAGGATTTTTAAATTAAAAAGTAGAGAACTAAAAAATAAGTCTTCTTGTGACAAAATACTTTTGTGCGTCACGTCTCATTGAGTTCGTAAATAGTTTTCACATTTCAACGAAAAGTACATCATCCCGTATGGTCTAGTGGCTAGGATACCTGGCTTTCACCCAGGAGGCTCGGGTTCGATTCCCGGTACGGGAAATAATTTTACGTATTTTTTTTTATATTACGAAACCAAACTTTTTTAAATATTTTATTTTGTATGTCGACTTTCGAAAAGTTTTTTTAAACGGTTTGTAATTAATACTAATCCGTAACAAAATACATTAGAGTCGCTAACTGCTTGTTGGCCGCAAAAAATCCATCACTGAGTTCACGCGTTCTCACGCCTATCTCTGCAGGTAGCAGTTTTTTATAGTACACGCATTGGGGAGTTTCATTTTGTAAACAACCTGAGAAAGTTGTCTTAGAAAAGACCTTTTTGTATTTTTAATTTCTTTTTAAAAAGGGCATAATTTATTACTCCTTGTGGCATTGACTGAATTGGTACATACTAATATTATCATTTATTATCAAAATTAGCATAATTTTACATCTATTTAAAAAGAAATCTGAGCCTTTGAGGTTATAAAATAATTAAAAAAAAAAACATTTAAAAATAAAAACATTTTCTTTTTAATTTCGAACTTCTTTCGAACATTTAAGTCTGTTCTTTATTCGCGGTTTTGACGTTTCGGTTTGAACCTCTCGACTCAGCTGTTTAACTTTCGCGCCATTATCCCGATCCTTCGCCTACGTATTTATTTACATAATTATAAACGTCGGGTGTTAATTTGTACATTTCTCGTATGAATATTCTAGAAGTTTCGACGGAACACTTCCCAAGTGTTTAGCTGTTGGAGTTACGAGTTGTACAAATTATTTATATCTACGGTACAACTTTACTTTAGAGTATTGTGGTTGGTATTTAGGGGATTAAACAAAGGAAACGATAAAGATTATGTAAAGGATTAGAATTCAGTAATAATGTAAAAGCGCCAAAACATACGGTGAAACTCAACTGCAACGCAACTGAAACTGCTAGTTACTTTTGAGTTGCATCGCAGTTTCTGCTATAGACTTCCTTAGAAAACCACACACGACGCAACTAGTTTGAAACGTTTCGTTTTAGTTGCATTTGCGATTCACCGTGTGTTCTGGGTCTTAGTTACCTACAGCCTTGACTAAGTAAGTATCTATTGCCTTGAAAAATATGTGAAAGACAAAAACAATATTTGAAATAGAGATCCAAGTCTGAAAATTCTATGAAAAACGAATTACCTAAGTACCTACTAACTTAAAAAAAAAAGGAATTACCTACTTACCTCTAACTTAACTTGTATAAGTAGGTAAGTATGTACCTACCTACTACCAACGACGAAGAAGTTTAAAAAAAAAAACTTATTCTCTTATTTTCATGTTAGGTTAGTACCAATTTTTTCCTCTTCCCGCCATAATTACATCCGCTTTGCATATTCCAACCCGTCATACTTAAGTTGAGACTTACTAATTTGTGATTTCATATAAACGAGGTCTCTAGTTTTCTATTGCCTTTTATGACAGTTATTACAGCGCGGCTTCTGTGAATGGACAACAGTTGGCTAGCGAGCTTCGATGGAGGTCTTTATTCCCATTTTAATAAGGTCCTAACCACCGTAATTTATTAAATATTCCGTGACGTTTTCATATCAAGTCAATCGTTCGATGTTCAATCAAAGTGGCAAATTCGATAGACCTATCTTATCAATATAGATGTAGATGCGCGAAGGTCTTTTTAAATTGGTGGTGTTATACTGAGAGGGTATTTTATTAGTGACATTTTTTGTCAAAATGGCGTCACGGAAGGTCTTTCAAAGTTGGTTTTTAAAAGCGACGCTCGTTATATCGTGAAAAGAGATGCTGTGGTGTATTGAATAGACTGAAACCGCCAACTTTTGCTTCGACATTTCAAATTACGAACTTTTGTAACGACGCAGAATTTAGCCACAAGTTTCAGTTTTATGCGATAAAATTCAGAGGTTAGGTAATTAAATTAGGTAAAATTATTTTATTTACACGCAAATATGAGTATAAGTAGCTAATTAGGTACCTAATAATTTATCAAGTAGTTCTTAAAAGGTATATTACATAATTACCTAAATAAGGACGAGGCCTACTGAGTAAGATACCTATGTTATAAGAACTTACTTATATTTTTACCTACCTACCTAGAACCTACCTAACTAGGTACTTACCTAAGAACTAAGTAGGTACTTAAAAGAAAAGACTCATAAATTCAATTTTCTTATAAGAGTAAGGATTTGCGGGACACGAAAAGAAGAAGTTTTAAAAGTTTGAGAGCATTCGAGGTCTGAGCTTAAAAAGATTTTTATCTTTTAAGAAAAAAAAGTACCTATTTAATTCAAGATTTCTAGGTTGGTATAAAATACCATTTTTGTCTGTGGCAGATTAAGCGACTAGCATGATTACCAAAACTATATTTTAAAAAAAAACCACCTTTAACATAACCTTTTTCAATTTTATTCCCGCGCGAAAAAACAGGAAACAATCCGTTTTCTATTACACAAACCGAAACGAAAGTTGGAACGCACAAGTCGAAAAGCAGACAGACGCAAAAAGGCTAATCATTCCGCAACGAGAACAAAAATGCAGCCGGAAAGGGGGAAAGAAGGAAAAAAATACTCGTACACTAGGTACGCGGTGACAGGCGCTCTATTTTACCGTATATTCTAGTACATAGTAAATACGGTTTGTTATCCAGTACAAAAAATGGTCAAAATAGTAGGTACAGTCCATAGTAGGCTTCGTTCCCACTTGTCGTGGATTTTTCACGGATTATTTTGAATTTTATTTAAACTTATTTTGAATGATTGAATGACTGGATTTTGCTCTTAGTTTTTCAAATGCCTTAATCATGTCAGCTTATGGACGACCACAGCTGGACAAAAGCCTCCCAAGGACCTCCACAACGACCGGTCTTGCGCTGCCCACATCCAACGGTTTCCAGCGACTTTAACCAAGTCGTCAGTCCACCTATAATGCGTAAGCTAACCTATGCCTGTAATGCCTTTAGTACTAGAGTAATGACTTGAAAAATATGATATTATGTATTTTAACGATTTGTGGTTATTATAAATAGTTATGATTATTTATTCGTCTCAATCCCCTTTATTTATAATCCTAGAATGAACTCAGATAAATGACGTTTCGGCTACCTATAGAAAAAACGTCAAAAAATGACATTAGTCCCAGAAATATAATATTTTAAATGCGTTTTGTAATAAGGGGGAATAGATTTAGATAGCTACTTATTTCTACTGTTAGTGCAAAATTCACAACTGTAGCCCCGTCAATCATATTGTCGACTATAGGTACATAAGCCAGTTTTCCCTGCAAAAATGGTTGGAATTGGCTAGATGCAGTGTGCTGTGTGGATTTAGTCTGAAACGTTACGAGTGTTTGTAAGGTAATCAAGAACGAGCTAGGCTCTATGGAAATGCAATCTGCGATGTTTGAACTAAAAAAAAACAAAAGAATTGTTTGAAAATGGAATAAAATGGCAGAATGTTCTGTTACAATGAATTCTTTGCAGCTCGAAAAAAAAACAAGTATTTTTAAATTGCACTTTAATTAAGTATTTTATTATAGAAATTCTAATTTTAAAACAGAAAAGAGCGGGGTTCTTTTCTATTCAGTTTTTTTTACTTCTAAGGAACTGGCCATCAATAATTATCACGTTTTTTTCTCTAACAATATTCCAACAGAGTAAAGTGCAAAAAAGGCGCCACTTTTGGAATGCGTTCACAATTCAAAAATGGAATGAGGAATTCCAACATGGTCACCGTATTAGGGCGAAGTAACAAGTCGGTAACGAAAAGGTCTCGCCACGTGTAGTGTGATTTATTTTTTCAACTACAGGATGTTCGAAATGTTATTAAGTTCTTTTTACTTTTCTATTCCCGAAAAAAAAACTATAGGTACTATTACTCATTACAGAAGTTTCATAAAAAGTATAGTAACTGTATTTTACATTTTACGTGCATAAGAAAGCAAACAAAAAAAAAAACTTAAACAAGTAAAAAATAAATAAACCGCACGTAACCTACAGCAAAAATAAAGTACGAAATAAAATAATATTCATAAAGAACGCAAAAATTATACAAAACAGCCCGCGACTTTTTACACATTAATATCATCGAAAAAAAACAAAAAAAAAAAACAATTGCAAATGCGTACGAAGTTACGGGCAGACTATAGTTTATAAGTAATATCTACGTATTACTATCTAGGATTTAAAACTTGCTCATTATATCAATAAGCAAAATAAAAATTTTGAAAAAAACCTACGACGGTAATAAAGCATTAAGCTACTATGGATACATTTCTGAAAACAGAATTGTAATCCGACATTTCGTTTTGATTATATTGCAAATTGTTTTGCACTAATATTGTGGCGCCCACTAGTGAGTTACAGCAATGACACCTGTCTAAGAACATGCACCTATCAAACACAACCCCGTTATTGAAAACCGCATCAAAATCGAATCATTTAGAAGATAGGAGGGAACATTAAATTTGCACAAACACACAAACATCTCTCACCCCAAACGCATATACCTGCTCCGTTCCATCGTGGGTAAAAACACCCTGTACCAAATTCCTTAACCAGTGAATGACTTGTAAAACCACCCATTGAGTGAGACGAGACGCCGCTTGAACCCAACTACACCCGTTTTCTTAGAACCATTCACACTTGAGTCTATTTTAAACGTTCCGATAATTACTGTGTCTTTGATGAACGCAGGATGCGTGAGAACGGGCCTTTGCGTTGATGTTATTTTAAAGGAGATAAGTTTTACATAAACTCAAGTGATTGTTAAATTCTTCTCTGGGGAAAACTGCATTATGGCCAATTCTGGGTGTTATATATTTATTTATGTATGTTTATCAGTCCCAGATACCCATATTATAGGATTTGCCTAGTTTGGGGTCAGGTGACCGTGTGTGAAATATTTATTTATTTTTATTTTATTCTTTTCTAGTTATCAAGATCCCACTGCTGGACACACCCTCTCTTTTCCTTCACCACGATTCTCTATCCTGAGCCGCCTCTGCCCAGTTATCCATGAAGGTGTCCAGTTCATATCACCTTGCCAATTATCTTTTAAAAAAATAATACTTTTCTGGTAATGTCCCGTCCATTCATCCTACGAAATTATATTATTTAATTTCGGTGTGCCTTGAAATAGTTTTGTTTTAGACATAGCCTATGTCACATAGGTTACTTTTTTGCAAAAGTCTACAGTGGCACACCTCGGACACTGCCGCTAAAATGTATGAAAAAAACGCGTAGCTTCGCACACAGTCTTAGCTCGTGTAATTACACGCGTACCGTGTTTGTGTGAGTGAAACAGGACGTGCTAGGGTTGCCGTCATTTTGTTTTGCCTTCATTTGTTCGTCAAATAACCTACTTATGGTTTGAATTTAACTTTTTATTAATATTATAATCAGTTTAAATTACAGAAAGAATCAGAAAAAATTATCAATAACAGAATTTATATTTAATAATTTAGTTTTGTTTGTTTCATTTACACTCATTGATATGCTATCATGGAATAAAGAGTTAAATATAGGAGACCCCGTATGTAGAGATCACTTTTAGTGATAAGGCCGCCTTTGCGCACAATGTTTTAGTTTTAAGTTGTATTTGTATTTCTTTGTGTGCAATGAAGAATTTCTATCTATCTATCTATCTATGTATTTTTTGATTTTCTTCGTGTATACGTGTCAATATGGGAATTAGACGCCTGAAATTAAAAAATTAAATAAATAAATAAAGTACTTTTTGGTCATCCTTGCTGTGTGGTAACTGTGAGGTAAACGAGCGCGGGGCGGCCGCACTTTTAGAGGGAGGCAGGGAGTGTCCATACTGTATGTAGTACTATTTATTATACTGTGACAGTGATTTATTTTGTACTAGTGGATGCCCGCGACATCGTACGCATTTATTAGCATTATATCTTGAAAAGTTTAATAGGTACATTACATACATACATATCTATCACGCCTCTATCCCATTGGTGTAGGCAGAGACTTACCTCTTGCTACGATCCAAACACACTTCTTTCGCTTCATACATTAGTGCCAACCCGCATGCATTGAGCCTGTATGGTGGGCCTAATCACTCTCGTATGAGAGTAGGCTCGTCCCCCTGTAGTGGGGACGTTAAAAGAGCTGATGATGGCGTACATCAGTCGCTAGCTTCCATTCACTCTCGCCTTCTCTATCTCTTTCATAATGGGCATGATGACCAAACATTTTTTTTATCCTTGGTATTTATTTATGTATTTGATCAGGTAAAAAATGCGTTTTAAATATTTTTTTAATAGCCTAAAAGACGGATTAATTATTTTTTGAATTTTTGAATGTAGTCATCATCCCCATTATTATCCTTCTTCTCTTTCGTTAATCTTTTCCCTCCAAAATAACCACGTGTACACATTATTCTAAACATACATCAACTTCTCTTATAAAACAGAGTTGACTAAGTGAAATATAATTAATTCGAAGCGTCGTTCGGCTTCTTCGTCGTTGGCCCCTACTAATGGTTTTCGATCGAGAATTCGAGACCAATTAAAGTACTAAGTGCTAAGTGAAGTTCTTGCTAATTGTAGGACGAAATAGGTTTTAAGTTGACGGTAATTTTGGGTGTAGTTTTAAGTAAAAAATGTGGAAAGAAGAGAGAGAGAGAGATGAAAATTACTAGTCTTTCGCTTGTTCGGGATTCAAAATGTCACTCTATGAAAATGTCAACTTTCACTTATAGTTGAACAAATAACTATTTCAAATACAGCCTTACTTTATAATTTAAACAAACCTAAATTACTTCATTCATTATCATCGGTTCGGCAGTTCAGAAGTTATACATCTGTCACTCTTCTTTCCCCTCCGGGTAAGCAGAGACCACTTCCCTTCACCTGCTACGATCCAAACACACTTCTTTTGCTTCATCTACAATCATTAGTCGCTTTTCCCATGATTTTTACACTTTAGCAATAAATCAATGAGAAATTTGTTAACTCGATTGTAACTCACCAATTCGAGTTCCGTCTCGAATAAATCGACTTACAATCGAGAACAAGAAGTACCTCCCAAACTTACAGTACAGTACACGAAATTGAAGTAAACAGACTTAGCTTAAATTGGTACAGTCGCCGCCTTAAAACGAATTAGAAACTTGTTCCTAACAAACACTCAGTTCTTAATACTGTCTCTTTCTAACTTATGTTTTAGACTATAGCCGTCCTGTTTTGTTTTTAATATATTTTCGCTTTACATAAGTTTAACCTTTAAAATAAGTTAAGGTTTATTGTGGAGTTTGAGCAGTGAGAATATTTAGCAGTTAGGCTTTGTCCACACTGACAGGCGGCTTGCTATGCGCATGTCAGTGTGGACAAAGCCTTAAGGATTATTTTAAATACAAAATTACTACTCAATCAACATTGAATTGTTTATTGCACCATAAAGTTTTTACATTCATGAACTTATGTACAAAACCACTAAACCGATTTTCATGAAACTTTACAATTTTGTAACTTTCACATCAGAATAACTATTAAATTTTACGATAGGTACCTACTTTAAAAGTTGTCTGAGATATGTTGATAAATGCGTTCGAAGTCGCGAGCTATAAGCTGCTATAAGTCATATCAATATTAATAAAAAAAAAACTTTGTTTAAAAACAAAGATTTAAAGTTACGAAGTTATACAAACAAACCGAAACTAAGTAATAAATTGTTTAAATCACTTTTAGCAATTGATTGGTGAAAGTTATAGCCACTTTAATCTTACTTTATGACTTTTATAAGAGTCTTGGTTCTAAAAGAGTATTTCAATTAATAGTATGGAAATTAATTATCTTGTGAAATCTTAATATAAAAATGAATCGCAAAATGTGTTGGTAAGCGCATAACTCAACAACGCCTGGACCAATTCGGCCAATTCTTTTTTTTAAATGTTCATTGAAGTCCAAGGATGGTTCTTACGGCGAGAAAAAATCGAATAATTGCCGGGAAAGCCCTAAAACAGACCTTTTCTTTTTCCCATACAAATGTTTTCCTACTAAAATGTAGAGTCAATTTGAACTTTATTCCTACACAATAAAGTTCATTCTAAGACGGGACAAAGTTCGCCGGGACAGCTAGTTTTAAATACATTTTAAATACCATCCTACTAATATTATAAATGTCAATATTTGTGCCGATGAATGTGAAGATGTTTGTTACTCTTTCACGCAAAAACTACTGAACAGATTTTAATGAAACTTGGCAATATTGTAGATTATACATCAGAATAACACATAGATTATATTATTTTAAGATATCATGTTTTTTTTCTAAAATATGGAGATAAATGCGTACGAAGTCGCGGGCATACTTTCATATCAATAGGGATGATGACTACATTCAAAAAATAATTAGTCTGTCTTTTAGGCTATTAAAAAATATTTAAAACACAATTTTTACCTGATTAAATAGGTACATAAATAAATACAAAGATACAGAGCATCAAAGTTATGGAGTGGGGGGTTTTGACGTCACTCCTACGTAAAAATCGTACGTAAGCGTGACGTCACGACCAACTTTAACCCAGTGTATCTTTGTAATTTTTAGTTTAAGAGAAAAAAGAAAAAATACGTGTCGAATATTTAAAAATAAACTATGTGATGGGCCTAAAACATTTTTTTTTGTCGTCATGCCTATTGTAATTTGATAATGATAACCTAAGTTTAACGTTTAAGCTTTTATTATCATAGAGGGCACTTTTATTTGAAAATTAATACAAAAACTATCAAAAATCGATACACAATATATTGGACTCCACCCAAATATTTGTAAAACTAAATTCCTTAACAATTCTTGAATGTAAAACCCGCACGGATAAACTAGAAACTCTAACTACATACGCGCTGATAGAAATAAAGTCTCAAGCAAACTACGGTAACACAAAAATTCTACGAATTTCTGTTCAGACTTTGTGTACAGAGTAATGTAAAGAACAGAGATTGTTTTCTAGGAAGGTATAACTTTGTATAGTATGAGATGAAAGAATTTATTGAGGCTACCCTATACCGACGTGCATGTATGAGGCGACTGATGAATGTGGATGAAGCGATAGTGTGTTTGGATCGTAGAAAGTGGAGAGAAGTGGTCTCTGTCTACCGCAATGGAAAGAGGTGTGACAGATATGTTTGTAAGTATGTATGTTAAATAATAATTAGGTTTAAAAAGTTCAGGATAGGTTGAAAAAGATAGAAAAAGTTTTAATTTTGAATACAAATAGAAGTATGGAGACGCTTCGCTTAGTATGGAGATTCAATTGTTTATTTTTTCTTTTCCATGAGGATTAAAAATTGAAAATATGGATGTCAATTGGGTGGATTACGGCCTACGGCACAATTATTACTCCTGTATTCTCATAAGAGAGTGATTAGGCTATGATTGGGCCGTGATACATCAGTAGGTACTAATATTCAATTTAAAAAATCGCTGTCGGTCACCTGTAGGTAAAAAAATAAGAAAAAAGTTCACCGTATTTCCACGCTCAAAAACACCCCATACAAAAGTTGTAAAGATGCATTACTCAGAAGTTTGCGTAAGTTATTATTGAAGGCAGGGATGTTATGGATGTCAAATTTCGGATACGGATATAGAAATGATTAGGTATAGGTATAATATTCGGATACGGATACATAAGTTATTTCGTATAATTTCGGTTACGGATATTAGATTTCTAAAGGTTATCAGAAGTAAGAATATAAATACCTAATAAAAAAGTAAAACGAACATTGTATGAATGTGTTGACCGTTGTCCGATTTCTTATCCGATCCGAATATTTAGTATGGATCCGAGATAGATCCGTGAACTATTTTCTATACTAAATATCTCGAATCGGATAAGAACCACTCTAACGATGCTGGAGTGTTGGGTACCTTTGCACCGGGAATGACAAGGGGCGGCTTGTTTGACTAGTTAATTAAGTTTATTATATGTTTAATAACAGCTAAAATTTTTAATAAATATATCTTAATAGGAAGGTAAGGTACCTACGTAACAAAAATAAAAATAATATGTTTGAAATCAACCGGTAAATCAACTAAACTCTTACGGTTAAAGATATGAATTTATATCGGATATCCGACAGTTTCGGATATGCAGCTCCCATCCCTGATTGAAGGGATCAGTCACGGGGTAAACATGTTTTGATATTGGCGGTCTGTCGACGGCCTGTCACTCTACTTTGGCGCTGCATAAATTCTCCTTTCTGCTTACCTCCTTGGGATAAATTGGCGGGTTTTTTTTTATAAGAGATTGGAATCTTGTTTATTTTACGTGAAGCTATTTTTTTCTACAGGAAATGTTTTATCAAAGTGTTTTCCGTGTAAAGGCTTATTTTTACGCACGTTTCGGCAGTTTGTCAAGATTTTTGATTAAAGTATATTTAATTTTGTGTTTCAATAAGGTACCTACAGGCTATCAAAAGTTGTATTATTAATTGATAAAAAAAAATATCCCTGTAATGATCTTAAAAAAAGTTCCTACTTAACACTTAGTTTGTAAGTTCGCTGTTACTAGCATTCTTCGCACACAGTGTTTATTTGAACGTACTGTTTTTGAAACTAAATGTCTTATGTCTTATCTCTCTCTCTTCATCGGTCCCTCATGTCTGAGGATCGTGGTCAGCATCAGAGCCACATTTGGAGCGTATGATTTGCCTCCATCGGTTACGATCCAGCGCGTCTCTCACCACCGCATAGAATTTAGAAGACGATGAGTCTTTTATTTGATTATGTCTTATAGCCATTGATAAATTTATAAAAAGCCTACATTTTAATATTTGCTGAAAACTTTGCAAGCGGAGCCAAAAATTTTTTTAGTTAATAAAGTAAATTATTAAAATCAAACATAATATTTTTCCTACACGTTACATTATGCAAAATAAAGATTAGAAATTAAAAAGTAGCAACACTGTAGCTTTATCCCTTTCAGATCAATCTAAGAAAAACTTTGAGTTTAGAATATAAATAAGGAGGTGCCACATTTTTTTTTTCATATACAAATGAGTTTATGACAGCGTGCCAAGGTTGGCGCAAGTTTTTCATAGTTTTCTTGGTAGGTGACCTGTTAAACGATAAGAAATTCCATACAAAAAGATAGCCATTTTGCGCCAGACCAGGCACGCAGATCCAGACGGTATGGCGCCTCTTTATATTCTATACTCAAAGAAGAAAAACATAACGACACCATATTGTTGCCACTTTTTAATAACTCTTTGCCAGTACTTAATTTAACCAAACACCACAGACTAGACAAAAAACAGAGACAAACCTCAATAAAAGTGTCGGATACGAATCTTTGTACGAGCGAAGTTTTCCCGCACTGTGTGTCGCCAACAAGTACCACTTTGATTTCCTCTTCCGCAGTCGGGGTGCCCGGTTGTTCCGAGCCTTTCTTCCCCGGCCACATCGTTGGTGTTTCCTTCGCTACTCTGTAAAAGAAGAATTAAAAAATGTGAATGTTCTTACGTGATTTAGTTTGGAATTCTGTTGATTTTCTTAAACAATTGCAAGTTTAAGTTTTAAAGGATGCTTTTATAATGCAATTCTGCTTAAGGATGAATTAAATATTATGTTTGATAAAGGTTAGTTCATCATCATTTTAAATTTAAGAGCTTCGCTCTTGTCGGTGCAGTCTACGCCACTCTGCTCTGTTTTCTGCCTTTCTTTTGAGCACCTGATACGACACAACTTCTATCCCCTCTTTCATTTGATCTATGTAAATTCTTCGTGGTCCCTCTCATCCGTTTTCCTTCTACTTTCCTTCCAAGATGTTTTTTTATAAAGTCGTCGTGTCGTATCAGGTGACCCAGCATCTTTCCTCTCCTTAGTGAGTTAGATTTGGAATATTTTGTGTTTGTTTATTTTTTACCCTGGTGAAAGAGAGGCGTGACTTATATGTATGTATGTAGATAACTTTCCTAGAAAGCTATTTCGTGTAAGTTATTTGTGAATCTAACTGACCACTAGAGTTGCTGGAGAATGAAATCGGCATCGAATTTAAAACTAAAGTAGGTACCTAACACACGGCCGGAGATCAATCAATAAGTACCTAAGTCTTTTATTTTATTGAGGCATAGACAACTAAAAAAAAAACATTCATTTGCATATTCCAAAAATATTATAATGTGATCTTATTTTAGAAGACATTTCCTTGCATTTGCCTCCTCGCAAGCTATTCAATAATTGCAAAAGTAAAATATAAATATATCTTTCCTTTCATCTATTTTTAACCTTAAATAAAATGTCGATATTATAAATACATGAATCCGTAATATTCATGCCAATAATGAAAGAAATGACGGGAAACAGAAAATGTGAAACATTTTTAATTAAACCTTAATTGAATTTCTGTCAAAAATAAATTACAATAAGGATTAAAAGGGAAGTTATTAATGTTTTTTATTTTTGGATGCTGTTTAAAAATAGAATTTTGATTCATAAAACGTTTCAGTTAAAGGAGATTTTAAACAAAAGAGATATTATAAATGTCAATGTTTATGTCGTTGGATGTGAGGATGTTTGTTACTCTTTCACACAAAAACTACTAAACAGATTTTGATAAAACTTGACGATATCATAGCTTGCACATAAAAATAATATATTTATGCCATATTGTTTTAAGATATCATTGTGATGAAATTAGGCATTATTGTAGCTTATACATCAGAATACCACATCGACTATATCGAGGGTTGACGGCGTAATTGTATTAAGCGACACCATGGCCGAAATCAAGTTATATATATATTCGGAATCAGCGGATTTTTCTGCGTCGTTTGAGCTCGGTTTCGTAGCGATCTGAGCTCTTTTTTGGCGCTTGAAACAGCACCAAATTTGTGACCAGTTTGAACCAGCTGTGTTTTATGCGACACTAAATTTGTACAATTTTTAAAAAATTGGACTTCATACATACCAAATATTTACTAGTTTTGACTTAAACTACTTTTCCTGACCTAAATTTAGTGATAAAGGGCGCTTCAATCAATTTATCTATTACTGAAATCAATACTTAATGTCGCTTAAAACATTTAGTCTGCATCTAAAAACTATACTTGATGTCGCTTAAAACATTTAGTCTGTACCTGATATCTATACTTGATGTCGCTTAAAACATTTTACCTGCATCTACAATTTATACTTTCTGTCGCTTAAATCATTTATCTTGCATCTGATTTTAATACACACATGCGTTTAAAACATTTTCATCTACAATCCAAATTATTTTTATTCGGTGGTTAAACCTTTTTATGTTAAAGAGATCGAAACGCCAAGAGGTTACGCTAAAAAAAAGTTATGTGGATTTCCTCTCGGACGAAGAAGATTTTATTTGGGATTCGACATCGTGGAAGGAAACCGATGATGATTCAAGTTCAAGTGACCCTGAAAATCACAGGAGCAAGAAGAAAAAAATTAAGAAAAGATCACAAGACGGGTTAGTAGGAGAAGATGGCCTAAGGAAGAAGAAAAAACAAGATAAGAAATTAAATACTGAAGCAAAAAATAGAGGAAAAGAATACAAAAAAAAGGATGGTACAGAGATAAGAGCAAAAGAGCTAAAAGAAAATCCTTGTGTGGGAAAAAAATGCGGAAATAAATGTGAAACTGTAAGTGAAGAAAGAAGAAAAACCATCTTCAATCATTTCTGGGGTTTGTCTGTGGAGAAAAAGAAAGACTGGCTTGTAGCAATGTCATCGGAAAAAGATATAAAAAGAAAAAGAAGCAAGGATTCGGCATACAGAACAAAAACATACGAATATTATATAAATGATGGAGAAGGGCGACGTAAAGTATGTTTGCAATTTTTAATGAAAACACTTGATGTTAGTCAGCGGTACATTTATTACAGTCTGTCAAATGCTATTATGGGATCTGCAAAGAATGATCAAAGAGGTAAAACTGTACCTGTAAATAAAACTTCAGATGTCGTCAAAATCTCAGCAGTAAATTTCATTAAAAAATTACCAGCTCTCCCTTCACACTATGCTAGAAAAGATAGTACCAGATTATACTTACCCGTTGAGATGAAAAATATTAAAAATTTGTATCTAATTTATAAGCAGGAACAGGTTAGCCAAGGCATTGACGTAGTGTCTGAAAGAATTTTTCGTGAAATATTTAACAAAGATTTTAATCTCGGCTTCCACGTTCCTAAAAAAGATAAATGCTTAAAATGTTTGAAGTTTGAAGGTCAAGATTCATCTGAAAATGTTGAGAAGAAAAAGCACTTAGAAGAGAAGGAAGCTTCAAAAAACAGATTGGCATGTCATCGGGAAATTGCTAAAAAGAATACATCTATACTTTGTGTCTCGTTTGACTTACAGAAGATTTTAAACACACCTTACGGCAATAGCATGCTGCTGTTTTATTCCAAAAAATACACAGTGTTCAACTTATGTTTTTATGAAAGCGTAACAAGAAATGGTTATTGCTATGTTTGGGGAGAAACGGAAGGAATAAGGGGCGGAAACGAAATAGCAACAATACTTAATAAATACATAGACATCTGCGATCAAAGAGGCACTATCAAAAGTTTAATTTTGTATTCGGACTCGTGTCCCGGACAAAATAAAAACTAATTAGTTCTCGCAGGAATCCATAATGCACTGTTAGTTTCAAAGAATCTGGAAACAATTCAGATGAACTATTTACTTCCCGGCCATACGGAAATGACCGTAGACAGCATCCATTCCACGATTGAAAATTCTATTCGGAATACGACAGTGTGGGCTCCATCGCAATGGATGACTATATGCCAGTTAGCCAGAAAAGAGCCAGGGCCTTTTAATGTGGAAGCATGTACGCACAACAATTTCAAAAACTATGAAGATTTTGCAGATAAATATTTTAAGGGTAATCTTGTTGGCAAAATCAAGAAGATACGAATAGCTACATTTAAAAAATCTACACCAAATATTATGACGGTGAAATACAGTATGGCTGATGATGCAAGAGAAGAAACAATACCTATTCTTTCCAAACCGAAATCGCTGAATTGCAAATATAAGGGACATTTGTCTATAACTAAAAGTAAATACAACGATCTTAAGAAATTGTGTAACACAGGTGTTATTCCTAGAATATTTCACGCTGAATATTTGAATTTGCCAAACACCAATAATGGTAAAGATGAACTGATTGATACTGATATTGAAGATGAAACAGAGGACTGAGAGAAATAGAGATTGCTGTTAGTTTTTAAGATTTAATGATAATTATGTTGTTTAAGAATAGTAGATATTTTTGTTACCTGATTGTTATATTTTTTATAAAAGCCTCAAAGGCTTTAAACTAATTGAAATGGAAGAATTTTTTTTAAAGTTAAGTTGACGTTTACGTAGTAGTTGACAACTTAAACGTCATCTTAAGAACATGGTTCAAATTGAGAACGATTTATCAATAAGTGCCTTAGAATTGATGTTTTTGTTACAATTATGATTGTTATTATTATTTTTATAAAAGCATTTGATATTAACCTACGTTTAAATATAAAAAATAATAATTTTACCTTACAGTGTATTAAGCTGTCCTTTTAGTGCATTGAGCTGTAGGGTATATTTTACAAAAACTTGTTTTTATAGGAGATTAGGACCTTTACATTAACTTTATGTTTTCAAATAGTGTTCCTATCTGTACCTTACTTGATAATTATAATTACTATTTTGTTATACCAAATGTGAAATGAAAGACTGTACCTAAAAAAGACTGTGTCTAAGTACCTAGTAGACTCTAAAATAATTAAGAACTATGAAACCTAGTATTATTAAATAACAATGTTTGATTTTAACTACTTCTTTTATTTATTTTTTTGATATTTCAACATTGTCATTAAAAGACTTCACTCTGTCAGATTTTAAATTACTGGAATGTAATGTTGTATTAACCACCAATTTATAATTATACTTACAAATTAACTGTCATTTGATACCATTCACTTATAGTGGAAAGTGTTACTTAAATCATTTTGATCTGCAACTACCTTATAATAATTCAAGCGCTTAAGACAAATAGACTGATTCTATTTAATTATTGCAATGGTTGTTAATACACTTAGCCTGACACTAAAAAAACATCTGAACGTCGCTTAAATCCTTTTTCCTGAAACTATAAACTGACAATTTCGGCGCTTGAATCATTTAGCCTGTTTCTAAATAATAATGATTTTTGGGCATTTTGTATGAAGCGACATTTATTTCTGGAAATAATAGCTTTTAAACAATGAAACTGAGACCAAATTGTGCGGACTTTATTATGGCAAGTAAATTTGGCCACTTTTTCGTAGAAATATGAATACTTTTTTTTATATGATTTTTTTTCCAAAAATCGAAACTTTAAAACGCTCTCCTGTAAAGTTTTAAAAATGTCGCTTAATACAAATACGCCGTCAACCCTCGATATTATTTTGAGATATCTTTTTTTTTTTCAAGATATGAAGTTAAATTCGAACGATGTCGCGGGCAGTCTATTATTATTACACATGGCAATCCAAAAAGCTTACCTACTAAGAATTCCACCTTCATATTCCATAGCATAGGAAACCCAGTCAAGTGTAAGTAAGTCCCATTTGATAAGGGTTCCGTAGATTTATATAATAGTGCCTCTAAGCCATTGTTTATTGTTCGGAACGCGGATGTAATATGAAACATTAGTTTATATAGTTGGTAGAGGATAACGTATCTTATTATGGTAGGGATGATTTTTTATTGTTTAAAATCACTGTTAAAATCACTCAACTGTAAAACCCAGTATATATATATATATAACCCACCTTTTTAAATGAGCATCAAAGTTATAGGTTAAAAAAGTGTACAAAAACGTAGGTACATAGGTAAACGTACGTAGGGACGTACAGAAAAAAATCCGACATTAATTTAATAAAAAAAAGGTAACATCTCAATATTAGGTACTGAAAATAAAAACAGACACAAATAAGCTTTTCTCTCTTTTATTCTCGTTTCGCTCTCATTTATTTTTTGATACATTGTAATCAACACTTTTATCCGAAACAAATGAAAAGCGCCATTAATGTGACGGCTGTTTTTTTAAAGAACGCTGGTAATGTTAGTCTTCGTACCCACTTGTCGTGAATTTTCTAAGGATTTTTATCATTAGCTCTAGTGGCAGAACATTTTGTATGAAGTTCAGGCTTTTGTCGTATGACGACAGGCTTATAACAATTTTTAACTGTAACATAATCTTTTTATAAAAAAAACCCCCACTGCGTTTAAAATTGTATTTTTTTAATTTTGATGTACCTAGTGTCACTCTCTTTAAATACGAATCTAACGACACCTCTTACGCTAAAATCCATCAAGCTGTTTAGGCTCTAACGCGTGACAAAGAACAAACATACATACTCTTAAAAATATAACCCTCTTTCTGGCGCAGTTGGGTAAAAACGAAATACGAAATACGCGAATTCCGGTCTTTAAAACAAAGTAAAAATTCAATAAATATAGAAAAGTAAAAGATGAAATATGTTTTAATATAGCAAATGAACGTTTAAACTATAAACCGAAGTGAAATTAATTAAATAACAGGCATTCCTGTACAAAATTCCTGAAATATTCAGCACTAGGCTACGCCTGGCATTGTGTCCAGTTATTTGGGACTGTACCTCTATCACAAGTGGCATAGTTTCATTATGGTTCTTTTTACATACATTATATTATAAATGTCAATGTTTTTGCCGATGGATGGATGGATGTTTGGTACTCTTTCACGAAAAAACTACTGAACAGATTTTGATGAAACTTGGCAATATTTTAGCTTGTTATACATGATATCCGTCACGCCTTTCTCCCATCGGGGTAGGTAGAGACCACTTCCCTCCACTTGCTCCGATCCAAAAATACTTCTTTCGCTTCATCCACATTCATAAATCGCCTCATACACGAGGCCAATACACAAGACAACCCAGTAAGCCAAGCCAAAATTGGCTTCGTGTAAATAGAGCCAATTATTGGCCTGTATAGAAGATGCTAGAATGGCGACCTAGAGCCAACACCAGAGGGCGCGGCAGACCACCGCAGCGCTGGGTGGAAGACATCCAACGACACGGAGGCCGGGACTGGATGAATCGGGCACAAGACAACCTAGAGTGGAAGAAGAGGGAAGAGGCCTATATCTAAGAATGGATTTCCCAAAGACCACCATGATGATAATGACGATGAAAGAAGATGCTTCAAAATCCTTTGTACAACCGAAACGAGTCCGACACGCACTTGGCCGTTTTTTAACCAGAAACTCCTGCGGTATACAAATACACTACATACATATCTGTCACGCCTCCGCATATGAGGCGACTGATGAATGTGGATGAAGCGAAAGAAGTGTGTTTGTATCGCAGCAAGTGGAGCGTCTCTGCCTACCTCGATGGGAGAGAAGCGGTAAATACAGTATTTTACAATTTTACGCGTAATTCCAAATTAATCTTCAATTTATCCGCTGGTGATAATTGTCCGGTTTTCGTGTCGGCCACTATTATATCGATTCTATTCGAATCGCCATTGTACCGCTTTTCATTTGTTTCGGATATTAGTGTTGGGTATGCTTTCTGTTGTATTCGTAGGTTATCGAAAATTTTATTGAAGACTAGAGGCTGCCCGCGACTTCGTACGCATTTACCGTCATATCTTGGAAAAAAATCACGATATCTCAAAATAATATAGCCTATGTGTTATTCTGATGTCCAAGCTAAGTTATTGTAAAAATTCATTATGAAAATGAAAAGTGATTTATTCAAAAATAGGCAAAATTCATTACACTTTTGTGATGTCACTTTTTTAATCTAAAACTACTGCCGGTTCACTACCTGTATAGCCGAGAGGAAGAAGACGGCAAGTAACCTTCGGCACAGGGCCCTACGTTATGTGCAATATATCTTTTTTTTAAATCGAGACTCTTATATACAATTACATGTTGACTTAACTTGTTATCACAGTAATTTACATGTACGAGTAGTTTGTTTTACGTAATTTTTTAACTCTGCAGCATCCAAAATAAACCAAAGATTATTAAAATCTGTTCACCCATCCATCCATCAATCAGCACAAACATTGACATTTATATTATTAATAGGATTGAGACGAGTGTGTTTATGTGTGTTTAAAAATTAAAGTATTGATGTAGGTAGGTAATGGAAATCAGCCTGCCTTTTTTACCCGACTACGGCGAATACAATAAGCAGGGTAATATTTTTAACTCATTGTTATGTAAGTACGTGAACACAATAAATGCATTGTGTAAAGTGCTTGATATATTAAAAAAGCTTCCAAATGTTTTCTAAATAAAACTATTATTTAAAACCTCAATTAATTACAATACATGCGTAGTTGTAATAAGACATTGAAAATAAGTAATAGTAAGAAGAATTATTATAAGATAATAGTAATAGTAAAAATTAAGTGAACTTGTGCACCCTACGCTGCTTTGCCAATTGCATTTTGATCTGTCACTACACTAATGGAATAGGTAGAGTACCGATCTATCGACATCGATAATTTCCTGAGACAACACTACTTTTAAATCCCCCGCTTTGATTCAGCTTTGAAAATGTATATTCTATGGAGAAATTGTTTGACACGTGCAAACTGTATTGTTGAAGAAAGTTTCGCAAAATATTTCCATTCAAACGGGCGTTTCTCTCTCGATATTAAACTTAAATTCGACTTCGATCAAAAACGTTTATGTCTTTCATAAGCTGCCCGCGACTCCGTACGCATTTCTCGTAAGATTTTGGAAAATAATCATGTTATCGTTTAGTAATATAGCCTATGTGTTATTCTGATGTTCAAGCTATAATACTGCCATGTTTCACAAAAATCAGTTCAGTAGTGTTTACGTAAAAGAGTAACAAACATCCATCCATCGGCACAAACAAAGTCATTTAATTTTAAAAATTTTAAAAATTTGTCATTTAAAATATTAGTAGGTTACTAAGCGGATCCTCGTACAAGCGTTTCTCCAGGATTGTAAAGGAAAGGTCTGTCCCAAGGGGAGTTCTGAATTTGCAAAATTGTCTACCTAGCGTGTAAAGGTTGGAAACCGGATAAAATATCATGAAAATGACCGCGTATTCAGTAAGCGAGCATCCTCGCGAGGCAGCGTTCGACCATTTTAACAAAACCTTGCTGTACGTACGAGCAAGGTTAACCTAGAGACCTGTGTTAATTGGCCGAAATTTTGCCTTGCGATTTACTCGTCCAATGAATACACGGTTAATGAGACGCGGTATCCAATACAATGTAAGCAAAAAGGGTAACATAGAAGAACAAGGCCAGCTTTGAATATAGGAATCGATAATTTGAATGAAAAATGAGTTTTGAAAATAATTATTTATTATTATTTAACAGTTTATTGTAAGATGATAGTACATAGATACAGAAAAAAAGAGAAGTTATACAAAAGGTACAGCATATTTCTAAAAGAAATAAAAAATAATAATATTGCAAGTTGCAAACCGTTATCCTACTAAATATTATAAATGTTAATGTTTGTGCCGATGGATGGATAAATGTTTGTTACTATTTCACGCAAAAACCATTCGACAGATTTTGATGAAACTCGGCAATATTGTAGCTTATACATCAGAACAACTATACGGCTATATTATTTTGAGATATCATGATTTTTTTCCAAGATATGACGATAAATGCGTACGAAGTTCCAGGCAGTATTTAGATAAAGTCAATATACTGACAAAAAGATAAATGGCGAAGATATAATGCAAGCCACTTTCAACCAAGACCTGTGGAAACCTTTGACTGGTGATACATATATACATATCTGTCAAGCCTCTTTCCCATCGGGGTAGGCAGAGACCACTGGTGACCTGATGACGTTGATGCTAATTCAAATAAAAAAAAAAAACAAATCTGTTTTATTCAATTAACTTAAGAGTTAGACTCTTGTCGGTGAAGCATTCGCCATTTAGTCCTATTCTCTGCCAGTGCCTTGACTTCTTGATACGACATGACGTTAACTTTCTCCTTCACTTGAGTGAAGTGGGTACGTCGCGGTCTTCCTCTGCCTCTCTTCCCCTCAACCTTTTCTTCAATGATGTTTCTCAAGAAACGGTCATGTCGCATTAAGTGCCGTATCATCTTCCCTCTTCTATTTTCTATAGTTCTTAACAAGCAGCGCTTCTCGTTGACTATGTTTGTGTTTTATATAACTTCTAAACTTTCATTACTTTGTTACTCAAGTGAGAGGAAGGGGAACACAATAAGAGCCGTTTTGAAACAACAGTTTAGTATCAAACTTTGGACGGTAAAGCCACTAACTAAAGCTACGAGTATCGATTCAACCCGCTGGTGTTTATTGGCTATAACATTTTGAAGTACCTAATCCATTTGCTGAAGCCGGAATTGAAACAGTCAAATGTTAAAATGAAATAAGCACAGTTATAGGTAGCAAGTGGAGGGAAGTGGTCTCTGTCTACCACGATGGGAGAGAGGCGTGACAGAAATATATGTATACGGTTGAAGGAGATGTCATGCCTATTAAGAAAGAAGTAAGTAAATCATTCATTCCCAGTTCAGTTACAGTACAACATTATTAAAATAAACAAAACAAAAATAAAAAATAGTACCTTGTACTAAAAAAATAAAAAAAACAAAAATACAAGAAACAAGGAAAAGACAGGACAGAGATAGAACTGGGAAAAGGACTCCACTCAGCATATGGAAGTGTGTTTGGATCGTTCTTCTTATTTAATTGTTCAATTTAGAATAACAAACATATCTGTTACGCCTCTCTCCCATCAGAGTAGGTAGCGATCAGTTTGCGCCAATTGCTACAATCCAAATACACTTTTTTCGCTTCTTTTCTCGATTAAATCGGGGACTTATTAAAGAAAATCATGAGTACCCTAAACCGACGTGCATTTATGAAGCGAAAGAAGTGTGTTTTGATTAAATTAAGGCCGTCTAACTATTTAGTAATGGGCTTATTCTACTTATGAAACTGAATCATTTACCAAAGAAGTTTTGTACGGTTTCTTATTTATTTATTTAAGGATATCCACAGCTTAACCATAAGTAAGGTAACATAAAAATAAAGTAATAATAATGTCTTCGCCAATCACGGATACCACGACTTATTTAACATGTGTGAACTCTATTTCTATTTGAACAAACAAATAAGGTAAAAAAGGTACTGCCCTTAAAAAAAAGTACATAGATGACAAACTAAACAATAGTATACGCAGTTTTAAAGGTACCTAGTGCTTGCTTAATAATAATGATAAAACTGAACTGAAAAAATTACTCCTATGGCACAGTTACTGTAAACTATTTTCTTTATTTTTTTTTTTTTTCTAAGTCCAAATTACGTTGATTAAAATATAAACTTAAATACCTAACCGCCAATATTTTTACAGATAAATATTCAAACGTACTTATACAATACAAATATTCTTTATTGCACAAAAAATATTTCGTATTATTTGGTCAAAAGCGGCTATAACAACATACATACTTACCTACTTATCTATTTATAAATCCTACTATAACATGGTCAGCAAAAAGAGCAAAGCCTCGACAGATTCATTAGGATAAAAGGAGAGAAATAGATATGTACCTATGTAGGTACCTAACGCTATATTTTGTAGGTTATCCGCAAAAACGATGAGAATGGCCTCGGATGAGCGAAAGTCGTCATAAGCGTATTTTCTGTTGATTCGTTTCATTTTATCTTATTTAATTGTATAATTTTATATAAGACCCAGAACACACGATGGAAAGCGACTGCAACGCAACTGAAACTGCTAGTTACTTTTGAGTTGCATCGAAGTTTCTGCTATAGACTCCTTTAGAAAACCATACACGACGCAACTGAAACGAAACGTTTCAAACTAGTTGAGAGAAACTTCGATGCAACTCAAAAGTATCTAGCAGTTTCAGTTGCGTTGCAGTTGCGTTTCACCGTGTGTTCTGGGCCTGACATATCCTACTCATATTATAAATGTCAATGTTTGTGCCGATGGATGGATGTTTGTTACTTCATCACGCAAAAACTACTGAACAGATTTTAATGAAACTTGGCAATATTGTAGCTTGCACATCAGAATAACACATAAGCTATATTATTTTGAGATATAATGATTATTTTCCAAGATATGACGATAAATGCGTACGAAGTTTCGGGTAGCCAGTAGTTTGTACAATAATTATATATGTCACGCTTATCTCCCATTGAGGTAGGCAGAGACCACTTCACCCCACTTGCTACGAAACACACTTCTTTCGCTTCTTTTCTCGATCAAATAAGACTTTTATTAAAGTAAGACCAAATCAAGAGTACCCTAAATCGACGAGCATGTAGGTATACGGCGACTAATGAATGTGAAATTGTGAATGAAGCGGAAGAAGTGTGTTTTGATCAAAACTTTGTAAATAATCTCGGTTTACGTAGCGGCAGACATCTTGAGCAATTCGCACAAATGAAATTGGACCGCATTTGTGTGGTGATATGGTGCAGATTTCCTCCATTACATTTTCTCAATACATAATTTGTACCATAAATCTTTATCTCATCTTTATTTGAAAGAAATTAAACGATATTTACTTCATAGTTTACTGTAATAATAGAGTTAATATTATAAAATATACAGGGTGTAACAGAAAGGGGGTATAATGCCGAAACACAGCGATATTAATTTGCGAATCTAGCACTAGCTTTAAAAAAAAGTACCTATATTATATTAAGTAATGTAACGGTTTCAAGAGCATTTTTTGTGCCTATGAAATAAATATATTTTTGACTTTGACGTTGATAGTCCTCATAAAACTGAAGAACTTTCCCCAAGAAACATAGATCGTGACTCGAAAATAAAATTGGCCTCCCCATACAAAATATCCGATCAGCTGATCAAGTAAGTATGAGCGATTCAAAAAAATTTTTTGATTTACGACCCATGTTCCTTGGGGAAAGTTGTTCAGTTTCGTGAGGACTATCGCTTTGTTTCGGCATTAAACCTTCTTTCTGTTACATCCTGTATAATATACCCTACATACATATCTGTCATGAATCTTTGCCGTTGGATTAGGTACTTTGAAAGAAATCTTAAAATCTAATTTTATTTACATTTAATCTAAATTTTCCGAGAAATATATTCACTATACAGTAACTAGATTCGAATCAATCTCTTTACTTCAAAAGCTTTCCTAGAACGTAAGATTTATTAACAACTTGTTAAAGGAAACTTGCCAAAATTAATTTCTCGGAAATCTTTAATGAGTTGCCTAAAATCTAAGTTTTAGTAAGGTGATCAGCTTAGCTGTGCACGGGGGCGATATTTTTATAATTTTGATAACTACGCCACGCGGAAATGCCTTAGATGGTGTGTTTTATTTGTGATTTTTGGATTATCGTCATCTCGCACCCAAAAAACTCGCACCAAAGCAAAGAAGCAAGGTAAAAACCTGGGGTGCGAGTTTTTTGGGTGCAAGATGACGAATAACTCTGATTCTTAGGGTCTGTTTCACCCCATCTACGGATAAAATTTATCTGACGGATATTTTATAACCTTTCTCTGTCTAACACGTCATGTTTTATGAAAAACGTAGACATTTATCTGTCTACTGAATTTTAACATTTTTGAACAATAAATATGCTTATTAAAGCCTGGAAAAAGCAGTTTAATTTTAAATTTAAGATTGTTTTCGAAATGTGCTGTCCTTTTGTACACATCAGTTTAACCATTAATGCGTAAGCCCTAAGGATTCAAGACTAGTGTCAGCTTGGTCTTCCTAAAGTTCCTAGGTCACAACTGAGACCTATTTAAAACCAGGTGGCAGATATTAAAGATAAATTACTTACTATCCATCAACCTTGTCTCTTCGCAGGCAATTTGTCTTAAACGGTGAAAGACAAAGTGCTACGGAGACATTAATTTTGTCTTCGAAATTTTAGCATAGCGGCTCAAGGGTTTTGTTTAGTTTGAGACGTGAAAATTGGCTATTTGTTTTAAGTGGGTGGAGTCGATTTTAAATGGTTTAAAGGCAGTTTGGAAGTGCTATTGAAGAAAAGGTTAGAATATTTATAAGAGTTGCTATTCAAATTACGTATAAAAGTAATTTGTGATATCTTAGCTTCTAATGTTGTTTAACTTTTACATTTTTGAGTGTTAACTGAGTTATTTTATCACTTCTTTATTATCTTAAATTAGCAACCATTATTCACGATATAAAAAAGAGTTTTACAGAATTACTAAAGTGCTGTTGTAAGGAGAATAGAATGAAAATGTCGCGAGTAAAAATAAACACGATCTCTTTGCGCGTAGTGACTGGCTGGACACCTCTTGGCATTTGTTGGCACTGACAGTACAACTTTATACCGAGACGGGTCAATGACGTCCCACCTGTTAACCAACATAAAAAACAACAAACTATAAATAAATAAATAAAAAATAATGGACTTTAACGACAATTTTAAAGAAGAGGTGCAAAGCTTCGTCTCCAGTCTCCAGAAATTACTTCCGCTGAAAAAGGATATCTTTGTGATCGAACAGGAGGAGAAACCGAAACTGACACGGCTTGCTGACGTCCATGTTGAAGCTAAAAGTGTCTTCCCGAAATGCTTCATAGGCGCCAAGCTCGTTATACTCCGAGAAGTCTACAATAAGGTCAAATTAGTCCAACAGTACAACTATGGAAACTCGAAAGACTCCAATAGGTTTTTCTCACAGCTTATTAACAAGGAAATGGAAACAAAACGCAGTGAGGACGGTCTACTCATCGAGTCTACAGGTTCAGCGACTGCTACGTACACGGAAAACTTAGATGACAACTGCGACCTTCGCTTAACGTCTAAAATAAGGGACCTTGTCTCATCAGAAACAGAGTTTGTTCTTGAAAAACGGAATGACAACGGTATCGGGACTTTTATGTGTCTCATGAAGGATGTTGACCCTATTAACACTAAGGTTATAGGGCAGTGGATGCATCAAGTGTCTGAGGAAGTGGGCATAGGAGCTGAGGTGTCGGTGAAGCCATTTTCATATCCTCCGAAGCCGGATGTATCAGTTAGCGCGAGATACGAGAGAGAATCATTCGTGGTGTCGTCAACGATCAGTAAACTAGGCTTCCAAGTCTGCCTATTCAAACAGTTCGCTCCGGATCTCCGAATAGCGACAATCGTGCATGAAAACAGGCGAGGCGCGCCTCCGACAGTAGGAATATCTCTCCACAAGGACTACGATAATGGATCAGAGTTGAAGATTTTCGTGGATTCTGAAAAATGTGGAGGGTTTACGTACCTAAAAGATGTTTATTTTAGAAATTCTAACGAGATTCGTGTTGTGAGGCTGGTTTGGAGCAGTTTGATTGATAGACAGAGGCGGGTACGTTTCGGATTTGGCTTCAACCTTGATTTTTGATGCACCGAAAGTGTCACGCTTCTCTCCCACTGTAAATTGTCGGTATGACGAAGTGATGCTCACTTTTCTAGAATTATTTGTTTGTATATAAGTATACATAGGTTTTAGTTATTGTTTTATTGTCTTGATAACCTCAGCCTGTTTAGAAGTGTGATTAAAAATTTGTGGATAAATATTTTTGTTTTATTTATAGATTGCAATTATATTTAGTACCTTACCTACTCGTAGTTCGTAAAAAGATTTTTGTGGTATTTATTCATCTACCACTCAGTATTTTAAATCCTTTTCTAATCAAATAATGAACAAAAGACATAGCTAACACCATATTTCCTAGTACAAAGAAAGCAGTGTTGAAATATTTGAGCGATAAAACTTTAGTAGATAGCAACAAAAAATTATAGCAATATTTTAGACTAAGTTAGAGAGAATAGTTGACAAGAGGGAGTTGATATAAGTTCCTAATACTAGGGTTGATTGTTATACATTTTAAAAAGGGTGTTACATACATACATAACCATCACGCCTCTCTCCTATTGGGGTAGGCAGAGACCACTTCCTTCCACAAAAGGGTGTTATGGATTTTTTGAAAACTACTGTTTTACATACATACATACATACGTACGTATCTGTCAAATATGTTCCTACTGTATTTGCTAATGAAATCTTTGCCTAAAACTCTAGGTTGAGACTTTTTCAAAATTTCCTTACGCCTTACAGTAACAAAATTAAAAGTATTCTATAGGTATTTATCTATTTATTTAAGCTTTGCCTGTAAGGATTACACTTTAGTTAGTAATATTTTAGTCTTATTAAAATGAAATATCTTAGTAAACAAATTAAATTAAAATCATTTGATATATTTGTCTAGATACTTGTTTGTAAATAAAAACAATACCGTATTCGTATCAATTCATAATATCTATCATTAGTAATTAAATTATTATTTTCGTTATTTCAGTATTTAACATATAAAACAAAAATAACGCCTCACAAAATTGCCATAACATTTAAATTCAATAAAATTATTTATTTATTTACGAATTAACTGGCAACCCTAACCGGAAGCAGGTTGTTATCTCTTATGGCGAAAAATAAACAGGATAAATTACCCTTGTTACTTGTTACTGAAGTTTTTACACAAGGTATTATAAAGTCTGGCGTAAAGCATCGCGGAACAAGAGATTTCATGTATTTACCAGTACATTGAACAAAATCGAGGAACGTCTTCTTATGAAACTGAATAAGTTTCTCCATGAAACATGAAAAAAAAAACGAACTTTTCGTAAAAAAACTTCGATTAGGTGAATAGATATTTTTTTGGTTTGTTTTTAAGTTTCATAGGCTGATTGCCTGTCCTGTTTTTCGTTGCGTAGGTAGTAGGTACTTTTTTTTCTTTATTACGTGGGGAAATCCTATATAATAAGAAATACGTGTGAATTAACTATTTAGTTAGAACTATAGTTTGAATAATAACGTTCGTTGTATATTACGATATACATAAATTATGAACACATTACATAAGAATATGTAAAAAATCTAGTAGGTAATCATCATCATTAAATTTAAGACCGTCGCACTTGTCGGTGGAATCTACGCCACTCTGCTCTGTTTTCTGCCGTCCTTTTAAGCACCTGATACGACACAACTTCTATTCCCAGGTAGGTAATATCAATCAATAAATACTTAGATCTAGAATTAAAAGGTTTTTTAGAATATCCGATTCGATTTACAACAAATCATACTTTTGTTTGACATAACGGAAATTAAAAGCAAGAGGTAGGCTTTACAATTTATTGCTAAATAAATAAATCCCGTGACATATGGAAATTACGAATTTATTCTTTAAATAAATCATAAAAACTGATACAATGTGGACGTTTATTTATATTAAATAAATAAATAATATCCTAAGCCGACGTGCATGTATGAGACAACTGATGAATGTGGATGAAGCGAAAGAAGTGTGTTTGGATTGTAGCAAGTGGAGAGAAGTGGTCTATCTACCCCAAAGAGGCGTATCAAAATAAATGATTCTAAGTACGTATAGATGGTCACAGACGCCGAGGTAGACCTCGAAAAAGATGGAGAGACGATCTGGATGCATTTTCACGGGAATGGCAGGTCGCTACCGGAGACCGTGTTAAATGGAAAGTCACGGAGGAGGCCTTTGCCCAGCAGTGGGATCTTAACAACAAAAAAAGTACGTATAAATAATTAGTCTCTCCCTATCCCGATGTGAAAGAGGCGTTACAAAATATGAGTATAGGTAAGTAGGTATGTACAAATAATCCAATAATTCCAGCTCACAAATTCTAAGATTTAATAAACAAAGTCACGCGAATAAACTAGTCAATCTCACCTGGCTCCGTTTTATGTTATATTTGAATTAGTTCCGTAAATCCTACTATAGTATACTCATACTATATGTATATTATACTCATTAAAGTAACATATTTGTTGTTGGGTTGGATTTAGGATGCGGGCCGTGCAGGTAAAGGTACGATACGGGGTCTCTAGCTCGTATGCATTAAAAAAAAACCGGCCAAATGCGAGTCGGACTCGCGCAGGAAGGGTTCCGTATTTTGGAAATCATCATATTTTGGAAAAATTACGCAATATTTCAAAATTATATCCATACTAATATTATAAATGCGAAAGTAACTCTGTCTGTCTGTCTGTCTGTTACGCTTTCACGCCTAAACTACTGAACCGATTTCAATGAAATTTGGTAGAGAGGTTGTCTAGACCTTGAGAAAGGACATAGGCTATATTTTGTCGCGAAAAAAGGCTTAAGGGGGTAATAAATGGGGATGAAAGTTAGTATGGGAGATCGTCATTATTCGAAGATAAAACCATGAAACTTTATATTTAGGCACTTAGTACTAAATAAATAAATATTTGTTCTAGCTTTTTGGAAATATCTACCTGTATAGACGTGAAATAAGGGATGAAAGTTCGTATGGAAGTCCTATCAAAGTTACGCTTCCACACCTAACTCCGGAACTTATTTTCATAAAATCTGTTACAGAGTTCGACTAAAGCCTAGGAAAGGTCGCAGGCTATGTTTTATTTTTTTATTTTGAGAAAAAAATACGGCTTAAGGGGGTGGTAATAAGGGATGAAAGTTAGTATGGGAGATCGTCATTATTCAAAGATAAAACCATGAAACTTTATATTTAGGCACTCAATACTAAATCCATACTAATCCATACTATAATATTATAAATGCGAAAGTAACTCTGTTTGTCTGTCTGTTACTCTTTCACGCCTAAACGGCTGAACGGATTTTGATGAAATTTGGTATGGTGATAGATGATAACCTAGAAATGGTCATAGGCTATAAATAATCACGTCATCGTACTTAGGGGGTAGGAAGTAGGCAGAAAACTGAATTGAGTTAGTGATTTTTTTATTGTTTTTGCTGGGAGTTTTGCTCTATCATGCCTAAACGGCTGAACGGATTTTGATGAAATTTAGTAAGGTAATAGATGGTTACCTAAAAACGGATATAAGATCAAAATGATCACGTCATCGTACTTAGGGGGTAGGAAGTAGGCAGGAAACTGAATTGTGTTAGTGATTTTTTTATGGTTTTTGCTGGGAGTTTTGCTCTATCATGCCTAAACGGCTGAACGGATTTTGATGAAATTTAGTAAGGTAATAGATGGTTACCTAAAAACGGATATAAGATCAAAATGATCACGTCATCGTACTTAGGGGGTAGGAAGTAGGCAGAAAACTGAATTGAGGTGGGACATTATTGCAGGGGGACTTACAGCCGGGAGAAAACAAAAATCTTATGCGGACGAAGTCGCGGGCAAAAGCTAGTAGCCTATATATTTCAAAAATATATAGCCTATTCTGATGTCCGTGCTAAGTTATTGTAAAATGTCATTAAAATCTGTTCAGTGGTTTTCACGTGATGAAGCAAAACACATCCATCCATCGGAACAAACATTGACATTTATAATATTAATAGGATTAGGTTAATAAACTAAAGCTAGATTCAAAATATTATTATTTTCCCCTGATTCCTATTTATAAAGTGTTTTTATTAATTTACAAGGTTTACCTACGCCGGCCCTGTCACTATTCACACATTTCATATCATATAACGTAGTGCCGGTAATATGCAACCTTAATCCGGCACAAGAGCCTCATATTGCTGCAAAACGAGTATGAGAGTAACGTTTTTTTAAAGCTTTTCAAGACGATGAAAAACTTTTTAAGCTTTTGAATTTTGATACGTGAATATTTTGTAAAAAAAAACTAGACTTCGTACGCATTTATCGTCTTCTTCTTCTTCTTCTTATTTAAGAGCTAAGCTCTTGTCGGTGGAGCCTCTTCCATCCCTCCCTATTTTCTGCCTTCTTTTTAACATCTTGATACGACATGACACCCGCCTTTTCCTTCACCTGTTCTAGGAACGTCCGTCTGGGTCTTCCTCTCTTCCTTTTCCCTTCAATTTTTCCTTCTATGATGTTTTTTATGAAGGAATCATGTCGTATCAAATGTCCTAGCATCTTTCCTCTTCTGTTCTCAATAGATTTTAGTAAACTTCTCTTTTCTCCCACAATCTGTAATACCTCCTCATTTCTCTTCTTTTCAGTCCAACTTATCCTCTCCATTCTTCGCCAACACCACATCTCAAATGCCTCCAGTCTTTCTCTATCCTTTTTATTCATTGTCCACGTTTCGCTGCCATATAGAGCGATACTATCGATATTATCGTCATATCTCGGAAAATCTACATAATATAGGGTGACTTTAAATTAGTGAACGATAGAAAAGGATATGCATGTACTCGTGATAACAAACAACTTTTACTATGGAACCAAGTTCGAAATCATACAATAATAAGTCTCCCATAGACGTCCCATAACACTATCAGCTGGTGCATTTTGTATGAGTAGTTCAAAATTTTTTGAATGGTTTCCACCTTGGTCCCATAATAAAAGTTGTTTGTTATCACGAGTACATGTATATCCTTTTGTATCGTTCACTAATTAAAAGTCACTCTATTTATTAAAATAATAAAGCCTATATAAGCATTGGCAGAGGATACCTTATGGCGGATGCTCCACCGACAAGAGTCTGACTCTTAAATACAATGATGATTATTTTTTGATTTATTATTTATTGGTTATGTATTTATCGATTATAATAGTATTTATATTTTATTGATTATTTATTTATAGATTTTTCTGGTAAGTATATAAGCTACAATTTTTACGTCAAAATCTGTTCAGTTGTTTTTGCGTGAAAGAGTCAACCGCGAATAACTATGCCTAAAAGGAGTCCAGCACACACGTTTCTTCCCAATCTATTTTATCTTTTATCACCCGCTTTTTACGTCATTTCTATAAAGTTCTTTTAAGTGAAGTAAAATTTAAAAGTTTTCCCACAAAACGCCTTTACACCCTAATGCACAGAGCACAGTGGGCAACTTGCCAAAAACGCTAGACATAAAATAAGTAGGAAAACCACGTCAAAATTACGAGCGAATGCTTTCTCAAAATAAGGTGCACAAATATTGATATTCCTGGATTTTTCCTGGAATGCGGAGCTTATTTCCTGGTTTTGAAAAAGCAAAGAATCTTTTTCATTTCAGTGTAAGTTTTTAAATGTATGTACAAAAATTAAAGTTACGTTTTTAATAAGAGTAGGTGTCTACATAACTACTTATTGTCTAAGTCAAAATCAAAGCTTTGTATATTCGTCGAAAATAAGGTTTTTTGTGTATCTAAGTATGTTAAAATACACTAATCTAATCTAATGTAGCCATTCGTGTCCCACTGCTGGGCAAAGGCCTCTCTTCTCATCTGCCATGACTTTCTGTCTCGAGCTTCCTCCGCCCAGGTACTCAATGTAAAATACACATTATTGATAATTTAGCAATTCGTATAATGGCCATTTCGCATTAGCAGTAGAAGTATTTTCACGTTTTTAATATAAATTGTTAATTCACAAAGGTTCAATTGCTAATGTAATAATATCTTTACATTTAAGTTATTCTTGCTTATTTATTTGAACTAGAATCTCTAAAGAGTAATAGATTATTCAATTCAATTTAAGTTTATTCTTTAAGAAAGACTGTTATTTCTACATCATTTATCACAACTAAATCTCCCGTTCCAGATTTAACTTAGGAAATGAATAAAAATGGAATATAAGCTTACATATCCATCTTAGTTTGTTTCACAGTTTTTAGGGTTCCGTATCCAAAGGGTGAAAACGGAACCCTATTACTGAAACTTGGCTGTCCGTCCGTCTATCCGTCTGTCTGTCTATCTGTCTGTCCGTCCGTCCGTCTGTCTATCTGTCCGTCCGTCTGTCTGTCTGTCTGTCTGTCTGTCTGTCTGTCTGTCTGTCTGTCTGTCTGTCTGTCTGTCTGTCTGTCTGTCTGTCTGTCTGTCTGTCTGTCTGTCTGTCTGTCTGTCTGTCTGTCTGTCTGTCTGTCTGTCTGTCTGTCTGTCTGTCTGTCTGTCTGTCTGTCTGTCTGTCTGTCTGTCTGTCTGTCTGTCTGTCTGTCTGTCTGTCTGTCTGTCTGTCTGTCTGTCTGTCTGTCTGTCTGTCTGTCTGTCTGTCTGTCTGTCTGTCTGTCTGTCTGTCTGTCTGTCTGTCTGTCTGTCTGTCTGTCTGTCTGTCTGTCTGTCTGTCTGTCTGTCTGTCTGTCTGTCTGTCTGTCTGTCTGTCTGTCTGTCTGTCTGTCTGTCTGTCTGTCTGTCTGTCTGTCTGTCTGTCTGTCTGTCTGTCTGTCTGTCTGTCTGTCTGTCTGTCTGTCTGTCTGTCTGTCTGTCTGTCTGTCTGTCTGTCTGTCTGTCTGTCTGTCTGTCTGTCTGTCTGTCTGTCTGTCTGTCTGTCTGTCTGTCTGTCTGTCTGTCTGTCTGTCTGTCTGTCTGTCTGTCTGTCTGTCTGTCTGTCTGTCTGTCTGTCTGTCTGTCTGTCTGTCTGTCTGTCTGTCTGTCTGTCTGTCTGTCTGTCTGTCTGTCTGTCTGTCTGTCTGTCTGTCTGTCTGTCTGTCTGTCTGTCTGTCTGTCTGTCTGTCTGTCTGTCTGTCTGTCTGTCTGTCTGTCTGTCTGTCTGTCTGTCTGTCTGTCTGTCTGTCTGTCTGTCTGTCTGTCTGTCTGTCTGTCTGTCTGTCTGTCTGTCTGTCTGTCTGTCTGTCTGTCTGTCTGTCTGTCTGTCTGTCTGTCTGTCTGTCTGTCTGTCTGTCTGTCTGTCTGTCTGTCTGTCTGTCTGTCTGTCTGTCTGTCTGTCTGTCTGTCTGTCTGTCTGTCTGTCTGTCTGTCTGTCTGTCTGTCTGTCTGTCTGTCTGTCTGTCTGTCTGTCTGTCTGTCTGTCTGTCTGTCTGTCTATCCGTCTGTCTGTCTGTCTGTCTGTCCGTCCGTCCGTCTGTCTATCTGTCCGTCTGTCTGTCTGTCTGTCTGTCTGTCTGTCTGTCTGTCTGTCTGTCTGTCTGTCTGTCTGTCTGTCTGTCTGTCTGTCTGTCTGTCTGTCTGTCTGTCTGTCTGTCTGTCTGTCTGTCTGTCTGTCTGTCTGTCTGTCTGTCTGTCTGTCTGTCTGTCTGTCTGTCTGTCTGTCTGTCTGTCTGTCTGTCTGTCTGTCTGTCTGTCTGTCTGTCTGTCTGTCTGTCTGTCTGTCTGTCTGTCTGTCTGTCTGTCTGTCTGTCTATCCGTCTGTCTGTCTGTCTGTCTGTCCGTCCGTCCGTCTGTCTATCTGTCCGTCTGTCTGTCTGTCTGTCTGTCTGTCTGTCTGTCTGTCTGTCTGTCTGTCTGTCTGTCTGTCTGTCTGTCTGTCTGTCTGTCTGTCTGTCTGTCTGTCTGTCTGTCTGTCTGTCTGTCTGTCTGTCTGTCTGTCTGTCTGTCTGTCTGTCTGTCTGTCTGTCTGTCTGTCTGTCTGTCTGTCTGTCTGTCTGTCTGTCTGTCTGTCTGTCTGTCTGTCTGTCTGTCTGTCTGTCTGTCTGTCTGTCTGTCTGTCTGTCTGTCTGTCTGTCTGTCTGTCTGTCTGTCTGTCTGTCTGTCTGTCTGTCTGTCTGTCTGTCTGTCTGTCTGTCTGTCTGTCTGTCTGTCTGTCTGTCTGTCTGTCTGTCTGTCTGTCTGTCTGTCTGTCTGTCTGTCTGTCTGTCTGTCTGTCTGTCTGTCTGTCTGTCTGTCTGTCTGTCTGTCTGTCTGTCTGTCTGTCTGTCTGTCTGTCTGTCTGTCTGTCTGTCTGTCTGTCTGTCTGTCTGTCTGTCTGTCTGTCTGTCTGTCTGTCTGTCTGTCTGTCTGTCTGTCTGTCTGTCTGTCTGTCTGTCTGTCTGTCTGTCTGTCTGTCTGTCTGTCTGTCTGTCTGTCTGTCTGTCTGTCTGTCTGTCTGTCTGTCTGTCTGTCTGTCTGTCTGTCTGTCTGTCTGTCTGTCTGTCTGTCTGTCTGTCTGTCTGTCTGTCTGTCTGTCTGTCTGTCTGTCTGTCTGTCTGTCTGTCTGTCTGTCTGTCTGTCTGTCTGTCTGTCTGTCTGTCTGTCTGTCTGTCTGTCTGTCTGTCTGTCTGTCTGTCTGTCTGTCTGTCTGTCTGTCTGTCTGTCTGTCTGTCTGTCTGTCTGTCTGTCTGTCTGTCTGTCTGTCTGTCTGTCTGTCTGTCTGTCTGTCTGTCTGTCTGTCTGTCTGTCTGTCTGTCTGTCTGTCTGTCTGTCTGTCTGTCTGTCTGTCTGTCTGTCTGTCTGTCTGTCTGTCTGTCTGTCTGTCTGTCTGTCTGTCTGTCTGTCTGTCTGTCTGTCTGTCTGTCTGTCTGTCTGTCTTTCTGTCTGTCTGTCTGTCTGTCTGTCTGTCTGTCTGTCTGTCTGTCTGTCCGGCAGTTTGTACGTCTACTGTTAGACATTTATTATTAATTATTGTTAACCTAGTTAATGCTACAGAACCCTACGTGCGCGAGTCCGACTCACACTTGGCCGGTTTTTTCGTTCACATTATACCTGTATTTGGCGTGCTATCTGTCTCAATCAAGTCAGCCTAGGCGACGCTCAGTGGGCACGATGCCAGCCTATCCAGACAAAATAAATGTTGCCTAAAATAGAATTTATTTTCGCTGTATATCGCCAACATCTGGATTCATACCTGGAACAACGGATATTTGATTTAATATTATGATAAAAACGAGCTTTTTCGTTTTTAAGAATCGATATTGGCATTGGGGTAGCAACACGGTAGCAACATGTCAAATTAGATAAGGCCGATAAATATTTTATAGATAGATATTTAAATTTAAAAAATCGGGTTGTTTTTAAAAGTTAACTCTAGATTCGCAAGGTAGCATTATTCATCAAAGAAGAATTTAGCAAGAAATCAAATTGGGTTACTCTTTTCAAGTAATTTTTATATAATTCGCTGCATAATATTAGGTTGTCCATAGCCGAAACGTCAAAAAATTAAAAAAAAAAAGAAAGTCAAAAAATGTCCTAGAACTATCTTCAAAACTCGTTTTGTAATAAGGGGGATAGAAAGATACACCCATTCATTTAAAGTTTCGCGAAGATATGAAAAAATACTAATAAAAACATAACTATCTAGCTTTGTATGTGGTTGGTATGTCAACAACAATTGTCAGCTGGCGTCATTATACCTTAATATTAAGGATAACGACGTAACTCGACGGTTAAATTACACACACTAAGATTACTCCCAAGTGTGGAATTTAACTCAGATTCAAGGGTATTCAAGTTACGGAAGTTTCTAGTATACTACTTGAAAATAGACACATACCTTTCACGCCTCTTTCCCATCGGGGTAGGCAGAGACCACTTCCTTACACTAGCACGTTCACTGTGCATCTGAAAATTTGGCAATGACCCCTCACGTGCAAATGTTTTTTTTAGTAGGAACGTCGGTATTTATAAATTTTATCTTATTATGGGAAAAAAAATCAAGTTCCGAAAATTTTATTTCCAGTTTTCCACAATTTTCTTAATGCACCATATATGGTGCATGCTCGTACGAGCTGGTTTTTACATGTCCCATATATGATGCATGCACGTACTAGATCGAAATTTAATGTCGTGATTATTATTACTTGTGGGTAGGTTCATAATTCTTTACTAAGATCAATCTGTCAAAGACGAGGTGTTAGTAAAATAAAATTTTACGCAAGTGATAGTGATAACTGCAGTGTATTTACTGTTGTTTTGTTTTGATTGAAACTATGAAACGCTCCAGACCTAATGGAAAACCTATATCAAACTAGGTATATCTTTGAAGAAATTTGGGGTATTTTACAAGAAAGTGACGGTGAAGATGAAATTATGGAAGAATTGGAGGATTTGGGTGAGTGTTCTATAAATCAAGAAGAGACTATTGAAGACATTAGAAACTTTATCAATACCAAACATTTTGTATTAATTTTTACCAAACATTATTTTGTCAAGCAATCAAAAATTATGTGACTTACTGTTTTAAACTAATTTTGATAAAATTTTTGTATTTCTTTTATTTTCTGAATATCTATTCAGTAAGCAATAAAAAACATTAAGTTATTTTTTGTTTTTATTTTGACATTCCTTTCTGGCAACATTTTTCAAAATGTCCTCCCGGTATTTATATGTTGCTTAGCACTTTTTCATAGCCCATACGTGTAACCTATTTCTTTCTCTTAAAATCACACGTGCATTATTTTACAAGCCTATTACTTTACAAGGGTTCGTGACCCATATGTGATGCACTCACGTATCACTCATACCTTGAAATGCCCCATATATGGGGCACGCACAGTGAACGTGCTAGCTACGATCCAAACACACTTTCGTTTCCTCCACATTCATCAGTCGTTTCATTCCTACTTGAAATTATTTGTATTTTTTTTAGTAGCGTATTGTGTCCCACTGCTGGGCAAAGGCCTCCCCCGCATTCTTCCATGCCTCCCTATCTCCGGCCGCCTCTGGCCAGTTTGCCAAGTATGCATCCAGATCGTCGCGCCATCTCCTCTTAGGCCGACCTCTACCTCTGTGGCCGTCGAGCGGCAACCAGTCTGTAGAAATCTTGGCCCAACGATCCGGGTGCATACGGCAAACATGTCAAGCCCAGTTCCATTTTAGTTTCGCGGTCTTTATTTGTATTTATATTTGTATTAAATCATAACTATTTATCAGTCGGGTTACATAGTTAAGTCGTCTTAACAGTGGTTTTTAGAAGCCAGACTTCATTTACTTCATCATATTTAGAGACATTTAGGCCTGTCTACCTAAGCGCCAAAACACACGGTGAAACGCAACTGAAACTGCTAGTTACTTTTGAGTTGCATCGAAGTACTTCTGAAACGTTTCAAACTAGTTGCGTCGTGTGTGGTTTTCTATAGAAGTCTATAGCAGAAACTTACATGCAACTCAGTAGTAACTAGCAGTTGCAGTTGCGTTTCCCTGTGTGTTCTGGGTCTGATACTTTGATTTCTTGACAGTACATAACGTTGGTACTTACTTTGTTCAAGTGAAGCACAAAGTTAACGTAAAGTATCAAGATGTTATTTAAATATACTTATTTGGCCAAATTTTATAGCAGGCAAGATTACCATAACTCATCAATTTATTTATAAATAGGAGCAAATATTACCAGATCTTATCATTAAAACAAATATAAGTATTTAGAAATCTAGATAATCTTCGATTAATCATACCTAACCTTAACCCTAACCCAAATTATGAATAGACCACTGAATAATTGTATTTGATCACAGCCGAAGGAACTCTAAATAACAAGCCATTTTCCAAGACATTTGCTTCATGGAACCCCTCGATGGGAAAACTTTCATGATTTACCGACTTACAATTTGATGGAGATTTTTTTTTCGAAGATTTGAATTTAACGGCCTGTCATCTTTGCTTTTTGTGACGTGAGGGATAAGTTGTTCAGAATAAAAAAAATACAGAAGTTAAATGAAAGATAAATATTTCGTAGTTTGTTTAAGAAATTTTCAAGAATAAGTAGGTACTTATCTATAAGTACCTACTTATTCTTGAAAATGTGACTGAACTGACATAAATATCTGTCACGCCTCTTTCCCATCGGGGTAGGCAGAGACCACTTCCCCCGACTTACTACGATCCAAACAAACATTTAAAAAAAAAATCATTTCATAAAAATCAGTCAGACGAAAACATTTCATTAATTTATAAAAAAAGAACTAAGCTGAAAAAAATCTAGCATTATTGAAAGTTCTAGAAAAATTCAATTTGCTAGCATCAATTGAAAACCCCGAGGGAATAATATTTTTTAAATATTTTATTTTTGTTTATTAATCATTTGACTTTGCGTGACTTTTATATTTTTATGAATACGGTATTCATAAAAATATAAAAGTCAGACGTCATAGAGAGTCAGACGTATAAAAGTCGACGAATGTGTGTCATGTCAGAAGACTTGGGCTAAAACAGCTACCCAATGGCTACCAACTGCCAAACGGCGTCGCGGCAGACCACGGAAAAGGTGGCGGGACGAGCTGGGTACCTTCTTGAGTACCTGGGCGGAGGAAGCTCGAGACAGAAAGTCATGGCGGTTGAGGAGAGAGGCATTTGCCCAGCAGTGGGACACTTCATCATTGATTTTCCACGAATTTTTATCGCAATTTCCAGTAGCAGAAGATTTTGTATGAAGCTATTCACACTTATCCTTTGACGACGCTTACATTAAAATTGACATTTCAGTATTGGGTAGCCTTATACGGAAATATAGTTATACAAGGCGAGAGTTGATGGAAATGATAAGAGGGGAAGGCCAAGGTGAACTTACTTCGAACACACCGGTGACTAGCTAAAGAAAGGCTGAAGGCTGAAACACATCGGATGCGTATGCGTAACGTAGACGTAAGCACGGCGTAGCCACGCGCGTAGTTACGGTGTAACCCAATGTGACACCGGGCTACGCGTCATGTCGACGTGTACGTTTACGTTACGCAAGCAGTGTGTCCTATCTCATACAGTTCCATACATTACATTACAACTCAAAGGTACTCATACGTCTACGCATACGCATCCGGTGTGTTTTGGCCTTAAGTCAAGAGTACCCTAACACGACGGGCATGTATGAGGCGACTGATGAATGTAGATGAAGCGAAAGTGTGTTTGGATCGTAGCAAGTAAAGGGATGTCATTTCTGCCTCCCCCGATGAGAAAGAGACGTGACAGATATACATATCTGTATGTATGTATGTATGTATACGATAACAATATCTAAAACGCCCTAAGCCTCATTTCACAGCCCTTTTAATTAAAGCCGTCTATCTTAATAGCCATTGTCTAGCTAGGTAATGGTAAATTATAAATAAAACGTGAAACGATGGCCATATATTTTAACTAGCAGTCATTAGGCAGGCCCCCACTGTTCTGTTTGCATTCTATTTTTTCCGCTAGAGCCTTCGCTATTCGTTTAAAGAGCTTTTCGGTAATTAGGGCCTGTTCCACAATCAACGCATAAAATTTATCTAACAGATGTTTTATACCTAGACATAGACATAGACATTTATTTTCTTAAAAACACAGTACAACACACAACACAAACTCAACAGTTCACAATTACATTTTTAAAATAACACGCAGATTTATTTACACACAGAAAGCACAAAAAAAGGAAAAAAAAAAAACAAAAAAAAAAAGAAAATATACCTAAAATAACAGAAACAAAGACTAAAATAAACAGAAGAAAGAGGTAGGGTGTGTGTTGTAGCGCGATGCAAGGGTGGCTACATCTCAGCATATGCTGCAGCATTGCCACAGCGCTGATTTTCAGACGAGCTCCCACTTCCCTTGAACGTCAACTGTCATCCACAAAATGACACAACAGCTTACATATTAATAAATAATTAAACATAGAATAATACATAATAATAATTTACATAATACCTGTCTCTGTCTAAAACGTCGTGTTTTATAAAAAAACATACACAGTTACATTTTATCTACATGGGGAAGCAGACCCTTAGGGCCTGTTTTACTATATCCAGATAAAATTTAACTGACAGATAAACCTATGTCTATTTCATAAAGCATGACGTTTTAGACAGAGACAGGTATAAAATATCTGTCAGGTAAATTTTATGCGTTGATTGTGGAACAGGCCCTGAGTCTTATTATTTTTATTTATCTACCTGATAATATTCTCGTGCATATATGAGGCGACTGATGAATGAGGATTGTACACTTAATATCATCGAAAAATATTACTGCGCAATAATTATTTGATAATTTCACTACAGAAGCAGTAAAATGTGCAGCAAATATGCTTTTAATTATTTCGCAATGTTATTAATTGAATGCAAACATATTTATCGATCCATCCATCCATTGGACATTGCCATCCGTTTTTCAATTTGCAGACAAAATGTAATAGACAGATAAACTTATTTCTATTTCACAAAACATCACGTTTTATGGTCTGTCCACACATACGGGCCGTGCCCGGGACGTGTCCGGGCCGTGGCCCGTCAGGAGGGAAAACAATTCGTCGTCATGACAACCGGGCACGGCCCAGATATGTGTAGATAGTTCTTAGGTAAAGACAGGTATAAGATATCTGTCAGATAAATTTTATCTTTAGGTACATAAACAGACCCTTAAGCTTTAAGGCCTGTTTCAATACTTGCAGATAAAATTTAATTGCCAGAGATGAGTCTTTGTCTATTTCATAAGACAGGATGTTTTGGACAGAGTGATATATTAATTTTATTGTATGTTTCTGTGTTTATGCCGGAGATTTGTGAAACTTAAATTGAAAAGAGCAACCCTACCCTACAGAGTTTCTTGCTAGGTTCTTCTTTGGGGAAAACTGCAATCTTGCGAATCTAGCATTAACTTTAAACAATGACCCGTCCTAAATGTTGTCAAAACCTACAGGATTAAATGATTTTTCATTTCAGAGTGCCAGGTATAAAATATCTGTCAGTTTTTTATCTGTTAGTGTTGAAACAGGCCTTAAGAAAGTTTTAAACAGTTGACAAACATACATTTAGTAATTTGTGTAGTTTTTCCCCCATCATGTAGAGCGGACGTAGTTTCTGAAGTTCCAAGTGGAAGTTCTAGCGACATGTGTTGGAAGGAAGACTAATGGGCCGTAGCCTTATTCTGATGCCGTTTTGTCGCGTCAGCTCGTCAAGCCTTTAGAATTTACTTAAGGTTTTCAGCTAGAAACAGGCTAATCATTCGAACGTAACGTCCGCAATGTTATTATGAAATATGCGCCATAGAAATAATATAGGGTGACTTTAAATAAGTTAGTTAATTTTGAGTTGCATCTAAGTTTCTGCTATAGACTCCTTTAGAAAACCACAAACGACGCAACTGAAATGAAACGTTTCAAACTAGCAGTTTCAGTTGCGTTGCAGTTGCGTTTCACCGTGTGTTCTGCAAACAAAACGATTTATCCCAGAATTCGCTACAAAACTACAGACGTCCAATGTTTGTTGACTGCTAAACTTAAGTTGATTAGTGTGGTTGCTTCGATGCAGCTCAAAGTTTCGTGTCTCTACTCTGACTGGCTTAGATAGGTAGCAAGTCACTGCCTTACAATTCTATTCTCCTAGTACTGCGAGTGTAACATGCAAAATTTTGTGACATATACTGGCATAGTATGTCTAAAATTACGTAACGTAAAGTTATGTACTCATAAGCGAACTGTAACTGTGTACGTTGTATCTTATCTATCTAGACACATCCGGGCCGTGTCCGGGATGAGTCAGGGACGTGTCAGGGAAAAAATATCATTCCATGCATTTTCTATGGATTCCTTCACACACGTTGTCATGACGACGTATTTTTAAAACATCATGTTTTATGAAATTGACATAGGTTTATCTGTCAATTAAATTTATCTGTAGCTGGTGAAACAACGCGTTAATCTATCTTTCAAGTAAGCTACAGTGATCTCGGAGTAAGCCTACGAATCCTTTGCAAGACAGTTGTGCAAATATCCAGAGTTAAACCAAGATGAATGGACTGTCTTACTGTTTGTTTGGAGGTTTGTGGTAGAGTCTAATAGGGATGAGTATTTTATAATAACAACTACAATATCGCACTTTTAGTCTGACCAAAAAGAGTAGAAATTAAAAAGTGGCAACACTGTAGTGTCGTCATGTTTTGCATAGATTGATTTGAAAGGGATAAAATACCTACATCATTTTCTCGCTCACACTCACGCGTTTAGTATAGCTTATTTGACTTATTTTGCAGCTGGCTCTGTATACGAATAATGCCTATGACATAACCTAACCTAACCTAACTATAACTACAACAAACAACACATGTGTGAAAAACAACGAACAAAACAAACTGTAGTTGCAAAGTTGTCGCGTCATTACGTACAAATGTCCCCGGGCCGGACGGATCTCGTTGGATCTCACCGGATCTGAGAGTATCTCGGCCAATCTCGGTGGATCTGGGCGGAAGTTGACGGAACTACGAATAGTTGTGGAACTTGTGGGGTGAAGGTGAGAATTCGGTGTTAAAGTTATATACTTAGGTAGGCTAAGCACATCTAATGAGGAAAGATTAAAAGGAGTGGCCCTATTTTTTTTTCTTATACAAATGTGTTTATGACAGCATGCCAAGGTTGCGCCAAGTTTTTCATAGTTTTCTTGGTGACCTGTCAAACGATAAGAAATGCCATACAAAAAGGTAGCCATTTTGCGCCCGACCAGGCACGCAGACCCAGACGGTATGGCTCCGAAAAGCACACTGGTTTTTGTTGAGTGGTTTTTCGCGAAAGATTAGTTTAAACCAGTGCCTATTTAGAGGATTTTCGTGAAAGAGTAACAAAATATCCTAACATTCATAAATCCATCCTTCCCTAGACAAAAAAACTATAGGTATTTGTAATGTTAGTAGGATAGGAAGCAAAAGCATGAAATGAAAAATCATTTAATCCTGTAGGTTTTGACAACACTTAAGACGGGTCATTTTTTTAAGTAAATCTAGATTCGCAAGAGTGCAGTTTTCCTTAGAGAAGAACCTAGCAAGAAACTCTGTATGAGGTATGAGTACCCTAAACTGGCGTGCATTTGAGAGGCGACTAATGAATGTGGATGAAGTGAAATAGGTGTGGATCGTCGAAGCAAGTGGAGAAAAGTCTGTGCCTACCCTGATGGGAAAGAGGCGTGACAGATATATTTATGAGGTAAAATAGTACAATAAGGTGCAAGTAAACATTTAATAAAAACTAACTAATATGTATATAGTAGGTACTTAATTAAAATAGAATAGAATAGAATAGAATAGAAAATATTTTATTCAGTACCAATCAAAACAGATTATGTAGTACATTAAAAGACTTAACACTAGATGGTCTCGATCGATACTGAAAGGGCCATCCAGCTCAGTATACTGCTGCGACTCCAGGCCACAGCAACTGATTTTCAGCTGGAACCCTAGCAAACTAAAAATAATAAAAGGAAAAAGTGAAAAGTTGATCAGACTTTGTGCAAATGCAAATTGACGCAACGCGATATTAATCTATGTTCCTATTCCAGTCAGATGTGCCTTTCCAAGGTGGGACTACCTGTCGATTTTTATTATTATTAACTAAATTAAAAAAATAGGTAATAAAAAAGGTAAAATAGGTAATTAGAATAGGTTTGTATTATATTGTATTTTATTAATTGAGGGTGAAATTATGTATATTTATTTTTATTGGGTTGTAAATATTTATAAAAAACTTTCAGTTTAAATATACAAAAACAAATTAAGTTAAAATAAAACAAAAGAAAAGTGGAGAAAAAAAAAAAGAAAGAAGAAAATCTGGCTGTAGAATCTATTTGTCTATTGACTCCCAAATTACAAAAATCTTCAATTTATAAAGACAACTACAAGGAGACAAATAAAGTCATCCGAAATCAAACTCAAAATAGTACCCTCATTTCTTTACAAATGTCTATCACTGTCGAAGTTCGACTGAAAAGTTTCTTCAGTCGCACAAAGAAAATTGCTCTTTTAAGTCTTCGTATTTATTAATTGAGAGCCACAGTTGGGCCACGATTGGGGCCACGATTGGGGCCACGATTGGGGCCACGATTGGGCCACATCTGGGCCACATCTGGGCCACATCTGGGCCAATTCAATTAACGTTCATTGACAATTTTCTTTGGGACACCGCTAATGAAATCTTAGGGAGTATTTATGAACTTCATTTATTACTAACGACCGCCCGAGACTTCGTTCGCATTTAGTTATATTTTGGAAAATTTACACAATAAGCACCTGAAAAATATTTAATACCTACTAAGAGGCTGTTTTAAATATTTAAAAATTTATTTTAAAAATTTATCTGACGGATATTTTATACCTGTCTCTGTCTCAAACGTCATGTTTTATGAAATAGACATAGGTTTATCTGTCAGTTTAATTTTATCTGTAGATTGGTGAAACGTGCACTTAGTATTGTGTGTTCTGATGTGTAAGCTACAATATTGTAAAGTTTCATTAAAATGTGTTCAGTAGTTTTTGCGTGAAAGAGTAACAAACATTCTTACATCTGTCTATCGGCATAATAGATATTTTTATTATTAGTAAAATGTCGTACCCTGAGGGGTTTCTAAATAAGTAAATGAAAATAAGTAAAAGTTTTTTCATAGGAAGCAGCTGGGTCAGTTAGGGTTCCGTGTGTCAAATGATAAATTAATAGAAATTTTGCCGTTCTGAACAAATTTTCGAAATGGAGAGCTAAATACACAGGAAACCAAAAATGTCTTTCCTAAAAAAAGTTTACGACATTGGAAGGTTATTATTGAATTAAAGGTAGGTAATACGAGTATTTAAAAAGTTTTATTTGGCCAGTATATATATAATGTATAGTATGAAAGTACCTACCTATATACTATTAAATTAACATAAATGTGATGAGTTAGAAAATTTTTGTGTTCACAAAAAATAAGTACCTACCTACGTCAATATTTTCCAATTGTGCGAGTCTTCCACCATTTTTTTTTCTGCATTTATAAAAAATAAAATATGCAGAACCCTTCTTATCACAACCAAGCAGCCATTTTGTTTATATTTTATTATTTTCCCCAACAATATCAAGCGTTTGGAAACAGGAAGTGCTTTAATTAAGACGTCGATGTAAATTCCAGTTTCGAAGTTTATCGTGGTTTCTTTACGCTCTCTTC